>CM062814.1:450991312-452287770 GCA_031772625.1 Pinus tabuliformis | reverse complement strand
TGTATGAATAGGATTGAAACTAAGAAAATATAATATGAAATTAAATGTAAAGGGAATAAAAAAGTGTAATTACGATAAAATATGATGGGTGGTGTCTATAGACAACATTACAATGCTTAAGCACAAGGCATTGTAACTAGAACATTAGAATGCATGATAATGAAACAATGATGAGTTACATATACTTCATGATCATGTATACTTGGCCCACAAAGTTCTTTATTTATAGTGTCCAAATACAAAAAATCCATTAATTACCAATTTCCTTATTGTAGTATACGAGCATTTTTAGTGATTATGTTGGTGGTATTATTTCTAAGTTTCCATCATCTCTATGTTCATTACTTTATGCTTATATATAAATTATATGATGTGCATCATCTATAGCTCTTGTTGTGAGTTGTTCAGTTATTGACTGGTTGATGAATATATGCAGTAATAAGTGTTTTTGCATCTATGTGGAGAGGGAATAGAGCCTTGTTGGTGACTCTCAGAGGAATCTCTAAATATTATGATCAGATATGCATTCATGACCTATAGCCTCTATGTTTTCAATGATTTTGACGAAATTTCTAGCCCGTTCTAGGTAGTCTAGATCAAGTTATTTATTTGAGTTTGAATTATTAAATTTTTCCTCATGTCAATAATGATTGTGAAAAGTCTCAGACAGTTCTCAGTAGTGATATGGAGGCTAGCCTGGAATTGTTGCTCAGATCTCTGGACCACACCCTTCGAATTGTAAATTTTGGTCTATAACCACATGTAAGCACTGTCATACATGTGGTTGGAGCCCTATAACTGGAACGTTGTAAGATTGTGCATGTCTTTGGGTTGTCAAGTAAAAAGAAAACAACCCTGGCTTAGGTTTTGGTCACCTTGGGTATTTCTTTTACATGATCATTCATTCATAGGAAAGACTTGGTAGAGTACAAGAAAACCAAACAGTGGTCAATGAAATTATTTTTCAGAGTTTATGAAATTGGGAGAGATAGGGACAACCAAGAACCAGTTATGGACATGAGAAAAGGATAAATGGGTCATATGATAGTAGGTATCATGGAGGGTATAGTCCAAATAGAGATGACACACTTAGAGGTGGAGGATGGATGGATAGACATGAAAAGAGAGCTGGAGAGTATGGATTCTATTCTAGTTCTAAGTCAGAGAGATTGCATGGTCGTCATTAGTATCATCCTTATAGGAGGAGTGAGAAACAATACTTTTCAGATGATTTCAAGAAAGCCAAGCCTCCTATCTATGATTGAGAACAAAAAACACTGGAAGATTCAAAAGCATGGTTGCTTGGGATGAAGAAGTTGTTCAAGATGCACGATTATATAGAGAATATCAAAGTCAGGATATCCATTTTCAGTTTAAGGGAAACAAGACATTTGGTGGCAAGATGTGAAGTTTGTAAGGGGCATTAAGATGGAGGAGTTGAGTAGGGATGAGTTTAAGAGACTTTTTAGAAAGAGGTTCTTACCAAAGAGATACTATGATGGTAACGCTAAAGAGTTCTACGAGTTGAGGATGGGATTTATGATAAACAAAGAATATACAACTAAGTTTATGGAGCTGATGAGGTATGCGCCATATCTTAAGGATGAGAAGAAAAAGGTTCAAAGATTCGTTCGTGGATTTCCCTTAGCATTTAGAGATCAGATTGAGTATGATGAGCCTCAGAAATTGGAAGATGTAATCGGAAAGTTTAAGGATCGTTATGACCACTCTAAGCATAAGTCAGATATTAAGTAGGGTTGGAAAGATAATGATAATACTAAGGGAAAGTGGGATAAGAAGAAAGGAAAATCTCAGGATGTAGGTTACAAGGAAAATGCATTGTTGTACAAGAAATTTAATGCAATTGACAAAGGACATGAATTTTAGTCTAATGAGAAAAACAAGGATGATGGCAGGAAGGAAGTCTTTGCAGTGTTGGACTTGTGGCAACGATCATCACAAGAGATATTCCCCATAGTATCGAGGTGGCATACCTTAGATTTATAGTGGTCATGAGGCACAAATAGTTGGGGATGTCAGACTAAGTATTCCTCAGATTTATGCAACATTAGATAATAGGTACGTTGATCATCAGACATCATTTATCAAGATGGAAGGTAAGGTTTTTGATCTAGTTATTTATATTTATATTGACCCTAGTTCTAACTATATTTATATCATTCCTAACATGGTGGATAATCGTTACTTGAATAAATAAGTTCATGTAGAGTCTTGGTTGGTGTAGCTGGCTATTGGTAGCAGGAAAAGAGTTCATCATTGGGTGAGATATTATGCCTTTGAGCTTAATGATGTGTCTACATCAGCACATCTAAATGTGCTTTTGCTGTGATCATAAAATATTTTGTTTGGTATGGATTGGTTGGAAAATAAAGTATATTTCTATGGTAAGGCTATTGAGTGCTTGGATGACAATGGAGAGAAGATAATCTTATAGGTTAAGAATCTTAAATCAATGATAATGGTTATAACTATACAACAAAAGGACAATAGCTAGAAGGGATATGTATTGTTTTCATTTCATATTTCAAGTGACAAAGGGAAGGATGTTGGGGATGTTGAAGTTTTGAAGAGTTATTTGATTTTGCAGTAGCTTCAAGATGTATTGCCAACAGAGATTTCAGAGCAATCAACTCATAGCGAAGTGGACTGTTATACTAAGTTGATGCCGAGACCAACACCAACATCTAAGGCACATTATAGGATGAACACTTTGGAGTTGGTGGTATTGAAGTTCCAGCTTAAGGAAATGCTCAATAAGGGATGCATTAGGTGAAGTGTGCTATTTAACCTTTGTCGTGGATCAATGAATTTTTCAATCATTTGAATCGAGTACCAGATTTTTCGATGATTGATTATAGATTACAATATCATCATGTACACATCAATGAAGAGGACATCTACAAAATTGCATTTCGTACTAGGTATTGGCATTATGAGTTTGGGGTAGTTCATTTGTTCTTAATAATGGTCCAATTATTTTCATGTGTTTGGTGAATAGTGTGTTGCATCATTATCTAAAGTAGTTTGTGATAGTATTCATCAATGACATATTGATAGATTATAAAAATGAGGAATATAGGTTCTATATGTCAGACAATAATGAACTATAGAATCTTATAATGATGTAATTTCATGTTAAGCCATATTTAGGTTATCGGGGATATCAATGGATATTGACACCAATTAGGAATTTATATCATTGGCTGAACTTGAAGAAAGAGGTGGTTGAGTTTTTTGTGAGATGTTTGGATTGTCAGTAGGGAAATGGAGAGTGTAAGTATCTAAGCACTTTATTGTAGCCTATTATGATTCTAGAGTTGAAATGGTAGGTAATTTCAATGGATTTCATTAAAGGTTTCCCAAATACATCTAGACAACATGATTCATTATGGTTGTGTTGGATAGGTTCACCAAGGTATCTCGCTTCATTCTAGTCAAGTCTATTATTTCAGCTAATGAGGTAGCTCAGGTCATCAATGGGGAGATAGTGAGACTACATGGTGTGACCAAGAGGATTGTATCCGATAGAGATTTGAAGTTCACTTTGAGGCTTTGGAAGGAGCTATTTGTAGGTTCAGGTATAGAGTTAGCCTTTACTACAGCTTATCATCTGCAAATAGATGGACATACAGAGAGGGTTAGAAGGATTCTTGAAGACATGTTGAGGATGTATGACATTCACCAACAGTGGAAGTGGGAAGAGTATCTTCCACTGGTTTATTTTTGTTATAAAAATGGGCATCATGTATCTGTGAAGATGGGTCCATTTGAGGCACTTTATGGGTGAATATTTAATACTCCCTTTAGTTGGAGTGATATAGTGAACAAGCTATTGATTAGACCAAATATGTTGGCAGAGATGGAATAGTAAATGCAGGTTATTAAAAAAAAATTGAAGTTAGCACGGGACATGTAGAAGAGCTATGCAGATCAACACAAAGTATTTAAGAAGTTTTAGATTGCGTAAAATGTGTACTTGTGTATCAAGCCCAAGAGGATCTCCTTCAGGATTGGGTCATGTCCCAAGTTGACACCTCAGTATTGCAAGACTTTTGAGATGCTTGAGAGGATTGGACTAGTTCCCTACAGACTTACACTACCTCTGATAGTGAAAGTCCATGATTTTTTCCAAGTTTCATTGCTTAAGAATTATGTCCATTGTGTTTATCATGTGATTGAATGGTATGAATTGTAGGTGGAACCAAAGGGAGAATTCCAGCCAGAACCGCAATGTATACTTTGTTGAGATATGTAACTAGGTTTAGTCTTCATAATTACATATTTAATAGGTTTTTTTATGTATTTTATGTAATTAGAAAAGTAAATTTATTATTTTTTTCTTGAGGCATGAGTTTCATGCTCCAAGAAATTTATTTTTAGGTCTAGCTCCCATTTTGACCTCGTAGGGCTTGTCGTTGACTCTACAAGTCATTAAGTGAAATTCATGTATTAAGAATACATATTGGCAAGTTACATAATGTAAAATCATTTTAGTCAGAACAGTGTCAAGAGAAACCTCCAAGATCAAGTCAAAATGTATACAACATGTCGGTCGTCCAAATATGACAAGTCAGCCTAGAAGATAGGACAAGTTGGCCTATTTTTATGGGACTACAAGACTACATAAAGTGGACTAGTTGCTTGAGTCCTTTGGAAGCAACTATCTCACAAAATAAACTCTACCAGGAGCACTAAAATCAACAAAGCAAGTACAATATCAAGAGAATAGGGAGAGACATATTTCCAGGATTGTTTTTGGGCTAAAAATATCACATGTGAAAGTTGAAGCTAGGGCATCCACTGCAAAAAAGAGATTGAACTACATTCATAAAAAAGAAGACAAATTTTGGTGTTAATATAGTCAAACTAAAAGAATGAATATTGAAGAGAAGGGAACTTTCCAAGCGAAGGAAAAGAAGCATCGAAATTTCCCTTATTACCTGAAACATAAGAAAATTGCAGGATACTACAAGAAGCCGAAAATTGAAGGAGCTTAACTTGTCTAGTATTATAGGGCCAAGGTCAAGAAAAAGGAGAAGTTGTAGCAATTTCTAGTCAAGGTTTACCTTGTTTGACAAGAAAAGAAGAGAGCAAAGCTTGACTTGGTCTTGGAGGATTTTTTGGTGAAGGGTCTCGGTCTTGGAATTTGTCAATTGAATATTCTATAGGAAGAAGAATTATTGTGAATTTTTCTCTCAGAATTGGATAGGTTTTGGCCTTGGATGATTTCCTATAACTTGGGTCCTTTTTATTATTGTTCTTTATTGTTTTGTATATGTTTTATGAAGACGACACTAATAATAATCAACAAGAGGAAGGATCCAATCTAACAAAGTAAAAATATATAACAAACAATTATCAATATAGAGAATTCACCTAAACTTGTTGCCTCTATATTTCTCAACATGGTATCAGAGCTAAGGAAACAAATAAAATTCAAAGGATAAAATAAAATAAAATAATGAATCTTCAAGAATACTTAAGGTCCGAGTTAGAAAAGAAATCCTGATAAAATTTTGGCACAAAATTTTTAAAGGTTTGGTCTCAAAATAGTAAGAAAGTGAGAGTGAACTACATCTCCTTCTCAAGACAATGAAATGATTCAAGCTGATTCCAAAGTGAAGAAAAGTTCTAACTACAATATCAACCCTTCAACAACTAACTATACCTCCAAATACAGACTGATACTACATCACTATTTCAAAATACCAAAAGCATAATTCAAAATTTTCAAAGGAATATGAATCATTTAGAAAAAGGAGGAAACCTTGTTATACAGAATTCATACCTACGGATAAGTATATCTTCCCTAAGTGGGTAGTTACACTTAGAACAATTGAAGTAAATATGTTTAACCTTTTGCTATAATAAACAAATAAGATAAAAGAACCTACTTGCAATCCTTCACCTCCTTTGATCTCCTTTGAGTTGCTCCCATCGCTCCCGCCTAAACTGAATTCGCTCAATTGGCACCTGCCAACATCAACAAAAGACAAAAACAATCAAGCATTTGATCTATTTATCCTAAGAAAATGGAATTGAAGACATTTGAACATACATTCATATAGACAAAAGTATTGGAAAATGAACAAACAACTTTATTGATTGATAAATGGAGAAGTTACACCCAATGTGGTTCAATCTCGTGGCACTCATCCAGCTTAGTCAAAGCTCTCATCACACCAATAGCAACATCAATCCAGTAGCATAACATTACTTTGAAAATGATTTCAAGTCTCTAAACCAACAGTATTTCTCTATAATATCCCGTTGGCTCTATGATGGGCACCCAATTTATAAATGAATGAAAGTAGTTTTGTCATTAATATGGCATTCAATGGTTTTCCATAATTGGATGATTAGTTAACATGTTCAAAGGGATGAGAGGATAGAGGATTAGATGGTCCAAGGTTGTCCTAAGTCGAGATCATCTTGATAGGATAGGAGTTGGGTTCCTTCTAGAAGGCTCTAGAAAGGAGGAATATGCACAGGATCCAACGGACATTTCAAGGATTCCCACCCAACGCAGGATTGAGTGGGTTTAGGTGCTTTACAACACAGCCTTTAATGGGGCTACCTACTCTGCAGAGCACTTACCCCTGACTAGGGGTGCACTGGTGACCCAAGGAAGCACTTCAGCAGGCTTTGAAGTCAAGAAACTCTCATGGATGAAAGCACTTAATGAGGTGGCATGTCTAGGGCATGTAGAAACTAAATTAGGGTTTGATAGGCCCTGTTTACACTAATATAATTATCCAGAGTGATGTACCCAAATAGACCTGTAACATCTACCCCCTAAAACATGAAGTCAAAAATGACAATGTTGAGTGATATGCTTTATGATGTGATGTGGAGGATTTGAAGCAAACGGTGAGCTGCATCGATTACAATACACAATATCATGATATCTTTGAATTTTTCATGAATTTCTTAGGGAAGGCATACCCATGCTCAACATATAAACTTTCCGTTACATGTACATAAATCAGATAGTCATGTACAGATATAGACCCATGATAAGACGACCATCTGTGTAAAGCCATCGTATAGATGATTTAGTACTCTCCTAAAATCATAGCCTGGATGGATGAAACTAGATCTAGGGTCCTCTATCTCGTCCAATTTTTTGTCCAAGTATGAGTCAAACCATGTGAATGTCACCTGAAGTCGAACACGAGAAGACACAATCTGATTACCATCCACTGATGTAAGTTATTAACAGATGCAAGAGAAATCACCAATAATGATAATGATTTTCAAGGTACTACAGTACATTCTGCATGGTGTGAATAGATGTTTCAATGTCGAACACCATACAAAGTCTTTCAGCTGAAGGCGTCTGATTTCAACCTGTCGCCGGAAGCGAGAAACTTGTCATTAATGTATGCAGGCCTCAAGGTACTAGAAGGGTGTTTCTAGGTGAACTTCCTGGATAATGTGTTGATGTCATGTAACACCCCTCCCTTGTGTACTACAATATTGTAAACCTAATCTAAGTTAAATCTAGGTGTGATATCCTCCCTTGTGTGTTAAATGTTGTAAACCTAAGCTGAGGAAAGCAAGGTTTGATACCCTCCTTTGTGGGATAAACTATTATGCACCTAAGCTAAGGAAAGCTAGGTGATATGTAATATGAAAAGAAAGTGTATTATTAAATAAATTAATAAAATAAATCACTTGTAGGGTGGAGAACCAAGAGAGAGGAGATGCTTGCCAAATCCCATGAATAATGGGATAGAGATGAATCTTTCATGATAATATTCTAGATGTGATTCTAGATAAGCTTTAATTGATTGAATATCCATCGGATGGATGGGAGATAAAGATCCATTGAACATAAAAGCTTTGCAAGAGATAAAGGCAAGATTTTATGTGGAAAAGTGTCATGGGAGATAAAGACGAGCTTTTCTGGATAAGACCTAGGCAAATGGAAAAATCTATAAAGTGGGTCATTGTTAGTGGTAACTAAATCATGAAAGAAGGTATTAAATACCCAATGCATCAATCAATTGAGGATAGCTGATCCTTGGCAAGATCTTCGGCTCGAGGGGAATCAAAGGTGATTCATGGTTGGGTGGTGGTTCTCCTCCCTCCAAGTGAGATTTAGTTGGTGTTATTTGCAAGAAATGGTTGTATGTTGACTCTTATTCTCTCTCTCTTGGTTATGGTTTCCAGTTTGTTTATGAGAATATTTTCACCAGTTTCTGTTATCATTCCATTTTTTTGTTGAAATGATTAACCCATGAAGCTTAGTTGTATAGATAAGGTATTATCTATGTCTTATGTATGTGAGCTTTAATGTATATTATAAATGGTGGTATCATGGTGATTAGTTGTTGGTACTGGTGTCACCTCTTTAGATTTCTCATGATGAACTTGCATGTGGCTTCTAGTGTGAAGTTATCAGTAGAAGTACATTAAATGAATTAACAGTTTTACTACCCATGCACGGTAGCATAATGAACATACTTAGATTACTTGTGCTAATGGGTTACTACGAATCTGATGGCAGTATTAAACATATGACCTATTTTACATATAAGAATAGAATTAATAGTAGAAGAAATATGGGATATGCGAAGATTATCTATGAATATGTGAGATCACTATTGATTCTGTGGATTCTCTAACTGATCGTATTACATCCACTACAAAGATATGCTATGCTCATAGTGATCTAAAGTAATATATGTTTATGAAAACTCACCAATTGAGGAATATCTATCCTATTTTATGACAAATGGGTTAAGTATATGTATTGCAAATACTGGTCAATAAAACTACAATGATCATGAAATTAATGTCCACTACTGTTGGTGAAGATTTACCCAGATATGTTGATAGGATGCTTACCATCATGAGTTCAATGGTCGGTCACATGAATCCAAGATGTTAACAAATCTAAGGTTCCATATAAGGGAACCAGTAAATCAAATAATGAGAAATTTGTACTATGGCCTAACAGTAACATGGCTAAGGTAATTTTAGAAGACAATATATGTAAGGAGGGGTAAAAATTTAACTGTGAATGAATCCAAAATTTTAAATTTATGGGTCTTGGAGGCTAAATTCTTGGGTAGGCTAAGGAGGTTTGTTACAAATGGTATCAGAGCTTCAAGTTCAAAACTTGTAGCCTATGGGCCAATACACCTCTGTAGGATATGAAAAAGTTCAAGCCCTCATTTGGCCTCACTACTAAAAGTGTACTAGAGAGTCAAGGTATAAGTGTCAAATCTGTAATGATTCTTCAAGATTGAATCTAAATATTAAAAATATTTTAGTTAAAGGAATATGGAGCACATATGCACAATTCTTGTTGCATGCATCATGAAGAATGAAGAAGAGGTATTTATGTTGACACTGGAATTTTTTGTCAGGGGATATTATTTATTTATATTCCTAATTACTGTATATGTGCGAGCAGAAAAATTGTTGACTATATCCTCGTACAATAACAAACTATTGGGAGAGTTCTGAATAAACCCAGATTGCGCATTGGTTAGCACTCAGCGGATCGCAGGTCATCTAGGTGTGCTATTATGAATGCGGGTTTTTAGAGAGATGGAAATTGCAAATGGTCAAATGCCATGTCGATGGACAGATTGGGTACTCCACCTGATCGGTGGATGAAACCCTTCCTTGTGGGTGTCACTTCGCACTTGGCCTTAATGCATCGTTGACTATTATTAACTCATAATCGAGCTGTTCATCAATGTTCGACTATGCTCAACATGCAGTTCAAGGTGAGAAGGGGTTGCTTTGAGTATAACACCAAACAATGCCTCTGCTCTCACGTAGATGGCGATGGCTTGGATCATTGTTACCCAATCCGAATTATCAGATGATAGTATTTTTTTCGTATGGGTTGCAGAGATTGATAGTTACGAAAATTTCGACTATATCACCTAGTTTGAAACCTCTGAAATCTGCACAGCCACCGATATGGTGTGCGCAGTTCTGAATTACTGTCTCTTGCATCAAAGTTTCTGATGCATAAATTAACATACTATTGCCCCAGAGGGGAATCAATTCCTCTCTAAGTCGGCCATAAAAGTTGAAGTAAGGAAGAGTTTTTTGTACCACTAATGGTTAATGGAGTCTCGCTCGGGAATCCTGCTCCATATTAACCAGAAGTTTCACCAATATGCTATTGGTGTGGGGAAAAAGAAAACCATGCTTGTAAGTTTAAGGAATGCTTTAAAAAGAATCCAAGCAATAGTACCATTAAAAGCACAAAGTTAAGAGTTAAAATCAATAGAAAGACGTGTGATTGATGTGATGGTTGTTATCCTTGGGTGAAACTTTATTCCCCACTCATTGTTGAAGTAGCGTTTTGCTGGGACGTGGTGGAATCACCGTAAGATTTCTATTTCTTTCCGGCTAAGCCGCCCTCTGTCTGCCAAACTGTTAGCTGAAGGCTATCCATTGATAATGATTAGCCACTAGTTTCCAATAATAAAAACAAAAAAGATAATGCCAAGTGGACTCAGAAAAAGAAAATGCAAAAGCTCAGCTGTAAAATACAATGAAACTGCAGTCGTTGCTATTTCCACTATGTTGCTGATAGTTACAGATAGTAGTTACCATCAACCTGTCAAGACGGATGTGTTTGGAATGATTTTGTCATCCCCGAAAAGTAGTGAGTATTGTTTCCTAGATTGCTCTGCGGACAGCATAGGTAAGAATTTTTTTTCTTCTGCGATTGATTTTTATTTTGTTTCGCTTGAGCAAGTTTGATGATAGAATTTTTTTTGGTTTCACTTGAACAAGCTTGCTGATCGATTTTTTTTGGTTAGCTTGAACAAGTTGAATGATTTTGTATGCATGGACCATGTGTTGAAAAAAAAAATTCTGAAATTGTGGGCCATGGAAAATTTGAAGTTGTCTGCAAACTCTCCACACCAAGCGAAAAGTTTTGGGCACTGCGTATACAAGAGAAAATGTGCACTACGTGCTATGAACGTAATTGTTGTAGAAAATAAAATAGATTGATGTCCTTGCTGTAACGAATACGTAGAATCTGTAGCCGTATTAGTTCCCTTCTAATGGATATTAAAATCTAAAGTATATATACATACATATATATATATATACGTTTTTTTCCCGGTTGATGTATAGTAAATGTATGATGAATACTTTTTATATCATATGTTGTTTGTGTTAGAGGTTTTTAAGAAACAACGTGTACCGACTTGTTTTTAAGTAAGTATACTAATATATATTAATATATTTATGGGGCTAACGCATCTCATTTTAGCATGAGGTGTTCTAAGTTTGATGTGTTTAAACAGTCCAAAACATTGACTTGAGCATTGTTGTACTACGCTTTGAGTCACATGCAATCATGGATACATCCTCCTTGTGCAGTTTGAAGCGATGATTTTCAAACAAACTCGTGGATTTTTCTTTGTGGATTTTCATACCCTTTTAAAGAAAAATGTAGTCTTGTTTATGACTTCATCTTCATCAACATATTTTCCAATGCAGAAAATGTAGGCAGAGTCACCAAAATTCAGCATTTGTTAATTTCTCCACCATCAATGCACTTTCTTTCTGAGAAGAGGTAGTTTTCTACCTGCGATTATAGTTATTTTAGTGGGTTGATTTCATATTAATACTATATAATGTATAGTATTACACCCACAGTGTAATACAGTCAATCACAGAAAGATCTGTATATCTCATCGACGACCCTACAAAGACTTATTCATCCTAATAAAAATTTAATGCTTGATTACCTGCGCCTCTTTCAATTATTATTTTTTTTCAAGTTAGATATGAATGAAAATAGGTTTTGTATTTACTGAGAGAAAGATCATGTACTTAATGTAAACCTCCTTTGGCAAAGTTGAAACGTTGCTAATTATAGCTTTTAAATTACAAAATAGGTATGCGGGTTGCACATTGTATTGATATGTTACTAGATGTCACCAGCATAGTGGCAAATATGCAGAAATTGATTTTTCAATCTATAACTGTTCACCAGGGAATGAAAGAAAAAAGTGAAATGAAGTTAGTGGAACTAATAAAATTAAATATAACTATTCATGGGGGAAAGAAGTTAAAAAGTGAAATTAAATGTACAAATTAAATTCTTTCACTTTGCATGAGTTTTTATTTATGTTGTAAAGATTGCGTAAGTAAATTTATGTGATGCACATAAATTAAAAATGTATAATATATTACAAATAATGTAGTATGTACAAATTATATTTTTGTACATTACTCATACTTAGTTCAACTAAAAAAATGTGAGTTTAATTCAATTATAAAACTTGTTTTCATGACATAGCATGGAAAGTTTAAACTTCCTTAGTATGTCAATTCTGGGTCATGCATACAATTGCATTTCGTGCAAATGGTAATTTATATGAGGATGTGTGGATGGGGTAGGAAGACGATCATGCCGATGACAAGAAAGTCGTGAACATATCAAGCTGAGATAAATAAACTTATGAAGCAAGAAACTTATGAAGTATAGTTGCACAAGTAAGTATGCAATTTGAAAGAAAAAAATAAAAAATGAAAAAAATTAAGCAAGATATGGTAAAGCATATAAAACATGTTTTTTAAAAATGTTTGTTTTGTGTTAATTCTGCATAAAGCACGATGAATGAGTTCATTAATTGTTTAATTGTATATTGCAAATTAAAATTGTTGAGATACGTGCAACATAGATGTGAAAACATTTTTGACAAGACTTGGAAATTCTATATGGGAAAAGTAGTTTTCGTGGGGTTAAGAAAATAACTGCTCATTTCACATTACGTAGAAGAGTTAAATCCTTATATATAGTGATTTCTGAGGAAATTTTCTACGTGCAAAATTTTGTTATTTTGTTGGGTTGATTTTTCATGTAATTCTCCAAAATAGTCATGCTTGAGCATGTGGAGATTGTGGTATCGAAAGTGAAGGAAAAATACATATTCATGCATGATATAATTTAGATGTACATAAAAGGAAACGTGAGCAAAATTGGTATTGTGAATGATGAAGAGATTTAAATAGTGATTGGTACAATTATGGTATAGATTCATTGCTAAATAAAATCACCTAACCCTAGAAAAGAAGAATATATAAAGAAATCCATGGTTGTATGATTGTTGAATTGTTGTGTAATGATACATATACCCATGCCTTGTCATGGATAGTTTACATGTTGTTACCTTAGTCTTGTTAATTAGTCATTGAGATAAACATGTTGGAGAGGAACACACTTAATATCCATGCATATTAATGAGTTATATGAATTTACAATGCAAGCACATGTGTGTGTAGTATTATAGACTTGTAAGAATATTGTACTATCAAATGGTATAGTATAGTTGCATAGTAATTAGTCATATGAATCTTCCATGTAAGCACTTTCTCATGAATTCTGGTACTGATAGTCTCTTACCTGTTGAAAGAAAGTGAAATTAATTTCCCAACAATCATTAAGATATTGGTTACCCCAATGCCTATTAAAGGGGAGTATGTTATGTAGAAGGAAAAAGCGTGATTAACCTAATGATTATATTGGTAAAGTATAGTGGATATGTTAGCGTGTGTGATAGAATGTATGTTTTGTTGCTGAGATGTTGGGAATAATTGTGTTGAGCAAAGATTGGTGGTTTGTGACTTGTGGAATCAATGATATGCTGCTATCAATGCTTACAAATATGCATAGCATGTAGACATTTGGTTTTTTCCTCCATGCAGGGGATTTGAGTTGCTTGAATTATATTGAAGATATATTTTGTTCACATACACGCTTGGGCTATTATGTGCCAATAGTAAATGTATGTATGACTATGTTAAGAGTCAGGCTGGACAAGGAAATTGAAGATTATTAATCTTACTAACATGAAAAACCTTATAACTAAAGTGTTATAGCATGCAATAGGGAGAAAATGCCTTAAAAGTAATGTTGTTTGATTTTGTTTAAGATTAATAACAAGTAATGCATATGGAAGGAAGATATCAGTACTTGAGTGGAACACATATATAAGTTTCCTTCATGAATGCAAGAATCACAATTCACATAAAACTAGACTATGATTCTGGTTAGAGATTAAACTATGGTCATCAAGCTATAAAAATAACATAAATGGTATAATTGCTATAAAAGTATTATACCAAAGTAAAGGATGGTGAGAGCATGTTATAGTATAAAGGCTATATAACTATACAAATTGTGGTCAAATTAATACTTTGATTAATGCATCTGCTTACAATGTGATTCATCCTTCGGTTGAAAGAAAGTATGGTTGAAGAGTAAATTTAACTTAAACCAATTTCTAGGACATATGCATCTTTTGAAGCATATGCATAATAGAACCTATAAGTATTCTAAAGGCAAACCACAGTAATTGGTGATGTAGCAAAAAGGTTATGGACCCCTGGGTCAATTAAATGGTATTTAACAATCTATTTAAATAGATTGATATCATAATTTGTACCAAGAAATTTTGAGAGGATCTCTTATCAGATTGCATTGATAAGGTGTCTAGACAACATAAGGAAATGTTGTGTGATTCAAACAAGAATTCATAAATAGATAACTCAGCTTTGGTAAAGGGTGATTTAATGTTAATAATGAGCTAACATGTAAATACCCTGAGATCATAAACACTTACAACTACAAGGAGTGTAGGATTGTAAGTAGTAAAAACTTTTATGTATAACTACACGGAATTATGCATGGTCAAGAGGTTGTTGAGGCATAAATAATGCAAAAGTAAAATATACGAGGTGAATTAATGATCTCATGAATATTAAACTTCAACAACTATGGGTTAATAATCTGCTTTAGAACATTAAGAAGAAGGTATGATTAAGATGAAAATATGCATGAATCTAATGAAATGTGATTGATATTGTAACCGCATGAAATTTGGAATTGATTTACACATGACATAAAATCTTTCTTAATTACATAGATGAACCATGATAAATGAATGTTGGTATGATACTATCATGGTGAAAAAATAAGTGGATATAGTTTATGTCATGCAGGTGATACCATGAGGATGGTATTATAGGTTGTACCACAGTTGGACTATGTACAACAGTACATATGGTATCGTATGACTACATATGCTACAAGGTTAAAAAATGAAATGTGTATTGGTGTGTATAGCATACGTTATGTGTAGGTATGCAGTAGTCATTAGATTGATGTCTCGCCAGGTAAACAACCCTGGGGGTTACCTAGAAGAAGGAAAGTAAGTTGGTGCAAGTAACTATGGTTAATCACAATTTTATTACGATGAATATATGTATATGAAAACATATATATTGTGATGTGAAATAATCTATTATGACCTTGCAGGCATATTAATGTAGAAAATATGCTAACTGATGTATTGTACGTAGGGAGAATGTAAGAAGTAGGTATTCGACAAGAACACAAAGGCTTGAAAGAATGCAAACAGAGAACATGCATTCCTGAGATAAAATAAATAGTTGCTTTAATACTATTAAGTAACCAATTATGATATTTATCATAGTTAAACTTTGCATCGATAAATTGTCACAAATGGTTTGAAAAAAAAATGTGACAGGTAGATATGTAATGAGAGATGCTCAGAGCACTCCTTGAGACCGATGTAGATATGGAATGAGAGATGCTGGGAGCACTCCTTCTGACTGAGGTACATTGGAGGAAAAAGAAATTGCATCACATGGTAGAGCCATGAGAGTTGTTGATTCAGAAACCAGCTACTCATGAATGAGAACATGATGTAGTGATACACCGAGGACAATGTAAAATTTAAGGGGTGGCATATGTAACATCCCTTCCTTATGTACTACAATATTTTAAACCTAAACTAAGTTAAAGCTAGGTGTGATATCCTCCCTTATGTGTTAAATGTTGTAAACCTAAGCTGAGGAAAGCTAGGTTTGATACCCTCCTTTGTGGGATAAACTATTCTACACCTAAGCTGAGGAAAGATAGGGGATATGTAATATGAAAATAAAGTGTATTATTAAATAAATTAATAAAATAAATCATTTGGAGGGTGGAGCACAAAGAGAGAGGATATGCTTGCCAAATCCCATGAAGAATGGGATATAGATGAATCATTCATAATAAGCTTCTAAATTTGACTCTAGATAAACTTGAATGGATTGGATATCCATCGAATGGATGGGAGATAAAGATCCATCGGACATAAAAGCTTTGTGCGAGATAAAGGCAAGATTTTATGTGGAAAAGCATCATGGGAGATAAAGATGAGCTTTTCCAGATAAGACCTAGGAAAATGGAAAAATCCATAAAGCAGGATGCCACTAATGGTAACTAAATCATGAAAGAGGGTATTAAATACCCAGTGCATCGATCAATTGATGACAGTTGATCCTTGGCAAGATCTTCGGCTCGGGGGGAATCAGAGGTGATTCATGGCTAGGTGGTGGTGCTCCTCCCTCCAAGTGAGATTTAGTTGGTGTCATTTGTATGAAATGGTTGTATGTTGACTCTTATTCTCTCTCTCTCTTGGTTTTGCTTTCTAGTTTCTTTATGAGATTATTTTCACCAGTTTCTATTATTGTTCTAGCTTTTCGTTGAAATGATTAAACCATGAAGCTCAGTTATATAGATAAGGTATTATCTGTTTCTTATGTATGTGAACTTTAATGTGTATGAGAAATGGTGGTATCATGGTAATTAGTTGTTGGTACTGGTGTCACCACTTTAGATTTCTCATGATTGACTTGCATGTGGCTTCTAGTGTGAAGTTATCAGTAGAAGTACATTAAATGAATTGACAGTTTTAGTACCCATTCAGGGTAGCATAATGAACATACTTAGATTACCTGTGGTAATGGGTTACTATGAATGTGACGGTAGTATTATACATATGACCTATTTTACATATAAGAATAGAGTTAATAGTGGAAGCAATATGGGTTATGCAGAGATTATGTATGAATATGTGAGATGATTGTGGATTATTACATCCACTACAAAGATATGCTATGCTCAAAATTCTCTAAAGTAGTATCTGTTTATGAAAACTCACCAATCGAGGAATATGTATCCTATTTTGTGACTAATAAATCGAGGAATATGTATCCTATTTTGTGACTAATGCGTTAAGTATATGTACTACAAAGACTGGTCAATAACACTACAATGATCATGAAATTAATGTCCACTAGTGTTGGTGAAGATTTACCCAGATATGTTGATAGGATGACTACCATCATGAGTTCAGTGGTCGATCACGTGCATCCAAGATGTTAATAAATATAAGGTTCCATATAGAGAACTAGTAAATCAATTAATGAGAAAATTTGTACTATGGCCTAACAGTAATATAGTTGAGGTACTTTTAGAAGACAAGATATGCAAGGAGGGGTAAAAATTTAACTGTGAATGAATCCAAAATTTTAAATTTATTGGCCTTGGATGCTAAATTCTCAGGTAGGCTAAGGAGGTTCGTTACATGTCGATAAGAAGCGACTCGCCATAGGAGGGCCTTGATGTGTCCCCCATTAATGAAACGAAACGAGTGTAATGATTTTGAAGACAGAATGTGACTGATGACACAATGTTCAGGAATGGTGGTCATGAAAATTAAGGTTTATGAATATTGCAAAGGATGAAGTTTGTCGAGTGACTTATCTTGAACAGTTGAGTGACACTTAATGAATTGGTAGCATTGACCCCAGATGAAAGTGATGGATGGTGTGAGAGACCATAGGTATGATAACCATCAAGCAGATAACCCAACCCAAATAGTCACAGAGATGAAGTGAAAGTGTCATGTTCAAGAGTGACTTGCTACCATAAACTAGTTTATCCCTTTTCCCAGTTTCCCCAGTCATTGTTGACCAATACCTCTTTATTTTTTAACAATATTGAGGAGGATAACATATGCTTGATGTATAATTCTACCCTCCGAGTGAATCCATCACTATGTGATGCTTTAATGAGTCTAGCGAAGGTGAAATTCCATCTTTTCATGATGGACAAGTTTGTCACTATTTAATATTTTAACGAGTTTAACGATAATGAGAACTCAGTCCTTTTCATGTTTAGAGAGTTTGAAAAGGGACAAAAAGAAAACTTCGCAAGTTCTTTTTCATAAATTTGTCTCTAAAGGCTGAAAAAAACATAAAATAATACAAGAGAGAACCTATTGACCATGTTCAATCAACGTATTCCTTTTTCGTAAGTAATCTATCTTAGTCTGGAAAAGGGTTAAACTTATATTGAGTAGATGTTGTTTCCAATCCTTTTATGAGCTAAAAATGACAAGCACTCAACAATCTTTTCATATGTTGAGATTCTGAAAAGAGCTAAAAGAGGACTCTAGGGTGGTTCCTTTTTCGATGTTTAATAGAGCTCGAAAAAGAGATAAAAGTATGCTCTGTGGTCAAAAGTACATTTTACGATCATGCACATCAGATTCACTATGTCACCTATAAAACTACTAAAAGAACCACCAAATGGATTAAACATACCTGTTTCATTGGTAAAAATAGGTAAAAACTATAGTTTATCCATTTAATGAACATGAAATGGCCATAAAACAAGAATTTACCAATTCATTTTACCATTTGACATTTACCATTTAGTTTTGTGCTTTGAACCAGTTTTTTACCTCAAACTTCAATAGTTGATGGCAAGAGATTTTGTGGATCATTCTTCGTGCCATCAGGACCAAGTCATTCTTTCATTTAAAGTCATTCTTTTTCAATTTTAGGCAAATTTTTAGGGTTTTGGGTCCCTAGGGTAAATATATCATGCCCTAGGATTAGCGCACCCTTATGCATAAAAAACTATGCTACAAAGCAGTCAAAAAAAAGGGAAACTACTCTACATCACGCTGTCTAAAGATCATCGGTGCATTGGGCACAGTTTAGAAATTTGTTTCATCATTTCTACCCAAAATCTCTTTAGTTTTTTGCATGAAATGGATCCTACCTAGGCCTATGGTGTGACTTCAAACTTTGATTGGATCATAATGGCTATCACATGATGTGAAAGAAAACATGCCATAAAAGACCTTGGTACTATTGAGGCCCTTAGAGATTATGGGTTACTCAAATATTTCAAGTTATCTAGGATGAGGCAACAGTTAGAACTATTTCAGTTCTTGGTTCATTCACGTGATCTAGCAGAACAAGTTATTGACATTGGGGAAAAAATGCTCCCTATATTGATCGATGATATTTACTTTCTCACTGGATTGTCAAGACGTGGTGCCCCCATTTTTCTTTCAGGTTCTACCCATGGGGTTGAACCAGTGAGGAACTACATTCGACAATTTTGTCAGCTAGGTACACATAAACATCAGGGTTGTCCATGATTTTCCCTTGTGAACAATCCTCTTTAATATTGCAAAGATGGTAGGTAGCATGACACTTCATGTCACAAATAGATCATACATGTAGTATACACTTGAGTGTCTTGAGCCAACTATGTTCAACTGGTGTGAGGTAGTGTTCTCTTTGATGAAAGAGCAGCTAACTAAAGTAAAAAGAGGTAAGAAGAAACATTTCAGGTATGGATCGATCTTGATCAATTTTACTTTGAAGAGAATTCCATTGATGCAACATCAACATGTGACACTGAGTTTAGTTGGTCCTAGAGATACATGGATGCATAGATGGGTAGACTTGATGGCTACACATGCTGGTCAGTCATCAATCTCATTTTCTACCACATTTTTTTGTTGGCTCCATCGACAACATATTGTCATAGAGGAGCATCCATATGTATGGATGGATTTCCGTGGAGATCGAGATTTCAGATTACCAATATGTGTTCAATGGGGTGCTATAGGTAAATTTCTTTGACCATGTTTTTTTTATTTTTTGAGTTTTTACATGTTTTTGTGTTGTTTGATGTTTCCAGTACTAAACTAAAAATGTTCTTATGTATACATATGTTGGCATTGTTCGACCAATGGGACATGAATAGGGGGCAGGTGAACCAGTGGGGAGAAATGTCGAAAGAGCAGTTCTCTAGGATTTAGATCTGATCGAGACACTGGCAGAGTTGCAACATCATATAGAGGGGTTAACCCTCGGTATACCAAATGTTCAGATCAAGGAGTTACAGATGAGACAACAGTGGCATACTATTTGTGTACCTAGTTGTTGGATGAGGGCTATTGCACATGATAGCTCAGGCAGTGACTTGTTATCATGAGAATCATTAGATCTACTTAGGATGATTTACTATATGAATTTTTAGGTTTTGAGTTCAAATGACCAACATGTCTTGGACACAAATTTTTGAGAAAAATTTGAACATATAGCTATTTTACTTTCAATGTTTTTGTATGGTTATGTGCAATCCTATTCAACTGTTGATGTGAATTGAAAATTTACTCTTTACATATGTCGTAAATGTCTATTTAACATGTAATTCACTAAAGAATCAGTCAATGTGTTAAAGTTTCTCGAAATGTGTTGATATTGAATGTAATTAAAATGTCTTTCCAAGATACGAAATCTAAGGAATATATGATGAATAGTGGGATTTCAGATGGTATAAGCTTTCATAAGTTGTAGTACAACAAGATGTGTGTCTAGCCTAAGGATGATTCAGAAAACAGCAAGTGAAATGGCATCAGAGAGGAGTTTGATTAATGCACTGTACTCAACTATATTGTTCATAGAACGACCCATACAAATCCCTTGAAAAGTCACTAACTCGCCACTTGGAGCAAATGTCGCCCATGCTGTAGAGGATAGGTTTTGCGTACTATCACTAGCACCATCGACATAACCAACAAATGGTTCTAGGGATTCCAGCATCTGCAACAAATTTAAAGTAGATTACTAACCACATAAAAACTCTAAAAATCACACTATGACACACACATGGAATTAAAGAATATATATAGTGTTTTTACTACGCACAATCAAGCATAGTAACGTTTAAGATACAACCTGTTTCTAGGCTATAATAATGGAATTCCATCATAATCAACCAACTCGTAAGTGCCATTTGCCAAAGCACGCTTGATAATGTAGGGTCCCATCCATAATGGGTCAAATTTTCCGGTTCCTAATTTATCGGCTTCCTGATCATAAAGCAAGACCATGTCTCCTTCTAAGAATATGTGAGGCTTGACATTGTGGTCATATTGCACCTTAATTCATTTCTTATGTGCTTCATTGGCCAATGCAACTTCGCAATGTGTTTCATATAGATGGATGAGTTCTAAGAAACATGCGTCCTACTCTGAAGTGTCAGGTAACAAGTAAATTGTGAGTTATAGTGATGAAATATCACATTGTATTGGCAAGATTGCCTTAAGATCATACACCAATTAGAAAGGTGTGAATCTAGTTGTGTTCCCTCCCCAGGTTCAGTAAGCCCACAAAGCTGAGTATAGGACCAAATTCTAGTTTCGTTTGTGAACTCCTATCATTCATTGAAGCATTCACTTGAGGAATTTGTTGATGACTTCAACTTTTCCATTAGCCTATGGATAATAAGGAGTAGAACTATCATGTGAAAGTCCTAACTTAGCAGTTAATTCAGTCATCATGTGATTACAAAAATGCAAACCATGATCTATAACTACAGCTTGTGGTACACCAAACCATGCAACCACATGGTTGAAGTAAAAAAGTGGAGTTGTCTCACCACTATTGTTTAATGTAGGCGTCACCTAAGCCCATTTTGTAAAATAGTCAACAACAACAATAATATACCCATTCCCCCTAGCCGAGTGAGGGTTACATGTCATGAAATAAATTCCCCATGTTTCAAATGGTCCAACAACAACAACAAGATGCAGTGGTGCAGGTGGTAATCGATTTTTATAGTCAAAAATCTGGCATGCATGATAACTTCTGACAATAGTAATGCAGTCGTTAAATATAGTAGGCCATAAGTAACCAGCACAAAGAATTTGTTGTGTGGTAGCATAACAAGATAAATCTCCACCCCAAACACCAGAATGACAATCACTTAGAACATTCTCGGCTTCCTCCTGTGTAAGGCACCTACGAAAAATCGTATCGATACTGCGATGGTAAAGGGTGTCACCAATGATCAGATAATCTTTGGCTTGATATTGAATACGTCGATGTTGCGAGTGAGAGGTATTGGACCAGAAATTTTGGGTTTGGAGATATACCAATATATCTCCATACCAAGGTCAGATGACGAGGTCAGAAATATAGACTCATCCGCAATTGATGGTTCAGTTGTTGAGTTGATGGCGGTAGAGGTAAAGTCACAAAGAAGCTCGGCAAAAACTAGAGATTTCTTTGACTTGGATTTGATGAATTCCAAATCAAATTCCTGCAAAATGACAATCCATTTTGAATATTTCCCCCCCTAGCAATTGACATGACAAGATGTATGTCATAGGGTTGTAATCTGAAATGACAGTGGTATTTCAGAGCAGGATATAATGGAAAAATCTATGTACAACATCAATGGAAGCCAAAGCTTCTCCACATAATAATAGTTAACTTATGTATCATTGAGATTATGACTCAAATAATAGATTGGATGTTCAATCCTGTCTTCTTCTTGGACTAAAACCATAGCAATGGTTGTATCTACAGTGGCGAGATATAGGAAATAGTCATTATGATAATTAGAGGAATACATTAATGGCACTCGGATCAGGGTATCTTTGAGAGCATCAGAGGGAGCTTACGCAACTTAGTCCCAATGGCAGGGAATTCCCTGTCTCAAAAGACGAGTAAATCCTTTAGCCATTTCGGCATAGTTGAGAACGAATCTCGTTAGAAAGTTAGCCTTCCCTTGGAGTCTCTGTAACTGAAGTAAATTGGAAGGTGGAGGCAGATCAAAGATTGCATTAACATTCAAGGGATCGAGTCGAATTCCTTCTTTGGATACTATGAAACCATGTAAATGACCAGAACCAACACAAAACACACATTTATGTAGATTGATTCGAATTTTGTAGTGTCAACACCGTAAAAAGATGGCTCTCAAATGTTGCGGGTGACCAGCCCGTTTCCGTGAATAAGCAAGTAAGTCATCTACATAGGGTTGAACGATGTGTTTGATTTCGTGGAAGGAAAAATTCATTGCACTATAAAAATTTCCCCAGCATTCTTCAAATGAAAAGGGAGTTTCCTATGTGTGAATGTGCCCCAGGCTGGATATTGATCTCATTATAACTGGAAAAGCCATCCATAAATGAGAATATTTCACATTCGGTACATTTATCAATTATCTAGTCGATAAAAAGAGTGGGATAGTTGTCTTTTGGACAAGCATGATTAACATCCCTATAATGAACACACCCTCATATTGTTCCTTGTTTCTTCATGACAGGAACAATATTAGAAAACTAATCGGTAAGAGGAAAGGGGTATATTAAACCAGCATGCAAAAGCTTTTCAAATTCTTCTTTTATGGTAGCGGCCTTCTTCGAATGAATAGGATGGAGGCATTTTCATACTGGCTTGACATTAGGATACATTTTAATCTCATGTTCAACTATACTAGAATCAATGCTTGGAATTTCGTCATATGACCAAGAAAATATATCGCAGAATTCATGAAAAAGAGCATGATAAGTTTCAAGTTCCAATGGAGAACAAGATTTGACAACATTGATGTTTTCTACAATTCTAGGTTTGGTCAAATTATCAATTGAAATGGTTTCTTCGATATTTGATAAGTTTCATTCGGAATCGACTGTGTCTATAGATACAAAAGTTGAAAGGAAATTTACAATTGAAGGGAAATTTAGTTCATTTGGAATATCCTCCATGTGATCTGGAAGATGGGATTGATGATGATAATTTTCCCATGGTTCTTCTTTTGTCATCATTGATTGGATGATTCCTTCATCAAAAGAAAATGTACATGAAAAAGGATTAGAGGAAGTACCATATTGTAACGAATGATCAACCCATACTATCGGTGATGATGGATTTGGATTTGCTACGCAAGCCAAAATGATTGATTGTTATGCGAGATCAAGTGAGCTTAGCGGCATGGTTTCATTATGCATATCAACTTTCAAATTATTGGAAATATTCCATGAGTCAGATGAAGTGGAAGATATCATGTTACAGGTCTCAACTTTTGCAAATTCCACTATTTATGATGATGACGGTAGTGAAATGGTTTCCATTAGGGAAGAATCTTTGAAGAGACCTACTCCAAGGTTCTAAAGAAATAACAGAGGTCTGTGAACTAACAGAATGCTTCTAGTTTCCTATGAAACAGAGGCGAAGAAGGCAAGTTGATAATTACTTTGATTCCGCCTTTATGAGGGAAAGTGATCATATCAAAGTATGTCGGAATCACAGCAGCCACAGTGTAAACCCATGGTCTTCCTAGTAAAATATTGTAGTCAAGGGGTTCATCAATGACCTCAACTTCAACATTTATAGTTTTCCCGCCTAGTTCTATCTGTAGGTTAGTTAAAATTCCACAAGGTGTATAAGTGCGACTATCAAAAGCTTTTAACATCGTAGGTGATCATGAAAAAGGCAGTGAGCCAAGTGTTTTCCAGCAATTCATTGACATGATACAAGTAGGTGCACCTTTGTCAACAATGGTTCGGTGAATGAGGTGATTCAAAGAATTTACTTGGATCAATAATGCTAACTGTGCTGGTAATTGTGGCATATAACCCACATGGTTAAAAACTATGAGATTGGAATCCGTTGGATTAATTCCACCAATTCCTAACAGTAAAGCATGCTTTTGGGAGGGACAGTTTTGAAGCACCTCAAGTGTCGACATAGCAGAAGGTGACTAAGCCAAATCTTCTACTATGTTATAATTTTTCGTTGCTCTAGCTCGACGGTTGAATGTAGATTTATGAATAACTCCCTTAGGCAGTTTTATTGTTAACTGTGGTGCAATAGGTGGTGTAATGGAGTTTGATGAAGTCGAAGTCGAAGTATTGGGTTGATCTATAGCCTAGTTATTCGACGATGATGGTGGATTATCATAATATTTACATCGTGTAGTCACCAAAACATCAATCTTAGGCTTAGTGGTGGATAGAATAATCACTTGTGAAGTGGAAGCATGATTTGGACTAACCAAATGAGTCTTTGGGTTTGGAAAAGGGTTTGTCAACACAACAGATGTACTAGAAGTCTTGAGAAGTTTTGAGACTTCAGAGAAGTGAGGAAAGTCTCGCACAAAGTGCTCTTCAGCATAAATTAAACATGGGTAGTGAGGTTTTCTATCTCGAGAAGAGGAATCAGATTATTTCTCTTGAGGGAGAGAATTTTGTTTCTTTTCTGTTTTCCCCTTTTTCTTGCTTCCAGGTTTCTTTTCATTTTTACCTTTGTCAGATGAGATGACATTTATTTAGGAAGCAAGTGTATTATCAAGTGTATTAGATTTTTGATTTGAAATAGCAAGTGTTTGATTAGATGGTCTACTTGTTGTTTGATTGCTTGAAGAACCTATCACATCGTTGCTCGCATGAGAGTCCTTACTGGATGGAGGTGGTGTAACAGTAAAAGTTGGTCTAGGTGCATTTGGAATCTTATCATAGACCGCTCTAGATTCAGTGTAAATTATTCTAAGTATTGGGCATGAGAAATTACTTGCTCTTCAGTAACAACTCCTCCTTTAGCCACATCCTCGGTGATAGATGGCAACAAGGATTTAATAACCCACTCAACTAATAGTTGATCAGGAACAAAAGTTTTGACCATTCGACGACGGCGACACCACTCATGAATATGATCAGAAATGTGAGTAGATGTGCTGTGTTTAAAGTTGGTCAACAACTTCATTCTACTTTCATACTTGATGGGTAACTAGAAATGGGTTAAAAATGTACACTAGTAGAAAATGATGAAATTAGTGACTAGGTGACTAAAAAAATTAGTCACCACAATTATTTCAAGTGAATTACTACTAAATTTGAGAACTTTTAAGTGACCGAACTAAAAATCACTAACATAAAAAGCTAATTTAGTTTAGGGATAAAATGTATGAGTAGATAATAAATGACCAAACTAAAAGTGACTAACTAAAATGACTACTTTCGTCCCAGACTAAAATATATGACTAAATAATAAATGACAAAATTAATCATTATTAAAGTAGACAACACATATTCAAACCATGTAAACAAGACATATGGAAACCTTTACAGGTATAGAGCCTCCATGCTTGTGTGTGAGGGAAGGTGTTTGATATCTTATAGTTGGTTTCCCTTCATCACCAAATAGCCTTAGGCTATGAGTGGATTGGCCAAGCAACCCTCATAATTTGTTCCTTTGAGTTTTTGGGAAATCTCAAGTTAAAGTCCAACTAGTGCTAATAAATGGTCTCAAAGGTGTTTGCTACAGTTTTTAAATAAGGTCACTAGATCCCAATGAAATAGAGGTGCCTTGGATTTGTTGAAAAGTAAAATACCCCACGTGGTACCGAATGGGTGATTGATGACTATCAGCTAGAGGACTTAAACCAAATTAATTGTGGAGGTCAAAACTACAATTGATAAAAAACAACACACATGTGATAATTCACACTAGAGTTCATCGTCTCACAATCAAGAGTTGATGAATAAAATGTTAATTCTTTGATGAAGCCAATGAAACCAAGAATATTGTTAACAACCATTACTAAAGTTAAGAAAATTTCCACAAGGAGGATACATATTTCATCCAATTAAAGATTGAAAGACATGCTCTTTTTTATTTCAAGGAAAACTTTATGGAGAAACTTGAGATTGACAACTCAATAGAGTGACTTGATGATCTAGGTGGCTCCAGGGACACACACAGAACAAAGAGGGCTTATGAAAGCTTGAAAGTAAAAGTGATCAGAATGCTTTTGAATAAGGGCTAGAGCGTAGATCTCATCGTCCTAGTCGTAGTGGTGTGAACGGTTCGTCAATCCAAGTCCGGATGAGGAAGATAAAGGCAGTCAAAGTTGGGTTGACTTTGTTCTCAATGTGCATGAATAACAAAGTCACAAATTTCACTTTTTCAGGAGATGGAATCCATCCAAATCTGGCCAGATTCTGGGAAAAATTGTTGCCTCGTTAAAATGACTCCTTCGGCTTAACTTCAGAAATTTTACCAAGGGCATACAGTTTTGATTTTAACAAAAAAATATAAAAAAAGAGGGGTGGGGGCCACCAACTCTGCCACTCCAACTCCTATCCACACGCATGAATATATATGTGGTGGAGGGGTGGTCCATGACCCCCGACCCCTCCCATGGAACCACTGCACAAACCTTATCATGTTAAACCAAATAGTGGTTGGTGGGCAGGCCCTTGGGGCACAGACCCAACCACACCCAACAAATACACGGAACTGGCGGAGAAAGGTACAGGGGATGGGCCACCCAAGGTAGGCCCAACACAACCCACAACTATTTTAAAAATTATAATGTAAAAAAAGGACGAGGTGGGGTTTGACCACCCGAGCTCCTCCCTATTATACAGATCTGCAACTAACTCCCCAAACTACTGCATTGTTTAATCCGCCCGCAACTTTATATTTAAACCCTCATTTGCATAGTGCGTGCAAGCATAGAGGAACCAAGATCAGGAACATATTTTGAGGTAGAGGAGGCAGAACCTTGACACACATTTCGAGGAAGAATATTCTTTGATGCCTGAAGATTCTCCGAGGTAAAAATTCTTTTTATCAGAATGTAACCCAGTTTACAGTCAATTTTCTCAGATTTGCGTAGGGAACATCATGGCAAGGTTGGATTTGCCTTTTCAGTAGCAGATTTGCAGATTCCAAGTAGAGGAGAATCTTTGAGGAATCTTGAGGGAATCTTCCAATTCTGTGGAGGCTGAAATTCGCCAGAGTCAGAATGCAACCAACTTCATACTCATTTTTCTCAGAATTTCACAAGGAACTTGATGGCGCAGTCAGTTTCCTAATCTGAGCAGCAGATTTGCAGAGAACCTGGAGGAGGGAATCTTCGAGGAATCTAGGGGGAATCTAAAAGAATTCATAAATTTGACAGTCGATTTTGCATAGTTCGATGCCACAAATCTGATGGTGTGTTTAGATTCTTCATTTTCTTATTCTATTCTTCAACCACTTTTCTAAGTGGAGTGTAGGTGTCAGCATTTATGTGTGAGCAACCATTTCCATGCGATTGATGCCAAGAGATTGATGGCACGAACAACTTCAATAGTTTGACAACCACTTCTTCAGATGGCCCTTGGATGTGAGGTATATGCAGTTTATTCATGTACTTCTTTTGCCATGCATCATGCTGCACAGATCCCTGTTTGATGTTTGATGTGGGATCTTATTTCTTACTCGTTTTCATGATTCCTTCCTAATGTGATTCAGAATCATATGTGTGATGTACTTGTTGTCATGACTTGTCATGTTGTGTTTTGAGATCCCTTTGTTGTATGTTGATGGGATACTCATGTTGTCACCATGTATGTTTGAATTGAGATCCCTTTTATGCCATGTTGGTGGGATGCTCATGATCATCATGCATGAGTTTTTGTCATATTGATATGAGTCCTTTTTGGCTGAGAGTTCCTATAGTGGAACATCTCTTGGAGCCACTCCTGCATGAGGGAATTTTCTTTATATGATAGTGACATCACCTCTTATATACACCACCACTATTGACAACACTTGATGCAGCTGCCTACACCATCTTGACACAGGGGCCCAAAGATGTAGTCCCTCCTGGATGAACTTTGTTATCAATGGCTTATGTTTTCATGTGGTGATGATTGTCTTGTTCCTCTTCTTTACAGCATGCAGAAGTATTCATTTATGTTCATTTAAAAATGAAATTTAGCACATCACGAAAGTAAAATTTCTTGGAAGGGTTGTTTGTCACACCCAAACCTGGATCAAGTGGTGTCAGAGCGATCTTTGCATGGATGTGAATTGCAACGTGAACAATGGAACGTGTAGCAATAGAGCATGAAAAAGCGATGTATGAGACCATGATCAAAATTCCCAAAAAGGTGGAAATAATGTATGAAACTCTACAGAAAGAGACAGAGGAAAGGGAGTGATTGTAGCTTCCATTGCAAGCCACAGAAAAGGCCATGGAAGAACTGAAGCACAACAAACAAAATCTTCAAACAGAGAACACTGAATTGAAGATGCTTCTACATGAAGGGAAGGAGGAAAAATATAGTTTTCTATGACAGCTGCAAGAAAAGGACGAGGCGTTGGAAAAGCTGCAACATGACCCAGGTGAGGTAAAAAGTAATTCTCTAATTTCATGTATGTGTCCTGATAATGATTTCGTTGTTTTTGAAAATCATACACCAGGAATTGGCTCCAAACCGTTGAAGAGAATGGGGTATGAAGGAAGAGGCTTGGGTGTTAATGGCCAAGGCATTATCAACCCCATCAAAGTAGAGGAATTGTTGTGTCGAATATATGTCAAAAAGGAAGTTGGGGAATGCGCCATGATAGTTAGCGAACCACCAACAGTAGATGATGAGTAACCCTCATCAGTTCTTTCCAAATCTAAAGAGGATGTAAAAGATGTTGAATTCCTTTCTGTTTCATCTTTCACATAGTATGATTTTTATTGGATATTTGGAGATCCCAATTATAGGGACAAACATGAGGCTCCTTACCACGATGAAGCACGAAAAAGGAAAGAGAACTTGGTGCTAATAGCCAAGGCATAACTCAACCTTTGGAGTTTATGTAGAGACCTCAATTTGTAGGCTTGAGATACACTAAAGGAGAATTCTCGAAGGTGTCAGATTCATTCGAGACATCGTCAAAATCAATGAGGAAAGACAATTATGGGAACACATACCCATCATCCCATGGCAATGTCCATTGTAGGGAGAGAGCTGAGGCAAGCTCTCATTGCCATACTTACACCAAAAAGAACAAGGTATAGCCACTATTGACATCCAAATGTTCATTTTGATTATGATCATGTTGTTAATGATGAACATAAAACATGGCATCGAAAGACATGTACCTTTTGTGGATTACATAACCATACATTTTTGAAGTGTTGGAAAAGAATGGAAGCACACAAAAGGATGAGGGGGGAAAGACCCTCTCAATAGCAGGTAAAGAAATAGGTTAAACAAATCTGGAGGAACACGACCTATTGCAGTCATTGCGATAGAAGTGGACATCAAAGAGCCACTTGTTGGAGACTCCATCCAGAGCAGTGCCTTAAAGATGGAGTGTTGATACATGAACTACGTGAAATGATTGTTTGACAAGAAAATTCGCCACAAGGAGGTGACCCATTCACCTTGATAAGTGAAAAATGGTTTCTTGATATGTTAGCATTTCCTAGTCGTGCTTTTGTAAATCCTTTGTTGCATTTTAAAATCTAAAAGTGATGATGTGTTTTCCATCACCTCTTAGCCAACAATGATGTCTAGTCTTATTTGTGTTGCATGATAAACTGTGAAAGTGATGTTATTTTTCCATCACTTGTCAAAGAAAATAGTGTTTTGTCTTATATTTGTAAATCATGTGTTGCAATGATGATGAGTTTTCCATCACTTGTTGAAGCAACAATAATATGTTGGCCTTTTTTTGTAGCTGGGATATTGCGTCCATCTTGTTGTAAAGTTGACCACCGAGTATAAACTCATGGCAAGTGTGGGATGCTTGGGTCATTAGTTGGTCATCAAAGTCAAGCATGTAATTTTCAAAAACAATGTACTACAGGTTGCAGAAGTAGCAGGTGTCGTCTCATCACTTAAGGCTACAAAGAATAAAGGTGAAGGAGATGGAAGCAAGGCCTTTCAGGATGCTTGTGATGCAGACAAGGTACAGAGAAGTTGAATATTATTTTTCATGCTTTTGGAGGACCAAAAGCTTCTCAATGGGGAGGATTGATCTAGGTGGCTCCAGGGACACACACAGGACAAAGAGGGCTTATGAAATATTGAAACTAAAAGTGATAAGAATGCTTTCAAACTAGGACTAGAGCATAGCTCTCGTTTTCCTGATCACAATGGTGTGAACGGTTCATCAATTCATGTCTGGATGAGGAAGATAGAGGTAATAAAACTTGGGTTGACTTTTAGCTGACTGGGAAGGATTAACAAAGACACAATTTGCACTTTTCCAGTAGATGGAATCCAGCCAACTCTAGCCAAATTCAAGGAAAAATTGTTGCGTCGTTAAAATTACTCCTGTGGCTTAAATTCATAAATTTTACCAAGGGCATATGGTTTTGATTTTAACAAAAAATATGAAAAAATGGGGGGTGAGGGCCACCAACCCCACCACCCTAACTCCTATCCGCACACATGGATATATATGTGGTGGAGGGGTGGGCCACAACCCCTGGCCCCTCCCATGAAACCACTGCACAAACCTTATCATGTTAAACCGAATAGTGGGTCGTGAGCTGACCCTTGGGGCATGGACCCAACCACACCCAAAAAATACACACAACCGGTGGAGGAAGCTATGGGGGGCCAGGTAGCCTAAGGTGGGCCCAACCCAACCCACAATTATTTTAAAAATTATGATGTAAAAAAAAGGAGGAGGCGGGGTTTGACCGCTCGACCTCCTCCTTATTAAATAGAACTCCAACCAACACACCAAACTACTTCATTGTTTAATATGCCCACAACTTTATATTTAAACCCTAATTTGCATAGTGTGCCCAAACATGGAGGAACCAGGAGCAGGCATGGATTTCGAGACAGAGGAGGTAGAACCTTGACATGCATTTCGGGGCAGAATATTCTTTGATGCTCGAAGATTCTTGAGGGATGTAAAAATTATTTTTATCAGAATGTAACCAAGTTTACAGTCAATTTGCTCAAGTTTTCACAGGGAATGTCATGGCAAGGTTGCATTCCACATTTGAGCAAAAGATTTGTAGATTCCTATAGGAGGAGAATCTTGAGGGAATCTTGAGGGAATCCTCCAGATTCTTTGGAGGCTGAAATTCACCAGAGTCAAAATGCAACCAACTTCCTACTAATTTTCCTTAGAATTTTGCAAGGAACTCAATGGCGCAGTCAGTTTCTTGATTAGATGAGCAGATTTGTAGAGAACCTGAAGGAGGGAATCTTTGAGGAATCTAAGGGGAATCTAAAAGATTCCTTAAGCCCCAGAATTCCACTTTCTCACAATTTAGAAACTTGACAGTCGATTTTGCACTATTCGACGCCACAAATTTGATGGTGTGTTCAGATTTTTCATTTTCTCATTCTATTCTTCAACCACTTTTCTATGTGGAGTGTAGGTGTCAAAATTTATGTGAGAGCAACCATTTCCATGCGATTGATGCTGTGATATTGATGGCATGAACAACTTCAGTAATTTGACATCTGCTTTTTTAAATTACCCTTGGATGTGAGGTATATGGAGTTTATTCATGTACTTCTTTTGCTATGCATTATGCTACACAAATCCCTACTTGACGTTTGATGTGGGATCTTGTTTCTTACTCATTTTCATGATTCCTCCCTAATGTGATGCAGAATCATATGTTTGATGTACTTGTTGTCATGATTCGTCATGTTGTGTTTTGAGATCCCTTTGTTCTATGTTGATGGAATACTCATGTTGTCACCATGTATGTTTTCATTGAGATCACTTTTATGTCATTTTGGTGGGATGCTCATGATCATCATTCATTATTCGGTGTCATACTAATAGGAGTCCTTTTTTACTGAGAGTTCCTGTAGCGGAACATCTCTTTGAGCCACTGTAGCGTGAGGGCACTTTCCTTGTATGATAACGACATCACCTCTTATGTACATCACCACTATTGACAAAAATTAATGTAGCGGCCTACACCATCTTGACACTGGGGCTTGGTGACGTAGTCCCTCTTGGACGAACTCCGTTATCAACAGCTTATGTTTTCATGTGTTGATGATTGTTTTGTTCCTCTTCTTTACAGCATGCAAATATATTCATTTATGTTCGTTTAAAAATGCAGTTTAACACATCACTAAAGTAAAGGTCTTGGAAGGATCCTTTGTCACACCCGCACCTGGATCACTTGAGCTACACTTGAGATGAACTAAAATGTTTTCCACTGTAACCTAAGGGTATAATAAATATGTTTCAATTCTATAATAATAACATACAATTTAGCAAGGGTCAAGAGATCTCTAAATACACTATAGGGTGGTCGCGCTCCTTGGGGAAACTACCCTTCTATATTGAAAGTCATGTTCGTATTTACTTCTAGGAAAATTTTATAGAGAAACCCAACAGTGGTAACTAATCAAAGTGATTTTAGCTACACTTGAGATGAAATGGAATGATTGCCAATATAACTCAAAAGTATATCCAATATGCTGCAATTAGATACTAATAACACGTGATTTAGTAAGAAGGGTCAAGACATTTTGAGATACACTTGGGGGGTGGTCCTACTCCTTGTAGGATTCTACTTTCCCAATGCTATAAAGATGGGACAAATGTCTCTTCAGGAATTTGAACCTAGGTGAGAAAATAAAGAACTAAACAAATACTACAACATTGATCATATTCAATTAAACCAACTAACCAATTACTCTTTTTCCCTTAATAGTTTTTTATCCTAATTTATTACCAACCTAGGTGAGGAAATAAAGAACTAAACAAATACTGCAATATTGATAATATTCAATTAAACCAACCAACCAATTACTCTTTCTCCCTTAATAGCTTTTTTTACCCTAATTTATTACCCCTCTGGGTCAAAATTTCTCATGTGAGGAAATAAAGAACTAAACAAATACTACAACATTGATAATAACCAATTAAACAACCCAACCAATTACTCTTTTACCCTTAATATTCTTTTTTACCCTAATTTATTACCCCTTTGTTCAAAATTCCTACACAAAATTATCTTGGAAAACCCCTTATTGTAAATTCTTTTTACAAAAGAATATTACCCCTCCCATGTATTTAACCTAATGGACTCTCTTTATAAATACAAGTTTCATTTATCCAATGCTTAATGGCGTATTTTTTTCAGACTTCACTGAAAAATAAAATACACATTCGGATTTTGTTCAATAGAAACAATAAATGATAAGCATATTTTAAACAGAACAAATAAAAACAGTGAAAATTATTTTTCAAAGATAACACAAAGAGAGTCCCATCAGTCGACAATTTGATAGCTTTCAAAACTCGTGCCATAATTTGCGTGGTATGAAGCAGCAATGACATTCAAAAAATTGAGGGAGTATAAAACATAAAGCACTATAACAATAAGAATGAAAGATGGAGTCCCATAGCCACTAAATATCTCAGGGAATAATTCGCATAGCCCTTGTAGAGCATGATGTATTGTTGGGGATTGGCATCATAGTAATCGTTGTGATAACGGAGTTCAAATTTCAGTCTTGGTCTCATTAAAAATCCCTTCAAATCATATAGCATACACCGGGTCTTGCCAATAGCGGACATGAGATAACGCCTCCCACCTCAGCGAGACCATGGAGGTGATAGTGAAAATCGAACCCACAACCCACAGTAGGTCAAGATTGGTCAAGCGCTTTGTTATAGTCAAAATGAAGATTCAACCCACTACCTCTATGGAGAGTGGTGGGAAGAATGAGGGCGATGACATTCCAACAATGCACAAATCAGGAGACAAGGCCGTGGTATTTGAGTAGACTATTTTTCTTTTGCTAAATAACTATTGAGAATAAATGGTACAACAAAATCATCGATTCCAATTCATTTTGGCAAGTCCATAGGAGGAACAATGGCCATTAGGCTTTTTAGTGTTGAGGATAAGTTCTTGAAAAAGAACTTAGGCCCTATTGACAAAAATTCGAGCCCCTTTTTCCACAGTTTCTAAGCCATTGAGTGGTTGATTCAACATCTAGAGCTGTTAAATGAAACTGTTCTTTCCTCCTCTGCTCTTTCTACGGTTATACTCCCACACGACAGCTTCAATCCTGGTATGAACAATGAAACTAAATTGCAAGTGTGGGTTATTTCTGCTGTTACTGAATTTTTTTACATATAAGATGATCATTCCTAACAATTTGAACTGGTGCAGGTTTCATTGGGATGACCTTCTCTTATGGTCTAGCATTGAGCATATCATTTGTTAAAAGTATACAAAACCAATGTACACTTGCAAACTATATTATTTCTGTAGAACACAACAAACCATACATGCACATTCCTAGTGAGGCCCCAACTGTTATAGAAGATCACAGACCACCCTATACTCGAGAAGTTTGTAGCAAGATGGAGTACCTGACACAAACCTCCTTATACCACCAGGAAATAACTTTATGTACAAGTTCCAAGTGAATGAACGGATAGGTAGCTACTATTAGTTTCCATCATTGTATCTGTAGAAAGCTACAGGGGGATTTGGAGGACTAAATGTAGATAGCAGGGCCCTGATCCCTATTCCATTCCCTTTGCCTAATGGTGATATAACACAACTTATAGGTGACTAGTACACAACCAATGTTTTAGAAAGTTATTAATCCATCCCTGATACATGTACATCTCTTGAAATTAAAGAGACTAGTTATGTTCAACTTCATCCTATATACAAAAATGTTCTCTTGCAATGCATCAATCTCTGACTATATTCTATCTTTGGGTAGATCTTTAGAATAACACTTGATGTGGGCGGATCTATTGGTAATCCTGATGTTGTTCACATTAATGTCCATGGTCTACCAAATGAAATAACAATTATAGTGGAGCAAGGTAGTTATCGTTGATCTCTATCACAAGGCAGTTCATTAGATTTAGTATAGGTGTGTCTAGCCTTTCAACAATTCATAAGATCTAGTTTATTTTGATTTTATCTGATGGCTATTGAATCCATTGCTTCTTTTCTTAAGAAGTATCTAAAATGACCCATCTGTTCATTAAGTTTTTTGTGCGAATCTTTGAAAGTGATAAGAAAGGAATTCGAGATAATGAATATGCACCCATTTAGTTGGGATGAATTTATTTGATTAAACAGAGTTTGAGAAGTCATTTTTAGGAATATTAGGATGTGAGAAGTAAACACTAAGCTCAAAGCTACAAGCCTGCGAAGAAATTCAAAACAAAACATGCAACAAGTTTTCAACAACATGGTAGCTTCTCATCCTCTTAAAATGATCACAATCATGTGGAGACATTTCACACATGCGAAATATTTCCTAATCCGTATGAATATATGTAAGAAAATATAACGAATCAAGCACAATAGGGTGGAAAATACTAGCACAACTTGAATTTGGCTAATGCAAGGATTCTAATGAAATTCTTTAGCACAGGATCAAATTATTTCATGAATCCAACACAATGAACAATTGAAGACCCAAAACTGACTCAAGAAAGTTAGCAAACAAATAAACACATAAATCCTCTCCTTTCAATGCTAGTCCTCCATTGAACCAAAAACTACCAAGGCATATGCATCCAGTTCTCCTCCTAGATAGAAGTACCAAATGGCCAATATTCTAGAAGCACTTCCTGTTAACAATTGAGGGGCGAGACTCATCATATTTAGATTTTGAAATCCACATCTGCAATACACATAATAACTGCAAAATTTTAGGTGAATTCAAAACTTTTTCCTTGATAAAATTAAAAAGAAATATTTATCAAAATTTAATTTTATAAAATTTGTATCAAATTGTCCTTGATGTAATTATTATTATGTTGGGCTGACTGTTGGGGATATTGTGGCAGTGGAATTGCGTTTTTGATCAAAGCTCCCACTCCATTATCCTCCAATACTATCATGATCCTCCCTTTCAAAGAGAGGATCTTATAGGCTCCCTCTAAACAATGATCTACTCTCAATACTTAGTAGGCCATTCTGCTTCCCACAAACAAACTTGTGGTCCTTCACAATATGCTAAATTGTACATATATTAATTAAAATCTCAGGGTTCAATTTTTATGTGAAGAAGAGAATGGAGAAAGAAACGATACCCATATAACGGATATAGGTTCACAGAAAAATAGATCAATCACTCTAAACTCAAATATAATACCTTCTATAGTGATACATATAGTAGTAAACCCAACTACACATATTCACCACATTACGCAAGCATAGGTTGAACAAAAGTATGATCAATGTTAGTAGACAAATCCTCCCTAAGGTCCGATTAAGGCATTGTTACCACATCTGAGAAAGCAATAACATCTTACGCAAACACACTTAAGAATTCAAATATACAACACAAAAAGACATTACAAGCACTAGCAATGGCTTCCAAACTTGACACTCAAGGAACTTCCACAGTAAGACATGCTACTAATTCAACATAGTTAATTGAATTGTACCTTGCGAGTAATGACTATTTGAGAGATGTAGTAGTTGAAAATATATTTTCTTTTATTTTGTTTTCATTCCATTCCCTATATGTGGGTTGAAGTAAGTGACCTAAGGCATGTGGCTTTGGTGATTTGTCTTGGATTAACTGGTAGTCTTTGAAAATATGACTTGGATCACTGCTTCTCTATATTGGAAGAGACACCTGTGATTTGAATTCTAAATCATTTCAAATGTAACATGTTTCATCATTTAACTATTTATTCTATTTCTTTTTCCAATATTCCCTTGGATGAATTATTCATCACTCATGTTATTTGGTGGTTGCGCAAGCTGGAGATTGTGGGAAGCCTCATGATCCCTCTCATATTCTTCACATGAATTCAGGTAATGATAATGTGAACTTGAGTGGGACAGATAAACATTTCATCATAGTGAGCATGCATATATGTATGGATTTATGTTAATTTTAGATAACAATTGTATGTTCTATGCTTAAGAGCAATTTTACTTCGATTTTATTATTATCCTAATATCAATTTCCATATTATCAATCACATTAACATAATAGTCAAATGAAGATAGAACATAAATAATAACCAAAAGACAAGCCAAGACAAGAGAACACAATATTTGGTAGATGCCAGCGAAAAACCCCAATGTGGGGGAAGCCCTTTGACCAAATCTTTGTATTATTCTTCAAAAGTTCAGTAGAGAGAGAGTACAATATACAAATTTATTTGCCCAATTATAGTCAAAATCTGTCCAGTAAAATAGCAATCAACATGATGCTCTAACCAAAAAGTCAATGTTGGTCAACGTGGTAGAATATCTCCTCCAAATCAGCTCAGTCAAAACTAGTCAACTCATCCTCCAAGGATAGTCTGAGTTAGCCCAAAATAATCTCAAAAATATCAGTCAAACTTGGTCAATGTAGAGTCAAACCTATGCTTAAACTTACAACAATCAATGTTGGTCAAACAAATCGAAATGCCTCGATTTTTATCTCCAAAAATGCAGCTTTCCAAAACAAAATATTCCCCAAGGAAAAGATAGTCAAACTTGGTCAACTACACCCGGCCAACATTGGTCAAGCCTTCATGTAATTCGGTCAACGCCCAAAAGAAAAAATCGCAGTCAAACTTCACACATGTGGAGGAGATGAAGGCTGCCCTGAAGTTGTACAACCCAATCAAATGAGGAGACCGAGATGTGTGTGAGAATGAATGATGTCCAAATGAGGTATATTCACCTTCTATATATATGCAACATTGAGGATGAAAAGACATGTCTTTTTGGCTTCTGAGCCTACATAAGTTTGCTGGCCAACCTTGACAATTTTTCCATAATAGAAATAAATTCATAATTCCATTTGTACATGTCAGGATGAGATGATCTTTAGATCAATCCTACACCTCTCACAAAGAGGAATCCAATACAAATATTAGCTGCATCATATGAGTTATCCAAGGTGGAGTTGGGCTCAGTTGCCAAATTTAACACTCCATCCCAACTAGGGAGAACTCTGCCTGCCAAACTGTCTGTCAATCTATACCATCTTTGACATCCCTATTATAACCTGCTATGCTATGCTCTTCTCTGTTGAACCATGAATGAATAATGAAGAAGAAGTGATTGATAATGTGTCTTACCATTCTCCATTGACCTAAAGTCAGTCTCCAATATTCGAGAGTGTATCATACCACTCTCCATTGACCTGAAATCATTCTCCATTGATCCTAAATCAATATGAAACATTCTAGCATAGGGAGTATGGTAGTACATGATGCATCCATCGATAGTACTATGGTCCCTATCCTCATTTCCCTATCCATTGGTCAGATGAGAGGTGCTTCCCATTAGCCTTGAACTCCATGTGTAGGATGTACTGCTAGGAGAAGGTGAACCACTCATCCTGTACCCCAAGCCCCCCAGAGCTCCCAAATCTTAATATCCATTTCATAAGGGACCCTCATAAGAGGGTATCTCCACAACTCCAAGTCATTCATGGAAGGTTAAGAAATTGACCTTCCCAAGGCACTCCGTAAGAATGTGATGGAGCCTTATTGTTCCCTGTTGTACCATATCCTGGATAAAGTGGTACCTGATATCAATATGCTTGGAGCAGTCATAAAACATGGGATTCTCATACAAACAAATCCAACTTTGGCTATCACAAAATATCACGGTGGTATCCAACACATGTCCAAACAACTCACTAAAGAGCTTCCTCAACCAAATAGCTTCATTGGAGGCCATGCTAGCAGCAATATATTTACCCTCAATGGTGCTCAAAGAAACTGAATTCTACTTCTTTCTCATCCAGGATATCAAAGCAGAACATAGAGAGAAGCAACATCCATATGTGCTTTTATGATGCACCACACTGCAAGCCCAATCTACATCAGAGTAACCATGGAGCCTCGTGTTCTCGGTAGTGTATCTCAGTCCATAGTTGATTGATATCTCAAAATATTCTTGGCAAAAATCCAATGAATATGATGAGGCTCAACCATAAACTGACTCAATGTATTCACTGCAAAACATATGTCCGGATGGGAGTTCACAAGGAACATCAGGGCCCCTATGAGTTGATGATACTTAGAAGGATTTCCCAAATCAGGCCCAAAAACACTTTCACATAACTTCTTGATGTTAAGTTCCCTTGGAGTAGTCACGAACATGCAATCCACCATCCCAAATCTTTCAAGTAGCTTCACAATGTATTTTCCTTAAGAAAGGAAAATCTCACCTGGATTTTGCCAAACCTCCAACCTTAGGAAATAATGCATCAGTCCTAGGTCCTTCATCTTGAATTCGGAAGCCAACTTCCTCTTACATTGATGAATGAGAGAGTTTGCACCTGTCAAAAAGAGATTCTCCACATAAAGTACCACGATGAGAGGTCTATCATTCTCAACCTTAAAGTAAAGGTTTAGATCAACTTCAATTCTTGTAAATTCCAACTTCACCAGATAGTTGTAAATCCTCTCATACCAAGCCTGAGGTGCTTTCTTTAACCCATAGAGGGTTTTCTTCAACCTACATACATGTGTCTTACGATCTTGGACTTCGAACCCCTCGGGTTGTTTTACATAGACTTCCTCCTTAAGTGAGCCATGCAAGAAGTCAGTGTTGACATCCATCTGGTGTAGGTTGCATCTTTGCGAGGCAACAAGGGCTATGATCTAATAGATGGTGGTATATCGAGCAACTGGTGAAAATATCTCATCATAGTCCACAACTTCCTTTTGAGAGAAGCCTCGAGCAAAAAATTTGGCCTTAAACTTTTTAGCACTTCCATCTGCTCCATGCTTGATCTTGTAGAGCCATTTAGAGGTGATAACAGATTTTTCCTGGGGTCTAGGGACCACATCAAAGAAATCATTCTTGATACTTGACTCATACTCTTCATTCATAGCATCCTTCCATACTTGGTGTTTCACAACTTCTTCAAATAAGCAAAGCTCAAATTGAATAGTGGTGCTCATGGCAGTTAAGTACCCTTGGTATCTATTCAACTTCTTACTTTCACGAAATGTCCCCCGTGGTTCAATATGTCTCTTGGCATCTTCGAGAGTTTCCCTAAGCCTTGAGGGTCTCTTTTTAGAGGAGGAGGGTTCATGAGGAGGTGCATCAATGGGATCCATTGGTTCTTCAACATTCAGCATCGGCTCATCCTATGCTTCTCCCCGTTTTCCTTTATTTTCTTCTTTGTCCTTCCCTGGAGTAGGAAGGTGCTAATCTTCCCAAGGGAAGCATATTCATCGAAGGTTACATCATGACTTATCTCCACTTCTTTTTGACTAGGCACATAGATCCTATATGCCTAGGAAGTTTCACTGTAGCCCACAAATGTTCCTTTCTTCCCAAATGCATCCAATTTGTTTCTCCTTTCTTTCAGCACATGAAAATAAAAGAGACTACCAAAAATTGTAAAATGAGAAAAATTAGGTTTCTTACCGGTGAAAACTTATTCAGGAGTGTTGGAGTCCAATCCTTGATGAGGGCATCTATTTTAAACGTACGCAATAGTGTTTACAGCTTCATCCTGTAGGAACTTCGGAAGGCTTTGATCATGTAGCATGGCACGAGTGGCTTCTATGATAGAACGATTCTTCCTTTCAACAACACCATTTTGCTTAGGAGTATATGCAGTAGTAGTCTCCCTCTTAATGCCAGCTTCTCTACAATTTTCATTGAATTCATTTGATTCGTATTCGGTTCCATTATTGGTCCTTAATATTTTGATCTTCTTCCCAGTTTGATTTTTGACCAAGGCTTTGAAAGAACAAAACCATGAGAACACTTCGTCATTCTTCTTCAAGAAATATATCCAAGTTTTGTGAGAGAAGTCATCAACAAAGATAACATAATATAAATATCCACCCAAATTTTTCACGGGCAACATGCCAGATAGATCAGAATGAATCAATTGCCAAATGTCAGTAGTCTTGCTATCACTTTAGGGTAATGGTCCCCTTGTATGTTTTCCTTCAGCACATCCCTGAAAAATTCCTTCATGTTCTATTTCTAATTCAGGCATACCAGTGGCCATCCTCCTTGCATTCGATAGAGCCTTCTAATGAAGATGAGCAGACCTCCGGTGCCATAGTTTGGATTGAAGAGATGTATCGTAAGACATAGCTCCCAATGGACTTCCTCCAAGTTGATATAGGCTCTCAACCCTGAATCCAAGAGTAAATGCTTCTATAAAATTTCATTTCCAAACACGCACCTTTCCATTGATGAATGCCACCTTGAATACTTTGTCTTCCATCGCCGAGATAGATACCAGGTTCTTCTTTAGATCAGGTACATATAGTACTTCTTGTATATGAATGGTGTTACCTTGATTCAATTGAAGACTAACATTTCCAACTCCCTTCACGAGATAGGTGGCATTGTATCCAAGGATAATTTCCAAATTTGTATCCTTTTCTATTAGATTTGAAAGAGCCTCCTTGTACCCAGTGAAGTTCCCTAAGGCACCACTATCAATCAACCAATATCCTAATGTATCCAGAGGAGAGGTAGTAGAAAGGGCATATATTAGATAAAATTCTTTTTTCTTGTTATCTACAACATTATATTTATCATACCTGGAGTTTCTTGATCTTTTGGGACATCGATCATTTCCAAGTTGAGTAGTGAAAGGATTCCTTTTTCCTTTGTTGTTGAACCTACCATTCCTTTGATTATTGTTGACCCTGAAATTGTTGTGGTTGTTGTTGTAATCATGATGAGGGTATCCCTTCTATTACGACAATCCCTAGCATAGTGGCCAAACTTGTTACAAATGAAGCATCTTCCCTTCCTTCAATTTTTTAATCCCGGTCTTCCTTGACATTACTTCTTTGAACCTACTTTGTTCTTCTTTTTAGCATGAGTGGAGAATGTAGTAGGATCATTCATATTTTAAGGCATGTCCATTTCCATCATCCTTGCCTCTTCTTGAGAGCATCTAGTCAACAACTATTCAAAACCTGAAATCCTGTCATTATTGAGGATAATAGTGTTGAACACATGCCATTCATGAGGGAGACCTAGAAGGGAAATGCTAGTGAGCTCCCTATCAGCAATAACTTCTCCAATGGAAAGTAGATAATTTTTTGTCTTGGTAATCCTCATGAAGTAGGATTGGATATCTTCACCTTTTCCCTTCTTTATGTACTTCAACTTGTTCTCGAGAAAAAAGACTTCGTTTGCATTGCTAGCTTTGAAGATGCCAACCAACCTATCATATATCTCCTTTGATGTGTTCAAATCAGAGATGTAAGAAACTAAATGCTTATGAGTAGAATCCCTGACGATATTCTTGGCTTTGAATTCACCTTTCTTGTACTTTTTCTTAGCAGCAGTCGGTGCATTTGAAGCAGGTTCAATAATTTTTCCCTGCACATAGTCCATAACGTCTTCCTCTTCTAAAGTCAAATCAAGAGACATCTTCCATGCATGATAATCAGATTTACCATGAAGCTTGTCATCATATTTGAATTAGGATGTGGAGGCCATTGACTCTTGTCCTCGATCAATAGATATCAGTGATTTCTCTTCTCACTCTTTCTTGGGCTTTGTCTTCACCTCAACTCTGATACCATGTTAATTTTAGATAACAATGGTATGTTCTATGCTTAAGAACAATTTTACTTCAATTTTCTGATTAGCTTAATATCAATTTCTAGATTAGCAATCACATTAACACATAGTAAAATGCAGATAAGACACAAACAATAACCAGAAGACAAGCCAAGACAAGAGGACACAATATTTGGCAGATGCCAGGGAAAAACCCCAATGTGGGGAAAATCCTTTCATGAAATCTTCTTATTATTCTTCAAAAGTTTAGCAGGGAGAGAGAGTACAATATAAAAATTTATTTTCCCAATCACAGTCAAAATTTTTCTAGTCAAATCGCAGTAAACATGATACCCTAACCAGAAATTCAACGCTGGTCAACTTGGCAGAATATCTCCTCCAAAAAGGTTTGGCAAAACCCAATCAAATCAAGTTTTAAGGATAGTCTGAATCAGCCCAAAACAGTCTCAGTCAAGCTTAGTCAACACAGAGTCAAACCTATGGTCAAACTTGCTACAGTAGACATTAGTCAAACAACTCTGAATGCCTCGATTTATGTGCCCAAAAATGCAGCCTGCCCAAACAAAATATTCCCCAAGAAAAACATAGTCAAACTTCGTCAACTACTACCTGACCAATGCTGGTCAAACCTTCCTGCAATTCAGTGAATGCCCAAAATAGAAAATCACAGTCAAACTTCGCACGTGTGGAGGAGAAGAAGGCTGCCTTGAAGTTGTACGACCCGGCAAGATGAGGAGAGAGAGATATGTGTGAGAATGAATGATGTCAAAATGAGGCAGATTCACCTTCTATTTATATGCATCGTTGAGGATGAAAAGACATATCTTTTGCGCTTCTGAGCCACCATAAGTTTGTTGGTTGAACTTCAAAATTTACCCATAATAGAAATAAATTCATAATTCCATTTGTACTTGTTAGGATGAGATGATATTTAGATCAATCCTACACCTCTCAGAAAGAGGAATCCAATAAAAATATTAGATGCATCATATGAGTTTCCCAAGGTGGAGTTTGTCCCTAGATATCATATTTAACAATTTAGGATCAACAACTAAAAATCCAGGTCCAAATTTGTAACAAGCTCCTTGTTTTCCTAATACTGGAAAAAATTTCATGGAAAATCTTGCAATAATTGCTGAAATTCTAAAAAATTCTAACATGAAAACATTATTTGTTCTATCATCACAAATATTTCTTGGGAAATCCATTAGAGAAGCTCACCCCTTTGAATTGGATGAGGAATTCAATAAATCTTCTAAATCTCCAAAAGAAGATACTCAACAAGACATAACACTTCCAAAGCATTCTAGCATGGTTATACCCCTCTCATAAAGTTTTTCAAATGAAAATGCCACAATCACACAAAATCATTTGAATCCTTGGGTTGATGTAGTATCTACGGCTATGAAGTTCACTCAATGAAGGGCTTGAAACACTCTCCAATGTCTTATAATACTTTTGGCCTCTACTGTGGTTGTAAGACCATTTTACCTTTGATGGATCCACCATTTCTTTACATGCAATTTTGTTAATGCACCGATTAACAATTTCGAGATCTTTAGATCAAGGCAAGAGAGCCTTGGTTGTCTGCAACGTGATGATTGCATCCTTCCAATCATGAAGGACGCATGAGTTGAAAAATATCTCAAGCTTGTATATAAGGTTTCCCTTTTCCATTTCCTCTGGAAGCTTCTTCAATGTAGAAGGTATCTAGTTTTTCCATAAAATTGATAAACTTCATTGTTGCTACTTGACCTAACTGCAAATATTTCTGATATGCCATTAAGAATGTATGGTTGAAGCAACTAGAAGATAGTTGTTGGAATTGTTGCATTGGGCAGGTCTACTAAACCATTATCCTTTGATGCTTTAAGTATTTTGAGTTCTGTGAGTGCTGCAACTATCATGGCAAGAACATAAACAAATGTCCCAAATCCTATGCTTTGGAGCATTGTAATGTCGCATTTGAGACCTATAAAATTTTCCGCTAGTGGAACAAGGATCCAATTAGACATAGGCACAAGCACAATAATACTAAAGGCTATGAAACACTGCAAGGATGCAAGAGGGATCTCAATATGTACAATAATCACTATCCACTATGCTGCCCTATTTTATGAAGAAAGTAGAACATTGTGCAAAGACAACCCCATACATTAAACATGTTACCCAAATGGGAATCAACCGTGGAAAGAGATTGACCTTTTTGGCACTCAATACAATTTCACGAGATGATTTTTCTGGGAAACTGTTATGACATCCTTCTAACGTTGTTTTGGTATTGAACTAGAAACAAATGAATTACATAAACTGAGCCCCACTCTAAGTTCTCAACCCAATACTATATAGAATCCCAAATTATAGAAACTTGTGTCTTTGTAGTGACCCTCTTAATCATTTTATAAACATAAATGTTATTTAGAATGACATCATTTTTCTATCTGAGCCAATGTCAAATGCACTGGAAGGGGAAGGCAACCTCTATAGGAATTTACAGGGTAAGTTTCTAAGAGAGAACACCAAAGGACATCGCTCACAAACAGATCACAAATCAATACACCAGTATCCTTGATGTGGTTAAAACTGTCAAAGAGAGAAACAGTCCACTGCCTGATACAATGCAGCCACTTCAAGAAATTTATTAATAAAATAATGAAAATTTACTTAAGTTTCTCTCATGAACAGTTACCCTACAAATGACCCTCCATGCTCTTTAAATTATATCATGAACCAATCGGGTGTTAAGCCATGGATCAAGTATCGGTAATACCAAGGAGAGAATGAACCGTTAGATCACTACATATCGTGACCGTCGAATTGTAAGTTACGAAAGTACATAGTAAAGAAACACATTTTACCTAACTCTACACTAGACCAAGTTATACTTAACTATTTCCTATGTGTCGGAATATCCTAACATCCCCCCTTAAGAACAACTTGGGATAGGATTGAGGGATGTACAAATATGACACAATAGGAGAAGGAAGGAGGCATTGGAGCATATCCCCCCTTAGTGACAACTTCCTGAACTCCAACCATAAATCGAAGTTTAGTAAACTTTGCCTCTGTGAGAGCCTTGTAAAGATGTCTGCAACTTGATCATCTGTTGAACAATATTTCACTTCAAGAACATGGTCGTGAATGAGCTTTTTGATGAAGTGCATGTGCAGTTCAATGTGTTTGTTACGTTGATGTTGGACTGGATCTTTGCATAGTTGAATGGAACTTTGATTATCACACCAAAGTGTAGTCAAATGTTGCTACTAAAAGACAAACTTTGACAGGATTTGACGAAGCCACAGGGCTTCCTTACTATCTTCTACGGGACCACAATACTCTACTTCTGTTGAAGAAAGAGAAATGGCACTTTGTTTCTTCCAAGCCCATGTAATAGGTCCTGAACCGAGAGTGAACACATAACCTGCAGTAGACTTCTGATCATCAGGGTCACCAACCTAATCAGAATCAGTGAAACTAACCAATAGAGGATATGCTTCCGCAGTGTAATGAATCCCAAACTAAACTGTACCTCAAACATAATGAAGCATTCTTTTAGCTGCTTTTCAATGACTTTCATGTGGGTTTTGCATAAACCGAGCAATAAGTCCAACAACAAAGGAAAGGTGAGGACGAGTATGGGTCAGATATAGAAGTTTTCCTACAAGTTGACCGTATAAGGTAGCATCAACATCAGGGGAAGTACAAGTGACTAAAAGTTTGGCTCCAGATTGAAAGGTAGAAGGGGCTGGATTATAGTCTTCCATGTGAAAATGGCGTAGAATATCACATGAATACTTGGACTGGGAAAGGGAAATAGCTTCCTTGGATTGCAAGACTTGAAGACCAAGAAAATAATGCAAGTGTCCTAAGTGTGTCATTTCAAACTTCTTTTTAAGGCTATACTTCACATTGTTTATAAGGTTGGGATCACTACCAGTAAGGATAAGATCATCAACATAAAGAACAAGAATGATAAGAGACTTTCTCACTTTCTTGGTGTAGACAGTATTTTCAGAATGACACCTAGAAAATCTAGTTTCTAGAAGAAAGATAGCCATTTTGGGATATCAAGCCCGGGGGGCTTGCTTGAGACCATCAAGGGATTTCTTAAGCTGACATACAAGGCTGGAATCTATTTGTATAAAGGCAGTAGGTTGTTCCATATAGATTTCTTCATGCAAGTCCCCATGCAAGAAGGTAGATTTAACATCCATCTGATGGACTTCCCATTTGAAAGAGGAAGCAAGCGAAAGAACAAGGCAGATAGAGTTCATTTTGGCAACAAGAGAGAAGGTTTTAGTATAGTAAATGCCTTCAACTTGTGCAAAACCCTTAGCCACAAGACAAGCTTTATGTTTATCAACTTTTCCACCTAGTCCATACTTGGTTCTGTAAACCCATTTGCATCTAACAAGTTTTCATCCCTTTGGAAGTGGAACAAGATCCCATGTATCATTTGCCAATAATGAACGATATTCTTCATTCATAGCTGCGTCCCAATTTGGATGGCCTGAAGCTTCTGCAAAGGTGTCAGGATCATAATTAGCTAAAGCTTGAGCTAGTAAAGAAGAGGCTCTATCAAACTGAGAACGTGTACGTCACTGATCTGTAGGATCACCGATGAGAATACCTGCTAAATCCTGAGTAGCACGGACCTATTTTGGAAGTTGAGGAGCTGAAAGAGGATCCTGAGAAGGTGGGGGAGGATTGTAATCCTCATTGTCATCATCTGAAGAAGAAATATTTTTAGAAGTAGAAGGGATAGAGAGAGGTGGCACATTCACCGAACTAGGTTCGTATGTCGATATATTTTCAGCAAACTTTACATCTCTTCTAATGATAACATTTTCAGACTTAAGTGGAATAAGTCTGTATCCTTTGACATCTTCAGAATGTCCAATAAAAATAATTTTTTCACTCTTAGGTTCTAAAGCTTTATGTTTCTCATCTAGAATATGCGCCCATGCTTCACTTCCAAAAACACGAAAGTGACTTACATCTGTTTTAATTGAGCTCCATGCTTCTTCTGGAGTGATATTCTTTAAAACCTTAGTAGGAGTGCGATTTATTATGTAATTTGCACAGTTAATTGCTTCTTCCCAAAAATTAAGACTAAGTCCTTTAGATTGAAGCATAGAATTAGCCATTTCCTTTAAGGTGTGATTCTTCCTTTTAGCTACAGAATTTTGTTGTGGAGTATATGGAACAATATGCTGGATTTGAATTCCATTCTTAGTGCAAAATTTGATGAATTTATTATTAACATATTCTCTACCATTATCAGATCTTAGCTTAAGAATTTGATGTCAAGACTATTTTTCAACAAAGGCCTTAAAGGCCAAGAACATGTTAAATACTTCACCCTTGAGTTTTAAGAAGTATACCCAAGTGCGTTTGGAGAAATCATCAATGAAAGTTAAGAAATACTTTTAGCTAGAGAATGAAACAACTGGAAGTGGACCACATAAATCACTATGCACAAGCTGTAAAGGGCTTGAGGTGTGCCAAGAGGCACATTTTTCAAAACTATCCTGATGATGTTTTCCAAGTACACATCCGGAACAAACTCCATCTCTGCAAGGTACCATTGGAAGACCTGTCACCATATTTTCTTTACATAGATTCTGAAGGGAGCGATAGTTTAAATGACCAAGTTGCTCATGCCAAATTTTTCTCACTTCATCATTATGAGAAACAAATACCGATGGAAGATTTGATGACCCAAAGTTGTTAAACTTATACAACCTTGTAGAATAATCAGCAATGCCAGTAGCTAAAATCTATCTAGGATCTCTTAGGTCCTTAATTACAACATCGTGAGGTGAAAATTCAACGATTTTACCTTCACCTAAATGAGTTATCTAATATACAGATAGAAGGTTGCAGGATAATGTTGGAACATGTAATACATCATTAAATTGACCATTTTCTATATGAACAGTTCCAGTCCCTACAACACTACAGATCTATTATCACCAACATATATATTTTTGGTGTTAAAGTGATTTAAAGAAGAAAACATGGCTTTGTTTTTGGTCATGTTATAAGAAGATCCAGAATCAATGAGCCACTCATGAGAATTAGAAGAAGAAGATACATTTAGTGCATATGCAGACTGAGATGTTTGACAACCACGTGCAGAAAGTGCTATTCCTGAAGATGAAGTTGAAGTTGAAGAGTGCTCCAAATGGATGTTATTCTTCTTCATTGCTGCTTCCAAGGCTTCCATCTTCTTAAAGAATTTGGATTCTAAGTGGCCATCTCGATTACAAAAGTGGCAATGTCTATCAGTCTTCTTCCCTTTGTTTTTATTTGCCTTATAATTTTGTTGAAATGATTTTCCATTTTGAGACTAAAATTTCTTAGGACCCTTGTTTGGTGTAGGACCATTTTTTTTGTATACAAATTCTTAGGATTCTTTGAAGTTGGTTGCTACTGGGTAGCTAAGGCTTTCTTAGAAGAGTTTCCAAGATTAAGAAGACTAAGGTGTAAGATTTTTTCTTGTTCTCCTATTAAAGAATCACAAAAGGCATCAAAGGAAGGGACTTGTAGTCTTGTCCTTGAGAAATGAAGGCTTCTCTTGTGGAATGGAAGGTGCAAACAAACATAGAGTAGGTTGGTGCCAACTTAGTAAGAATGGAATAGATAAGGTTACCATCTTCTTTCTTAACCTTAACACCTTCCAAGAGAAGTCTAAGGGTCTTGAACTTGGACAAAAAATCTTCAATAGAAGAAAAATTATTGGGGTCTAATGTAAGCAACCCATTTTCGAGTTGATGGTCTCTAAGTTCATTTTTAATTCAAAAAACTTTAGTGATATGTTTCATTGCTTCATTAGGAGTATCGAGTTCTACGATATGGAATCTAAGGTCTGGAGAAATAGACATCCCTATCAACCGACGTGCTTGATCTTGCCTATTTTCCTATTTGGCTTCCTTATATTCATCTTTCGGTTTTGCTTCTTGGCATGAGGCTATTCTGTAAAGACCTTTACTTCTAAGTAAATCCACAATGTAGGACCACCATTGGAAGCAGTTGGTGCTGTCAAGAATAACTTGGCATGAACTTTCCATTTTAATAGAAACTGAAGCTATAGATGCTGAAATTAAGTATTTCAATGGAACGATCTCGAAAAATTAGGCTGACTAAAAAAAACGGCTCTGAAAACGATTCCTGGATGAAGAAGTTATTGCTTTTTGAAGAAAAGTTGTTGAAGATGCCGACGATGTGTGGGAATGTGTGGAAATGAATGATAATGTTATATTTAAAAAAAAAAATCCACCCCCTCTACAAACTTAATCTAATTAGCTCAACAAAAAGAAAGACTTGAACTCAAGACCTCTATTCTCATAAAGTAACTTTGGACCAAGCGAGCTAGTTTAAAAGGTTAGTAATTTTTAGAAAAGAGGAAGGTTTTTTTTTTTAGTCGCCGAAGCTTTGGGGTGCGTGCTTACTTGAAAAATCTCTTTTTTTCCTACAATAGAAAAACCACAAAGCCCAAAACAGACATACAAAAAAAAAAAACAAACCTTATGTTTTGAAGTTCGATTTACCCAAAAACTAACCATTTTCCTCAATGTTTCTGATTTTCTGAGATCACACTGAGGAGCAGCGGAAAAAAGCACACGCATGAGAAAAATTCCTCCCTTTTGTTTCTGATTTTCACAGATCGCATAGACTTGCGGGGCAAAGAGAATATGCAGAAATGAAAGGTATATATCCGGTAATAAAAAACAAAGAGCTAAATAAACCAAAAGAAACATAGAGAAAATAACTAAAAACTGCAAATAAACACTTTATACCTCCAAATCTTAAAAATGACTTAGCTAGGGCTACCAGAAACCTTTTCGCATCAAAAAAAGGGGTTCCTCACTAGAACATATGCTCCTAACACAATAGAGTTGTCCTCTTAGCCTGAAAGCAGTCAGTAACAGTAGATTTAGGAAATGACATTTGGATGCAGTTCTACTAGCTTAAGGTTTGGATCACCAACGAATGCGGCCCTAAACTAGATCTGATACCATGCAAGAATTTACAAGGTAAGTTCCTCAGAGAGAACACCAAAGGACACTGCTCACAAATAGATCACAGATCAATACAACAGTATTCCTGACGTGGTTAAAACCCTCAAAGAGGGAAATAGTCCACAGCCTGAGCCAATGCGACCACTTCAGGAAATTTAATAATAAAAGAATGAAAATTTACATAAGCTTCTCTCATGAACAGTTACCCTACAAATGACCCTCCATGCTCTTGAAATAGAGATCATGGACCAATCAGGTGTTAAGCGACGAATCAAGTGTCAGAAATACCAAGGAGAGAATGAATCATCAGATTGTAAGCTACAAAAGTACATAGTAAAGAAACAAACTTTACCTAACTCTACAGTAGACTAAGTTATACTTAACTATTTCCTAGGTGTCGGAATATCCTATCAACCTCTCTGTAGATATGATACCCAACTTTGCAAGAATTTCATGTTTAAGAGAAAATTGAACTTGAACTTCATAATTAAATTTGGGTTCCATTGACATGGTTAAGATTACATGATCTATTTGATAGCCACAATATAGGGAAACATATTTCACTTCATAGGAATCCCCTACATCAACGAAAACATTTGCACCAGCTGAAGTCTACAATACCTTGTAATGGCCTATATTCCGACATCCAACGCCCAAAATTGTAGTTTCCAAATGTGAGACTCTTAAGCATATAGACCACAAAATGAAGAAATCATAGGCTGAGATGTTTGTTTCTGGTGTGTTCTCATTACATTGTGAAGATTCCATTAGAAGTTGTTTTGTTCAAGTGACAAACAATCATGAGAGAATGGGTGATGTAGCGAATTTCATGACCAAAAATGCATTATCATTTACAAGATATCAAAAAACAAAACTGCCAGATTAGTGTAAAATATAGAGTGTTTTATTCAAGGTTGGTAGGTAGAGTTTATATTAAAAAAGTTATGGCCATACCATAAAACTTGAGTTTACAAAAAATATGTAGTCTTGAGCAACCATGGCCTGGAATTCCTAGATAAGGATGAAGGCTGAAGTAGCAAAAAAATTCTATGGAGGCCTATCCATATATGCCTCTTAGAAGTCCACATGTATACTGCTTAACATACTGGCATAATGTAAATGGTACTCAACAAACACACTAGGTTACTAGAAGAAAATAAAAAATGTGATGCCCATTTGGGCTTTAGCTACTAGGTCCACACAAATTATTGGCCTCTAGGTCTTCATATTTCATTGTTGTAGAGCTAGTATTAAAGTAGATAGACACATGTTTATCTTTAGTGGGGCCTTAAAGTAGTTTTGAGATATGAGAAGTTAGGGTGTATCCATAGAATGATGTATGGAAAAGGAGGTAGAGTCTACATAGGTGTTGCTTAGGTTGAGAGTGGGAGATGACTCAACCTTTAGAGGGAGGTTGATGTGAACTAATGTGCACCTAACCATCAATTATAGACTCCATATTTGAGGCCATTTCCTACTAGTTCCCTCTAAAAATGTTCATGGGGGCCTGAGGTTCATTCTCCCATTCCCTCTATGCCACGAAACACTACGTAATATTTCCATACATTCCACCAAAAAATGCACTGATAATCCTGCAGATGGACATAAAACCGAGTTACCAATATTTAACCCTCACTCATAGCCAAAGCCCACCTGCAATTCTAATGGAATTCTCATAACGATTCAGGCATAAAAGGGTATTAGCCCTAACCTCAAATCCATTAACCACAAACAATTGTAATCATTATACAGTTGAACCCTTATCCCTCTCACGAAGGCTTGCTTTAATGTCACATACGACCAATGTTCACCCTTGGATGAATCAATTAATCACACATGTAGGATCCATTTCCACCAAAATATGGTTCTTTAGAGAATGAATCAAATAGACGTGCATAAGATTAGAAGGTGAGGCTGTTTAAGTCACGTCCTCCACATTTCCCTCATGATATGATAATTATTATGGGACGAGTTTCCTGTCTTAATGCTTTTCTACTTCATGTGTGTGGGCACATGGAGCTTAAGTCTCTTAACCCCTCCTTTACACACACAACAACTCCCTATATTTGAACCCTTTAATTAGCCTTTTAGTTTGCTTTAACATTTAGACTTTAACATTTTTGGGAAGCTTTAGGTTTGTAATTGGGGGGGGTTTGAAGGAGGGTTTAGATAACCGTCGTTGAGTTGTTGGTCATTGTCACCTTTCAAATACCTTTGTCTTTTAATAGATCAACCTTTTAGTTTGCCTCAACATATAGACCTTAACATATCCTGGCAAGCTTTAGGTTTGTAAGTATGGGAGTCTGAAGGAGGGATTAGATAACCACCATTGAGTTGTTGATCACTTTCACCTTTCAAACAACTGTGTTTTAGTACATCAATTCCTTGATGGAATTTAAGAGCTTATGATTCCTTGGAATATGCTGACAATAATTGCAGTTGTGCTTAGATTCCTGTCCATATGTCAATAGTTACAGAAAATCTCTAACATTTACGATTTTACCTGCTATCTAATAGAGATATCCATATGTCATGTAGCACGTTGCTCAATAATTCATTCTTATATATATATATATATATATATATATATATATATATATATATATATATATATATATATATATTTGTTTGTTGGAGTTGAGTTCGAAGGGAAAATGTGGAGACAAGTAGTTAGAATACTATGTGTTTCCTTCTTTGTTAGGTTGTTGCATTCATCAATTATGTACTAAGTCTCTTTCTGCAGCTAATTTTAGGAGTAATTTGTAGAGTATATGGTATTGTTTATCAGATATTTTGTATAATGGAGAATATATTTCATGGAAAGAAGGGCACTAAAATATTAGGATTTGAATTGAAAAGGAAAATGTGAAGACATAGTGGCATAGAAGACTATTTATTTCCCACCTTTCTATGTTGGTGCATAAAAAACATATGTGCCACAATTTGGGTGTCCTATATTCAACATCTAAACATCAAGGGTGGCTTCCCTTCACAAATAAAATCAAGTACTGTTCAGAAAATTCACCACTCATAGTTCCTTTTGAAGCAAAATTCTAGTTTTACATGCAGGACATGATACTTCCCTTAACACCTTCTGCCATTATAGTGCCAACCTCTAATCATGTAGTGGTGGAGGACTTCTTTTGCAAAGGCATGATAGAGTACTCTTATGACAGCTCTTAGTGGCATAGGAAGAATGTGCATGGAAAACTATACATTGCGCCTGGAGGAGATGAATTTGGATCCTTCTACATGTCAGAAAAACCAGATAGCCATGGTTGAAAATTCTCCTTGGAGACCTATAATCCCAATGGTCGGCAAGATTATTGGTCACCCTGTTAAAGTCAATGATGATTCTATTCCTTGGTCCCTCTTCAAAATCACCAAGAGCAGTGGGAATGTGTATGCTTTTTTATTTTTATACTTGATTTCAGTGGGTTGTTTGGTTCTTTCACCAAAATTTATCCCTACTAAACTCATGCCATACCAGTCGTATAAGACCACACCATTCATAGAATCATTAATAATGTATGTGTAAAGGTTTGTTGATTTTGCTAATAATGATAGTTTGTAAATCTAATGTAAGTTTATATGTTTGTTGATTTTTGGTAATAATCGTCTTGAATTTTGATAATAACCGTAGTTTGTAAATCTAATGTATGTGTATAGGTTTGTTTGTTTTGATGAAATTTTTATGCTCAATCCAAAATTTGAATATTGTAGCTATTCTAAGAATTGAGCACTTAGGTTTTCAAATTTTAATCATGCTATGTGCTTCTCTCTATTTTGGCCCCTCATGTTCCATTTCCTCTTGGAATTAATCTTTGCAAGAGTTTGATAAGTAAAGGTCTAGATATTAAATCATCATTCTTTACACTTGTTTCATCTTATCAACATCCAACAATAATAGGTAAACTCAATATCGTTGAGGAAGATAGTGATGGAAAATTTGAAATGGTGAATGGAAATTCAAAGACTGATGTGACTGAGCATGGCAATCTTCTTTTTGCTCCTCCTTAGTTTAGAAAAATAACACTTCTTAACTTCTGAACTGTTTTTGAGGGAAACCTTCCTGACACTCAGAGCTTTGATCATATTAATGTGAAGGTTGATGGAAAGCAACTTCTAGAAATGTGGCACTCATGATTATGTACAACACAATTTTCAAGGTCCATGTTATGTTGTAGAAGAACACTTAGCCTACAAACACAATGGGGATTTCCAAAATGGAATTGAGCATGATGCTAGTCCAAAGCTCCTTCACGATAGTTATAGATTAGGGTGTACCGTATCCTGACAATTTTCCCACTCTTGGCAGATATCCACTAGTTTTGTACCCTATCTGGGAAATCCATTACAGAAGGAAAGGATCATGTCACACTTCTCCAAGCCTGATGACTTAGATGATCCATCAAATCGTTAGATTTTCAATGAAAGGTGGAAGGAAACCTTGAATGCAGGTAATGAATAGATTTGTATGGTGGAAGAGTAGGTTTGTGAAGCCTTGAAGGCAGATGAATCTAAATTTTCTAAAAACAGGGGCAATGGAGCCATTGGTACCTACAACAATACAGAATTTCGATATGATTTTGAGAAAAATAATATTTGATTCCTATGTTGAAATTTAATGATCATCATCGGTCCATCCCTCTGGCCGATCCGTATGGTAAAGTGAAGGTTAGTTGCTCCTTGTTTTTCAATTAAAATTTTGAATACCATGTATTTTGTCAAATTTTTGAAATGTTGGGTGAAAATGGAAATTGTGATGAGAAGGAAGAATAATGATTTCTTCAAGTTGAAAAGGTGGATATCTATGCACCTAATCCTGTGGCGAATCTAAGTCATGAAGTCAAAACTGACGAAAAGTTAGAGGTGGAATGGCAACATGGGATCCAAGAAATGTCGTTGTTCCATTTATAACAAAAACGTCTACATACAGCTCAAACATTGGAGACCTAGGTCATATATTGTATTTTTTGATGGGCCTCCTATATATGATTCAGACTATTTCAAAAAAGTAAAACAGAGATGTTCTTACACCTGAATTTGTCCAAAAAATGACTGGTATGTGTAGAAAAGGGAACAATAACATGGTAAATGTAATAGCAATGTAAAATTTGAAACGGGAACTATAAACTCAAAACGAGAACTCTTTGCAAAAAACCAAAAAAAAATGAAAAACAGTGCTAAAAACAAAAAGTGTGTATACTAGGACGATGGTTCTTTTTAGGGTCAATTTTGAACATGTTTTAAAAATGGCAGTGAGAACGAATTTTTTGTGCAAAAATTATGCAAAAAACAACCTGAAAATGAAAAGTGCTAATAATGGAACGATGGATTTTTTTTTAAGGTTCATTTTCAACATTTAAAAAAAATGCCAGTAAAATCGACTTTTTATGTGCAAAAATTGTGCAGAAAACACCCTCAAAACGAAAAGTTTTGATGCTCGAATAACACTTTTTTTGGGTAAATTTTCAACATTTTGAATGGTGTAAAAGATTTTGTTATGACTCCGAAAAACATCAAAATTTCAAAAAATAATGAAAACATAAAATTAAAAATAAAAACAATGAAAAAAACACAAAAAAAAGTAAAAAAAAAAAAAAAACCAAAACATAATTAAAAATATATATTAAAAACAAAACATAAAATTAAAATGAAAATGAAAATTAAAAATAGAATAAACTATAAAATTAAGTAAAAATAGGAAATTTGAAAAAAAAAAAACATTAAGAAAAACTAAAAAAATTCAATTCAATTAAAAACAAACTAGGTTACAAAAGATAGAAAAATAACAAAAAAACGAAAAAATTAAAAAAACTACAAAAATTAAGATTATAAACATTTTCAAAAAACCCTAAAAATAAAAAATATGTTCAAATTAAAAATAAAATAAAAACCCGAAAAACAATTAAAATTTAAAAAAAAATACATATTTTCAAATTAAAAAATAAAATAAAATAAACATTTAAAATTAAAATAAAAAACAATATATTTTTGATTAAAAAAAAAAAAAAAAAAACACATTTCAAATTTTATATTAAAAAATTTAAAATTTGGATTTGAGAATGATTTAAAATTTGGATTTAAAAAAAAATAAAAACAAAAAAAATTAAAATTAAAAAAGATAAATATATTTTTTATATTTTTTAAAATACATTTAATATATATATATATATATATATATATAGAGAGAGAGAGAGAGAGAGAGAGAGAGAAAAATAAAAATAAAATAAAATAAAATAAAATTTAAAATTTATATATATATATATAATAATCATATTTAACAAAATTTGTTTTTTATTTAAAAAATAATAATTTTATTGGCCACCGCCCCCACGGGCGGCTAGGCAGTGGCTATTCGATTCCGAGAATTGCATAGCCACTTCTCGGCCACCCCAACAGGCGGTTGGGTGGTGGCTATCTGGTTCTCGGAATCGGATAGCCACCACTCAGTTGCCTTTGGGGGTGGCCTGGTGGTGGTTATCTGATTCTCAGAATCAGATAGCCACTGCTCGGCCGCCCATGGGGGCGGCCGAGCGGTGGCTATCCGATTCTGAGAATTGGATATCCACCTGAAAGGTAGTCAGGGGGTGGTTATCTGATTTTGAGAATTTGATAGCCATCACATGACCGCCGGCGGGGGTGGTTATCTGATTCTCGGAATGGGATAGCCATCACTCAACCGCCCATGGGGGTGGCTATCCGATTCTCAGCAACAAATAGCCATTGCCCAGATGCCCGTGGGGTTGGCTATCCAATTCTTGGAATCGAATAGCCATCACCCGGTTGCCCATGGGGGTGGCTATCCGATTCTCGAAATCGGATAGCCACCGCCCAGCCACCCATGGGGGTGGCCGGGAAGTGGCTATCTGATTCTCAAAATCAGATGGTCACTACTCAGCCACCCGTGGGGGTGGCTGGGCAATGGCTATCTGATTCCGAGAATCAGAAAGCCACCCCCATGGGCAGTGAGGCGGTGGTTATTCGATTCCGATTATGGGAACTGATACTGTTATGTGTTCAATATTTGCAATATGTGATTTTCGCATTAATTTTTAAATTAATCATTATTTTTTGAAAAAAATGATTATTATTATTTTTTTGACATGAAATTCATAAAAAAACTATTATTTAACCATTTTTAGTTAAATTTTTCGTATAAAAATTGTGATTTTGACATGTCAATTCTAGAAAAAAATAATCAAAATGTGTAGTTTTTTAGTTATATTTATGTTAAAAATGGTTATTTTTATGTCCATTGTTAAAAAATATTGTTTTTTAGAAACAATTATTTCATGTGGATTGAAAAATTAATTAAGGTTGTACAAATATGTAGAATATCGAAAATTCAAAATATCGACCTTCTAATTTAAACATTCAAAAGAATAAAAACCTCACTACAAAAAATTAAAATTAAAATAAAAACAAGAAAATATGAAGAAAATGATCACTTCAAAAATTATTAAATTTACAAAATAATTATTTACATTTCATACATTAGAAAAGTTAAAGTCAAAAAATAGGTTTTTAAAAAAAGGGTCTGATACAGAATTACCACTTTTTTAAATTAGCATGAAAATTACTACCATTCTAAAACACAATGTACATAAAAAAAATTAAAGTGCCAAAAATTATGCTCTAAAAAAAACATGTGTGTTCTGCATCGCCCCTTTTCAAAATCAGGTCACTTTTCTGCTATCTCTACGAAATGGGTAACAGTATCAGTTCCCATTTCAAAGTTTACATTGTTTAATGAAGGTAGGTCATATATTGTATTTTTTGATGGAGCTCCTATATATGATTCAATCAGGTCACTTTTTTGCTATCTCTACGAAATGGGTAATAGTATCAGTTCCCATTTCAAAGTTTACATTGCTTAATGAAGGTAGGTCATATATTGTATTTTTTGATGGAGCTCCTATATATGATTGAGACTGTTTCAAGAAGGAACAACATAGATGTTCTTACACCTGAATTTTTCCAAAAACTGACTTGTATGTACAGGAAAGGTAACACTAACATGGTAAATGTAATGAAGCTCTGAACATGAATAGAAGAGCCCTTCCTAAAACACTGCCCAGAACAGACTGGTCTCCTCGCATGGAACAAAACAACAACAGGAGGTATAATCTATATTTTGAAGATTCCCCTGTATATGACATGATGATGCACCCAGAGTAGAACAATGTTTGTGTTCGATCCATACCCAGTGGAGGTTGAATGCTTGCGGACGCTAATGGACCTGTAGCCTGAAATATATGAAGGACATATGCCACAATGGGGAGAAAAATTTCTCAGCACAATTTCTCTCGAGGATCCACCCAAATATGAGTTTCTAGAACTTTCTATGGAACTTCCAACACACTGCCCAAGTTTTGATTCAAGCCTAATATATCAAAGAGTTTGCGAAGACAAATTTACGTGTTTCAAAATGAAGTCAATAGGAAATAAAATTGTGTCTTCAATGGAAACTTCAAATGATTTTGACGAATATTTTTTGTTTGTAGAAATATCCCCTTGATCAAGTGATGGACCACTATCTAATGAGGCTGTAGTAAATGCATATATTTCCACCGTGAACAAAAATGATCAGAGTTAGGAAATAATCTATGTTGAAATGACCATGACCAATTCTTATCAACTAGTCCAAAATACAATTCACCTAGACAAAAATCTATAGAAGGTCCATACCTACAAGAAAATTTGTTATTCCGACATTCAACCCCCAAAATTGTAGTTTCCAGATGTGAGACTCTGAAGCCTATAGACCATAGAATGAAGAAATTAGAGGCTAAGATGTGTGTTTATGGTGTGTTCTCATTAAATTGTCAAGATGCCATTAGAAGTTGTTTTGCCCAAGTGACAATTAGTCATGAGAAAATGGGTGATGTAGCAAATTTCAGGACCAAAATGCACTCTCATTTACAAGATATCCAAAAATAAAACTGCTAGATTAGTGTAAAATACAGATTGTTTTATTCAAGGTCAGTAGGTAGAGTTTATATTAAAAAAGCTATGGCCATACCATACAAATTGAGTTTACAAAAAACATGTAGTCCTAGGCAACCATGACCTAGAGTTCCTAGCTAAGGATGACGGTTGAAGTAGCAAAAAAAAAAATCTATGGAGGCCTATCCATATCTGCCTCTTAGAATTCCACATGTATACTGCCTAACATACTGGCATAATGTAAATGATATTCAACAAACACACTAGGTTACTAAAATAAAATTAAAAATGTAATGCCCATTTTGGGCTTTAATTACTAGGTCCACATAAGTTGTTTGCCTCTACGTTTTCATATTTCATTGTTGTAGAGCTAGTATCAAAGTAGATAGCCACATGATTGTCTTTAGTGGGGCCTTCCAGTAGCTTTGAGATATGAGAAGTTAGGGTGTATCAATAGAATGATGTATGGAAAAGAAGGTAGAGTCTACAGAGGTGTTTCTTAGGTTGAGAGTGGGAGGTAACTAAACCTCTAGAGGGAGGTTGAAGTGAACCAATGTGCATCCAACCATCATTTATAGATTCCATATTTGAGGCCATTTCCAACTAGTTCCCTCTAAAAATGGTCATGGGGGCCTGAGGCTGATCCTCCCATTCTCTCTATGTCAGGAAACACTATGTAATATTTCGATAAATTCCACCCAAAAATCACTGATAATCATGGAGAAGGACATAAAACTGAGTTACCAATATTTAACCCTCACTCACAGAAAAATCCCACCTGAAATTCTGATGGAATTCTCACAATGATTCTGGCGTAAAAGGATATTAGCCTTAACCTCAAATCCATTAACCATAAACAATTGTAATCATTATACAGTTTAACCCTTATCCCTCTCACCAGGGCTTGATTTAATGTCACATAGGACTAGTGTTCACCCTTGGATGAATCAACTAATCCCACATGTACGATCCATTTCCACCAAAATATAGTTCTTTAGAGAATGAATCAAATAGATGCACATAAGATTAGAAGGTGAGGTTGTTTAAGTCCTTTCCTCCACATTTCCCTCATGATATGATAATTATTATGGGAAGGGTTTCCTGTCTTAACGCTTTGCTACATCATGTGAGTGGGCACATGGAGCTTAAGTCCCTTAACCTCTCCTTTACATTTCAACCCTTTAATCAGCCTTTTAGTTTGCTTCAACATTTAGACTTTAACATTATTTGGCAAGCTTTAAGTTTGTACTTAGGGGGAGTTTGAAGGAAGGTTTAGATAACCGTCTTTGAGTTGTTGATTGTTGTCACCTTTAAAACACCTTTGCCTTTTAGTACATTGGCCTTTTAGTTTTCTTCAACATTTAGAATTTAACATATTTTGTCAAGCATTAGGTTTGTAAGTAGGGGAGTTTGAAGGAGGGATTCCATTGAGTTGTTGATCATTGTCACCTTTCAAACACTTGTCTTTTAGTACATCAAGTCCTTGAGGGACTTTAAGAGCTTCTGCTTCATTTGAATATGGTGACAATAATTAAAGTTGTGCTTAGACTCACATCCATATCTCAACAATTACAGAAAACCTCTAGCATTTATCATTTTACCTGCTATCTAACAGAGATATCCATATGTCGTGTAGCACATTGCTCAATAATTCATTCTTTTTCATATATATATATATATATATATGTATGTATGTATGTATGTATGTATGTATGTATACATACATACATACATATACATATATATATATATATATATATATATATATATATATATATATATATATATATATATATATATTGTTTGTTTGTTGGAGTTGAATTCAAAGGGAAAATGTGAAGACAAGTAGTTAGAAGACTATATATTATCTGCTTTGCTAGGTTGTTTCATTCATTAATTATATGCTAAGTCTCTTTCTACAACTAATTTTAGGAGTAATTTGTGGAGTATGGTGTTGTTTTGTCAGAGATTTTGTATATTGGAGAATATACTTCATGCAAAGAGGTGCAAGAAAATATTAGGATTTGAATTGAAAAGGAAAATGTGAAGACGAAGTGGCATAGAGGACTACTTATTTCCAAGCATAAAAAATTATATGCCACAATTTGGGGGAGATTTCAACTCTTCTGTATTTGTTAGAGAAGGGAAAAAGTCTATTAGAATACGTAATCAAGTTGGAATAGTGTGCTTCAACCTTCAAACTTTAGGGTAATACCTAGGAACTTAATCCTCATTGGATCCAAGTGGCACATACGAATTTGGACTGCAGTGAAAGACGGTAAAGGCGAGGTTGTGTAGCTCCTCACAAGATCATCCTTACATATTGTCAGACATCATGCCATGGGGCAAAAGTTATACTTGCAAGTCAGCACTCTAAGGAAAACTAAGTTTTTTATCTCAACCACATATTGGCTTTTCAAATAAAACTATTATGGGTATGGAAAAATCATTTAGAACTTTGTTTTTATTTTGCATCTTTTGTGTTTGTATGTCCATGGATGTGAATGCACTTTCTAGGCTATTTATCCAAAATTTCAGTTGAAAATATAAAGATACAACTTGTTGTCACCCATGGAGTAAGAGACTTTGCATCTTCTCATAAGTTCTTTTCTTTTTAGGTATATTTTTTTCCACGTCTTGATTGCATTGCTGACTGTGATTCAATCATCCAACCAAATTTCCTATAAAAAGATTTTAAGCTTTTTGGCCAATATCAACTATAGATTGGGGAGAGGATATATGTGACTGTCTCACTCACCATTATATTTCTATCCTCTGTGTCTCTAAATTTGCTCGGATCATCGCATTGTGGCACAAATTCAATTCTTATTGTGATCATCCATCCATCCATATTTTTTTCAAGGACAATGAGTAGAATACAGTTGGACATAGAGAACAAAGTCGATTTCTCACACTGACGCAAGCAACTTTACAATATGCATTTCACACAAAATTCCCCCATTTAAATGTAAAACTTCCTCTCTGGACGTGCTGAAGAGAAGTGCCTTTACAATGCATCAACCAATTGCTCTCAGACACATTGACAACTTTAAGATATGCATATTTCAAACCAAATGTTTTATGAATTCACCCCCTTTCTCCTGTTTCTTGCAAATCCATGTGAACATGCCTCTTCTCTTCACGATTGTTGACAAATTTCGATGGCCCTTCTCTTCACGAACGATGATTTCATTTTGAAAAATTTTGACGAACCTTCTCTTCACGAACAATTTCATTTTGATCGATTTCAGTCTGCTCTCAATTTCCACATCCATATGAAGATGGGTCTTCAGGATTTGGAGAAATTTGGGGCTTCCACATCCCTTGAAGATGGGCCTTCACGATTTTCAATTTCAATATCTCAGCATCACAGCAGAGGAAACCCAAAAATAATTCGCTACCAAAATATGTCAAGCTTTTATCCTTTGCAACATAATGGGAGTCTGATGGCAGACTTGGATATCACCTGGGCTTCCCTGCCAATCCAATCCTTTAGTTTTGCATTGCAAGTATAAAATACTACACTCAAAATCATGGTTGATCATTTAGGGGAGGAAAGAACTAGGCCCATGTCACCTTCAAAAGCCTAACAATGTACCACTTAAACTGAAACCAAAACCCAAACCCTATCCCTCATTGTCGAGAGGGAAAAAGGCACGCACTAGAAATTGTCTCATTTTTCAGAGGTAAAAAGGACGCACTGAAAATTGTCACATGAAGCCTTAGTGGTGTCAAAATGACCATATGCATGGATACTCATGCCTTTATTTGAAGCTACTCATTGTATCTTCATATAGCAAACACCTTGTTCATGAATTTTGGGCCATAGTGCTTATGATTTTTCCATTGTGGTGGTGATCTCAATTTGCTCAATTTTGGAGCTGCTCATTATATCTTTGGCTAGCAAAACCCTCCTTCTCCTTCCTGAATTTTGGGGCATAGCATTGGAGCAAGGATGCTTATGATTTTTCCATGATGGTGGTCAAGTCAAATGGGTCCGCTTTGATGTAGTTTCATCGTTGTGTGCCCCTTTTCTATGTAGTTGGTGAAGATTGCTTTATGACATTGCAACTCATTTTTTTGGGTGTTTATTTCACTTATGCACCCAATGTTCTACGAATAATAGAGTCTAAATACATTGAATTCACTATTTTTTTGTGCTTCTTTCACTTATGCTCTCAATGTTCCATGAATAATAGAGTCTAAATACATTACATACATCATTTTATTTTGTGCTTCTTTCACTTATCATCTCAATGTTCCACAAATAATACAGTCTAAATACATTACATACATCATTTTTTTGTGCTTTTTTCACTTCTTCTCTTCATAGAAATGCATGGGGCATGACGATATTTTATTGTTTCTCCAATTCTAAGGGCATGTGACATGGGAATAGTGTGATATGCCTTTAATAAACTCATAACACGTTGTTACCAACATTGTGCATGGGTGTTGTATGTTTGTCCCAAATTTGTCGGTGTATTTCAAATGTGCATTGGGTATTTGTCCTAGTGTTGTAGCTGGCCTTGCATGTCTATTATTTCAAGTTCATAAACTCAAGGAAGATTCTTTCCATAGGGATTTTATTTGAAACAACATGATGACACAAAACATTATGTTGCATATTTAATCTGTTGACGAGGAGTGATGGAAGTAGCAATACCTTGAGCTTTGCTGGACTGTGAAGGCTTCTTGCAATGAAACCATATTAACTCTTCTATAATGTAACATAATGGGTGGCCTAATTGTGTGGGCTACTACATGGGTTTGAATTGTTACATCGGGTTAGAAAGGGTGTATAAAAGGAACACAGATGTGTTGTGTTTGACAGGATGCCTCTTTGTGGGTTATTCTATTGTTTATACCCTCTACAGGAGAATTGCTGCAATGAAATGCCTCATGCTTTCTCCCCAACTATGTTCTTTGAGTTCACATTTCCTTTTGTTGGTTAATTTATGCCTAATGATCTGTTACACGCATATTCCATTAGCATATCTAATCTATGCTTTTATAACAAATAAACTCATCAAATTTGACACCATATATCAAAGCCAATAACTTGATCTAAGATGGAGTTTTCATCTCTGCATGCAGTGGACATCCATAATAGGGGTTTGGGCATAAGATGGTTCACTGAAAATAAACTTATTAGAGAAGGGAGAAGTTTAAATTCATCAACAGTCTAAGAGAAAAATCTCTTGTACTTTTATCCATACAAGTCTCCAAGTTAGACCTCACTTTGTTTAGCTTGGTTTCATAGTTGCATGCCCTTTCCCTTCAATGTTTGTGGTTGTGATATGACAAGAATTAATACAAACACAAATGTGGGGAGAGGAGGCCTAATGTTCAGAAAACTTTTGTGTTACATGTGTTGAATTGTGTCATACTCTGAGCTTGAGTGTAAAGGATAGAACATGAAGAACACTACTAATGGAAAGAGATAATTCTCATGTTGTTAGTGAGATAGAAAGTTGTATGACTGGTAATGAAAATCTAGGAAATCCATGGACCTGGTTATATGTAGAAGTACAAGGTTCAAGTGTGTGTAAATTAGATGAACAACACATGATCAATTATGATGTTATCCAATAAGATATATCATTCAAAATTCCTTCGCATCAAATACTTTCTCTATATTTTCATAAAGCCATGAAGTTGTACACAATTGAACTTGATTGATCAGAGATAAAAGACAAGAATTTGGCAGCAACTTGTTATGGAAGATTTAATGAATTTTTCAGGCAATTATTTATGGAATGCCACCCTTGTGGCTTTTTTGTATTTGTAATGGAGCACCCATTGCAATTGTAGGGATTTTGTGCATAGGTGCATGCAGGCATGTGGCAGCAGAATGGTCACTTATTCTTTCTTTTTAAATACTGCCATTACATTCATTGGTGAGTCAAAGGGTTTCCTTTTTCATTTACGGAGAATATTCTTCACATTGTAAATTTTGACATTTAAGGTTGCAAAGAGCTATTAAGTGCCATGTTTAACAAATTTACAAATTATATTTGGCATTTATTTGCAAGTTTGATGACAGTTGCATGCTTGATTTGTTTATCTTATAGTGTTGTGTTGCAATGGCTCCACCAAAACAATTTTCTCTCACAATTTTAGAAGGGTTTGGTTGATCTCATTATCTTTCACTTCATCTAGTATGATGCAATGACTATGTATTAAAATTTCTTATGGTCTTATTATCTTAGGGAATGATAAGTATATTTGGTATAGTTTTATCTCAGCATTAGGCTAGAATTTATAATAGGAATTATTTGTTTCCTTCACTAGTTTTGTCATAACATTGTGCCGATACAAATTTTTATTCCTAAATAACATCTTGCTGATGAGTCCTACAAGGTGATTGATCACTAGGGTTTAGCTTATTTGAAAATAATAATAATTTTATATAGATGGTTTAAACTCCTATCTTCATTCATGTGATCTTGGTGGATGGGTGATAATGTATATGACTGATGCAGGTGGCGAAGATACAATGACATGTTGTCAGCTAGTGGTGGTTATCAAGCGTTGCATGGTTGGCCGGCTGGATGTGAATAATGAGACAAAATTTTTCTCCTATAGAATCACCCAGTTTGATGGATAATAGTCTGCACAATGCACTTTATTTTATCTTTGTTTGTCTCGTCGCATCTAGTTCTATGTAACTACTGAAATTACTCATGGTAGTTTTCCTTCTCTCCTCTATAACTACTTTTTGATTAGTTTCTCAAATACTTAAATATCTATTATGTTTGTTCACAATCTTGGTCTTCTCTTTGAGTAGTCTTTTTCTTTTGTTGGCGAGGCCTGCTACCAGTCCTCTTAAACTTTGCCACTTATACAACTCCTACATGGACCATCCACGTAGCTTTCATTTGATTGTTACTTGACTCCAGTGTGGGAAAGTTACAAGAAATGGGATTGGAAAGAGGATGGGGAGACAATGCAGAGCATGTTTTGGATATCATTCGTTCATTGTTCAAGATCCTTTAGGCACTTGAGCCATCAAATTTGGAAATGTTTCTAGTAGGGATTGTTATGGTTTTTAATGTTATGATTCCTTCACCTAGTGGTTATTTTGGGCAAGAAATATTTTTAGGAATGCTAGACAAGACATGGGTGGATAGGTAAACAATTTTTTTTATAATTGCAATGTTCATTCCATGATATCCTCTCTTTATTATTTTATTGTATTTTGAATGTTTATTTTGATTTTGGTTTATCTTTTAACTATGAAATTGAAAATACTTGGTATCATGTCCATTTAAAAAGCATCCAAAGCTTGAAGATGAGTTTACTATTACACGATATTAATTGAAATCATTTTAATTTTTTGTGTTAAAATCATGACTATTAAAACAATTTACTTTAATGTTGTTATTTGAGCAACCACAAGTTGTCTATATAATTGATCAAGTTCATCATTTAGAGAATGAAATTTTTTGCGACAAGGATTAGACATCACACTTAAAATTATTTGTTTTAACAAGTTATCTACAACCTGAGCTTTTTCGCATGTAACTTAGTTGACATGTTTGTGCCTAAGTTTTCTCTGAATGTTGAATACTAAGTTACTGAGGTGTTTCTTTTTTTATATGGTGACATTTTATTTGTTTTGTTTATAGAGGTCATCTGGCCATTATTGCCCAGCTGAAGATTACTTGTTCGAGTTTCTTGCTTATGGGGGAAAATGGCATTGGCATTGCTGGTGTTGAGGTATATGTCATATAAATATTTTATATTCTAGTTTAGTTTATATTCAAGTATTCATCGTCTTCCATTTCTTATACTCTGCTTTCTATCTTGTTTCATTTCGAGGAGAGGAACTCATTATTGATGGTAAGAAGTACGAATTGAAGAAAGAGGAGAACAATTACATTGGAGTGACAAATGCAAAAAGAGAGAGAGGATAATCGTTCTATTGATACCCTTCGATCTAATATCTTGCATAAGACACACACATAGAGATTGATGGTCAAGACTTAGAGTTGGTGAATTCACTTGCAATTCCTTGCCAAGACAGTGATAATGTTTTGAATTGATAAAAAAATAGTTTTGAAGCGATAGAATATTATTTCAAGTGTAAATTGTATTCCAACCAATATTAAGTTGGAAACTTATAATGCAATAATTGAAATTTTATATAATAAAATTTATGTGGTTGAAATTATTTATATTTGCACTTGATATTATTTAGTATTGTAATTAATATATGTAACTTTGTGTTTTCATATTAGATGAACATGCACATTGTATGACATTTTCCTAATTTAGTCACAAAATCATACTCATTAATTTATGTTGATTAATAATGAACACAAAATCAATCTAAAACTACTAAATTAGTAGTTTATATTGATTAATGATGAACACAAATAAAATGAATATATGACTAAATTAGTCGTTTATAATGATTATTAATGAAATGAATAGAAACTACTAAATTAGTTGTTTATATAATGAATATGAAACTACCAAAAAAAGATAAACAACTACTGCAAATGATAAATTTGTGATTACAAATGACCACTAAGTTTTGCATATATACGACAATTAGTAGCTAATTTACAGTATTTTATAACACAACCAAAATTTAGTCATATTTCTTTGGTCGTTAATTGGTTTCAAACAATGAATAAAATTTGCATATATATGACTATTAGTAGCTAATTTATAGTATCTTATAACATTACCAACATTTTGGTTATATTTCTTTGCTTATTATTTGGTTTTCTCGGGTAATCATATAGTAATATATTTTATTATATGTTTGGTCATTAATTGCAGCAATTAATGACTAAATTAATGACCAAATTAATGACTAAATATACTACTAGATGATAAAATTGAGACAAGAAATTAATGACTAAGCTAAAACTGACTTAAAGTTGGTCACGTTATAAGATACTGTAAATTAGCTACTATTCGTCACCGATTGAAAAATGGTCATTTATATGCAAATTTTAGTCATTTTTTTAGTAACTAATTAGCCATTTTGTACTAGTGGTATTGGTTAAGGCTATAAAGTTGTCAAATGAAGCTCATGGTAATTCAATATACCACTTTGTAGCTGGACTAGTGAGCATTCACTGGAAAAGACGTAGTCTTACTGAATCATCATTTAGGGTGTTGCATGAACACCATAAAGGAAAATTCATAATGTGATCGGACGAATATTTTCCAGGGTTTCCATTGAAATTTGTGTGGAATCACCAGCCGCCAAGTTGAATAAAGAATGGGATCATTGGTAAGCCGATTTAAATCCAGTAATTGAAGTGTTGAGACAAAAGCAAACTGTCAGTTTAGGTCTGGTTGAACGTAACCAGGGTAAGATGGAATTACCTGGGTAATAGGCCTTTTCATACCAGCATAAGGAATCTATTGTTGGTAACCTTGATAGGGGTAGGTTTGTTGAGCATATCTAGTATAAGGTTGTTGTTAGGAATGAGGATAAATTTGATGTTAACCAAAACCAGCAAAGGCTTGTTGAATAAAACTTGGGTAAGCTTGTTGTTGACCAAACCCAGCATAGGCTTGTTAACCATGTCCAGGATAAGTTTGGTACTGTTAGAATTGTTGTTGTTGGTATTTTGGCTGCCACGATTGTTGATACAATGGTTGTTTCCCACCAATATAAGTTTGATCAGTTTGTGGATAAATTAGACCGGTATAAGTCTGAGTTATCCCAGTTAATGGTAAACTAGCCTGAGGTTGTTGGATTTTAGACACAAACAATTGTTGTAAACTGGCTTGAGAAGACTGAGTCTATAGACCTGAAACTTGCAGGTAAGAGGTTGAAGGATCAACTTGCAAAGGTTGAGATACAATCAACTGATCTTGCAACTGTGGTAAAATCATAACGACAAGCTTAGTAGGTTAGGATGAAATTGGTTGTATTGGTTGTGATGAATACACAATCCTTGGTCGAACAGGCATTGTAGGCTGCCATTGACAAAAAGTAATTCCAGAATAAGTTGGATCTAAAGATGAAAGTATACTACCATATGGTGGCCCCCAGGAGTATGGAGAATAAGCAAACTGGGCATATTGTTCTCCATATGGACGTAATATACTGCTAAGTGGATACATTGGAGGGTAACTAGATGAACCATCTTGATATTAACTTGATGGATCAAACTGTTCAATATCCGTAAGTGAAGAACCAGGTAATATTCCTATGGACGACATGGGTGAAGGCCATGGACTAGAAGAAAAAAAAGAGTGAGTTCCAGATAATGATTGGTAACCCATTGGGACAGATGGACCACTATACATATGTGACTTAGGTGTTGTGGTAAACATTGAAGAAGTAGCGACAGTAGATGTTGTCACAGCTGTCACAGATGATACAGTTTGGGATGTTGTTTCAACCATACTCAAATGATGCAATAAATGTCCTAATGAATATACAGGAGTTTGAATGTAAACAAGATCAAGAGGAGCATTATAAGTTAACAAAGGAAAAGAAGGATAAATATAAAACCCTATTCTAAAATGAATTGGAGTTCTAGGTGAAGTTTCTTCTTCAAATCCCTCTTCAATAGAAATCAAACTGGGTGGAATGATTTCACTGTCAGGTTCATAATAAATTTATTGTGTTTGACTCTATGGTAAAGAAGAAGTCTCAATAGTTACACATGTCTGAGGATATATTGGTCGATCATCTTGTGGTACAAGAATAAGTTCTCATTGTTCAAATTAGGGATCCAAGTGTTCTAGTAAAGGAACAACCGATTGAAGATGAATTTCTTGAACAACTTTTGGTTCTGAAGTAACTTCTTGTTGAACTATAATAGGTTCCGGATCAACTTTCAGTTGAAAAAGTTCAAGTTCAGAAGTAATTTCTTGTTGAACAACTTTGGGTTTACGATCAACTTCTTATTGGACAACTTCAATTACCATTTCACTAAGTTCACTTTCAGTGTCCTCAGGTAATTGTAAAGGTTCCACTTCAGTAGTAGATAAACTAGCAATAGTAGGAGTAATTGGAATCGTAGTATGTATAGTAAAGGGGAATCTGGTAAATCAAATGAAGAACTAGAAGTTTGTGATGTACTGGACTCAATTAAATGAGACCACTTTCACTTACTAGGTGTATCTTCAGGTGGTAAAGGTGTTTTACTCACTGTCCTACGCGAATGATGCAATAAAGGTTGATTTTCTTCCATAATTTCTGATTGGTTTTATTATAAAAATAACTAAAAAAGAGAGGACAATCTATGCAAGAGAATTACCAAGTAACTGTGAATTGCAATATAGCACCTCGGAGGAGCCAAGGACTTAACATACGTGCAAGTAATCTCCCCAAATGTTGTTTTCAGTGTATCATAGTTTACAAGGAAACCGACTCAGTTAACTATGGATGGATAGCAACCTAATGTAGTCCTCCCAAATATACCTGACAGTACGTGAAGGCCCAATCTATTTTAGTGTTGTCTAATGTGAAACTGTACAATGAGAGAATTCCCTTTAATTTTTCATACTATAACACCGCCCGCTATACTGAAAGTACATGGACAATCTATGATATGCTTATGTACATGGAATGATGTATCACACTTGGAATGTATCGCAGACTGTTAACGATAGCTGCTATGTTTAATGATGTTGGAACACGTTTCTATCCTAGACCTCTAAATGTTATGCATTATGTTACAATGCTCCATTAGGTTAATTGAAATAAATTTTAGTTGATCTTGTTTAAAATTTTGCCTTTCAGGTTCACCACGTGATCTTTCTAAAACTCCTAGAATGCAAATAAGATGGGAAAAATAATTTTCATTTGATTTAAACAATGAAAACCGTAACTAAAATGGATAGAGCAATCAAAATCTCTAAACCAAGAGCATAGAGCACATCTAATGCAACTTTCCCTATACCATTCCTACAAGAACACACAAACTTCTAAATGCAATATGCATGTTTTTTTTCATTCCTTTAATGTTTATATGAACATAAAGAAACTAAATGCACAAATGATCAATCAATTCCTTTCACAAGAAACGAAGACTTTATGGAAGTTTCTTTTTCGGAAAAGTAAATACTAATCAATGTAAGCTAACTTTGGAATTGATTCGAAAATGATAAAGAAAACATAAAGAAACATTGAAAAAACAAAGCCAAAGTGGGCATGGAAAAGAAATGCTAATTTGGACTTCAAGGACAGAGAAAACATTGACCATGCAGCAAACAAGATGTGAAACAATTTGGAAAAAAAACAGGCAAAAAGATGGGTTTTTGGCTTGAGAGGGACCAACGCAGCCTTGAGTGGGAGACAATGCATTGTAGAGCACTGTCTCCAGGCTAAGGCTACTCTGTGGTGCACGTTGTCAGGAACAACAGTGGGTTGATGCCAGAGAGCACTATCAACACACAAATAAGCAAACATCTTTACCAAACAAGCTTCAAAATGACTGAATATAGGTAAATGAACTCAAGCAAAGTCTATTGGTACTTCTAAGTCAATGGATAACTACTAGGAATGATGGTCGTTACCTAGTATGGTTGCCAATTTGTTATACATAATTTATACCTACAGATAAGTATATCTTCCCTAAGTGGGTAGTTACACTTAGAACAACTGAAGTAAAGATGTTCAACATTTTCCTACAATGAACAGATAAGATAAAAGAACCTACTTGTGATCCTTCACTTCCTTTGATGTCCTTTGAGTTGCTCCCATCGCTCCCACTCAAACTGAATTCGATCAATTGTTATGTGCCAACATAAATAGAAGATGAAAAAAATCAAAGCATATGATCTAATTATTGTAAAAAATGGAATCAACAACATTTGAACATACATTCATCATACATATAGACAAAATTATTGGAAAAGGAACAAACACCTTTATTGATTGATAGAAGGAGAAGTTACACCCAATGTGGTTCGATCTCGTGTCACTGATCCATCTTAGTCCAAGCCCTCATCACACCAATAGCAACATCAATCTAGCAACATAACATTACTTTAACAATCATTTCAAGTCTCTAGACTGACAATATTTCCCTATAATGTCCCCTTGGCTCTATGATGGGAGGCCAATTTATAAATGAATGGAAGTGGTTTTGTCATTAATATGGCATTGAAGGTTTTCTATAATTGGATGATTAGTTTTCATGTTCAAAGGGATAAGAGGATAGAGGATTAGATGATCCAAGGCTATCCTAAGTCGAGCTCATCTTTATAGGATAGGAGTTGGGTTCCTTCTAGAAGTCTTTAGAAAGGAGGAATATACTCAGGATCCAATGAACATTTCGAGGGTTTTTGCCCAGTGTAGTATTGAGTGGGTTTATGTGCTCTGCAATGCAGCGTTGAATGACAATACCTACTCTATAGAGCACTTACCCCTGATTATGGGTGCACTAGTGACCCAAGGAAGCACTTCAACAGGGTTTGAAGTTAGGAAATTCTGATGGATGAAAGAACTCAATGAGGTGGCATGTCTAGGGCATGTAGCAATTGAATTAGGGTTTGATAGACCCTATTTATACTTATCTGATTGTTGGGAGTGATGTACCTAAATAGACCTGTAACAAACCTCTCAGAAAGGGAAAAAGGAATATTGTATTGCATCCCCAAATCATTTGTAACAACCTGAGCACCTAACGTTGAGGCATTCTCAAGAAGGACAAATCTAATCAGGAAGACTAAGAACTTCATATTATCTATCATTAATTTCAAAACCCAAACTTCTGGTGAATCAAATTTATATGGAAATAGGAGCACATGCACCATTCCTATATACTTGTAACACAATGAGGAACTCAAGAAGGCATACCTTCCAAAGGAATTTCCTTAATAATAATCCAAACATTTTTATAACAACAAAACTATAGGTAGAAAATGAGTGCAATAAGAAGGATCTTCGCCATAATGTTCTGTTGCAAAGAAGTCTTGTAGCCATCAAGATAGTAGGAAAGGAGCTACAAAGGAACTTGTGAAGGAGCTGATCGCAACAAAAGGAATATAATTTCGAGGCTAAAGGCTCATTAAAAGTAATTTTTGAAGATAGAAAAATTGTCACTAAGGACAACAATAGCTTTGTTAAGGAACCATGGCATCCTAAAATACCAAGCACTACAGGTAGGTATCCACGAGGTATATGTGATATTTAATTTTTATCATAATATGTTCTAGTGTTTAAATTATGGCTCTAGGATTTGTATTTTGATGGCTCATAAGAAACCCTAATAATGAGAAACCTTAGTCTTAAGGTACTTGTTCCCTGTGACTTATATGGTTTGTTAGGATTCTAGGACATGGAATAAACCATAGAATGACATGAATATAAAAGAATATGCTCTAGGGTTTGAACTTAAGAAACCCTAGGATGACCTCTTGATCATATAAAACCCTATAAAAACAACTTCACATCATGTTTTGGTATTGTATACTTTGCTTGGGGTGCTTGTCAACAAATATTGTAGGTACAAGAAGTGAAGATCGATGGGTTGATCCATTTTTTTAAGAAGCATGATGGAAGGAGGGGAATATACAGATCCTTGGGCACTATTCATGATGTAATTGGGATACTTAGAAGAAGTAGAAAGTGGAATACCTCTACCATGATTAAATAATTACAATCAAATAGAAAACAAAGTAAATTATGATAGGATGGATCATATTAGAGATGACATCATATTGGAACCATACAATTGTAGCATGACCTCATGACATCATTATAAGAATATTGGATTAGAAATCAATAGAAATATTCAAGAGGGAATGAACTCTAGGTAACCTCATGAAAATCATAAGTAGTACTTACTGGTAGATTCATCTAGCATGGAATTAATTATGCACCATTAGAAGGTAATGTTTATTGGATGAGGATAATCAACTTCCTATGTTGGAATATTCATTAGAAGGTTCATCTCTTGGAAGAAGAAAATGTCTTGCTAAGAATTCCACCTTGTATGGTATTCATTATTTGAATGATTGTATGATGGTAAAGAAATGCAGCATGTCAATATGGTTGATGTACTCTTAATAAAGGACAAGAAATTGCTGAAGGAAGCTTAGATGACCAAAAGAAGAAAATAAGTATGTATGCATATTTTAGATAAATTAAGTCATTTCATCATATAGTTGTCGATAACGTGTGTGAATACTCTATAATTTCCATAAGTTGGAAAGAAAAACTCAGAGGTAACCCCAAACAACTTAGAAGTTGGAATCTTTCCCTTCCGAATTCAGAGAGGGATCTGTTTGTTTGAAATGTTCAATCACTTGGATATTAGCCAGGGTATGGTGCTCAATAGAGTATAAACATTAAAGGTTTTCTAGCCGAAACAAAGATATATCCGTTGACAAATATGGTTAATAAAGTCGATTTATTTCGAGTGAAAGGATTAGGAGAAAGAGCGATCTTCTACACGGGCAAGGTAGGTAGTATTTTTGGAGTTTTTAGTCAAATTAGTTGTAGGAGGGTGAGTAGAAGATAAATGGAAAATGAAATACAAATAATCAAACAACATGATGAATTATAAATGCCATTTTAGAAGAAAACATAAATGTTCAGTAGAAAACATAAATGTTTAGTAGACTGAAACAAAGCACTTTTTTGAAGGGAGTTCTAAGTCAATATTTTTTTTCACTTAAACAAGAAGAAACATTTCAAAGGATGATTGATAGTGAAAGATAAATTATAAAATAAAGAAGAATATCTTCGAAGCAACTAACACAAGAATACCTATAAAATTTGGCCAATGTCATTTCATTCGTTGAAAATCATGAAAATACAATACACACAGTGTTCCTTCTTCTCTAACCTGACCAAACCTTTGCACTATGATATTTACACAATATATACAACAAAAGCATTAAGTTTCCACCTACCAGAACCAAATGTACCAAATGAGAAATGGTAATCATCTAGATGCAATGAATGTAGACATACTATGCTAAAAACTAGGAACTGGTTTGCCCACTGTAATCCTCAACTTAATTCATAACCAAAATCTTAAATATTCACAATGATCTATATATTCAAAATGTTAAGGATCTAGGACACTTTTCAACATCTTCAAAATCAGTTTTGGAAGCTTTGGAGTTGAATCTAATAGTCAAATAGTTGAGTATCAAAAATGTAATGTACCTCCTGAGCCTAGCCAGGAAATTGGGCTCTAGGCCCCATAAATTTTACAAATTTTCATCTTAGTTATAGTTTAAGATTTCACTGTCATCACGAGTACAGTGAACTATCAAGGTAGAGAATCATATACCCTCGACATAATATCACATGCTCTCTTGACAGGCAACCCTTAGGACTTCTCTAGTGTCTTCATGTAACACTCCATGCAACATTAATAGAACATTATCTTACATCTATTTACTGTCTCGATTACTATGCACAGGCAAAAATAACTATGTTGTCCCCCAACCGGTACCAAGATGTGGGTGTTTCGATCCAGTTGTCAAAGTTTATAATTCAAATCAACCATTTATAGTTTGGAGGAAAAATACTAATCATAGCATACAACCTTTACACTCTTTGACAACCCCTCACAATCATTAATAGGATATTTCTTTGAGTATATTGCATCTAACACATCTATGAACCATGATGATAGTTCTATAGGTATAAAATTCTAATGATATAGCTCAGGCATTGAATAGATTATACTACATCATTATACAACTAATAACATTACTCCTTATTTGTTCACATGCACCAAAATCTTATGTATAAATAATATCATATAAATTGGAGTCATACTATTTTCCTTCATCACATATAATAAGGGTCAAGTTTAAATTCAACAACCATTTCATCATATGACTAATTCATAACTCAGTTAATACTAGCAATTCTACTATTGCACAATGATCATGAGCAAAGTCAATCGGGAGTAAGATAACTACTTATTATTATTCCACCACTAACTGGGGTGTAATAAAAAGTTACATGTGTAATAATTCAATCATTTTCAAAGATATCGATAACACAACTTTTATACTTTCGAGCTGAATGATTTAACCATTTCAACAGTAGGAAATAAATATAGAGATAAGAAACCAACATACAGTACATTCCACACATATTCAACCAACTAAAACATCACTTGGAGAGTGGAGAACCACTGCCTAACCATGAATTAGCACTAATTCCCCCCAATTTGAGGTTCTTGCCATGGATCAACTGCCTCCAATTGATCTATGCAACGAGTATTTAGTACCCTCTTTCATGATATCTTTTCCATTAGTAGCATCCTGCTTTTATGGATTTTTTGATTTTCCTAGATCTTTTTAAGAAAATCTCGCCTTTATCTCCGATGAGGATTTTCCTAATAAAAGCTTGCCTTTATTCCTCAATGGTATTTGGCAAGAATCTCATCTCTTGGTGTCTCTCTATTCCAAGTGATTTATTTATTAATTTATTTAATAACATATTTTTTTTCCAATATTACATATTACACCTATATTCTCCCATCTTAGGTTACAATAGACTAACACGCAAGGGAGGGGTGTTACATACACCCCCCCTTAAAGTTTGCACTATCCTCAGTGTACCACTTCATCATGCCCTCCTTCATAGGTAGTCGATTTCCGAATCCACAGCTCTCATGGCCTTGCCATCTGATGCAAGTCTTCCAATGTATGTCGGTTACAAGGAGTGCTCCTAGCATTTCTCCAATCATGGCTACCTGTAAAATAGTTTTCAAACAATTTGAGTGAAATTAGAGATGCAAAAATTTAAATATGATCAATATGATGATTTGTTACTCAATACTACTAAAGCAACTATTGATTATTATTCATTTTATCTGAAGAATGTGTGTTCTCTCCCTCCATTCTTCCAAGCCTTTGTGCTCTTGTCGAATACTTTCTTTCTGCAAATCCTCTGCATATAACAAATAAATTGGCATATTTTCATAACATATCGTAATAATATTAGTTTATATATAATCATAACCACATATACTCATCATTATCATATGTATGCCATACATTAATTAAGCATTTTTACCTATCCTTGAACCACTTCTTAATTTCCTTCTTCTATACAACCTCCAGGTCAGTTGCCTTGCCAGACATCTACCTAATGTCTTCATGCATACCTACACACAAGTTTTATTATACACACCGATATGCTTATCATATTTCAATCATCTAACACATGTAGTCATACGGGTACCGTATGTACTATTTGTACATAGTACCATATGTGCTACAGCCCATCATACCATCCCCATGGCATCACCTGCATGACATAAAATTTATCCACATGCTTTCCACTATGTAAGTATCATGCCAAATATTCATTTACCTATGTTTGGTAAATAGAAAAAATGTGCTTAGCTTATAAGGAATCTTCATGAGCATGGTTCATTTTTGTAACAGAGGAAAATTGTATGTCAAGTGAAAATCATTTTCTGATTTATGTGGGTGTAACACAATATCAATAGTATTGTATTGTATTCATGCATAGTTTCATCTTAATAATACCTTCTGTTTGATGTTATAAATCATACTATTAACTCATATATTTTTGAAGTTTAATAATCATCAGATCAATACCTCATTCTTGAATAATTCGTATCATGTGATTTACTATTTCCCTTTTTATGCCTCAACAACTTGTTGGCCATGCATAGTTTAGTGTAGATATAATCTCATTTCCCCCTTCTTGAGTTATACATGAATTTTTTACTACTTTCAATCCTACACCCTTTTAGTTGTAGGTACATATGATCTTAGTGTACTTACATGTTAACAGCTCCAATTTTATGAATTCCTTCGTAGTTCATGTAACATTTCTTATATTTTCTAATTCAACTCAGATACATTATCAATGCAATCTAACAAGAGAGTCTGCCAATATTTCTTCATACAAAATATGGATTTCCGTTAGTATGATATCAATCTGTACCATTTAATTGATTGATTGGTTCATAACATACAATTTGTTCTTCTTATTAATTACCATGGTTTTTATATTGTTGTACTCAACGATACTTATAGGTCCCACTAAGCACATCCAATGAAGGATGAATATGTCATGGTATATAATAACCTGTTAAATTTATTTTCCCCTTAATCACACTTCCTTTCAACCGAAGAGAAAACCACATTCCAAATGCATTCTATATTAATGCATTAATCAAAGGATTAAATTGAAAGACAATTTTCACAATTACATAGTCTTATACTATAACATATTCTCACGATCTTAACACTATTTTATGGAAGCCTTTACCATGGTATAATACTTAGGCTGGAAACCTCTTATTTCACCCCCATCCTCTAATGAGGTATATAATTTCCCTTTGGATTTTTACTTATGAGCCAATTACCTTACTAAGGTTTAATGTTTCCTTCTTTATATAATCATCCGCTCGAGTGTCATGTCAGATTTTTATTTAGCCATGTCCTTTCATAGAAATTATACCATTTATAATTTGTTTTTATAACATGATTACCATAGTTTAATCTTTGACCAGAATCAATTACCACATATTCTCTAATAAGCATGGTAAATTTCCTTTCTGGTTTTACCATAGTCTAGTTTTATGAGAATTGTGATTCTTTCACTCTTGAAGGTAACATATGTAAGTGTACCACTCAAGTAATCATATATTCCTCCTATATTCATTACTTGTTATCAATCTTAAACATTTTGTTGATCTAATGACCATGCTTTCCCATGCTTATATATTTTTTATCTACCCTGCTCTACATATTTGCAAGCATAATTTTTTTTCCAAGGCTTAATTTTTGACAACTTAGAACACTTTAAGTTCCTCATCTAGGAGGAAACACAATAAGGAAATTCATGGTAACCCTCCCCTTAGAATTATTTTATGCAACATAACATATCATCAATTATTCATGCAATATTTATATACCATAACCATGCTTATTAAAAAAAATTCTATCATCCTCATTTTTAAGTCACTTGCTCATTATGGCATATAGTTTAAGCAAGTAATAATTACTTCGTTGTAAGATTTTCCACATGAGAGTAAGGATTTTCCTTATTCAGTTAGAATATTAAACATGATCATAAGTTATTCATGCATACTTTGCCTATTTATCATTGGCACATAACAACCAATGCATGTATGCTAAAAAATATAACGTCAAATATAGTTCAAGCAACTCAAATCCAATACCTGGATGAAGAAGTCAAATTTCTATATGATATGCATATTTGTAAGACTCACTTTTAAAAACATAATTTACTTTTGATAACCTATATAATAATAAAAAATTTAAATTCCTCATTTATGAGAAACTTCCATAAAAATACTTATTAGCATGTTAACTCACATTCCACTATTGCCTCCACTTTTGTAGTACAATACCCATCTCATGGAGTACATGTCTCTGCTTAACTTATTCATAGCAATTTGTGCAAATAAGGTTATTAACAAAAAGCATGGTAAGAGAACCATCACATCAAGTTAACCAACATTAGTTTATACTAAATTATCCTACTCAATTCAACCAATTTGTAATTAAATAAAAACACCTAATGGTATGCCTCTGAAGGTTTAGAGTACAATGGAGGCTCAACATAATTTTTTTTTTAGATGGTGCCTATGTACTTATTCCATGGTTGTCAAGGTTTGTATTTGTATGAACTGCACCACAATTAACCATTGTTTTAATGCAAAAATATATTTATTTTAATGTGATGCTCTCAGTTTTTCTAAATGTTCCATTGTTTTCAGAGGGGGATTTCTACCATTGAAAAATTTTCAATATTGATTCATACTGGTCAAAGAGAGTAACATAATTCCTTTGAGAATTTAGGGATCAACATAAAAAACAAAAAATATCCAACTTTACTATATCCATTTATCCTCATTTCAATCCACATCACTTACTACCAGTCACAAGAGGGGAGACAGTTCAGTGAAGGTCTTGTACCAACCCAAGAGGTTTGAATTGCTAGACTAATGGCTGGAACATTTTTGCAAGAAGAGAGTTGTATTGGGTCTTAACTAAGACATCATGTCCACTACATGAAACTAGATGGATTCCTTGAAGCGGAAGCAGTGCCGCATCTCTTGATAGATGGTGGATTCTAGTTGTGGATGCTACAAAAGGTTGGGTAGGCATCTAGCATTGTAAATAGTGTGCCCACATCTTGATAAATGACGGTTTCTAGTCACTATATTGTAATAAGTAGAGATTATCTAAAGAATAATTTAACAATAAAAGAAACACCCCTACAATCTGTTTGTGTGTATGGTGTTCCCCAGTCAAGACATGATCAATTCTGTGTGTCAAATAGGCTGACATCCATGTGACCCGACAATAAGATAAAATAGTAAGCTCGAGGTCTAAGCTCATACTACATAGGATGTTGCCCATTGGGGGGTGACTGAATCCTCTATACATGAGAGAAACCATTGTTCATATTCAGAAATGAATTCTCACTAAAAAGTTACAATCCATACATACTCTCTTTCATTTTTAGAAGCATGGTTGTAGCACATTTTTTTTATACGTACTAATCAATTAAAAATTACAGTGAATTCTTTAATATATTTTCATGTTTTATAACTGTGATATTTCAAAGGCAGAATATGAGAATTTACATTAAAAGTTTCAAGCACCACAGTCAACACACTTTTAAATTCTACAACTTAACCATGAACAACTATACTAAAATAATGTTCTAGTATTATTTAAAACATCAGCTGATGTGATCCCATATTTACATGTCTAAGGGTCTAATCCATGAAGTTCTCCTATAATAGTATTAACGATTATCCAAAGGTATATATCTAGCTCGTCAAAGATGATTCCACTTAATTAATCCTCTGAATTTCATAGCATTAAACATGAAAAATTTCAAAAAACACAATAGAAGTTTATGAGTCACTTGACATACTTGTACAGTGATAATTTTGCTTCGGAATTGGCATCCCAAAACCACCAATGCGCTAACACTTATTAATTTCAAACCACTAATGCATATGAGGGTGACGAGTAGAAATCTTGATGGTTCTATCGTAGGAGCTCGATATGCAGCCCATCACTGCATGATGCATAAAACATTATAAAATAGGAACACCAACTTTCAACGCTACTATTCATCCAAATTTCACAATATTTGAACGTATTTATTTAAACATCATGGATTTTTACCTTCAGAACCTGTATTATGGTCGGTTCTTTCCATGACAAACATAAATGTATGCATGAATCTCGAGAACAAAGAGTTATGGAGGGAAAACACTGGTGTGTCTCCTCTGTTGCATGCATATATAACGCCTTCTTAATGAGAGTGGTTTCGTCGAAGGAAAAGAGTTGATGAAAATTTGGAAACAACTATCTATTCTTTTTCCTAGCACTTCGAAGAAACAAACTTTTTAAGGGTGTGCATCTTTCAGAAACAGTGTTGCTATTATAGCAGCCTTTTGATAATTTAATAGAATACTCTGACTAGGAAATTGCAACTTTTCATAAAAAAATCCCTGGCCTCACGCCAACAATACTTACATGCCACTGACTATTAGAATTGATTTAGAAACAATCCCCTTAATATACCACTGATTTCGTTCACCGGCATGGCATTCATTATCCTATGATCATTTTAGGGGTACCTTCGCCTCTAGTTCAGGGAGCAAAAATGGTCGTAGAGAGAGGCATTGGGAGGTAACTAATAAGTCTACCCAAAATTTTGTGCTTTTAACTATTATGGCAGTGTTATCAGATAATTCCATGCTTTTGAGGATAATCATTATCCACACATGCATCTGTGGCTCACTCGATCAATGCTTGACTACCTATGCATCTGTGAAAAGTAGCAAGAAAACCACCGTTACCCATGTGATTTTCTCCTCTAAACTTTGGAAATGGTTGTTGCCTTACCCCTCGGAGCATTCCATTATTTAAAATCGTAGGGAATAGGTTAGTGATAACAGTTTGCTTCACACATTCTACTCTCTACTTAGATATTCGCTCACAATATTCCGAATATGACATGTTGTGTTGTGATAAAGTTAAAGCCCAAAATTAATGCTTCCTTACAGATCATATCACCATTCTATGAAGGGTTTGTTTTAGCAGACTCACATCAATCACTTTTAATGTATGCAGCAAGTGTCTGTAGAATCATGGAGCTACGATGTCATAGCTATGTGCTTCGAATATCAAAAACTTAGACTTTTCATTGCTTTATAGATAAGATTTTTCCACCTGTTATGTATCTATGCACAACAAAGTGAGAGGCAACGAAACAATGCCCCTATAACCTCAGTAGATAAATCTCCTCACAACTTAAAATGAGGATGGCTCGGTGCACATTTTTATGATATAAGAATTGAAAAATTCAATACATAATTAATTCTCAAGAGAGAGCAATGAGGTTTTTGCAGACACAACAATTTTTCTGCAACGGTATACAACTGGTAATACCAACAAATCAAAATCCTTTGTCCAAGAAGAAATATGGTAGATTAACCCAGCAAGCCAACGCCCTTTAGATTGGCTTGGCCGCAAGAAAAGATTTCTCTCTGATCCATGGGCCCTAAAACAATTCTAGAGAGAGACAAATCATTTTCTAGAGAGAATTGCTCATAATTGGTTCGTTGCTGACTTACTAATAGCTAATATGATGCATGCATGAGAAAGGTTTCAATAACTACACCAGGTCGTGAACCCCTCCCTTAGAAAGGACCACTTTACTCATATAACCCACTAGTAGTTATGTTATTTAATATCATCATCATATTTTATATGAAGTGGTTTTTATCATATACGAATGTTAATGTTACTATATTTCCTTAATTTTAACTCAAACCTTATTTCTCATCGTGCACAAGTATGCCATAATTTAATCAATTTAAATCCTTATTTATAATGATAGTATACATAAAACCCCCATTGGAAATATAACACGTTAGATAAGTTATTGATCCTTCAATAACCATGGTTATGCTTGGATTCTTCTTCGAAGAATTCTAATTTCCCTTGGTGGCAAGAACTTATTATGAATTTCATATGCTTAAATTTCCCAGATAAATTTTGGGGTTATTGTTTTTATATGAATTTTATAATCAAACCCATCAACGAAACTCTTACAAAGCTATATAAGTCTATAGGCCGCAAGTTTTTAACTTGGGCTCTCATACCATTTGTAACGTACCTCTTGAGCCTACCTAGGAAATTAGCCTCTAGGCCCCATAAATTTTACAAATTTTTGACTTAGTTAAACTTTAAGATTTCATAGTCATCATGAGTAAAATGCACTATCAAGGTGGAGAATCATATACCCTCGACATAATATCACATTTTCTCTTGACATGGAACCCTTAGAAATTATTTAATGTATTCATGCAATGCTCCATGATACATTAATAAAAAATTATCTAACATCTATTTTCACTAACATGGTCATGAATCATACGTCAGGCATAATCAAAGATATTACTATCTTTACTACTATGCACCAGCAAGAATAGCTACATTATCCCCCAACTGGTACTAGGATGTGGGCATTTAGATCCAGTTGTCAGAGTTTATAATTCAAATCAACCATTTACAGTTTGGAGGAAAAGGACTAATCATAGCATACAACCTTTACACTCTTTGACAACCCCCTCACCAACATTAATAGGATATTTCTTTGAGTCTATTGCATCTAACATATCTATGAACCATGATGATAGTTTTATAGGTATAAAAGGCTAATGATATAGCTCATGCATGGCATATATAATACTACATCATTATACAACTAACAACATTACTCCATAATTGTTTGCATGCACCAAAGTCTTATGTATAAATAATATCACATAAGTTAGAGGCATACTATTTTCCTTCATCACATATAATAAGGATCAAGTTTAGATTCAACAACCATTTCATCATATGACTAATTCATAAACTTAGTTAATACCAACAATTCTACTATTGCACAATGATCATGAGCAAAGTTTATCAAGAGTAAGCTAACTACCTATTATGATTCCACCACTAACTCGGGTGTAATAAAAGTTACATGCGTAATAATACAATCATTTTCAAAGATACCGATAGCACAAATTCTATCCTTTCGAGCTGAATGATTTAACCATTTCAATATTAAGAAATAAATATAGAGATAAGAAACCAACATATAGTACATTGCATGCATATGCAACCAACTTAAACATCACGTGGAGCGTGGAGCACCACCATCCAACCATGAATCGCCTCTGATTCCCCCCGAATTGAGGTTGTTGCCATGAATCAACTACATCCAACTGATCTATGCAACGGGTATTTAATACCCTATTTCATGATATAATTTCCATTAGAGATGTCCCTCGTTTATTTATTTTTCCATTTGCTTAGGTATTTTTCAGAAAATCTCGCCTTTATCTCCTGCGAGGATTTTTCTCTTAAAAGCTTGCCTTTATCTCCCGCAAAAATTTTATGTTGTTTTCTTTGATGGTTTTTTATATCCAATCCATCTAGTGGATATTTATCTCCAATCCATCCAACCTTATCTAGAATCACATCTAGAAGTTTATCATAAGATAGTTATCCCTATCTCATTCCTTAATGGGATTTGGCAAGAATCTCATCTCTTGAAGTCTCGCATTTCCAAGTGATTTATTTAGTAATTTATTTAATAAAATATTTGTTTTCCAATATTACATATTACACCTATCTTTTCCCATCTTAGGTTATAATAGACTAACGCACAAGGGAAATGATACACAAAAGCGCAACGACTGTATTTTTTTAATATCTCCTGAAAAGTAAGCCAGATTGAGCTGTTGATGATGGCTCATTTATCAAAAACCATGAAGTATTTCAACTTGAAATTAAGTGATCTTATTCATGTCACCACGTTGCACCTACTTTAAAACTTTCATGTCAAATAGGTACATGTTTTAAGAGATATGTTGAAAATACGGTGACAATGTGAAAGTGCAACACTCCAAGATTATACTATCTTCTACCATCATCTGACATGCTGAGGGTATTGGGATGACATGGAATGGCCCATAAAAAATTTCAAACCCATGATAAAACTTCTAAGCCATACACAAACATTCAAACCCCAAACCCTCTTCCTATAACAGAAGCACAACACATTAATGGTAGATGTTGCTTTGGTCACTTCCTGAGTTGGTTGATGACTTTTACATGTTTCAAATGTCTGGAAATTGAAAATTCCTCGTTAGAAACTTTCATTCATCACACCAAGCTCCCAACTCTAAAAATTTGACCTACATCAAAAGTGCAACACTTGTGAAAGCGCAATGAAACTTGTCCTCCATGGGTCTTGACCAACACTAACGTCTCTGAAAAATACATATAACTTGCTGATGATGTTAACATTCATGATACTCATTTTCAAACCTCCACTCACCAAAAATATGAAAAATTTCCTCATTTCCAACAAAACCCTTACCGTAATGCTTGGCCAAAATACAAAAACTATTGTTTATGCTACTCTTTAATCAAAGTTTCATGGTTTCTTGAGTTTGATTGATTGTACTCTAAAGAAATACTCAAATAGTACATGACCTCCTTATACAACCTCATTCAACCAAAAATGATATAACAATCCCAAAACAACAGTTGAAATGTTTCTTGGTCACAGTGGGAGAATTAAAAACATGGCGCAATGCCAAAAGCCCAACTCGCGGGGGCAAAAATGTTTCTTGATATTTGAGGAAAGAAATGATAATGTAAGAAGTTTTGAATAATTGAATGACATGGAATACTTCAATATCAAGGTGGAAGACCAAATTTTTGGCTTTAAAAAAGGTTAACATAATAAAAACACAACATTGAATGAAAACACAATGAATTCCCATGAAATGAAGAAAGGAATTTTGTTTTAGTTTTGATGGATTTTGAAATTATTTTTTCAAAAAATCAAAACAAATATGTAAACATTCAAGACTAATGACCCAGGGGAATACGAAATTTTCAACTAGAATGCATAATTCACCACCAATTTGGAAAATGCAATGGTTGTGTGTGAGCATAGAAAATGTCTGCCAGCGCAGTGCTTCCACTGCCTCCTTTGCACAACAAACCTTAAGTGATGCTCAACAACCTCTTGATCAAAAAATGAATGGTTATATGATGAACATGGAATTGAACCCAGCATTTGAACTCCAAGGTGGCTAAATTTGAATTTCAAGAATGATGATGACAATATTTGAACTTGAATCATAAAACATATATGTTGTCAGAAGCACAAAATTATCCTCCTAACGATTGTACTAATGTGATGTCATGGAATGTGATGATTTGACTTTCTAACTGACCCAAGTAACCCTACAAACCTGTGCCAATGATGAAAAGATATGAAACAATGACCTTACCCATGATTTTTTGGTGATACATGATGCTAGACTCTTTTAAGTCGACCACTTGGGATATTAGTTACTATTTCATGGTCCTTCACACTTCTTGACATAGTTACATTTAATAATGAAATATTTATTCTATGCTAAGGACAATAGTGTGATCTCTACAAGATCTTAAATGACCTATGTACATTTTCCAAAACACTTTGAAAGACAAAACTTGTTTTTTGACTACTATAATTATAGAATAGTAACAACGTGGTTTCTCTACTCCACGAACATGGAAAAAACAAAGGAAAATGATTTGTTTCAAAATGCAAGAAGGAATGGCTTACATATTGACTAGATGGCATCATCATAATATGTCCTCATATGTAATATGAGGTGGTTGACAAATATAGAGGAACTGTGTATAGAAGTTCTTGCGAAGAAATATGTGAAGAAAGAAATAAGAGATCATGAAAAATGAAATTACAAGAAGTCAACATTAGATAATTAAAAGAATTGATTATGACATCTACATGGAGAAGATGACCATAATAAGGTATGTAAAGAAAGGAGACCCTTGACATATCAAGTTTTGGAGACGTGTCAATGAGTGTGCATATTGTGGCAAGCAAACAAGATGTCATGATCAAAAGCCATCACAAAAGGTAATTTTGATTTGATGTTGATTTTTTAATTTTTTAAACAACATCTAGATGGGTTAATGTAGGGCTACCAAAAAGGAGTTGTAGATGTTACCTAAAAATAGCACTCATGTGCTAGGGTTGAATATCTTGAAGGAAACATGATGTGGAAGAGGGAGATATATGAATAAAATCCATGTGTGGACTACAAGATCACTTTCCTATAAAATAAAGGACAACATGACATACTTGAGGAAAGTGATGCGTCGTTTGTGCTCTACAAAAAGAAGAAGGCAACGCAATTTTTTTGAAGATGAATTTCGTGACATTGAAATAATGAGCTCTACAAGAAGTTGAAGGTCCCATTATCTCCACCTAGAACAAAAAAGTTGTTGGAAGAAATTCCTTGGTTAAGAGGGAACTTGGGTACATTCCTCCATAAGAATGGGTATATCCTCCCTAGTTGAGAGGGAGAGATAGAAACATCATTCTTGCCTTCACTTTAGGAAAATATAATGGAGGATTGGGTAAACATATGGCATCCGATACTATTTGAGGATGTAGTAGGTCATCAAAGATAAGAGTAGATGTAGAGGACCGATAATCGTTAAGGAATGGGAATAGGATAAAAATAGTCTTGGAAGGACATACCTTGTGAAAACTCAAGTGGGGTATGTTCCTTGAGAGATAATGATGAAGGTGTCCATAAATCATTAGTCTCAACAACATTTCTCTCTGAACTTGTTGAGAGATAGAGTTGTTAGTCAAGGCATTGTGCTTCGTAAAATAATAATATATTGTTATGTTTGACTGAAGTTGAGGAGTGTTGACTATCAACATAGTCCAACATATTCAACCACAATACTAAATTTGATTGTCTAATTTTGTGATGTCACATTACGAAGTTGGATAGATTTCAATGTAAGGTAACACAATTAGAGTATTTGTGAGATTGTGATGTTGGATAAATTACAATGTAATTGATTGTAAGTAGTTGATTTATTGGCAATCGAGCTGTCTCTCGAAATGAAGTGCAATGATAGCCTTGCTTCCAAAGAGATTACATGAGATAAACGATACAAAAGGAAGAAAACTTATCCAACAGGTTTCTGGAAGAAGAAACTAGATAACAAACACTGAGGGAAATGTTAATAAAAAGGAGGAGAATGTAATAGCCCTCCATTGTGGTAATATTGGTTTGGTTATAGTGCTTTATGGTGAAAAATCCATGACGAATATTGGAATAATTATGTAAATTAAATAAATAAATAAATGAGATGTATGTACTTGGGAATGAGATGCCTAGACATGATACCTTTGTCAAAGAAAGAAAATAAAATATCATTGGTAAATAAGATTTGATAATTCTTCCATGATAAGATTCTAGATGAAATTATAGATAAACTTAATGGATGGGAGATAAAAATACAATAAATTTCTTAATTGGAAAATGAATATAGAATTTCTGATTGGGAAACCACCGAATAACTGGTAGCCTAACTATCAAACCAAGGAGAGCCTTTGATTTTACATGGTCAATAAGGATTATCCGAATCAAGACCATGATAATTACTATGTTGTAATAAAGAAGACAGTAACAATGTTTAAAAATCTCATTTACATAATCCATAGATAATGATTTGTTTACAGTATAGAAAATTGTGTACTTCGTCATGAGTTTAGTAGTGAAACAATAATCCATGATAAAAACTCATTGTAAGTTAATTACTGAGGTATCTACATGTAGAAATTACTATTCTGTTAAAAAGACACAGCTAAAGGAAATTGGTAGGAATATAAATATCTATGAATCTCCAAAAGGTGGTGGACATTAGGGTCAAGATGTTAAGAATATTAAAAAGGGAACGAACACCTGAAGCAGGCTAAATTTTTGACCGCCTGTAGGAGTAAATTACAAATTGTAAACGTCAAATTAAGGAAAAAATAATAAAATAAAAGGAAGACAAATTGTCTTTAGCATGTTGGAATATTAATTCCAACTGCCGTGCAGCAGCAGCGAGCCGCAATAGAGGACTTACGAAGGAGTCGACTTATTCACGCCACCGCCATAAGTGTCTTTTCACCGTTTGCCTGTTTGTGTTCCCAAAGCAGGAAGAAGATCAAATCTGGGCTCTGCGTCATAACTGCTCACCAAACAGCATTAAAGAGGAAGCATGGCTGAGAAGGAAAGTACCAGCCTCGAGCCAGCCGCAGCATTTATCAGTCTTGGGTTTCCACATAACCGACTCAAGCAGCACAGCAGAATGTCAAAAGATCAGATCTGTTCATTATGAGCGGCAGATTGCAACAGAGTCTCTGTCAGCAAGTTGAGGCGGTTGATGGATAAGTTATGACCGCCTCCTGCACTATATATATGTGTAGAGCCACAGCAGTGTTAATAACTCTGAAATGTAGCGCAGCAGCGCTCAAATGTAATTTCTGTGTTTTTAAGAAAGAATGTGCAGCAACATGAGCTCACATGAATGAAGCCCTTTTTGCACAGCAGTGCAGGGATTGAAAAGTAAGTTAGCAACAGCAGCAGCTGAAGAATCACACAGAGCAGAGGAAAGCACGCAGTAGCGTGAAGAGGAAGAAGAATAATTTCAGAACAGTGAAATGCACAGCAGTGCATAAATTTGAATGTAATTTGTTTTTATGTTCATCTGTGTGGAACAAAATCATTCCTTAGTGAATTACTGAAGTAGATGTTCAGCAATAGAAGTTTTGAAATTCCCTCTGTATGAGGAAGACAAATCTGTAACAGTTAGTTTATTTTGATAAATACAAGTTAAATTTTTCCTGTTGCTGTTACACCGTCACCGTTGCTGAAACACCTCGTAACTCAAAAATTACTTGACGTCAAAAGTTTACGTTGCTGAAACACGACGATCAGCGTTGCTGAAACACCTGTTTCAGCAACTGAAAAAAAACTGTGTTGCTGAAACACCGTTTCCAGCAAGCGAATTTTTCTGTTTTTCTGTGTAAAAACAGAGTGCGATTTTTGTCTGTTTGTTATGGAATTTATCAGAAAATTCCAACATGGTATCAGAGCTAGTCCAGGCTCTTTGAAGTGTCAAAGAAGCTGAAGGAAGATTTCTTGCAGCAGCAACTTCTCCAGCAGTGTGAAGACTCAGCCAAGAAAGAATCCAGGTATTTCTCAGATTAATTTTCTGTGTTGTTGTTGAAGAAACAGTCAGTGATTTTAAAAACACAGTCAGAGATTTTAAAGCCTAGATAAGAATGGCAAGGTCAAAGAAGAAAGCCTCCAGGGCTGTTAAAAATGTGTCTCCCCCCTCTACTAAACTAGAAGGCAACCCATTAGAATACATTCTATTTGAAGTTCCAAAGTTTGATGGAAACTTTGATGTATGGGAAATAAAGATGAGGGCTTTCCTAATGTTTGAAGGGATTCAAGTCTGGGAGTTAGTGATTGATGACAGCAATATGGATAAAGAATCCATGGAGTATGATGCACAAGCAGCAAAGACTATCTTGGATGGTCTCCCTGATTCAGTGAAGAAAAATCTTGGAAAATATTCATCAGCAAAGGATATATGGGACAGACTGCATGACCTTCATGCAAAGGGAGCACTGACCATGACAATGAGTCAAGAAGAACCCATCATAGAAGCTGAGAATGAAAAGCTTGACCTCATCAAGCTTCAAGTAAAAGAAAGGGATGAAGAGTTAGCCAAGCTCAAGAAGGAGCTTGACCAATGCAAGAAGAAACATCATGGAGAAGTCATATCTATGACAAATCAGCTGAATGAAGCAAAGAAGCAGGCAAATGTCTTGTCAAGTCAACTTGAACAAAGACACAAGAAAGTGAACAAACTTGTAAAAGAGATTGGACAGTGCAAGGCAGAGGTCTCCTCCCTTAAGTCCGAACTACAAGAAGCAAGGAAGCAGGCAAAAGGAGCTGAAAAGAAAATGGAGAGCAGTCAAGCAGAAACCTCCAAAATGAAGTCTGATATTATCTCCTTTAAAAGAGTAGCAGCTGAAGCTACTCGTAGCAAGGAAGATACTGAGGGACAACTAGCAAAGAAAAATAATGAATGTGAAAAGTTAGAAGAATAGATTGTCCTCCTCAGGAAGAAGGTTGAAGGGATGAACAAGATCATGAAGAGCTCTCAAGCCTTGGATGATATGCTCAACTATCACAGATCTCCATATGATAAATCAGGACTTGGGTATGTAGGTGAACCCTCAAACAAGTATGAGGATGCCTTAAGCAAAGGAGATGTGAAGAAGCCAGAAAGAGAAGGTGATGCTCCCAGTTCCAGCAAAGGCAAGGAGAAAAATGAAGGCAGCAATAGAAGAAATCCTGCTCCAAGCATAAAACCAGCTCCAAGAAGAAATGTAGCTGATGGCAAAGAGGCAAGATGCAATGGTCATCATCAAAGGATCTCAAGGCAGCAAGGCTTCAGAAGTGCATCAAGGAAACCTCCATCTCACAAGTACCAAAGTTCATTTTATGGTTATTGTTATGCCTGCTCAAACTTTGGTCATATGGCAAAAGATTGTAGAGCATTTCATGGAGATAGATGTTGTGGTCCCCGACAATCTCCAAGAAATAATTTCACAAGAAGAAATCATGAATTCTTATTCATGAATAAAGTTGAATGCTTCAAGTGTCATAACATTGGGCATATGGCACGTGACTGTAACTTGACATGGGCTCCTATGCAAGCTAGACCCATGCAAAAGAAGAAAGTTACACAAGTATGGAGAAGGAAGGAAAGGCAATCTGAAAACCCCTTGAACTCCCCAGTGGATCTAAATTTGTTTTGAGAAGAGTCTGCTAAAAGAAGACAAGCACACATTAAAGGGGAGCTTGTAATTTTTGTTTGCTGAATTGTATTAATAGTCATTTGTTGATGGAGGATGTATTGCAGCGTAGCAGTTGCAAATGAAATTTTTTGTTAATCCATTTAAAAGGTAATATGCAACAGTGATGAAATCAGCAATGTTTTTGCTTTGTGTTTATACAATATGCACAGAAATGCATAAACAAGAAAAGATGGCAGCGCTGAAATGTAAAGAGCAGCAGCGAGATAAGAAAAGTATGCAAAGCAAAAAAAACCCTCACAGCAGTGGGAAGACAGAATACAAAACAGCAGTTTGGAAATTTTTTTATGGAGCACATGCAAAGAAATGCATAAAGAAAAACAGGGACAACAGATTTTTAATGCACACTGGATGTATAAGAATGTGTGTGGCAGCAGAAAGCCAAAGGAATTGCACAGTAGTGCATTGTGTAAAAAAAAATGAAGATTAAGATTGTGTGAAGCAAGGGTGCATGAGAAAAGGCAGCAGCCTGTGTTATTTTTTTTTGTGGAGAATGAAGTGCCAAGAGTATGGGCACACAGCAGTATGATGAAACAAAAGGCAGCGACAATGCAAATTGCAGAGGCAATGCAGCAGCAAGAAGTTATGGACAGCAGCATGATGGCAAAAAGGAGAAGCACACAGCAATGCAAATGTGAAAAATGCAGCAGCAAGAAGTTTTGAACGGCAGCAATTGCAAAAGAAATTTTCCTTACAGCAGTAAAGGTAAATGTAATGAATTTGTTGTTCATTGAATTGATATGCAATATATGCAACAGCAGTGAGTGCAAGAAATGTTTACACACAGCAGTGTAAATTTGTAAGTGGGGACAGTGTAATTGTTCCAGAAAAGACAGAGTATTTGTCTTTGAAAAGTGCAGAAGCAGTGCAAGTATAGACACAGCAGTGTGGGATAGACACAGTAAAGAAGATGGCACAACAGTGCAGCAGAGAATATGCAGCAGCATAAAAGAACAATGTAATGAGTTTGCACACACAGCAGTGCAATGATTGTTTGTTTTTTAAACTGCATGTAAAGCAGTGTCTGTTTGTAATCCCTCTGTTAATGAGGAAGGTGCTTTTCAGCACAGTCATTTGGTGAAGCCCTCTATGAAAGAGGAAGATGCTTTTCAGCATAGTGTGGTAAATCCCTCTATCAAGAGGATGATGCTTTTCAGCATAGTCACAGGTGAATCCCTCTGTCAAGAGGAAGGTGCTCTTCAGCACATTGTTATGGTGAATCCCTCTGTCATGAGGAAGGTGCTCTTAAGCACAGTCTCAGGTAAATCCCTCTATTAAGAGGAAGACAATTTTAATTGGTTGTGGAACTGCATCAGAAGCAGTTGGTGAATTCCTCTATGAGAGGAAATGTTTGGGTATGACTGATAACCCAGCAGTTGAAATTAAGGGGGAGTGTTGGAATATTAATTCCAACTGCCGTGCAGCAGCAGCGAGCCGCAATAGAGGACTTACGAAGGAGTCGACTTATTCACGCCACCGCCATAAGTGTCTTTTCACCGTTTGCCTGTTTGTGTTCCCAAAGCAGGAAGAAGATCAAATCTGGGCTCTGCGTCATAACTGCTCACCAAACAGCATTAAAGAGGAAGCATGGCTGAGAAGGAAAGTACCAGCCTCGAGCCAGCCGCAGCATTTATCAGTCTTGGGTTTCCACATAACCGACTCAAGCAGCACAGCAGAATGTCAAAAGATCAGATCTGTTCATTATGAGCGGCAGATTGCAACAGAGTCTCTGTCAGCAAGTTGAGGCGGTTGATGGATAAGTTATGACCGCCTCCTGCACTATATATATGTGTAGAGCCACAACAGTGTTAATAACTCTGAAATGTAGCGCAACAGCGCTCAAATGTAATTTCTGTGTTTTTAAGAAAGAATGTGCAGCAATATGAGCTCACATGAATGAAGCCCTTTTTGCACAGCAGTGCAGGGATTGAAAAGTAAGTTAGCAACAGCAGCAGCTGAAGAATCACACAGAGCAGAGGAAAGCACGCAGCAGCGTAAAGAGGAAGAAGAATAATTTCAGAACAGTGAAATGCACAGCAGTGCATAAATTTGAATGTAATTTGTTTTTATGTTTATCTGTGTGGAACAGAATCGTTCCTTAGTGAATTACTGAAGTAGATGTTCAGCAATAGAAGTTTTGAAATTCCCTCTGTATGAGGAAGACAAATCTGTAACAATTAGTTTATTTTGATAAATACAAGTTAAATTTTTCCTGTTGCTGTTACACCGTCACCGTTGCTGAAACACCTCGTAACTCAAAAATTACTTGACGTCAAAAGTTTATGTTGCTGAAACACGACGATCAACGGGTTTCAGCAACTGAAAAAAAACTGTGTTGCTGAAACACCGTTTCCAGCAAGCGAATTTTTCTGTTTTTCTGTGTAAAAACAGAGTGCGATTTTTGTCTGTTTGTTATGGAATTTATCAGAAAATTCCAACATAGCACAGATTATACAAATGTGTGTTTTTGAACATTATGGGTGTACTGTGCAATACGATACTTTAAGAACAATTCCCAATATATTGAAAACCACCGTGAATCCAATCCTGGAAAACCACAACAATGGGGTAGGTACATTTGCGAACATGAGATAACCCTCAATCATGTATATGCTACAGAATTTCATTGCAAATATCTACAGAAAATTAAGAAATGAAACTCATTAAAAAAATATATTAACAAAGAATGAAGGGTCATCCCCTGTAAGTTAGAATGTTCTCCTCTAAATTCCCTTCGGAATAAGACCAATCCACTCTATCCGTTGAGGGCGAAGGGGAAAGGTGCCAAATAACCCAAATTAAATGACCATTTGAAAGCTCGCTTCACCCAAATTCGGAGGAAAAATATATAAACTGTGTTACCTTCTTATTCCAGAATTTTTTGATTATGATAAATTCCAAGACAGTGAAATTAAGAATCTTTGGTAGCCATAGAGAATTGTGGGAACTCAAAAGGAAACCATAGAAAATTTCACACTAACATTTAAGCTGGGTTGCATGGCGGAGAAGTGACCGAGCGAATGTGCAATAAACTTGGAGAACATTAACAAAAGGAATTAGAAAATCCAGTATCAATTCGTTATAATAAAAGCATAACATAACGGAATCTTACATAATACTTGAAGGAATGCCAAACGAATCGCATAAGATGAACATGTGCAGAGTTCGTTTGCTTTCATGGCCTTCTCACACCCACAGATAGCTAGATATTGAACGAAAACACTAAGCGGTGCGGCAAGGCCATCCGACATAGAGAAGATAGAGGAAGGGTGTAGCGACAAAGAAGTCAGGGTTCAACAAAATTGGATAGGGTGTTGAGATTAATTACAATCGTTCGATGTGTAATACCGCATGTTGGTGTACATGCACTAGCTATAGACTTAGACTAGCTGTACATGCACCTAGATTAGCTCTAGTTAACTTATTGCTTGCATGCATGCGGAACAACACACTTAGCTTTAGTTAGCTTTAGTTATTGCATGCACAACTAAGCTTAACTTAGGTGCTTTTATGTATTTATTGTAAACCTCATAATGTAGAATTTACTTTTCATTCTTTCTCAATTCTTGCTCGCTTTCTTCTTTGCCTTGCAAGCTTGTTATTGTTTTACAGATCTAGATCTATATGTGTTTCTCAAAATCTTACGCACTAGCTGTAGACTTAGACTAGCTATACATGCACCTAGATTAGCTCTAGTTAACTTATTGCTTGCATGCATGCGGCACAACACACTTAGCTTTAGTTAGCTTTAGTTATTGCATGCACAACTAAGCTTAACTTAGGTGCTTTTATGTATTTATTGTAAACCTCATAATGTAGAATTTACTTTTCATTCTTTCTCAATTCTTGCTCGCTTTCTTCTTTGCCTTGCAAGCTTGTTATTGTTTTACAGATCTAGATCTATCTGTGTTTCTCAAAATCTTACACCGCATACCCGCTATCTAAATGCGACCACAAAACCATCCAATCACTGAGATGACAATCACATGGCCTTCATGTGAAAGAGGTCGGCGTGGCGTTAGCTTATTGGTTGGTTAAACTTCCAAGGAAAAGTCGTACCAGCGAGGGTATAGTTGTTGTATAACCTTAATAGATAGTAGGGGTAAAATGCCTCTAGACTCCAGGTAATCGTGGGGCTCAATAGCCCTTTCAGATAAAGAATATTCCATATGTAGGATTTGAAAAAACTAGTACATGTGCATATGGCTAAGAACCTTAGATGTTAAGACAATTTTATTGTGTAGTTTATAGTCTTGAGGGTAATAAAATGATCAATTGATATATATATTTATCTAGCTACATCAACCATATTTATTAATGTGGTATTTCTAATCTAGATTTACCACATATATAATTCATTTAAAATAATTAAACCAAAACCTACCTATTTCAAAAATAGCCCTGCATAATTTATCTCTTTTTAAATCAATAGATAAGATTGAATGCTAAAAATATATACTTCATATGAACATTCAACATTTTGCATTCGTAATTACAGTTTAGGGAGGTTGTTGCTTTCTTGAAAAACCTCCCATATGAATAAGAGATAAGCTTGCAATTTAATAAGGATAAGAAAAATGTAAAATGTTTGATTATGGTTGGAAGAGAATTAACGATATAGTCTTGTAAATGGGTTACTTTGGTAAATAAATTATAATTCAAGTAAAATACAATAAAATATAATTTCAGCATTAAAGGAATTTGCATTATGAATTGTAACGAAAAAGTTCATCACAATGAAGTTTGAATAATATTATTCTATTCAAATTAAATGTCTTAAAAAACAAATAAGGAACATGAATGGTTCTTGAATATATATTTCCAATATTAATAAAATCTAAAGAAATTTTAATTTTGTTTACTTAAATATATATATATATAAGAGTAAAATATATTATCATTTCAATTGGAAAAAGTATTTGTATTTTTAGGTTAAATTGTTATTGAATATATATTTCCAATATTAATAAAATTTAAAGAAATTACAATTATTTTTATTTAAATATCTATATATATATATATATAATATTTATATATATTAATAGGAGTAAAATATATTATTATTTCAATTGGAAAAAATATTTATATTTTTGTTTTAATGGTTTATATTTTTTATTTATAAGTAGAATTTCTGCGTAAATCACATAAAGAGAGACATTTGTCAACACGTTTCGAGCCAACTAGTGTGGTTCATCGTCAAGAAAAGTTGAAGAAACAAATCCAGCTATGCATGTCTGAACAGAGCTTCCAATGGCTATCTTGATCAACCGCTAATTTTGACTCAAAGCCTAAAAAGTCAAAATGATCAATTAATGAGAGTTAATTAAATTATAAAAGAAATAATTATATATACTGATATTAATTGGTTTATATCTTTTAAAATAAAATTAAGTTTATTTATTTATGTCAAACACATTTACTAAGTCATTGTGCTAATTTTATTTTTTTATTGTTCTTAATATTTCTATATTAAGAAAATAGTCTGAATTTGACTGCTTATCTTGGAATAAATAAAATATAAGGACTTTTTAATTATTGAGTTTAAAACCAATCAAAAACAGTCCAAAACCTTGTATCCTTGGATAAAAAGCTATAATCCAGGCCATTGTCATGTAGATAGAAATGTTCAAATAAAAGCGAAAAAAAATTATCCAAAAATCGAAACTAAACTATATGTGAATCTTTAATTTACACCAAGCCATTCTCATCTCTGCACGTTGGACATGAAATTTTTTGACGAAACCATGATATAATACAGCTCGAATGATAAAAGTGTTTACATGGCAACTGTTTTGCAGGCTCTTCGTTGGAAAATGTTTCATGACAAATTGGGCACATCGCTCCATCACTGCTTTCACTATCTTCGCTAATCATAGCTAATGGCAACCCATCCAAAGCTGCACGAAGACTATCAGTTCCGTGCGATTGCTAATTACTCCCCCCTGTGTAATGTTACTCCGACCAATGATGATATCTTCATCTTTGAAATCGACATTATAAGTATTGTCCTCCAGATGTTGTTTGATCTGACGCCATGTGAATCTGGAATTCCATATAATTTGGCCACTCAGCAAATCCGGTTCTCGGTTGGCTTGGCGATTATCTTGTACGGATCGAAAAACAATAGTATTTTCTGAAAATGTGAATCTTGTTAGATAATCTTCACTCCGGTCGTATCCACTTTCATCTTTTCTGAAACGATCAACGTTCTCTCCACGCCATTCATCATCTAATTCAGGTATATCAACATTCTCTGATAAACTCTCGATTTTGAGATGAACGTTATGAACACGGCGCTGATTAATGTCGTATAAAACATTATTGGTAAACGTTACAGTCGACACCAAATGGTCAACTTCAATTCTCGATTGTTGTACCCGCTCTAGCACTTTGTAGAGCAGGAGGAATAATATTTGCATTCATCTGAGCTTCCGCTTCCACCGTTCTCATAACATCGACAGCCAGTTGTCTGAGATATTCGTTACCGGGATGTGTATCAATGTTTCCATTTTCTTCTTCCATTGTTTCCAAATGAACTAATTCGAATATACAAAAATCTCCCGCACTCTCGAATCTACCTATACCCTTCTGTGGACAGTATTTCGTATCTTTAATATGAATGGATGAGAACATTAATTTCAAAATTTAATGTGTCTAAATAGTGTTTGAATTGGTTTAGGTTCGTGATGGTTTGTATAGCCGACCATCTTGCATTTCGAGTTAACTTAATGCATTTTTATCAAATATATAATTAGAATAAAAGGTTAGTTAATGTAATTTAAAAGTAAAATATATTTTATTAAAAATAAATTTTATATTTATCAAAATTTTAAGATAACACTCAAGGATGGTTGTAGGTGTATGAAACTTTTGGATTGACTCGAATAAATTTGCTTATAATTACTTATTACTAAAATGTAATATATAAAATAAATATTATAGGTAAAATAATAGATGGATTATATTTATGAAAATATTTATTTAAACATGTTAAAAGAGTGAGTGGAGTTGTGTTCATTGTAAGGATGTATAACTAACAATATACTATTTATAGTGAAATCGTTCCATACCTACAAAATGGCTACTAATAAACATCTATGCAAGTGAAAAATGACTAAATCCTTAGTTTTAAATGATGATCATGATGGTTGTGGTTTATACCAGCAACATGAATGTTTAAGAGGCTTTGGCATTATTGCTCTAAATGATGGGGGTTTTGGATGAGTCTATGGAAATTTATAAAGAGTACATCATAGGTGGTCAAGAATTGGTATATTATGATTGTTGAGATAATTATAGAAAGTAAGTTATTGCCTTAGATGATAGGGTTTTGGATGAGTCTATGGAGATTTGTGAAGAGTACATCATAGGTGGGTAACAATTGGTATGTTATGATTATTGAGATAATTATAGAAAGTAAGTTATTGCCCTAAATGATGGGGTTTTGGATAAGTTTATGGAGATTTATGAAAAGTATATCATAGGTGGGTAAAAATTGGTATGTTATGATTATTGAGATAATTATAGAAAGTAATTAAATTGGACGAAACATTATCATTAAATCCATAATAAAACGTGAAACAATTTGATATGTAAAATCAATACTTAAAATTTATAAAAGGAAACCCCTTATGACAAAACAAAATATTTAAAACAAGAAAATAGTGACTAACATTAAATGTATATTGTAAAGGTAGTAGATTAGAAAAACATATGTACTATCACTTTCCATGCATTCATCATTCTTTTCATTTTGCATTTCCATAAAATTATTCAATTTTCATTTTGCATTTCCATTAAATTATTCAATCCATTAATAGTTTGACATTCCTCGTATATTATAACCTTTCAAATGCTTCAACTTATAAATGTGCATATTTCTAATATATTAATGCCATACCAATGCCCCAATAATACTAAATGACATAGTGAGTTTTCTCTCCACACAAACCAATTTCGTAAGATTATGAAAAGAGCCACTACTCAATCGTAGCACCATCAATTGATATTGTAACAAGGCCTTAAACAATTTATATCTAGTCGATTACTAATGGATGGAAATTTGAATTGTGGGTTTTCGTAGCACATCCATTGATATTATAACAAAGCCTTAAACAATTTATATCTAGTCAATTACTAATGGATGGAAATCTAAATTGTGGGTTTCTACCATTTTCTTAATGTCACGAATTTCATATACATTTTTAATGAATGGTATTTCATGGTATTATATATTAATAAGTTTAGAAAATATCAATAAATTTTAATTAATCCCAACGTTTTATTCTAATATAAAATTTTAGTATTCGCTTTTAAAATTTGTTTTTAGAGTCGAGAAGTAAAATTCAAATTATGAATGAAGTATATATTCATTTTTAATATAAAAAAATAGAGCTGATAAGTAAAATTCAAATCATGAATTCAATATATTTGAAGTATAAAATTTAGTTGTGGTTATGGTGGATTAGATTTTGACTGTGTAAATACATATTTCAAAATACAAAATTAGAATTTAAAAATGCAAATTGAAATTTTGAAAATACATGGTTTTTAAAATGTTAATATGAAATGTTACAAAATATTTAAAAATCGGATTATTTGATAATAAAAAGATAGAATCAAACTTATATAGTCTAGATAATATGGAATTTTTTTCAAAATGGTGAAAAATTAGTAAAAACATTTATTTACTAAATATCAAATGTTTTAATGGTGAATGGGGGCGAGACGCGGGGCTCTGCAACTCGTATTAGGGTTTCAGAAAATACCTGCTACAGCAGGTCCTCCTGACAGCGCTCACCATTTGCAGAACGCGGCAGAGAAGCAGGCATCAATCCGTGGGTTTTGGCCGACGGAAATCATGAACCCCCCTCAGGGGGAAGGAGGGGCGCCTCCTCCAACAAACGACAACCAGCAGAGACATATCGAGGACTCAGACAGGGAAAAGGAGCACAAGGACGAAAATATAGACAGAAACCAACAGACGCATACTGAACAAGCACAGAAAGATAAGCCTAAAGTCAGCTCTTCCACATGCAAGCCAGTAGCCACGCATAGGCCAAAAGTAGAGCTACCAAGCCATCACATCAATGCTAGAATTCAGTACATGAGAGATCATGCCCTCATAGGCAAATTCATTGGAATATGGCCAAACGAGAAAGCGTTGAGAGCCTGGATAAATGTTAAATGCCATCCAAAAGGACACATAACCTTACATCTAGGGCCTAAGGGGTTTTTTACTACAGTCTTCAACTGTTTGGAAGACAGAAACAAAGTTTTAGATGGAGGGCCTTATTTCTTTAACTCTGCAGGGCTATTTCTCAAAGAATGGATCAAACGATTTAATCCCAATAAGGAAGATCTAAGTTAAGCACCGGTGTGGATCAGGCTGTACTCTCTGCCATTGGAATACTGGGAAGAGGAGTCTCTCAAGGCGATTGGCAATGTTCTGGGCGACTTCGTCAAGGTAGCAGAAGAAACAAAGACGCATAGATACACCTCATATGCATGGATCTGCGTCTACATGGACCTTAAACAAGCTTTGCCTGATACGGTAAGTCTTTTTCATGAAGATGTTGAATGGATACAGTTAATTGATTATGAGCATGTACCCTTTAGGTGCAGGAAATGTCATGATTTAGGACATCTCTACAGAGACTGCTCATTGAATAGAAAACCCTCGGTTCAAACAGACCCGGAAAACCCAACCCCGGATGGTTTCACTAAGGTGCTAAAACGCAGAAGAGGAAATAAAAAATCAGCAGTCTCTACAAAGATTCCTCCAGTTGATCAATCAAAACCCTCGACAAGCAATAGCTTTGAAGCTTTAGCTAATGAAGACATGCAGGATCCAGACAATACACCCTCCAATGAAAAAGGAATTAGTCAGGAAAAGATTGAAGGATCCCAATCGAAAACAGGGGAAAAGGGTGTAGAACAAGAGGGCAATCATCTCAAGACTGCTTCAAACACTTGGAGCTTCCCTGAAATGGATATAGACGGTACCAATCCCAACATAGAAGACGAGAAGGAAAGCGATGGAAGCTATCAAGAACCTCAAATCATGGAGGAGGACACGGAATCTATAGATATTGGCGAGCTGGATATTTTAGGCTTAGAACAAGCCTGTAAAACAGGAAACTTCGACAAAATACCTGATCGACAAGTGGATAATCTAGTGGCAGTCCTCAATAAAGCCCAAAAAAAATACTCATTAGGGGTTCAAATTGGCAGCCAATGGGATGGGAAATTCATCACCAAAGATAGCAAAAAACGAGGAAGGAAAACCACTCTGGAGAGAACCATCAAGATCGGAGAAGTATTGGTAGAATCAGGCAGATATGCTAAGTTAACCAAGTATTTCAATGTCAACCCCAAACCTTCCCAATGAAGTTGATCTCATGGAATATCAGAGGGCTCAATAGCCCAAGGAAAGGAAGATTACTAAAAAATATGCTAATGGAGGAAAAACCCACAATTCTCTTTCTGCAAGAAACAAAATGTAATTCGACAGTCTTGGAAAAAATAGCAGCAAAGGCCTGGCCAGGAGGGTTAGTGTTGGGTCCCTATAATACTAGTGATTACCCCATTACTATTGTAGTTATACCCCTTATTTATATTGTTGTGCCCCTATTACCCCCATATTGTTATTTTTGTGCCCCTTAGAATCCCTCTATTGTTATTTTTGTGGCTTTATATTATTATTGTTAGGTCGGCTGGATTATATTGTGACTCCTTAGACTCCTATATATAGAAAGGAGGTTTTGTCATTTGTATCATCCAAGAATTGTTCATTTATGTAATGTAAAGGAGGTTGCCCCCTCGAAGAGGCTGAATTCTAAGGCGTGGATCTCCCTTTTCTATCTTTTTGTGAGCTGGTTTCATAACATTTGGTATCAGAGCTTTGGATTCTAGGGTTTCGCTGCTCCAAACAGGTCATCGTGGAATTTTCGCTATAACTTTTTTTTCTGTGATGTTTCAGAAGTCGCAAAAACAACCCATTTGAGAAGAATTGGCGCTGAACCTTGGGTCCAAATTTCAGAGCTTTTCGCTCGATATTTTCAGAGATATGATCTGAGGAAGTTGGCCTTTTTGCAGACTCCTGAATTACATTCAAAACAGGTGATCTGGGGAAAATCGTCATAACACTCTCTCTGAGGATCGGATTGAAATTTCGTAAAAAGGTACAGAAAGAGGACAGACTGTAGTTGCCTGTGTGTGTGTTTCAGATTCAAAGGTTGAAACAGTGACTCGTGGCACGTCGTACAAGTTCGCTCCACTGAACCATTCTAAAAGCAAGTCACTGTGGGAGATTTCACATAACTCTTCCTTGGAGAATCCAATTTGGCTCAGACTTGTGGCATTGGAAAGAGGACGCAGAAGGCTACTGCAGGTAGCAATTTCAGAACTGGATGATTCGAAATTACAAAGATACATCAGATTCAATATCAGGCTTCTATAAAGTGAAAAAAGGTGTGTAGTTTTTTTTTTAATTTTTGTGTAAGCCTGGTTTAACGGAATTCAAAGGGCATAGTAAAGCATTATTATCGGTAACTGATGCCCCAAGGAAAGAAAATGCAAACACCTAGTAAGGAACCTGAAAGCTCTAGCATGACTCATGAAGAAGAAGAAGAAATGCTACATGATATATCAAAATTACAAGAACAAGTGCAACAAATGTCACGCTCACAAAAGCTAACAGAAGCTAAGATAAGTGGTGTGGAATCTAAGATAAAGGGCATGGAAGCTAAGATGGATGATTCGAAGACAGACTTGAAGAGAGACATGGCAGATTTGAAGATAGATTTGAAGACAGATATGGAAGAATTGAAGAAGTTGCTACAAGAAAGTGTCACTAATGGTGAAAAGGTAGTAAAGGAAACTCATGATGAGAACAAAAGAAATGTTAATCATGATACCATAGACGCTAATGTTGGATCGAAGACTCACCATGTTCCAAAAATCGATATGAGGAAGTTTGATGGCAAGGATCCCGCCACATGGATATTACAGATGGAGCAATTCTTCGATCTCAATAATGTGCAAAACACACAAAAGGTACGTATGGAAACTTTATATTTGGAACCAAATCATTTTGTATGGTATCAATGGCTTTGTTCTCGTAAACAATTTATCACTTGGGCAATTTTTACGGAAGAATTGATAGCACATTATGAGGATACAAAAAGAAACACTTTTTTTAGCCAATTGATAAGTCTCAAACAAAAGGGTTCAATAATGGAGCACATTGAGGAGTTCCAAAAATTGAACATAAGGGTAAAAGATATTCCAGAGGAGCATAGGATTGATGTGTTCATAGGGTCTTTAAAGGATAATATCCAACATGATGTGCGCCTTTGGGAACCTGATTCATTAGAGAAGGCATTCAGGTTAGCAAGAAAAATGGAAAGCAAAATTATGGCAACTAGGAAGCATACCATTCACAACTATAAAGACGGAAGTGTTGTTGCCCATAGTCTTCCACAACCTACAAGGTTGACACCACAACAATTGGAAGAAAAAAGAGCAAAAGGGCTTTGTTACAATTGTGATAGCAAATACACAAAAGGTCATAAGTGTGCTGAGAAGAAATTATTCTACATAGATTGTGAAGAGGAAGAAGAAAAGGAGCAAGAAAGGTCAAAAGAAGAGGATATATTCCAGGAACAAAGCCTAGATGAAGAACAAATAAATCCGACCATATCTTGTAATGCATTGGCAGGAATTACCACTCCTCAAACCATCAAGATAGAAGGACAAATCAAGAAGAAAAAGGTAATAGTGTTGATTGATTCAGGAAGCACCCACAATTTTATTCATTGTAGGGTAGCAAAAGAATTGAATTGCTTCCTATATCCAGCACCAGAGTGTCAAGTGATGATTGCAAATGGAGGAACAATAAATTGTTCTGGAAAGTGCCATAATATCAAGCTATCCATGGGAGAATATGTATTGACTAGCCCAATGCTTTCCATTCCAATGGGAGGTGCTGATGTTGTACTAGGAGTCCAATGGCTACAATCCTTGGGTACAATAGCTTTTAATTTTCAAGAACTTTTCATGAAATTTTCTGTGGAAGGAAAGGAAGTTGAATTAAGGGGTATTGCAGGGAAACCAGGAAAGATAATCAGCTCTAATGGCATGACAAAGCTTCTAAAAAAGGAGCAAAGAGGTGTAATTGCACAATTATGTTCGCTAGATGTTTCCACATTGGAATCATCTATTTCTCCAGATCTCCAAAAAGTCCTGGACAATCATTCCAAGGTATTTGAGACTCCCAAAGGTCTCCCACCTATGCGTGATCATGATCATGCTATTCATCTGATTCCAGGAAGTGTTCCTCCAAACATCAGGCCGTACAGATATCCATATGTCCAAAAAAGTGAAATTGAACGTATGGTTGCAGAAATGCTAGAGGCTGGTATAATTCAACCGAGTCAAAGTTCTTTCTCAGCTCCAGTAGTATTGGTGCACAAGAAGGATGGATCATGGCGCATGTGTCCAGATTATAGGGAGCTCAACAAGCTCACTATTAAAGATAAGTTCCCCATTCCTGTCATTGATGAATTACTGGATGAATTGCATGGATCAATTTACTTCACCAAGTTGGATCTTCGTTCGGGATATCATCAAATCAGAATGAAGATTGAAGACATTCCGAAAACGGCATTTAGAACTCATGAGGGTCATTATGAATTTTTGGTCATGCCTTTTGGCCTTACCAATGCACCTTCAACATTTCAAGGTTTGATGAATTCAATTTTCAAACCATTCCTTAGAAAATTTGTGTTAGTATTTTTTGATGATATACTAATCTACAGCAAGTCTTGGAAGGATCATGTTGAACATGTTGACAAGGTGCTACAACTATTGGAGGAGAAACAATTATATGCAAAAAGATCCAAATGTTTCTTTGGAGTCCAGGAGGTGGAATATTTGGGTCATATTGTATCTCATGAAGGAGTTAAGGTAGACCCTAGCAAAATTAAAGCCATTAAGGAATGGAAAATTCCCACATCCATAAAGCATCTGCGAGGATTTCTTGGGTTGACAGGGTATTATCGCAAGTTTGTTAAGAATTATGGGAGAATAGCAGCACCTCTAACAACATTATTGAAGAAAGATTCATTTTCATGGACTCCGGAAGCAACAAAGGCCTTTAAACATCTTAAAGAGGCAATGTGCCAAGCACCGGTCTTAGCTACACCGGACTTCACAAAAACCTTTATTGTGGAATGTGATGCTTCAGGAAATGGAATTGGTGTTGTTTAATGCAAGATGAAAGACCCATTGCTTTTGAAAGTCGTCCAATCAAGGGAAAGTTTTTAAGCAAAGCTATTTATGAGAAGGAAATGTTGGCAATACTCCATGCACTTAAGAAATGGCGACCCTACCTAATGGGAAGACACTTCAAGGTAAAAACGGATCATGATAGCCTTAAATACTTTTTAGAACAAAGATTATCCTCTGAAGAGCAACAAAAGTGGGTCACAAAGATGTTGGGTTATGACTTTGAAATCATCTACAAAAAAGGGAAGCAAAATGTGGTGGCAGATGCACTCTCAAGAAAGGATGAGGATGTGGAAGCATTGTTGTGTGCCATTTCTATTATCCAACCAGATTGGATAAACGAAGCAAAGGAGGAATGGAAGAATGACGAAGAAGTGTGGGCACTTATTCGAAAGCTACAACAAGATTCCAGTACTTCTGATACATTTAGCTGGCAAAATGATTCGTTATGGTACAAAGATCGCTTATACCTCTGTAAGAATTCCCAGCTAAAACAAAAGATTCTTATGGAATTGCACACTTCTCCCTTAGGAGGGCACTCAGGATTTTTAAAAACTTACCACAGGGTTAAGAAGGAATTTTTTTGGGATGGCCTTAAATCAGATATTCAAAAGTTTGTGGCAGAATGTTTGGTTTGCCAACAAAATAAAGTTGAAACAATTAAGACACCGGGTCTATTACAACCTTTATCCATTCCAAGCCAACGTTGGGAGGAGGTTTCAATGGATTTTATCACAGGTTTACCCAAGTCTGAGGGAAAGAGTGTCATCATGGTGGTAGTTGACAGACTTACCAAGTATGCACACTTTTGTGCATTATCACATCCATTTAAAGCCAGTACAGTTTCTACTGCATTTATGGAAACAGTTCAAAAGCTACATGGAAACCCAAAGATTATTGTAAGTGACAGAGATCCCATTTTCACTGGAAATTTTTGGACAAAATTATTTTCTTGTCTTGGTACTCAGTTAGCTCATAGCTCATCTTATCATCCTCAATCTGATGGGCAAACTGAGATAGTAAACAAATGTTTGGAAGGATATCTTCGTTGCTTTGTATCTGATAAACAGACACAATGGGTCAAATGGTTGCCTCTGGCTGAATGGTGGTATAACACTTCCTTCCATACAGCAACAAAAATGACCCCATTTATGGCACTTTATGGGTATCAACCACCATCAATCACATCATATTTAAGAGAAAATTCTAAGGTTCAGGCAGTGGAACATCACATCGAACATCAACAACAAGTCCTCCAACTCTTAAAGGATAACCTCGTGTTGGCACAAAATAGAATGAAACAACAGGCAGATCAACATCGCAGTGAAAGAAGTTTTGATGTAGGTGATTGGGTATTCCTACGGCTACAACCATATAAGCAAATGTCCCTAAAGCAAGCTAAGAAGGATAATAAATTATCACCAAAGTATTATGGTCCGTACAAGGTGTTGGAAAAGATTGGTACTATGGCATACAAATTGGAGCTTCCTGCAGCTTCTCGATTGCACCCAGTTTTCCATGTTTCATGTTTAAAGAAGGTTATAGGCGACAAGCTCCCGGTTCAAACAATATTGCCAGAACTTGACGAGGAAGGAAAAATTATATTGGAACCGGAAGCAGTCACAGAAACAAGAACTCGACAGCTACGAAATCGATCAATTTCAGAGTATCTTATCAAGTGGAAGAACTTATCCACTGAAGATTCCACATGGGAGGATGAGAATTTTATGCAGAAGTATCCAGAACTTCTCAAGCGTTGAGGACAACACTTTTTTGAAGGAGAGGGGCATGTTGGGTCCCTATAATACTAGTGATTACCCCATTACTATTGTAGTTATACCCCTTATTTATATTGTTGTGCCCCTATTACCCCCATATTGTTATTTCTGTGCCCCTTAGAATCCCTCTATTGTTATTTTTGTGGCTTTATATTATTATTGTTAGGTCGGATGGATTATATTGTGACTCCTTAGACTCCTATATATAGAAAGGAGGTTTTGTCATTTGTATCATCCAAGAATTGTTCATTTATGTAATGTAAAGGAGGTTGCCCCCTCGAAGAGGCTGAATTCTAAGGCGTGGATCTCCCTTTTCTATCTTTTTGTGAGCTGGTTTCATAATAGCTAGTAACAGCTGTTGATGCTTAGGGAGCGTCAGGAGGACTTGCAGTGCTCTGGGATGCACGAATAATTCAACTAAACAACATACATGCAAATAAAAATTTCATTCAAGCCATCTTTCACATAATTGGCACCAATATCCATGGTCATATGACAAATGTGTATTTTCCACAAGAAACCCAACACAAAGTTGAAATTTTGGATGCCTTGACGCAACTCAATACAGAGAGGATGTACCCGTTATGGATATCTGGAGGAGACTACAACATGATCGCAACAATGGAGGAAAAAAAGGGAGGCCGTTGCAGAATAAATAGAGATGGATCTATATTAAAAGACTTCATTCATAATAATTGGCTGATAGATCTCCCTTCAAATAATGGCCTATACACTTGGAACAACAAAAGGGCAGAACCAATGCAAATAGCCTCTCGTCTTGATCGATTTTTGATTTCAGATAATGCAGTTCATCTAGGAGGAGAATTCATTGCATCTATCCTTCCTATCTCAGGCTCTGATCATTGGCCAATCGCCCTCCATTGGAATCGTCCTGGTTGCAATATTAGGCGACCCTTCCGGTTTGAGGCTTTTTGGCTATCTCATCCAGACTTTTATGAATTTGTCAGAGCATCTTGGTTAAAATTCAATCCAATGGATGGCACAAAAATGTCCATATTCCAAAGGAAGCTGAAATATCTCAAGGGGGAAATTAAACGCTGGAATCAATCCATCTTCGGCAACATCTTCAAAGCTAAGGAAACCCTCAATCAAGAAATGAAAGCCATTCAGCAAAGAATGATCACTGAAGGACGCTCTGAAGAGCTAGCCAAGAAAGAGCAGTCCATAGAAAATCAAATCCTTGAAAGAGACTTACAGGAGGAAACTCTCTGGAGGCAAAAATCAAGAGTTAGATGGCTGAAGGATGGTGAAAAGAATACGAAATTCTTTCACAAAACTACAGTGCAAAGAAGAATGAACAATCAAATCTCCCATATCAACAATGAGCAAGGAAGCAAAATTGAAACCCATGAAGGCATTGAACAGGAATTCCTCAATTACTTCAAGAAGATGAATCAAGAACCTAACATAAACAGAACAGAGGCTATTGATAAAGTCATCAGACATATACCCAGATTAATCACTGAAGATCATAATCTTCTCCTTCTCAAGCCCATAAGCCTTCAAGAGGTTGAGACTGCTGTGCATCAGCTAAAAGCAGGGAAAGCGCCAGGACCAGACGGATTCACCTCAAACTTTTTTCAGCATTTCTGGGATCTAGTTAAATGGGAAGTCTGGCAGGTCGTGGAAGAATCGCGCACTTTAAGATGGATGTATCCAGGTCTGAACGCAACATTCATTGCATTAATCCCCAAAGTAGAGGAATCCAACACTCCGGATAAATACAGACCGATTGCTTTGTGCAACATTATATACAAAATTGTCTCCAAGGTTATAGCTTCCAGATTGAAGCCTTTGCTTCCCCTTATTATCTCTCCAGAACAATCTGGATATGTAGAAGGAAGGCAAATCACGGATGGGATTATTTTAACCCATGAAATAATCCACTCTCTCAAGCATTCAAAAAAACCAGGTATGCTGCTCAAAATTGACTTATCTAAGGCTTTTGATAGTATAAGTTGGGACTATATGCAAAAAATCCTTAATGCCTTTGGTTTCGCCCCTTCCTGGATCAGATGGGTCAGTAATCTATTATCCTCCTTGTTCTTCTCTATTCTCATTAATGGCATCCCGTCGCCCACATTCCATCCTTCTAGGGGTATCAGACAAGGTGACCCACTCTCACCCTTTCTGTTTGTCATCTTAGCTTAAGGGCTAGGCCGCAGCATCAAATCGGCTATCCTCTCTCAAAGCCTCAAAGGTCTAGCTTTCCACCATGCCCCATCCTTTTCTCACCAGCAATTTGTTGACGATAATATGTTATTCGGTCATCCATCTGTTCAAGAAGCTCGATCTTTCAAATCAATACTTGCAAATTTCTCGGATGCTTCAGGAGCTCTCATTAACAAAGTTAAATCTCAGATATTCTTCTTTAATATGCCTCCTACCACCCAAAGAGCAATTTCCCGTATCCTAGGCTTCACCATCGCTTCCCTTCCTTCTAAATACTTGGGTGCTCCTTTAATTGCCTCGGCTCTCAAGCATTCCTCTTGGAATAACCTTTTAGAAAAACTTGAAGCCAGATTGTTCCTATGGACCCACAGAGCTCTTAATATGGCTAGTAGGCTAGTGCTAATTAAAGCTGTTCTACAGTCCATGCCTCTTTACCTTTTTTCCATATTGGCGGCACCTAAGTGGGTTCTCAGAGCAATAAAACAGCTTCAGCGTAATTTCTTATGGGGAAATTCGGGTCCAAATCGAAAGTGGGCTCTAGTCAAATGGGAGAAGGTATGTCTACCTAAAAAAGCTGGAGGCATTGGGCTAAGAGACCCAGAACATAGCAATATGGTAATGGGGGCCAAAATCTGGTGGAGATGGCTCTCAAATCCCAGCACTCCTTGGGCCTCCCTATGGACAGTGAAATATGCAAGAAATACACCCATAGAGGAGAGAATTAGAATGTCAGAAGTTAGTAAAGGATCAGTTATCTGGAACTCGGCCATTCAACATCGAAATCTAATACAAAATCATAGTTTTTGGGATGTGAAGGATGGCCACACAACAAGGTTTTGGGAAGAATCATGGCAACAACTTCCAAACCTCAGAGACACTATCCCCAGACTCCCAGATCAAGATATAAATCAGTATGATAAGGTGAGTCAATTTTGGGACTCACACACTGCTCAAGAACACAGAAAGTGGAAAGAAGCTAGTCATATAATACCTCACAGCCCGGAGCAAACTCAACTTTCTCTTTCCTCAGAACTTCAAAAACGAAAAATTCTATCTTCGGCAGGTATGGACATTCTTAGATGGGGATACGAGGAAAAGGGCACTTTCACCACCAGAGAAGCTTACAAAATCATCATCAAAGACAGGGTAATCAGAGATAATTTATGGGATAAGATATGGAATTCCTCTATATGGCCGAAGGTTTCTACTTTTCTGTGGCTTCTGTCTCACAACAGGATTCTCACATGGGACAACCTCAGGAAAAGGAACTTCTCTAGGCCATCCATATGTCCCAACTGCAAACAGTGTAACATCCCTATGCGTAAATTATTCACTAAATGAAATAATAATTCTTTTTAAAAGATTACGAATTAGTTTCAACAACTAATTCTTGTATCCATAGTGCTGTCAATTAAGAATGGCAGACAGGGGGCGCGTATGGCGGCTTAAAAATGGGAACTGAAGCCACCTGCTTTTCTAGACGGTTTCGAGAAAGACAACCGCCAGATTAACTGCGAGCGAGTCATCACTTCATGGAGCGGGCTTTAATGAGATTATGAACATAAACCCAATCCCCGAGCAAACTCCGGAACTGTTTTTCTTGATGCAGAACGGTTTTCTTGATGGGACCGAAATGTCTAACTAGGGTTAGAGCATATGCGTTTTAAGGCTCTCTGTTATTCTTTACTAAGCGCTGGATGGTGTGAAATGAGGTTTTAGTTTTTTCATTTGAAAGCGTATTCTGCTGAATTTAGTTTACGGGGAAGAGATGTTCGATTGGAGTTGCAGCATACACATTTTTGGAGGTTCCTGTCAGCCTTAGTTCGGCTCCATTATGAAAAGACGGAACGGATTCTTGATGAGAGCTATTTTAACCACATTGGGGATGAAGTATGCGGAAGGCAACGATGCCATAGGGGGAAAACGCTCATAGAGCCATTACATATCTCATACAGCTATTAAAGCATATGCATCTGTGTTTCCAGGAGGGTCTTTGTCCTTTCCGTGCGGCGGTCTGTCGATCGAAGTCATTGTTGCTCAAGCGGAAATGGGAGCATCATATTACAGTGTCAACGCGATTAATGATATTTAGTCCAAAGAATCAAGTATTCAAGAAGCAATGGCGGTTGGCATGCAGAATTCCTACTGGTGTTCCGCCACAGACCCTATTGCGGTGAAAGGCTTGTTGTGGGGGCAAACGTAATGGCGGCAGGGCCATTCTCAAGTGCATCAATGAACCCTGCGCGTTCATTTGGGCCGGCGTTTGTTATGTGGCAGTGGAGAGACCATTGGGTATATTGGGTTGGTCCTCTGGTTGGAGGCGGTCTAGCAGCGGCCCTATATGAGAATTTCTTCATCATTCGAACCTAGCAAATTGTGCAAGGCCGTGAGCCTGTTATGTTTTTGGGATGATAACCTTTACATTTCAAAGAACTGCGGCTAACATGTTGCCCTTGAGAAGTCGTTGGTATACTACGTACGCGTGGGTTGAACTTTGCAATGGAGAATGGATCATAAGGCATGAATACATATCCCTTTCGAACCATGGACCTGAGCATGCGCTATGGCGATGAGGTTGTCGAAGAATAGAAAGATAAGTTGACCTTGTGTGATATTCTTTGTTTATGTGCAGCAAGAGAATGTTTAAATTACATGTTTTCTCAGTAGAAAATTTGTTGATGCATGCAGATAGAAAAGATTATTTGATATATTTTCTTGGTGGGGAAAATCTATGATAATGCATGCACTGAAGGAATTATTATTATGGCTGCTATTTATTTTGGAAAATAGGAATCTGGTTTTGATTCTATTCTCGGTTTTACATGAGCTAATGAGTTAGAACTCTCTTAAAAAGAGTTATACATTAGTAAACATTGTGAGTATATATATATGCTAGTTTAATAGTAAGTCATGCTTGCTTATGCATATGAGACGATGCTAAAGAATCTATTTCAGACATTGTTTATTGATTCTTTAATAATGTAACTGATCTTGTTGCCAAGATTGTTGATGACTGCATTGACAGGAAACGACGGCAGATGGTGCCAAGGAAGGTGATGTTTAACATTATGACAAGAAAAAGATTATTCGTTCATGCAGATGAAGTCAAGCTACAGTATTGCCCATTGCTAGAACAATTATGCCACAAGGAACTTTGCATGTGGCGGTATGTAAATAAAAGATTACATGTAAATTGTATTAGCTTGTAGCTAGTTATGTGATAACTAAATGATAACTTATTGTAATGATTTTATAACAATGGTTAAGGGATGGAATCCCTTATAAGCCATTGAGTGAGGGGTGAAAACCCTCACGAGCGTTTAATAAGAAGATTAAACGTTTGCTGGTTTTCACCCTACGGGGTTTCCAGGGTATATCCGTGTTCAATGGTGTGATTGATGTGATTGCCTTATGTGTCCGTTGTTGATGATGGGTCCTTGATGATGATGGTTCTTTATTTGTTGTGACAAGCATAATGTCTTAGTGCATGATTATTTAATATGGTTAAGGATATCAAGTAATGGTTGCAGGGATTCATGAGACAGCTTATGTCAGAACACTACCACATGGATGGTTAACGGTTATGAGAATGGATATATAACTTATTGTCTTTCACTGCAATTTACTTGATGTATTAGTGAATGTTATATCTAATGGTTAGCGATGATTTGTGGAGTTGTTAATTGCTTAATTACTTGTGGTAATTGTATAAATTAATTCTAACTCCCTACTTTTACCTGCGAGGTTACTGGGGTATGTGACAAGTGGTATCAGAGCGCTAAAGGTTGCAGCACTGGAGCCTTTGGGAAATGGTAAGCGGAAAAGATATTGAGGTACGCCATCAGTAGGCATTAACTCAGGTATGAGTTTAATCAGTCGCATATTCATTTATGTCGTACACTACTTTTGGCATGATAGGTGCGATTCATGTTTATAACTTCTTTGAGAAGTAAGTAATAAGTTGTTGCATAACTACGTTCATAACGTGGATTCCTGATGAGGATAAAAGACAATGAAACTTTTTGTCGCACTTACAAACAATATTGAACACTCATTACACTTAAGAACAATATTGAACATTCATTGAGGAAATGACAATCAACTACCAAGTTTGATTTGCAAATATGGCAATAACAATGATGAATTTAATGAACAAAATTGAAGTTACAATGAATGAACAAATGCATGAATATAAATTGGGGAAACATCCTTGAATAGAATGAAAAATTGTTTTAAAAAGGACATTAGAAGAACCCCTTTAGATACTGAAAACATGCAATGAGTCAAGCAGCGAGACTTGATTGTCATAACTAACTTTTGATTCAGTCTTGTCATGGATGCATGAAGACAATTGGTAGTTGAGATTGGTTAGTATTGTATGACTAACCCATAGAACTTATATGCATTATTTGAATTGGACTAATATTGCTACAATTCGTAAATAAGTGAAGTTGATTGATGTCACATGCATGGAATGTGTGTGTGAAGATTCTTACTCTCTCTGTGCTATAGTTCTAGTTGTTTATGGGAGGAGTTCTTAACTTTATTCACCATGAGAATGCATGATGAATAGTATATGCTCATGTCTTAATAGATTTGATGTTGATTACCCTCTAATTAAGTGAAATCCATTAGCATGGTATGTGTTTATCCTTACTTGTTGAGAGGTAAAAATCATTGGAGCCTCGATTTAATGATGGTTGAATTTATCTCTACTATGGGAATGATGGATTTCTGATGCATGTTGCATTCCAGTGTGAAGTTAATTGTAGAAGCATGTTCAGTGAGTAACATTTCTTGGACCCATTCATGGTATAATGATATGTGATAATTATTCATAAATAGACTACCTGTGTTAATACAGTTGTCAGTAAACTCTAACTACCTTCCCCAGCTATAGATGCTTCCAAAGGAAAAGGAAGCAAGGAGAAGGAAGAAGACCGTGCTACAGGGACAGATGGAGATGGGAAAATAAATCGCTAAGTCTGGTGATGACCAGATAGCGCCAGCTTTGGGTGTCAGAATCTTGCAAAAGACTCTAAGTCTGGGAATGATTAGACAGCGCTTGATGTGCATGTGAGTATTCCCTTGACCATGCTTAAGAAGTTGGAAAATGATAACTATAGTGTATTGATGTTAATGATTTTCGTAATGTCTCCTTGAAGTCATTATTCTGAAATGGATACATAGTAGTGTTATGATATTTGTTGCATCTAGCATCAAGTGGTAACTCTGGTGCATGTTGATCCAAGGATAAGATAAGTATCTTGCTCACCTTCTTGAAGAATACATATGAATGTTTATATGATTTCTTAGTAGAGGAAGTATTGGAATGTATGCAATGAAAGAATGGTTCTTTTCTAGATTTTCTTGGTAAAGAAAATGTGTTAAAGCATGCAATTAAAGATTGATTATTTTGTATGCTTTCTTAATAAAGCAAATAAGTAGTTCTTATTGGGAAGACTCCACGTGAGTCTTGTATGTGAAATGCGTGTCTCTTGTCTATAAAATTCTTACTTGTTTCATGAAAAGAACTATATGCATTGAAGTAAAGTAATTGTGTTAGGAGAACACGTGATGCATATTGGTAGCTATTGTGACTTTGGAATTATAAGTCGGTGTGTACTTAGAGAAAGTGGTCATGCTAGCTTCTTTGAAAATAATAATCTCGTGGAGAGATTGTCTTGTTGGATGAGCTGTGTCGATTGCTTGATTTTGATACATAAAGGATAAGTAAAACCTTGTTTTTGTATCTTGATTTTTTTGCCTAAAGATAGATATCTTTGATAATTCCTTGAAAGGGAATCTTGAGAAACCCTCACATCGGAAGATGGAGGAATGAGGATTAAAATGACTTCCTTTAAGAAAGAGGTATGTGGTTTATTGTAAGAAATGCTGGTAGTATTCTAGTGAAAGGAATATGGATTGCATACATTAAAGGAAGGCTTATATGATAAGCAATGGTATGCACAAAGATTAGTCATTATGATACAGAGTTATGATCTTTGTATATTAGAGATATTCTGTTTAATTACATTAACAATGCATGACCCAAGCTAGCCATAGTAAACGTGAGATAATACTCCATTAATGATGATTTGAATTGGAGCAGCAGACTATGGCAAAATTGGGAACGCTGAGAGTATTAACTCAACTGTAGTTGACATTTATACATTAATGAGTATTTGCATATGCTCTTATACATGACAATATTGTATGCATGAGAATTCTTGGAAATTGAATAGGTAATGACTGATGCATACTTATAATTAACGTTGCTGATGGGATTAAGTAGTGGTAGCTTAATGGCAACAAGAAAACTCATCACATAAATTGCTGTGATGTGAAATGCAATTATAAATGAGAAAGAATGATGTTATATGATATGCATGAATTTTGGAAAATTTGCATACATACAATGCGTATGATGGATATGTTTCCCATCAATCTTGATGTTGTGGACCCATGTTGGGGGTTAAGTGTAAATGCATGGTATACATGCATGTTGGTTATGCTAATGATAATGTTCATATGGTTCATTGTGTAAATTACTTTGAGAAAGAGTAATAAAAGAGAAATTTAACATGCCAGACAATTGCAGATAGTTGGGTTGATGACAGTTACCTGCCTGGAGGGTTGATGGTACTTGTCTGCCCAGATTGTGAAAGGCTTGAATGCCTTGGGTTGATGACAGTTACCTACCGGAGGGTTGAGGGTACTTGTCTGCCCGGATTGTGAAAGGCTTGAATGCCTTGGGTTGATGACAGTTACCTGCCGGAGGGTTGATGGTACTTGTTTGCCCGGAGTGTGAAAGGCTTGAATGCCTTGGGTTGATGACAGTTACCTGCCGGAGGGTTGATGGTACTTGTCTGCCCGGATTGTGAAAGGCTTGAATGCCTTGGGTTGATGACAGTTACCTGCCGGAGGGTTGATGGTACTTGTCTGCCCGGATTGTGAAAGGCTTGAATGCCTTGGGTTGATGACAGTTACCTGCCAGAGGGTTGATGGTACTTGTCTGCCCGGATTGTGAAAGGCTGGAATGCCTTGGGTTGATGGCAGCTACCTGCCCAGAGAGGTTGATGGTACTTGTCTGCCCAGATTTACTCTTCCTGGAATTCTTGAGCTGGTTGGCCAGTGGAATCCCATGTTAGACCTGGTAAGGTCTCTATAAAAGAAACTGTCTGGATGTGAAAATGACTCGATTTGGAAGTGGAAACCAGTTCCTATGGGTTGGGAATTCTTTAGCCTCTTATGGTGCTCATAGCTAAAGAAATGAATGAATCAGCTATATGATATGTTGAAAATAAATTCTCTATATAGTTGTGTGAAATATGTTATGCACATTTAACAAGAAATAAGCTTAGTGCTCAATGAGGAGTAATTGGAAATTTTAATTCCTTTATTATATTATTAATGTTGTAAACCTCTTAGTGGGAGCTAAGACAGTTCTGGCTTGATGCAGTGATTGACTGTTTTGATGATTAGAGAGCTAGGTGCTCTTTTGGTACATCTAGAAGCACTTGCGAATGTCTTTAGTGAGAATTCGTTCAGTGTGCACGAGAGCAGTGATTCATCATTTGATGATTAGTGTTAGTGCTCTTTAAGTACTTGTAAAAACACTGTGATTTAGAAATCATCTAGCATTGCACACTTGATTGATAGTCAAACGTATTTCTTTGACTTAAAATATAGTGACTAATGTGATTGAGGCTGTTAGTCATATATTACAGGAATTACTTACCGTGGAGGAATGAAGAGTTTTCCACCCACTATTAAAAGGCTTACATGAAAGTATTCATGATTTTCAAGCATAAGATGGTAAGTTATGGTAAGTTGACACAGAGAATGGTTTATTATGAATGAATAAGGGCCAGGTGGTGGCGATTAGAAGTTGCATATTTTTGCAATTACGAATGCTTATGTTTATTGATGCTTATAACTAATGATATTTCTTCTGATTATATCATTACTATTTCGGTTATTGTCATTTATTGAAATGAAATCTTGGATTTTAAAAAGGAAGGATCATCTTTTTGTGTGGTTTAGATGGTAATACAATGAGTAAATCTCAAGTTCTCAATGAAAGAAAAACACCGAGGACGGTGTTCCTGTTAAGGGGGGGAGTATGTAACATCCCTATGCGTAAATTATTCACTAAATGAAATAATAATTCTTTTTAAAAGATTACGAATTAGTTTCAACAACTAATTCTTGTATCCATAGCGCTGTCAATTAAGAATGGCAGACAGGGGGCGCGTATGGCGGCTTAAAAATGGGAACTGAAGCCACCTGCTTTTCTAGACGGTTTCGAGAAAGACAACCGCCAGATTAACTGCGAGCGAGTCATCACTTCATGTAGGGGGCTTTAATGAGATTATGAACATAAACCCAATCCCCGAGCAAACTCCGGAACTGTTTTCTTGATGCGGAACGGTTTTCTTGAGGGGACCGAAATGTCTAACTAGGGTTAGAGCGTATGCGTTTTAAGGCTCTCTGTTATTCTTTACTAAGGCTGGATGGTGTGAAATGAGTTTTGGTTTTTCATTTGAAAGCGTATTCTGCTGAATTAAGTTTACGGGGAAGAGATGTTCGATTGGAGTTGCAGCATACACGTTTTTGGAGGTTCCTGTCAGCCTTAGTTCGGCTCCATTACAAAAGACGGAACGGATTCTTGATGAGAGCTGTTTTAACCGCATTGGGGATGAAGTATGCGGAAGGCAGCGATGCCATAGGGGGAAAAACGCTCATAGAGCCATTACATATCTCATACAGCTATTAAAGCATATGCATCTGTGTTTCCAGGAGGGTCTTTGTCCTTTCCGTGCGGCGGTCTGTCGATCGAAGTCATTGTTGCTCAAGCGGAAATGGGAGCATCATATTACAGTGTCAACGCGATTAATGATATTTAGTCCAAAGAATCACGTATTCAAGAAGCAATGGCGGTTGGCATGCAGAATTCCTACTGGTGTTCCGCCACAGACCCTATTGCGGTGAAAGGCTTGTTGTGGGGGCAAACGTAATGGCGGCAGGGCCATTCTCAAGTGCATCAATGAACCCTGCGCGTTCATTTGGGCCGGCGTTTGTTATGTGGCAGTGGAGAGACCATTGGGTATATTGGGTTGGTCCTTTGGTTGGAGGCGGTCTAGCAGCGGTCCTATATGAGAATTTCTTCATCATTCGAACCTAGCAAATTGTGCAAGGCCGTAAGCCTGTTATGTTTTTGGGATGATAACCTTTACATTTCAAAGAACTGCGGCTAACTTGTTGCCCTTGAGAAGTCGTTGGTATACTACATACGCGTGGGTTGAACTTTGCAATGGAGAATGGATCATAAGGCATGAATACATATCCCTTTCGAACCGTGGACCTGAGCATGCGCTATGGCGATGAGGTTGTCGAAGAATAGAAAGATAAGTTGACCTTGTGTGATATTCTTTGTTTATGTGCAGCAAGAAAATGTTTAAACTACATGTTTTCTCAGTAGAAAATTTGTTGATGCATGCAGATAGAAAAGATTATTTGATATATTTCCTTGGTGGGGAAAATCTATGATAATGCATGCACTGAAGGAATTATTATTATGGCTGCTATTTATTTTGGAAAATAGGAATCTGGTTTTGATTCTATTCTCGGTTTTACATGAGCTAATGAGTTAGAACTATCTTAAAAAGAGTTATACATTAGTAAACATTGTGAGTATATATATATACTAGTTTAATAGTAAGTCATGCTTGCTTATGCATATGAGATGATGCTAAAGAATCTATTTCAGACATTGTTTATTGATTCTTTAATAATGTAACTGATCTTGTTGCCAAGATTGTCGATGACTGCATTGACAGGAAACGACGGCAGATGGTGCCAAGGAAGGTGATGTTTAACATTATGACAGGAAAAAGATTATTCGTTCATGCAGATGAAGTCAAGCTGCAGTATTGCCCATTGCTAGAACAATTATGCCACAAGGAACTTTGCATGTGGCGGTATGTAAATAAAAGATTACATGTAAATTGTATTAGCTTGTAGCTAGTTATGTGATAACCAAATGATAACTTATTGTAATGATTTTATAACAATGGTTAAGGGATGGAATCCCTTATAAGCCATTGAGTGAGGGGTGAAAACCCTCACGAGCGTTTAATAAGAAGATTAAACGTTTGCTGGTTTTCACCCTACGGGGTTTCCAGGGTATATCCGTGTTCAATGGTGTGATTGATGTGATTGCCTTATGTGTCCGTTGTTGATGATGGGTCCTTGATGATGATGGTTCTTTATTTGTTGTGACAAGCATAATGTCTTAGTGCATGATTATTTAATATGGTTAAGGATATCAAGTAATGGTTGCAGGGATTCATGAGACAGCTTATGTCAGAACACTACCACATGGATGGTTAACGGTTATGAGAATGGATATATAACTTATTGTCTTTCACTGCAATTTACTTGATGTATTAGTGAATGTTATATCTAATGGTTAGCGATGATTTGTGGAGTTGTTAATTGCTTAATTACTTGTGGTAATTGTATAAATTAATTCTAACTCCCTACTTTTACCTGCGAGGTTACTGGGGTATGTGACAAACAGGAAGAGGAATCAGCATTACATCTTATGCAAACCTGTCAGCTAGGAAGGAAATTGTGGGAAAAGGTCACATTCCACTGTCAAAAGGAAGGCAGAGTACATGGGGACATTAAAGGCACCCTTCGTACCTGGAGCCAAGAGCCATATCAAAGCAAACTTTTAAACACACTATGGCAACTCATACCGGGACTACTAATGTGGAATATATGGAAGGAGAGAAACAGAAGGATCTTTAAAGATCAATCAATGTCGATTGAGCAGATATGGACTGGATTGCACCAAAACATTAAAGAAACTTTGTCTATCAAAGTCTGGTCCCAAGAGGATTTCCCATCAATCCCGCAGGAACAAACTATATGGGACAACTGGCAGATTCAATTAATGCATCCGCTCTCTTCCAATTATAACTCCTCAAAGCATCAGGATCCTCCAGCAAGATGGACTCCACCGCCAATCAATGTGTTTCAACTTAACTTTGACGGAGCTTCGAGGGGTAATCCTGGGAAAACAGGATTTGGTGGAGCCATCAGAAATTACCAGGGTACTCCCCTTTTAACTTTTTTTGGCTCAATTGGCTGGAATACCAACAATGCAGTAGAACTGGAAGGATTATGGAGAGGGCTTAATCTGGCGCAAGAACGAGGGTTCTTTCCTCTTATTGTGGAAGGGGACTCCCAAATTATCATCACTATGGCCTCAAAACTTATGCAGGGATCCCCCGTTCACAAGGTCAGCAGCAGCTGGAGAATGGCTCCACGACTTGAGCTTCTCAATCAATGGCTTTCTCATCACCAAGAAATTTCCTTCAAACACATCAGAAGGGAAGGGAACAAGCTGGCAGAATTTCTTGCTAATTTAGGAGTGGATATTGGAATGGAATTCTTTGAAGGCTCTCTATATAGCATAGCTTCTGAGAACCAACTCTCTAACTTCCACACCATCGTAACAAATGATATGCAGTCGAAGGAAGATTCACACCCGGATGCGGGTGCATTAATAACGTGTTAATGCCATTGCATGCGACTTGGGCAGCTGGCATTCCACTTAGCTGGCTCTGGTAGTTCATGGTATGTGATCTACAAGCATTAATGGATCATCAGGCTCGAGGTCTGCAGGCAAGTGATTTTAGTATGGCACACCTTCATCACGGCAAATTTGCTCCGAGTTCTTCAGGTATTGGCATTTTGGTTCTCCTCTGTTGGTTATGCCCTCAGTGCCCCTGTGCAGCTCAGGGAATTTGGAAGCCCCCCTGGCTTCATAACTGGTCTCAATCTGTCTGCTTATGGTATATGGTTCTGGTTTTCTCTGCCGGTGTTCGGTGTATTGAGTTGGTCTTTTCCGTCTGTGTCCGGTCTACTGATTTCGTCTTGCCCGTCTGTGTATGGTGTATCGATTCGGTCTTTTTTGCAAGTGTCTGGTTTGTGCATTGGGTTTATTTAGTCTTTGCCTGGTTTTTTCATCTGGTCTATTCCATCTATTGTGAGCTGTGCATTTGGGTCTTCTGTACAGAGGTCTGGTCCTTGAATTGGGTTCAATTAGCCTGTGTATGGCCGCTTTACTCTCACCTTCAGTCTCCCTGCTCCTTCAAACCGCAGATTCATTCTGTAATGGCCCGTCGTCACGGCATCCCCAGGCGTGGTAATAATTCAGGTTCTCGTGGAGGTTCTAGGGGTCGTGGTGGCTCTGCCCCTCAACACATAACTCCGTTAGCCTCTGCCTCTCCATCCTCTCCGCCCTCTGACCATTCTAGACCCACCCTGAACAGCTCTTTTCAAACAACCCAGTTCAAGTTCAGAAGCAGGCTTAATAAGCCTCTCATCTCAGCCACTATAACTGTTATCTTCTCGGAGGAGGAAGATGAGCCTACAAGCTCGGATGAAACCTCCAGGGTACAGTCTCAATCTCAAAATTCAAGTGATTTTCAGGGTGACTTGGCTGGAGTCGTCCTCAATGACTCTGTTGTGCTGCACGAGGAGGGCCAACAGGAAGACTTTCAACCTCAGCCAGCTTCACCTCAAGAGAAAATTATTGCTTGTGAGCCTGCGCGCCTCTCTAGAAGTGTTCTGAATCTTGTTCTTCCTCCAGAAGGCAGTATGATGGAAGCTGAAGACAATGTGATGGTAACCTGGGTAAGCTCCCCCAACCAGGCAAATGAGAACGCGACAGGCTCTCCACCGCAGGTTTAATCACTCTTGGCTTTAGCGACATGACAACAAGTTATCTTATGATTTCTGGTATTGGTGTGAAGTTCCCAATGTGCACAGCTTCTTTTCATATCAGCATGAAATTTTACAGTCTCCAGGACATAATTTTGGTTTTCAATCTTTTTGTAATAGTGACTGTGAAGGACAGCTTTTTTGTAAATGATCAGCTTCCTCTGAAGCTTCGATCTTATATAGCTCAGTTTAGTTTTGGGTCTCTCAAGCTTACCATAATTCTCACTTCTATGATTCTCATTTTTGTAAAAGGAATGCAATGTGTTACCTGCAACAGTCTTTTTGGTAGAGGGTAGGCTACAGCCCCCTCAGAGGTTCAAACCTCTTTGTAAATATTTTTTTCCTTTTATCTTAATAGAATAGTCTTTATACAGAAAAAAAAAAAAATATCAAATATTTTACAATTAGTTAGATTTGCTATATATAATTGTTGGTAACATCAAATTTGACAACTAGTGATATAGTAAAGGTGAGTACAACTTGATTTTGAATGTGTAAATACATATTTCAAAATATAAAATTAGAATTTAAAAATGCAAACTGAGATTTTGAAAATACATAAACGAGGTTTTCAAAATGTTAATATGAAATGTTATAAAATATTTAAAAATTAGATTATTTGATAATAAAAAATAGAATATAGAACTCTTTTCAAAATGGTGGAAATAAGTGAAAACATTTATCTCCTAAATATCAAATATTTTACAATTAGTAGGACTTATTATTTACAACTTTTGGTAATATCAAATTTGACAACTAGTGATATAGTAAAGGTGAGTACAACTTCAAATATTCAAATATGTGATAATCACTGACATTCAATATTCAAATATTTGGTGGTCAAATATTACAATATGTGGTTTTTTACTCATGGTTGTGTGGTGATAGTATCATGGTTCCTTCTAAGAACTAACACAACCACATTAATAAATGTGGTTGATATACGCCGATAGGCATACATTAATAGATCATCTTATTACCCTGATAATACTATAAACTAAAAAATAAAATTGCATTAACAAATAGGTTGTTAAGCATATGCACGTGCATTAACTTTTTCAAATCGTACATAGGGGATAAAAAAAAGAGAGGAAAAACGCTAGCTATTAGAGAAATACCGGAAACCTATATATAAAATAAAACATAAAGAAGGGAAACTATACCTATGGCATAAAGTGAAGGAAAATGAAAATCATGGATCCATCTCAATGCTTAAATTATTCACTAAAATATTCATAAATAATTATCAATTTAGGTTCAAACTGATTTCAACTCTAACAACTATACAAAAGTAAGAAACACTGATCTAAAAATTTAAATCAAATTTTTCTCGATGAAATGAGAATCCATGACCATGGAAATTTATATCAAATTCTTTCGAAGAAAGAAAGAAGGAAAACATAACACTTACCTATAGGAAAGGCTACATTCCTCTCATGTTCATCTGCTTTCCTACATGCTTTGCCTTCCCAACAAAATCTGGGCATTTGTATTATTAGAATGATTTAAAAAATAAAATTCACTTTTATTTTAAGGAAATATTTATATAAAAAAACAAACAAACTCCAAATACCAAACTCCTCCCACTTGTTTCTCATCATCCACGCATGAAACTCGATAGCTATACCATTTATTGACCTCTTATTTTTTTTTTCTTTGCACACACGCCTCTCTCGTCTTAGTAAACCAAATCTCACAGAGAAATGAACAGAAATCCAGGATGAAAAACCCAAAGAGAAAAATGAAAAGAAATATAAAAGGTAAAACGTATTTAAAAAAAAAATAAGTGCAACATAAGCAAGCATGGCCATGCAAAATAGATGGGAAAAAAATTCCATATGCATGTCTCATGTCTCCGCCAATTGAAACTCTTCTCCCATCTCGATAAACCCACACTCTTCCTCCTCTCGTGATGACTTTCACTAGTTTCCTATGAGAAAGAATTTAAAGGAAAAACACATAGAGAATGAACACAAAACAAGAATGGAGCGAACAACTCTTCTCATCATTTAAAAATTAGTTAAATGAATAGGAAACAAACAACAATAATTGACTTGAGAAAGTTCCAACTAAACTCAACGAAACTCAAGTGAAAAAAAAACCGCATATGACACCTAGAAGATAGTGAGATTAATTATCTCAACACCCCCTCATAATCTCAACTGTTACAAGTATTGGGACTTACAATGCCCAATTTCTCTCTTTGAAATTAAAATACATTTTTTTCCCAATGGTATTGTGAAAATATTTTCAAGTTGAACTATTGAACCATAAAAAGTAGCTAAGATATCTCCATCATTGAGAAGCTGATGAATGAAATGAAAACATGTGTGAATGCGGTTGATATTTTTGTTAAAAACGTGATTTTTTTATAAAGAAATTCCAAAATTGTTATCATAGTAAATAGGATTTGGCCCCTTTTAAACATTTGAAACATCCTTCAATAGTTTTCTTAGCCACGGTGCTTAAAAAGTTGTTGAAGTGGTAGCTACATACTATGCATTTGCAGATGATATTGAAACGATGGGTTGGTTCCTAGATGCCTATGAGATCATATTGGTTCCAAAGCGAAAAACATATACTAAGGAACTTTTTCGATCATCTAAATTACCTCCATAATCGTTGCCTATATAACCGAGAAGTGAGCAATTTTCTGAATGTGCGTAGAACAAGCCATAGTCAACTATTCTTGGAACATATCTTAAGATTGTTTTTGTGACCTTCCAATCAGAAATATTTGGTGGTTGCATAAACATGGAGACAAAACTAGCTACAAACAAGATAACAAGTTTAGTTGAAGCGAGATACAATAGACTACCTAGTAGAATTTTATACAATGTGGAATCGAATGGTGGTGCTACATCTTGTTTGTGTAGCTTGGTGTCTAGATAAGTTGGAGTATCATTTGGTTTACAATTGGTCATTCTAAACTTTCAGAGGATGTCAATGGAATTTTTTGTTGATAAACAAAAATTCCATTAGTATATTGCTCAATTTCAATGACTAAGAAATATTTCATGAGCCCTAGATTAGTCATATCAAACTATGTTTGCATTGCCAGTTTGCATTTTTCTAACATCATATTTCCTGTATAAAGAATATCATCAACATAAAGGAAAAAAATGAGAATTTTACCTTCATGAGTTTTGGTATACAAAGTTGGCTCATGGTTTCTTTTGCAAAAACCACTTTTCATGAGATAAGTATCAATGTGACTATACCAAGCTTGGGTAGCTTTTTCCATGCCAAACAAGGCTTTGTTCAACTTGTACACCTTATGCTCTTATAATAACCCTCCATTATTGTAATATTGTCTTGTCTAGATTGAATTACGATAGAGAGAGTGGAAAAAAATCCATGAAAAATATTAGAATACTTATGTAAATGAAAATTTTATTAAATTAATGGAATGTAAGTACTGGGAATAAGACACCTAGAAAATGAGATTCTTGGCAAAGAAGTATAAACTAATATCTCATTATAAAAATGGGATTGGAATATTCTTTCATGATAAGAATTCTAGATGAAATTCTAGAGAAAATTAATGGGTGGGAGAGAAAAATCCATTAAGTTGCTTAGCTGGAGAAAGGAGCTAAGATTGGATAAAGCATAAAAGCATCACAAGAGAGAAAGGTAAGATTTTATGGAAAATCCTAGGCAAGTGGATAGAAGGTCCACAAAAGTGGGATCTGGCTAAAGGAAAATTTATCATGAAATAAAGGTATTAAATATGTATTGAAGGGATCAACTAATGGATTTGATTCTCTAGCATGCTTATCTCACTTCAGGAGTGAACTGGAGGAACTCAGTTCATGGTTAGGTGTTGAAACCAATAGTTTATTCCCAAGTGAATTTTTAACAGTATATTAGGTGACAATCTCTATGATGTATGTGTTTATTTTTGAATTATTATATTATTAATGAATTGCTTAAACCTCTTCTTAATATCGGTTTATCCGGTGTAGCACATAATTGTGGGAATACGGTGAAGAGTTTGTAAATTTCAATCGTTAGATTTTCTTTCGAGATCTGCAGAAGTTTTAAGTTATAGTAGATCAAGCGATGGATATGATATTCAAATGAAGAAATAAATAAATCACATAGCTGAAAGGAAGAGGGATTCATGATTGTATTATAGAAATTATTAGAGTCTACATGTCGTGCAGAAATATACAACATGCCATTAATATATGAATATAAATATCAGAAATTTGGTCTAAGTACCTCAAATATATTTATGTTTTAAGATAATATGCTAATGTAGTAGGTCAGAATCATACATGAAAGAATGTAACTATGGGAATTAATTTATTGGAACCGGTATATACTTTTATTTTTACTGCGGTGATGTTTAACTCCACAGAATTGGAATATGATAAAACAAATAAGTTACATGGTTATAAAAGGTATATAAAGTAGATAACGAAACCCAAGAAGGAATATTTCCATTTATTGTGTCAAATACTTGAAGTGAATTTTATCAAATAGGCACTAGCATGTCCGAAAATTAAAGGTGGGAAGAGATAAGACGTTAACCACCTATTACGAACAAGATACAAGTGTCAATTTTAGGTAACGGTCAATTGATACTATAGAACTATAGTTCGGACAAGAGTGGGTTGAGAGGAAATGATTTAAAATTTTAAGGTGAATTAACTCCTTAAATAGTAGGTAATACTTCACAAAATTGTTAGTTAGAGGGTAGACAATGACGCGTTGCACATTTTACACTGGAACACTATCAATGTGCAAGAGGGTAATCAAAGAAATAATAAAAGATAAGTAGCTACAACTTTTAGTGTCAATAAAGTAACATATAGTAGCCATCTAGTTAAATTATTTTATACTAATCATGAGGGAAAATTCGACACATTAATATTCGAACAAATAGAAAAAACAATCAAACGCAGACAATACAACTTACTACACTTTACAAAGTCTACACCAAAATAATATCTCCCAAATTAGCATATCGTTATCTAGAACAGTCAATAGAATTCGTTTTACGAAAGAGGAGATCCAACATACAATAATAACATGTTCAAGATTACGAGAGAAAGTAAACAAACCCTCAAGGGGGTAAACTCCTAAAATCATAATTAGAATCCTCATTTGACAAAGTGTACTAGGGGAATGTTGTAAATAGAACATAATCATAATTCTAGTCATATGGTAGTACCGTTTAAACTAGTTCTAGACCCCATCGGAGGAATTTCTATAACCCAACCAAGGAGTAAAATGTCAAATAGACCTAAAAAAAGGGGAAACCTTGCAGTGAAGGAGCATATATTTATATGGCTGAATAAGATAAATAAGTCGTTTATTATGTCGTTTCAACACCCATAGCAGAAACAGCAAAATAGAGACTCATCGTTAAATGAATAGAAAAAAGGCGCGAGCAAAAACAAGAGGGAGTACCTAACAAAGGGGTTGAGCATCTAGTTTTTGTAGCAACCTATTAAATCATTGGATTGGTACAATTTAGGCGAAAACCTCAAAACCAGATAAACATTTTCCTACACATCCAAATGTAAATCATCAATTCTAATATAAGAAAATGTTGCAAAGTAAAAGGGATATGTTATATTTAAAAATGTCAAGGAATAATAGAGAGAAAAGGATAAGTCAGCCAATGCCGAATTATAGAATCATAACAGAAGATTACATATGGTTTATGAACTAATGATAATATTAAAAGATAACCCTTGTCTTTAATGAACTCTCGAATGATTTTAAATGAAATCAAATAACATCATAAATGAATGTATCGGTTGTGCATGCTGAGGATTGGACACTCACATTCAACACCCATACCTTTCAAATTAGGTTATTTAAACAATGGAAATGAAAGAAACCAACTTGGGAATGTTGGGAAGGCGTAACTAGTATAACTGCCATGATGGTGGAACCGAAACATCTATTTCCATGTTTGACTGAGATGGCTGCACTAGAGAACATTTTCGTAGTTAAAACTAGGTAACAATAATAGTATATAACCAAGGTGTGTACCCTATGTGAGGGGAAAGAACAATTCTTGTAAATATATTACAAATAAAATAAAAATGAAATAACTCTAATACCACCCTGGTTAAGCCTCTTACTTGAGATAGTAAGACATATTCAATAATACAACCCATGCTCCTTCTGGTGGTAGTGTAGAAAGTTAAACTGTCACCTTGCAAAGTGCAGCAGAGTATAGGGAAGATGAAGAATAAAGGATTTTAGCATGGAAAAGAATTAAAAAAACTAAGTTCATATTTCACCCATACATATATATATATACACATATATATATACACGAAATTCCACTTTACTTTTCCTTCTATGTATTGGAGAATGGAGTCTGGGACTCTCTATGCACTTTGGGATAAAAGAAAAAAGACCCATTCAGTTGATTAAGGACTAGATTAGTTGTGATACATTCTTGGAGGCACAACGTAATCCCACATTTAGCTTCAAACCAATTTGGAACATAGTGCTCCATATATCTAGGATAATGTTAAGCAAGCAGCCTTCAAAATCTGGAACACAACATCATCGAAGAACAAAGTCAGTTTATCTCCCCAGGGCACCTCTACAAAAAGTAAATCAAATTTCAAAGGGGAAACAAATGGAGATCACATGCAAGGAAATCTGTTGTAAATTTTGGCCACTCTTTCTTCCTCTCGAATTTTTGTGTGAATAAAAACCTAGATGTTATGCATGTATAACAGCAATGCGACAACAACTCCAAATAGTGAACGCCAAGGAAGAGAATGTGTTGATGGTTTAGGGTTATACGTGTTAAGTTTTCCCAAAATTCAATCTTAACTCTCGATGGAAATCATTTCATTCTTGTCATCTACATGTGTGGTACTTATCATGTGAAGATCACATGATAAAGAAAGACATGGCAGAAGGGTATTAGTGGGTGAAGTTTCAAAGAAATTTGGCACATGGAGTTCATTTATGATATATAGGGAGTAGAGAAAAGGTGTTGATAATGTCCGACCATAATGTATAATTAAAGAAAAAGTTTATGGATTGCGATATGACTCCAAGGAATTGTGCATTATAAACATAACAAGACTGAAGTTATCACCTTTAGAAACTGGCTGAATACCACACCACAAGGTTAGGAGTAAGGAACATAACCGTTATTCGTTAGTGTATAGTAATACTAGAGAATGTAGTATACGGTAGTGTACACCCTTTCATATGTCTAAAGCCTCATGGTAGTTGATGATATAATCCATTTCCTATTTTTATATGAATTTTTTTTATATGTTTGTAACTAGATATTGCGGTATTGTAAGGAGAGGAGTAAAGGGAAAAGACATGAATATAAACATGTTGTATTGGCTAATCATCAAAATTGTAATATAATATAATAATAGTAGAAAATAAAAGAGGGAACGATACTAATGCAATGAATAATCATTAAAATAAAATAAAAAATGAAAAAAACGGGTGCTATAATGGGAGATGTGGTAGCTCCTGTACTAAAACTTAAAAATGAGCAGGTTGGTCCAAATAATCTTCTTCCTGCAATGTACCAATTAAGGGTGCAAATGTGAAGTTGGGTTGCACTTTTTGCCCTTTCTTGAGAAAAAAATATCATTTTTAGAAGTTCTTCAACTTTCAACAAGACAAAGCAATTTTTTTGTTTAGATATTCATTTTATAATAAAAAAAATTGTTAGAAATTTTATTAGCTTTCTGTTACTTATTTTTTGGAATTTTTTTATTCAAATTTGATATGTCAACTTAGAAATTGTTTGGTTGTGTGTTCTTTAAAAAACAAGGGATTCTATCACGTCATGTTTATGGGAACTAGTGTATTCTTTGTTAAATTGGTGTTTTTGAAAAAAAAATTGTGTTAAAACAATCCATACATACTCTACTTCGATATCATTATATTTATGAAACAAATTAATGCACATCACAATTACTAGGATTTTTAGAATTGAACCAATGTGAAAAAACTGCAGATTTTGAGGATGTTTAGTTGATCGTCAAATTTCTCAACAAATTACCTATAAATTCAAAATAGAAAAACTACCTAGTACAAAAGAAGGACCAATTTAATAAACCATAAATTTCTCATATTTTTTTACATGGTATTTTAGAAGATACAGATTTTTTATTTCACTGAATCATAATGACCTTTAGAAATTTTTTGTACACAATTGTTTAGAAAATTAATTAAAATTAGAAAATTTCAATGAAATTTCATAAAATATATATCTACTAAAAGTAGATTCAATGCTGCAAATGATGTTATTAGTTCCAACAGTAAATTCACCAAATTTGATGGAGTTTAAGCATTTTCATGCCAGAAAAAAGTAACCAAAACCAAGTTGTTATAGAGTTGCAGGTTAAAACAGTTTCAATGAATTAAAACTACATTCCGCCAAACTTGTGTTTATCGTCGACACCTGTTAAAATAAATAGAAAAATAATTCAGCCAAATTACTTTAAAATTTCAACCGAATTATCTTTAAAAGATCAGACAAAATCTATCGATATTTTCCATCCACCGCAAAAATGAAATGATGCGACCTTTCAAAAAAAGAATTTCATGTGAATGACACAAATAAATGGATCTGAAACATTATTTTCGCACTCTTTCCTTGTTTGGATTGAACGTTTTAACTAAATCTTTGGGTTGAACTTTTTGAAGGATATTATTTGGATTTAATTTTTAAAATAAGTCTTTTGGCAAGAATTTTTTAAATGAGATTTTTTAGCTTAATATTTAAAGTAAGTCTATTTGGCTGAATTTTTTAAGTGAGATTTCTTAGATTAATGTTTAAAGTAAGTATTTTGGGCTGATTTTTTAGCTTAAATTTTAAAATCTCTAGGGATGAATTTTTAAATTGAGATTTTTTAGCTTCATTTTTAAGCTAAGTCTTTTGGATTTAATTTTTAAAGTACGTCTATTTCGTTGAATTTTTAAAGTGGTTTTTTTGTGCTGAATTTTTAAAACCAGTTTTTTTTGGCTAAATTTTTAAACTGAGTTCTTTTTAAAGTAACTCCTTTGTGTTGAATTTTTAAAGTGAGATTTTTGGTCTAAATTTTGAAAGTGAATTTAGTTAGTAGGATTTTTAAATTGACTTTTTTTTGGTTGGATTTTAAAAATCTACATAGATTGGATTATCATGGAAAGTCAAATAAAGTGTAAGAGAAAATATGATTGAACATGAGACACTGAGGCTCGTAGAGAATACGGGAGAAAAAACTACAGAAGAAAGAAGGAAGATCGCGCAAATATTGAAAGGGAAAATCAACATCAACTTGAATTTGAAACATGTAAATGTAAATATTACAAATGATATTTAACATTTAACTAGTGTACTGTGAAATTTAATTTTTATTTGACGAAGTAATTTTAAAAATATTTTGCAATGTAAACAAAGAAAGATATTCCTCATAACATTGATGATGAGATTGAAAATGTTGAAAAGCAAAGTGACAAAGATAACGAAACAATGATTGATGACGATGTTGAAAAAGTTGAAAGAGATTCAAGTGAAGAAGTTGAATCACCATAAAATATGTATATGTGTGTGTGTGTGTGTGCGGGTGTGTGTGTGTGTGTGTGTGTCTATATATATATATATATATATATATATATATATATATATATATATATATATATATATGCCATGAGTATTATTGAAATTATACATATTTACTAATTTCAATTTCATTCAAACTCTATTTTTAAATTTTATTATGTAATGAATATTTATACTCATTTACATTTAATTTGAATATGTAAAGATGAATCGATATCGATGACGAGATGTTATAAAATGTTGACATTGACAAATATGGAGATAAAAAAGTTGACCTTCTTATATGATATCGTGTTAATGTCATTATTGAGAATTTCTTCAAAGATGAATGTGTGACGTATCAAGATCAAATTTTTAGAGGTCTCTTAACGTCAAAGAAATTAAAAGACGTTAAAGCTCTATTGGGTATTCCAAAATCAATGAGAGATAAGAGGATGAAGGAAAATGTGATTCAAAATATAAATAGTGCTCTAAAAAAAATTGGAAGATCTAGAAAGAAAAATGATCTAGATGCATGTAGAGCAATATAAATGGAAGTGGTTTCATTACGTACTAAATAAAATCACTTACTAAATTCCATGGAAAAAATATTAGGAACCAGACGAAAAACATTACACAAACATAGAAAATTTCGATTGCAAATAGATGTAAATCATGAGCTCACTTGTTGGGTAGTTATTTGTAAGCAACCGTAAAACAATAGACTTGGAGAAGATGTTAGAAAAATAATATATGAATATTGGATGAAAAATTTACTTGTTTCACCAAAAGCAAGGGATGTGATACGGTGAAGAATAACACGAAATCAGTATGAAGAACATGCAAAACATATCTTGGACACCACTTAGATAGAGTTGTTAAATAAGTTCATAGAAGGGAATCATGGAATTAACATCTCAATCTATATTTTTGGGCAACAAAACCATGGTATGTTAAACCTATCACTGTACATGACTCATGTTTTTGTCATTATCATGTGGAATTTCAATTCTATTATGACACGTTCCTTAGTTTTAGTAAAACATTTTGGAAAAAGTCACCTCATCCTTCCACTATCCATGGTTTCATATCCAAAATTTTATGTGAAAGAGAAAGTCATGAATTATTTTACCAAAATAAATGTGTTGGTGGTAAAAAATGTGATCATTATGGAAATTTGACTTTATTTCACAGCAAATATTCTATTGATATAAATGATCACTCATTATCTAGCCTAAAAGTGGAATGGAAGAGATATGAATATATCCATACATCAATTAGTTCAAATAATAGTACAAGTGCTAAAAAGACTAATTTACAAGAAGAAGAAATTCATATGTTCGAGTTTTGGAAGAAATTTGAGATAAAAATTTATAAGTACACCAAGCATTCACATAGAGCTTGATGGTAGGACCTGTAATTTAGAAAATCCCCTGAAATTTTTCCACGAGGGACCATTTTGTCAATAGTTTATTTTGTAGAGAATTACACATTTGTTGTACAAAATGAAATACAGATTGAATATTATCATTATGACCAAGTCTCTATGCTTGTCCATATTCTATATACACATTCTGAACAAAATGTTGATGATATAGAAATCACTAGTGAGAATCAACATGTTATTAAAGAATATCACTTTTATATTAGCAATGATTGTACACATGTTACACATTTTGTATAACAAGGTTTTGATAAGATTTATGAGTTATTGAAAGGTCGTGGAATAAAATTCAATGAACATTGGATATGGTCACATGGATGCGCATGTTAATTCAAATCTTCATGATCATTCTTTTGGTTATGTTGTCTTCATAAGAATAGCCACATTAAACATTGTTGGAATTTCTTTGAGACTGGTAATGGAAAAGGATAACCTGATGGTCAAGGGCATGTATAAAATGAGCACTTGGAAGATATCAAATGGACCACTCGGTAAACATACTTGTCTCAGTTGGACAAGTTGGTCAATGGTGCAATGCTTCACTAAGCCATCAGACTAACCCATCAAGGGAGGTATGGAGGTATTTACATATATCCAAATTAACTCGTATATAGTTTTAATATATGATAACTTTAATTGATTTTTAAATTTTAAGCATTTATAAATTATATCATTTAAACAATATGACGATAATTATCTTTGATATATAATTTTTATTTTAAATAACATATTTAAATTCTTATTTGAATTCACTATAGTCCTTTTTGGCATATTGGAATCGAAGAAGTAGATAGATCGATTACATATGAAGTTGAAACAATAAAAGGGACTCAAAAATCACATTCAATGAAAAAAAAGGATTACTGAAATGCGTTTGCATTTGATAAAAGAAAATATTATTGTTTTTGTCCTATTTGCATAGAGGACACACAATCTAATGATGTTTTTGAAAACAATATGTATGTAAAACCTTGGCAACATACAAAACTAAATACAAAGGGGAAAAAGTAAGTTGCAAGCATCGATGAGATGGAACTAGATGAGACTATAGTATCATCTGAAGGTGATCATGTTTCGAATCTTGTTAGATAAGGTAACATTTCAATTGATTTCAATATATATATATATATATATATATATATATATATATATATATATATATATATATATATATATATATAATGTTTTTAAAATAAATGCATGTAGGTGTCTAAATAATAGTCAAAATATAGAGATCTAGAAGAAGATAATAAAATCAAGTCCATATTGATATCTAGTTCATTTCTTGTTAATTAAGATCTGAATTTACACTTTTTTTCTTGCATAGGAGATGTTTTTGTTGTAGTTACACCCATTAATTGAGATTTTTTAGCTTCATTTTTAAGCTAAGTCTTTTGGATTTAATTTTTAAAGTACGTCTGTTTCGTTGAATTTTTAAAGTGGTTTTTTTGTGCTGAATTTTTAAAACCAGTTTTTTTTAAAGTAATTTTTTTTGGCTAAATTTTTAAACTGAGTTCTTTTTAAAGTAACTCCTTTGTGCTGAATTTTTAAAGTGAGATTTTTGGTCTAAATTTTGAAAGTGAATTTAGCTAGTAGGATTTTTAAATTGACTTTTTTTTGGTTGGATTTTAAAAATCTACATAGATTGAATTATCATGGAAAGTCAAATAAAGTGTAAGAGAAAATATGATTGAACATGAGACACTGAGGCTCGTAGAGAATACGGGAGAAAAAACTACAGAAGAAAGAAGGAAGATCGCGCAAATATTGAAAGGGAAAATCAACATCAACTTGAATTTGAAACATGTAAATGTAAATATTACAAATGATATTTAACATTTAACTAGTGTACTGTGAAATTTAATTTTTATTTGACGAAGTAATTTGAAAAATATTTTGCAATGTAAACAAAGAAAGATATTCCTCATAATATTGATGATGAGATTGAAAATGTTGAAAGGCAAAGTGAAAAAGATAACGAAACAATGATTGATGACGATGTTGAAAAAGTTGAAAGAGATTCAAGTGAAGAAGTTGAATCACAATAAAATATGTATATGTGTGTGTGTGTGTGCGCGTGCGCATGTGTGTGTGTGTCTGTGTGTGTCTATATATATATATATATATATATATATATATATATATATATATATATATATATATATATATATATATATATATATATATATATATATATATATATATATATATATATATATATATATATGCCATGAGTATTATTGAAATTATACATATTTATTAATTTCAATTTCATTCAAACTCTATTTTTAAATTTTATTATGTAACGAATATCTATACTCATTTACATTTAATTTTAATATGTAAAGATGAAATCGATATCGATGACGAGATGTTATAAAATGTTGACATTGACAAATATGGAGATAAAAAAGCTGACCTTCTTTTATGATATCGTGTTAATGCCATTATTGAGAATTTCTTCAAAGATGAATGTGTGACGTATCAAGATCAAATTTTTAGAGGTCTCTTAACGTCAAAGAAATTAAAAGACGTTAAAGCTCTATTGGGTATTCCAAAATCAATGAGAGATAAAAGGATGAAGGAAAATGTGATTCAAAATATAAATAGTGCTCTAAAAAAAATTGGAAGATCTAGAAAGAAAAATGATCTAGATGCATGTAGAGCAATATAAATGGAAGTGGTTTCATTACGTACTAAATAAAATCGCTTATTAAAATCCATGGAAAAAATATTAGGAACCAGACGAAAAACATTACACAAACATAGAAAATTTCGATTGCAAATAGATGTAAATCATGAGCTCACTTGTTGGGTAGTTATTTGTAAGCAACCGTAAAACAATAGACTTGGAGAAGATGTTAGAAAAATAATATATGAATATTGGATGAAAAATTTACGTGTTTCACCAAAAGTAAGGGATGTGATACGGTCAAGAATAACACAAAATCAGTATGAAGAACATGCAAAACATATCTTGGACACCACTTAGATAGAGTTGTTAAATAAGTTCATAGAAGGGAATCATGGAATTAACATCTCAATCTATATTTTTGTGCAACAAAACCATGGTATGTTAAACCTATCACTGTACATGACACATGTTTTTGTCATTATCATGTGGAATTTCAATTCTATTATGACACCTTCCTTAGTTCTAGTAAAACATTTGGAAAAAGGCACCTCATCCTTCCACTATCCATGGTTTCATATCCAAAATTTTATGTGAAAGAGAAAGTCATGAATTATTTTACCAAAATAAATGTGTTGGTGGTAAAAAATGTGATCATTATGGAAATTTTACTTTATTTCACAACAAATATTCTATTGATATAAATGATCACTCATTATCTAGCCTAAAAGTGGAATGGAAGAGATATGAATATATCCATACATCGATTAGTTCAAATAATAGTACAAGTGCTAAAAAGACTAATTTACAAGAAGAAGAAATTCATATGTTCGAGTTTTGGAAGAAATTTGAGATAAAAATTTATAAGTACACCAAGCATTTGCACAGAGCTCGATGGTAGGACCTGTAATTTAGAAAATCCCCTGAAATTTTTCCACGAGGGACCATTTTGTCAATAGTTTATTTTGTAGAGAATTACACATTTGTTGTACAAAATGAAATACAGATTGAATATTATCATTATGACCAAGTCTCTATGCTTGTCCATATTCTATATACACATTCTGAACAAAATGTTGATGATATAGAAATCACTAGTGAGAATCAACATGTTATTAAAGAATATCACTTTTATATTAGCAATGATTGTACACATGTTACACATTTTGTATAACAAGGTTTTGATAAGATTTATGAGTTATTGAAAGGTCGTGGAATAAAATTCAATGAACATTGGATATGGTCACATGGATGCGCAGGTTAATTCAAATCTTCATGATCATTCTTTTGGTTATGTTGTCTTCATAAGAATAGCCACATTAAACATTGTTGGAATTTCTTTGAGACTGGTAATGGAAAAGGATAACCTGATGGTCAAGGGCATGTATAAAATGAGCACTTGGAATATATCAAATGGACCACTCGGCAAACATACTTGTCTCAGTTGGACAAGTTGGTCAATGGTGCAATGCTTCACTAAGCCATCAAACTAACCCATCAAGGGAGGTATGGAGGTATTTACATATATCCAAATTAACTCGTATATAGTTTTAATATATGATAACTTTAATTGCTTTTTAAATTTTAAGCATTTATAAATTATATCATTTAAACAGTATGACGATAATTATCTTCGAAATATAATTTTTATTTTAAATAACATATTTAAATTCCTATTTGAATTCACTATAGTCCTTTTTGGCATATTGGAATCGAAGAAGTAGATAGATCGATTACATATGAAGTTGAAACAATAAAAGTGACTCAAAAATCACATTCAATTAAAAAAAAGGATTACTAAAATGTGTTTGCATTTGATAAAAGAAAATATTATTGTTTTTGTCCTATTTGCATAGAGGACACACAATCCAATGATGTTTTTGAAAACAATATGTATGTAAAACCTTGGCAACATACAAAACTAAATACAAAGGGGAAAAGGTAAGTTGCAAGCATCGATGAGATGGAACCAGAGGAGACTATAATATCATCTGAAGGTGATCATGTTTCGAATCTTGTTAGATAAGGTAACATTTCAATTGATATATATATATATATATATATATATATATATATATATATATGTTTTTAAAATAAATGCATATAGGTGTCTAAATAATAGTCAAAATATAGAGATCTAGAAGTAGATAATAAAATCATGTCCATATTGATATCTAGTTCATTTCATGTTAATTAAGATCTGAATTTACACTTTTTTTCTTGCATAGGAGATTTTTTTGTTGTAGTTACACCCATTAATAACGTAGAAAATTTTAAGTGTTATTTGATGTGGTGCCCTGAACGAAAAATGAAGTTATTGGAAGACTATGATGATAAAAAATTTATATATGAAAGAGGGTCTATTTTACTGAAAGGTTATTTTTCCCAAGAAACTCACCAAACTGAGAATAATGTTTACTTTCAAGACTATCAAAATGATGCCATATGCTTTCAATATAGTCACTTGGTGTGTGAAGTGCACATAAAGTTGATAGAAGTTGAATAAAAGAAACAATTGAAAGTTAAAAAATGGAGAATGTCAAAAGTTGACCATGAACAAATCATTGAAGATGGAATTCCATTATAATTATTTTAATTGAACTACCCAACAATTTCTTCTACTTGGATTCATCTTTGAGAACTTAGAGTTCAACTACATTGTTAGCATTCCTTTTTTTTCACTCTTAACTTGTACATTCCTAAGAATTTGATGATGTGAAAGTGATACTCATTGGGTCTTGTATTGAGTTATAAAGATTTATGTATACTGCTTGTTTTGTAGACTTGTATTAAGGATTTATTGCTCAGCTAATTTGTGATGTATACTAGGTTGTTACTGCTCTGTTAATTTGTGATTGTGGTTGGTTGAGCCAAGCGTTGTTACTTCTCTGTTAATTTGCGATTGTGGTTGGTTGAGTCATTTACTAAGAATAATTTACTAACATTATAAGATTGATTGAATGCAAAATGTACCAACTAAATTAAAATTTACGTTCATTTATACATATTCATGAACTTAAATTATATGTAAAACAATTAAAAGAAGGAAACCATGCATGCATCATGCAAATTGTGTGCCATGTTTTATAAATTTTTCTAACTTATGTAAATGTGCATTTAAGCAACTTTATATTAAAATTTAACTATCAACCAACATCCATAGTATCCTTTCTATACAGTAATGAAAAACTTACATACCATATTTTATAATTCCATTTTAATTTATCATTGTTTTAGACACTTACACTGAATTATAAGATTCATTCAAATGCAAAATGCAGACCTCAGATTTTGTAATTTGCAATTTTAATATATTCATTTTAAATAATTTGACAAAACAACTTAAAAAAACCAAGAACCATTTACTAACAGTATAGTAATGATTGAATACAAAATGTACCAACTAAATGCAAATATGTAAAACATTTAAAAGCATCAAATCGTGTATACATCATGCAAATTCTGGGCCATGTTTTATAATGCAACTTATCTAAATTATGTAAATGTGCATTCAAACAACTTTATATTAAAAATTAACTATGAACTAACATCCATAGTAGCCTTTCTATACATGAATGCAAAATGTACATGCCATAGTTTATAATGCAATTTTCAATTATCATTGTCTTAGACATCTACATCAAATTATAAGATACATTCAAATGCAAACTGTAGATATCACATTTTGTAATTTGGAATTTTAATATATTCATTCTAAATAAGTCAATACAAAACAACTTTGACCAAAACTTGAATCATTTACTAACATTATAAGAATGACTCAAAGGAAAATGTACCAACTAAATGCAAATTTACTTTCATTGCTACATATTCATGAAATTAAATATGTAAAACCAAATTTTGAGCATCAAACCATACATCATGCAAATTGTACCATGCCAAATGTAGATAAACTCCAAAATTAGCATGTATTAAATCATAATAAAGAGTTCAACATTTAAAATATGTCCAAAATTTATATCATGAGAAAAGTAAATATAACATTAAAATATTGTCAAATAAAAAATTTCATCAATTTAGACAATCTTGCTCAAATATATGATCTATCAACCTACTCATGTTCTCATCGGAATCATGGGTACCCTACACAACATGTGTAATTGCATATATACATAAGATTATGTACTAAAATAAATTTTAATGTTTTAAAATTAAATGAGAATGTAAGATCATCAAAACAAAATTATAAAAAGTTTCAATTCCATGGAATACCTCATGGTGTTCCCCCTCCATTGTGCTCTTTTGGTGTTTGTCTTGCATTGCACCCTCCTGGATGCCTTGTACAATACATGTACATGTATATATTAGAAATTTTAAATTGCATGTATGAAAATGCATAAACTCGTAATATTAAAAAAAAATTACCACAACTTTCTCAAATTTTTTAGATGATAATATCCCCATTGTCATCTGCATTGCTAACGTCCCTGGACAATGGAAATCACCTCCCCAGACCTAGAATTCCAAAAGTTTAAAACTATAATATAAATCTATAGATCATTTTTAATGAAAATTGCACTTCAATTTATAATAAAACACAAGTGAAATATTTAAGACTTGTGGAACATCTCCTAATAAGGAGGAAGAGGGTGGAGCTATGTCCAAAACATCAGTCAGAATCAAAATTTTCATTAAACAAATGAGATAACTATAAATGGTGAACATATGATACATTTGTTGAGGATTATATCTGAAAAAAATAACAAAATTTATGTGAATCTGACACATACATTACAAATTACATTAAAATATCCACCCTAACCATTAACACATATCGATCCCACACACTATTCTTCATGAACAATTAATTCTTGCCAACAATTACGACAAGCCTTTGCATATGCTTTACACTCCTTAGTATTCATATTATCTATGTCATCATATGTTTTACATGTAATATTAGCACATTAATCAACTCGTGCACTTTGTCGTTTTACACCGATATCAATTCCGGTCAATGCACTCTATATGTTGTCTATAATGGCGTCCCTTCCTTCTCGACTAATTTGAGAAGTGACATCCATTTCTGACCGCAAAGTTACTAGACGTGGAGGTTGGCATACCAAAGGTGGCTAAGGGTGAGGCAATTCATTATCACATAATGCGCCTTACGATCTCACAATCAAACCTTCCCAATACAATAATATTCATATGGAAGGTCATTATAATTAGACTTCATACCCAAAAAAAATCTGCATAAAATAATTTTGAAAATAAAATAGAACCTCATCATTCCATGGCATCTTTCCATATGCTACAAGGAACCTATCATACAAATGGCCTTCAATCTTAGGGTGCTTGAAATATTTCACCTTGAGCATCTTTCCTTTTGTCCCTTCTTTGAAATTAAACATATATTTTGAATTTTCTTTTGTAACCCTTCTATTAACTTTGACACATTTATATGGACCCATCATTGCTTCCTTTCTATGCCTAATCATATCTATAAATGAATCTGTAGTTGGTCCAAGCTTCTCGTAATTATCAAGAAATGAGTTTAGAGAGTGCACAACTATTTCTAAGCTTTCTCTACTCTCTGCAAGGAGTTCCATACTCCCAAGATCTTTCTTCAATTTACAATAATGATTTTTTCACCTTTCTAATGTGCATTGTTTGACATTTGTCTCCCAAGAAAGTTCATCTAATATTACATGGATACATGGTAGTTTGTGTCTAGCCTTCTTCTTGAAATGTCCATCTTCACTTATGTCTACTTGGACCAACATTTTCACCATTTGAATCAATATATAAAATTACATAAATATAAAGACATATTAATAAATGTATTCATGCATTTATGCAACATGGACATGTATATGCATATGTACATACAATTAATTTACATGTACAAATTTGTTTTAACATAAAATAAAAATTATATAATTTACGAAAATGATGTTGACCATTGGGAGAATGTTGACTTCCCTGAAATTGCTGACCACCTAAAGAATGTTGAGCACCCTAAGATTGATGACCACCTAAAGAATTTTGACCACCATGAGATTGATGACCACTCGGAGAATGTCGTCCATTGTCATGTGACAACATTGTGACCGAAGCATCTAAAAAAAATAGAAAATCAATTCACTATTCATGTTTACATACATATTATTCTACTTATTTATAATTTAATTAAATTCAAATAAACATATATATATATATATATATATATATATATATATATATATATATATATATATATATATATATATAACAAATACCATGATATGAACGATGGAACTCCCTCGATTCATTTGATATTCTCTTTGATTCGTGACCTCGACCTCCCACTCTAGTAAATGCATGACACTCTATTGATGTTCACCTCAAAGAATTATGTGGTATATTCCCATCCATGATATAGATATATATATATATATATATATATATATATATATATATATATATATATATATATATATATATATATTGAAAAGGTTACCTCATGAATTTACAATTATTTTTAAAGTTTCTTTTTAAAAAGATCAAGAATTCAGAAAATTGTCGTAACCCTTGAAGTTACCTCGTGCATTTAAAAATCTTGAAATTTCTATTTAAAAAGATTCAAAATTCATAAAATTGATATAACCCTTGATGTTACCTCATGCATTTAATTGATGTAACCCTTGAATTACATCATGCATTTTAAGATCTTCAAATTGTTATTTAAAAACATTTAAGGAATTCATAAGATTAATGTAACAATCTGAAGCACTTCATTTAAAATATACTCAAGACTAAAAACACAAATGTTGAAGCACACACATTTTGAAAATTAAATAGAAAAATTCTAAAACATGTCAGGTTCATCATGTTTTTCTTACATAGTGTGGGCACACTTCGTATAGAATTGAGAAAACACATCGTCATTAAAAATGACACATTGATAACTAAAAAATGCACACATAAGAAATACATCTTACAATTTTCATCAATAAATAGTGATTGAGAACTGATTAACATTAATTCATATTTCACACTAAAATCTTGAATTGGAATTTCCCCATACAATAGATCACTAGACATCCTATTAATATTTGCACATTGTCTTATGCTAAATGATTGAAATTTACCAACAATCTTTTTTGCTTCTCCATGCAGTTGTTTAAACCTCTTTTTTTGAACTTGATACATGCATTTCATCTGGTTGCAGACAAGTTCGGAATTAGTGAAGACTATAATTCCATTGCATCTATACTCCCTAGTTGTTCTTAAGCCTTATATCAATGCAATATAATATGTTTTATTGTTTATTGTTCTTCCAAGTACATTCCTTTTCCTTTGCAGGACTTTGTTCATCACAATATTTCATAGCACATAAGAAATCATTGCTAGCCCTGGATTGGGATAACAAGAAACTTCTATGCATAATGTCCATTTTTCAACCATGTTTAATGGGTTTTTGATCCCTTTAAAAAACAAATTAAATAAAATGAATTTAATATATTTATACAGGTATTGTTACATTATGCAAAATATCACTATTTAGACAAATTTATTGTAAGGATAGGTAGTAAGAAAGGTTGTTTCTACTTGGTTGGATGATTGGAGAATTGCATGAAGAAAACAACTAGAGATCTCTAATTCAAATCAACTACCAATCTTTAATTCATTCAACTTATTTTCAACTCAACTTAAGGTTGAAAGTATTTACTAATTTATTTATATGTTCATTCCACAAATATGAATATTTCTGATTCAACTTAGCTTAAAATCACCTAAGTTTGAATGTATTTGTTAAGCTATTTTTATTTTCATTCTTGAAAATTTAACACTTATTCTTCTTTGTTATAAATTATTTTTATTAAAGCTATAATACATGTTTATTTATATTCCATACATGGGTCTATTTATATGCTTCTTTGAAAACTATAGTTAACAAAGGAAAAAAAAATGAAAAATGATAGACCGGTTTCATTCTAGTAAATTTAACACTTATATAACTTGTTATAAAAATTTCTCACCAAAATTATAATACATGTTTATTTATATGGCCTAAATGGGTCTATTTATATATGCTTCTTTCAAAATATAGTTAAGAAAGAGGAAAAAAATAAAACGAAAAATGGTAGAGGTCATTTTATTCTACTAAATTTAATACCTATGTTTCCTTCTTAACACTAAAGCACTAACATTAAGAATTTAAAAATCAAAAATAGATGTCAAAGAAATGTCAACACGGTAATTAGCTTCAACCTCATGCACCCAAAAAAATAGAAATGAAAAGGATGTATCTCAAAAAAAAACTACTACTTGAAAATAACAAGTACAAGAACCTTCAATTAAATGTATTTTACCTCATGTTTAGAAACTAATAAGACCCATGTTCCAAGAAAATAGGGAAGAAAAGCGAATTACACATAATGAAAAAGGAAACACAACTTAACCTATAACAATAGAAGCAAGGAAAGTATGTTACCAAGAAGCATCAAGGTTGTTCTACGAGATAAATCAAGGTAGAACAAGTCAACCAAATAACATTAAAATCAAAACACCAAAAATGGATGACAAAGCAATGCCAACACTCTAATTAGCAACCCAATAATATTAAAATTAAAAAACAAAAAATATTTGAAAAAGCAATGCTAACACTCTAATTAGCTTCAATCTCATGCACCCAACAAAATAGAAATGAAAAAGACGTATCTCAAAAATAAACTACTACTTGAAACGAGCAAGTACAAGAACCTATAGTTGAGTGTATTCTGCCTCATCTTAGGAAGCGAATAGAGCCATGTTCCAAGCAAATAGTGAAGCAAAGTGAATTACACACAATGAAAAAGGAAACATAAATGAACACATAACAACAAAAGAAACGAGCATATGTTACCAAGAAGCATCAAGGTTGTTTTATGAGATGAATGAAGGCAGAACAAGTCAACCCTGTAACATTAAATTTAAAACACCAAAAATAGATGATAAATCAATTCAAACACTTTAATTAGTAGCCCAATAACATTAAAAAAAATAAAAATGACAAAGCAATGCCAACACTCTAATTATCTTTAATCCCATGTACCCAACAAAATAAAAATGAAAAAAATGTATCTCAAAAATAAACTACTACCTGAAAAGAGCAAGTACAAGAACATCCAATTAAGTCTATTATGCCTCATCTAATGAAGCTAATAAGAACTGTGCTCCAAGAAAATAGGGAAGAAAATTGAATTACACATAATGAAAATGGAAACATAAATGAACATATAGCAATAGAGGCAAGATAAGTATGTTTCCAAGAAGCATCAATGTTGTTCTATGAGATAAATCAATGTAAAACAAGTCAACCGAATAACATTAAAATTAAAACGCAAAAAATGGATTACAAAGCAATGCCAACACTCTAACTATAAAACCAATAATATTAAAATTAAAACACAAAAAATTGATGACAAAGCAAATGCCAATATTATAATTAGCTTCAATCTCATGCACCCAACAAAATAAAGATGAAAAAAATGTATCTCAAAAAGAAAATACTATTTGAAAAGAGAAATTACAGGAATCTTCAATTGAGTGTATTCTGCTTCATCTTAGGAAGCAAATAAGACCCATGTTCCAAGAAAATAGGGAATCAAAGTAAATTACACATAGCGAAAAAGGAAACGTAAATAAACATATAAAAACATAAGAAGGGAATGTTCCCAATAAGCATATGGGTTGTTCTACGAGTAAATCAAAATATAAGAATCCAATCCAATAACATTAAAATTAAAACACCAAAAATGGATTACAATAAAGGTCACCACTCTAATTAGCAACCCAATTATATTAAAATTAAAACACAAAAAATAGATTACAAAGCAATACCAATTGTACAATAAGTTTCAATCTCATTCACCCAACAAAACAGAAATGAAAAAGATGTATCTAAAAAAACTACCACTTGAAAAGAGAAAGTACAAGAACATTCAATTAATTTTATTCTACATCATCTTGTGAAGCTAATAAGACATAAGTACCAAGAAAATAGGGAAGCAAGGTGAATTAAACATAATGACGAAGGAAACATAAATGAAAATATAAAAACAGAAGCATGGAAATTATAATACCAAGAAACATCAAGGTTGTTCAATGGCCATGATATCATGTTACTTTTCATTGGCGTCCTCTTCGTTGATCAAATTTTTCATTATGTCGATTTAAATGTTATGTGCTTAGAAGATGGGGATGTGATACTAGAATTAATGATAGGTGAATCATTTCTATTTCTTGGCACTTCATCGTATTCCCATATTATGAGGATATAACATTTTGATCGAGTTCAGGCTCCTAATAATTGTAGGGCATCTCTTCTGAGCGTTTTGGTGAATTTGGACCATAGTTCTCCAAGATAAATTAAGGTAGAACAAGTCAAACCAATAAAATTAAAATTAAAACACCAAAAATAGTTGACAAAGAAATACTAACACTATAACTAGCAATCAAATAACATTAAAATTAAAACATCAAAAATAGATGACAAAGAAATACCAACACTCTAATTATTTTCAATCTTATGCACCAAATAGAATAAAAATGAAAAAGATGTATCTCAAAACGAAACTACTACATGAAAAGAGAAACTACAAGAACCTTCAATTAAGCCTATTCTACCTTATCTTATGAAGCTAATAAGACCCGTGTTCCAAGAAAATAAGGAAGCTTGAAGGGAATTACAAATAATGAAAAAGGAAACATAAATGAAAATATAACAACAGAAGCAAGGAAAGTATGTTACCAAGAAGCATCAAGGTTTATCTACGAGATAAATCAAGGTAGAACAAGTCAACCCAATAAGATTAAATTTAAAACACCAACAATAGATGACAAAGAAATGCCAACACGTTAATTAGCAACCCAATAATGTTAAAATTAAAAAACCAAAAATAAATGACAAATAAATGCCAACAGTTTAATTAGATTCAATCTCATGCACCTAACTAAATAGAAATGAAAAAGATGAATCTGAAAAAGAAAATACTACTTGGAAAGTGAAAGTACAACCTTCAATTAAGTGTATTTTGCATCATCTTAGGCAGCTAATAGACCCATGTTCCAAGCGAATATGGAAGCAAAGTGAATTACACATAATGAAAAAGGAAACATAAATTAAATATAACAACAAAATAAAGGAAAGTATGTCACCAACAAGCATCAAGGTTGTTCAACGAGATAAATCATGGTAGAACAAGTTTTGGTTTATATTTTTGAAGCTCTTAATGTCTCTTTAAATGATATTTTAATTATTTCATTTTTTAAAATAAATATAAGATATAGATTAATTGTTATGTGTGGGGTTAATATTTATACATTCAAATTTCACGAGATATATATTAGTTGATTTGTGTGACATTAATCCTTGTACATTCAAATTTCATGAAAAAGTAAAAGAAACCCATTTTTAAGGAAATTAAATTATCCTAATAGACTTCCCAACAAACTTGAGCTAACTTTGTTGTAGAAAACAATACCTCCAAATTAATGTTATATTGTTCTAATTACCTATAAATGTTCTACGGTTTGTAGTTATTTACGGTTACCTAGTTACTGAACCTTTGATAACGGATGTTTTAAATGTTATGGCTGATGTGAATGAACTCACAAATATGTTTTTGAATGTCAACTTCATAATTTTTTTATCTTCACCACGTTTGTATACCATTTTAAAAGATATAAGACATCATTCAAACTCTATAAAATTCTGAAACATATTTAACGTAAAAAACACCTTGTGACTTTAAAAAACATTAAAGTGAATGATAAATTCCTGTCAAACATGAGTGTGTCAATTTTACTCCTATCATGCATCTAGTCCGAGCTCATTCATTTCTCATTTCATGATTCCTACCTCAGAGCAAGACGAGATTTTCATTATCAAACACTTGATCACTTAGTGTCTGATTTCTAGAATTGAGGATGTCTCCACCACTAGTTGATCCTGATGTTGATGCTCTTATTAAGGTAGCATTGACCGAGGTGATATGAGTGGTTAAAATAATTGCTTCTAGCAAAACATGGGGTAAATAACTCAAGGAAAATCTATTGCCTCTAAACTGTACCATTGATCAAATTTCCAAGAATATTCAGATACATCACTGGATAGAGGTAATTAGTTCAAATACTTTCAAGTTATCATCAAAGAACACATTAAGCTGGTAGAAATGCTAGAAATAATAGAGAAGGTACACAACCTTGATATATTCTGAAAGTACCGATATGGAAGTAAAATCTGTAAGTTTGAAGGGAAAGTCTCTAATTTCCTTACTTTTGTTTCACTGGTTATCACCCTTGATGTGCGGAAACTAGATGCACATTTTAGGGTTTATTTTCAATGATTTGAAAGTGAAATTAAGAATTCCACTCCTGGAATGACTACCAATCTCATTTACATAACCTCTAGCTTCATCGCTTACGCTTAGGAAAGGAGAGGGAATTAGCTTCTCCGCTAGAGTAGGTTGTTCAAATAGTGAAGGGCTTTTTGATTTCATTTCATTTTGGATTTCCTCCATACATTTCTCCATATGGCCAAGATTAGAATCTATCCTACATAGGATAGCTCAACATCTTCTTGGACAATGAAGACTTAATGAAATTGTCTTGAATAGAATCCAATTTATTAAACAAACACTTGATTACAATGTTTTGTTAGTTTTGGATTTGTAATGAGGATACAAATTCCACATTCTTTTTTCAAGCATGGCAGCATTCAACTTGACACTTTCAGGAGAGTTTTCCCTACTAAGAGGGCCTTATCCTACCGAGATTTAGTCATGCTAAGGCTAGACAATATAGAATTAATACAATGGTTAAAGAGATACTTTGATACTATTTATGTCTCTTTAAATGATATTTTAATTATTTCAAGTTTAGTTTTGTTTACATGGCCATTTTAGATTGAGCTTGAGGTTGACTGTGGGTATATAGTTGGTAAGTATGGATAGGTAGGTAAGTTACTATCATGTATAGTGTTTTAGTTTTATCCCCATTAGGTATCTGAGGTAAGAATGTAATTAGAATTCCCTTAAATCAAGCTTATTTTGGGTGTAGAAGCTTCCGGATCCGAGGCGGGGGGAGATTTCGGTGTTAGAGGACAATCCTTGAATAAATGCCCAAGGGCATGACATCTTCGACATCGAAAGGGCACATGTTCATAGTCAATAGTTTGTAGCCATTCAATGTCATAGGGAGAAATGCTTACCGCATCTAGAAGAGCCTGATTGAGATTCATGTAAACGCAGATTCTAGCATAAGAAGTATATCTGCATGTTTTCGTTTCCTCTGCTGTTTTGACAAGCTCGCCCAGGGTGTTTCCTATCGCTTGTAGGAAGTCTTCCTCCCAGTATTCTACGGGGAGTGAGTATAAGTGGATCCACACCGGAGCCCAACTGAGGTCCACCATATCTGGATTGAAGTGCTCCATCCATCCTTTAAGAAACATACCAGCCGCGTTGAAGAAATAAAGTCCACCGTCAAGGAACCTGTTTTTGTCCTCCAAGCAGTTGAAGATAGCAGTAAAAAATCCTTTCGGCCCCAGCTGCAGGGTGATATGCCCCTTAGGATGCCACTTCGCATTTATCCAGCTTCTTAGGGCTCTTTCGGTTGGCCATAGACCAATGAACTTCCCTATTAGAGCATGATCTTTCATGAACTGGATCTTTGCGTCGATTCGATGGCCTGGTAGCTCAACCCTTGGGCGAACCGCGGCTACTGGTTTGCATGTAGCAGAATGAACTTTTGGTGACTTTTCCCCTTGTTTTGCTTGCCGGTTTTCCGGAACTTCATTGTCCCTATCCTGATTTGTGGCTCCCTCTGCTGCCGTTTTTACGAACTGTTCATTGTCGCTTTGTGGGGGAGGTTCATCGCCCCCCCCCCCCGGCTGGGGATCCATGAGGGTGTGTACCCTCAGTCCGTTGAAGAGAAGGACCTGAATCCGTCAGCGTTTGCAGAGTGCTGCAGATTTACAGAGCCTACCGTCGCTGCAGGTGTTCAAACCCTAGACCAGCATCCTACACAATATTCTATCAACCATATTTATTAATGTGGTATTTTTAATCTAAATTTACCACATATGTAATTCATTTAAAATAATTAAGCCAAAACCTACTATTTCAAAAATAGCCGCATAATTTATCTATTTTTAAATCAATAGTTAAGATTGAAAGCTAAAAATATATGCTTCATATGAACATTCAACATTTTGCATTCGTAATTACAGTTTAGGGAGGTTGTTGCTTTCTTGAAAAACCTCCCATATGAATAAGAGATAAGCTTGCAATTTAATAAGGGTAAGAAAAATGTTTGATTATGGTTTGAAGAGAATTAACGATATAGTCTTGTAAATGGGTTACCTAGGTAAATAAATTATAATTCAAGTAAAATATAATAAAATATAATTTCAACATTAAAAGAATCTGCATAAAAAGTTCATGATAATGAAGTTTGAATAATATTATTCTATTCACATTAAATGTTTTACAAAAACAAATAAGGAACATGAATGGTTATTGAATATATATTTCCAATATTAATAAAATTATGTGTATTTATTTATGTCAAACACATTTACTAAGTCATTGTGCTAATTTTATTTTTTTATTGTTCTTAATATTTCTATACTAAGAAAATAGTCTGAATTTGACTGTTTATCTTGGAATAAATAAAATATAAGGACTTTTTAATTATTGAGTTTAAAACCAATCAAAAACACTCTCAAACCTTGTATCCTTGGATAAAAAGCTATAATCCAGGCCATTGTCAGGTAGATAGAAATGTTCAAATAAAAGCGAAAAAAAATTATCCAAAAATCGAAACTAAACTATATGTGAATCTTTAATTTACACCAAGCCATTCTCATCTCTGCACATTGGACATGAATTTTTTTGACGAAACCATGATATAATACAGCTCGAATGATAAAAGTGTTTACATGGCAACTGTTTTGCAGGCTCTTCGTTGGAAAATGTTTCATGACAAATTGGACACATCGCTCCATCACTGCTTTCACTATCTTCGCTAATCATAGCTAATGGCAACCCATCCACAGCTGCACGAAGACTATCAGTTACTTCTTCCTCCGTGCGATTGCTAATTACTGCCCCCTGTGTAATGTTACTCCGACCAATGATGATATCTTCATCTTTGAAATCGACATTATAAGTATTGTCCTCCAGATGTTGTTTGATCTGACGCCATGTGAATCTGGAATTCCATATAATTTGGCCACTCAGCAAATCCGGTTCTCGGTTGGCTTGGCGATTATCTTGTACGGATCGAAAAACAATAGTATTTTCTGAAAATGTGAATGTTGTTAGATAATCTTCACTCCGGTCGTATCCACTTTCATCTTTCCTGAAACGATCAACGTTCTCTCCACGCCATTCATCATCTAATTCAGGTATATCAACATTCTCTGATAAACTCTCAATTTTGAGATGAACGTTATGAACACGGCGCTGATTAATGTCGTATAAAACATTATTAGTAAACGTTACAGTCCACACCAAATGGTCAAATTCAATTCTCGATTGTTGTACCCGCTGTAGCACTTTGTAGAGCAGGAGGAATAAATTTGCATTCATCTGAGCTTCCGCTTCCACCGTTCTCATAACATCGACAGCCAGTTGTCTGAGATATTCGTTACCGGGATGTGTATCAATGTTTCCATTTTCTTCTTCCATTGTTTCCAAATTAACTAATTCGAATATACAAGAACCTCCCGCACTCTCGAATCTACCTATACCCTTCTGTGGACTGTATTTCATATCTCTAATATGAATGGATGTGAACATTAATTTCAAAATTGCATGTGTCTAAATAGTGTTTGAATTGGTTTAGGTTCGTGAGGTTTGTATAGCCGACCATGTTGCATTTCGAGTTAACTTAATGCATTTTTATCAAATATATAATTAAAATAAAAGGTTAGTTAATGTAATTTAAAAATAAAATATATTTTATTAAAAATATATTTTATATTTAGCAAAATTTTAAGATAACACTCAAGGATGGTTGTACGTGTAGGAAACTTTTGGATTGACTCGTATAAATTTGTTTATAATTACTTATTACTAAAATGTAATCTATAAAATAAATATTATATCTAAAATAATAGATGGATTTATCTTTATGAAAATATTTATTTAAACATGTTAAAAGAGTGAGCGGAGTTGTGTTCATTGTAAGGATGTATAACTAACAATATATTATTTATAGTGAAATCGTCCCATATGGCTACTGATAAACATCCATGAAAGTGAAAAATGACTAAATCCTTAGTTTTAAATGATTATCATGATGGTTGTGGTTTATACCAACAACATGAATGTTTAAGAGGCTTTGGCATAGGTATTAGATCAAATGTTAAGAACAAACAAGTAGAAGATGGTCAAGATAAAAATGGTCAAGTAGAACATCAAGATGGTCAAGTAGAAGATCAAGATGGTCAAGATCAAGATGGTCAAGTAGAAGATCAACAAACTGATGGAAAGAAAAAAACTAATAAAGGTCTTTTTCAATGCAAAGTAGTAGACGTTCTAGGGAAAAAACGTTTCTTCTATCTGGCGAATATTTGCAGGGTTATGTCCGGAATGAAGGATCCGGGAACATATCTTCGGATCCAAGAGAGAAATATTGACCTTAGTCTAATGGCCTTTTGCATTGCTATTCAGAAGAATAGCAGTGCAAATAAAATATCGAAAGAACTTGCTGTTCAGAGGAATGTTCGGGGAAAGGTACGCAATGACAATGAAATACGCAAAGATAAAAAAATAATGGTCTTCCAACCATATCGTTTATCAAGCATAGTGGATGACCAATTCCTGATGTATAAAATCGTAAGTACTTCATTGAAGTTTAAAAAAAGAGCCAGAGAATGGATAGATGGAGATTTTTATGATGGATCTGTGCAATGCGGGAAAATTCTGGGGGATGAAAAAAAGATTTTTAGTTCCCTCAATTTAGAAGATATTTTGAAAAAACTTTTTTGCCAACCTTTTTTTAAAAGATCCGATTCAGAAGAAAACAACTTTGATCAGTGCTTTAAAAGGGGTTTCAGTTCAAACGTGGGTCTTATTCAAACTCGATCTTATCAAGATGATTTACTATCCGAAATGTTTTCCAATAAGAACGAGGAAATTTTTCCTCGTATTCAAGATTGGTTTGTAACCGAATGTTTAAAAAACAAAATAGTAAACGAGGACATAGATGGAAGGAGTACCCTTTCTAATTCATCTAAAGAGGAACAAAATATTTATAGGATCTCTCAAATAGATAGTATTTTTTCAAAATGGGATTTGTTCAAAACATATATGCCCTGGTTTTTTACCTCTGCATGGTGTAAATATATTGAAAATATGATTTTAGATACTCTTTCGGAGATATTACTACATGGCAGTAATCTATTTGTATCTATTTTGCAAAATATTAAGCATAATATTTTGCTTAAACGGAATATATTACGGGAACTTTCTCGTCCATTATGGGAACCTATACAATGTAAATTGAGAATGAATCTTATTAATAAGTTTTTTTTTCCAGGTAATAATTTCAAGGATTTTTCAGGAAAGAATCTTTAGATAGATATTTATACTTGAATTCTACCCCCTTCCAGTCCTAAACTTAGATCCTTTTTGGGGCTGAATGCACTAATTTCTCCAAGAGGTAGGAGAAGTCAATCTAGCACAATCTTTTTTCCTTTGGCTTTAAGGGGAGGAAAAAAATTTAAAAAAGGAAAGAATAAGAGCATCTGGAAAAAAACGATTGATTTCTATCAATAGGGCGGCTAAAAAACTAACGCATAAAATAGCTAACACAGGCGTTGTGGAAAGATAGGTCTTTAGATCTTGGATTGTAAATTCTCCTTATTGATCATAATGTGTAAGTGATTCAACCGTATCAATAGTTATGAATCCTAGAGAAAACTCGGAACAGATGAATATATATATAATGTGATCCGGGCTGTGGTCCTATTTATAGAAAAGGAAAAAGATGTTTCATCACCATAATTAATAGCGATATTCTAGATAATAGACCTTACATGTATAAAGTCTTTTCACTCACGAGATCGAAGAGAAATGAAGGTGGAAAAATGTGGGAAACATATTTCGAATTCTATAAAATAAAATTAAAATAACATTGTCTAATGATTAGAAGGGTACGTGTGGGATAAACCAAATTTTCATTGAATTCAATCTTTCCATTGAAAGGGGCTCGTATATGTTCTGCAATATCACCAATAAATACCCCCCCGATATGAAAAGTCCTTAGTGTTAGTTGAGTTCCTGGTTCTCCAATGGATTGGCCCGCAATACTACCTACTGCTTCTCCTAATTCAATCAAGTGACTTTGAGTAGTACTCCGACCATAACATAATTGACAAATCCGAGATATACTCTTGCAAGTAAAGGGGGTTCGTACATATATTGGTTGTGTTCGAAGGTTTATTAATTGATTGGCAAGTCCAACTCCAATATCCTGATTGCGCGTGGCAATGCATCTCCTATTTATATATACATCGTCTGCTAGCACACGACCAATCAGTATTTGTGTTCGTACAACAATTTCATTTTTGTCCCTCTCTCGACCTCGAATGGGACTTACGAAAATACCTTGGATAGTGCCACAATCTGTTCTACGTACTACAATGTGTTGAACTACTTCAACGAGTCAGATGGGGTTTTGGATGAGTCTATGGAAATTTATAAAGAGTACATCATAGGTGGTCAAGAATTGGTATGTTATGATTATTGAGATAATTATAGAAAGTAAGTTATTGCCTTAGATGATAGGGTTTTGGATGAGTTTATGGAGATTTGTGAAGAGTACAGGGCAAGAATTGGTATGTTATGATTATTGAGATAATTATAGAAAGTAAGTTATTACCCTAAATGATGGGGTTTTGGATAAGTTTATGGAGATTTATGAAAAGTATATCATAGGTGGATAAAAATTGGTATGTTATGATTATTGAGATAATTATAAAACGTAATTAAATTGGACGAAACATTATCCTTAAATCCATAATAAAACGTGAAAAAATTTGACATGTATAATCAATACTTAAAATTTATAAATGGAAACCCCTTATGACAAAACAAAATATTTAAAACAAGAAAGTAGTGACTAACATTGAATGTATATTGTAAAGGTAGTAGATTAGAAAAACATATGTACTATCACTTTCCATTCATTCATCATTCTTTTCATTCATTCATCATTCTTTTCATTTTGCATTTCCATAAAATTATTCAATCCATTAATAGTTTGACATTCCTCGTATATTATAGCCTTTCAAATGCTTCAACTTATAAATGTGCATATTTCAAATATATTAGTGCCATAACAATGCCCCAATAATACTAAATGAAATAGTGAGTTTTCTCTCCACACAAACCAATTTCGTAAGATTATGAAAAGAGCCACTACTCAATCGTAGCACCATCCATTGATATTGTAACAAGGCCTTAAACAATTTATATCTAGTCCATTACTAATGGATGGAAATTTGAATTGTGGGTTTTCGTAGCACCATCCATTGATATTATAACAAAGCCTTAAATTTATATCTAGTCAATTACTAATGGATGGAAATTTAAATTGTGGTTTTTACCATTTTCTTAATGTCACGAATTTCATATACATTTTTAATGAATGGTATTTCATGATATTATATATTAATAAGTTTAGAAAATATTAATAAATTTTAATTAATTCCAACGTTTTATTCTAATATAAAATTTTAGTGTTCACTTTTAAAATTTGTTTTTAGAGTGGAGAAGTAAAATTCAAATTATGAATGAAGTATATATTATTTTTAATATAAAAAAATAGAGCTGATAAGTAAAATTCAAATCATGAATTCAATATATTTGAAGTATAAAATTTAGTTGTCGTTATGGCAGATTAGATTTTGACTGTGTAAATACATATTTCAAAATACAAAATTAGAATCTAAAAATGCAAATTGAAATTTTGAAAATACATGGTTTTTAAAATGTTAATATGAAATGTTACAAAATATTTAAAAATCAGATTATTTGATAATAAAAAGATAGAATCAAACTTATATAGTCTAGATAATATGGAACTCTTTTCAAAATGGTGAAAATTAGTAAAAACATTTATGTACTAAATATTAAATATTTTACAATTAGTTAGATTTGCTATTTATAATTGTTGGTAATATCAAATTTGAGAACTAGTGATATAGTAAAGGTGAGTACAACCTGATTTTGAATGTGTAAATAAATATTTCAAAATATAAAATTAGAATTTAAAAATGCAAACTGAGATTTTGAAAATACATAAACAAGGTTTTCAAAATTTTAATATGAAATGTTATAAAATATTTAAAAATTAGATTATTTGATAATAAAAAATAGAATATAGAACACTTTTCAAAATGGTGGAAATAAGTGAAAACATTTATCTCCTAAATATCAAATAATTTGCAATTAGTAGGAATTCTTATTTACAACTTTTGGTAATATCAAATTTGACAACTAGTGATATAGTAAAGGTGAGTACAACTTCAAATATTCAAATATGTGATAATCACTCACATTCAATATTCAAATATGTGGTGGTCAAACATTACAATATGTGGTTTTTTACTCATGGTTGTGTGGTGATAGTATCATGGTTCCTTCTAAGAACTAACACAACCACATTAATAAATGTGGTTGATATACGCAGATAAGCATATATTAATAGATCATCTTCTTACCCTGATAATACTATAAACTAAAAAATAAAATTTCATTAACAAATAGGTTGTTAAGCATATGCACGTGCATTAACTTTTTCAAGTCGTACATAGGGGATAAAAAGGGAGGCAAAACGCTAGCTATTAGAGAAATACCAGAAACCTATATATAAAATAAAACATAAAGAAGGGAAACTATACCTATGACATAAAGTGAAGGAAAATGAAATTCATGGATCCATCTCAATGCTTAAATTATTCACTAAAATATTCATAAATAATTATCAATTTAGGTTCAAACTGATTTCAACTCTAACAACTATACAAAAGTAAGAATCTCTGATCTAAAAATTTAAATCAAATATTTCTTGATGAAATGAGAATCCATGACCATGGAAATTTATATCAAATTCTTTCGAAGAGAAAAAGAAGGAAAACATAGCACTTACCTACAGGAAAGGATACATTCCTCTCATGTTCATCTGTTTTCCTACATGCTTTGCCTTCCCAACAAAATCTGGGCATTTGTATTATTAGAATGATTTAGAAAATAAAATTCACTTTTATTTTAAGGAAATATTTACATAAAAAACAAACAAACTCCAAATACCAAACTCCTCCCACTTGTTTCTCATCATCCATGCATGAAACTCGATAGCTATACCATTTATTGACATCTTATCTTTTTTCTTTGCACACACTCCTCTCCCGTCTTAGTAAACCAAATCTCACAGAGAAATGAACAGAAATCCAGGATGAAAAACCCAAAGAGAAAAATGAAAAGAAATATAAAAGGTAAAACGTATTAAAAAAAATAAGTGCAACATAAGCAAGCATGGCAAAATAGATGGAAAAAAAATTCATATGCATGTCTCATGTCTCCGCCAATTGAAACTCTTCTCCCATTTCGATAAACCCACACTCTTCCTCCTCTCGTGATGACTTTCACTAGTTGCCTATGAGAAAGAATTTAAAGGAAAAAATACATAGAGAATGAACACAAAACAAGAACGGAGCGAACAACTCTTCTCATCATTTAAAAATCAGTTAAATGAATAGGAAACAAAAAAAAAAAATTGACTTGAGAAAGTTCCAACTAAACTCAATGAAACTCAAGTGAAAAAAAACCGCATATGAAACTTAGTAGATAGTGAGATTAATTATCTCAACACACCCTCATAATCTCAACTGTTACAAGTATTGGGACTTACAATGCCCAATTTCTCTCTTTGAAATTAAAATACATTTTTTTCCCAATGGTTTTGTGAAAATATTTTCAAGTCGAACTATTGAACCATAAAAAGTAGCTAAGATGTCTCCATCATTGAGAAGTTGATGAATGAAATGAAAACATGTGTGAATGCAATTGATATTTTTATTAAAGACTTGATTTTTTATAAAGAAATTCCAAAATTTGTTATCATAGTAAATAGGATTTGGCTCCTTTTAAACATTTCAAACATCCTTCAATAGTTTTCTTAGCCACAGTGCTTGAAAAGTTGTTGAAGTGGTAGCTACATACTATGCATTTGCAGATGATATTGAAACGATGGGTTGTTTCCTAGATGCCTATGAGATCGTATTGGTTCCAAAGTGAAAAACATATACTGAGGAACTTTTTCGATCATCTAAATTACCTCCATAATCGTTGCCTATATAACCGAGAAGTGAGCAATTTTCTAAATGTGCGTAGAACAAGCCATAGTCAACTATTCTTGGAACATATCTTAAGATTGTTTTTGTGACCTTCCAATGAGAAATATTTGGTGGTTGCATAAACTTGGAGACAAAACTAGCTACAAACAAGATAACAAGTTTAGTTGAAGTGAGATACAATAGACTACCTAGTAGAATTTTATACAATGTGGAATCGATTGGTGGTGCTACATCTTGTTTGTGTAGCTTGGTGTCTAGATAAGTTGGAGTATCATTTGGTTTACAATTGGTCATTCTAAACTTTCAGAGGATGTCAATGGCATTTTTTGTTGACAAACAAAAATTCCATTAATATATTGCTCAATTTCAATGCCTAAGAAATATTTCATGAGCCCCAAATTAGTCATATCAAACTATGTTTGCATTGCCCATTTGAATTTTTCTAACATCATATTTCCTGTATAAAGCATATCATCAACATAAAGGAAAAAAATGAGAATTTTACCTTCATGAGTTTTGGTATACAAAATTGGCTCATGGTTTCTTTCGCAAAAACCACTTTTCATGAGATAAGTATCAATGTGACTATACCAAGCTTGGGTAGCATTTTCCATGCCAAACAAGGATTTGTTCAACTTGTACACCTTATGCTCTTATAATAACCCTCCATTATTGTAATATTGTCTTGTCTAGATTGAATTACGATAGAGAGAGTGGAAAAAAATCCATGAAAAATATTAGAATACGTATGTAAATGAATATTTTATTAAATTAATGAATGGAATGTAAGTACTGGGAATAAGACACTTAGAAAATGAGATTCTTTCCAAAGAAGTATAAACAAATATCTCATTAAAAAATGAGATTGGAATATTCTTTCATGATAAGAATTCTAGATGAAATTCTAGATAAACTTAATGGATGGGAGAGAAAAATCCATTAAGTTGCTTAGCTGGAGAAAGATGCTAAGATTGGATAAAGCATAAAAGCATCACAAGAGAGAAAGGTGAGATTTTATGGAAAATCCTAGGCAAGTGGATATAAGATCCACAAAAGTGGGATTTGGCTAAAGGAAAATTTATCATGAAACAAAGGTATTAAATACGTATTGAAGGGATCAACTAGTGGATTTGATTCTCTGGCATGCTTATCTCACCTCGGGAGTGAACTGGAGGAACTCAGTTCATGGTTAGGTGGTGAAACCAATAGTTTATTCCCAAGTGAATTTTTAACAGTATATCAGGTGACAATCTCTATGATGTATGTGTTTATTTTTGAATTATTATATTATTAATGAATTGCTTAAACCTCTTCTTAATATCAGTTTATCCGTTGTAGCACATAATTGTGGGAATATGGTGAAGAGTTTGTAAATTTCAATCGTTAAATTTTCTTTCGAGATCTGCAGAAGTTTTAAGTTATAGTAGATCAAGTGATGGATATGATATTCAAATGAAGAAATAAATAAATCACATAGCTGAAAGGAAGAAGGAGTCATGATTGTATTATAGAAATTATTAGAGTCTACATGTCGTGCAGAAATATACAACATGCCATTCATATATAAATATAAATATCAGAAATTTGGTCTAAGTACCTCAAATATATTTATGTTTTAAGATAATATGCTAATTTAGTAGGTCTGAATCATACATAAAAGAATGTAACTATGGGAAATAATTTATTGGAACCGGTATATACTTTTATTTTTAGTGCGGTGATGTTTAACTCCACAGAATTGGAATATGATAAAACAAATAAGTTACGTGGTTATAAAAGGTATATAAAGTGGATAACGAAAACCAAGAAGGAATATTTCCATTTATTGTGTCAAATACTTTAAGTGAATTTTATCAAATAGGCACTAGCATGTCCGAAAATTAAAGGTGGGAAGAGATAAGACGTTAACCACCTATTACGAACAAGATACAAGTGTCAATTTTAGGTAACGGTCAATTGATGCTATAGAACTATAGTTCGGACAAGAGTGGGTTGAGAGGAAATGATTTAAAATTTTAAGGTCAATTAACTCCTTAAATAGTAGGTAATACTTCGCAAAATTGTTAGTTAGAGGGTAGACAATGACGCGTTGCACATGTTACACTGGAACACTATCAATGTGCAAGAGGGTAATCAAAGTAATAATAAAAGATAAGTAGCTACAACGTTTAGTGTCAATAAAGGAACATATAGTGCCATCTAGTTAAATTATTTTATACTAATCATGAGGGAAACTTCGGCACATTAATATTCGAACAAATAGAAAAAACAATCAAACGCAGACAATACAACTTACTACACTTTACAAAGACTACACCAAAATAATATCTCCCAAATTAGCATATCGTTATCTAGAACTGTCAATAGAATTCGTTTTACGAAAGAGGAGATCCAACATACAATAATAATTAGTTCAAGATTACAAGACAAAGTAAACCAAACCCTCAAGGGGGTAAACTCTTAAAATCATAATTAGAATCGTCATTTGACAAAGTGTACTAGGGGAATGTTGTAAATAGAACATAATCATAATTCTAGTCATATGGTAGTACCATTTAAACTAGTTCTAGACCCCATCGGAGGAATTTCTATAACCCAACCATGGAGTAAAATGTCAAATAGACCTAAAAAAAGGGGAAACCTTGCAGTGAAGGAACATATATTTATATGGCTGAATAAGATAAATAATTCGTTTATTATGTCGTTTCAGCACCCATAGCAGAAACGGCAAAATAGAGACTCATCGTTAAATGAATAGAAAAAAAGCGCGAACAAAAATAGGAGGGAGTACCTAACAATGGGGTTGAGCATCTAGTTTTTGTAGCAACCTATTAAATCATTGGATTGCTACAATTTAGGCAAAAACCTCAAAACCAGATAAAAATTTTCCTACACATCCAAATGTAAATCGTCAATTCTAATATAAGAAAATGTTGCAAAGTAAAAGGGATATGTTATATTTAAAAATGTCAAGGAATAATAGAGAGAAAAGGATAAGTCAGCCAATGCCTAAATATGGAATCATAACAGAAGATTACATATGGTTTATGAACTAATGATAAATTATTAAAAGATAACCCTTGTCTTTAATGAAACATCATAAATGACTGTATTGGTTGTGCATGCTGAGGATTGGACATTGACATTCAACACCCAGACCTTTCAAATTAGGTTATTTAAACAATGGAAATGAAAGAAACCAACTTGGGAATGTTGGGAAGGCGTAACTAGTATAACTGCCATGATGGTGGAATCGAAACATCTATTTCCATGTTTGACTGAGATGGCTGCACTAGAGAACATTTTCGTAGTTAAAACTAGGTAACAATAATAGTATATAACCAAGGTGTGTACCCTATGTGAGGGGAAAGAAGAATTCTTGTAAATATATTACAAATAAAATAAAAATGAGGTTAAGCCTCTTACTTGAAATAGTAAGACATATTCAATAATACAACCCATGCTCCTTCAGGTGGTAGTGTAGAAAGTTAAACTGTCACCTTGCAAAGTGCAACAGAGTATAGGGAAGATGAAGAATAAAGGATTTTAGCATGGAAAAGAAGTAAACAAACTAAGTTCATATTTCACCCATATATATATATATACACACGAAATTCCACTTTACTTTTCCTTCTCTGTATTGGAGAATGGAGTCTGGGACTCTCTATGCACTTTGGGATAAAAGAAAAGAGACCCATTCAGTTGATTAAGGACTAGATTAGTTGTGATACATTCTTGGAGGCACAACGTAATCCCACATTCAGCCTCAAACCAATTTGGAACATAGTGCTCCATATATCTAGGATAATGTTAAGCAAGCAGTCTTGAAAATCTGGAACACAACATCATCGAAGAACAAAGTCAGTTTATCTCGCCAGGGCACCTCTACAAAAAGTAAATCAAATTTCGAAGGGGAAACAAATGGAGATCACATGCAAGGAAATCTGTTGTAAATTTTGGCCACTCTTTCTTCCTCTCGAATTTTTGTGTGAATAAAAACCTAGATGTTATGCATGTATAACAACAATGCGACAACAACTCCAAATAGTGAACGCCAAGGAAGAGAATGTGTTGAAGGTTTAGGGTTATACGTGTTAGGTTTTCCCAAAATTCAATGTTAACTCTCGATGGAAATCATTTCATTCTTGTCATCTACATGTGTGGTACTTATCATGTGAAGATCACATTATAAAGAAAGACATGGCGGAAGGGTATTAGTGGGTGAAGTTTCAAAGAAATTTGGCACATGGAGTTCATTTATGATATATAGGGAGTAGAGAAAAGGTGTCGATAATGTCCCACCATAATGTATAATTAAAGAAAAAGTTTATGGATTGCGATATGACTCCAAGGAATTGTGCACTATAAACATAACAAGACTGAAGTTATCACCTTTAGAAACTGGCTGAATACCACACCACAACGTTAAGAGTAAGGAACATAATCGTTATTCGTTAGTGTATAGTAATACTAGAGAATGTAGTATACGGTAGTGTACACCCTTTCATATGTCTAATGCCTCATGGTAGTTGGTGATATAATCCATTTCCTATTTTTATATGAATTTTTTTTATATGTTTGTAACTAGTTATTGCGGTATTGTAAGGAGAGGAGTAAAGGGAAAAGACATGAATATAAACATGTTGTATTGGCTAATCATCAAAATTATAATATAGTATAATAATAGTAGAAAATAAAAGAGGGAACGATACTAATGCAATGAATAATCATTAAATAAATAAATAAATAAATAATAATTAAAAAAAAAAAAAAAAACCAGATGCTATAATGGGAGATGTGGTAGCTCCTGTACTAGAACTTAAAAATGAGGAGGTTGGTTCACATAATCTTCTTCCTGCAATGTACCAATTAAGGGTGCAAATGTGAAGTTGGGTTACACTTTTTGCCCTTTCTTGAGAAAAAATATCATTTTTAGAAGTTCTTCAACTTTCAACAAGAAAAAGCAATTTTTCTGAAAAAGAAAATTTGTCAGAAATTTTATTAGCTTTCTGTTACTTATTTTTTGGAATTTTTTTTTTCAAATTTGATATGTCAACTTAGAAATTGTTTGATTGTGTGTTCTTTAAAAATCAAGGGATTCTATCACGTCATGTTTCTGGGAACTAGTGTATTCTTTGTTAAATTGGTGTTTTTGAAAAAAAAATGTGTTACAACAATCCATACATACTCTACTTCGATATCATTATATTTATGAAACAAATTAATGCACATCACAATTACTAGGATTTTTAGAATTGAACCAATGTGAAAAAACTGCAGATTTTGAGGATGTTTAGTTGATCGTCAAATTTCTCAACATATGACCTATAAATTCAAAATATAAAAACTACCCAGTACAAAAGACAGACCAATTTAATAAACCATAAATTTCTCATATTTTTTTATAGGCTATTTTAGAAGATACAGATTTTTTATTTTACTGAATCATAATGACCTTTAGAAATTTTTTGTACACAATTGTTTAGAAAATTAATTAAAATTAGAAAATTTCTATGAAATTTCATAAAATATATATCTACTAAAAGTAGATTCAATGCTACAAATGATGTTATTAGTTCCAACAGAAAATTCACCAAATTTGATGGAGTTTAAGCATTTTCATGCAAGAAAAAAAGTAACCAAAACAGAGTTGTTATAGATTAGCAGGTTAAAACAATTTCAATGAACTAAAACTACATTCCGTCAAACTTGTGTTTATCGTGGACACCTGTTAAAATAAATAGAAAAATAATTCGGCCAAATTACTTTAAAAGTTCAGTCGAATTATCTTTAAAAGTTCAGACAAAAGTCTATCGATATTTTCCATCCACCGCAAAAATGAAACGATGCGACCTTCCATAAAGAGAATTTCATGTGAATGACACAAATAAATGGATCTGAAACATTATTTTCGCACTCTTTCCTCATTTGGATTGAACGTTTTAACTAAATCTTTGGGTTGAACTTTTTGAAGGAAATTATTTGGATTTAATTTTTAAAATAAGTCTTTTGGGCAAAATTTTTTAAATGAGATTTTTTAGCTTAATATTTAAAGTAAGTCTTTTTGGCTGAATTTTTTAAGTGAGATTTCTTAGCTCAATTTTTAAAGTATTTTGGGCTGAATTTTTTAATTAAGATTTTTTAGCTTAAATTTTAAAATCTCTAGGGATGAATTTTTAAATTGAGATTTTTTAGGTTCATTTTAAGCTAAGTCTTTTGGATTTAATTTTTAAAGTACGTCTGTTTCGATGAATTTTTAAAGTGGTTTTTTTGTGCTGAATTTTTAAAACCAGTTTTTTTTTAATGTAATTTTTTTTGGGTAAATTTTTAAAGTGAGTTCTTTTTAAAGTAACTCCTTTGTGCTGAATTTTTTAAGTGGGATTTTTGGTGTAAATTTTGAAAGTGAATTTAGTTTGTAGGATTTTTAAATTGACTTTTTTGGTTGGATTTTAAAAATCTACATAGATTAAATTATCATGGAAGGTAAAATAAATTGTAAGAGAAAATATGATTGAACATGAGACATTGAGGCTCGTAGAGAATACAGGAGAAAAAATTACAGAAGAAAGAAGGAAGATCGTGCAAATATTGAAAGGGAAAATCAACATCAACTTGAAGTTGAAACATGTAAATGTAAATATTACAAATGATATTTAACATTTATACTCATTTACATTTAATTTTAATATGTACAGATGAAATCGATATCAATGACGAAATGTTATAAAATGTTGACATTGACAAATATGGAGATAGAAAAGTTGACCTTCTTATATTATATCATGTTAATGTCATTATTGAGAATTTCTTCAAAGATGAATGTGTGACGTATCAAGATCAAATTTTTAGAGGTCTCTTAACGTTAAAGAAATTAAAAGACGTTAAAGCTCTATTGGGTATTCCAAAATCAATGAGAGATAAAAGGATGAAGGAAAATGTGATTCAAAATATAAATAGTGCTCTAAAAAAAATTGGAAGATCTAGAAAGAAAATGATCTAGATGCATGTAGAGCAATATAAATGGAAGTGGTTTCATTACGTACTATATAAAATCGCTTATTAAAATCCATGGAAAAAATATTAGGAACCACACGAAAAACATTACACAAACATAGAAAATTTCGATTGCAAATAGATGTAAATCATGAGCTCACTTGTTGGGTAGTTATTTGTAAGCAACCGTAAAACAATAGACTTGGAGAAGATGTTAGAAAAATAATATATGAATATTGCATGAAAAATTTACGTGTTTCACCAAAAGCAAGAGATGTGATATGGTGAAGAATAACACGAAATCAGTATGAAGAACATGCAAAACATATCTTGGACACCACTTAGATAGAGTCGTTAAATAAGTTCATAGAAGGGAATCATGGAATTAACATCTCAATCTATATTTTTGTGCAACAAAACAATGGTATGTTAAACCTATCACTGTACGTGACACATGTTTTTGTCATTATCATGTGGAATTTCAATTATATTATGACGCCTTCTTTAGTTTTAGTAAAACATTTTGGAAAAAGTCACCTCATCCTTCCACTATCCATGGTTTCATATCCAAAATTTTATGTGAAAGAGAAAGTCATGAATTATTTTACCAAAATAAATGTGTTGGTGGTAAAAAATGTGATCATTATGGAAATTTGACTTTATTTCACAGCAAATATTCTATTGATATAAATGATCACTCATTATCTAACCTAAAAGTGGAATGGAAGAGATATGAATATATCCATACATCGATTAGTTCAAATAATAGTACAAGTGCTAAAAAGACTAATTTACAAGAAGAAGAAATTCATATGTTCGAGTTTTGGAAGAAATTTGAGATAAAAATTTATAAGTACACCAAGCATTCGCACAGAGCTCAATGGAAGGACCTGTAATTTAGAAAATCCCCTGAAATTTTTCCACAAGAGACCATTTTGTCAATAGTTTATTTTGTAGAGAATTACACATTTGTTGTACAAAATGAAATACATATTGAATATTATCATTATGACCAAGTCTCTATGCTTGTCCATATTCTATATACACATTCTGAACAAAATGTTGATGATATAGAAATCACTAGTGAGAATCAACATGTTATTAAAGAATATCACTTTTATATTAGCAATGATTGTACACATGTTACACATTTTGTATAACAAGGTTTTGATAATATTTATGAGTTATTGAAAGGTCGTGGAATAAAATTCAATGAACATTGGATATGGTCACATGGATGCGCATGTTAATTCAAATCTTCATGATCATTCTTTTGGTTATGTTGTCTTCATAAGAATAGCCACATTAAACATTGTTGGAATTTCTTTGAGACTGGTAATGGAAAAGGATAACCTGATGGTCAAGGGCATGTATAAAATGAGCACTTTGAAGATATCAAATGGATGACTCTGCAAACATACTTGTCTTAGTTGTACAAGTTGGTCAATGGTGTAATGCTTCACCAAGCCATTAAACTAACCCATCAAGGGAGGTATGGAGGTATTTACATATATCCAAATTAACTCGTATATAGTTTTAATATATGATAATTTTTGTTGATTTTTAAATTTTAAGCATTTATAAATTATATCATTTAAACAGTATGACGATAATTATATTTGATATACAATTTTTATTTTAAATAACATATTTAAATTCTTATTTGAATTCACTATAGTCCTTTTTGGCATATTGGAATCGAAGAAGTAGATAGATTGATTACATATGAAGTTGAAACAATAAAAGGGACTCAAAAATCACATTCAATTAAAAAAAATGATTACCGAAACGCGTTTGCATTTGATAAAAGAAAATATTATTTTTTTTGTCCTATTTGCGTAGAGGACACACAATCCAATGATGTTTTTGAAAACAATATGTATGTAAAACCTTGGCAACATACAAAACTAAATACAAAGGGGAAAACGTAAGTTGCGAGCATCGATGAGATGGAACCAGAGGAGACTATAGTATCATCTGAAGGTGATCATGTTTCGAATCTTGTTAGATAAGGTAACATTTCAATTGATTTCAATATATATATATATATATATATATATATATATATATATATATATATATATATATATATATATATATAATATTTTTTTAAAATAAATGCATATAGGTGTCTAAATAATAGTCAAAATATAGAGATCTAGAAGTAGATAATAAAATCAAGTTCATATTGATATCTAGTTCATTTCATGTTAATTAAGATCTGAATTTACACTTTTTTTCTTGCATAGGAGATGTTTTTGCTGTAGTTACACCAATTAATAACGTAGAAAATTTTAAGTGTTATTTGATGTGGTGCCCTGAACGAAAAATGAAGTTATTGGAAGACTATGATGATAAAAATTTTATATATGAAAGAGGGTCTATTATATTGAAAGGTTATTTTTCCCAAGAAACTCACCAAACTGAGAATAATGTTTACTTTCAAGACTATCAACATGATGCCATATGTTTTCAATATAGTCACTTGGTGTGTGAAGCGCACATAAAGTTGATAGAAGTTGAATAAAAGAAACAATTGAAAGTTAAAAAATGGAGAATGTCAAAAGCTGACCATGAAAAATCATTGAAGATGGAATTCCATTATAATTTTTTTAATTGAACTACCCAACAATTTCTTCTACTTGGATTCATCTTTGAGAACTTAGAGTTCAAGTACATTGTTAGCATTCCTTTTTCTCACTCTTAACTTGTACATTCCTAAGAATGTGATGATGTGAAAGTGATACTCGTTACGTCTTGTATTGAGTTATAAAGATTTATGTATACTGCTTGTTTTGTAGACTTGTATTAAGGATTTATTTCTCTGTTAATTTGTGATTGTAGTTGGTTGAGTCATTTACTAAGAATAATTTACTAACAATATAAGATTGACTGAATGAAAAATGTACCAACTAAATTCAAATTTACCTTCATTTATACATATTCATGAACTTAAATTATATGTAAAACAATTAAAAGAATGAAACCATGCATGCATCATGCAAATTGTGTGCCATGTTTTATAAAGCAATTTTTCTAACTTATGTAAATGTGCATTTAAGCAACTTTATATTAAAATTTAACTATCAACCAACATCCATAGTATCCTTTCTATACAGTAATGAAAAACTTACATACCATATTTTATAATTCCATTTTAATTTATCATTGTTTTAGACACTTACACTGAATTATAAGATTCATTCAAATGCAAAATGCAGACCTCAGATTTTGTAATTTGCAATTTTAATATATTCATTTTAAATAATTTGACAAAGCAACTTAAAAAAACCAAGAATCATTTACTAACATTATAGTAATGATTGAATACAAAATGTACCGACTAAATGCAAATATGTAAAACATTTAAAAGCATCAAACCATGCATACATCATGAAAATTGTGGGCCATGTTTTATAATGCAATTTTATCTAAATTATGTAAATGTGCATTCAAACAACTTTATATTAAAAGTTAACTATGAACTGACATCCATAGTAGCCTTTCTATACATGAATGAAAAATGTACATGCCATAGTTTATAATGCAATTTTCAATTATCATTGTCTTATACATCTACATCAAAATAAAAGAATCATTCAAACGCAAACTGTAGATATCACATTTTGTAATTTAGAATTTTAATATATTCATTCTAAATAAGTCAATACAAAACAACTTTGACCAAAACTTGAATCATTTACTAACATTATATGAATGAATCAAAGCAAAATGTACCAACTAAATGAAAATTTACTTTCATTGCTACATATTCATGAAATTAAATATGTAGAACCAAATTTTGAGCATCAAACCATATATCATGCAAATTGTACCATGCCAAATGTAGATAAACTCCAAAATTAGCATGTATTAAATCATAATAAAGAGTTCAATATTTAAAATGTGTCCAAAATTTATATCATGAAAAAAGTAAATATAACATTAAAATACTGTCAAATAAAAAATTTCATCAATTTAGACAATCTTGCTCAAATATATGATCTATCAACCTACTCATGTTCTCATCGGAATCATGGGTACCCTACACAACAGGTGTAATTGCATATATACATAAGATTATGTACTAAAATAAATTTTAATGTTTTAAAATTAAATGAGAATGTAAGATCATCAAAACAAAATTATAAAAAGCTTCAAATTCCATGGAATACCTCATGGTGTTCCCCCTCCATTGTGCTCTTTCAGTGTTTGTCTTGCATTGCACCCTCCTAGATGCCTTGTACAATACATGTACATGTATATATTAGAAATTTTAAATTGCATGTATGAAAATGCATAAACTCGAATATTAAAAAAAAAATTTACCAAGACTTTCTCAAATTGTTTAGATGATCATATCCCCATTGTCATCTCCATTGCTAACATCCCTGGACAATGGAAATCACCTCCCCAGACCTAGAATTCCAGAAGTTTAAAACTATAATATAAATCTATACATCATTTTTAATGAAAATTGTGTTTCAATTTATAATAAAACACAAGTGAAATATTTAAGATTTGTGGAACATCTCCTAATAAGGAGGAAGAGGGTGGAGCTATCTCCAAAACATCAGTCAGAATCAAAATTTTCATTAAACAAATGAGTTAACTACAAATGGTGAACATATGATACATTTGTGGAGGATTATATCTGAAAAAAATAACAAAATTTATGTGAATCAACATTAACACATACATTACAAATTACATTAAAATATCCACCCTAACCATTAACACATATTGATCCCACACACTGTTCTTCATGAACAATTAATTCTTGCCAACAATTACGACAAGCCTTTGCATATGCTTTACGCTCCTTAGTATTCATATTATCTATGTCATCATATGTTTTACATATAATATTAGCACATTAATCAGCTCGTGCACTTTGTCGTTTTACACCGATATCAATTCCGGTCAATGCACTCAATATGTTGTTTATAATGGCATCCCTTCCTTCTCGACTAATTTGAGAAGTGACATCCATTTCTGACCGCAAAGTTACTAGACGAGGAGGTTGGCATACCAAAGCTGGCTAAGGGTGAGGCAATTCACTATCACATAATGCGCCTTACAATAATATTAAGATGGAAGGTCATTATAATTAGACTTCATACCCAAAAAAAATCTGCATAAAATAATTTTGAAAATAAAATAGAACCTCATCATTCCATGGCATCTTTCCATATGCTACAAGGAACCTATCATACAAATGGCCTTCAATCTCAGGGTGCTTGAAATATTTCACCTTGAGCATCTTTCCTTTTGTCCCTTCTCTGAAATTAAACATATATTTTGAATTTTCTTTTGTAACCCTTCAATTAACCTTGACACATTTATATGGACCCATCATTGCTTCCTTTCTATGCCTAATCATATCTATAAATGAATCTGTAGTTGGCCCAAGCTTCTTGTAAATATCAATAAATGAGTTTAGAGAGTGCACAACTATTTCTAAGCTTTCTCTACTCTCTGCAGGAAGTTCCATACTCCCAAGATCTTTCTTCAATTTACAATAATGATTTTTTCGCCTTTGTAATGTGCATTGTTTGACATTTGTCTCCCAAGAAAGTTCATCTAATATTAGATGGATACATGGTAGTTCGTGTCTAGCCTTCTTCTTGAAATGTCCATCTTCACTTATGTCTACTTGGACCAATATTTTCACCATTTGAATCAATATATAAAATTACACAAATATAAAAACATATTAACAAATGTATTCATGCGTTTATGCAACATGGACATGTATATGGATATGTGCATACAATTAATTTACATGTACAAATTTGTTTTAACATAAAATAAAAATTATATAATTTATGAAAATGATGTTGACCACTGGGAGAATGTTGACCTCCCTGAAATTGATGACCACCCAAAGAATGTTGAACACCCTATGATTGATGACCACCTGAAGAATTTTGACCACCATGAGATTGATGACCACTCGGAGAATGTCGTCCATTGTCACGTGACAACATTGTGACCGAAGCATCTAAAAAAAATAGAAAATCAATTCACTATTCATGTTTACATACATATTATTCTACTTATTTATAATTTAATTAAATTCAAATAAACATATATATGTATATATATATATATATATATATATATATATATATATATATATATATATATATATATATATATATATATATATATATATATATATACCATGATATGAACGATGGAACTCCCTTCATTCATTTGATATTCTCTTTGATTCGTGACCTCAACCTCCCGCTCTAGTAAATACATGACACTCTATTGATGTTCGCCTCAAAGAATTATGTGGTAAATTCCCATCCATGATATATATATATATATATATATATATTGAAAAGGTTACCTCATGAATTTACAATTATTTTTGAAGTTGCTTTTTAAAAAGATCAAGAATTCAGAAAATTGTCGTAACCCTTGAAGTTACCTCCTGCATTTAAAAATCTTGAAATTTCTATTTAAAAAGATTCAAAATTCATAAAATTGATATAACCCTTCATGTTACCTCATGCATTTAATTGATGTAACCCTTGAATTACATCATGCATTTTAAGATCTTCAAATTGTTATTTAAAAACATTTAAAGAATTCATAAAATTAATGTAACAATATGAAGCTCTTCATTTAAAATATACTCAAGACTAAAAACACAAATGTTGAAGCACACACATTTTGAAAATTAAATAGAAAAATTCTAAAACATGTCACGTTCATCATGTTTTTCTTACATAGTGTGGGCACACTTGGTATAGAATTGAAAAAACACATCGTCATTAAAAATGACACATTGATAACTAAAAAACGCACACATATGAAATATATCTTACAATTTTCATCAATAAATAGTGATTGAGAACTGATTAACATTAATTCATCTTTCACACTAAAATATTGAATTGGAATTTCCCCATACAATAGATCACTAGACATCCTATTAATATTTGCACATTGTCTTATGCCAAATGATTGAAATTGACCAACAATCTTTTTTGCTTCTCCATGTAGTTGTTTTAACCTCTTTTTTTGAACTTGATACATGCATTTCATCTGGTTGTAGACAAGTTTGGAATTGGTGAAGACTATAATTCCATTGCATCTATACTCCCTAGTTGTTCTTAAGCCTTATATCAATGCAATATAATATGATTTATTGTTTATTGTTCTTCCAAGTACATTCCTTTTCCTTTGTAGGACTTTGTTCATCACAATATTTCATAGCACATAAGAAATCATTGCTAGCCCTTGATTGGGATAACAAGAAAATTCTATGCATAATGTCCATTTTTCAACCATGTTTAATGGGTTTTTTGATCCCTTTAAAAAACAAATTAAATAAAATGAATTTAATATATTTATACAGGTATTTTTACATTATGCAAAATATCACTATTTAGACAAATTTATTGTAAGGATAGGTAGTAAGAAAGGTTGTTTCTACTTGGTTGGATGATTGGAGAATTGCATGAAGAAAACAACTAGAGATCTCTAATTCAAATCAAGTACCAATCTCTAATTCATTCAACTTATTTTCAACTCAACTTAAGGTTCAAAGTATTTACTAACTTATTTCTATGTTCATTCCACAAATATGAATATTTCTAATTCAACTTAGCTTAAAATCACCTAAGTTTGAATGTATTTGTTAAGCTATTTTTATTTTCATTCTTGAAAATTTAACACTTATTCTTCTTTGTTATAACTTTTTTTTATTAAAGCTATAATACATGTTTATTTATATTCCATACATGGGTCTATTTATATGCTTCTTTGAAAACTATAGTTAACAAAGGGAAAAAAATGAAAAATGATAGACCAGTTTCATTCTAGTAAATTTAACACTTACATACCTTGTTATAAAAATTTCTTACTAAAAATATAATACATGTTTATTTATATGGCCTAAATGGGTCTATTTATATATGCTTCTTCCAAAATATAGTTAAGAAAGAGGAAAAAAATAAAACGAAAAATGATAGAGGTAATTTTATTCTACTAAATTTAATACCTATGTTCCTTCTTAACACTAAAGCACTAACATTAAAAATTTAAAAATCAAAAATAGATGTCAAAGAAATGCCAACACGGTAATTAGCTTCAATCTCATGCACCCAACAAAATGGAAATGAAAAGGATGTATCTCAAAAAAAAACTACTACTTGAAAATAACAAGTACAAGAACCTTCAATTAAATGTATTTTACCTCATGTTTGGAAACTAATAAGACCCATGTTCCGAGAAAATAGGGAAGAAAAGCGAATTACACATAATGAAAAAGGAAACACAAATGAACATATAACAATAGAAGCAAGGAAAGTATTTAACCAAGAAGCATCAAGGTTGTTCTACGAGATAAATCAAGGTAGAACAAGCCAACCAAATAACATTAAAATCAAAACACCAAAAATGGATGACAAAGCAATGCCAACACTCTAATTAGCAACCCAATAATATTAAAATTAAAAAACAAAAAATAGTTGAAAAAGCAATGCTAACACTCTAATTAGCTTCAATCTCATGCACCCAACAAAATAGAAATGAAAAAGACGTATCTCAAAAATAAACTACTACTTGAAACGAGCAAGTACAAGAACCTATAGTTGAGTGTATTCTGCCTCATCTTAGGAAGCTAATAGAGCCATGTTCCAAGCAAATAGGAAAGCAAAGTGAATTACACACAATGAAAAAGGAAACATAAATGAACACATAACAACAAAAGAAACGAGCGTATGTTACCAAGAAGTATCAAGGTTGTTTTATGAGATGAATGAAGGCAGAACAAGTCAGCCCTATAACATTAAATTTAAAACACCAAAAATAGATGATAAATCAATTCAAACACTTTAATTAGTAGCCCAATAACATTAAAAAATAAATAAAAATTTACAAAGCAATGCCAACACTCTAATTATCTTTAATCTCATGTACCCAACAAAATAAAAATGAAAAAAATGTATCTCAAAAATAAACTACTACCTGAAAAGAGCAAGTACAAGAACATTCAATTAAGTCTATTATGCCTCATCTGATGAAGCTAATAAGACCTGCACTCCAAGAAAATAGGGAAGAAAATTGAATTACACATAATGGAAAAGGAAACATAAATGAACATATAACAATAGAAGCAAGGAAAGTATGTTACCAAGAAGCATCAATGTTGTTCTACGAGATAAATCAATGTAAAACAAGTCAACCGAATAACATTAAAATTAAAACACAAAAAATGGATTACAAAGAAATGCCAACACTCTAACAATAAAACCAATAATGTCAAAATTAAAACACAAAAAATAGATGACAAAGCAATTCCAATATTATAATTAGCTTCAATCTCATGCACCCAACAAAATAGAGATGAAAAAGATGTATCTCAAAAAGAAAATACTATTTGAAAAGAGAAATTACAAGAATCTTCAATTGAGTGTATTCTGATTCATCTTAGGAAGCAAATAAGACCCATGTTCCAAGAAAATAGGGAATCAAAGTGAATTACACATAGCGAAAAAGGAAACATAAATAAACATATAAAAACATAAGAAAGGAATGTTCCCAATAAGCATATGGGTTGTTCTATGAGTAAATCAAAATATAAGAATCCAATCCAATAACATTAAAATTAAAACACCAAAAATGGATTACAAAAAATGTCACCACTCTAATTAGCAACCCAATTATATTAAAATTAAAACACAAAAAATAGATTACAAAGCAATACCAATTGTATAATAAGTTCCAATCTCATTCACCCAACAAAATAGAAATGAAAAAGATGTATCTAAAAAAAACTACCACTTGAAAAGAGAAAGTACAAGAACATTCAATTAATTTTATTCTACATCATCTTGTGAAGCTAATAAGACATAAGTTCCAAGAAAATAGGGAAGCAAGGTGAATTGAACATAATGACGAAGGAAACATAAATGAACATATAAAAACAAAAGCATGGAAATTATAATACCAAGAAACATCAAGGTTGTTCAATGGCCATGAATCATGTTACTTTTCATTGGCGTCCTCTTCGTTGATCAAATTTTTCATTTTGTCGATTTAAATGTTATGTGCTTAGAAGATGGGGATGTGATACTAGAATTAATGATATGTGAATCATTTCTATTTCTTGGCACTTCATCGTATTCCCATATTATGAGGATATAACATTTTGATCGAGTTCAGGGTCCTAATAATTGTAGGGCATCTCTTCAGAGCGTTTTGGTGAATTTGGACCATAGTTCTCCAAGATAAATTAAGGTAGAACAAGTGAAACCAATAACATTAAAATTAAAACACCAAAAATAGTTGGCAAAGAAATACTAACACTATAACTAACAATCAAATAACATTAAAATTAAAACATAAAAAATAGATGACAAAGAAATACCCAACACTCTAATTATTTTTAATCTTATGCACCCAATAGAATAAAAATGAAAAAGATGTATCTCAAAACGAAACTACTACATGAAAAGAGAAACTACAAGAACATTCAATTAAGCCTATTCTACCTTATCTTATGAAGCTAATAAGACCCGTGTTCCAAGAAAATAAGGAAGCTTGAAGGGAATTACACATAATGAAAAAGGAAACATAAATGAAAATATAACAACAGAAGCAAGGAAAGTATGTTACCAAGAAGCATCAAGGTTTATCTACGAGATAAATCAAGGTAGAACAAGTCAACCCAATAAGATTAAAATTAAAACACCAACAATAGATGACAAAGAAATGGCAACATGTTAATTCGCAAACCAATAATATTAAAATTAAAACACCAAAAATAAATGACAAATAAATGCCAACAATTTAATTAGATTCAATCTCATGCACCCAACTAAATATAAATGAAAAAGATGAATCTGAAAAAGAAAATACTACTTGGAAAGTGAAACTACAAGAACCTTCAATTAAGTGTATTTTGCATCATCTTAGGTAGCTAATAGACCCATGTTCCAAGCAAATATGGAAGCAAAGTGAATTACACATAATGAAAAAGGAAACATAAATTAAATATAACAACAAAATCAAGGAAAGTATGTTACCAACAAGCATCAAGGTTGTTCAACGAGATAAATCATGGTAGAACAAGTTTTGGTTTATATTTTGGAAGATTTTTATGTCTCTTTAAATGATATTTTAATTATTTCATTTTTTAAAATAAATATAAGATATAGATTAATTGTTATTTGTAGGGTTAATATTTAAACATTCAAATTTCACGATATATATATTAGTTGATTTGTGTGACATTAATCCTTGTACATTCAAATTTCATGAAAAAGTAAAAGAAACCCATTTTTAAGGAAATTAAATTATCCTAATAGACTTCCCAACAAACTTGAGCTAACTTTGTTGTAGAAAACAATACCTCTAAACTATTGTTATATTGTTCTAATTACCTATAAATGTTCTACGGTTTGTAGCTATTTACAGCTACCTAGTTACTGAACCTTTGATAACGGATGTTTTAAATATTATGGCTGATCTGAATGAACTCACAAATACGTTTTTGAATGTCAGCTTCATAATTGTTTTATCTTCACCACGTTTGTATACCATTTTAAAGATATAAGACATCATTAAAACTCTATAGAATTCTGAAACGTATTTAACGTAAAAAACACCCTATGACTTTAAAAAATATTAAAGTGAATGATAAATTCTTGTCAAACATGAGTGTGTCAATTTTACTCCTATAATGCATCTAGTCCAAGCTCATTCATTTCTCATTTCATGATTCTTGCCTCAGAGCAAGACGAGATTTTCATTATCAAACACTTGATCACTTATTGTCTGATTTCTAGAATTGAGGATGTCTCCACCACTAGTTGATCCTGATGTTGATGCTCTTATTAAGGTAGCATTGACTGAGGTGCTATGAGTGGTTAAAATAATTGCTTCCAGCAAAACATGGGGTAAATAACTCAAGGAAAATCTCTTGCCTCTAAACTGTACCATTGATCAAATTTCCAAGAATATTCAGATACATCACTGGATAGAGGTAATTAGTTCAAAGACTTTCAAGTTGTCATCAAAGAACACATTAAGCTGGTAGAAATACTAGAAATAATAGAGAAGGTACACAATCTTGATATATTCTGAAAGTACCGATATGGAAATAAAATCCGTAAGTTTCAAGGGAAATTCTCTAATTTCCTTACTTTAGTTGCACTGGATATCACCCTTGATGTGCGGAAACTAGATGCACATTTTAGGGTTTATTTTCAATGATTTGAAAGTGAAATTAAGAATTCCACTCCTCGAATGACTACCAATCTCATTTACATAACCTCTAGCTTCTTCGCTTACGCTTAGGAAAGGAGAGGGAATTAGCTTCTCTGCTAGAGTAGGTTGTTCAAACAGTGAAGGTCTTTCTGATTTCATTTCATTTTGGATTTCCTCCATACGTGTCTCCATATGGCCAAGATTATAATCTATCCTACATAGGATAACTCAACATCTTCTTCGACAATGAAGACTTAATGAAATTGTCTCGAATAGAATCCAATTTATTAAACAAACACTTGATTACAATGTTCTGTTAGTTTTGGAGTTTTAATGAGGATAAAAATTCCTCATTCTTTTTTCAAGCATGGAAGAATTTGGCTTGACACTTTCAGGAGAGTTTTCCCTACTAAGAGAGCCTTATCCTACCGAGATTTGGTCATGCTAAGGCTAGACAATATAGAATTAATACAATGGTTAAAGAGATACTTTGATACTATTTATGTCTCTTTAAATGATATTTTAATTATTTCAAGTTTAGTTTTGTTTACATGGCCATTTTAGACTGAGCTTGAGGTTGACTGTGGGTATAGAGTTGGTAAGTATGGATAGGTAGGTAAGTTACTATCATGTATAGTGTGTTAGTTGTATCCCCATTAGGTATCTGAGGTAAGAATGTAATTAGAATTCCCTTAAATCAAGTTTATTTTGGGTGTAAAAGCATTTCTAAATAGTTACACAGTTAAGGTGTTGGATATAAAATCATTTTTAAGAATTTCTACACAGGTACACAGTTAAAATCATTGTCATTATCATTATCTATTGAAATTTTTTTTACCATAGGAAGGATCCTTGGGAAACTTACCTGTTTTGGATGAGGAGGCTAGACGAGGAGGCTGAGAAAGCTTCTGGCAATGAGTAATTAGCCAAAATTCCTCTGGCACCATGCTACAAAAGAAGAAAAACATTATAAAAAATTCCAATTAAGAAATTTTTGTATATAAAAAATTAAGTTACGAACGAAACGAACAAACCTCACAATGCTCAGCACCAAGAAATTAAATTACGAATGAAATGAATGAACCTCACAGTGCTCGGCGTTGACTGAGCTAAACAAACCATAGACCAAATGCCTGGTAAAATTGCATGGCCCGATAGACAACAGTCAGAAATCAACACAACGAAAAACTTCGTAGCAGGGTGTGGCCTGTCATATATATAAACATTTTTTTGTTGGAATAAATAATTTGACCGGAAAACATAGTTAGACCAAACAAATAGTTCGGCTAAATCATTTATTCAGTAAAGTCATTTATTCGGCTGAATTATTTATTTCACGAAACAATTTTTTACTGATTTTTTCAACTCCTGTAAAAATTATGTTTAACAATTGACGTTAGTCTAAATAGACAAAATTTTAGCCAAACGTTTGCATAATAGTTCGACTGAATAAATTTAGGAAATTTGGTTGAAAACAAATTACTCCACTTAAAAATTGAGATTATGAATTTTTTAGGGCATTTCTTACAAAAGTGTAACAAAGCTTCACATTTTCACCCTTAAGAAAGCATATTTCATATCAAGTGAAAAACATTCCATTTGTGTTAACATGTTATGTCTAGAATAGTTCTAACAATGTCTAACCTTGCTGCTAGAGCAACGGCTTCACCATTGTCAACACCAAAATATTGCGAGAATATTTTTGCAACCAGCCTTTCCTTATGTTTCTCAATTTATCATTTTTCATTCAGCTTGGTCTTGTATACCGATTTTACACCAATTCTTGTTTTATCTCTCGGGAGATCAACTAATTCACAAGTCTCATTCTTCTCTATGTAAATAATTTCTTGATTCATTGCATCAAACCAATGTTTTTCTTTTACTACCACTTCAAAATGGGTTGGTTGAGATGAAGGAAAGGAAAACATATTCTATTCATCAAGCTCATGCTCCTCCTCATATAGTTCTCTGATGCTTCTACTTTTCTGATTGTCTTCTAAACACGATGAATCACTATTAGATTCACTGCTGGAAGATGTACCGTTTTTAGAGTGGTCTGGCTCTTCCTAACCCTGCAATCTTGGTAGCTGTGGCAAATGAATACGCTGATTTAAAGCTTCATCAATTTGATAAGAGTAATATTTATTTTCAAAAAATTTAACATGCATTCTTAGAACAACTTCTTGATTACTGGATTGTAAATTCAATGGGTCTTTGATTGTTGACTATAACCTACAAAAATACCTCTTTCACTCCTATCATCAAGCTTCTTTCTTAGCTTCTCAAAAACATGTCTAAATTCTACAAATCCAAAAATTCTAAAGTGAGATACATTCACCTTATCAAAATCCCATTCTTCTTGACGTACTCTATCTTGGATACTCGTTGTTGGAGATCTATTGATAAGATAGACTATAGTAGAAACTACTTTAGCCCAATAGTCATTTGACAACTTCTTCTCACGAAACATACATCTGGCCATATTCACGATTAACTGGTTTTTCCCCTTTTTCTGACTTGAGAAAATTTAAAGGCTTTCCACTCTACTTCTATGCTTATGCTTTGAACTGTTGCAATATCGAGAAAGTATCATATTTATTTTTAAGAAAATAAAGCATATCTTCTTTCTATAATCATCAATAAAGGTTAGAAAATAAATATTACCATCAATGGACTGTGTTTCCATGGGCCCACATATGCCTATATGGACTAGCTTGAAAGGCACTTTTTCTCTAGTGAAAGATGTTAGAAATCTATATCTTTTAGGTTTTACGACAATACGAATTTCATTGATACAATATTTTTCATTCAAAACAGTGAGACTAATGACCATAAAATGTTTATGAAGCATATATAGACTATTTAGGGGAATATTCAAATAAATAAAATGTCATAACTATAACTTTTATATTTTTGAGACATCGTGTGTAAATACTATGAAAGATTTTGACTTCTAAGAGTCAGAGGAAACTTCATATTCTTGGTTTTTTTAACCTTTGTTATCAATATTATATTGAGAATTTTATCATATATATAACATGTGTTCCCTTATAATATTGTATCATAACCATGTTACATCAATTTACCTACATTGATAAGATTATGCTTCATATGTGGAACATAATACACATTAGGTATATATTTCTATTAATTATGTTTTGTAAAAAAAAATATAGTACCTTTCCATTCACTTTTAATTTGGGAAATATCTCCAAAAGTAATTTAAGATAATATGGAAGGATCAATTCAAGAAGCTAGATTTTTTTTACTTACCATATGATTATTGCAACTATTGTCTAGCAACCAAAGGTCCTTGTTGTAACTTTGTTCAGAAAGATGGCAGGAAATAAACATTGTTTCACACAATTATCCTTCATTGTTGGAGAGATGGACATAGCCTCTTTGTTAATCTGATTATTTCTTTTTGCATTCATGTTCATAATTCCCATATTTCTTGTAGTAATAAAATTGGAAATTATATTTTCTCCATGTTCTTCTTCTCTGTGTTTGGTTTTGTATAGGTCTCGATTTCTCTTTTGCATGAGGATGTTTTGGTTTGACTATTTCTCGACCTCTGCCTAGCTTGTTTCTATCTCTGTATCCTCTACCTATGCCTCTTCCAAGAGATATTTTTGCTTTGGAAGCTTGTTCCATGGGATCTTCTACCAGTTAAGTCTTCCTTCATGTGCTCGAAGTGATCCAGTCAATTATTCTACTGAGAAGGTTCTAAAATATTTGGGTTCCCAAATTGTTGTTACAATCATGTCGTATTTCTTGGGCATACTTCAAATTATGTTTTCAACTATCACCTAATTTGTAATGGTTTCACCAATAAGTTTGATTTGAATGACGATGCCCATAACTCTAGTCATGAATAGGTCAAGATTGTCTGTGTCAGTCATCTTTAGGATTTCAAACTAGCTCTCAATGTTTGCAATTTAATAGTCTCGAATGTATCATTACCTTGATACGCAAATTTCAAAATATCCTAAGTTTCTTTTTTTGTTGATGCACCAGCTATCTTGTTGAATATAAATTCATCGACTAGGTTTTGTATCCAACATTTGGATGTGTGTTCTTAATTTCTTAGTTCTGTAGTGACATTCATATGATTATTTTCAATGTTTTCTAATGCTTCTTGGGTCAGCTCTACATAATCATTCTATAGGGTATCCCAAAAATCTTGCACTTGCAGAAAATTCTTCATCCGTAAAGACTAGAATTCATAATTTTTCCAAGCAAGATCGAGGTTTGTGGAAAAGCACTAGAGGAAACCTTTTTTTTAATACGAATGCGTAGGAATTTCTTACAATCTCCTTTTCAAGGCTAAAAACAATATCCTTATAAAAATGGTCTTCTTCTTTTAAAAAAAACTTTAATAAAATCATTTTTTGTTTCAATAACAAACTCCTCTTCAATAGTTACCTTCTATAATAGTGGCTACAGTTAAAAAAAAAAAAAAAAACTTATTTTGAATTTTTATTTCTTAAAATAAGAAAGATTCCTTTCAAATATCCAAGGAAAGGCTTCAATACAAGGAAGCCTTGACTTTTCAGCTCTTCAAAACTTTTTGTCTCTTGAAAATAAAAACTACTCTGAAAGACCTTTGAAGGAAACACTCATTTTTTTAAGAGACTCCAATTTCCTTTCACAAAATGGACGTAATCCCCTTAAAGAAGATCTCATAAGCACTTTGGAAAATATTTCATGAGGGGATAAAAAAAACATTTTAATATCAATCAAAATTTGTGTTGCATTGACCTTTTTGTGCTGCATGGATCTGATTGGATTTAATGCTATGCTTTTAACCTTTTCGTGCTTTGTGGACCCAATTGGATTTCATGCTCCACCATTCACCATTTTGTGCCCCATGCTTCCTATTGAATGTAGTGCAACCACTTTTTTATAACATAACAACTAATGTTATTCTAAAAAAATTGCTTCCTCTCTTAAAAAAATGTTGTTGCATGTTCTAGGTGTCATATCTTGTGACACAGATTTGGTGGGCAAAATTTCACATTGTACAAATCAAATTTGATGATGCACACTAATTATATATATTGACATCAAATAAAGTTACATATAAATATATTTAGTGTTGTTTCAAGATAGGGATACTATATTGGACAAAAAATCACTTGGATGAGAGAATATCTCAACCACACACCAATCTAAGAAACAATAGCTCCTAAATATTAGGAACATACTACTTTACATAGTAAGAGTCATAACTGAGATAAGTAGGAATTAAATTTACAAGTCGCCCTCGTAATGACTACTTGTCTCAATCTCAATATGAAAAGTTTAGTTGTGGTCAAACATGACGAAATAATATGTCAATGTCCATATAAAGCAACAACCATCCACCATAATGCATGGGTGCCCAACCACTACAACCACTAGTCTACTAGGATGTCATTAGTATACATGGTTCTATAAACTATTATATCCATACATGTACTTGTACCTACAAATACCTCTCCATCATCATGATAATGGGTTTTATCAAATTACCCATAACCATGTTCTGGGTTTTATCAGATTACCCTCAACCATGCCAACAAGGGCTCTTAGCAACTAAGTCTCAACTCAGCCACCAAGGCTCACAATCTTGCCACCAAGGCTCACCAAAAACCCAACTCAATGAGGCCAGGGTTTTTCTCGGCTCACCCTTAACCATGCCAAGGGTTTTGTCGGCTCACCCTAAACCATGCCTATAGGAATCCCTTTCCACTTCACTTTAAGACGCGGTTTCTAGATTACCACAAACCAACCCTACAAAGTGATTTTCCGCTTACCACAAACCTACAATTACAAAGTGGTTTTAAGATTACCACGAATTTCATGGGGGTACACACACCTCATGATGCTTACATTACACACTTTCTTACTAATAAATGTATATGACACATAATACACCATCATCAAAGTCTATTCCACAAACCCATAGAAACTTTAAAGTAGTTGTCCATCATAATTGATGTTACTGCTCCTTTACCTCATGTTTTGAATTTTTTCACATCATGCACATCTTTGTCTTGGAAAATTAAATCTTACAATTAATTTCTTAACTTATCATTTGTTAGACTAGCCAATTTAAAAATAAAAAAAAAACTTCATATTGAGGTGGCTAGGTGGCTAATCTCAATACGTATATTGATTTTAATTACAATATACTTTCACCATAAAAATATCATTTACCCAAGCATCTAGAAACAACCATGCTTTTAAACAAACAGTGGAATTTATATCGGCTCACTATAAATACAAAGACGAGGAAGAGTGTCTTATAATCCAAGTAGCCCATTAACTCTTCGCTAAAAACAGTGCCCTCAAACTGCTTCACGTATTTGAGGGCCACAAACGGCTGCAAGATGCTTCAATCCGGAAAGAATATGGAAAATGTCTCATGGATCATCTATTCACAAATGAAACTAGGTAGAGACATCCCTGTGTAAATGCTGGACAATACACATGGTGCTGGACAACACCTCTCTTAAACGTTCTGTGTAATGATATGCTTCCCCGAGTGGAGCATGTACAAGCGCAGTATCTAGTTCCATTTCATCATCCTCATCGTTGGAACCTATATAGTGTGAGCTAAAAACTAAGACTATAGTGGAGTATGCTAATAGTCGATTGCCGATATCCCTTAAAGCAAGGCGTAAGAATATCTTCATAGGGTTATCATATATTTCTAAATTTTAAACACATCATAATGCCCCCAAAAAAAAAAACAAAATCAAAATTGCTGACTTCACAAACCAGTGGCCTCCTCGGCACAATTCAATGAACCATCGCAACTCTATCATTCCTCACTAGGCCTAACAAGCTGCCCATTAAATTTTGCAAAAAAAAAAAATAGTCGTTTTCCCTCCAGCGCAGTTCAGTCTAGATAACCTTCTCCACATGGGATGCACACTCTTCACAATCACGTTGAAGCTATTCACTGCTCTCCATGCCTGATGACTCGATCCTGTAGCTTTTGTACGCTCTCTCCAGCCACATAACAGTGCCCGACGACTCGGTCCTGTAGCTTTTCCATGCTCTCTCCAGTCAACTTCATTAACAGGTGGGCCGACGTCCCTTCCAAAGCCGTAGCAGCACAGTCAATAGAGAACTTCAAAAATTGTGGAAGCACTATTCCACACTTCGCCAAGCTCGGCCCAAATGAATGGACAAACAAAAAAATAAAAAAATACATATAAACTATTTTATTTCCCTGGGCGCAGGAGGGGTCAAGGCCCAGAGCTTTACGGGGCTGTAATACGAAGATAAAATTTGAAAAGGGACACTAATTCTTTATTTTCACATCAAATAAGGTTAGATATTAATCATTTGGTTGAGAGAATATCTCAATCACGAAACAATAACTTCTAAACATTAGAAACTTTAGTAATTAGCTATAGGGTATGATACTCTCCAAAATTTAACAGTTTTGTAAGTATGTAATTTTTGGTAGCAATTTCTTTTCTTGAATAGTGCGAAGGTTTGGTGTTGTTGGACTTTCTCTGGACTTCTGGTTCTTGAGCTCCTGCAAAAAATTGAAATGTTGCTCTCTTTGCAGTCTTATGCAACTTCGTGTTCTGATACCATAAGAAAGAATTTTTTTTTTTTAGAGAGAAAATCATGATGGATTATATTAAGAAAATATAATGATCTAGATACATTCTACATGTGTATCGATGGAGACTCTGTCCATCAAAACTGGACCATCAAAATATTGGTCTATGAGAAAATGAAAAGCATAAGAGTCCACATATAAAATATATAAGTCCAGATAAGCCACATGAAGAGCCTGGACAAAAGAAGAGAGGCCGCAGCCGATGAATCGTCCAAAATGGAAAGCACAAAAGATAAAAACCATATAAAACCCATATAGCAGATAACAAAAACAGCACTCCAAATGAAGGAATAAAGATTGAGCTTATTCCAGGGAGGGCATGAAGCCAGATATAGAAGTTAAAATGGAATCCAGAGGCTTGTCAGAACTCTTGAAGATACGATCGTTCCTCCACGTCCATAGGAACCAGCAAGTGAGTACAAAGAGGAAGCGCCAGGAGGAACATTGGGAGCTCCACCAAGAGAAAGCATCCTGTACAGAGGAAAAAGATTAATGAGAGAAACCAAAATTTAAAGAAAGCTCATACCAGATAGATGATGATGCGGCACACTGGAAGAACATGTGTGCATTTGATTCAACTTCGGAGAGGCACATTGGACATCTACCCGGACCTTGCCAACCTTTCCTTTGAAGGACCTCCCAGGAGAGATTTTTATCTGAGAAAAGGAGCCAGGAGAAGAGGATCATCTTTAGAGGGCAGGAAGCTTTCCAAAATTTGAGGGGGTAGGAGGGGGACGCATGTTGAAGTCCCTTTGAGATCGCCGCATAAATATCTTTAACGCTGTAGGAAGAAGATGACTTCTCAAGAGCCCAGATCAGTTCGTCCTTGGGGCCTGCTGGAGAGATTCCTTTACCTGTGAAACTGATAACAGCAGCTTGCCAGATGGGGCAAAGATGGGAGGGTAAAAAAAGTTCAGCTCCATTTTTCCAAACCGGGCCCAGGGGGGACCAAGAGCTTATGAGCTTGTTCCAAGTGCAGAAACCCCTGGCGAGGAGGAAGGAAAGCAAATCAGGAGGAATCATTGATTCCAAATTGAGAACTGTTTTGTCGACACCAATGAAAATATTTGAGCCCGAGGAGAGCCGCCATCTATAGCTCTCCATGAAAAAGGGAAGGGTCTTTCTGAAGCTCCGCCATATTGCCGAACCCGATGTAATGCCCAGCATATTCCTTCTGTACCAATAGACCATGGACCGTCCTTTCAGGTATTTTTGGTTGATGTAGGAACTCCATGGGCTGCTCCCATATATCCCCCTTAAGAGCGATTTGCACAGCAGCGCTTTGTTGAATGACTTCAGATGAAGGAGACCCCATCCACCCTGGTTCTTTGGTTTAGAAATCGAATCCATTTTTACTAGATGGATCTTGGAATGGTGAGAGCTGCCACCCCATAAGAAGTTTGCTATCAGAGAATTCATCTTTTTAATGATAGATGCTGGAAGAAGGAAAAGATGAGCCCAATATATCGCCAATTGAGACAGAACCGCCTGAACCAAAATGAATCGACCTGCCAGGGATAAAAACCTCATTTCCCAACGTGCGATTTTGTTGAAGAAACGATCTACCAGCCAAGACCAATCCCGAGAGCGATATCCCAGAGGCTTTAAGAAATAATCCATAGGTAATAGGGCTGAGAAGGAACAGGAAAATAGAATTCAGCGAACAGCTCTTCTCATCGTTCAAAAATCAGTTAAATAAAACTACACATACGAAACAAAAAACAATGACTGACCAGAGAAAGTTCCAACTAATATCAAAGTCACTCGAGTATACCAAAACGTTCTATCTTATGATTAATCGGGCTAGCAGAGTTCATAAATATTTCATTTAAAAAACAATAGGTCGAAACGTGAGTGTTAAAGATGATTCATTTGTAGTCGATCAAAGGCTGTAGCACCAAAAACCTGCCTGTACGACTTGCAGGCTTTCATATAAACAATGCCCCCACAATTCTCCAACCAAAAGGATCTGTGCCAACAAGTTTTTCAAAGCTCTCAACTTTAGTGTTTGAAGGATCGGTGTCAACGAGATTTTGAGAGCTCTCAACTTCAATGTCTGAAGATATTGAACATTGAAGTTGAAGAGTTTGCTCCTTAAGAAGGCCATCTAATTGAATGTTTGTACATCAAGCATCTGTAACACAGAAACGGTGCAGTGAAACAATCCGTCTCCTACACGTCCAAACTTGACATCCATAGACATCTACGTAGAGCATTGAGGATCGGGAGCGGAAGGGAGATGGAGAAGGAGAACAAAAATTATTAAATTATAACATGTGATTTGCAAGAGGATAAGGCTCGGGGAAATCAAAACTCTCAATTGCCTTATCAAACGAAGCATATTCCACTAAAATCAAATCTCATCCATTAATTTAAATTCCATAATCTTACATGAACCATGAGTGGAAATAAATACCCCTATTTGGCCTAAAAATACAAGTTCTACACGCATATATATATCTATATATATATATATATATAAACTTAATTTATTGGGATCTAGCACGGAAGATTTTTCTATAATTGACTACCCAACTGGCCTTCGCACGAAACCTGAGGATAATTAACCAAACTCGTAGAATAAGAAGTTGCTGAATCTGAAGAAATAAAATATTGGACAAGAGAAGAAAAAGATATATTCATTTCACTTAGGGACTGCTTTGCTTCGAGGTGAAATGCTCACAAGCACTTTGGCAATGGAAAGAAATTAATTGCACAACACTAAGATTTTCCTTCCCAGGGCAATTCGGTGGTGACATAAAGAGTTCATTGAAACCTTTGCTCTCTTCTAGTACCTAGAATTACATCTATAGTGATTCTGGTAATTCTTAAAACGGTTAGGGTTAGAAAATTTTCAGTTACGTGGAATCTGTCACGATTAATCAGGGTATTGCAGCTCCCGCTACTGTGATTTCTTCATGGTTTAGAATTCATCATATGTAACCACGAGAATAATGCGTTTTATTAATAATTTATTGTGCGTGACAGCGTGTATTGAGATTTGGTAATGTCTTCTAGGAGTAAAAGGATCTTCGTGTTATTAGTTTCCCAATCAGAGTGTTCTAGGCAGAACCTACTGATAGTTTGAATGGTTGGTCGAAGAAAGCGTTTAAAAAAATGGTAATCAATGATCCATGATGAAAAATCAATTTACCAAATCAATTTCGATCGGCACTGTCTTTTGACATATGATCTAAAGTTTCAATTTTAAAGTGCCCAACAAAAGATTTTTATGCGCTTTAAAAAAGATTTTTGTGTCGTAGAACTTTCCCGCATACCCATTCATGTAAGGATTCTCTGGGTTTGTCTGTAATTTTGTGGGTTTGTCTGCGTACCCTAGAACTCCGTTTTTATGTGATCATCTCCTTATTTTCATTGCTTTCCAAGTTATTTACCATATTAATATTCTCTAGAAAGTCTGGAAATATTATCTAGGTTGGAGACTGGTAAATACTATTATCTATACCATTTTCGCAATATTATCTATGTTGGAAACTAGGTAAATACTATTATCTATATTGGAAACGGCATATATTGAAAGGGGTGAATTGATATTTATGACTTTAATCAATGAATAATTTTAACATATTTTTTAATTTTTTTAATAACTATTTAGCATTTAACTACGAAATTAATAGCAAACTCAAAAAATACATGTAGAAGTTGTATGTAAGTGGAATTTCATAAAGCCAGAAAACCACTGATTTTGTTTCGATATAAATGCAAGCACACAATTTTCTTTACATCAATGTTTGTTGACAACAACCTATAAAAGGCTCTAACCTCTCCCTTTTTGGAAAGCTATAACTAGTTGGAAGCACCAACTGCCTCTTCACATAAAGTGCAACGTGTTGTTTCTTTTCACAACACTATCTAAAGGAGACACTAATACCCTAAAAGATTAAGAAAACAAATATTTGTTACATTGACTACCTGATTTTTCAAATGTTGTACATTTTCTTGTCTTTGATGTTGCTCATTTTTAATCTCACTTTTCCTATTTTACACTACTTCTCTCTAATCTCACTATGACTGTTTGACAGTACTACTCATTCTTAATCGACTCTTCTTAATGTCTCGTCAATTTGACAGATTTAACTTAATAGTTTGATAGTCATTCCCATTTATTTTTGTGTCTCTCTCACGAGACAATTTCTAATAAATGTATCAAATCTCTCTATAAGATTTGAAGTCCTAGTTTTGAAGTCATCAACAACTTTGAATTCCTGGGTTTTGTATTAAATATCTTTGTTTGTTTGTATTCTCACATAGCATGAATGAATTGGTTCAGCCTTTCTTTAATGCTTCACCAGGTCCACCCATTTGTTTCAAATTCTCTTCAAAACCAAATAGTTGCAACCAATTGAAATAATGATGCCAATTATAATTTGTTATGTCCCTATACTACTAGTTTAACCCCTTATTGTTATTAGGGTAGCCCCCTTATTATATCGTTGTGCCCATGTAGTCTCCATATTGTTATTATTATGCCCCATAGAAGCCCACTATTGTTATTAGTGTGCTCTTACATTATTATTGTTATGTCGGCTCTGATTATATTATGACCCCTTAGACTCCTATATATAGAAAGGAGGTCTTGTCATTTGTATCATCCAAGAATTATTCATTTTTGTAAAGGAGGATGCCCCCTCGAAGAGGCTTATTCTGAAGGCTTTGATATCTCTTTTCTATCTTTTTCTGAGCTGGTTTCATAACACTTGGTATCAGAGCTTTGGATTATAGGATTTTGCTGCTCCAAACAGGGCTTCATGGAATTTTTGCTATAAATTTTTTATGTGATGTTTCAAAAGATAAAAACAAAACCCATTTTGGATGAAAGCGTTTTGAACCTCGGGTACAAATTTCGAATCTTGTCTCTCTATATTTTAGGAGATTTGATCTGAGGAAGTTAGGGTTTTTGCATGTTCCAAAATTCAATCTCAAACAGGGCATCATGGAATTTTTGCTCTAATTTTTTTTCTACGAAGGTTCAAACTCTGAAATCAAAACTCAATTGAGCTGAAATCATGGTGAATCTTGGGCCCAAATTTCAGATATTGTTTCTCTATATTTTTGGAGATACAGTTTAGGACATTGAGGGTTTTTGCAAGCTCCCGAATTACATCCCAAACAAGTGACCTTGTGAAAAATCATCATAACTTTCTATTTGAGCATCAAATTGAAATTTGGTAAGAATTTACATAAAGAGGACAGACTGTACTTTTCTATGTATTATTTCAGGTCTGAAGGTTGAAACAGTGACATGTTGCATGTCGTACAAGTTCGCTCTCCTGAACGAGTCTATAATCAGTTCATCGTAGAAGATTTGACATAACTCTTTATTGAAGTATCCAATAGTGATCAGACTGGTGACATTAGAAAGAGGATGCAGAGGACTACCACACGTTGCAATTTCAGACCTCGAAGATCGGAAATTTTAGAGATACAACCGATCCAAGATCAAGATCCTAAAAGAAAGAAAAAGAATGACTCAAATCAAGAAAATATAAACACCTAGTAATCAAAATTGGATGGATGATTTGAAGAATGCGATCGAAGCTAAGATAGATAGTTTTATCTATGTCATGGAAGTTGATATTGATGGTATGAAAGAATATTGGAAGAAAGACATGGAAGATTTGAAGAAAGGCATGAAAGGTTTGAAGGAAGGTGGGACAAAGCTACTACAAGAAAGGCCTCCTAATGGTGAAAAGGTAGTAGAGGAAACTCATGATGATAACAAAATTAATTTTAATCATGATTTCAAAGAATATAATGTTGGATTGAAGACCCAACATATTCCAAAGGTAGATATGAGGAAGTTTGATGGCATGTATCCCATAAAATAGATATTACGGATGGAGAAATATTTTGATCAACATAATATGCAAAACGCATAAAAGGTATTTATTGCATCTTTATATTTAGAACCAAATCAGTTTGTATGGTATAAAGGGATTTGTTCTCATAAAAAACTTGTCACCTAGTGAATTTTGACAGAGGAAATGATAGAACATTATGAGGATAGAAAGGGCAACACATTCTTTAGCCAATTGGTAAATCTCAAACATTAGAGTTCAATGACAGAGCATATTGAGGACTTCCAAAAATTCAATATAAGGGTGAATGATATTCTAGAGAAGCAAAGGATTGATGTATTCATAGGGACTTTAAAGGATAACATTTAACACGAGGTTCGTCATTGGGAACTTGATTCATTGAGGAAGGCGTCCAAGTTAGCAAGAAAAATGGAAAGAAAAATTATGGCAACAGAGAAGCCTACCACTCACAACTATAAAGTTGGAAGTGTTGTTGCCCCTAGCCTTCCACAACCTACAACGTTAAAACCACAACAATTGGAAGCAAAAAGAGAAAAATGTTTTTGTTACAGTTGTGATAGCAAACACACTAAAGGTCCTAAGTGTGCTGAGAAAAAATTATTTTACTTAGATTATGAAGAGGAGGAAGAAAAGGATCAAGAAACATCAAAAGAAGAGGATATACACCAGGAACCAACCCTAGAGAAAGAAGAAATGAATCTGACCGTATCTTGTAAAGCATTGACAAGAATTACCACTCCTCAAACTCTCAAGATAGAAGTACATGTTAAGAAGAAACAGGTTGAAGAAGTGAAAAATCACATCGAGCATCAAGAAATGAATTTGGCTATATCTTGTAATGCAATGGCAAGAATTACCACTCCTCAAACTCTCAAGATAGAAGGGCATATCAAGAATAAAAAATTTCAAGCAGTGAAAGATCACATCAAGCATCAACAATAAGCTCTCGACCTTTTAAAGGATAACCCCACTTTGGTGCAGAACCAAATGACACAACAGGAAAATCAACATCGCAGTGAAAGAACTTTTTATGTAGGTGATTGGGTATTTTTACAGCTAGATCCATACAAACAAATGTCCCTCAAGCCATCTAAGAAGGATAATAAATTATCACCAAATTACTATGGTCCTTAAAAGGTGATGCAAAAGATTGGTGCTATGACATACAAATTGGGCTTTCTTACACCTTCCCAAGTGCCCCCATTTTTCGATGCTTCATGTTTAAATAAGGTTATAGATGACAACCTCCCACTTCAAACAATATTGTTGGATCTTGACGACGAAGGAAAAATCATATTGGAACCTAAAGCAGTCATGGAAACAAGAACCTGATAGCTACGGAATCAATTAATTTCAGAGTATCTCATCATGTGGAAAAACTTACCCACTAAAGATTCCACATAGGAGGAAGATAATTTTATACAGAAGCATCCATAACTACTCAAACATTGAGGACAACACTTTTTGAAGGAGAGTGGCATGTTAGGTCCCTATACTACTGGTTTCACCCCTTATTGTTATTATTGTAGCCCCCTTATTATATTTTTGTGCCCATGTAGTCCCCATATTGTTATTATTATGCCCCATAGAAGTCCACTATATTTATAAAAAAGAGGTCTTGTCATTTGTATCATCCAAGAATTATTCATTTGTGTAATGTAAAGGAGGTTTCCCCTCGAAGAGGCTTATTTTGAAGGTGTTGTTCTGTCTTTTCTATCTTTTTGTGAGCTCATTTCATAACATAACTGAAATTGACATCATTTTAGAATGAGAATCAAAGTGCTAGCAAATGAAATAATGTTGCCACTCAGAATCAAAATCAGAATCGTAATTGACCTCATCATGACTTGTATCGTATGTTCACATAGTAACCATGATACCCGTCCATGTGGGATGTTGAAAGACAATACACTAAGTACTATGATATGATCTAGGTACTCCTATCACAGTTAACCAAAGATGCTCTGATGCTAACGAGTGCTCACTTTGAAGGGTTCGGTGGTGATGAGAGTGGAATAATGGATCAACCATTGAAGTAGTATCACATATATTGATTTAAATGTGTATCATTATATACAAAATAAACTTGCCATAGATGCCTCATGAGCCTTGAAGCATTCCAAAGGTACAAGGTTACCATGTAAATGATATTGAAAATAAAATGAATCTCTTCACATAAATAAGTATTTAAAAGAGTCACTTCTGAATGATATTACATATCAATAAAGAGTTTGTCTTAGGATATAACGCCTTCCTTAGAGATCTATGATATAATGAGTTACCTATATAAATTGGATAACAAATTCTTGTAGATGGGCACAATAAGCCCACATTATATCTGCACTTGTGGATAAGTACTTCACTTCCCTTATAGTGGTTCTGAATATTCAAAAGGATGTCATGATTGGCCTAGGTTCTCATGTTAGCATTGGTATTTCAGTGAGTGTTATCTGCTAAAATTTCCTGTTAAAGAGTTACCCTCAAGGGAGGTTGAATTTTTAGTTAAAGAAAACACTACAACATTGATCTATATCTCACTTTTGGATTAGTGGATTCGAGTATGAGGGGGTTCTTCTTGAAAACTTGAAGTCTTTATCCTCAAAAGTCAGTAGTAAATGTGCTTCACATCCGCAAAATAGCTCACTATGGTGTCTACTTTCATAAGTTGTATATTTCTCCAACATTGAAATTTTTTGTCCCTTTAGGTTCGTTCTATGTTAATTGTTGTTCCTCGTCAACCTATTTTCTCACAAAATTTTTAGTGGCAATAAATCGCTCATGGTTTCCATTGGTGTCCATGTCAACCAATTGTTCTCTAGTTGTCCAGTCTGCCATAGTGGGTCATGCCCTAGTGGTAACAACTATTGTTAGGAGCATGTTGGCTGTATCTGATGCTGGAACTAACTATAAATTTGGGAATCTATTGAAAGTATGCTTCAACTCAGAACAAGAGTTACTGATAGAGTTTCTCCAGATGGGCACCATTGAGAGACTGTTTTTTGTTGTAGATGAGTTGTTCACTAAGGACAAAGCAGAAAGTAAATGATCTCCTGAGGACTCTTTCTCTCATTCACCAAAATAGCTCATACAATCATTTTAATACTCTATAACTATAGTTAATCTTGAAAAACATTGTTTCCTATGATAATCATGATAATTAATTTCTTAAAAAAACATACTTTGTGAAGAATTGGAAGGCCAGACATCATTTCACAGACTTGTTACAAGGTTTATTGATATGGAATATAAGTAAAGATATAAATAAATACTAGAGAGTCTCTCTCTCTATTAAGTTCTCTTCGCAACTGAACTCAATTTGTGTCATACATCTATGTCCTCCACCCTATATAGATGTTATCAATAGTCATTTACTTCACTGGTTGCACATTGGTACTATACATATGGGGCATTTCTTTCCTTGAACCATATAAATATTTGCAATAGAAAATGAAAAACATTTCGTTATATATAGTTAATTTAAAAATTATATTTATAATATGTTAATTTATAGAAAATAAATTTTTAATTTAAATAATTGTATTTATTGGTTATTTAGATTTCACTAATAATTCAAATAAAAATAATTATTTTTTATAATAAAATTAATTTCCTTGAATAATATCATATATATAAGTTTTACTATCACGCTCCAAATGTATAAAGAGAAGTACAATAAGATTATCATAACTTTAATCGATTAAAAAAATATGTTTGATTTTGTGATACATTTCAAAATTTTCATATAATTTAAATATATGTTTGATTTTCTGATAATTTTGAAATTTTGATATCATTTAAATATAAGTGGAAAATTTATGAGAATTTATTTTGTTTTCAATTTTCTTAGTATCGCAAAGATAATGTATTTCTTCATCACTAGTTGTTTTCAAAGTTAGTTAGAGTGTGAAGTTTAAGAAACATGAAACATTAGGAGTGGAAACTCCATGCATATTTAGGGACACATAAAGGTTATTAAATAGATTAATACTAACATCTAAACTATGAAGTAGATCCACTCATAAAAATTAATACTAAATTAGGGTAATTAACTAGATCAGTTTGAAGAAAAATAATTATAATATTAAAGAAATTAATTATATTCTTAGGGGATTAAGATAGGATTTGACTTAAAAATAATAATATTATTAGTTAAAATAAGGTGAGAAAGATATTAGATAATAACAATTAAATTTTATTAATTTATATTAATATTAAATATAATGGAATTAAAAAATTAGATGTATTAATTTGAAATGTAATAAAAATATAGTGATAAGTAATGATAATAATGTAGAGAAATTGGGAGATACATAATATTAATTATAATAAAAAAAACATAATGTTTAATGCTAATTTTAAAATTAATTAATTAAGTCAAAGTTATTAAATTCAAATCATAAAAGTATTAAAAATGCATTGAAATTTTTTGAATTTGATTTGGTTAATATCAAAAGGAAATATGGGTTAAGGTATTATAAGCTAATTATAAACATCATAAACTAGTCTTAATAATGGGAAGATAAGATAAGGAATTGAAAGATAAGAAATTAATAGTGACTTTAAATTGATAGTGAATTGTTAGGTTAAAGAGGAAATTTCAAAAGTTAATATAATAATTTGGAATAAAAGATAAATAAAAAGAAGAGAAAAGAGAATCACTTTATTATATAAATTTGAATATTATGTTGGTACAACATAAGCTGAACTTGTAGTACTAGGAAATAAATGTGAGTACCGCAAAAAAAATTGGGTCAAGGAAAGTATTGAAGTGTTGAAACAGTTAACGGATAGCATGTTTTCAAGAATGATTTAACCTATCAAAATTCATGTGTTCCTCTGTGAAGGCTAAAAAATGGCTCATTTAGAGATCTTAGTGTGACAATGTCCACCTATATGATATTTAACCCTATCCTTCAAATATCTTCTTGGTTAGGCTATAAATGTTTTTTCATAAGAGCATTAAAGCATTCAGAGCTATGGCAAGAATAATAATGGTTGATTTAGAAATGTGACTGTGATTATTTCCACCTTTATGCTCTCTAAGACTATCCTTAAAACATCTGCCTGTTCGGCCTATATATCTGTTTTCATGAGAGCACTAGATTTAATAAACTTTGTAGACTAGGAAGATATGATTTTTTAGCATATCTACACAATTTCTTCATTTAGTTTAGGTCATATATCCCTAACATAACTACTCCCATCTATTATTAATTAGTTTCTTCAATATCACTTTATGGTAGTTCTAAAATCTCACTAATAAACTTGACATAGCTATTTGACTATCTTTAATATTATTTTTACAACTTTATTATTTTTATTACAACATTTTGTCATATTAAAGTACTATTATAATATAATATCACCAATATGATTTTCATTATATTCTTATTAGATTTGAATTTAATATATATATCTTTTTACTTAAACTTGGCATAGTTATTTTTTTATCTTTCATATTATTATTACAACTTTAATATTATCATTACAACATTATATTATATTAAAATACTGTTATAATATAATATCACCAATATGGTTATCAGTATATCACTATTTTGTTATTAGATTTGAATTTAACATATATAACTTTTTAATTTAATTAAATTTACTATGAAGATTAACTAAAAATATTTGATTATCATTACTTATTTTTCTCATCTTAGTGATCGTGATCTTTTCCATTTTAATCATAATAGTAAGATTCTTTATTTCATTCAAATCCAATTTTAATCATATATATTTATTATTGTTTCCTTTAATATCATACATAATTTTTTCTAATCACCCCAACATAATTACCTAGATCTATTATTAATTAATTTTTTTAATATATCTACTTCATAGTTCGAATATAATATGGAACTATTTAATCGTTATTTTACATTCATTAAGAACTATTCATGCTTTATTTTTCCATGATGATGGGTAGAGCATCCACTTGAAACATTCAACATTTCCCAAACCGCACAAAATAATTTCAATAAAAAATTTATCAAAAAGATAATTTGTTAAAAAAATTATCAATCATGATTTTGAACTATGAAAACTTCTCATCTTTTTATTAGGGTTCACCATATCCTTGTATTATCTTAATTTTATTTTTCCCTCTAATGCTTTATTGCATGACAAATTATCTTTATATTTAGGTGTAAAAATCTGTTGAAATTATTAATATTATGTAAAAGGGTAGCTTTCTCTACTGCAATGATTTAGCCAAGACTCCTTTGTTGAGGTTCTAATAGTTTTAGCTGGAATTTGAAGCCATTTTAAGGAGCCTCTTGCTGTCCACATCATTCATATTTTTTTTCACATTAAATACCGAATCATGATTGTATTTTTATTGGGGGGAATTCTCACATGTATGAGGAAGGTAGGATATGGTGTATGATTATGATTGGAGATAAGAAATATAATATGAAATTAAATGTAATAAAAATAGAAAAAAGTGTAATTAAGATAAACGATGATGGGTTGTGTCTAAACACGGGATTACAATGCTTACGCACAAGGCATTGTGATTAGAAAATTGAAATGCATGATAATGATACAATGATGATTTCCATATTCTTCATGATCATGTATACTTGACCTACAAAGTCATTTATTTGTAGTGTCCAAATACAACTAATTTCCAATAATTACCAATTTCCTTATTGATATAAATGAGCATTTGTATTGATTATGTTTGCGGTATTATGGTTGAGTTTCGTGGTTTCTATGTTCATTAAACTCTGGCAATATATTAATTATATGACTTGTACCATCTATGGATTTTCTCATGAATTGTTTATCTATTAAGTAGTTAATTAATATATGTAGTAATAAGTGTTGTTACATCTATGTGGAGAGGGAATACAACCTTATTGGTGAATATGAGATGAATCAATGACTATGATGATCATATATAAGTTCATGACCTATACCTTCTACGTTTTACATGTTTTTGATTAAATGTCTAGTGTGTTCTAGGTAGTGTAGGCCAAGTAGTTGATTTGAGTTTGAAGGATTAGATTTGTCCTCATGTAAATAATGATTCTAAAAAGTCTCAGATAGTTTTGGGGAGTGATCTGGAGGCTAGCTTGGAATTGTTGCTCAGATCTCGGGACCACACCCCTTGAACTATTAATTTCAGACTGTAACTACATGGAAGCAGTTTCATGCATGTGGTTGGAGCCCTATAACTGCACCCTTACATGATTGTGCATCTCGTTGGGCTGCTAAGTCAAAGAAAGACAACCTTGACTCAAGGTTTGGTCACCTAAGGTAGTTATTTGGTGTTTAAATGTCTTGTAAGCCTTGAGGAATGTTTGTGACTTATCAATTGTCGACACCACTCTCATAACTGAAGCCTCGCGGTCAGGTCATCTCATAGTAACTCTTCATCTAATGTTTACCTTGGCAAGTCCATGAAATTGGGTAAATATGGGAGTGGTGGTTACATATTCGTAGCAGAGTTTCCAACTTCGAACACTTGGACTGGATGGGAGAAATGCATTTTTCGTGCATGCATGTTATTTTTCTATGTGTTTGTTGTACATGTGGTGTGATGTTCATTATGGTGGGTTTGTGTTGACATGATTTTGATGTTGGGATTATTGATATGTTGATTTCATTATATATACATATGTTATGATAATATGGATTTACTATTCATATAGCATAGCATCCTGTGAACTTCACTAAGCTGTGTTTGATTATGTCTATATTTAGTTTATCTAACATGGTATCTTTGTAGGAAGAAGAATATCATATATGAAAAGAAAAATTGGGGATTACAATTCACATGACTCTTTTTATAGATTAGATGAATAGCACAGAGATGAGGACTCTCTTGACATAATGGATACCTTGATAAGTCTAAAGGTAGAAATTAGAATTTTCAAAGAAGATGACATGATCATTCAGCTATAGGAAAGACTTTGTAGAGCACAGGAAAATCAAACAGATGTCAATGCAATGACTTTTTAGAGTTTATCATATTTACAGAGACAAGGAAAATCAAGAATCAGTTATGGACATGAGAAAAGGGAAAATGGGGCATATGGTAGTAGGTATCATCATTGAGGTGATAGGACAAATAGGGATGACATTGTCAGAGCTGGCAAATGGATGGATACACATGACAAGAGAGGTATTGTTTATGTATTGTTTATGGATTCTATTCTAGTTATAGATAAGAGAGATTGCATGGTCATCATTGGTATCATCCTTATAGGAGGAGTCAGAAAAATTGCTTTTAAGATGAGTTCAAGAAAGGTGAGCCTCATACCTATGACGGATAACTAAAAAAACTAGAAGATGAAGAAGCATGGTTTCTTGGAAGGAAAAAGTTCTTCGAGTTGCATGATTATATAAAGAATATGAAAGTCAAAATATCCATTTTCAGTTAAATCAATATCAGGCATTTGGTGGGAAGATGTGAAGTTTGTAAGGGGAATTAAGACAGAGGATTTGAGTTGGTATGAGTTTAAGAGACTTTTCAGAAAGAGATTATTATCAAAAAGATAATATGATGGTAAGGCTAAGGAGTTCTACAAGTTGAAGATGGGATCTATGACAAACTAAAACTATACAACCAAGTTTATGGAGTTGTTGAGGTATGTGGCATATATTAAGGATGAGAAGACAAAGGTTAAAATATTCATTAATGGATTTACCTTAGGATTTAATGATCATATTGAGTATGATGAGTCTCCGACATTGGAGGATGTAATAAGAAAGTTTAATCATTGGTATGAGAAGTTTAAGTGCAAGTCGAAGCTTAAGCAGGGATGGAAATCTAATGAAAATACTAAGGTAAAGTGGGATAAGAAGCATGGAAGATCTCAGGATGTAGGTAAAAGGGAAAATGCATCATTATACAATAAATTTAATGCAATTTATAGAGGATAGGGACTTTAATATGAGCAGGACAATGGTGATGGTAGGAAGTCTTTGTAGTGTTGGACCTGTGGCAGAGATCATAATAGGAGATATTATCCATGGTATTGAGGTGGCATACCTTAGACTTATAGTGCTCATGAGGCACAAACAGTTGGGGATGTTGGAATAAGTATTCCTCATATTTATGCAACATTGAATAATAGGCAGGATGATCATCTGACATCTTTTATCGATATGGAAGGTAAGCTTTGTGACTGAGTTATTTATATTTATATTGACCCCAGATCTCACTATAGTTATATCATTCCTAACCTAGTGCATAAACATTTCTTGAATAAATAAGTTCATATAGAGCCTTCGTTGGTGCAGTTGGCTACTTGTATGAAGAAAAGAGTTCATCATTTGGTGGGATCGTATGCATTTGAGATTAATAGTATGTCTACATCAATAAATCTAAATGTGCTTCTATTGCAATCATACAATATGTTGTTGGGTATGGATTGGTTGCACAATAAATTAGATTGATATGATAAGGCTATTGAGTGCATGGATGACAATGGAGAGAAGATAATCTTACAGGTTAAGAATCCTACATCAGTGACAATGGTTATAGCTATGTAGGAAAATTGTAGTAGCTGGAAGGGATATGTATTGTTTGCAGATCATATTTCAAGTGATAAAGGGAAGGATGTTGAGGATGTTTAAGGTCTAAAGAGTTATCTAATTTTGCAGAAGTTTCGAGATGTATTTCCAATAGATATTTTAGAGCTATCGTCTCATAGGAAAGTGGACTTTTCTATTGATTTTATAACGGGACCAACACCAACATCTAAGGCACCTTACAAGATGAACACTTTGAAGGTGGTGGAATTGAAGTTCCAGCTTAAGGAAATTCTCAATAAGGGATGCATTAGGCAAAGTGTGGCATTCATCCTTTGTCATGGATTAATGAATTTTTAAATCAATTGAAGGGAGTAGAAGAGTTTTTGATGATCGATTTGAGATCAGGGTATCATCAAGTATACATCAAAGAAGACGATATCTAAAAAACTGCATTTCGTATTAGGTATAACAATTATGAGTTTGTAGTAGATCCTTTTGTTTTTAATAATGGTGCAATTACGTTCATTTGTTTGATGAATAGTGTGTTGCATCCATGTCTAGAGAAGTTTGTGATAGTATTTATCAATGACATATTGATATATTCAAAAAATGAGGAAGAGCATGTAGAGCACCTAGCAGTAATGTTAATATTGTTGAGGAAGCATCAGTTGTATGCCAACCTTAGTAAGTGAATTTTATTTTAGACAAAATTTCATCACTGGGGACATGTTGTTTCTAAGGAAGTTATAACAGTGGACCTAAAAAATATCAAAGCTATAATGGAATGGGAAACTCCTAGGAATGTGCATGAGGTCAGATCATTTTTGGGATTAGCAGGTTATTACAGGAGGTTCATTAGGTACTTCCCATGGGTTTCTTATCCTGTTAGACCTTTTCAGAGGAAAGGAAATAAATTTGAAGGGATAGAGGAATGTGTAGCTAGTTTTGAGTAGTTCGATTAGTTGTTTACAAATGTTCAAGTTCTAAAGATAGAAAATACAGATAAAGAATTTGTAGTGTGTACAAATGTTTGCAATAGAGAACTTGGTGGAGTCTTGTTGCAGCAGGGATAGGTGCTATGCAATGAGTCAAAGAAACTGAAGGAGAATGTGTAGAATTATGTGACTCATTATCTTTAATAGGAAGTGATCATTCACGCATTGAATATTTGTAGGAATTATCTTCTTGGTAGGAGCTTTGACTTGGTGAGTGATCATAGTGGACTGGGGTACTTATTTTATCAACCTAATTTGAATGACAGGAAATCTTGATGGTTGGATACTCTCCGTGAGTTTGACTTTTAGATTAGCTATATTAAGGGCAGGGAGAAAAGGGTTGTAGATGCTCTTAGGAGAATAGTGAAGGTAAATCACATTGTAGCTATGAGTTCATATGGGATAGAACTACAAGAACAAATCTTGCAATCTGGGTAGCACGATGACATGTAACAAGAACTTAAGCACAATCTACATCAGTAGGGTAGAGATGAATAATATGTGGATTATCATCTCACGACAAATCACTTGGTGATATTTAGGGATAATATCTATGTATCAAAAAATAATGAACTCTAGAAGCTTATATTAAGGTTATTTCATGTTAAGCCATATTTAGTTCACTCAGGATACCACAAGATATTGAAAAAAATTAAAAAAGTCTATCATTAGTTGAACTTGACAAAAGAGATGGTTGAGTTTGTTGTGAGATGTTTGGATTATCAGCCATTAAAAGGAGAGTGTAAGCATCCAAGTAGTTTATTGTAGCCTATTTTGATTCTAGAGTTGAAATGGGAGGTCATTTCAATATATTTAATTACGGGTTTTCCAAAGACATATAGACATCATAATCCCATTATGGTTGTGTTAGATAGGTTGACCATGGTAGCTCACTTGATTCTAGTGAAATCTATTATTTGAGATAGTGAGGTAGCGAAGGTCGTCAATAGGGAGACAATCAGAGTGCATGGTGTTCCCAAGAAGATTGTATCTGACAGAGATGCAAAGTTCACTTCAAGGCTTTGAAAGGAGTTGTTCGTAGGTTTGAGGATAGAGTTAGCCTTTACTACAACTTATATTCCATAAAGAGATGTACATACAGAGAGGGTTAAAACAATTCTTGAGGACATGTTGAGGATGTATGTCATGCATTAGTAGTGGAGGTGGGAAGAGTATCTTCAACTGGTTGAGTTTGCTTATAAAAATGGGCATCAACAATATTTGAAGATGAGTCTGTTTGAGGCACTTTATGGGTAGAGATTTAATACTCCCTTAAGTTGGAGTGATATAGTGAACAGGGTATTGATTTGAACAAATATGTTGGCAGAGATGAAACAATAAATGTAGGTTATTAAAAGGAATTTAAAGGTAGCACAGGACATGCAGAAGAGCTATGCATATGAACACAAAGTATTTAAGGAGTTTCAAGATGGAGAAATTGTATATTTGTGTATCAAGCCCAAGAGGAGCTTCTTGAGCATTGGGTCATGTGACACCTCAGTATTGCAGGCCTTTTGAGGTCCTTCAAAGGATTGGACCAATGGCCTAAATACTTGCACTTCATCAGACAGAGAAAGTCCATGATGCTTTCCATGTTTTATTGCTTAAGAATTATTTCCATGATGTTAATCATGTGATTGAATGGTATGTATTGCAGGTGGAACCAAAGGGATAATTTCAGCCATAACCATAATACACATTTTGTTAAAATATGTAACTAAGTTTGATCTTCATCATGACATATGTAATCATGATTTTTATGTATTTTATTTAATTAGAAAATAAATGTACTATTGTTCTTGTTGAGGAATGAGTTTCATGCTCAAGGAAATTAATTTTTAGGTCTAGCTCCCATTGTAGCTCCTACGGTTTGTCATCGAGTCTACACATCATTAAGTTATTATCATGTATGAAAGAACCATTTTGTCAAGTTACATAATGTAAAATTATTTGAGTTCAAATACACTCAAGGAAAACCACCAAGATAAAGTCAAAATGCATGCAACAAGTCGGCCGATTTTTATGGGACTACAAGACTATATAAAGAATTCTAGTCGACCGAGTCCATTGGAAGAAAATATCTCACAAAATAAACTCTATGAAGAGCAGTGAAATCAACAAAGGAAGTACAAGATCAAGTGAAGAGGAAGAGGCATAATTCCAAGACTATTTTTGGGCTAAAAATATCACACGTGCACGATGAAGTTAGCACCTCCACTACAGTCATACCAAAGAAACCAAATTTTGGTTTCAATATTGTCTAAATTGAAGACCAAAATATTGAAGAGAAGGGAACTTTCCAAGTGAAGGAAAAGAAGAATTGAAATTACCGTTATTACCTCAAACGCACGACAATTGCAGCAAGCTACAAGTAGCTGAAAATTGAAGGAAGATAACATCTCTAGTATATCATGGCCAAGGTTAAGAAGAAGGAGAAGTTGTAGTTGTTTCTAGTCAAGGTTGACTTTGTTTTACTTGAAAAGAAGAGAACAAGTTTTGACTTGATCTTGGAAGAGTTTTTGGCCAAGGGTCTAGGTCTTGGAATTCATTAATTGCAGATTCTATAAGAAGAAGAATTATTGTGGGTTCTCCTCTCACAATTGGAGAGGTTTTGGCCCTGGATGATCGCCTATATATTATGTTTTTTTTCTTATTATTCTTTATGGTTTTGTAGATGTTTGACTAATATGACACAAATAATAATCAATAAGAGAATGAAGCTAAGCTAATGAATTAAAAATATATCACAAACAATTATCAATTTAGAGAAATCACCTACACTTGTTGCCCTCATCTTTCTCAACATGGTATCAGAGTTGAGGAAACAAGTCAAGGAAGGACAGCTCAAAGAAGGAAATTGAAGGGTCAAAGCACTAAAATATCTTCAAGAGCTAAGGTAGCAAGATGAGGAAAAGAATATTGAAGAGATACACCAAAAATAGTATCAAGAAAAGTCAAGGCATAAAAGAAAAAAATGAATATTCAAGAATACTTAAGGGTCAAGCTCAAAAATAAAACTTGATAAAAGTTTGGGCACAAAAATTCTCAAGGTTTGGTATCAAAATAGTAAGAAATTGATAGTGAACTACATCTCCATCTTAAGACATTGAAACCCTAGTAATGAGAAAACCTAGTCTTGAGGTACATGTGCCTTATGATTTGTGAGATTGTGATGTTGGATAAATTGCAATGCAATGTAAAATTGCAACAACGTTGTTGTCATATTACAACGTTGGATAGATTTCTATATTATTTTGAATTCAATAATAATACTAATAATAATAATAATAATTAATCTTATTAATAATAATATTGTTATTATTAAACATTTTTAAATCTTGTTTGTACCTCACAAAGGATGACCTTAGTTAAGTAAGGTTGAAAATGTTTTACTTTTGTCAGCCATGGTTAACTAAAATATAATATGGTTGAGCTACGTTGACTACAGATGACTGTGAGTGGGAAAGTTTGACTACTATCAAATATGGTAAACAAAGGGTTGAGCAAGTTTGATCATGGTTAACTATTTAAACAAAAACTACAAAGGATGACTTTGTTTGGACTTTTTTTCTTACTAATGTGGTTGAAAATGTTTAACTATTAATATTAATCAATAAGAATAATAGGTGATTATGCTTGACCAAAGTTGAAGAGTATTCATAGTCAAACATAGTCAACCACATTAATAAAGCAATGTGTTCTAAACTGTATTGATATTAATGTTATTAAACATTTTAATAAAACATCAACTATGGGTGTGGATGGTTTAACCATGGGTGGACATGGCTGACTATAGTTGTCAAAATTGAGCATGCTTAAACATCACTTATTATGTTTTACTATGGTTAATGATTGTATGGGTATGGTTAATTATGGTTGATCATTATTCCCATCAAAGTTATGGCATCTCTATCGTTAGAATGATTGACGCAACAAAATTCCATTTCATTTTAAGAAAAGATTTTATATAGAAATTCAAAGAAACTCCAAATACCGACCTCCTTACACTTGGTTTTCATCATCCCTGCATGCAACTTCATAGCTATACCATTTCTTGATATCTTATTTGGTTCTTTGTAGACATGCCTCTCTTCTCTTAATAAACCAAATATGACAGAGAAGTGAGCATAAATAGAATATGGAAAACACAAGGAGAAAAACAAAAAGAAATATTAAAGATAAAACACATTAAAAAATGTGCAACACAAGCAACAACCACGCCATGTAAAGCAGTGGGGAAGAAAAACAATTCCTATGCATGTCTCATGACCCCATCAATCAACTCTCTTCTCTCATCTCGGCAAACCTACATTGTTCCTCCTCTTTTTATGACTTTACATTGTTGTCTATCTTATCATGTATCGAGCCAATTGAGTTCATTAATATTTCATTTCTAAATATAGTTGTCCCAAACATCAAGGTTAAGTATGCTTCATTTGTAGTCAATCAATGGCTATAGCACAAAAAACCTTCCTGAAGAAACTATAGGCTGTAAAAATCTTGGTCGAAAATTGATGTAAAAAATAATAAGACAAATGTCATGGGACACATATTCCAAGCTAAATGGTGGGGAAAACATACTAGTGGGTGTTCATTTGGTTAATATGGCTAAGAGGAAATTGGCAAAGGAAGAGGAAAAGGCTTTGGAAAGGCATGAGGAATTAATTAGCATTGTATTTATGAAAATAATGAAAATTAAGAGAAAAGGAAGGTGAAAGGTCACATGTGGCATCTAAGTAGGAAATTAAAGGAAAATAATGGAAAATGAAGAAAATAGGGGCCTCTTTAATAAAAAGTTTTATGAGGATCGGTTCACAAGATTTCGACAGTTCAGTTTTGAAGCTCTCTCTATATTCTCTCTCTCACACTCTTGGACATAGATCTTTCTTGCAGCACTTCAAATTTTCATAAGGAAAGAAAAGAAGGAAAAGAGGAAGCAAAGATCAAGAAAGGAAGACTAGGATCAACCAGCTACAACGTGATTATTTGCAAGTATAAATTTTCATGTGTGATTTCCTTGCTAGAATTGGCATGCTTGGTACATGCTTGTGTGTATTTGGTCCTCTTGTTGTGATTCGCTTGGGTTTTGGCAGGTGCGACAATGTTCTTCAACCATGCCTTATGATTTTTGGATAGCCATTGTGTGATGGGTTATCTTGTATTTGGTTGAGTTGGATTGCCAGATGGTTTCAAAACTAAGTGAGGTGGTCTGTGAAAGAAAGAACACATGGCCTAGGAATCCTAGAACTGGACTGGAATTGCGTTAAGGCATATTTTGTGTGCTTCGGTGGGCCTAGCAATCCTCAACCTTTGTATGGAAGGATATAAAATAAATCCTAGAGGTGTTTTCCTTTGATTAGGCCTATGATTCATTGGTCCACAAATGGCGGGATATATGGTAAATCATAGAGGGTGGAGTATTTATTATGCCTAGGAATCCTTGACCATTATATGGCAAGGTATACCACAAAGCCTAGATACTAGGAGACACATAAATTCCTTGCGGTGTAGGTGGAGAAATGCAGTGGCATCCATGCTTGTTTAGGGCCTAGTGATCTAGTGGGGATTGCGGTAAAGCCTGTGGAATCCTGGTTTGGCTTAGTTTTGAGTCCAAAATTCATGCTTGGAATATGGAATGCAGGTGATTGGCGAAAATAAATATTTTGTTCATCCAATCAATGGTTGATAGTTTGTGGAAGTCCCATGCCCAGTTTTCTTTTTCATTTATTAATAATAGATCTTTCTCCTTGGTATATCATGTGTGAATGTACTAGCTTAAATGTGGATTTTATGGTTTTTATATCCTTGTATTTATGTTTATTATATGCAGTTATGAATATGTTTTATGACAGATTTGATGTATGGTTTCCATCATGTTTTGATTAGTGGTTTCAAGTATAATGAGGATATCACGTAATATATAACAATGCAACTATTATAATATGGAAATAATGCTTCTTTACGAATTTTCAGATAAGTACGAGACCCTTATGATCACATATGATGTTATGACTTGTAGATTGCATATTTGTGACATGTTTAATAAACTATCTATCATGGCTAGTAGGGGTCCAATCAAGTCATTGATCAATTTTTTGTATTAGTACTTTTGTTTCAATGTAATTTATCATTTTTGAAGGTTTTGTGAAGTTCTGGGAAGTCACATGAGTCCTGGCCCAAAAAATGTGCCTCAAAATAGGTGGTCACTGGCATGCCCGTGCTATGGGAGTGACTGGAAGGCCTTAGTCGCATTCTCGGCTTGTCATGGGAGTAGTTGGGTGTCCATATTAGTGAAATGTTAAGTTTCCTCGGAGGTTGGTCACCTAGAAGGGTTTCTTGGCCCCTTAAGGTTTTGTAGCATCTGTGGAAGGTCATATTGGTTTGGTTTTGTTGATTCCACTTCCATAACTATACATAGGGATTTGAATCACATCATAGTAGCCTCTCATCACATGTTTATCCTAGTAGACAGGTTAACTTGGGTAAACGTGGGAGGAGGATGTTACAGAGTGGTATAAGAGCATGGTTTTGTTCTCTTTGTGGAATGTTTGGTTATCTTCTCTTTGGGTGTTATCTGATACTACAAAGTGGTATCAAAGCATGGTTCAACACTTGGACTGGATGGGTAGAATTTATTTGTCATCCATGCATGTAGGTTGTATTTGTGCTTATTATGTATGCATGGCAGTGGTCATTGTTACAATTGTCTTTCCATGTGGAAGTTGGTGATGTTGTCGTGGGGATGTGTTTGTCATGAATTCTTGTTGATGGTATATGCATTTGTTATGCATGTCTATGTCGATATGGTGTTATGCATGCATTGTCATGGTTATAGTTATGCATGTATAGTAGGTCAAGAATTCGCTGTGAGGTCATTGTATGTAGATTGTCTCATCATGATGTTGTTGGTTGTCATAATGCTAATGTATTGGTTGAGATAGAGTAGGAGATGTAGATAATCAAAGTGAGGTTGCAACACTGGCCTTGGGGTAAGAGCACATCGTCATACAGGTTTCTATGATCGGTATGCAGTTATGTTGGCTAATGGTTGTTATAAGCATTGGGGACATGTACATGTCTATAATTCTTTGGTTGTTGTGGTTACATGTATGAAAAATGTTACTTAATCAGTATTGTTATATGCATATGCATTGGATAGACATGAATGATAATAAATTATTATTTTATGCATTGTCGTCATATGCATGAAGAGTATGGTCATTGAATTTAAGATCATTATGTTATGTGTATCGTTCTAATTTGGATTGGCCTATGTAGATGGTTAGGGTTACACAATTCAGGTATGGCTTAACCTATTTGTGATATTATGTTGTACTAATCTAGACTGACTGTGAATCTATGATTGTTACGCATGAATGATGATTGCTTATTGAGTTTATGATGTGAGAATGTTCGATAGCTACTGTCATGGATCTCATGACATTATTTATGATTGAGTTGATATGTTGTGAAGTTATGTTATGAAACCAGATCACAAAAGGATAGAAAAGATAGATCAACGCCTTAGAATTCAGCCTCTTCGAGGGGGGAAGCTCCTTTACATTAAACAAATGAACAATTCTTGGATGATACAAATGACAAGGCCTCCTTTCTATATATAGGAGTCTAAGGGGTCATAATATAATCAGAGCCGACATAACAATAATAATGTAAGGGCACAATAATAACAATAGTGGGCTTCTATGGGGCACAATAATAACAATATGGGGACTACATGTGCACAACAGCATAATAAGGGGGTTGTACTAATAAAAATAAGGGGTTACACTAGTAGTATAGGGACTTAACATGCTCCTCTCCTTCAAAAAGTTTTGTCCTCATCACTTGAGTAGTTCTTGGCGCTTTTGTATAAATTATTGTCCTCCCATGTGGAATCTTCAGCAAGTAAGTTCTTCCACTTGATGAGACACTCTGAAATTGATCTATTTCGTATCTTTCGTTTTCTCGGTTTTGTGACTGCTTCAGGTTCCAATATGATTTTTCCTTCCTAGTCAAGTTCTCGCAATATTGTTTGAACTGGGATCTTCTGCAACTTTTGAATGAGTTCCCACTCCTTTGGGCATATGGATATATGTAAGGTCTGATGTTTGGAGGAACACTTCATGGAATCAAATGAATAGCATGATCATGATCACAAATAGGTGCAAGGCATTTGGGAGTCTCAAATACCTTGGAATGATTGTCCAAAACATTTTGGAGATCTGGAGAAATACATGATTTCTATGTGGGATACTCTAGTGAACATAATTGTGCAATTACACCCCATTGTTATTTATTTAGAATCTTTGTCATGTTGTTAGAGTTGATTATCTTTCCAAGTTTTCCTTCGATACCTCTCAATTCAACTTCCTTTCCTTCCCAAAAAAAAAATTCAAGAAAAGTTCTTGAAAATTAAAAGCTATCATACCCAAAGATTGTGGCCATTGGACTCCTAGAAAAACATCAACACCACCCATTGGAATGGAAAGCATTGGGATATTCAATACATATTCTCCCATGGATAGCTTGATATTATGGCACTTTCTAGAGAAATGTATGGTTCCTCCACTTGCAACCATCACTTGACACTCCGGTGCTAGATATAGGAAGCAATTCAACTCCTTGGCTATCTTACAATCAATAAAATTATGGTACTTCCCGAATCAATCAACACTCTTACCTTTTTCTTCTTGATATGTCCTTCTATCTTGATAGTTTGAGGAGTAGTAATTTATTCCAATGCATTACAAGATATGGTCGGATTGAGTTCCTGAGAATTGATGTGATCTTTAAATTGTTGAACATTTTTCTTCTTGATATGTCCTTCTATATTGATAGTTTGAGGAGTGGTAATTCTATCCAATGCATTACAAGATATGGTCGGATTCATTTCTTCTTCCTTGAAGAGATATTTCACTTCTTGAACCTCTTTCCTTTTGATATGTCCTTCTATCTTGAGAGTTTCAGGAGTGGTAATTATTTCCAATGCTTTACAAGATATGGTCAGATTCATTTCTTCTTTCTCTGGTGTTGGTTCTTGGTGTATATACTCTTCTCTTGAATTTTCTTGATCCTTTTCTTCCTCCTCTCCACAATCAATGTAAAATAATTTCTTCTCAACACACTTACGACCTTTAATGTATTTGTTATCGCATTTGTAACAAAGCTCTTTTTCTTTTTTTCTTCCAATTTTTTTGGTGTAACCCTTGTAGGTTGTGGAAGGCTAGGAGAAAAAAAACTTCCATCTTTATAGTTGTGAGGGGTAGAATTCCTTGTTACCATAATTTTGCTTTCCACTTTGTAACAAATCCCTCTTTCTCTTTTTTCTTCCAATTGTTGTGGTGTTGCTCTAAAGAAGGTGTTGTTCTTTGTATCCTCATAGTGTGATATCATTTCCTCTGTGAAAATTGACCACATAACAATTTTTTTATGAGAACAAAGCCCTTTATACCATAAAAAGTGATCTGATTCTAATATGAAGATGCAATGCATACCTTTTGTAATAGTGGTACACCACGTAGATCAAAATATTGCTCCATCTATAATATCCAATTTACTAGATCCTTTCCATCAAACTTCCTCATATCGCCTTTTCTTGATTTCAGGAGCTCGATCTTGAAATGACTATAACTCTATACTTTTAGATCAAAAAGTTCTAAAATTTTCTCCTGCAGTAGCCCTCGAGTCCTCTTTCTAACCCCACAAGTCTTATCAGAATTTGATTTTCCAATAGAGAGTTATGCCCAATCTCCTAAGATGACCTGATTATATAATGTTTCAGTAGAACGAACTTGTATAACATGCCACATGTTACTTTTTTAACCTTCGGTCTGAAAACTATGGAAAAAAGCTGCAGTTCATTCTCTTTCTGTAACTTCTTACGAAATTTCAATTTTTGGTTCAAAGAGAAAGTTATGAGAATTTTCTCAAGGTCACCTGTTTAGGATGTAATATGGGAGTCTGCAAAAACCCTAACTTCCTTAGATCATATATTCGAAAATATAGTGAGACAAGATTTGAAATTCAGACCCGAGATTCAGAACGATTTCTTCTCAAATGTGTTTTTTCTTTATCTTCTGAAACTTTTTTGCAAAAACGGTATAGCGAAAATACCACGATGACCTGTTTTAGATGAAATTCTGGAGCTTGTAAAAACCTTAACTTCCTCAGATCATATCTCCGACAATATAGCGAGACATGATCAAAAATTTGGACTCAAGGTTTAGCACGATCTCATCTCAAATAGGTTTTTTTCTTAGCTTTTGAAACGTTGTAGAAAGAATGTTATAGTGAAAATTCTATGAAGACCTGTTTGGAGCAGCGAAACCCTAGAATGCAAAGCTCTGATACCAAATGTTATGAAACCAACTCACAAAAAGATAGAAAATATAGATCAGCACCTTAGAATTTAGCCTCTTCGAGAGGGAAATCTCCTTTACATTACACAAATGAACAATTGTTAGATGATACAAATGATAAGACCTCTTTTCTATATATAGGACTCTAAGGGGTCATAATATAATTAGAGTCGACATAACAATAATAGTGTAAGGGCACAATAATAACAATATGGGGACTACATGGGCAGAAAAATATAATAAGGGGGTTGTACGAATAACAATAAGGGGTTATACTGGTAGTATAGGGACCTAACAAGTTACATCGTGCTAACCTAGATTGATTGTGCAAACAACCTAACCTCCCTTGTCATACTTTACACTATGAGTTTTATTATGCTGATTACTTGGTGTGTGAATGTTTGATTATGTCATCTATTTCATGTTTTAGATTTTGATAATGTTGTCTATTTAGTGTTTGGGGTCTATTATGTCATATATTTGTTTTTTGAATCTTTTATTAATTGCATGAGATGAGTATGTGTATATAATATTGCATGAAGTAATGATCTTGTTTTAAGGTGATTTCTATAACACATATGTGGTGAGACAACTTATGTGCACTTGAGTGTAAGTAAGTGTTTGTTGTAGTATTATGATTTTCACTATTAATTGATTATAAAATGGTTTTTCATCTAGGAAAGTTTCATTTCAATTAATATACATGATGTTTTTATCCTTGGAACACGTGGTTGACATGTGTAAATAGTTGCAAGGAAACATGCATTGTATTAGTGTGACAAGCTAATAGTTGATTTGTTCATATAACTATTCGTTGGGTTATGAGAAAATTGCTACAAGGTAAAGGTAAAAGAAAGGAATTGTGAGAGAATTCATTTTGCTATGGTTGGAAACCATAATTTCAAATGAATGAATGCTTTGACTACATGAATTCTTTTTAACCTAGATTTTTCCTGATATTATGTGGATATATGTTACTTTCCTAAACATGTATTTGACAAATATATTAAGATGATTTTCAGCTATGGATAGATTCTTCAAGGGAATGGAGTCCCTTGAGAGATGATATGTGTATGAGGTTAGTTATAGGTTAGTGTGCCAGGTACAACAAGGGAAGGCAAATGGTATATTGTTATATTTCTTTATACAATTATAGTTATGTGTTTATGGAAATATGATACATAGAATTGTGTGGCAATGCGATGACCATGAAACGTTGGAGAAGGCTCAGGTTGATCTTTCCTTTGGAAGCAAAATCCATGAGGATTTAGTCATGATGTTTGTTGCTAGTCTTGTTATTATGGTCTTTTTCTTGATTTGTTTATGCTTGATCAGCGGTCTTGATTGTGTTAAGTACATGATCATGCTACTTTGTTTATGGTGTCGTATTGTTTTTTTCTTTTCGTGGTTTTCTTCTTATTTTTTTCATGTTCTTGAATTTTTTGTTTTTATGGTATTGGGAACTAGTTGGGAAAGGAGGAATGTTAATAGACCTCGGGGAGAGTTGTGTGAAACCCAATAGGTAATAAAACACTGGGATTAATCTCGATACATGAATAAGAGCAGCTAAAGGAAAGTGTATGATAGTGAGTTGGATTGGTTGGGTCCATTGGGATAAATGGACAATGGAAGAGAAATCATGAAAAATGTAACGTTAAAGGTAGATTAAATTGATTTGATGCTTCAAATGCCTTGGCTATGTTCAGAATTGTTGTTCTCAATGTTGTGTATGTTATTCACAGATAAGGGGAGTTATCGTAACCTTAACCTTATGATATTTGTTAACTATGTTGTAATCATGATTATGTTGATGTCTATATATGTATACATGTATGTTTGTATTTCATTATCTGACAGGGTCGTCATAAATCATGATCGTTTAATGCTAATGTGTGTGTGTGTGTGTGTGTGTATGTATGTGTGTGTGTGTGTGTGTGTGTGTGTGTGTGTGTGTGTATTTATGTATGTATGTATGTCACGACTTGACAGGGTTGTCAAGGATCATTCTTGTGGAGGAATGATTTCTTATGCAGGTGAATGGCATGAAGAGGTTCCTAGTTTATGAGAAATCAAGTGAGAAGAGTAGCCCTGACAAATCCATGATGTTAGTATCTTGTGGTTATGATTTGATATTATGTGATTATACTATGTCTATGTTATGGATAGACTATGTTGAGGGACACATGAGTGGAATGAAAGAAGTGTGTTTTGCGACATGTTGGGACAAGCATGGATAAGACAATAGAAGAAAGGTTGTTTGGTAAGGACAATGTGGTATTTGGATGTGTAGTATTGGTGTTTTGTACATGTAGTATATGTAGTATTATGTACATATGATGTTCTGTGTGTGTTGTATATATGGTGTTGTTTGTATATTTCATATTCATTGTTGGGTATAGATGGTGTTATGTACATGTTGGATATGTGGTGTTGTGTGCTTATCAAACTGTGGCATGTTGGATATGCATTGTTGTTCGCATATGGTGCTATGTGCATGTTGGATATGTGGTGTTGTATACATATGGTGTTATGTACATGTTTTATATGCAGTGATACATACATATGGCATTGTGTGCATGTTGTACATGTGGTGCTATATACCTATGGTCTTGTGTGCATGATTGTGCATGTGGTGTTGTGTACATGTGGTGTCATGTACATGTCTTGCATGTGGTGTTGTGTACACGTTGTACAAGTGGTGGAGTGTAAATATGGAATTGTGTACAAATTGTGCAGATGGTTCGATGTACATGTGATGTTGTGTACACGTTGTGCAAGTGTTATTGTGTATATGTTGTACATATAGTACTAGTGTACATTTGATATTTTGTGCATGTCATACATGCTATGTCTTGTACATCCAGTAATATGTATGTGCATTGTGTAGTCGTGATATCATGAAATGTGTATTTGTTGTGTTGTACTCTGTTTATGTATATGTATTGTGTTGTATTGTACACCAGGTGTAGGCTTATGTATGGTGTGGTGTTCTGCATTGGATGTAGGTGTATGCATTATGTGGTGACAAACGCTATGTTTGGATGTATGTGTTGTGATCTACATTGTGTATGTGTATGTGGGTGAAGGGAAGGTATTGGGTGTTTGTAGGGTGTGGCAAATGATTGGATGTGCATACAGAAAGGACAAAGGATAAAGGTACATGATAAGGATCGAATAATGGCTAAGTATTAGTATTTTATTTCATTTTTATTATGCATGCGATCTATGATTCTGATTTATGATTGTTACATGTGATCTATAATTTTGATTTATGATGGTTGATTTTTGAGCTAACAGAGTGTGATATGTTTAGACATGATTATTTAATCAAACAACTAATTTGATTTTTTGTCACTAGAAGTGAACATCACTGAAAAAGTACCTCTTTGAGAATCTACCATTGAGGTATTATGTCAACTTATTTCAATTTATTTTAAATCTAATGGCAGTTATGTGCTTGGTATAGGGAATCATGAAAAATGCCTAGTTCGGTGGTTGAAACTGGTTGCAAGGATTAGCAACATCATTGAAAGGAATTGGAAAATCCAACAATATGTTGCTAAAGCACTTTAGTAGTAGGGCCATTATGGGACACTGGTGCCCAATAATTTCCATTAATTTCCATCAGCATGCTATGATTAAAATCATGGTTTTGAGGTAGGGTTATCCCTTGGTTTTTGGACCTTCCGATGTGAAGAAACCTTTCCAAGGGATGGATGACCTCGGATATGGGATGTTGCGGAACTTGGAATGTGAGTGACTAGTAGCAGAGATGGGAAGGTAGGGGATAGATTTTTTTTTTCATTAGCATTTGCAGATGGAATCAGATGTGCATTGGGAGTGTGCCTTAGAACAACGAGCCAATAAATATTCACTGAGAGGACAAGCAGTTCAGGATTGTAGCATTGGTTATCAGATGGAGTTTTGACTTTGGCAGTGGATTTTGGAATTCCTAGGAAGGAGGTGAATCTTGGTGTTCCTTTGAGGGTGGAGGTGTGATCCTCTAGATTCCTTGTTGCAGATGCAACAATTGTATCCTTTTATTTGTAGGTTAAGAAAATGTGTATATGTGTATATTATTATAAATATTTTTTCAAGCTGGATTTATAAATCTCCATGAACAATATGGTTATTTTCTTGTTGAAGCAAATGTGCTTAAGTATAACTGGTTGTTATTCTAAAATAGTAATGTGTTGTGTTATAAATATCATGTGAACAATATTATTTTCATGTTTTCAATAGTCCTCATTATAAATACTGCAATGAGTTGTGTTATATATCTCCATGGGAAGTATGTTTTGATTTTTAGTGGTCTTATTGGTTCTATGTGTCACTGAACACTCAGGATGGTGTTCGCCCAATGGGGAGGGTTCTGTAACAGCCTTGGTTAAAAACTCATGTAAAATCTAATAAGAACAAGCTCATGGGACATGAATTCCAAGCTGAAGGGTGGGAAAAAAATCCTATTCGGTGTTCATTTGGGTTATTATGGCTAAAAATATATTGGTAAAGGAAAAGGATGAGGCATTAATTGGCATTTATTTATGAAAATAATGGAAATTAGGAGAAAAGGAAGGTGAAAGGTCACAAGTTGCTTGTGAGGAGGAAATTGAAGGAAAATACCAGAAAATGAAGAAAAGAGATGCCTCATTAACAAAAAGGCTTATGAGGATTAGTTAACAAACTTTTGTTAGTTTTACCCTTTGTCAGTTCAGTTTTGGAGCTCTCTCTATATTCTCTCTCTCACACCCAGTTTTCTTGGATCACTTCAACTTTGGATCAAGGTATGCAAAGAAGGTAGAGAGGAAGAAAATATCAAACAAGGAAGAGTAGGATCATGTAGCTATAATGAGATTATTTGTAGGTATCGATTTGCATGTGTGATTTCCTTGCTAGATTTGACATCCATGGTACATGCATGTGTATTTGGTTTTCTTGCTATTGTGATCTCTAAAAGAAAGAACACATGGTCTAAGAATCCCTAAACTATGCTTGGATTGCAGTAAAGCCAAATTTTCTATCACTAGATTCCCCTAGGAATCCTCGGCCATTGTACAACAGGATATAAGGTAAAGCCTAGAGGTGTGTTCCCTTGATTAGGCATAGGAATCCATGGCCAATGAATGATGGGATATACGATAAATACTAGAGGGTGGAGTATTGATTAGGCCTAGGAATCCTTGACCATTCGGTAAAGCCTAGAGACTAGGAGACATGTCAATTCCTCATGGTCTATGTGGACAAATCCATTGGCGTCCATGCTTATTTAGGGCCTATTGATCTAGTGGGGATTGCGGTAAAGACTATGGAAACCTATTTTGGTTTTTTTTAAGTCCCACATTCATGCTTGGAAAATGGCACAGGGGTGATTGGTTGAAATAAATATTTAGTTCAACCAATCCATGGTCAGGTGGTTTGTGGAACTCCCATACTTGGCTTTCTTCTGCATTCATTAATAAAATATCTTTCTCCTTGGTATATCATGTATAAATGTACTAGATTACATGTGGACATTATGATTGTTATATCCTTATATCTCTATTCAAGTCATATGTTGGTTATGAACATGTTTTATGACAGACTTAATCTATGGTTTCCACCATGTTTTGATTAGTGGTTGCAAGTAAAATGAATATATGACCTCATAGATAAAAATTAAACTACTGTGATATGCAATCAATGATTCTTTATGAATTTTTAGATAAGTATGAGACCCCTATGCTCAGATCTAATGTTATGACCACTAGATTGTATATTTGTGACATGTTTGATGAAAGGCCTATCATGACTAGTAGGCATCCAGTCAAGTCATTGAACAAGTGTTTGTATTATTAATTTTGTTTCAATGTCATTTATCACTTCTGAATGTTTGATGAAGTTATGGGTAGTGGACTGAGTCATGGCTCTAAAAATGTGGCACAAAATCCGGGGTTGCTGAGTTAGAACTAGTTGGGAAAGTCCACAGCCGCTGACATGTGCATGTTATGGGAGTGACTGGAAGGCCTCAATCACATTCATGTCTTGTCATGCGAGCTACTAGGGGTCCAAATTAGTGAAATATCATGTTTCCTAAAGGGTTATTTAACATGTGTGGAAGGTTAGATTGGTTTGGTTCTTTCATTTACACTTTCTTAACTATAAATGGGGATTTGAATGACATCATAGCAGCCTCTCATCACATGTTTACACAAGTAGACTAGTTAACTTGGGGAAATGTCGAAGGGGGCTATTACATGGGAGTTCATATAAACAATGCCCCTACAATTCTTTGTTGGTATTTTAGCTTGTCAACATTTAAATATTAAACAAATGCACAAGAAAAAAAAATTGAATCACATAACAAAAAACACAAGAATCTATGTGGTGAATCCTTAATAGTGTGTCAAGGAAACCTCCATGAGGCAAGGGATTGGAATTCTGATTTCTCCAAAGATAGGAATGACTCTCCAACATTACATGAATCCTCTTAGGAAATCATCATTTTAATACAAATACTTTGTTACATAACTCCCTATGGTTACATAATTTCCTCAACAGTAAAACCATATTTACTAAGACAATTAGATTTTAGCAATGATTTTAATTGTTTTCATTCCTAACAATCTCCACCTTGACAATAATTTCATAATCCCTTTCCCATACCCATTCATCATCTCCTCTGCAAACTAAGAGAAGCCAAACACAATCACAACTTTTGTACTAAAATTGGATTTGTGAACATGTTTGCATGATTCTCCAATGTATTGATCTTCTTGAGAGCTACTTTTTTTCCATCGATCACATGTCATACAAAATGTCACCTTACATTAATGTGCTTATTTTTGTTGTGATAAGATATATTTGTAGCCAAATTAATAACACTCTTACTGTCACATAATACATTCGCTTTCTCCTCCATCCATCCAAACTCATCAGGTGGACCTTTCAGTTAGATTGCTTCTTTACAGGTATCAAAAGCAGCTATAAGCTCTACTTTAGTAGTGGGAAAAGGAACTCTTTCTTGAAGCTTTGACATCCAACTAATTTCTCCACCTACAAGTGTAAAGACATATCCTACATTAGATCTCCTCTTGTCCAAATCACTTGCCTAATCAAAATCACATATCCGTAGAATGAATTTCCACAACCATTAAATATGATACAATGGTCTCATGTGCCTCTAAAATACAGAAGCACCTATCTCACTGCTCACCAATGTTCTTCTCCTAGATTTTGCATGAACCTATTGACAAGTCCAACTACATGAATCCTTAGGAGACATGTCAGCCACTCAGACAGCCTATCTGTGGGCCTTGATGATGTTCTGTGCATCTTAGGAATTAGTCACTCCCATGCTATAGGTAAGAGAGCATACAAAAACCCAAAGTCACTCTCATAGGCTTGCTTTCCAGCAACCAAAGACTAAAATTTCTAGTTTTGTGTGAGTGGCCCTCGAATTTAACCCACTTTTTCAGGCTGAGAGCCCATGTCACTGCCCATAATGGAGAGATAGATTTAAATCAATAAATGTAGAGGGAGACAATGATGAAAAAATAATAAGTTGAACAAGACCGCTACTATCCATGACAGGAATTTCGTCAAACATATCATCAACATGCAACCTACAGGTGTAGATAATAGAATTAAGTGTAGTGATCTCATACTTATCTCAGAATCACTATGAACCATTTTTCCCTCATGTCATTTGTTACATTATCATATATTAGGTCATAGACACATTATCCATTCATATACAAGTGTAAACATGTTAAGAGGCATACATATCTATTGTCATAAAACATACATATAACTAGCATAATAGGAACAACAATATCATAAAGATATCAACCATAAAATCAACATATACATCATTACATCTACACATGAAAATCAAGTGAATGAATTTCTCATTAATGAATGCAATAAAATAACTGGAGAGGGTACTACCATGTTCCACCCAACCATATATTGGTTGAACCAAGTATGTCTTCAGCCAATCACCCATGTGCCGTATCCCAAGCATGAATGTGGGATTCATAGAACACACCAAAAGAAAAACACCAACAAGCATGGATTCCACCTGAGTTCACTACCTACACCATGAGGAATTTGAGTGCATCCTAGTCTCTCAGGATTTACTACAATCTATAGTTCGATCCTGGGATCACTCGGCCCTACACTGAGATAGACTCTCTCGACTTTACCATACATCGCATCTTGAGACTACTAGGCCCAATAGAGAGAAAATCCACCACATGAGTTTACCGTATATCCTGTCATTCACCAACAAGGATTCCTAGTCCCACTGAGGCACACAATCTGGCTTTACTGCAACCCACAGTCTGGTTCAGAGGTTACTAAACGAGTGGCTTTACCGTGATCCATAGTCTAGTTCAGGAATGACTAGGCCATGTGATTGTCAGTTTAGATATCCACCCCACTCAGCTTCGAATCCAATCTAGTCATCTCATATTAACCAAGAGTGATAACCCATCTCATCAACGCTATTAGGAAATGGTAAGGCTAGGCTAAAGAACATTGTCACACCTGGAAAAACCCATGCGATGATAGAAAAGAAGAACATGCAATTTCATGCATGCCCTAGCAAGTAAAATACACATGCAATTCGATACCAGCAATGAAGCCTGCTATAGTTGCTTGAGCATGCCTTTCCTTGCTTGATCCTTGCTTCCTCTTGCCTTCTTTGCCTTTCTCACTCCAATGATAATGTGCTCCAAGAAAACTCTGTGTCTAAGAGTATGAGAGAGAGAGGGAGAATAATGAGAGAACTAAAACACTAAACAAACAAAAGGTTACCAACTGATCCTTAGAAGCATTTTTATGGGTGAGGCCTCTATTCTCTTCATTTTCTGGTATTTTCCTTCATTTTCCTCCTCAAGTGCAACCTGTGACCTTTCACCTTTTTTTCTCCTAATTTCCATTATTTTCATAAACAATTGTGGCATTTTGCCAATTTCCTTAGCCATAAACAACCAAGTGAACACCCGCTAAGATGTCTTGCCCAAAATTCATCTTGGAATAAGTGTTCCATCGATTATGGTTATTATTTTTAACTTTTATTACATGGAATTTTCACCAGGTTTATTACAAAACCATCCCCCTTGTGGGACACCATCTTTTGTTTTCAATCACACATATTTTTGATCTGTGGTTGTCATTGATGTCAACCCAAGCAGCACTATGGGCTACCCCAATCCTGCATGGAAATTTGGACTTGAAAACTTACTATATTCTGAGTCAAGGATCTTCTATATGGATTCTACTCATCGATATGTTTCCTTTGATATATGGCAGGACAAGTAAGTCTTCACGGTTCGAGAGATATTCATGTTTAAAGTTAGTAACCCTAGTTAGTGGGCCAAACCCCTATGGGGTTGTGGCACGGCACTCATAAAAGGTTGTGGTCATTGAATAGTAAATAATTAATAATTAACAAATTCTCCTAAAATCCCTCTAATGTTCATTTGTTTATGACCCTCTCAACTCAAGACATTCATATAAATAATGACCCTCATATCCTCCTCTAGTAGGGATTTTGTGGCTTCAAATAGGTCATCATGGAATTTTCACTATAACTTTTTTCTAAGAAGCTTAAGAAGCTGAAATTAAAACCCCTTTGAGCCTACATCTTGATGAACCTCGCAACCAAATTTCAGGCCTTGGTTCGCTATATTTTAGGAGACATGATATGAGGAAGTTAGGGTTTTGAAGACTCCCGAATTCCATGTCAAACACGTAATGTTGGGAAAATAGTCATAACTTTCTCTCTAAGCATTGGATTAAAATTTCAAAAATAGTCACAAAAATAGGATGGATTGTAGTTTGTTTAGTAGCGTTTTCAGGACCCAAGCTTGCAACAGTGACATGTGGCACTTCGTACAATTTTTCTCTACTGAACCAGTCTATAATCAGGTCATCATGGGAGATTGGGCATAACTATTTCTTGAAGAATACAATATTGGTCAAACCTATGGGGTTGGAAAGAGGACTCAGAGGGATACAACAGGATGGAATTTCAGACCCTTGAGATTTGAAATTGCATAGATAAAATAGATTCAATATTGAGCTCCTACAAGGCAAGAAAAAACATACATTCAAAGATCAATGTAGTAAGGACCACACCTCAACAATCAAGGGTACGTATCCTACAACAAGGTATGTATGAATAGTTTTTACATTTTAATTTTGAGTATCATCTCTGACATATGTTTTTGCACCACAACATAAGTATATACAGTGTCTCGGTTATATCTCTATGTATCTATATCTCACAATTAGTTCTTTAGATGTCCTATTCTTAATACTACACATTTTATGCTACATATTCTTGATGTTACACCAAGTTTTCTAAATCTTGGGGCATCCTTCTAGTGGGAGCTGGAGAAGAATGGTTTTTATAGAATTCTAAGAAGTTGTTTCTTTCATTTCAATTGGGGTTGAAGATTAAATAATTAATTAGAAAAACGTTCAGTGGTTTTTGACCCGCAAGGGGTTTTCCACCTAAAAATCTTGTGTATTGTGTTCTTTTATTTACTGTTATTATTGCATAAACATTAATAATAATTGAACATTAACTAATCATCTAAAAATATTTAAAAGTGTTAATTTCTAAGGAATATTGATTCACCCCCCCTCTCAATATTTCCAACACATATACCTCACCAACTCATTGAAAGAAGACATACTGCTCATGGAACTTTATATCATAGCTCGATGTAGTATTTACATTCAAATACCTACTCAAAACAAAACATCATGACAACATACAACATACCGAGCTTTGTAGCATAGCTCATTACGATATTTACAATGATCATCCTGTTGAATTCCAACCCACATAACATCATAACACCATGATAAGATAGGCACATGATGTCATAGTAACATGACATCATAATGATAATGATATGAAACCCATATTGATTAGTGGAGATTTATAACTTAGCTCATGGAAATATTTACATTCATATAGGTATGTACATATAGCAACATCAGCAAAAAATATACCAAAAAAATATGCCAAATCATTTACCAAAATATATATCAAAACATATACCAAACACCATATCTAAGCATACACCAAAATACCATATCAAAGCATATACCAAAACACCATATCAAATCATATACCAAAACACCATGTCAAAGATGCTTTGTCTCAACCAGCAAACAAGGAAGGATACATATCCCACATATGGTACGCCATCTCCCATCTAGCTTCACCGGGCCCAAAGTTCTTCCATTGCACTTTAACTTGATCAATTGCTCGGTTCCAGAGCATGAGTAACTTTTTAGGTAATATACACTGAAGCTCCAACTTGAATTCTCCACCGGGTTCCACTAGCAATACACACCATTCAATCACATAGTCGACATCATTAGCATACTTCTTAAGTAAAGATATATGGAAAATATTATGGACTTTCATTGTCAAAGGCAGTGCAAGTCGATAGGCTACTAGCCCAATCCTCTTAATGATACTGAAGGGTCCAAAAATCTGTGGTGTTAGTCTGGCACATGATCCTATTCACAAGGATCTCTTCTTCAATTTTATGCACAAGTACACCTATTCCCCACCATGGAACTCCTTAAACAACCTATTCCTATTTGTGTAACTCTCATGCCTATCCTGTGCTACCTTTAGTTTGTTCTTGATCACCTGCATTTCTTGTTCCATGTTTGCCAACATATTCGGTCCAATCAACACCCTGCTAACTGGATCACTCCAACTGATGGGAGTGTTACAACTCCACCCATACAATGCCTGAAAGGGACTCATCCTCAATGAATCTTGATAATCATTGTCGTATGAAAACTCTACTAAAGGGAGATACTCTTCCTACTTCCATTGTTGATGCTTCACATACATCCTCAACATGTCCTGAATATCTTGTTGACCCTATCTATCTATCCATCTGTCTGCAGACAATAAGTTGTGCTGAAGGCCATTTATATGCCCAAACCTACAAATAACTCCTTCTAAAACTTGGAATTGAACTTCACATCTCTGTCTGACACAATATTCTTTGTAACACCATGCAGTCTAACTACGTCTCTGATGAATACATGTGCAAAATCACTAGTTGAGAATATAGACTTCACTGGAATGAAATGTGAAACCTTTGTCAACTTGTACACAATGACCATGATGGAATCATGTTGTTTCACTATCTTTGAAAACCCTATGATGAAATCCATGGAAATAACATCCCATTTCCTTTCTGGAATCGTGATTGCTTGTAGCAGTCGACCTAGATGTTTACACTTTTATTTCACATGCTGAGAGCCGAAACACCTCCCCACAAAATCTGCTACTTCCCTCTTCAATTTCAGCCAATAGTAGAATCTATTCACTGTTGTGAGTGTCTTCTAATAACCTAGGTGACCTGAATAATGTTTCACATGAAACTCCCTCAAGATCACCTTCTTGAGCTCACTGTTATCCAGTAGATATATCTTATATTGGAATCTGACCAATCCATTTGCTTTAAGATAATAATCTATACCATGTGCACTTGCACCTGTACTTGTACCCATACTATCACCTATACCTATACATGTACCAGCACGCTACTACATCCTCCACATAATTTCGATATACCTAACACCCTTCTAACCTTCCTGCAATATCCTAATATGTAATTATGTCACATAGGATATAATGCCTGCAAAGTGACTTACCTGTACCTATCTGCTGAGACAATATACCACCCTGTTCTCTTTGCCTTTGATGTACCTGATCTCATAATCAAACTCATTGATCATGGCTAACCATCTTTCCTACTTGTCATTCAAATTCGACTAGTCAAACAAATACCTCAACCCAATGTAATCACTCATAAGTACAAACCTCCTTCCAAGAAGATAATTTCTCCACATCTTCAATGCATGTATAATCATTGCCAACTCAGTTTCATGTGTCGGGTAGTACTACTCATGCTTGTTTAGTTTCGAGGACTCATAGCATACCACTTGTCCATCCTGCATAAGGACTCCACCAAGCCCTCTCTTACAGGCATATGTGCATACCACAAACTCTTTGTCTGTATCTACAATCTGTAGCATGGGTGCATGTGTCAACAATTGCTTGAGCTACTCAAAGCTAGCCTCGCATTCCTATGTCCATTCAAACTTCTTACATTTTCTTTGCAATTATGTCATAGGACAAGTCATCTACAATAATTTCTTGATGAAATTCCTATAATAGCCTACCAAACCCATGAAAGATCTCACCTCATCCACAATCTTAAGGGCCACCCACTTCATGATGGCCCTTATCTTCTCTGGATCTAATACAATTCCCTCCTTAGAGACAACATGCCCAAAGTAATGTACCTAATTCTAAAAGAAATTGCACTTGCTCAACTTAGCATACAACTAATGTTCTCTCAATAACCTCAACATTGTTTCTAAATGCTCAACATGCTCTTCCTCGTTTTTAGAATATACCAATATATCATTAGTGAACACAATAAAAAACTTATCCAAATATGGATGCAACAAACTATTCATCAAGCACATGAATGTATCTACAGCATTAGTTAAGCCAAATGGAACAACAACAAACTCATAATGCCCATACCTTGTCCTAAACGCAGTCTTGTAAATGTCCTCTTATTTGATATGTACCTGATGGTATTGAGATCTCAAGTCAATCTTCAAGAACATTATTCCTCCCTTCAGCTGATCGAACAAGTCATCAATCCTTGACAAAGGGTACCTATTTTTGATATTCGCTTTGTTCAACTATATTTAGTCAATGCATATTTTGAGAGTTGCATCTTTCTTCTTCATGAACAATATTGGTGCGCCCCAAGGTGATACACTTGTCCTAGTGTATCCCTTGTCCAAATTTCCTTCAACTGCAACCTTAATTCAACCAACTCATGTGTTCTCATCCTGTAAGGTGTTTCTAATGTTGGAGCTCCCCATGGCACTAACTCAATAGAAACGTCTACCTCCATGTGAGGTGGAAACTCTATAATGTGCTCAAGAAATACATCCTGAAACTGCTGCAAAAATGGGTACCTGCTCAACAAATCTACATCCTCATCCTCATTACGCTTATCACGAGAAATGTAAAATGCAAATAACATACACCCTTTCATGCAGCTACACTTTTCTTGCATAGCTATCACCATCCTAACTGATGTGGCTTTCTTCTTACCTTACAAGATCCTTGGTTCCCCATTGTCATTGACACACTCAATAGCTTTATCATAGTAGTCTACCTTGATTTTATGAATATACAACCAATCTCTTCCTAGTAACATACTGTATGACCCCAATGGTAATACATTTAGATATGTTGTGGTAGATATACCATTGAAGTCAAATGCGCAAGCTCTTACCCAATTATGAACTTGGTTCTTTGTACTTGTAGCCAACTACACTAATCAATACTCCCCATGCAATTCCTTACTCAAGTCACATGTATCCACCAAGTCAGGACTAACATAGCTATAATTAGATCCAGGTTCAATGAAAATATAAATAACTTGACCACAAATCTTACCATCCATCTCAATGCTAGATGCCCAGTGTTATGCATGTCTATTGTCCACCGTGGCATAAATATGAGCAATACTCTGACCAATATCATCAACGATCTACACCACTTTTCCATTGTATATCTTAGGCCTACTACCCTGGTGCTTCACACAATCTCTCCTAAGGTCTTCATCACCACATGTTCAACACTCCAACCGACCAGTGCCCTCACCTCTATGTTGTTGATGTTGTGACCCATGTCCCTATCTAGCTACAGTAAACTTCTTTTATAGTGCCATATTTTCTTTCCCAACTTCATTCTTAGGCCTTGTTCTCATAGGTTGCCATTTCCCTCTACCTTTCTCTTTTCCCTTCCATCCATGCTTAGATTCATTCTTATGTTTTGGTTGCTCATGGAAATACTTTAATTTCCCAATATCTTCCTCAAGTGAATGAGGATCAACATACTCAATTCGATCTCTAAATTCTAATGGAAAACCACTAACAAATCTCTGAAATTTAGCCTTCTCGTCAGTAAGATATGGTACATACCTCAATAGCTCCAAAAAATTTCTCTTCTACTCTTCATTTGTCATTGATCACATCTTTATCTCTTCTAATTCTTTAGCCTGACTGTCGTAGTACCTCTCGCACAAGTACTTCTTCCTTGAAAGCCTCTTGAACTCCCACCAAATCAAGTCATCTATCCCAATTGCTCTCACCCGCTTAACATCTTCCCCCCAGATGTCTAATTTACCTTTCAAGTTGAAGATAGCTATTATGGCCTTCATGTTATCTGTGTACTCATGCAACCCAATGAATTTGTTCATCCAAAGTATCCAAGCATTTGCATCTTACAACTTCTTCACATCTCTATCGAAAGTAGATGGCTTTTATTTCTTAAATTCATACGACAAGCATCCCCTATCACTCCTCATGTAAGGATGATAATGATCACGATCATGATGTCTATCAGAAATAGAACTAGAATAGTACCTATACTCATCGCCCCTCCTATCTAGAGTTTCAAACAAACTGCCATCTCTCACTGTCTCAGATCTATCTAACCTATGTCTAAGAGGATACCTACTTCCATATCCCCCATTAGTGACATCCTCATGTCTATGGCCAATCTGAGGCGGCCCTTCTTGCTGCAAGTCTGACAAACTCTGAAGAACTATATCATTAACCTCTACTTTCTTCTCTTTTCCTCTATGATCTAGTCATTATATGCCTTACAACTCCTTCTCTCTTGCCTCAAGCTTCTTAATGTATCAGCCAAATCATAAGTATGCCCTGCACCATGCTGGTCATCAAATGCATAGAGATATTCTATGTAGTCAACTACCTTTCTAGTTGTTTGATCCCTTTCCTGCAATGAATAATATGTCAGATAAACCAAATCCAAATAAATCAACATACCTTATTATAGCTCTAGGAGGATGCATTTTCTGCAAGATCACCGAATCAACATGATACATATATAAAATAAACATAACAACATATATACATTCGCAAATAAATGTATCAACATATAAACAACGCTCTAGTTAGGGTCCAGTGATCAATGCAAGGCCTATCAATAATTCATGTTATGACCTCATGTATGACAACAACCATTACTCAATTGTACACATTTCCACATGCAACCAACAATATGCATCAGTAATGTAAAATCAATGCCACATACGCTTAAACGCACATATTCAGGAATAAGTGATCAATTCTTGTAATCAACCTGCAAGACTGATACATGTAATCAAAATATTCAAGAATGTAACCTAACATAAATTGATGTAAGTAGGTGACATAAAACCAACATGTAAGTGACATATAACCATATACAACCAATCATATACCCATGACAAATTCATTACAAAAAAACAATATTAAATTTTCAATGGCAACATTACTACAACCATAATCAGTCATCAAAAAAATGTAACAAGCACATGAAATGCAAGTGTAAGAGACACACATGCAACTAACATGCATGTGTGACCAACACATATTAGCCATCCAGTCCGAGGGTTGAACCATGATTTGATACCACTCTATAACACCCTGCTCCCACATCTACCCAAGTAACTACCCAATTATGGTAAACATGACATGAGAGGCCATTATGATTGGATTCAACCTCCTATGTGACCTTAAGGAAGTGGAATCAAAGGAAATGTCACACACAATCATCCAACATTAGCTTCATAATCCTCAGAAGACATGTCAGTCACTGAGATAGTGTGTCCCTGGGTCCCACTGATGTTTTGCACATCTTAGGCCTCAGTCATTCTAATGCTATAGGCAAGAGAGAATCCAAAAACCCAACGTTGCTCTCACAGGATTGGCTACTAGTGACCAGAGACTAAAATTTTCAATTTTGTGCCAGCGAACCCCGGATTTAAGCCACTTTTCTAGGCCCAGAGCCCAGGTCGCTGCCCATAATGGAGTGATAGCTTAAAATAATTAAAAGTATGCACAAAAAATGATGAAAAATAAATAATCTAAACAAGTCCTTAACAAGACCCCTACTGGCCATGGCAGGGATTTCGTCAAACATATCGTCGACATGTAACTTACAGGCGTAAATAACATAATTAAGTGTAGGGATGTTATACTTATCTGAGAATCGCTATGAACCATTATTCCCTCATGTCATTTGTTGAATTATCATATATTAGGTCATAGACACATTATCCATTCATATACAAGTAAAAACATGTTGAAAGCCATACATAGATTTTTTCATAAAATATACATATAACCAACATAATACAAACAAAAATATTATAAACATATTAGCCATAAAATCCACATATACATCAGTACATTTACACATGAAAATCAAGGGAATAAATTTCTCATTAATGAATGCAATAAACCAACCCGATATGGAACTACCACATTCCACCTGACCATAGATTGATTCAGCCAAGTCTCTCTTTAGGCAATCACCCCCCTTCCATATTCCAAGCATGGATGTGGGACTCATAGAACACACAAAAAAAAACGCAAACAACCCTGGATGCCACTAGAGTTCTTCGCCTACACCATGAGGAATTTGAGTGCCTCCTAGTTCGTGAGGCTTTACAGCAATCCAAAATCCGACCCAGGGATCACTAGGCCCTACAACGAGACATACTCTCTAGGCTTTACCATACATCTCATCTTGGGAATACTAGGCCCAATAGAGACAAAATCAGCCTCTTAGCTTTACTGTATATCTTTCGGTTTGCCGACAAAGGACTCATAGGCCCACCAAGGCACACAATATGGATTTACTGCAACCCACAATCTGCTTGAGGGGTTACTAGGCCAACAGCTTTATTGTGATCCACATTCTAGTTCATGGACCACTAGGCCATGTTTTTTTCAGTTCGGAGATCCACCCCACTCAAATTCGAATCCAATCCAACCATCCCAAATTAAATGAATGTGAGAACCCATCTCATCAAAGCTATCAATAGATGGCAAGGGTAGGCTGACAAACACTGTCACACCCAGAAAAACCCATTCCATGATAGAGAAGGACCACATGCAATCCCCTAAATTTCAGATATAGTAAGGAAAATACACATGCAATTCAATACCTGCAATGAAGCCTGTTGTAGCCTTTCGCTTCTTAATCTTTGCTTCCTCTTGGCTTCTTTTCCTTTCTCGCTCCAATGCCAAAGTGCTCAAAGAAAACTCTAAGTATCCAAGAGTATGATATAGAGAGAGAAAGTAATGAGAGAGCTCCAAGAATGAACTAATAAAGGTTAGTAACTGATGCTCATAAGCCTTTTTAGGTATGAGGCCTCTATTTTCTTCATTTTCCATTATTTTCCTTCATTTTCCTCCTCACATGCATCCTGTGACCTCTCACCTCTTTTTATTCTAATTTCCATTATTTTCATAAATAATTGTGTAAAAAATGCCATTTTTCCTTTCCAAAGCCTTATCCATTTCCTTTGCCAATTTCCTTAGTCATAAACAACCAAATGAACACCCACTAGGATGCCTTGCCCAACATTCAACTTGGAATAAGTGTCCCATCCATGTGGTTATTGTTTTTAACTTTTATTACATGGAATTTTTACCAGGGTTTTCACAACATTATCCATACCAAACTTTGCAAGTATTTTTTCCACATACTTCTGTTATGATATCCAAAGTTTTCCATTTTTCTCATATCTATGTATCTCCATGAACAAGATATTTTTTTTCTGCTTGAAGATCCTTCATATCAAATGTCCTAGAAATATGAGTCTTTAACATGTTAATTTCTTCTATGGTTTTTCTTACAATAAGAATATCATCAACATATAATACCAAGATAGTGAATATGTCATTGAAACTCTCAAAGTAAACATAGTGATCATACTCACTTCTAGTGAAGTTCTTACTCAGCATGAAGGAGTCAAACTTCTTGTACCACTGCTTGGGAGACTGCCTCAAGCCCTACAATGATTTCTTGACATGCAAACTAATCTCCTATTGTGACCTTATACAAAACCATCAGGTTATTCCATGTCAATCTCTTCTTCTGAATCTCTACGATGAAAGGTTATTTTAACATCTAACTATTCTAACTCAAGATCAACTAATGTAGTTAGTTTTAATACAGTACATGTACAAACAATTTTTATGACTGCTGAAAGAATCTCATGAAAAGCAATACCTACTACTTGAAAATACCCTTTTTCTACCAGTATCACCTTATATATTTCAATACTTCAATCAACATTTCACTTCAATTTAAATACCCACTTGCATCTGAAAACACTTATCCCTTTAGGAAGTCTTACAAGATCCAAGGTTTTGTTCTTGGCTAAAGAATCCATTTTTTCATTCATAGCCTTCTTCTATTTTTCATTATCTACATTGTCCATTGCTTCCTGATAACAAGAAGGTTCCCCATATTCAATAATCAATACAATATATGAAGCATAATCTTCATACCTTTTGGGTGTTCTTCTTTCACTTCTAGACCTCCTTAGAGTGAGTGGCTGTTGAATTGGTTTTTGAAATTATATAGTTTCTTTTGCATCTTCTTCACATTTTTCTTTAGAAGTCTCTCCTTCCTTTCAACTTTCGAAAAAAGATTTAGTCTCCAAATGAATTTGTTGATTCGACAATACCTGTTCCTATTCAAATTTTCCAACATATGACTTTAGAAGGGAAGATTCATCAAATGTTAGATCTCTACTAATTGCTATCTTATCTGAAGAAGGATCCCACAACCTGTATGATTTCACTAAATATTCATACCCAACAAAGATATAACATTTTGATTTTGGGTCTAACTTAGAACGTTGAATGTTTAGAATATAAGCATAGGCATCACAACCAAAAATTATTAAATGTGAATAATCGCAAGACTAAACTAACCAAACTTCTTCAAGAATTTTATAATTAACGGCGATTGAAGGTGATATGTTTACCAAATAATAAGTGGTAAATATTTCTTCTGCCCATAACATATTTTACAGGTTATCATTGTTGATCATGATTTTGGCTCCCACCATAAGAGTCTGATTCATACATTCAACAACACCATTTTGTTGAGGACTATAAACAACAATTTTATGTCTAGCAATCGCTTCATCCTTGCAATATTTTTCAAATTCTAAGTAATTAGCTGCCATTATGAGTTTTTAAACATCTAATTCACTTCCCTGTTTTCTTTTCCACCATAGCTTTAAATGGTTTAAAAATTAAATACATCAGACTTTGATTTCAACATATATACCTAGAATTTCCTGGAGTAATCATCAATAAATGTTGCAAAGTAAGATTCACCTCCATAATATACTATAGGAGATGGTCGTCAAATATCAGAATGAATATAGTCCAAAATTTCTTTACTATTGTGACTTCTGGTTTTAAATTTATATTTACATTGTTTTCCATGTACACAATGTTTGCGAAAATCCAAACTCAGTGATTTTAAATTAGGAAGTAGTTATCGATTCATCAGTACCTAAAGACCCTTCTTTCTCATGTGACCCAATCATTGATGCCATATGCAAGTATCTTCTTCATCCTTCTTGGATACAATCACTGCCTCACTTACCTGAGTACTTCCTTTGAGTCTGTAAGGGTTTCTGATCTTCTCTACCTTCATAAAAACCAGAGTGCCCTTTGAAACTTTCATCACTCCACCTTGACCTATAAAATTGTAACCTTTTGAGTCCAATACTCCCAAAGAAATCAATTATTTTCTCAACTTAGGTACATGTCTAAAATTAGTTAATGTTCTAGCTGTATCATCATACATCTTAATTCTAATATTTACCATCCCAATAGTTTGACAAGATAAATCATTACCCATAAGCAAATAAGTATCATTCACAACTTGACATGAGGTGAACCAATTTCTATGTGGACTCATGTGATGAGAAGCACCAAAATCTAACAACCAATTTTCATAATGCTGATAAACATTGCAAAGAGGCATAGCTTCATATACCATACCTAATTCAACAGATAAGCATTCATCAATCATACCTAACTCAACTTGATTTGCACCCTTATTTGGGTTTTCAACGGACTCATTTCTTTTCAAACAATCTTTCTTGAGATGCCCTATTTTGTTGCAGTACAAAAATTTAGCTTTACACTTCTTGCCTTTTGAGTTTGATCTAGAAGAAATTATTGCTTTCTCTCATTTTTCCTTGGATCAACCTCTTACTACCATGGCTTCTGGCATGGAAATTTCAATGCTAGACTTCCTCTGTACTTCTCCAAATAATAAATCTCCCACAAAAAAATCAAATTCCAAAGGTTTTTTGTGCTTAAACTGATAGAAGTCACACATTGATTCTAAGACTCAAGAAAGGAACACAACAAGGTAATATCTTTATCTTCTTCTTCAAATTTAATGTCCATATCTTAAAATTAGCAAATAAGTGTATTAAATACATTTAAGTGTTCTACAATTTTAGTACCCTCCTTCATCTGAATACTATACAATTGCCTCTTCAAATAAAATTTTTTGGTTAAATATTTGGTCATATACAATGTTTCCAACTTCCCCCACAAACATGTCGCTGGGGTTTCTTCAAAAATGTTAAAGAAAAATTTATCCACATTGCACATCCTGATTGTATTGAGATCTTGGGCATCAAATTCCTCCCAATACGAATATGTCATGCCAACAAGATTCTTTCTAGCCCCATCTAATGATTTCTACAACCCTTGTTGCAGCAATAAATCTCGTACCTTCAGCTTCCACAAAGAAAAATTGTTCTTACTAGTGAAATTCTCCTCTTCAAACTTAACATTAGTCATTTTAGGCATTTTCTTCCTACACTGGGTCTTTAAAAAAAAATTCTTTATTAGTCTCTCAGTTCTTTTATGATAAGAAAATTCCAAATGTTTCAAGTAGGTTCTTTTCTAAATTTCCTTCTACTGGTTCACTAGGGTTTACTCTTTTTGCAATAAATTTATTGTAAGGGTTTCATCTTCTCATTTCAACTAGGGTTTCTTTTGCTTCTTGATTTAAAAGAAAAATATTCTCCCTTCCTTTTTACAAAAAAATCAAAACCCAAAATTTTTTCTTTTAAAAAACCCTACATTAATTCTTCAAAAAAACAATCTTTATAATATTCCTTTTTATTGCTGCAAGTGTTCTTAAAAAAAATTCTCAGGCACACAGTTGCTTCTACAAGTCTCTAGACAAAGAATTATGAGGTGACAAGGCATCTCTTCTTCTCAACTTTGGGTTGGTCGCTTTATCCCATACCTTGCTCCAGAGTTTCGACATGCTTAACTCTTTCTGTGGAGGTGACTCCTTCTTTAATCTGTGGCTCGACTAGTTTTGTGGAGGTGGTCCCTTATTTGATCGGCAACTTGACGTCTCTGTATTTTGGGCAACGATGAATTACGAACTATTTAACTGATGGCGTCTCTGTATTTTGAGCAACAATGAATTCCAAACTATTTAACTGATGGCTTTGTCAAATCCACAGAATTACGACTTTTCTTTGGACCAAATAGGGTCAACTGACTTCCTATGCAGCGATTTTCTCAATGCAACTTCAAACAGAGTTGGCTTACTTCGTCTACTGTGGTTTTTTCTAGCAATGGCTTCTTTGGCATAGTCCCTCCTTTGTACACATCCTGGTACAAGTTTTTTTTAAGAAACAAACAACGCATCTATGTAACTTAAGAAAAAATTAAATTTGAGCTCATGGGCCCGAAGCTCTTCATCGACTTCTTCCTGCTGTTGACAGTTCGCTTTAGATTTCTTATGCAACCTTAACAAAACCTTCTTAAACCATATGATTCTTCTCATCCAAATGTTTGATACCCTTTGTTGTTATTTGAGCCCGTTAACATTTAAAATATGAAAGAAATGCACAAGAAATAGAAACTTAATCACACAATAGAAAACACAAAAATTTACATCGTAAAACCCTGATAGTGTTTCAATGAAACCTCGGGCAATGGATTGGAATTCTTATTGCTACAAAGTCAAGAATTTCTTTCCAACGTTAAATCAAGCCTCTCTGACAATCATGATTTTAATACAAAGACTGCCTTACATAACTCCCTATGGTTACACAATTGGCTCAATAATAAAACCATATTTACTAAGATAATTACACTTTGACAATGATTTTAATTGTTATCAGTCTTAACATTTGGTGGGCCCCAGTATTGCAGCAATAATGTTGCAACTCCTGAGACTCCCTTCTTTAATTTTATCAACCCGGTAGTTCGTAACAAACTTGGAAGCGACGGTGCTGTATGCACAAGTACTAGCTCTTGCCGCAGCTGTCACTTAGTCAGCTGGCACAAGTCCGCTAGGGGCTTAAGCCAACCTCTATGAGCTTTTAGAAGAAGCTTTTTAACTGATGGATGAAAGCTAACTCAAAGGAAGCTAATCTACTTGCGGAAAGAAACTAAAAGCCAAAAAGAAACGCAAACCCTCGCAAACCCTAATTCTACCAGCTAGTCCTACTAACGCAAAGGAGAGCATGCAAACTACTGAAAGAGATGACATTACTTATATGAAGATAAAATACATGTGTCTAGACTACCTCTATCTGAAGAAAACATCTTTTTGTATTTTTGACTAAGTTATTAGAATTATCATGCATGTGCTTTTAACTGGCTTTTCACTGTGCAGGGGTGGATCAAGGAGGATAAATGCTTGAAAAAGGTTGGGATGGTACAGAGAGGGCCTAAGGGGTCCCTAACACCCTTCCAGAGAGTTTCACAGAGTTTGGCTATCAAGAAACCTCATTCGTGAGCTTCTACAGGAAGTCTGCAGGGGTTCTACATGATGTTTAGGATTTCTACAGGATGTTTAAAAATTGGCTTTTGGAGGATGGGTGAGTGAGGTACGGTGCATGAATGGATAGGGAGGCAGGTTAGGGGCCTGAAATGACCCAAGGACTGATGGATAGAGTTGAGGAGAAGGTGTAGATGGCTGGACTTGTTCCAAGAAGACTCAAGTAATGATGGACAAAAGGTAGGGTTATGAGGGCAGTATGGCAACGTGAGGCAAGAAACCAAGTTAGAAAATGGAGAAGATGGGTTTGAGGGAGTCTGGGTAGACATAGAAGTGATACAGGTGCTCTACAATTTTTGTTTCCAACTGAACCAACAAAGACATGCAAGAAAACAAAGATCTAGTTATGTTACCCTAATATGATCTAGCTAACAGTAACAAGAATGGACAGCAGCTTTATTTGCAAGGAAACCATGTATATTAACTATGCAATGAAGCATTCAAAGATCTGAACATGTAACCAACTTCTGCAAATGAAAACCAAACACTAATGATTGCATGGCAAAGCAAAGTCAGTGTTTTTGTGGGCAGCAAAGTCATCCTAGTCACACCTCCTGATCCCACTGAGGGAGAGGTGAAACCATAGATGTTTGTTGGCCCTTTTCTTGAAGCTTTTTCTGTTAACAACCTATCAACTAAATCTGAGCATGAAAATATATTTAACTCATCAAAAAACAAACTAAATAACAAAACAAGATTTAGATCTAAATAGCAGATTTTATTCTAAGAATGCAGCAAAAACACATAAAAATAATCAAAGGAGGCATTGGGCACTTGAGATGGGCCCAACCCCAAGAGCTATAGCCTCCTACGAGTGATTTAGAGCTGGTGCAAAGCTGGATTCATACTTATTGAGGAAGAAAAGAAGAGTTACATCAAAGCTATCCACAAGGAGAACTTGAAAGGAGCTGAAATTAAAGCTAATCTATTGCCTAAAAATCGAAATACAAACTAGCTAACTTCTGCCTACAAAATCACTAACCATTGGCTACAAAATGACTAAACACTAACTAACCCAAAATGAGGCCCTAAGCCTTCTTATTTATACAAATTGAGGACCCCAACAGTCCTCCTAAACTTCAGGGACTTGGCTGCCCAAAACTTGTAGTTAACAGCAGTCCTACTTGACATGCTTGGCTGCCCTTGTGCTAATTGATTTGGTGGCCCTTGAACTCCAAGCTGATGGTGGAGAATTTGAGGTAAGGGCCCATAAATGAAGGGGACACCTTCCTACAAATCCTCTCCCTTGTTCTCCCACGAATTTGGCTGCCAAGTGCTCATTAAAACCTTCAATTTTGTCTCCAAGTTGACCAAAAAGGGTACACAAAGCACCCATTAGACTTGTTGGCATAATGACTAACCCAATTCACTCTATTAGCATAAATATAATAAAAAACATGCAATAAACTAATGAGAATGGTGGATTAAGTCGAATTAGGAGGTTGAATGAGCACAAATAATTATCCATTTTTGGGGCTCATCATCACCCCCCTACTGAAAGTGTTGCTCATCCTCTAAGCAACCAATCTATCTCCTCAGCTTTGATGGCCTTGGCGGCCTCCCTGTCATGCCAAGCTTCTGAAGTGATGTCCTCTTCTCTGTCATGAAACCATGCTTTTCTCTTTGCTTCTTCCCACTACTTGCTCCTTTTTCTAGAGAATTCTCAGCTTTGGTATGATTGTGCAAATATATTCAATCTGATGGTGGAAATGGTAGTGAAATGAGATGAAATCAGTGGAGGATGGAAGAAAAGAGTGGTTGCATGCCTCCTCAACAAACTTCAAGTTTCAAACCCCTCTCCATAATTGATTCTGGCCTGCCCAAAGGCTTCTACAGGATGTTTCTGGTAAAAATACAAAATTTCCTGTAGAAAGTCCTGTAGCTTCCTGTAGAAGGTTGAACCATGACTAAATTGTGTCCAAACTCTGAAAAAAATGAGTGTTCATGGAGAGGATGGATGTGAGGATGCCTGGGAACTTGATAGGGACCCTCCTGCTTGTGTTGGGAGGCCCCCTTTCGGCATTGTGTTCCTGCAACATCTTCAGCGTTAACTCCCACAACAACACATTGACATTGATGTCTCCTGTAACGTTACCCAAAAACCTATAAAACAACATAAAAGGAGCAAGCACCATTCCCCTAAACCAAAACTTAAATGGCCCCTCTGAAAAATGGCAGCTGCATGCAGAGCCTCAGTCAATTCTCACTGATGAGTATATTATCCACACAAACCAAAGGCATGCATAGAAACCTATTGTACCAGTTAGAACAAAAAATGAGTATGACATGATGGGCATGTAGCCAAAATATAAAATTCCAGAAACAAGCTTTGTCATCTCCAGCTTGGTGAAGAAATAGAATGTGGCATAGAGAAACAAGTAAAATGCTGAGGAGCCTGCAGTCAAATGAGATCTCCACCACCAGTTGTAATCTTCATTGCACAATTGGAATAGCACAGGACAATGGTGATCTCTGCATGTGTAACAATGAGGATCACAAAGACAATGAACAGGAACCCAAATATATAGTAGAACTGATGTAGCCATATTGAAGTTAATTTGAAGAACAGTTCAATGAATACAACTCCAAAAGGCAAAATGCCTCCAATTGGTATTGAGAAAATGGGCTGCATATACCAAGCTTGCTCTGGAATCTGCTTGGGGATTTTATTGGTCTTCACTGGATCCTCAATTGTAGGTTTCTTGTAGCCAAATTAACTGCCCACAAAGACCAATGGCACAGAAATTCCAAACCATAAAAGGACCAAGGCAAACATAGTCCCGAAAGGAACTACACCAGATGATTTTTTTCCCCATAGTAGTGCATTGAGAATAAAGAAAATGCAAAAGGTAATGCCTGGAAACAAGAATGTTGTCTTCAGCGTGTTCCTCCTCTATTATGTGCCCTTGAACATATTATATATACGTGACGATGCACACCCTGCAAACAAACCCATAAACACCCATAATAGCAGCATAGCTGTCATTAAACCTCCATGGTTCGAAGGAGAAAGGAAACCAAGGACTGCAAATATCATTTTCACTGGTGTCATGGCAAAAAAACTGAACTCTAGTTCCCACATAGACACAAAGTAAGCTTGCATTGGTTGGGGCCTTGACCACATCTCCATGGACCGACTTCCATCCTGTTTCCTCTTGAGCCTCATCCTGTGTTTCTAATTGGTTGTATTTTGAGATATCCCAGTACAATGTTCGCATCATGATCATTGCAACCATTCTGGAGAGAAATAAAACAATCATCAATGAGTTGATGATAGAGAACCAATGGATCTGATCATCGGTCATAAGAAGGTAGGTCCCAACGTGATGCCCATGTCATACGGCTCTCCCGGAAAGTAACATCACAAGTGAATATAACTTCTTTGTCTTCTACAACTTCTTCGGGAATCTCAGAATTTGACACTGTATGCTTGGTATTTGGATCACAAGTTGTCAAATGGGCTTTGACATTATCCCATGGTTGTTCATACTCATGCTTTACACTCACTGAGAATTGCCACCCTCGACGTGAACAGTCCAAGCTTCTTCGTATGCTAGGTTTCCTGTGGCGCAGCTTCCTGTAGAAAGGCCTGTAGAGTGCCCAACTTCTGTAGGATGTCTCTGCGCCTTTAAACGATCTTGGTATGCGGGAGAATTTTGAACAAGCAGAAAAACTTGGCGAAGGACATCAGTTTAACAGAATTCAGAGGCAGAGGATTCAGCTGAAGAGGTTTGCAAGTGTAAATGAATCAGCAGTTAACGTGAGTCTTCAGCCGAGCATTCCTTTAATTACTACGTGATTTGTGATGAGGTGGCAGAGACATGCGCTGCTCATGCAAACTGTAGGTCCCCTGCAATGCCATCTGCCTGTAATCCCTTACCCTTAGTTGCACTGGAGTTTAAAATATCCACAATTGTCTGTGTTTTTTCAAATTTCACGCGAGTTGTCTAACACATACGTTGTATGATTCCTGGCTGATTGATAGAGAATTGGACAAGGAACTATTGGCTTAATCCTGCTATATTCATGGCTCAATTCCACCATTCCATTTACTCATGCAGTTTTTAAATTATATTTGTGCAATAGAATAACGAGTTTCAGTCACGTACCTGAAGTCAAATGGCTGTTGTGAGGTGCTGAGGCTAGTCATTGTTTCATGCACTGCTTTCTTTGGTTGCATGAGGGCTTGGATGATGATTTTTGGTTGTTTTCCTTGTGCAGGTGTCCTTTGGTCGGATCCCAGCTGCAGGAGTTCATTTCCACGTTTAGATCTGCACCTTCAATCTGCTACTGCTGAATTTTCACAGGACCAGAACTTGTTTTCGCCATTGCTCCCAAACGGTAAACCGGATCAATCTAAAAATTTCCGAGCATGTTCCTATCATCATGATGCACCTTCCATAGAAAAATCGTGATCAATGGATGCACATATTTCGAGAAAAATGGAAAATGGCTGAAGATTTCAGAGATCAATTTCTCGGAAACCGTGCATCGGAATTGGCTAAAACTGCTTGGGTAGGCTACTATCACCCATGTGCATCTCCCCATGAAACAAGTTTTAAAACAGATGCACGGATATGGAGAAAATGAAAAAATGGATGATGGTGATGGAGGCTGATTTCTTTGAAACCGTCCACCAGAATGGCCTGAAACTGCTCAAAAATGTTGCCATCATCCCTATACAATTCCCTGTAAAATGGTTTTTCAAATGGATGCATGGTTTTCAAGTTATGGAAGAAACAAATTCTGTTCTATGTGTTTTTTTCTTCAAGGCATTTTGCAGTTTTGTTGCATGGTAAGAAAAACTGAGCTTGTGTTGTGATGCAGGCATGGAGATGATGGAGGAGGATTTTGAAAAGTGCAGGAGGACTTCTGAACCCTTGAGGAAGCTACCATGTTCGCCAAACCACCTTTTTGAAATCCATTTCTAGCTTCCTACAATTTCTATAGGAACTTCCTGTAGAAGCACAAAGAAGAAGCACATTGAGGTGGAAAAGATGATGGAGAAGGGTGAGGAATGGGAACATGGATGCTTGCAGGCATAACCAATGGATTCCAAGCTTTAGATCCCCTTCCAAAATTGAATTTGGCTCGCTTGAAGGTTCTATAGGATGTTTTCTGTAGAAATATAGAACTTCCTCTAGAAGGCACAAAAACTCCTTTGTCTTTGTTTTGAGTGATCCTCCTGACCTGCAATGTCATTTCTGCAACCTGAAATTATTCAATGGAAATTAGATTTATTTTTCTTTTTCTTTTTCTCTTTTTTTTTTTTTTGAAAAACAACTAGGGTGCCTCATTGAGGTTTTCACCCTAATTGCCTGCCCTGTGCGCCTTCAAGGGAGGTTTTCACCCAGAGATCTTATTCTCTTTTCTCTTTTTTCCTAACCCATTGACGGCCTCATGGAGGTTTTCAATCAATGAGCCAATCTAAGGTGCCTCCGAGGAGGTTTTCACCTTAGATTTTTATTCTCTTCTTATTTTCATTTTTTTCTCTTTTTTTTTCTCTACCCTACCCTACTTGAAAAACAAAATCATTTTCAAGTGTAAGAACACTTCCAATGGAGCCATGTGCACATCGAGATTAGAGACAAAATGATGTGGAGGCTTGAAATGCATGCTTGGACAGCTATCCGGATTTTAGAGACCAAATGATCTAACTTTGAAGGGATCAAACATAGCTGAGGAAGAGAGTACCGCTGCAACTTAGTGACCTTCTAAAACTATATCTCAATATAGCTTTGATATCCTTGGTCCTTTTGTTGATCTGGGTCATGTTTCATGTCACTTTCTACTATGACTTCCTCATCTTCCTCTTTTTGCTGATCTTTCTCTTGAATACATGGAAGATTTGATGGTAACCATGAGGGAACTCTCTCGATCTCTGATTTTGATGGCTTCTCTTCATCAAGTGCGGCCCATGGTTCTCTGATCTTTTCTTTTGAATCTTCTTCTGCTGGATGTGGTCCTTCAATGCTTGCAATATAGTCTCTTTTTTGCAATACTCTTCCTCAGCTATGGTGAAGATCATTGAGCTCAAGAGGAGTTGTTCAGACATGTTTTGCCTCAGCTTCGCAATTAGGTTGAGCTATTCCAATGTGCGGGTTTGGAAATGGTGGTATGGGTAGCTGAGTGGGGGTGTATATTTGAGATGGATGTGGATGGGGTTGTGGTTGGGTAGGCATTTGGGGTTGCCTTGGTGGAGGAGGAGGTGATGGTTGCGGTTGAGCAGGTGGTGGAGGAAAAGAAGTGGGAGGAGTGTTGTACTGGGGCCTCCACCCCTGATGAGGTGCATTCCACTGAGGCTGTGGCTGAGCATAAGAGTGAAACGAATGAGCAGCTGGTTGGGCATAATATGGATCTATGAAGGAACAAGGAGGAGGTGTGAACCAGGAAGGATGAGTAGGGGGACCCCAATAAGGCATGAAAGTGGCTTGATAGGGGTCATAATAGGTCTCGGGTGTCCCTTGTAGTTCCTGCTGGTAAGATCTAGGTCGATGCATCCTTCTTTGGTTCATATAATAGAGTGATTCAGTGGCTCCTATGGCTCTCTGATATGCATCTTTGATTGTGGGTAAGGAAGGGCACTGATCTGTAGGATGGTATTCTTCACAGACAAAACACACTTCTATGGAGTATAATGGACATTCGTTCCTAGGATGCTTTCTAGTGCACCTAGGACAAAAAATGGCCAAAGCCATCTTGGATTCTTCTTGCCTCTTTTGGATCCGCAAGGTATCCAGTTGCATGGCAAGAAACTACCTCATATCACTCTTGAAATCTTCGATCTGATTTTCAAATTCGTCTTTGGACAAGGTGCTGCTCCCAACATTTCTGCTTGTAGCCATTTGCTCCAGAGGAATGGTTTCTTCTTCTTCTTCCCTTGAGGTTCTTCAAATATGTCTTGCTGTCCACCTAAGGGTTCTTTAATCACAGTCATTGAAGAAGAGAGAAGGTTGGTTGTGTGAAGCAATGGCGGTGTTGTGCAATCATTTTTCTAACTCATCTCTACTCCTACAAGGCATGAAAATGAAATCTTTTTGGTTGATTTTTGTTTTTTTCTACTTCTACCTGCAAAACTGAAATAGATTGAACTGCAACTAACTATCTTGCTAAAATGAAAATGCGGAATTGAAATGAAAGCAGGAAAGGACTAATCTATTTTTCTCAAATGAAATTGCAGGAATGAAATGCTAGTCTACGCTTGCGGAATTGAAATGCTAATCTACGCTTGCAGAAATGAAATTGCGGAATTGAAATGCTAATCTATGAAAGCGGGAAATGTCTACTCTACTTTTGCGGAAATGAAATGAAATAAACTACTTAGCAGAAGGTTGTAGTGGAAAATAGAAGAAAAGCAGCAATCACCAATACTCTGACGCTTCCCCGGCAACGACGCCAAAAAGGATGGTGGGCCCTAGTATTGCAGCAATAATACTGCAACTCCTAAGACTCCCTTCTTTAATTTTATCAACCCGGTAGTTCGTAACAAACTTTGAAGCGACGTTGCTGTATGCACAAGTACTAGCTCTTGCCGCAGCTGTCACTTGGTTAGCTGGCACAAGTCTGCTGGGGGCTTAAGCCAACCTCTATGAGCTCTTAGAAGAAACTTTTTAACTGATGGGTGAAAGCTAACTCAAAGGAAGTTAATCTACTTGCGGAAAGAAACTGAAAGCCAAAAAGAAACGCAAACTCTCGCAAACCCTAATTCTACCAGCTAGTCCTATTGACGCAAAGGACAGCATGCAAACTACTGAAAGAGGTGCCATTACTTCTATGAAGGTAAAATACATGTGTCTAAACTACCTCTATCTGAAGAAAACATCCTTTTGTATTTTTGACTAAGTTATTAGAATTATCATGCATGTGCTTTTAACTGGCTTTTCACTGTGCAGGGGTGGATCAAGGAGGAGAAATGCTTGAAAAAGGTTGGAATGGTACAGAGAGGGCCTAAGGGGTCCCTAACACCCTTCCAGAGAGTTTCACAGAGTTTGGCTATCAAGAAACCTCATTCGTGAGCTTCTACAGGAAGTCTGCAGGGGTTCTACGGGATGTTTAGGATTTCTACAGGATGTTCTGTAATTTTTCTACAGGATGTTTAAAAATTGGATTTTGGAGGATGGGTGAGTGAGGTAAGGTGCATGAATGGATAGGGAGGCAGGGTAGGGGCCTGAAATGACCCAAGGACTGATGGGTAGAGTTGAGGAGAAGGTGTAGATGGCTGGACTTGTTCCAAGAAGACTCAAGTAATGCTGCACAAAAGGTAGGGTTATGAGGGTAGTATGGCAACGTGAGGCAAGAAACCAACTTAGGAGATGGAGAATATGGGTTTGAGGGAGTCTGGGTAGACATAGAAGTGGTACAAGTGCTCTGCAATTTGTGTTTCCAACTGAACCAACAAAGACATACAAGAAAACAAAGATCTAGTTATGCTACCCTAATATGATCTAACTAACAGTAACAAGAATGGACAACAGCTTTATTTGCAAGGAAACCATGTATATTAACTATGCAATGAAGCATTCAAAGATCTGAACATGTAACCAACTTCTGCAAATGAAAACCAAACACTAATGATTGCATGGCAAAGCAAAGTTAGTGTTTTTGTGGGCAGCAAAGTCATCCTAGTCATAGCTTCTGATCCCACTGAGGGAGAGGTGAAACCACAGATGTTTGTTGGCCCTTTTCTTGAAGCTTTTTCTGTTAACAACCTATCAACTAAATCTGAGCATGAAAAGCTATTTTACTCATCAAAAAACAAACTAAATAACAAAACAAGATTTAGATCTAAATAGCAGATTTTATTCTAAGAATGCAGCAAAAACACATAAAGATAATCAAAGGAGGTATTGGGCACTTGAGATGGGCCCAACCCCAAGAGCTATAGCCTCCTAAGAGTGATTTAAAGCTGGTGCAAAGCTGGATTCATCTTTATTGAGCAAGAAATGAAGAGTTACATCAAAACTGTCGACAAGGAGAACTTGAAAACGAGCTAAAATCGAAATACAAACTAGCTAACTTCTGCCTACAAAATGACTAACCATTGGCTACAAAATGACTAACCACTAGCTAACCCAAAATGAGGCCCTAAGCCTTCTTATTTATACAAATTGAGGACCCCAACAATCCTCCTAAACTTTAGGGACTCGGCTGCCCAAAACTTGTAGTTAACAGCAATCCTACTTGACTTGCTTGGCTGCCCTTGTGCTAATTGATTTGGTGGCCCTTCAACTCCAAGCTGATGGTGGAGAATTCGAGGTAAGGGCCCATAAATTAAGGGGACACCTTCCTACAAATCCTCTCCCTTGTTCTCCCACGAATTTGGCTGCCAAGTGCTCATTAAAACCTTCAATTTTGTCTACAAGTTGACCAAAAAGGCTACACAAAACACCCATTAGAAGTGTTGGCATAATAACTAACCCAATTCACTCTATTAGCATAAATATAATTAAAAACATGCAATAAACTAATGAGAATGGTGGATTAAGTCGAATTAGGAAGTTGAATGAGCCCAAATAATTATCCATTTTTGGGGCTCATCAACATTCTCCACCAAAAAGGATCGGTGGCAACAAGAATTTCAGCACTCTTGGTTTGAGTGCTTGAAGATGTTGAAGTTGAAAAGTTTGCTCCTCAATAGGGCCATCAAATTGAATGTTTATACATTGATCATCTGTGGCACAGACACGGTACAATGAAACCATCCATCTTCCACACATCCAAATTGGCCACCCACAGACATCCACATTGAGGATGGCCAACAAATAGAAAATGAAAGAGACAAATCAAAATTATTAAGTTATATAATGTAAAGTGCAAGAGAACAAGACTTATTCCACTAAAATCAAATCTCATCCATTGGTTTCAACCAAAAAAAAATTGAAATTCCATAAACTTACATGCAAGTGAGCTGAAATAGATAGGCCTATAAAGATAAAAATACCAGTTCTATACGTAGCATATATATTAACCTAATCTATTTTGTATCTGACACTGAAGATTTATCTATAGTTGAGTACCGAACAGAACTTCGCACAAAACTTGTGGATAATTAAGCTAACTCATAAAATAAAAAGCTCATGGAGTTCTAAGAAATAAAATATTGAAAAAGAGAAGCAAGAGATATATTCATTTCACCTGGGGCCTGGTTTCTTCGAGGTGAAATGCGCATAAGCACTTTGCCAATGAAAAGAAATTAATTGCACAACACTACGATTTTATTTTCGGAAAAAAAACATGGAGCATCAGGTTGCATGGATTCTACCCGAACCATGCTCTTCATGGAATTTTAACTTTTATGGGCTGAACTGAAACAAAATCCAGCACTTCCTTCGCAATGCAATTATGTGGTGACATAAACAGTTCATTGAAACCTTTGCTCTCCTCTATTACCTAGAGTTACATCTATAGTGATTCTGGTAATGCTTAAAAGGGTTAGGAGTTTGCTAAACAATCAAGAAAAATTTCAGCTACCTGGAATTATCTATCACAATTAATCTGTGTATTGCAGCTCCGGCTACTTTGATTTCTTCATGGTTTAGTGTTCACCATATCTAACCACGAGAATAATGTGTTTTGTTAATAATTTTTTTTCAGAAAGAAAAAGCTGAATATATTTATATGAGGGATATAATGTTCAAAAATTACATCATGTGTACTCCCAATTTAAGAGAACCATGGGAGTATCCAGTGAAATAGCAGGGAGGAATTGACTGATACATAGAGATCTGGGAGATTACCAAAACAAAGCTTGAGCATATGAGAAACAGGAAACATATGGTGTACAGAAAAAATCGTGTACCCCATCCAAAAATCAAGACGATAAAGAAAGACATCCACATAAAGATCATAGACCCGTCCAAAAAAAACCTGTTATGAGAAAGAGAAATGAAACTAGAAGTCCGGCATATTAAACTCCTGGATATGATAGCTTATTCCCTCAATTTATTTTGCATGACATCTGTGTATTGATATTTGGTTTCCTGATTAGATAAAGTTGTCAGAGAAGAGAGGGGCAATGGTGAGGCAATAGTGTTCACAAATTTGAGTAATTGTGATTGACCATATATGGGCATATGTTAGAGGTGAATGTGGTGGATTGAAACGGCAATTCTCCACAAGTATATATCATCATTCAAATTAATTTAAATTTAAAATTAGGTCTTCTTCGTGTCCATGTTTGAAGGCTTATAAATTTTATTTATAAATAAGCTAATTAGAAATTAATTAAAAATTTTGAAAGATAATGAACAAGATTTTTGTTAATGGGTAACCATACTTAAATATTATCATATATAATTCAATGATTCGTATTATGCCAATTAATATTCTAGTGAGAAATATGGGTTTGGTAAAGCTGTGTGATTCTTTATTTGAAACTCTCGTAAATGTTGTTTTTTTATGTGGTCGTGTTTATTGTTTTAGTTGTAATTACAGAGAAATATTTTATTTAAATTTTATTAATTTTTTATTTGAATGTTATATTAATTTTTTTTGAAAACAAATATATGTTTTTAATTATTACATTTGAATAATATTATAATAATGATTTAATTTTAAAATTATGATTCTATTTGTAAGAATATCTAGTTTATTTAAGAAAATCTATATATATAATATTGATGGTTTAAATTTTTAAATATATATTTGTTTAACTTAAATTTGTCTCCATTATAACCAGCATAGATCCATCTTAGTATGGATTTAAGATGAGATCCAAGGGATTAAATTTCTTCATGTACTAATTTGTTAGAGTCAAAAATAAAATGTGTTATTTTTTATTGTTTAAGTTGTATTGACATAAACTAGTTAACATAGATTTCAAATAGTTTATTTAAATCTCTTCTTGACATATTTTTGAAAATTATAGGATTTAAACATTTCATAGATTTTTTTTACTTATAATTATTCTACAACATATTTATTTTTTTAATTATAATGGACATTATTTTTCTATTTAAAATATAATTTTTATTTTTTTTTCTTATTTTAAAGCGCAATGACTAATAAAGTTACGAAGTCCACTCATACTTGGTTGTAGAACCAGCATAGATTCATCTTAAGCACGGATCTGGAAATGTTATACGGCCCCCTTATATTTCATTGTAGAGCCAACATAGATCTATGTTAAGTACTTATCTAACATCAACCAAGAAGGATCAAATTTCTTCAAATGCAAATTTTTTTTAGAGTGCAAAATACAATGTGTTATTTTTCATTGTTTAAATTGTATTTTTGGATGCTAGTATATATATATGACCAAATAAACAATTTAACTATAATATATATATGTATGAATTTAATATCAACATAAATAAGTTAATCAAGATCCTCAAATGGTTTATTTAAATATCTTTTATGAAATATTTTTGAAAATTACAAGATTTAAACATTTCATATGTTTCTAACTTCTGATTTTTATCGTTTTTTTAAATGAATATATACTATATTAATATTTTTTATTATAACAATACTTTTTTTATTTAAAAAAAATATTTTTTATTTTTATTTTAAATTTCACAGACAGACCAATTTAGACAAGCTTATACATCTGACTGTAAAAGAAACCTCAAGGATTAATGACGAAATGCTACCCTGCATCGCAATTGAACGACCTACGACGACCTACCACTTCTGATGACGGTTTCCTGACACAACGCTACAACGCATCTGGGTGGGAGACGAGTGACGAGGACCTGCCAAATCAGATGAGACTGTTTGTCTCATTCGCATGAGTTACGATTGAATTTTCACTGGGTAAAATTCATGTGATCATCGCTGCAAAATATATTCACAAGTTCTGATGAACATAACACAGGACAAGAAACGAGCCCCGTCATTGTACAAAAAAATAGGATTTTAGCCGCGGGATTCAACTGTTCGAGAATTGAATATTCTACTCAACTTTATATTCGGTGCACGCGACATTACGGTCAAAGTCAAGTAAATAATGGGCCGGCAGATTGATCTTGATCTTGTTGTAATGTCTTCTGGAAGGAGTAAAAAGATGTGCGTGTTATTAGTTTATATTCCGTGCACGTGACATTACGGTCAAAGTCAAGTTAATAATGGGCCGGCAGACGTCAGGATTGATCTTGATCTTGTTGCAATGTCTTCTGGAAGGAGTAAAATGAGGGGTGAATTCGTATTTATGACTTTATTCAATGAACAAATTTAACATTTTTTATTTCTCTTGCCGATGAGATATACCAGTTCTGCCACACCAGACTGTAAGCAATACAGTTGACATATTATACCAGCGGTTGATAGGATTTACAAATTACTACTGAACATAAGTACAACAGAGCAATGCACGTGTATGTAAAAGACAAATTATTGGCAATTCAAACATAAATCTACTGCGATTTTGACCAATTAATTGTTAGTTACCCATTGTGCATTATCATTGTGTTAGAAAATAGCTCATGCTATGAAAGAAACAAGTATGGAGAGGACATTGATGAAAAGAGATAGTTCTGATGAAACACGAACATAAGACCCAGGTTTGGTAATGGACTTCTGTCACGGACTTATATTTACAAACAAACCAATCATTGAAATAACCTTCTGTGATCACTTTTTATTTAATTATAATGCATTTTTAGGCAGGGTATAGTTGAACTAAAAATTCAAAATGCTGATTTGTAAACTGCTTTGGATATTCAAATATCTTTATGGAACAGATCTTACAAGTTTGTGCAAAAGATTATGATTTAATATTAATAATTTAGTACAAATAATACTAAACATTATTAAAACTGAAAATAAAAAAAGCTGAACATTTTCCATAAACATCTCTAAACATTGCCCAGAAAATGTGAAAACTCTTCCAAAATAAATTTCTAATGACACCATAATTCACAAGAAAAGACACACTAATTATAAGATTACCACGTTACCAGCAACGCTTTATAAGCAACTATAAACTGTAAATAGACTTCCTGGAGATATTGTCGAGAATTTATGAAAAACCTATAACAGTCACAACATTTTTTATCGTAAGACCACAAATCAGCAGAAGCCACATAAAACTTTAAAATTGGGAAATTTGACAGTAAAAACGCCCACCTAACATTATTTTCAAATTCTGGAAACCAACCCCATAGTTTATTCACTGGCCATTTTGTAATATTTCACATATAAACGATTAATCCTTTCAATATCATATGCTTTCACCCAAATTAATATATTTGTTATGAACCACATCAATCCTGGAAAAAAACTATACAAAGACTATAACATAAACCATAGCGATTTTATAGTGTGCAACATTTGAACTATAGACGTTACATGTGGTCTACCAAAGTAATAGATTTTGGTGAGTCCATCATACTTTGGCCAAAGATGTTCTTTTTTTCCATCCCTATCTTATAATGTGCAACATTTGAACTACATTACATGTCGTTTACCAAAGTAATAGATTTTGGTAAACCCTTGTACTTTGGTCAAAGTTCTTTTAAAAGATAAAATACATGCAATGTGTAGTTAAAAACCATTTATATAACACATAAAATACATGCAATGTGTACACAAATTAAGGTTAAAAACCATTTATATAACACAAAACATGGTTGAAAAGAATTTTAAAAATAATAATAATAATAATAATAATTCCATGTTGGAAAAAACACATAAACTCGCCACATTACTGCAGCGGAAATTTTCTCCACCTCTTTTTTCTAACTCTTTTCTTAGCCGGGACCACACTTGATCCTTCCTCCTCCTAAATCATCCAGAGATTTAGACTTCATCATCACCTTTTTCCCCTTACAAGCTTTGCAGCACCTCAAATTGAACCCTACATAGTAGCCTCCTCAATTTTCAAGCTCGTTGAGAGACATCATACCTGCATTGTGTTATCCATGTCCACTCCATAAAGATATTTGAACCTACAACCTACACTAAATGTGCAGTGCAAGGAAATTGCAAGGACTTAGCAAAACTAAATGTTGAATTCTATAGAGAAATGGATGATAGGTTGACAAATGGTTTCTTAATGACTACCAGTTTTCTATATAAAGTCCTCTGACATGTTAGTCACATAAAGATTAAAATTATATAGTGTTTTTATATTAAATCTGCAGCCCTCAACATTAACAGAAAAAATTGAATATAATATTACCATAAGGTTAAATATAAAAACAAATAGGAAATATGTTTTTCTAAAACTTGTGGGTGGGCACACGGACTTTGCATGCAGCCACATATCCCCTCTCCACACTAAATGTTTGATTTCTTGAATTCCTTTTATCTGATATTTAATGAATTTAAGACCTAATGGTTTTGTGATGGTCAGGGAAGATGGATTAATATTGTCTTACTGTGACATGTAATATCTGAATTAACGGCTTTGAAACAAGATCTAATTGAGTGAACTTGCCTAGGCATATCAATTCTAGCATATCAATCATGCGAGCTCGTTATACTCATAGGAAAACACATACTTATTTCATACTTATTGATCTAGCTAATTTATATTACCCCAACTTTGAATCACTCTAGAATGCTCTCAACATAAACTACTAAATATGCTCCTAACCACCTAGTGCGAACGAGGTCTATTAATTTAGGTTTGGGGGCCAAGGTTCTGCATAAACCACATAGTTATCACTAAACGTGGGTTCTTGAAGGTTCTTATAGAAAGTATACATTAACATATACTAACCTTGTAATAATTTAATATTCAAAATGGCCTACCTTTCTTCGGAAGGGATATTTTAGTAGGTTTTCTAGGTAATAAGTGGAATGAATTAGGTTGATCCTATTTTTGAATTTCGACTTTATCTTGCTATAGAACATCATCCTGAACTAAGGAATGACATAGTTGAATCCGTACAGTAACCTCCCTTGCCCAATTTTATGGAAAAATATTTTTGTTGTGCTCTTTAACACTATGTAAGCAACATAGTCAATGACAATGATAGCTACACTAGTATATCCTACAAGGACAAAAACTATGGGTGTTTACCAAATGGACTTTGGTACTGAACTTGGACAATTTAAGGCTCCATGTGCTCCTACAGTCTATGGCACCTGTTTAGGTATGGGTGAGGGCAGCTACCATGCAGTAGATAGATTTCTCACATATTCACTCTTATCACTAGACAATCATGGGAAGCTTTCCGTACCCTCTAATGCATAATGAATGGAATCTCATACAGGGTAAAACCTACAGAAAGCTATAGATTTTTAGTAGATGCCTTCAAATAGCTAGAAGAACAGGTACAAGTGTTATCTTTCTACATGATTTAGTCTTTAGAAAAATACAAATTCTAATTCTAAACATTCTTCTTTTTATTACCTAAAAAATAGGAGACATTACCTAAACAATAATTTGAACTTGCCTTGCAAAAATGTCTCTAATAGTTGTCTTGGGCTTATTGAGGCTCATTTTCTCCACTTTTGTAAAATGTCTTTCGTATTTCTTGTTGGGTTTATTGGGGTTGGTTTTATTGACTCCAAGGGTTCATTTTCTCTCTAACAATAGAGCCTGATACCTAAGATCTTACAGTCTAATACCTAAGCTCTTGATTACAAGAGGATAGAATTGAAAAAAAGATAAGAGATAAGATTCACGGGGATTTGTTTGCTCTCAAGCAGCTAACCTGATACTTGAGCTAAAAGCGCTCTTCTGTTGCTGACACCTAAGCTAAAAGCACTCTTGCAAGAGGATTGAAAAATGTCAAGATTGAAAGAAACATCGAGACCCTCCATAAAATACAAGGAGAGATATTCCTTGCGCGCTTGTAGGAGGATTGAAAAAATGTCGCACTCAAATTCGTCTCCAAGGGTGGTTTAATGTCAAGGAAACAACCGACAGTGAAATCAATGTTCCCTTCTGCTTCCATGCTCACCCCACCATCGAAAATCCCTTTTCGCAGACTGTGCAAATGCAACCCACTATTAACTGGCACCCTTCCCTCAACTCAGATGGCTTCACTTCGAGCTAGGGTACATCTTGAGATTTCTACTTGAGCCTGCTACACCAAGGCACATTTTGAAATAGCAAAGCCAAGGTATAATACCAAAGTTGCATGGATGGCGTCAGTTTGAGCTAGGGTACATTTGGAGATTTCTACTTGAGCATGTTGCATCAAAGCACATTTTATAATAGGAGAGGGAAGGTGTGATACCAGAGCTGCATGCAGATAGCCACGTGGAAAGCAAGTGGAAATGTCATTAGAAGGCCATTAGTTTCCAAGAAAAAATGGATATAAAGGGTAGTGCACGAGAAAAAAAAGTTGGACACAAGCAAGAGTTTAGGCATAAAATTACAAAGGAAACTTTGGATATTAAAAAAAATTGTGCAACCTTCCTAGAAACTTTCGATATAAATTTAGTTTCCCAACCTTCCTACATCGGGACAAGTGAAATTTCCAATAAGAGGTTGGATGTGTGCACACCCAGAAACTTTGGTTAAATTTCAAAATGAATAGATATTGTCCACATAAAATTTTTAGAACTTTGGTTAAATTATGATAACCATTAAAAAATAATTCGTCAAATAATGGATTAATCGTTGGTCAACGATCGAGCGATCACTATAGTCATGTAGGGAAGGGACTAATAATATTTCCAATTAGAATTGAAGTTGACCTCATTTTAGAATCAAAATCAAAATGCTTCCAATTGAAATAATGCTTCCACTCATACTCAAAATCAAAAACTAAATCAGCCTCATCACGACTTGCATCATATGTGTACATAGTAACCATGATACCTATCCATGTGAGATGTTGAAGGAAGAATACACTAAGAACTATGATATGATCTAGGTATTCTTGTCACAGTTAACTAAAGATTCATTGAATACAACCAAAGCTGACTTTCAAGGCCTCGATGATGAAAAGATCACAACGATGGATCAACCATTGAAGTAGTGTCTCAAAATTGATTTAAATGTAGATCATAAGATGCAAAAGAAATTTTTCACATATGTGCCACGAGCCTTGAAGCATTGCAAGAATACGAGGTGGACAGCTAAGTTATATTGAACATAAGAGTAAGTTCTTCACAGAAATAAGTATTTAAAAGAGTGACTTTTGAATGATATTACATATTAATAAACATTTTATATAAGGCCCCACTCAAATATCTATCATGCAACCGGTTACCTATATATAGTGGACAACAAAGTCTTGTAGATGGGTACAATAAGTCCACATAATATCTACACTTGTGGATAAAGACTTCACTTCCCCTGTAATGGTTTTGAATATTAAGAAGGATGTCATGAATGACCTAGGTGCTCAAGTTAGCATTGTGTCCTTGGTTTTTTTGTCAGTGTTATCATATGAAATTGCCCCTTAAAGAATTAGTTGTAAGGGAGATTGAATAGTCATTTAAAGAAAACACTAAAACAATGATCTATATCTCACTTTTGGATTAGTGCATGCCAGTTTCAGGGGGTTCTTCCTAAAGACTTGAATTCCCATTTATCAAAAGTGAACATTAAATGTACTTCAAATATGCAAAATAGCTCGTTGTGGTGTTTAGTTTCACAATTTGTATATTTTCTGCAACTTTGAAGTTTTAAGTGTCTTTAGGTTTGTTCCGTATTAATTGTTGTTCCTAGTCATCCTCTTTTCCGTCAAAAATTTCAAGTGCAACGAATCTCTAATGTTTTCCATTGATGTCCATGTCAAACAATTATTCTCTAATTAGAATTACATTTGCTATACCATCAACAATACTTTCCTGACATCCTCCATCTTCAACTTCATTTTTTTCCACAATTATATCATATACCTCTATAACCTTAGGGGTCTTGAAAGGAGTATCCACTTCGGAAAATTACTTCTCACATGTAGCTTTTGTAACAATCTATTTTCTGAAACAAAATTATCCATATTTGTACAAAGGAGTACATCATTATTTTCCATAATATGGGACTTATTTAATGGATCACTAAGCTCCAATGCAAACAAAGGATTTAACCAAGGAGATATATCTTCAATGGAATACCTATGTCAAAAGGTTTTTGGTTGCTAACCACTGTGTGTACTGTAAATACAATTTATCCTCCTTAAATAACGTCTTTCTAACCATTTCCTTAACTTTTGGCATTAATAATCTTTGCCATTCAATAATAGTATGTTTAACATTAATAATATTTGTCATTCAATAATAAGAACTTTAACATCAATGACAACACTAATAACATTCTTTGTATATATCATGGTCATAAAATTTACCATCAATAATCTTTGTCATTAAATAATAGTACAATGACAACATTAATAATAATCTATATATGTATCACGATCCTAAGATGATTTATGAGGGTAAGGTAGCTTTTTGTGATGTGGTTTTAAGGTATATATAAAGAACAATTTCGTCATATAATAACTTTGTTATAAAGGATATATCCATGGTTTCCTTCTCTGACAACGCACCATCAGTAACTTTATCTTTTGCGTTATGGTGATTTGCAATATATTTTGTTGTTTGCGAGTAGTAGATCAAGGATACTCACCTCAATCTTTCTCCATTCTGTAACCAGTCCATTTCTTGTGATATTTTCTTAAAGACAAACAAGCTTTTTATTTGTGTGATGATAGATTCACTATTCTAGCTAGGGATTCCAATACAGGGAGTTATAGAATTGAAGAAATTGTAAAAGATGTCGTCAATGGCAGGGAAGGAATGTGGGGATATCTCTCTATCGGTATCTATCTCGCCCTTATTCTAGTGTTCTATATCATTGGAACTAATGATAGATCCAGTGTTCCTATCCACTGGAATAAGCTATACAACCGAGGTTCTATCGAAAAATCATTGGACCATGAAGCATGTATGTCCACTGACTCTTGAGGTTCTTTGCAGCAAAGAGCTCATCCCCAATCAGACTCTTTGCAAGTTGACTCACCAATGGTGCGTTGCAACAACTGTAATGATCTCATCAGAATTCGTACACCTGAACCTGTCGAAGAGCTAAGAAAAGTGTGCCAAATAATACAAGATGCAAGTCCAGGAAAACTCGAAGCTTTGAAGAAATTAAGAAGTCTAGCAAGGATCAGTGGAAGGATAAGATGGTTTCTTCAATCAGAGGGAGTTTGACCTGTCCTTATACATGTTTTGGATTCAGAGGCAGATCGTGAGGCATTGGAAGAAGCAATATGTGCAATTTCACTGTTCTCTATGGATGTTTTATGTAACAGGAGATATTTAATGAGACTCTCTGTTCTGGCTAAAGAAGGAATCACAGACGAACTATTGGAGATGTTTGGTGAAAATTTGCATCCTTCAGCCATTAAGACCAGCCTAAGGGCATTATTGCCTTTGTGTACCATGAATGAAAATAGAGCGATGATCGCCAAACCAGATGTCGTTCCTTCTTGGTACAAACATAGACATGGTGGAGAAAGCCCTAGCTATTTTGGAAGCTCTCTCCACCATTTCAAAAGGTCGATCTGCGATAGTGGGCAATGCCCTAGTAGTATTGGTTGTTGTTAGGAGCATGTTGGGAGTGCCTGATGCTGGAACTAACTATGCAGTTTGGATTCTACTGAAAGTGTGCTTCAACTCAGAGGAAGAGCTGCTGCTTGAGTTTCTCCAGATGGGCACCCTTGAGAGACTACTTTTTCTATTGCAGATGAGTTGTTCACCAAGGATGAAGCAGAAAGTAAATGAGCTCTTGAGGCTTCTTTCTACCATTTCCCATAATATCTCATGCAATGATTTTAATACTTTACAACTATAGTTAATCTTGCAATAAATTGTTTATTAAGATAATTAGGATAATCAATTTCTTAAAACAATATACTTTGTAAAGCATTGTAAGGTCATACATCCTTTATCAGAATTGTTACAAGGTTTATTGATATAAAATATAAGTAAAGATATAAAAAATACTAGATAGTCTATCTCTCTTGGCTAAATTCTTTTTGCAGCTAAGTTCAATTGGTGTTATACATTATAATATTCTCTTTTCTTGATTTGGTCCAAGTGGACAGAATCCTCCCGTGGTGTTTACCTTGGCGTTTGTGCATGGTATTGACCCATGGTATTTACCTTTGTTTTTCGAGGAAAAAAATAAAATAAGGCATCTAGAGAGTCCATACAGCCTTTAAACGGGGATAGGAGCTAAGAATTAGGGTCATCCTCTGTTTGTCTAGCTTATTATGTTTTTGTTTTGGAATGGCATGGTGAGTCCTAGCTTGATCCCGAGACGAAACGCCCATGGTGAATTTGTCTAGTGGATCCATGCAGGGTCCACAACTGAGCTTCAGTACCTTAGATTAGTCTTTTAATGAGTAGTCGTACATGCCATTTGCAGGGGCTCCATTCTTATTTGTATGGACATGTACCTTGTTTTCAGCTATTAGTATAAATAAGGTTGCATTTATAGATCCCATTTGTTTTCTTATCTCTCTCAAAATTATATTTCTTTTATAACACTAAGTGTGTTATATTTATTATAATTTTACCATTTGGGGATCTTATAGTGGTATCCTACCAGCCTAAGGGTTTTATGCAGGGATCCTCAGTGGGATTTCTTCTCACCCTAACTGGCATCTTCCATCTTCGATGGTAATCAATATCATACTATCTGGTTTTGTATTTTCTAGTTTTCCTATATCTGTGAAAGATCGATTTTTGAAGCAATGATCAAGAATGGATTATCTTCCAATTCCAATATCGAATCATTTTCCAAATCAAATTACAGGCCATATTTTTTCTTCCAGATAAGACCGGGTGTCTGGATGCCAAAGGGTGGTGTGATGAGCTAAAGCGTCAAGAGTCCAAAGAAGAGGCAAGTTATTTTCCAGTAGTGAATTTATGAGAATAAATTGTTGTATCCTAAGGGAGGTTGATTACTTGTGTTATTGATATATCTCATTGGAGGCCCACGAAGCCATATTATTTCATGCAAGTCCAGAAGTTCATTGACTTCCCAAGCCTACGAGTCCAAGAAGTTGGCTGTATGTTGAGAAAGAATGAGAAAAAATGTGGAGCAAAGATTTCTATTCTCCATATTCAAAATGGTTAAATAGATTATATTGTAAACATCAACAACAAATGATTGAAGTCGAACTCGAGACCTATGGAGTGTAACTGAAGTAAAATTGAACAATATATGACACCTAGAAGACAACAAAATCAAATGAGATCACACCTAACCAATGGTGAGATTAATATCTCAACATCCCCTCCTAATCTCAGTTGTTACATTTAGAGACACTTACAATGCCTAAGTTTTCTTTTTGAAATTCAAATACATTATTACCCAATGGCTTTATGAAAATATTTGCTAATTGATCTTTGGAACAACAAAGAGAAAGTACTATGTCGCCATCATTGACAATCCCATGGATGAAATGAAAATGGGTGTCAATGTGCTTGCCTTTTTGTGTAAACATGATTTTTTGGTAAATAAATTTTTGAACTATTACCATAGTAGATTGGAGTTGCCTCCTTTTGAATATTTGAAATATCTTTCAATAATATTCTCAACGACACAGCTTGACAAGCTGTTGAATTTGCTACTACATACTCTGCCCCTGCAAAAGATATTGAAATGATCATCTATTTCTTAGATTCCCATGAAATCATATTGGTTCCAAGAGGAAAAACATACCCTGAAGTGTTTTTGTGATCCTCTAAACTCCCTGCATATTCACTATCTGTATAACCTGAAACTAAGCAATTTTCAGAATGTGTATAGAACAAACCATAGTCTATTGTACCTACAATATACCTTAAGATCCTTTTTTCAACCTTCCAATGGGTGGTCTTAGGTTACTGCATAAACCTGGAGACAAAACTTATTGCAAACATAATGTCAGATCTAGTTGGAATTAGATACAACAAACTACTAAGTAGACTTCTATACATTGTGGAATCAACTGGTGGTGCTATAACATCTTTCTCAGGTTTGTGCCTTGAGAAATTGGTGTATCTCCAGGTTTTGAATTGGTCATTCTGAACTTTTAGATGCTATCAATGGCATATTTTTATTGATGAACACAAATGCAATTATCACATTCGTGAATTTCAATGCCTAAGAAGTATTTCATTACTCCTAGATCTGTCATATCAAAGTCTATTTGCATTGCTACTTTGAAATCTTCTAACATCGTGTTTCCTGTACATAAAGGCATACAATGATAATTTTACCTTCATGCATTTTGGTATACAAAGTTGGCTCATGACTGCTTCGACAAAAACCACTTTTGATGAGGTAGGTGTCAATGCGACTGTACCAAGTTCTTGGAGCTTGTTTCAAACCATACAAAGCTTTCTTCAATCTGTATGCCTTATGCTCCTGTCCTGAAACTTCAACGCCAGGAGGCTGCTCTACATAAACCTCTTCCTACAATATAACATTTAGAAAGGCAGATTTTACATCAAGTTGATAGACTTTCCATTTGTGTTGAGATATTGTGGACAAAATGGTTCTGACAGTATCTAACTTTGCTACTGGAGCAAAGGTTTCACCATAATAGACACCAAATTGTTGTGAGAATCCTTTGGCAAGCAGCCTTGCCTTATGTATCTCAATATGTCCTTTTTCATTGAGCTTGGTCTTATATACCCATTTTACACCAACTCTAGTTTTGTCTTTTGGGAGATTAGTTAATTCCTGAGTCTGATTCTTCTCTATGGCAACAGTTTATTGGTTCCTTGCATCTACCCAAATATTTTCTTTAACTTCTTCTTCAAAATGAGTTGGTTGAGAACAAAGAAATTAAAGCATATTCTATTGGTCAAACTCATGCTCCTAATCATATATTTCTCTGATGCTTCTTATTTTCTTATTGTCTTCTGAAGATTTTGAATTACTGATGGATTCACTACTTGAAGATGTACCATTTTCATAATGGTATGGCTCTTCTTCAACCTGCAATCTTGGTGGTTGTGGTGGATAAAAGCATTGATTTGAAGCTTCATCGACTTGATCAAAAAAAGATTTATTTTTAAAAAAATTACATCTCTACTTAAAACAAACTCCTTGGTAACTCGATTATAAAGTCTGTAGGCCTTTGACTTCTCACTATAGCCTACAAAAATACATCTCTCAATCCTATCATCAACATTCTTTCTTAGCTGCTCAGGAACATGTGAAAATTATACTGATCCAAAAATATTAAAGTGAGACACATTTACATTTTTTCCATCCCATGCTTCTTGAGGTATTGTATCTTCGAGATTGGTTGTTAGAGATCTATCGAGAACATAACTATTTTCAGAACTGCTTCATCCCAATAGTTATTTGACAACTTCTTCTCATGAAGCATACATTTGACCGTATTCATGATTGACTGGTTTTTCCTTTCTGCAACTCCATTATGTTGTGAACTATATCTTGTTGTATTCTACATTATTATTCTGTGTTCTTGAAAATAAGATTTGAATTCATTAGAGTTGTACTTTCCTCCTCTGTTGTATCTGTTATAGCACCATTTACCATTCTTGGTATTTGTGATGTTTTTTTTATGGCCTAGGGCAATCCCTCCTTCCAGACTTGGTCCAGATATATTAAAAACAATTTTTTATTCCCTGTACGCTACTTTTCTCTGAGCTAAAAGCATGTACATGCGGGTTAGTCAATACCCAACCTGCATATATGTATTAAAACACTTTAAAAAATTAAATTTTCTTATACATGGGTAGATTTCATGGGTTTTTCCTGTTGATTACCTCCTATTTCCCATGGCCCAATTATTTCCCAACTAAAAAACTAATTGGGAGAAGTAGAAATAGACTTCTATGGGAAGGCCTTAAGGAGGAGAAGAGATAGAGTTATTATACTTAGATTATCCATGATTGAGTCTGATGAATCCTTGTGCCTCATGAACTTCCCCAAGCTTTAGGAAACCCTTATTTCCTTGATTATACATATCCTTCCTTTTCCCTGAGATATCATGGTGTTGGTTATGGAAGAAGATTGTTGAAGGTTGGGATAAGATGAATCCAGAGGACTGTTCCACTTGGAGTCGGAAGAAGAAGACTCATGTGAATTCTCTCCATGTTATTTATAGCTTACTGCAATAAAATAAATGTTATCTTGTTTATGAAATTAACTATTTTTATGCATCAAAATATGTTTTAATTCATATATGAATGATGTTCTGATGTATGATCAATCATTTTTTTATATGAAATAAAGTCAATTTTTTGAATATGTTTTACTTCTATACTTCTATGTATGTTCAAATTGAATGATTTTTAGGTTTGAAGAACATGGGGAGTTGTAGAGGGTCTAAACCCTACAGCACCTACTCGAACAAAGGAAATCCAGGTACGGTTGCTCTTACGTAGTTTTATTATATAAGAATTTTTCCTAATTTGTATGAGTGTTTCTTGTTGTAGCTTGCTTTTGCTCTATTGGGGTTCTAATCCAAAGCCCTAGGGTGCTTCCATCTGAAACAGAATTGGCAACTCTACTCAGGATAACAATCTTGTTATTCCTAGTTTTGTTGTTCATTACCAATTACGGCGCAGTCTTTGGTTTGCTTGCTTTTATAGTATTATCTGGTCTACTAGAGTCTCAGGCTTTAAGTCTGATATTTTGGATCAGACTTTGTTTTTATTTTTTCTTGTAAAGCTTTATATATGCCTTTTACTTTGTTTACAGTAGTGTATACATGCTAGTTTCTATAAAATGAACTCGCGTATATGCAAGTTTCCTTTGTCAGGAGCACGTGTGCACACTTCTGTGTTTGAACACAGTCGCATATGCAAACTTTTGCATTGTTTTTTCAAATTTCTCTGCCTGGTTATATTTGTTGCCTGGTCTTCTTAGTCTCTGTATGGTCAAGTTTTGTCTGAAGAATTTAATTATTCTGCAATCTTATTATTTATAAGTCTCTTCCTCATTGAAAATATTTGGCCTAGGTTTTCTTTTTGAGCGAGTTTGTAATCGGTGTTTTGGAATACAAGGCTTCGTTCAAAAGTTCTTGATTGTTCCAATTCTCCAGAACACAATATTGTTTCAGTTCTAGAGTCAAGCTCCGATTTTCAATCTACATGCTTTGCTTTCCTTCGTTTTGTGGTCTCATAGCTTTTCTTGCTTTTTGAAAGTCTTTTTGATGAATTTGGAAGTATTTCTTTCCTGGCTTCTTGGTCACTTTGTCAAACTCTTTGCTACTATTTGGCTCATTTTGTACAAGTTGAAGTCTTTTTTCTCATGTTTTCGTTCATTTTTGAGTTTGTAACTTGCAAAGACTCCTTGTGCTCTCTTTTCAATTTTTGAGTTTTAGTAGCATTTTGGGTGATTTCAAAAAGTTGTTTTTGGTTGTTTCTTTAAAAAGAAAAAAGATCTCAAAAAACTTCGTTTTTGTTTTTCTTTTACGAAGCTTGGTTTTTGGTTTGTTTTTGTTGTTGAAAGCAAATTGCAATCTTTTTCAATTTGTCTTTCTTGTTTGGAGAGAATTTTGTGTTCAAAATTTGTATCCTCTTCAGTACTTTAGTTCGCTCATTGTTAGTTATAAACAATTCCTTTTTCTTTTTGGGTTATTTAGGATCTTGCATCTCCATTATATCTTACATTAGGGTAGTTTTCATTGTTAAAGCATTCATAGTCTTTTAGTTTCTGGGTGTGTGAAGTGTGTTTCAAGTAAAGAAGAGGAAAAGTACTCTTCTTTTTAGAAGTTTCGTAGAACCCATATGGAGATCTCTTTCCATTGAAGAAAAAATGATTTCATTCATGTAGTTAGTTTTTCATTGACTTCTATTGCATCATACACACATCATTGGTTTCACTCCCATCTATACCCTTGACTTAAAGAACAACCATTAAAATCAAGCGATTAATTAAAATAAACTAGAACTTTTGTATTGTCATCAGAATACACCAACAAGTTTAGGTTTATCAGGTCCTTGGATTAGACGAGAGGAGAGTTAACTCTCCAAGGCCGCTCAAAATTACAAAACATAGAAGTTTGATTAATGAGTGAAATCCAATAGCATTAGGAAGACCGGGAAAGCTCTGTAATTGGGAGTAAAGCATGAGGGTGAGTGAATATAAGGACGAGAGATACCTCCTCTCTTACTTGTTGGATCCTACCTCACGACTGTTTCCCCCGGCTTCTAATACGAGTTGGTGACCATAGTTGCCTATCCTAGGGACCACACAAGTCGCTGTAGCAGGTACTCCCATAGCACCTGAGGTTGACGTTGTATCACGTTTAGCAGTACCTTTGGAGGGAACCCTTGTGAAGCTTGGGGGCTTACACCAGCAAAGGCTATTGTCTAGAGGTCAGCGTAACTACCTCTGATACCTTCACTAGTAGGCCTAGGGCATAATTATCCTAGTCTATTTTCGGAAGGCCCTTGTTATTAACTTTCTTGTATTTTGTTGTTTGGTACTAATCACCCCGAGCGGAAATACTCGAGAGTTCTTTGATTGTTGATATCTTTAGGGACTTTTTAGTGAGTGTTCTTTGCTCCTAGTCGGCCTAGCTCTATAAGTTTTTGGGTCTTTAAGTAGATATTTTAGTAATTCAAAGTGGTTGACCAACCATCTCGATGGTCTAGGAGACTTCATGGGCTATCACCTATGAGTCTTGAGCCTTCTCCTAGAAGGCGTATGAGCAATTCTGCAAGTGATTTTCAACCAGTGGCAGTAGGCCCATCGGAGATTGATCCTCCACTTGGGCTCATTGATTCACAAGATAGACTGGAAACTACTAGAGAGTTAGAGAGGAACACACCAATTCTTTCTTGAGTACCTTTTAAGTCGGAAGATAATATCGAAGTTGAAGATCTTTTAGAGTTAGTTGTGGCTCTGAATTCTCCTCTTTGTCCTAATCATCCAAACATTCTTTTATATGTTGGAACTCCGACTCATAGTCCTTCGAGCCGGGGTTTACACACATCTATTCCTTCGATGACCACTGCTAGAAGCATGGCATCTACGACGAGTGTTGTGAGCATGCAGACTCCCATATGTGTACAAGGAGGAAGAACTATTTGCATCCCTTATATTACTCCCAGCACAGTTATATTTGGTTCTACTTCCATTCCATCAATGAGTGGAAGTTCTCAGACTACTGCATCCAGTTTTGGATTTTTCCCTTATGGGATGTCGTCTCACAGGATTCCTTCAATTCCTTTGAACTTACCATCGACTCCCTCTACATCCATGATGACTAGATCGACTTCTTTTCAGGGTTTCCCATTTAGAAGTGGTCACGTACCACATTCCAATCTAGCATTAGGGTCAATGCCTTTTTCTTTTACAAGTCAAGGTAGTAACCCCTTCCAAAGTTGGACAAACCCTATGGTTAATGGGATAGGAGTTGGGAATCAATTTTTCAGCCAACAAGGGAATGTGCCATATTCTTCAACAAATTTGTTTCAGAATTTTCCACCCTTTGTTACCACATGGAATCCTGATCAAAGGATGTCAGCTCCTTTCAATAGTTCGTTAGGGGTAACTTCACTAGTTACAGAGGATTTTGAGCAGGAGTTGGTCAAACTCCGATTTTTGCTGGACCACAAGGTCCACCTTTTGGTTCATTAGGCTCTACAAGTTACTTCGGGCAACCTGGTTTTTTTCAAAATCCAGGTCATTCTTTTCAGAGCTTTGGGAACTCCACCCGCTTTGGATGGAATTCCCAAGGTCCCCCATGGCTTCCTTTTCTGGCCATGCTTAACTTGCCAGACTTAACTAATTTGAAAAATGATCCAATTCGGTACAATCTAGGTTGGCATCCAGTCCAAACTAAACTTCCCTCGAATATCCAAAAATTTGAAGGGAAGCATGGTGAAGATTCGAGAGACCACGTAACCACATTTAACTTATGGTGCTCATCCAACTCCCTGATAGATGATTCGATCAGGTTGAGGTTATTTCAATGTACCCTAACCAAAAATGTGGCCAAATGGTATATAGAGTTTCCAGGGGGCACCTTTAATTCTTTCTGTGATTTGGCTAATATCTTTTTGAAGCATTTTCAGTTGTATGTCTGATATGAAGCCGGAACTGAATTTCTGGCTAACATTCAGCAAGACACCGCAACTCACATTTTGGATCACATCCAGGAATGGAGGAGGAGGAAAAGGCTTATCAAAGCTAAAATCCCACCAGAGTTCCTTCTTGAATGGTTTCTCAAATCATTACAACCTAAGATCTCAAAGGACGTGTCTCTTTTCGGTGTTTATTCGGAAGAGCTAGCTATTTTCTAAGCCCACCAATTGGAACTGATATATTCTCAGTCTGCGACTCTTCAGAAAACTCTACATGATGCTCCTAGATCTAAGGTTGATTTAGCCAAACTGAAACCAAACCCGCTCGTCGATGGTATAGTCGAATCAATTAATGTTAACAAGGTGATCCTTTTGAATCAATTACAGCAATTGTCTCTACAAACTTCTTCTTCTAACCAAGCGTCACTGTCTACATCGAAACCTTCCCAACCTACCTCTATAAATGTCATCCAGACCTCTAACCCTAAAGGAAATCAACAATTTGATGGGAATAGGAAGGGACGAGGTAAGAAGAAGAATCAGCAAGGGAAAGGCTGTGCAAACAAACCCGGCAATGGTGCCAGAGAGGGTAGGAAAGATTTTAAGAAAAAGGTAAAATTTCCATTCAAGTTATGCAATGGAGATCATCTGACTCACCTCTACCCCAAGATACAAGATGCTTAGTGCTTATTAGTGCAGCAAGGGTCCTCTAGCTCCCAAGCTATTCTGACTAACCCTTTTCCCAAAGGGCAACAATTACTTACTGGCACGATTTCAAATGTTGGTACCTCCGCAAGGAGAAACTAGGAAGGGGAAAATTCATCGAATGTTTATATCATGAGCTCTCATATCGACGTCACTACGCGAGCACACGATTATGGTGAATCGAAACATATAAGCCTAGATCTATTCCTAAAGCCACAGAGCCACTTCATATTGAGCAACCCTCTGTTGAGTCTATAACTCAGATACCAAAAGGTTCCCAAAAGTTCTCGACTATTAACCCTAATGCTAGGGCAGCCTAGAACTACTCGATTGTAGAAGATCTGGCTCAAATTCCCTGTGATATGTTTGCATTGGAGGTACTCCAGTCATGCCCTACTCAGAGAAGTGCTTTGCTTCTGGCAATCGGTGAAGTAGATCCAAAGAATTATTTAGTGCTCACTTTTGATATGATGAATGTCAGAAAGAGACTTCCTCACCATATGGCTTTCCAGATAAAGTCCACATACCGAAAAACCAATATTTTTCAGAAAGTTATAGACGAGGGAGCTTCCACATGCATGATGTATATGTCATGTTGGAAGGCCATTGGATCACCTTCATCTGTTCCTTCACCCACTATTTTGACGGAAATTGATGGACATTCTCATAGGCCGCACGGAATTATCCCAGCCTTTCGTATCTATGTTGGGGGAAGGTAGTAAATATTGAGGTAAAAATCGTTGATGTGAAGCTGGATTATAACCTCCTCTTATGTAGGAATTGGATTTACGAGATGGATGCCATTGTTTCATCATTATTCTGCATCCTCTATTTTCCTCATGATGAGAGGATTGTTAGAATTAATCAGTTCGACTATTCTCCAGGTGGCTCTCACACAACTTCGGCTTCTACTGTTCCATTGGTGGACAATCCCCGTCAACCTATTGCGAATTTAGGAGTTGGGAAGTACTCTTTGTTAATGGATATTTTTGACCTCCCTCCTCCTATAGCTAGAATTAATGGAATTTCATCCTCCAAGGGACCTTCTCGGAAAGAGTTTTTTCGAACTCATTATTTTTCAGACCCTTGGCCCTTAGCTTCATCTACCACCACATTAGATGGAGGGAAGGTAGGTGGAATGGCATTTCCCATTTCTGCAGCGAAACTTAGTTATCAATCTATCGTTAACTCTGCAGACAACCACCCCACTGCTTTGTGACAAGAGGAGTCAGATGGTGATGTGGTTCCAGCTTGGACTCTTGATTCTACTTCAGCTCTAGATTGCTTGGATATAGTCTTACCATCTAAAGAAGAAATTTTGGAGGCAATAATGGGTGTGGATTGACCATGGGAGGATTTATGTCATTGTTCATATTTTCTCCCTCCATTGCGTGAAGTTGGATCTAGTTTGTCTAATCCATCGACTAGTGATGTTTGTATAGTTTCAAACCCTTTGGCTCCACCACAATTTTCTGTCGAAGGTAACATGTCAGTTATCTCACGAACTGTACCTGTAAACATCTCTAGGAACAAGCTAGCGAGCCTAGAAATGGGCTCTACCTTAAGAAGTATTTTGCTTAGGCTTTGTCTGAGCAATTTCTTGTTTGTATATATTGTATCTTTGTACATATTTGTCTGCCATTTTGTGATATCGACATTTTTGATCTACTTTGGCAGGTATTGATGGATGATTCGATATATTTTGGATTTACTGATGGTGCAAGTCAGCACACTTGGAATCTTGCTTCTGCAACTTGGGTGATTTATTATCCATCTGGCCAGTTGATGGTGTCAAGGGGAGTATGTGTTGGCCCTGCTTCGAAGAACATTTCCGAATATACTATCATTCTTAATTTACTATCCGAAGAAATTTCTTATGGGTTTGATTCGTTGGTAGTTTATCTAGACTCACAACTGGTGGTGTCGCAATTAAATAACACTTATCAGGTCCGTGATCCTTATTTATATCACCAATTTTTTGGAGTGAGAGTGTTGCTACGATCATTTATTTATATTACATATGTTCACATTACACAATCTGATAATTCATTAGAAGACTCTATTGCTAATCAAGCATTAGATTAGCACATTAATCATTCGTCTAATTAAATCACATCAAAAATGTTTGAATTTGTATATATACCATAAAATCACCTGTATATAGATAGAGTGTTCAAAAAATAATATACAAAGTTGGGACAAGATGCCCTCAAAATTTGGGTTCATGTCCATAATCATGTCAAGTCATACATAGATCTATCTATCGGCCCAGCTCAGGATGAGCGGCTAAAAAGCTAACCACAACATTGGCTACACGCCGAAGTATCTGGACCTAGTCTCGTGGTACCCATACCACATGGCATTGCATCTCCTCAGGTAGATCCTCTACGGTTATCATACGTACCTGGTGAGTTAGTCTCACCAAGTTTCTCTGAACAACATAAAGGACATTATCGGTCTCAGATACTACCTCTTTGGCCCCTCTTCTGCGACGCCTGTGCCTCGGAAATCCATATGGTCTCACTGGACCCACATCTGGAACATGGTCACTTTGTCAATATTTTGTCTCATCAAAAATATTCTTTCTAAGCTCATTCCATATTAAAAAATCCAAAAAATTTTAAAAAATTAAAAAATTGTTACCTATGTCTCCCAATGTTGCATTTGGTGGTAACACTAAGTCCGGATCTCCTCGAAAATCCATACTGGCATATGGGTAGTCATCGACTGTGATGATCTATTGATCCAACTAGGTGAAAAACTCATCATCAAAAGTCGTTCTAGGCAAGTCCCCGCCTCCAAGGCATTTAATAAATTCCACCCATCTACCCATGCGTGCATCTCTAGGGCTGCTGATGGACACTGATACTTTGGGACGTAGCTCAGGTACCTTCTCGAAGGAGAATGAACACGAGATGGTCCCATATCCAAAATTATTTGTCTAACCCTTCTATATAGAGGTCAATTGGCTCTTCATGTTAGTTAGAAGAGGTGTGCACCAATCAAATACCATGGTAAGACATTCCACTACCAGGCTCATAGATACTCATGAAACCTGATGCAGGGAAGCTAACCCATTTACCCATGCAATGGTAAATAGAAAAATCCTCGGAGATAAACTTTCCACATGTTTGACTGGAATTTGACTTCCAGTCTTCTCTGGATGTCCAGGACAATATATATGGACATAGTCTTCCACCAAAAAACTACCTCTCATCCTGCCTCTCGAATGCACGACCTCCCCTCTTCGGGAGAGATTGGTAATAAAATAGATATCTTCGATCTCAATCCATAGAGGCATCTGGTCTATCATGAAAGCATCATCCTCTACGCTCTAGTAGTGGATCAAACGTTCAAGCAAGTGGGTATTGGCTTTCATATTTGGCATTTTGAAGAATTTCAATAAGCCACAGCCTCTCAGAGCGTATAATGCATTTGGTTATTCATTACCTCATTATCAATAGTGGTATGCCCTCTTTCCCTCCAAATGATAGTCATCCTGCAAATATTTGAAGTTTCGACTGTTAGTTTTTACATTGAAACTTTAACTCGCATACACGTGACTTCCCTTTAAACACAGTCACGTGTAGGGCCGTCGTATATGTGGGTTGATCACATCCAATCCCCATGTATGTAGAGTTGGATTTTTGGGCATAGTTTCCGACAGTCAACACTTTGAGAAAACTTCTAAGAACTATCATAAAACATTACAAGTATGGTTTGAGGATTACCTGGTGATTTTGGGGTTATTTGAATGGTCCAATTGTTCATAGGAAATCTTGCCTCGTTTTTCTTCACAGATCTTTGCTCCAAACAGAAATGAAAAAACTGTGAGGCCGGAAGTCATTATATAACTTTGAAATTGCAAAATATTTTTTCAAAAATTGATTTTTGTCTCCTGGATTTATTGGCCTATGGGCTTGGAGTGTCGAGAGTGGGTTGTTTTTTCAGGATATATTGGAGACTTCTTCGAGATGTTATTTCGGTCTTATGACCGCTGACCGGTCATGGCAGGTATCATTCTCTCATTGGCATTTAAATTAGGGAAAACCATTTTCTATTACATCTTGCATTCTAGCCTCCATTCAACAATACATTAGCCATAGAGTCGATCCCATCGTATCTTGGTTAGCAACCATTTTCACTCGTCGATTTTTAAATCATGATGTGATGATAGAGCCATCCTTTACATGGGCATCTTAGTTAGAACCTCGCTCACTTTGGTTGCCCATGCTGCTATACTGAGTAGGCTTAGGAGTCCTCTTTAGTCCCGCCATGACTGATGCATTGAAGACACATTCTCCTTTCTTCCACACTAATTTATGGCCTTATACCCTAGAGGCCCATTCGTGTTGATTTGTACTGTTGCATTGCATTTTGACTATTTACACATTTTGGCCTTGATCCGGCTTCACTTGGACTCGTGTTTAAGCCACTTATCGGACCATGTCTTCTACAAAAGTCAATCATGCAATCACTTATCTTCTGCAACTTGGCGCATCCTTTTACCCATGGAAAGAACATCCCTTTGAGTGTCCTTGACCAGTTTCACCTCCTTGCATTCAGCATAGGAATGTTCCCTCCTAGGAACTAGATCATCTATTTCTTTGACACTCGTTACAACAAAGAAAAAAATATATATATTACAAAAAAAAGCAGGAACGGGACAACATTTCCATGTTTTGTTGGTAGCTAGAGTCAATCGTGTCGCCCTTGAACAAAGCACTCAAAAGAAAATCTCTCCTCCATTTGTGTGGGATTTAGTTTGACTTAGGTGAGCCTAAACTTGTTAATGAGTCAATACTCCTTCAATTGGTTACCTCTTCCAATCATATGGAGAGTTTGCTTATGCCTCTTACATGACAAACTTATACAAATTTATCATATGCTACCATATAGTCGTCATTAAGTCGTGCTTTTGTTTAAGGGAATTAAATCTGAATCGGCCTCTCTGCAGTGTCTCTTGACCTATTTTTCAGTTGGCCATCCCTGGTTGCCAGTATCATGTTTGTCATCACATCAGTTATATTGGTCCTTTGCTCGTGTCGGTTTGAGAAGGTCTCCATTGACTTCTTGCTGGCGGGTCTTGTCCTTATCGACTATGACATATTGCTCTAAGGGCAAACTTAGAGCCACACCCTAGCCCTACTTTCATTATTGATAGGTCACCTTATGCTCAGCATCGATTAGTATCATGGGTCTTTGACTGAGTGGTTTCCCTTATGTTCGACATTAGCTTTCATTATCACACATTGGGATTTGTGCAGTGCCTTGGTTTCCATTTGACCCTATTGGTGGATTCCTCGCCTCTGTGTCAGCTTTCATTATTGGTTGGTTAAGAGGGTTTCTATCATGCGCTAGCTACATCTTTTTTATGATGGAAACGTGCTTTGGTTGAGTTACTACATCTTTTTCGTCCAATTCCTTCCACATTATTGGCCTAGGAGTTACACTCTCGCTAGATTGATGAAGGATACGTTAATGCCTTCCTTCTAGCAGATCTTTTCCTATCGACTACAACTCATTTTCTCTGGGACAAAGATCTAGAGTCCATTTGGCAGTACCTTGGGGTTTGCAGTCATCAATGGAAGATTCCTTCGCTATCGACAATGGGAAACCATCATTGTCTCATGATTGATATATTCTTTCAAGTGTTCGACTTCAGCTCACTCATTCGCACTTGTTAGATTGTACTGGGTACCTTGACTCTCATTATCATTATCAGTGAGTGGTCTCGTGTTTGTTAACAATATACATCAATGACCGCTAATCAAACGATTTCTCACGTGGTCGACTTAAAATCATTCATTCCCATTCTATAGAAATGTATCATAGCAGTTGGTGAAGACCTCGGGTTGCATCAGCATCTTTTTGTTCACTTGTCAGTTTCTCCTATTGTTGCTAGTTGACACCATCCACCTTATATGTTGCAGTTCTTCATAGCGACATCTTATATTCTGGCATCTTAGTTGTGATGTAGTATCATTTTATTCCATCATGTTCATTTAGTACTATTAGGATCAGTTTTTTACATCAATGATCAACTACATACTTCAGCATCATTGATCGTCTTCTTAAATGTGATATTCAGAAATATACTTTTTTCGATCATGATCAAATGATCCATTTATGTACTTTTAGTTCTTTATACTTGTATACATATTGGATCCTATTGTACTTTATATGTGAACATGCTTTACTTTCTCTAAGCATGGGTATGCCCGCCTCAGACAACAATTTCTTTCTGATCTCTTTTGATGGCTTGGGAAGCTGAATTCTGGTGAAGTCCTTCTCAATCTCGGCATGATTCTTTCCATACACATAATACATTCAGCCATCATGTACCCCTTTTGACCTCATATATTAGGGGGCATCTGTTATAGCACCATTTACCACTCTTGGTATTTATGATGCTTTGTTTATGGCCTAGGGAACCCCTCCTTCTAGACTTGGTCCAAATATATTAAAAACAATGTTTTATTCCCTGTATTCTACTTTTTACTGAGCTAAAAGTGTGTACACACGGGTTAGTCAATACCCAACCCACGTATATGTATTAAAGCACTTAAAAAGAAATCCTTGATTATGGGTGGAGTTCACGGGTTTTACCTGTTGATTACCTCCTATTTCCCATGGCCCAACTATTTCCCAACTAAAAAACTAATTGGGAGAAGTATAAATAGACTTCTATGGGAAGGCCTTAAGGAGGAGAAGAGATAGAGTTATTATATTGAGATTATCCTTAACTGAGTCTGGTGAATCCCCATGCCTCATGCACTTCCCCAAGCTTTAGGAAACCCTTGTTTCCTTGATGACAGATATCCTTCCTTTTGCTTGAGATATCACGATGTTGGTTATGGAAGAAGATTGTTGAAGGCTGGGATAGGACGAATCCGGAGGATGGTTTTTCTTGGAGCCGGAAGAAGAAGACTCAGGTGAATTCTCTCCATGTTATTTATAGCTTACTGTAATAAAAGAAATGTTGTCTTGTTTCTGAAATTAACTATATTTATGCATCAAATTATGTTTTAATTCATATATGAATTACTTTTTGATGTATGATCAATCATTTGTTTATATGATATAAAGTCAATTTCATGAATAGTCTTTACTTCTATACTACTATCTATGTTCGAATTGAATGATTTTCAGGTTTGAAGAACATCGAGAGCCGTAGAGGGTCTGAACCCTGCGGGAACTACCCGAACGAAGGAAATTAGGGTACAATCACTCTTACGTAGTTTGATTATATAAGCATTTTGGTTGAGTTGTATGAGTGTTTCGTGTTGTAGTTTACTTCTACCATGTTAGGGTTCTAAACCAAAGCCCTAGGGTGCTTCCAACCGAAATAGTATCTGAGTACTTTTAAAGGCTTTCCACTCTCTGTTTCTTCTTCTATTTTGAATTATTTGAATCTTGAGGATGTATTTGATTTATTTTTAAGAATATACACCCATGCCTTCCTGCTATAATCATCAATGAATGTCAAAAAATAAAGACTACCACCAATGGATTGCGTATGCATTGGACGAGATAAATATGTATGAAAAAGCTCTAAATGCTCTTTTTCTCTAGAGGAAGATGTGTGAAAGCTATCACTTTTATGCCTGGACATAACACAAATTTCACAATTACAGCGTTTTTCATTCATAGTAGGGAAACCTATGACGATTGATTTTTTTTTTAGGTCGACTTAGACTCTTGAATGGGATATGGCCATATCTAGAATATCATAGCTGAGAGTCATCTATTCTTGACACATTGTGGACTAAAGACTGTGAGAGATTTTGACTTCTAAGAGTCATAGGAAACATCCTATTCTTGGATTTTTCAATGTTTTCTATCAGTCTTCTATAGGGAGGTTTTCATAGATAAAACATTTTTTCCCTTGAAATATTATATCATAACCATGTTCCATCAGTTGTCCTACACTAATGAGGTTATGTTTCAAACAGGGAACATAATAAACATCAAGAATGTATTTATACTGATTATGTTTAGTAAGAATAGGGATAGTATCTCTTCCTTCAGCTTTAATGCAAGAACGATTTCCAAGAGTAATTTCTGATGTTATGGAAGCATCAACATAACAAAGAAAATCTTCGTTACATGTCATATGATTGCTCCAGCCACTATCCAGCAACCAAAGATCCTTGTTGTGATTGTCTTTATAACGATGGCAGGAAAGAAACATTGTTTTGGAAGATTCTCCTTCATTGCTGGAGATATGGAAACTACCTCTTTATTGATGTCACTGTTTCTTTCTACATTCATGTTCATAATGCCCAAATTTCTTGTAATAATATCATTGGACATTAAATTTTCTCCATGGTCTTCTTCTCCATGGAAAAAAACTATACAAAGACTATAACATAAACCATAGCGATTTTATAGTGTGCAACATTTGAACTATAGACGTTACATGTGGTCTACCAAAGTAATAGATTTTGGTGAGTCCATCATACTTTGGCCAAAGATGTTCTTTTTTTTCCATCCCTATCTTATAATGTGCAACATTTGAACTACATTACATGTCGTTTACCAAAGTAATAGATTTTGGTAAACCCTTGTACTTTGGTCAAAGTTCTTTTAAAAGATAAAATACATGCAATGTGTACACAAATTAAGGTTAAAAACCATTTATATAACACATAAAATACATGCAATGTGTACACAAATTAAGGTTAAAAACCATTTATATAACACAAAACATGGTTGAAAAGAATTTTAAAAATAATAATAATAATAATAATAATAATTCCATGTTGGAAAAAACACATAAACTCGCCACATTACTACAGCGGAAATTTTCTCCACCTCTTTTTTCTAACTCTTTTCTTAGCCGGGACCACACTTGATCCTTCCTCCTTCTAAATCATCCAGAGATTTAGACCTCATCATCACCTTTTTCCCCTTACAAGCTTTGCAGCACCTCAAATTGAACCCTACATAGTAGCCTCCTCAATTTTCAAGCTCGTTGAGAGACATCATACCTGCATTGTGTTATCCATGTCCACTCCATAAAGATATTTGAACCTACAACCTACACTAAATGTGCAGTGCAAGGAAATTGCAAGGACTTAGCAAAACTAAATGTTGAATTCTATAGAGAAATGGATGATAGGTTGACAAATGGTTTCTTAATGACTACCAGTTTTCTATATAAAGTCCTCTGACATGTTAGTCACATAAAGATTAAAATTATATAGTGTTTTTATATTAAATCTGCAGCCCTCAACATTAACAAAAAAAATTGAATATAATATTACCATAAGGTTAAATATAAAAACAAATAGGAAATATGTTTTTCTAAAACTTGTGGGTGGGCACATGGACTTTGCATGCAGCCACATATCCCCTCTCCACACTAAATGTTTGATTTCTTGAATTCCTTTTATCTGATATTTAATGAATTTAAGACCTAATGGTTTTGTGATGGTCAGGGAAGATGGATTAATATTGTCTTACTGTGACATGTAATATCTGAATTAACGGCTTTGAAACAAGATCTAATTGAGTGAACTTGCCTACGCATATCAATTCTAGCATATCAATCATGCGAGCTAGTTATACTCATAGGAAAACACATACTTATTTCATACTTATTGATCTAGCTAATTTATATTACCCCAACTTTGAATCACTCTAGAATGCTCTCAACATAAACTACTAAATATGCTCCTAACCACCTAGTGCGATGTATCAATATGAATCTTCGAAACCCATAGAGGTGATTGGATTTAATGGGTGGAAGGATACCTCGAGATACTCAAGCGGCCTCTCATCTGTAATAGAGTTGTCCATGGATCTAAAACTCGAACGAGTTCTATTAATTTAGGTTTGGGGGCCAAGGTTCTGCATAAACCACATATTTATCACTAAACGTGGGTTCTTGAAGGTTCTTATAGAAGGTATACATTAACATATACTAACCTTGCAATAATTTAATATTCAAAATGGCCTACCTTTCTTCGGAAGGGATATTTTAGTAGGTTTTCTAGGTAATAAGTGGAATGAATTAGGTTGATCCTATTTTTGAATTTCGACTTTATCTTGCTATAGAACATCATCCTGAACTAAGAAATGACATAGTTGAATCCGTACAGTAACCTCCCTTGCCCAATTTTATGGAAAAATATTTTTGTTGTGCTCTTTAACACTATGTAAGCAACATAGTCAATGACAATGATAGCTACACTAGTATATCCTACAAGGACAAAAACTATGGGTGTTTACCAAATGGACTTTGGTACTGAACTTGGACAATTTAAGGCTCCATGTGCTCCTACAGTCTATGGCACATGTTTAGGTATGGGTGAGGGCAGCTACCATGCAGTAGATAGATTTCTCACATATTCACTCTTATCACTAGACAATCATGGGAAGCTTTCTGTACCCTCTAATGCATAATGAATGGAATCTCATACAGGGTAAAACCTACAGAAAGCTATAGATTTTTAGTAGATGCCTTCAAATAGCTAGAAGAACAGGTACAAGTGTTATCTTTCTACATGATTTAGTCTTTAGAAAAATACAAATTCTAATTCTAAACATTCTTCTTTTTATTACCTAAAAAATAGGAGACATTACCTAAACAATAATTTGAACTTGCCTTGCAAAAATGTCTCTAATAGTTGTCTTGGGCTTATTGAGGCTCATTTTCTCCACTTTTGTAAAATTTCTTTCGTATTTCTTGTTGGGTTTATTGGGGTTGGTTTTATTGACTCCAAGGGTTCATTTTCTCTCTAACAATAGAGCCTGATACCTAAGATCTTGCAGTCTAATACCTAAGCTCTTGATTACAAGAGGATAGAATTGAAAAAAAGATAAGAGATAAGATTCACAGGGATTTGTTTGCTCTCAAGCAGCTAACCTGATACTTGAGCTAAAAGCGCTCTTCTGTTGCTGACACCTAAGCTAAAAGCACTCTTGCAAGAGGATTGAAAAATGTCAAGATTGAAAGAAACATCGAGACCCTCCATAAAATACAAGGAGAGATTATTCCTTGCGCACTTGTAGGAGGATTGAAAAAATGTCGCACTCAAATTCGTCTCCAAGGGTGGTTTAATGTCAAGGAAACAACCGACAGTGAAATCAATGTTCCCTTCTGCTTCCATGCTCACCCCACCATCGAAAATCCCTTGTCCCGGACTGTGCAAATGCAACCCACTATTAACTGGCACCCTTCCCTCAACTCAGATGGCTTCACTTCGAGCTAGGGTACATCTTGAGATTTCTACTTGAGCCTGCTACACCAAGGCACATTTTGAAATAGCAAAGCCAAGGTATAATACCAAAGTTGCATGGATGGCGTCAGTTTGAGCTAGGGTACATTTGGAGATTTCTACTTGAGCATGTTGCATCAAAGCACATTTTATAATAGGAGAGGGAAGGTGTGATACCAGAGCTGCATGCAGATAGCCACATGGAAAGCAAGTGGAAATGTCATTAGAAGGCCATTAGTTTCCAAGAAAAAATGGATATAAAGGGTAGTGCACGAGAAAAAAAAATTGGACACAAGCAAGAGTTTAGGCATAAAATTACAAAGGAAACTTTGGATATTAAAAAAAATTGTCCAACCTTCCTAGAAACTTTCGATATAAATTTAGTTTCCCAACCTTCCTACATCGGGACAAGTGAAATTTCCAATAAGAGGTTGGATGTGTGCACACCCAGAAACTTTGGTTAAATTTCAAAATGAATAGATATTGTCCACATAAAATTTTTAGAACTTTGGTTAAATTATGATAACCATTAAAAAATAATTCGTCAAATAATGGATTAATCGTTGGTCAACGATCGAGCGATCACTATAGTCATGTAGGGAAGGGACTAATAATATTTCCAATTAGAATTGAAGTTGACCTCATTTTAGAATCAAAATCAAAATGCTTCCAATTGAAATAATGCTTCCACTCATACTCAAAATCAAAAACTAAATCAGCCTCATCACGACTTGCATCATATGTGTACATAGTAACCATGATACCTATCCATGTGAGATGTTGAAGGAAGAATACACTAAGAACTATGATATGATCTAGGTATTCTTGTCACAGTTAACTAAAGATTCATTGAATACAACCAAAGCTGACTTTCAAGGCCTCGATGATGAAAAGATCACAACGATGGATCAACCATTGAAGTAGTGTCTCAAAATTGATTTAAATGTAGATCATAAGATGCAAAAGAAATTTTTCACATATGTGCCACGAGCCTTGAAGCATTGCAAGAATACGAGGTGGACAGCTAAGTTATATTGAACATAAGAGTAAGTTCTTCACAGAAATAAGTGTTTAAAAGAGTGACTTTTGAATGATATTACATATTAATAAACATTTTATATAAGGCCCCACTCAAATATCTATCATACAACCGGTTACCTATATATAGTGGACAACAAAGTCTTGTAGATGGGTACAATAAGTCCACATAATATCTACACTTGTGGATAAAGACTTCACTTCCCCTGTAATGGTTTTGAATATTAAGAAGGATGTCATGAATGACCTAGGTGCTCAAGTTAGCATTGTGTCCTTGGTTTTTTTGTCAGTGTTATCATATGAAATTGCCCCTTAAAGAATTAGTTGTAAGGGAGATTGAATAGTCATTTAAAGAAAACACTAAAACAATAATCTATATCTCACTTTTGGATTAGTGCATGCCAGTTTCAGGGGGTTCTTCCTAAAAACTTGAATTCCCATTTATCAAAAGTGAACATTAAATGTACTTCAAATATGCAAAATAGCTCGTTGTGGTGTTTAGTTTCACAATTTGTATATTTTCTGCAACTTTGAAGTTTTAAGTGTCTTTAGGTTTGTTCCGTATTAATTGTTGTTCCTAGTCATCCTCTTTTCCGTCAAAATTTTCAAGCGCAACGAATCTCTAATGTTTTCCATTGATGTCCATGTCAAACAATTATTCTCTAATTAGAATTACATTTGCTATACCATCAAAAATACTTTCCTGACATCCTCCATCTTCAACTTCATTTTTTTCCACAATTATATCATATACCTCTATAACCTTAGGGGTCTTGAAAGGAGTATCCACTTCGGAAAATTACTTCTCACATGTAGCTTTTGTAACAATCTATTTTCTGAAACAAAATTATCCATATTTGTACAAAGGAGTACATCATTATTTTCCATAATATGGGACTTATTTAATGGATCACTAAGCTCCAATGCAAACAAAGGATTTAACCAAGGAGATATATCTTCAATGGAATACCTATGTCAAAAGGTTTTTGGTTGCTAACCACTGTGTGTACTGTAAATACAATTTATCCTCCTTAAATAACATCTTTCTAACCATTTCCTTAACTTTTGGCATTAATAATCTTTGCCATTCAATAATAGTATGTTTAACATTAATAATATTTGTCATTCAATAATAAGAACTTTAACATCAATGACAACACTAATAACATTCTTTGTATATATCATGGTCATAAAATTTACCATCAATAATCTTTGTCATTAAATAATAGTACAATGACAACATTAATAATAATCTATATATGTATCACGATCCTAAGATGATTTATGAGGTAAGGTAGCTTTTTGTGATGTGGTTTTAAGGTATATATAAAGAACAATTTCGTCATATAATAACTTTGTTATAAAGGATATATCCATGGTTTCCTTCTCTGACAACGCACCATCAGTAACTTTATCTTTTGCGTTATGGTGATTTGCAATATATTTTGTTGTTTGCGAGTAGTAGATCAAGGATACTCGCCTCAATCTTTCTCCATTCTGTAACCAGTCCATTTCCTGTGATATTTTCTTAAAGACAAACAAGCTTTTTATTTGTGCGATGATAGATTCACTATTCTAGCTAGGGATTCCAGTACAGGGAGTTATAGATTTGAAGAAATTGTAAAAGATGTCGTCAATGGCAGGGAAGGAACGTGGGGACATCTCTCTATCGGTATCTATCTCGCCCTTATTCTAGTGTTCTATATCATTGGAACTAATGATAGATCCAGTGTTCCTATCCACTCGAATAAGCTATACAACCGAGGTTCTATCGAAAAATCATTGGACCATGAAGCATGTATGTCCACTGACTCTTGAGGTTCTTTGCAGCAAAGAGCTCATCCCCAATCAGACTCTTTGCAAGTTGACTCACCAATGGTGCGTTGCAACAACTGTAATGATCTCATCAGAATTCGTACACCTGAACCTGTCGAAGAGCTAAGAAAAGTGTGCCAAATAATACAAGATGCAAGTCCAGGAAAACTCGAAGCTTTGAAGAAATTAAGAAGTCTAGCAAGGATCAGTGGAAGGATAAGACGGTTTCTTCAATCAGAGGGAGTTTGACCTGTCCTTATACATGTTTTGGATTCAGAGGCAGATCGTGAGGCATTGGAAGAAGCAATAGGTGCAATTTCACTGTTCTCTATGGATGTTTTATGTAATAGGAGATATTTAATGAGACTCTCTGTTCTGGCTAAAGAAGGAATCACAGACGAACTATTGGAGATGTTTGGTGAAAATTTGCATCCTTCAGCCATTAAGACCAGCCTAAGGGCATTATTTCCTTTGTGTACCATGAATGAAAATAGAGCGATGATCGCCAAACCAGATGTCGTTCCTTCTTGTTACAAACATAGACATGGTGGAGAAAGCCCTAGCTATTTTGGAAGCTCTCTCCACCATTTCAAAAGGTCGATCTGCGATAGTGGGCAATGCCCTAGTAGTATTGGTTGTTGTTAGGAGCGTGTTGGGAGTGCCTGATGCTGGAACTAACTATGCAGTTTGGATTCTACTGAAAGTGTGCTTCAACTCATAGGAAGAGCTGCTGCTTGAGTTTCTCCAGATGGGCACCATTGAGAGACTACTTTTTCTATTGCAGATGAGTTGTTCACCAAGGATGAAGCAGAAAGTAAATGAGTTATTGAGGCTTCTTTCTACCATTTCCCATAATATCTCATGCAATGATTTAATACTTTACAACTATAGTTAATCTTGCAATAAATTGTTTATTAAGATAATTAGGATAATCAATTTCTTAAAACAATATACTTTGTAAAGCATTGTAAGGTCATACATCCTTTAGCAGAATTGTTACAAGGTTTATTGATATAAAATATAAGTAAAGATATAAATAAATACTAGATAGTCTATCTCTCTTGGCTAAATTCTTTTTGCAGCTAAGTTCAATTGGTGTTATACATTATAATATTCTCTTTTCTTGATTTGGTCCAAGTGGACAGAATCCTCCCGTGGTGTTTACCTTGGCGTTTGTGCATGGTATTGACCCATGGTATTTACCTTTGTTTTTCGAGGAAAAAAATAAAATAAGGCATCTAGAGAGTCCATACAACCTTTAAACGGGGATAGGAGCTAAGAATTAGGGTCATCCTCTGTTTGTCTAGCTTATTATGTTTTTGTTTTGGAATGGCATGGTGAGTCCTAGCTTGATCCCGAGACGAAACGCCCATGGTGAATTTGTCTAGTGGATCCATGCAGGGTCCACAACTGAGCTTCAGTACCTTAGATTAGTCTTTTAATGAGTAATCGTACATGCCATTTGCAGGGGCTCCATTCTTATTTGTATGGACATGTATCTTGTTTTCAGCTATTAGTATAAATAAGGTTGCATTTATAGATCCCATTTGTTTTCTTATCTCTCTCAAAATTATATTTCTTTTATAACACTAAGTGTGTTATATTTATTATAATTTTACCATTTGGGGATCTTACAGTGGTATCCTACCAGCCTAAGGGTTTTATGCAGGGATCCTCAGTGGGATTTCTTCTCACCCTAACTGGCATCTTCCATCTTCGATGGTAATCAATATCATACTATCTGGTTTCGTATTTTCCAGTTTTCCTATATCTGTGTAAGATCCATTTTTGAAGTAATGATCAAGAATGGATTCTCTTCCGATTCCAAGAACGAATCATTTTCCACATCAACTTAGAGGCCATATTTTCTGTTCTCAGATAAGATCGAGTGTCTAGATGCCAGAGGGTGGTTCGATGAGCTAAAGCGCCACGAGTTCAGAGAAGAGGCAAGTTATTTTCCAGTAGTGAATTTATGAGAATAAATTGTTGTATCCTAAGGGAGGTTGATTACTTGTGTTATTGATATATCTCATTGGAGGCCCACGAAGCCATATTATTTCATGCAAGTCCAGAAGTTCATTGACTTCCCAAGCCTACGAGTCCAAGAAGTTGGCTGTATGTTGAGAAAGAATGAGAAAAAATGTGGCGCAAAGATTTCTATTCTCCATATTCAAAATGGTTAAATAGATTATATTGTAAACATCAACAACAAATGATTGAAGTCGAACTCGAGACCTATGGAGTGTAACTGAAGTAAAATTGAACTATATATGACACCTAGAAGACAACAAAATCAAATGAGATCACACCTAACCAATGGTGAGATTAATATCTCAACATCCCCTCCTAATCTCAGTTGTTACATTTAGAGACACTTACAATGCCTAAGTTTTCTTTTTGAAATTCAAATACATTATTACCCAATGGCTTTATGAAAATATTTGCTAATTGATCTTTGGAACAACAAAGAGAAAGTACTATGTCGCCATCATTGACAATCCCATGGATGAAATGAAAATGGGTGTCAATGTGCTTGCCTTTTTGTGTAAACATGATTTTTTGGTAAATAAATTTTTGAACTATTACCATAGTAGATTGGAGTTGCCTCCTTTTGAATATTTGAAATATCTTTCAATAATATTCTCAACGACACAGCTTGACAAGCTGTTGAATTTGCTACTACATACTCTGCCTCTGCAAAAGATATTGAAATGATCATCTGTTTCTTAGATTCCCATGAAATCATATTGGTTCCAAGAGGAAAAACATACCCTGAAGTGTTTTTGTGATCCTCTAAACTCCCTGCATATTCACTATCTGTATAACCTGAAACTAAACAATTTTCAGAATGTGTATAGAACAAACCATAGTCTATTGTACCTACAATATACCTTAAGATCCTTTTTTCAACCTTCCAATGGGTGGTCTTAGGTTACTGCATAAACCTGGAGACAAAACTTATTGCAAACATAATGTCAGATCTAGTTGGAATTAGATACAACAAACTACTAAGTAGACTTCTATACATTGTGGAATCAACTGGTGGTGCTATAACATCTTTCTCAGGTTTGTGCCTTGAGAAATTGGTGTATCTCCAGGTTTTGAATTGGTCATTCTGAACATTTAGATGCTATCAATGGCATATTTTTATTGATGAACACAAATGCCATTATCACATTCGTGAATTTCAATGCCTAAGAAGTATTTCATTACTCCTAGATCTGTCATATCAAAGTCTATTTGCATTGCTACTTTGAAATCTTCTAACATCGTGTTTCCTGTACATAAAGGCATACAATGATAATTTTACCTTCATGCATTTTGGTATACAAAGTTGGCTCATGACTGCTTCGACAAAAACCACTTTTGATGAGGTAGGTGTCAATGCGACTGTACCAAGTTCTTGGAGCTTGTTTCAAACCATACAAAGCTTTCTTCAATCTGTATGCCTTATGCTCCTGTCCTGAAACTTCAACGCCAGGAGGCTGCTCTACATAAACCTCTTCCTACAATATAACATTTAGAAAGGCAGATTTTACATCAAGTTGATAGACTTTCCATTTGTGTTGAGATATTGTGGACAAAATGGTTCTGACAGTATCTAACTTTGCTACTGGAGCAAAGGTTTCACCATAATAGACACCAAATTGTTGTGAGAATCCTTTGGCAAGCAGCCTTGCCTTATGTATCTCAATATGTCATTTTTCATTGAGCTTGGTCTTATATACCCATTTTACACCAACTCTAGTTTTGTCTTTTGGGAGATTAGTTAATTCCCGAGTCTGATTCTTCTCTATGGCAACAGTTTATTGGTTCCTTGCATCTACCCAAATATTTTCTTTAACTTCTTCTTCAAAATGAGTTGGTTGAGAACAAAGAAATTAAAGCATATTCTATTGGTCAAACTCATGCTCCTAATCATATATTTCTCTGATGCTTCTTATTTTCTTATTGTCTTCTGAAGATTTTGAATTACTGATGGATTCACTACTTGAAGATGTACCATTTTCATAATGGTATGGCTCTTCTTCAACCTGCAATCTTGGTGGTTGTGGTGGATAAAAGCATTGATTTGAAGCTTTATCGACTTGATCAAAAAAAGATTTATTTTTAAAAAAATTACATCTCTACTTAAAACAAACTCCTTGGTAACTCGATTATAAAGTATGTAGGCCTTTGACTTCTCACTATAGCCTACAAAAATACATCTCTCAATCATATCATCAACATTCTTTCTTAGCTGCTCAGGAACATGTGAAAATTATACTGATCCAAAAATATTAATGTGAGACACATTTACATTTTTTCCATCCCATGCTTCTTGAGGTATTGTATCTTCGAGATTGGTTGTTAGAGATCTATCGAGAACATAACTATTTTCAGAACTGCTTCATCCCAATAGTTATTTGACAACTTCTTCTCATGAAGCATACATTTGACCGTATTCATGATTGACTGGTTTTTCCTTTCTGCAACTCCATTATGTTGTGAACTATATCTTGTTGTATTCTACATTATTATTCTGTGTTCTTGAAAATAAGATTTGAATTCATTAGAGTTGTACTTTCCTCCTCTGTTGTATCTGTTATAGCACCATTTACCATTCTTGGTATTTGTGATGTTTTTTCTATGGCCTAGGGCAATCCCTCCTTCCAGACTTGGTCCAGATATATTAAAAACAATTTTTTATTCCCTGTACGCTACTTTTCTCTGAGCTAAAAGCATGTACATGCGGGTTAGTCAATACCCAACCTGCATATATGTATTAAAACACTTTAAAAAATTAAATTTCCTTATACATGGGTAGATTTCATGGGTTTTTCCTGTTGATTACCTCCTATTTCCCATGGCCCAATTATTTCCCAACTAAAAAACTAATTGGGAGAAGTAGAAATAGACTTCTATGGGAAGGCCTTAAGGAGGAGAAGAGATAGAGTTATTATACTTAGATTATCCATGATTGAGTCTGATGAATCCTTGTGCCTCATGAACTTCCCCAAGCTTTAGGAAACCCTTATTTCCTTGATTATACATATCCTTCCTTTTCCCTGAGATATCATGGTGTTGGTTATGGAAGAAGATTGTTGAAGGCTGGGATAAGATGAATCCAGAGGACTGTTCCACTTGGAGTCGGAAGAAGAAGACTCATGTGAATTCTCTCCATGTTATTTATAGCTTACTGCAATAAAATAAATGTTATCTTGTTTCTGAAATTAACTATTTTTATGCATCAAATATGTTTTAATTCATATATGAATGATGTTCTGATGTATGATCAATCATTCTTTTATATGAAATAAAGTCAATTTTTTGAATATGTTTTACTTCTATACTTCTATGTATGTTCAAATTGAATGATTTTTAGGTTTGAAGAACATGGGGAGTTGTAGAGGGTCTAAACCCTACAGCACCTACTCGAACAAAGGAAATCCAGGTACGGTTGCTCTTACGTAGTTTTATTATATAAGAATTTTGCCTAATTTGTATGAGTGTTTCTTGTTGTAGCTTGCTTTTGCTCTATTGGGGTTCTAATCCAAAGCCCTAGGGTGCTTCCATCTGAAACAGAATTGGCAACTCTGCTCAGGATGACAATCTTGTTATTCCTAGTTTGGTTGTTCATTACCAATTACGGCGCAGTCTTTGGTTTGCTTGCTTTTATAGTATTATCTGGTCTACTAGAGTCTCAGGCTTTAAGTCTGATATTTTGGATCAGACTTTGTTTTTATTTTTTCTTGTAAAGCTTTATATATGCCTTTTACTTTGTTTACAGTAGTGTATACATGCTAGTTTCTATAAAATGAACTCGCGTATATGCAAGTTTCCTTTGTCAGGAGCACGTGTGCACACTTCTGTGTTTGAACACAGTCGCATATGCAAACTTTTGCATTGTTTTTTCAAATCTCTCTGCCTGGTTATATTTGTTGCCTAGTCTTCTTAGTCTCTGTATGGTCAAGTTTTGTCTGAAGAATTTAATTATTCTGCAAGCTTATTATTTATAAGTCTCTTCCTCATTGAAAATATTTGGCCTAGGTTTTCTTTTTGAGCGAGTTTGTAATTGGTGTTTTGGAATACAAGGCTTCGTTCAAAAGTTCTTGATTGTTCCAATTCTCCAGAACACAATATTGTTTCAGTTCTAGTGTCAAGCTCCGATTTTCAATCTACATGCTTTGCTTTCCTTCGTTTTGTGGTCTCATAGCTTTTCTTGCTTTTTGAAAGTCTTTTTGATGAATTTGGAAGTATTTCTTTCCTGGCTTCTTGGTCACTTTGTCAAACTCTTTGCTACTATTTGGCTCATTTTGTACAAGTTGAAGTCTTTTTTCTCAAGTTTTCGTTCATTTTTGAGTTTGTAACTTGCAAAGACTCCTTGTGCTCTCTTTTCAATTTTTGAGTTTTAGTAGCATTTTGGGTGATTTCAAAAAGTTGTTTTTGGTTGTTTCTTTAAAAAGAAAAAAGATCTCAAAAAACTTCGTTTTTGTTTTTCTTTTACGAAGCTTGGTTTTTGGTTTGTTTTTGTTGTTGAAAGCAAATTGCAATCTTTTTCAATTTGTCTTTCTTGTTTGGAGAGAATTTTGTGTTCAAAATTTGTATCCTCTTCAGTACTTTAGTTCGCTCATTGTTAGTTATAAACAATTCCTTTTCCTTTTTGGGTTATTTAGGATCTTGCATCTCCATTATATCTTACATTAGGGTAGTTTTCATTGTTAAAGCATTCATAGTCTTTTAGTTTCTGGGTGTGTGAAGTGTGTTTCAAGTAAAGAAGAGGAAAAGTACTCTTCTTTTTAGAAGTTTCGTAGAACCCATATGGAGATCTCTTTCCATTGAAGAAAAAATGATTTCATTCATGTAGTTAGTTTTTCATTGACTTCTATTGCATCATACACACATCATTGGTTTCACTCCCATCTATACCCTTGACTTAAAGAACAACCATTAAAATCAAGCGATTAATTAAAATAAACTAGAACTTTTGTATTGTCATCAGAATACACCAACAAGTTTAGGTTTATCAGGTCCTTGGATTAGACGAGAGGAGAGTTAACTCTGCAAGGCCGCTCAAAATTACAAAACATAGAAGTTTGATTAATGAGTGAAATCCAATAGCATTAGGAAGACCGAGAAAGCTCTGTAATTGGGAGTAAAGCATGAGGGTGAGTGAAGATAAGGACGAGAGATACCCCCTCTCTTACTTGTTGGATCCTACCTCACAACTGTTTCGCCCGGCTTCTAATACGAGTTGGTGACCATAGTTGCCTATCCTAGGGACCACACAAGTGGCTGTAGCAGGTACTCCCATAGCACCTGAGGTTGACGTTGTATCACGTTTAGCAGTACCTTTGGAGGGCACACTTGTGAAGCTTGGGGGCTTACACCAGCAAAGGCTATTGTCTAGAGGTCAGCGTAACTACCTCTGATACCTTCACTAGTAGGCCTAGGGCATAATTATCCTAGTCTATTTTCGGAAGGCCCTTGTTATTAACTTTCTTGTATTTTGTTGTTTGGTACTAATCACCCCGAGCGGAAATACTCGAGAGTTCTTTGATTGCTGATATCTTTAGGGACTTTTTAGTGAGTGTTCTTTGCTCCTAGTCGGCCTAGCTCTATAAGTTTTTGGGTCTTTAAGTAGATATTTTAGTAATTCAAAGTGGTTGACCAACCATCTCGATGGTCTAGGAGACTTCATGGGCTATCACCTATGAGTCCTGAGCCTTCTCCTAGAAGGCGTATGAGCGATTCTGCAAGTGATTTTCAACCAGTGGCAGTAGGCCCATCGGAGATTGATCCTCCACTTGGGCTCATTGATTCACAAGATAGACTAGAAACTACTAGAGAGTTAGAGAGGAACACACCAATTCTTTCTTGAGTACCTTTTAAGTCGGAAGATAATATCGAAGTTGAAGATCTTTTAGAGTTAGTTGTGGCTCTGAATTCTCCTCTTTGTCCTAATCATCCAAACATTCTTTTATATGTTGGAACTCCGACTCATAGTCCTTCGAGCCGGGGTTTACACACATCTATTCCTTCGATGACCACTGCTAGAAGCATGGCATCTACGACGAGTGTTGTGAGCATGCAGACTCCCATATGTGTACAAGGAGGAAGAACTATTTGCATCCCTTATATTACTCCCAGCACAGTTATATTTGGTTCTACTTCCATTCCATCAATGAGTGGAAGTTCTCAGACTACTGCATCCAGTTTTGGATTTTTCCCTTATGGGATGTCATCTCACAGGATTCCTTCAATTCCTTTGAACTTACCATCGACTCCCTCTACATCCATGATGACTAGATCGACTTCTTTTCAGGGTTTCCCATTTAGAAGTGGTCATGTACCACATTCCAATCTAGCATTAGGGTCAATGCCTTTTTCTTTTACAAGTCAAGGTAGTAACCCCTTCCAAAGTTGGACAAACCCTATGGTTAATGGGATAGGAGTTGGGAATCAATTTTTCAGCCAACAAGGGAATGTGCCATATTCTTCAACAAATTTGTTTCAGAATTTTCCACCCTTTGTTACCACATGGAATCCTGATCAAAGGATGTCAGCTCCTTTCAATAGTTCGTTAGGGGTAACTTCACTAGTTACAGAGGATTTTGAGCAGGAGTTGGTCAAACTCCGATTTTTGCTGGACCACAAGGTCCACCTTTTGGTTCATTAGGCTCTACAAGTTACTTCAGGCAACCTGGTTTTTTTCAAAATCCAGGTCATTCTTTTCAGAGCTTTGGGAACTCCACCCGCTTTGGATGGAATTCCCAAGGTCCCCCATGACTTCCTTTTCTGGCCATGCTTAACTTGCCAGACTTAACTAATTTGAAAAATGATCCAATTCGGTACAATCTAGGTTGGCATCCAGTCCAAACTAAACTTCCCTCGAATATCCAAAAATTTGAAGGGAAGCATGGTGAAGATTCGAGAGACCACGTAACCACATTTAACTTATGGTGCTCATCCAACTCCCTGATAGATGATTCGATCAGGTTGAGGTTATTTCAATGTACCCTAACCAAAAATGTGGCCAAATGGTATATAGAGTTTCCAGGGGGCACCTTTAATTCTTTCTGTGATTTGGCTAATATCTTTTTGAAGCATTTTCAGTTGTATGTCCGATATGAAGCCGGAACTGAATTTCTGGCTAACATTCAGCAAGACACCGCAACTCACATTTTGGATCACATCCAGGAATGGAGGAGGAGGAAAAGGCTTATCAAAGCTAAGATCCCACCAGAGTTCCTTCTTGAATGGTTTCTCAAATCATTACAACCTAAGATCTCAAAGGACGTGTCTCTTTTCGGTGTTTATTCGGAAGAGCTAGCTATTTTCTGAGCCCGCCAATTGGAACTGATATATTCTCAGTCTGCGACTCTTCAGAAAACTCTACATGATGCTCCTAGATCTAAGTTTGATTTAGCCAAACTGAAACCAAACCCGCTCGTCGATGGTATAGTCGAATCAATTAATGTTAACAAGGTGATCCTTTTGAATCAATTACAGCAATTGTCTCTACAAACTTCTTCTTCTAACCAAGCGTCACTGTCTACATCGAAACCTTCCCAACCTACCTCTATAAATGTCGTCCAGACCTCTAACCCTAAAGGAAATCAACAATTTGGTGGGAATAGGAAGGGACACAGTAAGAAGAAGAATGAGCAAGGGAAAGGCTGTGCAAACAAACCCGGCAATGGTGCCAGAGAGGGTAGGAAAGATTTTAAGAAAAAGGTAAAATTTCCATTCAAGTTATGCAATGGAGATCATCTGACTCACCTCTACCCCAAGATGCAAGATGCTTAGTGCTTATTAGTGCAGCAAGGGTCCTCTAGCTCCCAAGCTATTCTGACTAACCCTTTTCCCAAAGGGCAACAATTACTTACTGGCACGATTTCAAATGTTGGTACCTCCGCAAGGAGAAACTAGGAAGGGGAAAATTCATCGAATGTTTATATCATGAGCTCTCATATCGACATCACTACGCGAGCACACGATTATGGTGAATCGAAACATATAAGCCTAGATCTATTCCTAAAGCCACAGAGCCACTTCATATTGAGCAACCCTCTGTTGAGTCTATAACTCAGATACCAAAAGGTTCCCAAAAGTGCTCGACTATTAACCCTAATGCTAGGGCAGCCTAGAACTACTCGATTGTAGAAGATTTGGCTCAAATTCCCTGTGATATGTTTGCATTGGAGGTACTCCAGTCATGCCCTACTCAGAGAAGTGCTTTGCTTCTGGCAATCGGTGAAGTAGATCCAAAGAATTATTTAGTGCTCACTTTTGATATGATGAATGTCAGAAAGAGACTTCCTCACCATATGGCTTTCCAGATAAAGTCCACATACCGAAAAACCAATATTTTTCGGAAAGTTATAGACGAGGGAGCTTCCACATGCATGATGTCTATGTCATGTTGGAAGGCCATTGGATCACCTTCATCTGTTCCTTCACCCACTATTTTGACGGAAATTGATGGACATTCTCATAGGCCGCACGGAATTATCCCAGCCTTTCGTATCTATGTTGGGGGAAAGGTAGTAAATATTGAGGTAAAAATCGTTGATGTGAAGCTGGATTATAACCTCCTCTTATGTAGGAATTGGATTTACGAGATGGATGCCATTGTTTCATCATTATTCTGCATCCTCTATTTTCCTCATGATGAGAGGATTGTTAGAATTAATCAGTTCGACTATTCTCCAGGTGGCTCTCACACAACTTCGGCTTCTACTGTTCCATTGGTGGACAATCCCCGTCAACCTATTGCGAATTTAGGAGTTGGGAAGTACTCTTTGTTAATGGATATTTTTGACCTCCCTCCTCTTATAGCTAGAATTAATGCAATTTCATCCTCCAAGGGACCTTCTCGGAAAGAGTTTTTTCAAACTCATTATTTTTCAGACCCTTGGCCCTTAGCTTCATCTACCACCACATTAGATGGAGGGAAGGTAGGTGGAATGGCATTTCCCATTTCTGCAGCGAAACTTAGTTATCAATCTATCGTTAACTCTGCAGACAACCACCCCACTGCTTTGTGACAAGAGGAGTTAGATGGTGATGTGGTTCCAGCTTGGACTCTTGATTCTACTTCAGCTCTAGATTGCTTGGATATAGTCTTACCATCTAAAGAAGAAATTTTGGAGGCAATAATGGGTGTGGATTGACCATGGGAGGATTTATGTCATTGTTCATATTTTCTCCCTCCATTGCGTGAAGTTGGATCTAGTTTGTCTAATCCATCGACTAGTGATGTTTGTATAGTTTCAAACCCTTTGGCTCCACCACAATTTTCTGTCGAAGGTAACATGTCAGTTATCTCACGAACTGTACCTGTAAACATCTCTAGGAACAAGCTAGCGAGCCTAGAAATGGGCTCTACCTTAAGAAGTATTTTGCTTAGGCTTTGTCTGAGCAATTTCTTGTTTGTATATATTGTATCTTTGTACATATTTGTCTGCCATTTTGTGATATCGACATTTTTGATCTACTTTGGCAGGTATTGATGGATGATTCGATATATTTTGGATTTACTGATGGTGCAAGTCAGCACACTTGGAATCTTGCTTCTGCAACTTGGGTGATTTATTATCCATCTGGCCAGTTGATGGTGTCAAGGGGAGTATGTGTTGGCCCTGCTTCGAAGAACATTTCCGAATATACTATCATTCTTAATTTACTATCCGAAGAAATTTCTTATGGGTTTGATTCGTTGGTAGTTTATCTAGACTCACAACTGGTGGTGTCGCAATTAAATAACACTTATCAGGTCTGTGATCCTTATTTATATCACCAATTTTTTGGAGTGAGAGTGTTGCTATGATCATTTATTTATATTACATATGTTCACATTACACAATCTGATAATTCATTAGAAGACTCTATTGCTAATCAAGCATTAGATTAGCACATTAATCATTCATCTAATTAAATCACATCAAAAATGTTTGAATTTGTATATATACCATAAAATCAAGGTCTATATATAGATAGAGTGTTCAAAAAATAATATACAAAGTTGGGACAAGATGCCCTCAAAATTTGGGTTCATGTCCATAATCATGTCAAGTCATACATAGATCTATCTATCGGCCCAGCTCAGGATGAGCGGCTAAAAAGCTAACCACAACATTGGCTACATGCCGAAGTATCTGGACCTAGTCTCGTGGTACCCATACCACATGGCATTGCATCTCCTCAGGTAGATCCTCTACGGTTATCATACGTACCTAGTGAGTTAGTCTCACCAAGTTTCTCTGAACAACATAAAGGACATTATCGGTCTCAGATACTACCTCTTTGGCCCCTCTTCTGCGACGCCTGTGCCTCGGAAATCCATATGGTCTCACTGGACCCACATTTGGAACATGGTCACTTTGTCAATATTTTGTCTCATCAAAAATATTCTTTCTAAGCTCATTCCATATTAAAAAATCCAAAAAATTTTAAAAAATTAAAAAATTGTTACCTATGTCTCCCAATGTTGCATTTGGTGGTAACACTAAGTCCGGATCTCCTCGAAAATCCATACTGGCATATGGGTAGTCATCGACTGTGATGATCTGTTGATCCAACTAGGTGAAAAACTCATCATCAAAAGTCGTTCTAGGCAAGTCCCCGCCTCCAAGGCATTTAATAAATTCCACCCATCTACCCATTCGTGCATCTCTAGGGCTGCTGATAGACACTGATACTTTGGGACGTAGCTCAGGTACCTTCTCGAAGGAGAATGAACACAAGATGGTCCCATATCCAAAATTATTTGTCTAACCCTTCTATATAGAGGTCAATTGGCTCTTCATGTTAGTTAGAAGAGGTGTGCACCAATCAAATACCATGGTAAGACATTCCACTACCAGGCTCATAGATACTCATGAAACCTGATGCAGGGAAGCTAACCCATTTACCCATGCAATGGTAAATAGAAAAATCCTCGGAGATAAACTTTCCACATGTTTGACTGGAATTTGACTTCCAGTCTTCTCTGGATGTCCAGGACAATATATATGGACATAGTCTTCCACCAAAAGACTACCTCTCATCCTGCCTGTCGAATGCACGACCTCCCCTCTTCGGGAGAGACTGGTAATAAAATAGATATCTTCGATCTCAATCCATAGAGGCATCTGGTCTATCATGAAAGCATCATCCTCTACGCTCTAGTAGTGGATCAAAAGTTCAAGCAAGTGGGTATTGGCTTTCATATTTGGCATTTTGAAGAATTTCAATAAGCCACAGCCTCTCAGAGCGTATAATGCATTTGGTTATTCATTACCTCATTATCAATAGTGGTATGCCCTCTTTCCCTCCAAATGATAGTCATCCTGCAAAAATTTGAAGTTTCGACTGTTAGTTTTTACATTGAAACTTTAACTCGCATACACGTGACTTCCCTTTAGACACAGTCACGTGTAGGGCCGTCGTATATGTGGGTTGATCACATCCAATCCCCATGTATGTAGAGTTGGATTTTTGGGCATAGTTTCCGACAGTCAACACTTTGAGAAAACTTCTAAGAACTATCATAAAACATTACAAGTATGGTTTGAGGATTACCTGGTGATTTTGGGGTTATTTGAATGGTCCAATTGTTCATAGGAAATCTTGCCTCGTTTTTCTTCACAGATCTTTGCTCCAAACAGAAATGAAAAAACTGTGAGGCCGGAAGTCATTATATAACTTTGAAATTGCAAAATATTTTTTCAAAAATTGATTTTTGTCTCCTGGATTTATTGGCCTATGGGCTTGGAGTGTCGAGAGTGGGTTGTTTTTTCAGGATATATTGGAGACTTCTTCGAGATGTTATTTCGGTCTTATGACCGCTGACCCGTCATGGCAGGTATCATTCTCTCATTGGCATTTAAATTAGGGAAAACCATTTTCTATTACATCTTGCATTCTAGCCTCCATTCAACAATACATTAGCCATAGAGTCGATCCCATCGTATCTTGGTTAGCAACCATTTTCACTCGTCGATTTTTAAATCATGATGTGATGATAGAGCCATCCTTTACATGGGCATCTTAGTTAGAACCTCGCTCACTTTGGTTGCCCATGCTACTATACTTAGTAGGCTTAGGAGTCCTCTTTAGTCCCGCCATGACTGATGCATTGAAGACACATTCTCCTTTCTTCCACACTAATTTATGGCCTTATACCCTAGAGGCCCATTCGTGTTGAGTTGTACTGTTGCATTGCATTTTGACTATTTACACATTTTGGCCTTGATCCGGCTTCACTTGGACTCGTGTTTAAGCCACTTATCAGACCATGTCTTCTACAAAAATCAATCATGCAATCACTTATCTTCTGCAACTTGGCGCATCCTTTTACCCATGGAAAGAACATCCCTTTGAGTGTCCTTGACCAGTTTCACCTCCTTGCATTGAGCATAGGAATGTTCCCTCCTAGGAACTAGATCATCTATTTCTTTGACACTCGTTCTTTCCACTATACTATAGCATTCTTTTATTATTTTTCCAACTTAAAGAAAAAGAAAAAAAATATATATATTACAAAAAAAGCAGGAACGGGACAACATTTCCATGTTTTGTTGGTAGCTAGAGTCAATCGTGTCGCCCTTGAACAAAGCACTCAAAAGAAAATCTCTCCTCCATTTGTGTGGGATTTAGTTTGACTTAGGTGAGCCTAAACTTGTTAATGAGTCAATACTCCTTCAATTGGTTACCTCTTCCAATCATAAGGAGATTTTGCTTATGCCTCTTACATGACAAACTTATACAAATTTATCATATGCTACCATATAGTCGTCATTAAGTCGTGTTTTCCTTTAAGGGAATTAAATCTGAATCGGCCTCTCTGCAGTGTCTCTTGACCTATTTTTCAGTTGGCCATCCCTGGTTGCCAGTATCATGTTTGTCATCACATCAGTTATATTGGTCCTTTGCTCGTGTCGGTTTGAGAAGGTCTCCATTGACTTCTTGCTGGCGGGTCTTGTCCTTATCGACTATGACATATTGCTCTAAGGGCAAACTTAGAGCCACACCCTAGCCCTACTTTCATTATTGATAGGTCACCTTATGCTCAGCATCGATTAGTATCATGGGTCTTTGACTGAGTGGTTTCCCTTGTGTTCGACATTAGCTTTCATTATCACACATTGGGATTCGTGCAGTGCCTTGGTTTCCATTTGACCCTATTGGTGGATTCCTTGCCTCTGTGTCAGCTTTCATTATTGGTTGGTTAAGAGGGTTTCTATCATGCGCTAGCTACATCTTTTTTATGATGGAAACGTGCTTTGGTTGAGTTACTACATCTTTTTCGTCCAATTCCTTCCACATTATTGGCCTAGGAGTTACACTCTCGCTAGATTGATGAAGGATACGTTAATGCCTTCCTTCTAGCAGATCTTTTCCTATCGACTACAACTCATTTTCTCTGGGACAAAGATCTAGAGTCCATTTGGCAGTACCTTGGGGTTTGCAGTCATCAATGGAAGATTCCTTCGCTATCGACAATGGGAAACCATCATTGTCTCATGATTGATATATTCTTTCAAGTGTTCGACTTCAGCTCACTCATTCTCACTTGTTAGATTGTACTGGGTACCTTGACTCTCATTATCATTATCAGTGAGTGGTCTCGTGTTTGTTAACAATATACATCAATGACCGCTAATCAAATGATTTCTCACGTGGTCGACTTAAAATCATTCATTCCCATTCTATAGAAATGTATCATAGCAGTTGGTGAAGACCTCGGGTTGCATCAGCATCTTTTTGTTCACTTGTCAGTTTCTCCTATTGTTGCTAGTTGACACCATCCACCTTATATGTTGCAGTTCTTCATAGCGACATCTTATATTCTGGCATCTTAGTTGTGATGTAGTATCATTTTATTCCATCATGTTCATTTAGTACTATTAGGATCAGTTTTTGACATCAATGATCAACTACATACTTCAGCATCATTGATCGTCTTCTTAAATGTGATATTCAGAAATATACTTTTTTCGATCATGATCAAATGATCCATTTATGTACTTTTAGTTCTTTATACTTGTATACATATTGGATCCTATTGTACTTTATATGTGAACATGCTTTACTTTCTCTGAGCATGGGTATGCCCGCCTCAGACAACAATTTCTTTCTGATCTCTTTTGATGGCTTGGGAAGCTGAATTCTGGTGAAGTCCTTCTCAATCTCGGCATGATTCTTTCCATACACATAATGCATTCAGCCATCATGTACCCCTTCTGACCTCATATATTAGGGGGCATCTGTTATAGCACCATTTACCACTCTTGGTATTTATGATTCTTTGTTTATGGCCTAGGGAACCCCTCCTTCTAGACTTGGTCCAAATATATTAAAAACAATGTTTTATTCCCTGTACGCTACTTTTTACTGAGCTAAAAGTGTGTACACACGGGTTAGTCAATACCCAACCCACGTATATGTATTAAAGCACTTAAAAAGAAATCCTTGATTATGGGTGGAGTTCACGGGTTTTACCTGTTGATTACCTCCTATTTCCCAACTAAAAAACTAATTGGGAGAAGTATAAATAGACTTCTATGGGAAGGCCTTAAGGAGGAGAAGAGATAGAGTTATTATATTGAGATTATCCTTAACTGAGTCTGGTGAATCCCCGTTCCTCATGCACTTCCCCAAGCTTTAGGAAACCCTTGTTTCCTTGATGACAGATATCCTTCCTTTTGCTTGAGATATCACGATGTTGGTTATGGAAGAAGATTGTTGAAGGCTGGGATAGGACGAATCCGGAGGATGGTTTTTCTTGGAGCCGGAAGAAGAAGACTCAGGTGAATTCTCTCCATGTTATTTATAGCTTACTGTAATAAAAAAAATGTTGTCTTGTTTCTGAAATTAACTATATTTATGCATCAAATTATGTTTTAATTCATATATGAATGACTTTTTGATGTATGATCAATCATTTGTTTATATGATATAAAGTCAATTTCATGAATAGTCTTTACTTCTATACTACTATCTATGTTCGAATTGAATGATTTTCAGGTTTGAAGAACATCGAGAGCCGTAGAGGGTCTGAACCCTGCGGGAACTACCCGAACGAAGGAAATCAGGGTACAATCACTCTTACGTAGTTTGATTATATAAGCATTTTGGTTGAGTTGTATGAGTGTTTCGTGTTGTAGTTTACTTCTACCATGTTAGGGTTCTAACCCAAAGCCCTAGGGTGCTTCCAACCGAAATAGTATCTGAGTACTTTTAAAGGCTTTCCACTCTCTGTTTCTTCTTCTATTTTGAATTCTTTGAATCTTGAGGATGTATTTGATTTATTTTTAAGAATATACACCCATGCCTTCCTGCTATAATCATCAATGAATGTCAAAAAATAAAGACTACCACCAATGGATTGCGTATGCATTGGACGAGATAAATATGTATGAAAAAGCTCTAAATGCTCTTTTTCTCTAGAGGAAGATGTGTGAAAGCTATCACTTTTATGCCTGGACATAACACAAATTTCACAATTACAACGTTTTTCATTCATAGTAGGGAAACCTATGACGATTGATTTTTTTTTTAGGTCGACTTAGACTCTTGAATGGGATATGGCCATATCTAGAATATCATAGCTGAGAGTCATCTATTCTTGACACATTGTGGACTAAAGACTGTGAGAGATTTTGACTTCTAAGAGTCATAGGAAACATCCTATTCTTGGATTTTTCAATGTTTTCTATCAGTCTTCTATTGGGAGGTTTTCATAGATAAAACATTTTTTCCCTTGAAATATTATATCATAACCATGTTCCATCAGTTGCCCTACACTAATGAGGTTATGTTTCAAACAGGGAACATAATAAACATCAAGAATGTATTTATACCGATTATGTTTAGTAAGAATAGGGATAGTATCATTTCCTTCAGCTTTAATGCAAGAACGATTTCCAAGAGTAATTTCTGATGTTATGGAAGCATCAACATAACAAAGAAAATCTTCGTTACATGTCATATGATTGCTCCAGCCACTATCCAGCAACCAAAGATCCTTGTTGTGATTGTCTTTATAACGATGGCAGGAAAGAAACATTGTTTTGGAAGATTCTCCTTCATTGCTGGAGATATGGAAACTACCTCTTTGTTGATGTCACTGTTTCTTTCTACATTCATGTTCATAATGCCCAAATTTCTTGTAATAATATCATTGGACATTAAATTTTCTCCATGGTCTTCTTCTCTATGTTTGGTTCTATGGAGGTCTCCATTGCTTTGTTGCATTAAATGTTCATATTTGCCTCTACTTCGGCCTCTGCCTTTCTTATTGTCGCCTCTATATTCTCTGCCTCTGCCTCTTCCCAAAGAGTGCTGTGCTTTGAAAGCTTGTTCCATGGAATCTTCTGCCAAGTTGAGTCTTCTTTCGTGTGCCAGAAGTGATCCAGTCAACTGTTCTACTGAGAAAGTTATAAAATCTGTGGATTTCAGAATGGTTGTTACAATGATGTCATATTTCTTGGGAAAAATTTGAAGGACTTTTTGAACAATTTTGTGACCTGAAAAAGTTCCATCGATGAGCTTGATCTAATTGACTATTCGCACAACTCTAGTCATGCAGTGGTCACATTTTATGTGTCAGTCATCTTTAGGGTTTCAAATTGTGATCTCAATGTTTGTAATTTCATTTTATTCAATGGATCATTACCTTGATACACAACTTTCAACATTTCCAAATCTTCATGTGTTTTGGATTTTCCAGTTACCTTGTGGAAAATAGAGTCATCGATTGAGTTTTGTATCTAACATTTGGCTCTATGTTCTTTCTTTCTGAGTTCAGTAGCTACATTCCTCCTCTTATTGGGCATGGTTGTGAATTCCTCTTGGAACGACTCTACATAGGTAGTCTGAAGTGTACCCCAACACTCTTGAGCTTGCAAGAATGTCTTCATTCTCAAAGAATTCAACAAATTGTGTGCAGTTTCTTCTTGGTCAAGTTGTGAATACTGCGCGGTGAGCCTCCTTTACAACTACACAATTACTCTTTTCTCCTCATCTTCTCAAGTTTAATTTTTGCAAGCCCAAATGATTTGAAACATTGCTCTTTGTAGAGTCTTATGCAATTTGGTGCTCCGATATTACTTGTTGGGAATCACAATTGCCATTGGACTAAAACCCGTAGGTGCTAGTCAATGATCGCATCACTAGAGATAAGAATCCACAATAGGTAGTTAGTCCATGTCATGAAATACATGGGAGAGGATTGTTTTATTCAATGTCCAACAATATCGCCCCCAACTCAAGTTTGGTGTGTATCAAAGTCATGGCCTATGCTCTGATACCATGAGAAAGAGTGAGAAAAAATGTGGAGTAGAGATTTTTCTTCTAAATATTGAAATTGGTTAAATATATTACATTATAAACGTCAACAATAAATGAATGATGTAGAACTTGACACCTATGAGTGTAACTGAAGTAAAATTGAACCGTCTATGATAGCTAGAAGACAACAAAATCAAATGAGATGACACAATTGACAGTGAGATTAATATCTCAACATATATCATTATTGCGGAAATATCAGTGTGGGGAATTTACCACCTGCATGCAACGTGTAAAAGAGCCAAGGCCGCATAATTAATAAACTCATCCCTTGTGTAATCGACAAGATATATTTGTATAAACGACATTGAATCAGTGGCATCTGTTGAACAATCCAATAGTCCAAGACTGTGGAAGCATATCAGGATGGGTGTGCATATATAAGAGAACCGTGAGGCATATTTGTCTCGAGCAGAGATGGAAGAGCCCTTGTATATTCCAACCATGCTTCTCCAAGATTTTGTAAGTTTTTAAAAGATTTATTGGCATCAGTTGACATGGACGATCTGATCAGCTCCCCTGAGGATTTTTAATCCATTGGCGAGTTGGTGTTGTGGATACCATATATGAAGATCATGAAGAAACCATTGTTCATCAAACTCCTTAGGGGATGCGATGAATAACACAGGCGACAATGGCATGAATCTGGCTTTCCCCAATGATGGCGCCTACATTTTACTCAAAAACGACCATTATGCCACTGTGATGTAGGAGCATGTGACTTGGAGGGAAAATATTCAAATTTATTCCAAAAATCGAAAAAAATCTACAGGCAAAGGAGTGGGGTCCTTTAGCCAGCAGTTTCCATGCTTTTCTAGTTAAGATAGGGATAGAATTAAGAATAAAATCATTTTGTAATAATCGCTTATGGATAAGCGATAATAAGTTTTTATGCATACTTGCTTTAAAAAAATCGTTGTAAAAGGTATGCTTTTGTATAGATAAGGACCGAGAGGGCTTATCTATTATTTATAAAATGAAATAATGGGACGCTCTGAGTTAGAGAGGCCCGGAAGCATTATTATCTGAAAAAACCTCTCTCTGTGCGTTTTGAATTAATGGTCCTCTGTTAAACTGATAATTGTTTGCGTGTATTGGTTTAGTTATTTTCTTCTGATTTTTGTAACAATGATTTGGCTTTGAATTTCCAATTAACACGGAAGTGGGAGCCCTTAACCTGTGTTTCCTTCATATTGATGGTTCTGGCTTCTTTAATTGATGTATAGAGTTCCATGGCCAAAACTATGTTTTACACATGCAATCGTGAAAATACTTAGCTGAAGCAGAGCACTGGACTTGAAATTCTATTGAATTTGGTTCATACCCGTATCGGGTCCAAACCATTATCGCATCGGACAATCGCAAGTGGAGTGGGAAGGTCCTTTGGAACCGCCAAAGTTTGAAACCCCAATAGTCCAAACCTAAAACACTATAGAGGAGAGTGTATAAGTTCTCAGGTCTGCAAAGTGTATCACATCGCAAGTTCGATGTGGGAGGTGAAAGCCCTGGAATATTGAAATCGCTGATTGCCATCCCTGATAACACTATGTGTTATCGCATTGGAGGAGGGAGAATTGGAAGGTCCGACTAAAGTGCCAATAGTGTTATTGGTGTAATACACAGTTGTTTGAATTTTAAAGCACTGATAGTGTAATTCTTCAGAATTAACATGAAGGCTATTTATAAGCCGCAACAATGTTTTAAAGTGCTGATAGTGCATTTCTATTCCTTTGGAAAAAAAGCCCCGTCAACTATGTATTTTGTGTTTAAACACAGTTTCCTCATTTTAAAGCGCCGATTATGAAATTTACACTAATTTCATTAAATCCATTCAAAATCCCGCCGATAGTGTTTTAGTGTAATTCCTATGGAATTACAGTTTCGATAGGAACAGAAGGTCTTGCTTGTAAATTGTGGCTGATAACAAGGGTTGGGGTGATTAAGAAGAAAAACCCATGAGGCTGTCAATTCAACAGTAGATGACTGATATGCCAATTGATGTGGAAGGAGAAATTCAACGAGATATTGAAGAAATTATATCAAGCTTCGGGTGTTTGTCCATATCGCCTACACCCAAGTCACTATTAGTGGTATCAGAGCAATAAGCTGACATTGAATTGAATATCTAAAGTAGGAGAAGGAAAGTTAATATGGCTTTCAGAGTTGGAAGAGGACAAGGATGTGGTGGAAGAGGATGACCTATTACAAATGCTAAAGTAATGGAAGTTGTGCAATATATGCAAGCTAGATTGGATGCATTAACAACAGGCAGAAATATGGATGATGGAGATGTTAGTGAACCTGAGGTTGAAGTTGCAGAGGAGGAAGCTATAGCAGTTACCCCTGAGATGAGATTCTTCCAGTCAGTGTTGAGATCCACAGCTAGGCCAAAGACCAAGGTTCCAATATATGAAGGAGGACTGAATCCTAAAGAATTGATAGACTGGATTAATGGTATGGAGAAATTCTTCGATTATGAAGAAATAGAAGATGAGAAGAAAGTCAAGTTTGTTGTCACCAAGTTAAAAGGCCATGCAGCGCTTTGGTGGGATGCTGTGTAGGCGAAAATAAAAAGAATTGACAAGCAACCTATCAAGAATTGGATAAAAATTGTAGCAAAGCTAAGAGGTAAGTTTTTACCAAGTAATTATCAGCAAACTTTGTTTAGACAGAAGCAAAATCTTAGACAAAGATCTATGACAGTGAAAGAATACATAGATGAATTCTACAAGGTAAGAATAAGAGCCGGAGAAGCCCAGGATAGAGATGAGAAGGTGGCTAGATATGTGAATGGCCTTAGGATGGACATTCAGGATGAGATAAGTCTACTGTCTCCTAAAACAATAGAGGAAGCTTATCAGATAGCACTGAAAGCTGAAGAAAAATTCATGAGGAAGCAGTCTACCAGAGCGAGAGGTACTTTCCGAGGAAGGGGAAGTGAAGGTGGTAGAGGAAGATCTACAACACCTAAAGATGGAGCTAGCAGTAGCTCAACCCAACAAGCACCCATAGGAGGTGATGCAAGAGGAAGAGGGATTTTTTCTAGAGGAAGAGGAGGCATGGGAAGAGGAAGAGAAATAAGATGTTACAGATGTAACAAGTTGGGACACAGAGCTTTTGAGTGCCCAGAGAATGCAGGAACAAGCTAGAGGAATGAAATTGTTGGTCCAGTTGAGGGAGAAGCACTAGAAGCAACAGTGACAGAAGAAGAAAATATACCAGAGAGAGGAGAATCTTTGGTAGTCAATAAAGTTTTTCTCAAGCCAACAAAGGAGATAGTTGAACCATCACAAAGAAAGAATTTATTCAAGACAATGTGTGAAGTTCAAGGGAAATGTTGTTAGATGATCATTGATATTGGCAGTACTGATAATTTGGTCTCTACAGAGGTGGTGGATATTGTTAGTGTCGGTCTTGAGCCCTCCATCAGTGATCAATAGCTCTTTGCATGTGCATTTGTAGTTGTCTCATCAGTGTCAGTCTTGCATCCCGCTAGGCATGCCATAACACTGAATGGAGGAGCTGGTCTTTGTTCCCTTCTTGGCTTTGCTGGATCAGGTCATACCACAATGTAATCGAGTCAGGCTTGTTCTTGTTTTTGTCTTGAGGTCCCATGATCTTAGGTCTAGGGTTTTGAGTCAAAATCATTTCAAGGTCATGAGTCATGGTCAGTAGGTGCCCAGCAAGCCGGAAGGAGTCTTGTACATACGTTTCATTATCATTTTCTTCAGCTATAGCTCATATCATGCCTTGGATTTAAAAACCCTGTTTTTAAGTCCAAGGCCATGTGGAAATTTGAAAAAATAACGAAATTCTCAAAAATTTGTAAAAGTGCCGGCAATAACCCTGGTTCCTTCGCTACAGTTCATCAGGCGGTCAAACTGCAAAAAGAATGGAGTCAAACGCATCAAGGGAGCTCATTTCAGGACAAAAAGACTCTAAACAGTGTTAAAGAGAAAAGCAAGTTCAAAACATTAGAAAGTGGGTTCTAAAGTTAAATTTTTTTTAAATGAACCTATAAAAGCTAATTTCCCTCTCTAGTCACTCTTATTGTGCACATGAAAGTCAAAATTTCGTGCTAGAGGCAAAGGAGGCAAATCGTGGCAATTTTCTGCAAGTTTCAGCACTTGGGAAGGTGCGCGACCATTCCACAGGTGTGCGCGACCAAACAAAGCGCTTTTCTCTGTGTTAAAATACACGGGCGCGACCATTCCAGGGTGGTGCGCGACCAAAAAGTCTTCCCGCCTTAAAACTCACCCAAACGCCAAATCTCCCTCAAATTTGCTCGATTTTGTTGAGGTATGTCTCTTCCACGTGTTGTGTGATGGTTTTGTGGTTGCAAAGGAAGGTAATGCTCATGATTTTATGCAAGGAATCAATAGAGAATAAGCTAAATGACTTGATGTTTTGCAAGCAATATGCATGGACAATTTGTTTGTTTTCAAGGCAATTTTTCCCTTATGTCCCTCCTTTCATTTTCCCATGTAAATTACATATGTTAACATGTCATATTTATTGATCTCATTTGCAAATTAATCATACCAACCCTACCCCTAAATCCTATCAAACCCTAGTCCCCTCTAATCATTTCAAACCCTACCTTTTCCCCATGTTATATGCTCAAAACCTAAACACTAGTATACACAGCAAATTATATATCAAATGCACAGCAAAAGAATGAACAGAAAACATTGTAAAAAAACAAATAGAAAAGTGATGACAAGGCATACATTCAAGAATTGTAAAAACCAGTGAAAATTGCTACTTGCATAGCCTTAGAAAAAATAAAGAAAAATGTCATCTTGCTGTATGATGTCAAGGACTTGAAAGCTGAATAAAGTCATGACAAAATTCATTAAAGGTATCAGCTGCATAGCTATCAAAAAAGACCAGTTTTGCTGTGATTAGGGTTTTGCATTAACATGGTATTCTTCCCCATCCTTAAGTCTCTGTTTTTCCCCACCTATTCCCTATATTAAAACCCTAATTCAATTGCATTTCCCTTCATTAAAACTCCTTATGCAATTGAATGTCCCTCCCTATGATCAAAGCACACAGTGAAACCCTAATTCCCCATGGTAAAAGCATGATGAAGCTGCCTCTGTTCTAAATGAATTGCTGCTACAAAAATTGATTGGCAGCAGACTTTGTTGATGGGTTCCATTATCCCCCCTAAACCTAATCCCTAATATCCTCTATTTTCCCTCATTCCTATGATACAATCCCCTCTCCCTTCCACTGTAAAATGATCACAACAACCCCTTCCCTTCCTCTTACAATCAGAAACCCTAAATCCCTATTTCCCAAAGCATCAAATGGTCATTTTGAAATTATGAAAAACAGAGTATGCTCCTCAATGACATTCTAAACAAAATGAAATGAGCTGCCTGTTACTTGTACACAGTTGATGCTACCCTATTCCCCTATACCCATGACATCATTCCCTCCATGATGAAGATTTTCATTGTCCTTTCCCTTGGTGCTTAAAAAACACAGTTTCCCTAAATAAAGTATTGATTTGCAAATGGTGAGAGATGGAATGACATGTTTAGCATTATGTGATGTTTTCCTTCAAAATTCCCTGCTTATATATATTTTTCCCTTTCCTATATGTAAATTCCCTCCCCTAACATTTCCCTCATGATGTTTCCCCTTGAAAACAACATACTTCACAGCATTTTGCAGGTAGGGCAGCGGTCAATTTGACTTGTTTATTCCACCTTGCTCAATAACATCAGGTCAACCAATGAGACTAATGAGCAAGGTGATGACCGGTCTTCTTCCACGGAGGTTGAGACACAGCAGAGGCTTTTAGAGAAGGCAAATCATGACAAAGAACTGCTACGCAACATGAAAACACATTATTGGGCCAGAATGCATGTTTACAAAGCAAGGATGAAGATCCTTCAACGGCGGTTGAACGAGGCTCTCATGAGGAAAAAGAAAAGGACAAAACCCCGTATCTTGGTTGAGGCATCCCTCACTCATCATGGTACTCATTAGCCTTGATCTAGCATCAAAATCTGAAAATTTTGAGAATTTTGGAGCATTTTGCAAATTTTTGGTAAAATTACAGGTTTTGCCCACGGTTTGGTCTCACCCCGGGTGAGACCATTTTGGAGGACTGCTCGGAATTTTAAAAACTTGGCATTTTTGGAAAGGGCATGAAAAAATAAAAATTACCAGTACTTTGGAGCAGCCTAATTTTGAGATTTGAGCCTCCAAAAGCTCAAAATACATCAAAAAAATGACTTTCTGCCCACTTTTTGAGTTGCAGAAAGTGACCTTGGGAGAATCAATATTTGAGGGGTCAAATCAACACCAAATTCAGAAATTCCACTTGGGATGGAAAGTAGACAGGCAAAGCTTTCCAATGAGCCATCTTGCACCTGATTTGGACCAGTGGAACCCACTCAAAAACAGCTGTGAAGGGGCGCGACCAGAACTTCCAGATTTGCCAGAATTGCCATTTTCGGTCAAAAAACACTGTTTTGACTATGGTTGACCATTTTTACTTGTAGATGATGGATGAATGTAATATTTTCATGGCACTTTGATAGGTTTTATCTTTCTTTACTCTTCTAGAAGCTTCTTTGATGTAAATAGTGAATAATTAATGCATGGATGAGTTAGCTAAGTAATAGAGGCAAGTTGTTGGGCTGCCTATTTTCTAGTTCTTAGTTTAGAATTAGTTCAAACTGCTCCTAGGAAGCTGAGCTCGACCCCTAGAGGTGGGGAAAGGAGTTAGATGGTCTAGGAGGTCTATATTATGCTCTCTCCTTCTCATTTTCATGGTTGGACTCTTGTGGGAGAAAGCATTATTGTGTATTGTACATCTACTTCTGCAATTTAAGGAAAGGAAGGCCAGGGTTTTGCAGACTTCATTGTGGATTCTTGTGGATCATTGTGTTGATGGTGTGTCTTCTAATTGTTACTGTAAGTTTGTTTATGTGTTACATCTCTCTTTCTTTGCTGCTAATTGAACAAGATGAAGTGATAAAGTTTGAATTCATGCATGCCATGCTCAGCTTTTAATTCTGTTCAATATCTATGTTTTCCACTGTTTAAAGAGGATTCAAAGTCCTTGTTTGCCCTCTTTAACCTCCTCTCTTTCTTCCCTGATCACTCATCCAAGCCAAAGGCATCAGCACAAGTTCCTACCTTGCCCCAAAGATCCCCCTGCAAAAACTGTGCTCAATCCCCGCACCCTGAATTGCACTCCCTCCAATTGCCACCAAAAAACCAAAAATCATTAAATCAACCCCCTTATCAATTTACTAGCCTAAAATCTTTATTCTTAATTGGTCAGCCTAATCATATTGAAAGATCTACCGAATCTGACCCGAGAGAGCCTTCTCATACCTCGTAGGGCTAGCTACGAGGTGAAATGGTTTGATGTAGCCTTGAAGATTTACTTTTCTCAGCCTAGGGTGAAATCTCAAGCGCTAACAGATATATTGAAGCTGAAGACAATGAAACGTCCAACACCTTACAAGGTGTCATGGTTGCAAAATGGACATCAACTGTTAGTGAATGAATAGTGTGAAGTGGAATTTTAGGTGGGAAGTATAAAGATAAAAGTGTATGTGATGTGATGCCAATGGATGTTTGTCACATATTTCTTGGAAGACCTTGGCAATATGATAGAGGATCCATGCATGATGTAAAAAGAAACAACTACAAGTTTGGAAAAGATGGTGTCAATCATACATTGCTGCCTCTGCAGGAAGACGATGTATCATGATAGAAGACTAATCCAAAAACTTTGTTATTAGGAGGAAAGGAATACTTGAAGCAGATTGAAGAGAATGAGGTAAATTTTTCTGTAATTTGCAAGCCCAAGGTAATAATGAATTCTACTAAAATTTCTGATTTACCCATTTAAATTCAAGAAATGTTGGAGAAATATTGTGATATTATTGTTGATGATTTGCCAAATGAGTTACCACCCATTATAATAATTAGCCATCATATAGATTTGATACCTGGAGCAATTTTACCTAAAAAAATAGCTTACAGAATGACTCCTATATAAAATAAAGAGGTTAGAAAGCAGGTGCAAGAATTGCTTGACAAAGGACTGCTCAAAGAAAGCTTGAGTCCTTGTGCAGTGCCAACAATGTTAAGTCCAAAGAAAGATGGAGGTTGGAGAATGTGTACAGATTCAAGAGCCATCAATAAAATCACAATCAAGTACAGATTTCCTTTTCCTAGAATTGAAGATTTAATGGATTGCTTGAGTGGAGCAAAGTATTTTTCAAAACTAGATCTTAAAAGTGGGTATCATTAGATAAGGATAAGAGAAGGGGATGAGTGGAAAACTGCTTTTAAGACAAATGAAGAATTGTATGAGTGGAGAGTAATGCCTTTTGGGTTGTCAAATGCACCAAGTACATTTATGAGACTCATGAATTAAGTTTTCAAAGATTTTATTGGTAAATTTGTAATTGTATATCTAGACAATATATTAGTTTACAACAGGTCTAAGGAGGAGCATATGAGAATTTGAATTATGTCTTACGAAGGCTGCAGCAGGAGAAATTTTTGTTGAATTTGAAGAAGTGTTCATTCATGAAAGAAGAGTTAGTGTACTTGGGTTTTGTAATTTTTGCTGAAGGGTTGAAGATGGATCCAGAGAAGATCAAGGCAATCGTGGAGTGGCCTTCACCCAAGAGTGTTTTTGAGGTAAGAAGTTTTCATGGTCTTGCTAGCTTTTATAGAAAATTCAGTAAGAATTTTAGTAAGATTAATGCACCTATTATTCAGACCATAAAGAAGGAAAAACAACATTTAGATGGACTACTGAAGCAAAAAAAAAAAAAAAAAAAAAAAAAAAAAATCAGTTGTTAAGGAAAAAAATCACTTAAAAGCCTACTTTGCTTCTACCTGATTTTAGTAAGCCTTTCCAAGTGAAGTGTGATGCCAGTGGAGAAGTAATTAGAGGTGCTTTAAGCCAAGAAGATAGACCAATAGACTATTTTAGTGAAAGGCTAAATGATTAAAAAAGGAAGTATTCTTCTTATGACAAGGAGTTCTATGCAGTTGTGCAGTGATTGAAGAAATGGAAGCATTATCTAATGTCAAAGGAGTTCATACTTTATTTAGATAACCATGCACTACAGTATATTATGCAACATCCAAAGCTTAGATAAAAACATGCTAAATGCGCAGAGTATCTTCAAGGTTTCTATTTTGTTTTGAAGCATATAAATGGCCAATCAAACAAAGTTGCAGATGCCTTAAGTAGGAGGAATGTATTATTTCAAGAGAGTCAAATCCAAGTGTTGGGTTTTGATTTTCTTAAAGAATTGCATGAAACAGATCTAGATTTTAAAGAGGCATTTGAAGTTTGTGAAAATCCTATTTTGATGGATAGGAGTAAATGGTTGGATTACTTCTTACAAGATGGACTATTGTTTAAAAAAAATCAGTTGTGCATACCAAACTGTTCAATGACGGAGAATTTAAACAAAGAAAAACATAGTGGAGGACTTGCAGGACATTTTGGCATAGAGAAGACTTTTGAACAGTTAAACATATTTCATTTCTGGCCAAAAATGAAATCCGAAGTGGAGAAGTATGTGAAAACTTGCAAAGTCTGTCAATATGCAAAGGGAAGGAGCCAAAACATAGGTTTGTATATTCCATTACCAATTCCAGATAGGCCTTGGGATATGGTAAGTATGGATTTTGTTTTGGGCTTACCAAAGACTCAAAGAGGTAATGATTCAATTTTTGTTGTAGTGGAAAGATTTTCAAAAATGACACACTTTATTCCATGTTATAAGGCTAGTGATGCTTCTCACATTGCTAATTTGTATTTTAATGAGGTTGTAAGATTGCATGGATTCCCTAAAATTATTGTCTCAGATAGGGATTCCAAATTTGTTGGACATTTCTGGAGGACACTATGAAAGAAATTGAGATCTAAATTAAGTTTCAGTTCTACCTATCATCCACAAACTGATGTACAGACAGAAGTTGTGAACAAGAGTTTGGGAAATCTTTTAAGGAGCCTTACTATAGAACATCCAAAGCAGTGGGATCGAGTATTAGCACAAGCTGAATATGCATATAATGAATCACCTAACATGAGTACAGGATAGAGTCCATTTCATATTATTTATGGAATGCATCCAAGAGGAGTAGTTGAGTTAAGAAACTTGGGAAAAGAAGAGATGAGAAGTGCAGAGGGTGAAGATTTTGCTTCAGAAATGCAAGCAATACATGAACAAGTGAAACAACAGCTATAGGATAGCAACATCAAGTAGAAAACCAGAGCAGACATGAGAAGAAGAGAGGTGAAATTTGAAGTTGGAGATCTGGTTTCAGCACATCTTAGAAAAGAAAGGTTTCCAAAGAGGGAGTATAACAAATTGAAGTTCAAAAAAATTGCACCTTGCAGAGTGTTGAGGAAATTTTCTGCAAATGCCTATGAGATTGAGTTACCCCCTAATGTTGGAATATCACCAATTTTTAATGTTGTAAACCAGTACAAGTATGAAGGTGAAACTATAGATGATTTAGCACAAGATCAATAGGCCCAAGAGATTGACTGGGTAAAATAGTTACCCACAGCAAAGAATTTGTAGCCAGAAAGAATTCTAGACAAGAAGGTGTTTAAGAAAGCAAAGGGACAAGAGTACTTCCAATATTTGGTAAAATGGAAAGATATGCCAACCACTGAAGCTATTTGGATTACAGAAGACATGCTACAAAAACTGGGCAGTTCTGTAGATGAACTCATGGACAGGAGCCCTTGAAGAATTTTGTCCTTAGGAGTCTGATGCGGGAGCATGTGACTTGGTGGGAAAATCTTCAAACTTATTCCAAAAATCCAAAAAAATCTACAGGCAAAGGAGTGGGGTCCTTTAGCCAGCAGTTTCCATGCTTTTCTAGTTAAGATAGGGATAGAATTAAGAATAAAAGTATTCTGTTAGACACACATGGGCAAAAAGAACAATATGAAAGATAATCAGGAGAGTACAATTTTTATTAACAAGAGATATACATTTATAGTACAATATGTGACCGTTGGGTTTCACATCCCAAGGCCTCTTGGACTACTTTGTCTATTCAGCTTCCACACTAACCCATTGAGGATTAGGTGTCCAACATACCCCCCCTTAATCCGAAGGGTTATGTATGAGTCCAAGAAGAAAGCTGTAATACAAAATGTGCAAAAATGCATGGCAGCACTAGGCTTAATATGCTCTCTGAAATGTTGGTATAAAGGGTGGTGGTTTAAGGATGACCACCAACACTGGAACGCTTAGTGCAGTTCCTGGAACTCTTCCAAAACTGGCAAGAAGCTGAAGTCTTCTGCTAGAGGAAGTGATCCTATTGTTTTAAAGAGGGAAACCTTCAACCATGAAAGGGAGGCCTCACCTCGATAAAAGGGAGAACTTCAACTTGAAAAGAGAAGTATCAACCTGTGATGGTTTAAGGATGACCAACAACTCTAGAATGCTTAATGCAATTCCTGGAACTCTTCCAAATCTGGCAAGAAGCTGGTGTCTTCTGCTAGAGGAAGTGTTCTCAATTTTGTTCCTGGAATTCTTCCAAAACTGGCAAGAAGCTGAAGTCTTCTGCTAGAGGAAGTGTGGCAGATTACCAACTAAGGGCATGTTCACGGGCATCTTTGTCTCTGGCTACAACTCTGAAGCTGGTGTGGCAGGTTGTGGCTCATGCTCGCTTGATGTGGCTTTGAAGCTTGTAGATGACCATCATTTCCCCCCCTGTCAGATACAAGGTGAGATGATGGAGAAAACTCAGCTGCAAGACTTTTCAATACTCTCGAACAAGTTCTGACATGTGTTTGGAATATCTTCTTGGTTGTTGATGCCCATTGCCAAGAAGCGATCCATCCAAGATGAATCTTTTTTCTTGCAGGACGTTTGTTTCTGAAGCATCTCTGTGAAGAATGACTAGTTTTATGACAATGCTTACATGGATGAAGATCAAAACAGTGATCTTTCAAATGGCCAACTCGATCACAATGTTGGCATTTCACAATTTGTTGTTGTTGTTGCTGTGGAAGAGAGGCAGAGTCTGGAACAGCTGGAGGTGAACTGTCATGAGGAGCAGGTGAACTGTCATGAATGAATCCAGCACTCTGAAACTGAATGGACTTGGCGTAGTTTGGAATATGAAAGGACAAGTCCTTCTCATATCCAAGACCGGTTCTGTGCTTGTTGTGGAGAAGTTCTTCCCAAGGTCTGATCTACATGTACAACTGCTGCTTTATCTGAATGAACTGTAACATTATTGTCTTGCTGTTTATGGGAGTCTGTTTCAATCTTCTGAACAGAAACAGGTTCAGAATGATGACTCCACTGCTGTAATTCTTCTTGTTATAGCTGAGATTCAAGCTACAAAAAATCAATCTTTTCCTGTGCATTTTGTAGACATGTCTGAATTTCTAAGAGAGATCCTTTGTTGATTTGTAATGTGTCATCGACATTAGATTGTATAAGAGTTTTCATGAACTCTAATACTTCACTGATTCTTACCATTTTTCTTCAATGTCAGATTTACACCTTAAAAGCTGATCACAATTATTACTTAATGCATAAAAGTAATATCCACTCACAGTACACATCAATATCTTGTATAAATGTGCAGCGAATGAATCAGGGAATCAATGCATATATATGTAGACATAAACTATAATGGGTTTTAAATACAATGCCACAATTGGGGCAGCAGCAACTACAAACTTGCTTGGATCCTTCAAGTACTCCTTCAGAAATGATGGTTATCAGAACTTCAATAATTATAACACCATGTCATGGGTATTGGAATGAATCTCTAGCATGCTGAAACAACAGTGATAGACCTCCTTACATGTCCAAATACTTAGCAAACTGTATAGTGCTGGTCATATATACCATAGCATTTTACCATGACCTTTCAAGAGCCTTCCAACTATGCACAGTTTCAGGAAAACCTCCAGGAGATTAGAGAATACTCGCCCCTGCTTTAGATGTATATGCAGCCAATTATTAAGGAGATTTGACTCTTTGACAGTGATAAAATATGCCCACAAAGGACAACTCGAACACAAACTGATAGAACTTTATTTGAATATGCTTTTAAAACATTTGATTTTAATAATATATCGGCCTGCAACGTATATTATTTTTCATATAATACCAAGAAGTCTTCTAACAACCGCAGAGCATACACTGTCTAGTACCACAATCCAATAGAAATTGTTAAGACACCGTATTCACCATAAACGAATATCATACACTAGGATATGAACCTGCAATTGTTGCCAACTTTTGTACATTGATAACAACGACTATCATGTACCTTTTCCATCATTCAAGCATGTCTGCCCGCCGAAGACACCCAATTTTTTATCTTTACCATGTGGCTGAAGGAGATCCCAGATGATAGGATGAACTGACTCAATGCCACAACTTTAAGTACAATATTGTTGGGCAGTGCTAAAAGAATATTAGCTATTATTATCAAGTTGTCCTAAAAGAATATGCCTACTTCCACAACTGGTCGTGTGCTGAGAAAACCATGTGGTGCTTATTGATTGGGGGCAGAATAGCATGAAGCATTAAAGGATCTAATAATCTAAGCAATAATAATTGGCACTGGTTAATGCGAAGGCGTCGACCATTGATGGGCTAAGCCATGGTTACGCTAAAAAAATGAAATACATACTCTAGGCTCATAAATAGAAAACAAGACTGGAAGTAGAAAGATGGCATGCTCCATCAGCTACAGGTAAGCATGCCCATTTCTCAACATACATGACATATAATAGTCTTGGTGTCCATTACAGCATGAAGACAGCTGAAATGTATTAAAGATTTTCTGAGGGATCTGGCGATGGACCAAATGATTTTACAACTTTTACTTTGAATGATAAGAATAGGTGCAGTCAATTTGGGTGTAACAATCAAAACAAAGACCGTAAACGCACAAGGATTTTCATGAGAACAACCATCTTGGCCACTGATAAAGCCAGAACTCCACTTATTGATTAATACTGTGTCACTTCCACAAATTCTCTCAATTTTGGCATTCTTGTTGATACCAAAAGGACTGGAAATGACTCCCTGTCAGATGCTACAAAACTGAATGTTCTTTGCAAGATAGAGCCACCACCACCTCGTGAAAGATCACAGAATTAGATCGGCTCAATCACATGAGCTCTGAATCGTTCATTCACGCCTTTAATACCAAATGGGGAGCGTTAAAGTGCTGGATAGTGTTTAAAATATGGGACAGCGTTAAAATGGAAACGCAGAGACCCTTCTGCTTTCAACTGATATACCGCAGGCAGAACCATACACAACATTCAATGCATTCAAATGGAAACACATTCAAATATACCGCATTCAACGCATTCAAATGGAAACACATTCAAATATACTGCATTCAACGCATTCAAATGTCGATACCAGGTGAATGCAAGCGTTAAGTATAAGACAGTTTTACTATTATACCACTTTTGTACCAAATGGGCAGTGTAACAGTAGGAAATACCAAGCATAACAGTAGGAAATACCAAGCATTCATCAAACAGTGGGAGCTGGGCATTCATCAAAAAGTTCTGACACCAAAACGTTGTTCGTCAAATGGTTCTGATACCAATGGGCAGCGTAACAGTAGGAAATACCAAGCGTTCATCAAACAGTTGTTTTCTACATCTCAGCTGAAACACAAGTCGACTTTTGAAAACTCCCCTCTGCACATTTGCATTAAACAATTACTGTTTCATCGATTCAGGACAGACAGAATCCTGACAAATTCTACATCTAGATCAACCTCTGCACATCGATTAATCAGTGCTAAAACAAATTAAATTGTTTTAATTCATGACTTTTTCAGATGTAATTCTTCAGCACTCGACTTTACCAAGCAACTCTAGGTGTGAATTCACTGCATAATGTTCACAAACAGAAATCGACCCAACAAATCCTGTCTTCCTGTTATGAAATTTGATTGCACAAAAATCGATTTATTAACCTCAACAATGTTGTCATTTAGTTTAATTGTGATTGCCCATTTCATGCAATTCAACCAGCTTCAAATGCCTTTCCTCAACATGTGCAAACAAAGTCGATATGAATCGATACTCATTTACAAGCAGAGCTTACAATCTTTTAATAGAAATATCGTTCATCATCCAAGAAAACAAAACATACTTTGATTACAAAATTCCTCTCATAGGCACACACAGCAAATTGTTGCTAACGTTTGAAGAGCATACATTACAATTCTTCTCTTATAAACCAGCAAATTAAATACTAGCAAATTCATCATTTCAACTCTTAACACAGAAATTGACCCATACACGAATCGACCAAGTTAAGGCTCATAACTCAAATCCAACACTTTCATAAAACAAATGGTTCAAATAAATTATGCAGGGCAGGAGTACGCCCGCTCTGATACCATGTTAGACACACATGGGCAGCAAGAACAATATGAAAGATAATCAGGAGAGTACAATTTTTATTAACAAGAGATATACATTTATAGTACAATATGTGACCGTTGGGTTTCACATCCCAAGGTCTCTTGGACTACTTTGTCTATTCAGCTTCCACACTAACCCATTGAGGATTAGGTGTCCAACACATAATCGCTTATGGATAAGCGATACTACGTTTTTATGCATAGATGGTTTAAAATAATCAATGTAAAAGGCATGCTTTTGTATAGATAAGGACCGAGAGGGCTTATCTATTATTTATAAAATGAAATAGTGGGACACTCTGAGTTAGAGAGGCCTGGAAGCATTATTATCTGAAAAAAATCTCTCTCTGTGTGTTTTGAATTGATGGTCCTCTGTTAAACTGATAATTGTGTGCATGTATTGGTTCAGTTCTTTTCTGATGAGTTTTGTAACAATGATTTGGCTTTGAATTTCCAATTAACGCGGCGGTTGGAGCCCTTAACCTGTGTTTCCTTCATATTGACGGTTTTGGCTTCTTTAATTTTTGTATAGAGTTTCGCGGCCAAAACTCTGTTTTACATAGGGAATTGTGAAAATACTTAGCCGAAGCAGAGATCCGGACTTGAAATTCTATTGAATTTGGTTCATACCTGTATCAGGTTCGAACCATTATCGCATCGGAGAATCGCAAGTGGAGTGGGAAGGTCCTTTGTAACCGCCGAAGTCCGAAACCTCGACAGTCCGAACCCGAAACACTATAGCGAAGAGTGTATAAGTTATCGGGTTGGCAAGGTGTATCGCATCGCAAGCTTGGTGATGGAGGAGCAAGCCTTGGAATATTGAAATCGTTGATTGCCATCTCCGATAACACTATGTGTTATCACATCGAAGGAGGGAGAATTGGAAGGGTTGACTAAAGCGCCAATAGTGTTATTGGCTTAATATGCAATTCTTTGAATTTTAAAGCACCGATAGTGTAATTCTTCAGAGTTAACACGAAGAGTATTTATAAGCGCGACAATGTTTTAAAGCGCCGATAGTGCATTTCTATTACTTTGGAACAAAAGCCTCGTCGACTATGTATTTTGTGTTTAAAAACAATTTCCTTGTTTTAAAGTGCCAATTGTGAAATTTAAACTAATTTCATTCAATGCATTCAAAACCTCGCCGATAGTGTTTTAATGTAATTCCTATGGTATTACAGTTCCGATAGGAACAGAAGGTTCTGTTTATAAATTATGGCTGATAACAAGGGTTGGGGTGATTAAGAAGAAAAACCCATGAGGTTGTCAGGTTAACAGTGGATGACTGATATGCCAATTGATGTAGAAGGAGAAATTCAGCCAGATATTGAAGAAATTATATCGAGCTTCAGGTGTTTGTCCATATTCCGCGCACCCAAGCCACCACACTACTTATGCGGTTAGTCAAGATATTCTACGACGAAGCGTCTAGTCATGGGGTGAAGCCACAGGGTTTCCAATAATTGTTACAGTGTACGTTAAAGGCCATAGTTTCAAACTCAAAATTGACTGAATTTCAATTTCATTAAGTTGTTCTGAACACTAATCGGTTGCTTGCCTTTTTGTAATGGTGGAAACAAAAGATTTTGAGATCCTTATCTTTTGCTATTGTTTTGAATGGCTAGTTTCCCTTGGTTTCCAGCAGCAATTTCTTGAAGCGGCAACTAATGGAAGGGAACGAGATTTATCTCCCACAAGCCTTCCCTGGTGGGCAAATATTTTTTGAAACGATAGCAGCTTACTGCTATGGTTCCTTGATTCTCATGAATCCTTTCAGCATTGCTGCTCTAAGATGCGCGACTGAGTTTTTAGAGATGACAAAAGAGTATTGCAGAGGTAATCTTTGCAAGCAAAGTGAGTTTTATTTCAACCAAGTAATACTGAAAAACCAGGAAGACGCGCTTGAAGTTCTCTGAAACTATAAAAATTTTCATCCCTGCCTCAAGAAATGCGTATTGTAAACAACTGCATTGAGGCTATTTCTATGAGGATACTAATGGGTCTTTTTGAAACAAAATATTAGCTAAACGAAGGCATTTCTGTGGAAAGTTGTGAGGCCTCGTGGATAAATGATCTGTGGGCACTGCTGTTTGATTATTTTGGACTGATAATCGCCTTTATTCGAAGGTGGGGAATGCAGAGAAATTCATTGTTTTACGTAGATCGTTGGATCGTTGACATTTTGAGGGTCGGTGATTACAGTAGTAATCTTCATGACAAGTCTTTGGATTGCGAAGATCAGGTGTTTTCAAGATCCAAAAGGAAAGGCGTTATTGAGTCCATCGTCAGGCTTCAACCAGCAGACAATGATGTCTTCTTCTTATTTGTGATTATTCATTGTGCGCTCGCTTGGACCGCCAGCTCGGAGTGTCGTGCTCAGCTGGAGAAAAGAATAGTTATACAATTGGAACAAGCTACAATCACTGATTTCCTGCTTCCATTAAAGACATACGAAGAATAACTTTTTTGCTTCCAGGTCCGAAATTGACAGTATGCAGCGTACTGTTTCTCATTATACAGCTAGTTCATAGCAATCAAATATCAAAACATGGACAATTTAGAAGATTCTTTCTTCAATGAAGGGATCAAAGGCAGCCTCTGCAGCACGAATCCCTACGTTTCTGTCATCGCAAAGATCTGGTATGAATACCTTGCCGAAATCACCTTTGATCCTATGCTTTATCCATTTATATTTTTGAACCTTATTCAGACTGTACCGTCATCAGCTCGCCTTTCGCATGATGGACTCTACAAAGGAATTCATATATATCTTATGGTCAAAATTTCACCTCCATTTAAAAAAAAATCAACTTTCTTTTCACTTTACTTTCCTTTTGTTGTTAGACTTTTCACCGTCAATATTTTTTACTTCAAGATTTTCGAACAAGATGTTTTTTTTTTTTTTTTTCTTTATCGTTTTCTTGTCTGAGTTGAAGCTCCAATATTTGAAGTTCAAAATCTTAAAATCCATCTTTTAAGGCGAATGACATTCTTTTTCATTTTGTTTTTTGCCTACGGATTTTAAATTCCAAGATTTTGAAAACTCGACTTTTTCTTAACCTTATTATATACTTCATATTTCACACTCTTTTTACATGATTGCTTTTAAACGACTATATTATATACCTAATATTTCACATTTTTTTTATATGATTATTTTTAAGAAATACTTTACCCACGACTGATTCTATATTTTCAATATGTAAAATACACCTCCTTCAATTTTTTTTTTGAAAAAGTCTACAATTATATTTCTCAAAGTATTATAATTTAAATATATTTAATTATATTTCTCAAAGTATTACCATTTAAATATATTGGACTTATCTTTTTAACCACACTTGTATTTGTGAATGGTTAATTTATTATAAAAAATTAATTTTCAAATTTTTATTAGTGAATGGTTAATTTATTATGAAAAGATTAATTTTGAAGAGCAAAATTTTAAGCATAACCTTGAAGAGAACATAAGAACCCAAAACCTCAGAAAAAACTGTATGAAGGTAAAGACGCCATACAGATCTAACAACCCGAAGGTTGGGCTGTAGATGAATCCCACGGAGGAAGGTCGAGAGGAGAAAAAAACAGGAGGTCAAGGCTCGAGCAATGAGTTCTGCGGGTAACTGTCAGGCAAAATCAAAGGGGCCTCGAACACAACTGATCTCGCCATAATATAAATCCAATGCCAAAGACGAAACACCTAGCTCCGACGTCATTTCGTATCAGGTGTCGAATCAACAAAGTAACTTAAGCCGCTCCAAATTTTAACAGTTGCGTTCTATATCGCCGAAGGCCAAACTGTTGTGCATGCTCTTCAATTTTGAGTAGCCAAGCTAAGATTCCAGAGCGCATTTCCAGGCATCAGGATTTTCTCACTGTGGTCGAATAAATAAATTGGCGAAAAAAGATCGATGAATGGTGAATAGAGTCGTTTGAGGAGCGCGAAGATAAACTGGTGATCAATCTGGAGTTTATCTTGTGTGAATATCACCTGTCCGCAAATCTAGCTGTGGTGACAGAGCTGATATGCCACTTGTATTAACAAAATTCAATTGTTGAGGTTGTGTCATCTCGAAAAGCCATCGAGAATCCATCGTCGTTGGAGAATTGGGGTACCATATCTGTCAACAGTGGTGAGGGGTGCATACCGTATTTGTTTGCATCCAAATTGTTGTGTCAAAGTCCGCCAAGACTGAGTGACCTCTTGAGTGGAGTGAAGCAAACCATAAGGGACATCAAAGGTATAGGCTATCTAGATTGCTCAAGTAAAGCCATACCCTTTACTCCACTGATTAAATACACGTTGGGCGTGGAAGAAACATCGAACCATAAGACAGATTACAAGGTTGAGAGGGCATATATATCACTTTCTTTGTTACCAGGCAAACCGCAAGGGAAATTCGCAGATGACCGTCAACACTAAAGCACCGATTTCTAATCTGCTGGGATGAAGTTGCAGTGCTAAAAATTGAGTTTGGGGTAGCGGCCATTCCATTTCATACACAAAATAGACTTCTTTTTCTTTATTGGGACATGTATCAGGAGCGTAGCAGCAGTGGAGAGGCTGAGGCAATCACAGCGTGGGTGCCAGCGGACCAGATCAGGCTTGTTCAACTGATTCCCTTCGTTGATTCCAGTGAATTAACATCACCAGTACAGTTGGAGAAGTTTGAGTATTGTCCAGCAGAGGGGCGAGCGAACCACTACTGACAAATTTTTTTCTTTGAAAAGGGTAAGGACTGATTCTTTAACACGGTCCCAAGCATCTGCATCGGCAGTAACGTAGGGATACAACTTGACCAAACCCACTGAGGTTGACCATTCACGACTCATAGGGGGCACACACACGAGAGGGTCATACACAATCCCTCGTACTACTTGCAAATCAAAGATTTTGAATCAATGGGCGAAAGCTTTGCTCGCCGCGCAAATTTGATAGGGGAGATATAAGGGTTAATAATTTCTTGTTTGTTTGCAGAGGATAATATCTATATGTATGTATGTATGGAATCATATATTGAAGCTTCAACAATTACCTTTCAAGTTTGTGGCTACACATGTCTTTATTCATTGGCCTCTTTAAGCCAAATTTTTTAAAAATTTAATCTTTTACTTGGATATTTGCAAAAGTATGTTGATGTAATCTCGCTATGTAAAAATTAATGTATTTTTACATCTTTTTCTACTTTGGTATGTGAGAAGATAGGTGGTCTTGATGAGACCTTGGAGAACACTCAAAAACTTGTTGATGAATTAGTGAGAATATATGGCTCTTTACAGAATACTACCTCCTCCGACCAAAATCATGGCCAAAGCAGTAGACCATTCTCAAAAAGAGTCTATGTTATTTTGCAGAAGAAGCACCAATGGAAATTGAATGAAGGTCGACGAAGAGGGGCTAAGCTCTTTGCACTTGGATCTGAATTACAAAAAACAAAGTGAGACATAGATCTTCATAAGTTGGAGGAATTAGACACATGTTTATCTAAGGTGGGGCAACCAAATGGAAGAAACTCAGTTGGGCTCTCAAGCCATCCATGCTTGCATTGATACAACCCAAACTTTGGGAACACCCTTGTGAGTAGGTCAGGGTCACAGTTTCTTCTTGTCTCCAGAGAGTCATAACTCTAACATGAACATTATTGTCATATAACAATGATCTAATGAGAGATATATTCTAGTTGATAGTATAAGCCCTTGAGGGATTGAATAACATCATGCTTCCTACCTTTCAAAAGTGGTGCAAAATTTTAAAACTCATGGCAGAATTCAGCTTTGGCACATTCATGTTGAATCTAGAATGTGATGAGTTAATCTTTCAGTTGATCTAAAACTATTACACCAATATTACATTAGCACATTCAAACCATGTCAAAATAATCATGCAAAGGATTGTGTCTTTATTCTTAGAAGGTGATGCTCACATCTGCAAGATACTAAGATCAAAATTGTTGACCATTTGGAGGAAGAAACCATAGGGATCACCAGTTTCCTATGATCTAGTCGAGAAGTTGGGGAAGTGAAACATAAAATTTCTCAAAAGAGTGCTAACTAGGAAGGAGCTGAAGAGAATTGATGGAGGAAGAAAGAACAAAGGAAATAAAACCTGCAACAAAAATGAACTAAGAAAAAAGGACTATGCTTTATCTGCAAGGGACCTTGGGCACTTAACCATTCATGTCCAAGTGAAAGGAATAAGGAAACAATGATAGAAAAAAAGGAGATTCCTTCACATCATGAGGATTCATCTGAAGAATCTAAGAAGTCAAGTATAAATAATGAGCAGCAACACAATGTTATTCAAAGAGATTTACAGGACAAGCTGATAATAATCAGTCAATTTAATGAAATACATAGGGAAGGGAAGGAGGTAATTCTTCCTAATGATGTGCTAGAATCCTCTAGAACTTGGTCAATCCATGAAAAATATGAGCAAATAGGTGTAAATAAGAGTCCAATGATGTATCAATGTTTCACAATGGGAGAAGATGAACAACATATTTCCTTCACAGATGTGGGAGACTAGGAAAACTTGAGTGAGGAGCCAATAGTAGTGAATTGAGATGATGAGAATAATCATGAGGAGTAGCATGACAGATATAATGTGCAGGATGAGACATTCCCAGAGAGTTGGTCAAAGGTTCAAGTTGAACTTGTGGTCACGGGGCATCTGATGCAGATAGATACAAAGACATTCATCACGACACCAGTAGAGGAATTGAAAGAAAATATTATGCATTTCAAGACAAATCTTATGATGTTGAAGCAGAGAGTTTGGACAGTTCAAAACATTGTCTTACATGAGAATAGGAGATTTGAGGAGTTCATAGAGGTATGTGTCAAGTCAACAACCAAGATATCCAGTGTTGAGGAACGATGCAAGTCCATCACAAGGTAGAAAGAGGAGCACAGTTGGGAGTTCTAGAGCAACCCTCTATAGGAGTACATAGATAAGGCTTGCAGCACTACGAAACCACCTTTATACACTAGGGAAAGCAGGAAAAACTTCCCCAAATGGATCATGTTAAGTGACTGGGTGGAGCAGCATGAGTGGGGCATCAAGCAACTTTAACATAGTAGATTTGTTCCATGTGCAGGTATTCAGCTTTCCCATGGCATGGATTGGTGAGAGATTAGGAGTTAGAACTCTATTGATGGGATGATTATTAGGAGGATACTCTTAGCCAAGGGCATATTATAGCTTGGGCCCTTACATAAAAGTAATGATGGAGGGTTGACATTGTATCATAACCCAGAGGTCCCAGGACTTAAATGGCATTTGGATCCAAGAGAATCTATTAGGGGCAAGATTGGGATGAATTTTGTTTAGAATCTAAGTGAATCTATTGGAGGGATTAGCCAAAGGGTTGTTTGGGATCCAGGTATCAAATGATCCATTCAGGATCATTTAGTATGGAGGCATGGAATGACATATTGGGTTGTATGGGATCCTGGTATCAATGTAGAAATTCTTTTCTTATGGATAAAAGTGGATTGCTTGAGGGAAAGTAGTTTTTGGGCAGGAGGATTTGTAATATTCCCTTTTCTTGACATGGTTCAAGGGGACAGAAGCTTCCCATGGTATTTACTGTGGTGTTTGCCCATGGTATCGACCCATGGTACTTACCTTTGTTTTTTGAGGAAAACAACAAAATAACACTTCTAGAGATTCCATCGAGCCTTTAAAAGGGGATAGGAGCTAAGCATTGGGGGCATCTTGACTTTCTCTACCTTATTAAGTGTTTGTTGAGGATTTGGCGTGGCCAGTTCTAGCTTGATCCTACGACGAAAACCCTGTAGTGAATTTGTTTATTGGTTCCATTTAGGGTCCACGACTAAGCTTCAATATCTTAGATTAGTCTTTTAATGAGTAGTTGCGCAGACCATTTGCAAGGGCTCCATTCTTATTTGTATGGACATGTATCTTGTTTTGAGCTATTAATATAAATAATCCTGCATTTCTAGATCCCATTTTTGTTCTTATCTCTGTCAAAAGTTTATTTATTTCAGAACACTAAGTGTGCTATATTTATTATAATTTTATCACTTGGGGATCTTAGATACAATTTTGTCCTCTACCTTATATAGATCTTATCAATAGTCCTCTACCCTATATACATCTTATCGATAGTTGTTTATTTCATTTGTTTCGCATTAGTATTATAGATATGGAATGTTTATTTCCTTGATGATAGATACAAGGAGTTATAAATGTTTGTAATAGAAAATGGAAAATATTTCGTTATATATATAGTTAATATAAAAATGATATTTATAATATGATAATTTAAAAAAATTAAATTTTAAATTTAAATAATATAAAAATGACATTTATAATATGTTAATTTATAAAGAATATATTTTAATTTTAAATAATTTTATTTATTGTTTATTTTAAATTTCATTAATAATATTAGGCCGACATCAAGAGTGGGGCGACGCGCGGACTTGTGAGCTAGGGATACAGACTTTTAGGGCTGGTTCTCCATGGAGGGATGCAAAGGAGGGAGCTCCACTCCCTCCTATAAGCAGGCAGTCACCGGCAGAGGCAAAAAACCAGTTGAAGAGGATAGAGGTCCTTCTGATGATGTAAGGCAAAGAAATAAGGAAGAGGAGCAAGATGGTTCTAAAACCAGGGAAAGAAACAACACTAAAGACAACCTGGAAGAGGACAAGGAACAGAAAATAAAAGGTAAAGAACAAAAGGGACCATGCAAACCAAAACCTCATTCACGCCCAGAGTGGTGTTGAATGATCCTGCTTTGCAGGCGCATAGGGACCACATGCAGACGTATGCAATCATTTGTAAATTCATGGGCTTATGGCCTACTAAAAAGGCTTTTAAAACTTGTATTTACCACTGGAAACAAAAAGGAAGCATAGAACTTCATCTGGGGTCAAAAGGGTTCTTTACTATAGTCTTTTAAAATATCGAAGACAAGGACAGAGTGTTTGAAGGAGGGACCTACATTTACACAGCTGCATGCTTGTATATGCAACCATGGGTGATGAATTTTGTCCCAGAACGTGAAAATTTTACCTCGGTTCTGATTTGGGTAAGACTCTACTCTTTACCTTTAGATTATTGGCAACTGGAATCCTTATCTGCCATAGGAAATAAGCTAGGGAATTTTGTCAAAGCCTCTGAGGCCACCAGAAAAGGAAAATACACATCCTTTGCAAGGATATGTGTGGATGGACCTCTCTAGATCTCTGCCAGATGAGGTAATATTTGAAGTGTTTGATGAAGAATGGGTGCAAACAGTGGATTATGAACACATCCATTTCAGATGTCGTAAATTCCATGAGCATGGGCACTTATTAAAAGATTACCCTCTCAGTAAAAAAAAAAAAAAAGTAAAACTCACACCATGAAAGATACTGAAAGCTTTCATAAGGTGGTCCAGAAAGGAAAAGGGAGAAAACGGGAACCGAAACTACCTCACATAGACAAGCAACATGCCAGTCAAAACAGGTTTCAAGCCCTAGAAGAGGAAGAAGTGATAATGCAAGTAGATCAGGTCAAGGGAGGCAGTCCAGTGGAGGAAGAGAAAGAAGAAAACATTGAGCTATCACAAAACAGAAATAAATAGGAAGAAGACATGATGAGTGACACAGAACTGGAAATGGAATAGGAAATGACCCAAAGTGATATGGAAATGGAGGATCACGAACTACAGGAAATTCTTGAGAAAGAAAATCTAGATCTAGAAGGATTCTTAAAACAAGGAACCAGAGAGGGAGTGGATTTGTTACCTCAAGAGGAGTTCCATAAAGTTCAACAACTGTTCATCTGGAAAACTCAGAACAGAGGGTCAGAAAAGCAAAGGAAAAATGAAAAACAAGGTAATGAAGGAGTGAAAGCTATGAAAACCACACCAGGATTAGCACCAAGAATCCCAGGAAAGAAAAGGGGCCGAAAAAGAAGAACAAACTGTTGATGGAATGTGGAAAGCCAATGATAGACTCAGGTAAGATGAAAGACCTATCCAGTTACTTCTTTACAAATCTTCAATAATGAAGTTCACTTCTTGGAATATAAGAGGTCTGAGTAGTAAAAGAAAACAAAGATTACTAAGTAATAGAATGAAACAAGCAGCCCCAGATGTGATCTTCATTCAGGAAACTAAATGTTCCATTAAAAAAATAAAAGAGATTCACAGCAAATAGCTCAATAGATTTGAGTTTCTGGAAGTCAAAGCAGAGAATACAGCAGGAGGAATTCTCACGCTTTGGAACCCCCAAAAGATTGACATTATAGATGCTGAAGCATCTAGAGATTATCTATCAGTGGTCATTCAACCAGTGGGAGATAAGGAAATTTACTTGGTCACGAATGTGTATGGCCCCCAAAGAATGGATGGTAAACTCATGCTTCTAGATTCCCTGCAGAAGCTTAGGGAACGACATGCAAAAATCCCTTGGATCTTAGGGGGTGATTTCAATATGATTAAATCGCTGTCTAAGAAAAAAGGAGGAACCAGAATTCTAAACAAAGACTCTTGTGCTTTTCAAACCTTCATAGACAATATGAAGCTCGTGGATATTGTTATGAATAATGGTACTTTTACTTGGAACAATAAAAGAGGAGGAGAGTCTCAGGTGGCCTCTAAATTAGATAGGTTCATAAATTTAAAAGATCTTATGAGCAAGGACAAGGACATAGTTGCTAGCATTCTTCCCTTTGGAGGCTCGGATCATTGGCTGGTACAACTGGATATTCAGGGCATTGGAAAACCTAAGAATAGACCTTTTAGATTTGAAAACATCTGGCTCTCCCACCCAAACTTTAACAATAACATAGCCATCTGGTGGGCAGAAGATTTGGAAATTCAGGGCACAAAAATGATCCTTCTTCAAAAAAGACTCAAACATATTAAACTCCAGCTCAAGGAGTGGAACAAGAAGGAATATGGCAATATTTTTGAAGCAAAAAAAACTTTTGAAGGAAAAATGCAGAAACTCAACCAAACCTTGATTATGGAGGGTTTTGATAAAGAGAAAAATGATCTGGCAGCTAAATATCATCAAGATTGGGAGAACTTATGTAAACAAGAGGAGATTTTTTGGAGGCAAAAATCCAGAGTGCAATGGCTAAAAGAAGGAGAATGCAACACCAGATTTTTCCACAGATCCACTATGGCGAACAGAGCTCACAACAGGATTTCTTCAATCAAGGACAAGGGAGGTAACATGCTCAGCACGCATGAAGAAATTGAAGCAGTGTTGGTTCAGCACTTTTGAGGCATTGCACAGGAAACCTGTTTTGACAGAGAACAATCCATTAGGGTTATTTCTAGACATATAGCTAAGCTGGTTTCCATAGAGGACAATTTCAACCTCAATAGACTAGTGTCGGAAGAGGAGATTAGTGATGTCCTAGAAGAAATGCAAAATCGTAAGGCACCAGGTCCGGATGGTTTCAATGTAGACTTCTTTAAAGCTCACTGGAATATAGTAAAATAGGACATTCTGAACATAGTGGAAGACTCCAGAAGGGATAAAACCATTTTGAAGGCTCTCAATACCACCTTCATCTCCTTGATCCCTAAATAGGATTTGGCTCAAACTCCTAATAGGTTCAGACCCATTGCCTTATGCAATGTTGTCTACAAGATTATTTCCAAAGTGGTGGCCAATAGACTCAAACCTCTTCTTCCTACCTTGGTGTCAGCTGAACAATCTGGCTATGTGGAAGGCAGACAAATCCTTGACAACATCATTCAAGCTCATGAGGTGGTGCACTCATTGACAATCAATAAGAAAGACGGAATGATCATGCAACTGGACATAGCCAAAGCCTATGATAAGCTGAATTGGACATATATCAGAAAAGTTCTCACTGCTTTTGGGTTTGATCATAATTGGATCAAATGGGTTATGGCCCTAGTTACTTCTCCCAGTTTTTCAATCCTTGTTAATGGCTCACCCTCAGAGACTTTTACTCCTTCAAGAGGCCTAAGGCAGGGAGATCCACTCTCTCCCTTTCTCTTTATACTCATGATGGAAGGGTTGGGTGGAGTGATCAGGCATGCTAAAGGAGTTGGTAAAGTCAAAGGTCTCCAACTTTCTAAAGATGGTCAGGCCTTAACTCATCAACAATTTGTTGATGATACCATGTTGCATGGAATCCCCATGGTCAAAGAAGCTCTAGCCTACAAGCAAATCCTGAGAGACTTTGCCATGGCTTCAGGTATGGAAGTCAATCTCTCAAAATCTAAGATTTTTTCCTTTAATAGTCACTTTGATATTCAGAGAAATATATCTAGAATTTTGGGTTTTCAAAGGGAACTCCTCCCCTCAAAATATTTGGGAGTTCCTCTTACAGCCAAACCATTACACAGGAGCATATGGGAGCCAGTAATTAGCAAATTGCAATATGAAGCTAGGAAATGGACTACTAGATCTATAAATTTGGCTGGTAGGTTAGTGTTAACCAAGGTTGTCCTTCAATCTATCCTAGTCTTTATGCTATCTTCTCTCCAAGCTCCACAAGGTGTCCTGCATCAACTCAGAACCATTCAAAGAGACTTCCTTTGGGGTAAGGGGGAGGATCATAAGAAATGGGCCTTGGTAGCTTGGGAAAAAATCTCCAAACCTAAGAACTTTGGTGGGCTAGGTTTGGATGATATTGAGATTCTTAGCAAGGTCTTAGGAGCTAAATTATGGTGGTGATGGGTTAAAGAGCAAAAAGCATAGTGGGCAACAATTTGGAAATAAAAATATGCCAGCACTTGGCATAACAATGATTTAATAAGAGTGTTAGGACACAGAAAGGGCTCGCACATTTGGAATAAGGCCTGGGATAACCGGGGCTTGGTCCAAGGAAACAACTTCTGGGAAATCAGAGAAGGAAACCTTAGCCTTTTCTGGGAGGATAGATGGCAACAAGAACCTATTTTATTAAACAAAGACTTAAGGGATGTCAAGGAAGAAATAGATAGCAAAAGGCTTTCTAAAGTAAATGACTTTTGGGATCAAACCAATAATAATGGAAAATGGAGAACCTGGAGGAATTTTGATTTTAGGGATAATAACACCCTGAAGGCTAAAGCAGAAACTCTAAAAGATATGTTAAATCAGAGGAAGATTCTGAAATCAGAGGGCCATGATCAGCTAAGATGGGGCAACAATAATGAGGGTGCTTTTAATCTCAAGGAAGCAAAACTCATTCTCCTTGACCTTAACTCTCAAACTCCGGATAAGATTTAGCTAAACCTATGGAGACATCAAGGCTGGATGAAAATTAAACTATTCATGTGGCTACTCCAGCATAGAAAAATTCTGACCTAGGATAATATTAAGAAGAGGGACATTTTGGGGCCCTCGAGATGTCAGCTTTGTGAAGCTCAAGAGGAAAATATGGAGCACCTTCTCAACAATTGCATGTTCTCCTCCAGTCTGTGGGATTCTTTTGCCTTCATTTTCCATCAGACGAATAGGGACAAAAGGAATATCTGCAACACCCTAACCAACTAGAGAAGAAATTTTTCAGATAACGAAGTTCTTGCCACTACATGGACCATCTTTCCAAGCTTCATTGTTTGGAATGTCTGGAAAGAAAGGAATAACAGAATCTTCAAAGATGAAAAGAGGACTGCTCAATGCATTTTTGAGTTGATCTTAAAACAGCTCAAGGAATCGGTCGGTACCATAGTGTGAAATCTCCCTAAGAACCCTCCCTCTGCTGCTGATCTAAGAATTCTCTATGAGCTAGGCTTGCATGGTTTTTCTCCTCAGGGTCTGGATAGAAATGTTATCTCCCTGAAGTCTGAGAAATATTTCTAGCATCCTCCTCCTAAGGGTTATCTGAAATTCAACATTGATGGGGCTTCCAAAGGCAACCTGGGCACTGTTGGTTATGGAGGTGTGTTAAGGGATGAGAATGGAAGTTTCCTTTTCATCTTCCACTGTTATTTGGGAAAAGCTACTAATAACATGGCAGAATTGATGGCTATGGAGCAATTTTTAGATTTCCTGGATCAGGAAAACCGACAAAACGTGATAGTGGAAGCTGACTCTGAGCTTATTATCAAATCGGTCAAGAAAATCAGTTGGGGAACAAAGCCAGAAAAAGTCTCAAAGAACTAGAGGCTGATCCAGGGCTTTCAATGGATTCAGCAGCACCTACAGAGCCTTCGTACAGTTAGCTTTAAGCATGTTCGAAGATCGGCGAACAAATTGGCGGATCTGTTGGCCAATCAGGGTGTGATCAGTATAGAGAACAGAGTAGCGTCAAAATGGCATGAGTTGCCTCAGAGCAGGTTAAAAGTGATTTGGCATGAACAGGCAGAAGATGACAGATTGGTGTTTCAAAGCAGAGCCATGGCCCTGGAATCAAGTTGATTCGACCAATGCAAATGGTTGCCTGTCGATTGGCTTTGATTCCTCTCTGACTGGCTTTTTGGCGGGTGAATCCTCTTTCCTCAGCTTGGGAAGGAATGGCGCTTCGACAGGCACTCTCAGCAGCCGCATTACTAGGAGTTTTCCATCTAGAATCAGCAAACTGACTTGGGAGTGGTTTTTTGGCGATCACAAGCATCGCAGGAGAAAAAAATTATTTTCATTTTCATAGCGATTCCATTTAGAGGGTTACACATGGCGGTGGGGCCGGTTTGAATACCGCCCCCATCCCACACTAATGTTCGGCGATTTTGGTGGGTGCGATATGATCCATGTCCATTAGATAAAATGAAGCAGATTGATGGTTGGGATGGATCGAGCAGGTTGGTGGTCATGGTGGTTATGAGTTGTGCTTCTTTTCTTTGCAATGTTGTCCTCTGCCGTCGGATAAGGCCCGACGGATCAATGGTGTAGATTAAGGAGACAGGGTGTTTTGATTGGCAGGAAGTGCGTTTGCCCTTCTTTGACGGTGGGTTTCTTATGGGCACGGTTCGATCCACTTTTCGGAGGGTCGGTGGGACCCTTTGTTCTTAACTTCTGTTTTGTCCGCTGCTTAGGTTCCGCTTTTGGCTTCTTCTTGTTTAGCTTTTATTTGTTGAAAGGCTAGGTTTTTTGGGCAGAGACTTTTGCCTCGGGCCCGATCTCGGTAGGTTCGGGGGGTCTCTCCCTTGGGCCACATTTCTATGTGGTTTGTTGTAATTTTTGTAAATTATTAATGAAAAAGAAGGTCCTACTCTTGCTTTAGCAAAAAAAAAAAAAAAGAAATTTTATTAATAATAATTGAAATAAAGATAATTATTTTTTATAATAAAATTAATTTGATTGAATAATATATATATATATATATATATATATATATATAGTGTGTAATGATGTGAAGACACTACTTTAATTCCCCACTCCTATAGGGATGATATGTTGGACATGATGATGTAACCTTGTCAAGCTTATTATTATTATTATTATGTATAAAATAGAAGCACCATAAAATTATCATAATTTTAATGGCTTAAAAATATATTTTTTATTTTCTGATACATTTCAAAATTTTGATATAGTTTAAATATATGTTTGATTTTTTAATATATTTTGAAATTTTTGTATCATTTAAATATAAGTGAGAATTTTACGAGATATTTTTTCATTTTCATTTTCCTTAGGATGGCAAAAATAATGTATTTCTCCAACACTTTTTCAGAATCTGTTATACTTTTAGCAAATTGATTATTTTAATCAGGAAATCAAATAAAAAATATTTGACAAAGTATTTATGGAAACAACTGTGTGAAGTTTAGGAAACATGAAACCTTCCGAGTGGAAACTCGACCCATGTTTAGGGACACATAATGGTTGAATCATCGTCAATAAACTATGAATTAGATCCACCAATGAAAACTAGTTAGTAATAAATTTGGGCTAATTAAGTTGGGAGATTAATTATATATTTGTTTTTTGACATATTTTGAAATTTTTATATCATTTAAATATAAATGAAAATTTTACGAGATATTTTTTCATTTTCAATTTTCTTAGGATGGCAAAAATAATGTATTTCTTCAACAATTTTTCAGAATTTGTTATCCTGTTGGCAAATTGTTATTTTAGTTGGAAAAATCAAATCAAAGAAATATTTGACAAAGTATTCCTGGAAACAACAATGTGAAGTTTAGGAAACATGAAACCTTCCGAATGGAAACTCGACCCATCTTTAGGGACACATAAAGGTTGAGTCATCATCAATAAACTATGAAGTAGATCCACTAATGAAAACTAATTAGTAATAAATTTGGGCTAATTAAGTTGGCAGATTCGAAGAAAAATAATTGAAAGGTTAAAGAAAATAATTATAATTTTAGCTGATTAAGATTAAATTAAGGTGAGAAAAACATTAAAAAATAATAATTAAATATTATTAATTAATATTTACATTGGAATTAAAAAATTCAATGTATTAAATTTAAATGTAATAAAAACATAATGATAAGGAATGATGATAATGGACACCAATGTAATAAAAACATAATGATAAGGAAGCATAATAATGGGAAGATAGGGAGATACGCAACATTAAATTATAATAAAAAATAATATAATGTTTAATAATAGTATTACACTTAATTAATTAATTAATTAGGTTAAAGTTATTAAATTCAAAAATCATAAAAATATTAAAAAATTATTTAAAATTTTGAAATTGATAGATAACAAAAGGAAATATAAATAAAGAATATTATAATTTAATAACAAAATCATAAATTAGTGTTAAAATAAAAAGATAAGAATTGAAAAATAAAAAATCAATAGCGATTCTAAATTGAAAATGACGTGTTATGTTAAAAAGGAAATTTCAAGAGTTAATATAATAACAGAGGATAAATGAAGGGAAAAGTGTATCATGTTATTATATAAATTTGAATATTATATTGATACAACATAAAGTGAACTTGTAGGACTAGGAAGTAAATGTGAGTATACCAAAAACAAATGGGGTAAGGAAGTATTGTAGTGTTCGAAGAGTTGATTGACAACAAGTTTTCAAGAATGGTTTAACTTATATTTATCCTCGCAACTAAAATTATTAAGGGTATTTTTGTATTTCAAGGACCTTAAGGGAGGTGAAGCAAGAACTCTGAAATCATCAAAATTCATGAGGTGTTCCTATGTGAAGGTTAAACAATGGCTCATTTAGAGATGTGACTATCATTATTTTCACTTATATTTTCCATTTATATGATCTTTAAGCCTATCCTGAAAAGATCCTCTTGGTTGGCCTATAAATGTCTTTTGATAAGAGCACTAAGGTGTTCAAAACTACAAGAATAAATAATTGTTGATTTAGAAATGTGACTATGATGATTTCCAACTATATGCTCTTTCAGACTATCCTTAAAACATCTCCTTGTTTGGCTTATATATGTCTTTTCAAAAGAGCACTAGATTTATTAAACTTTGTAGCCTAGAACGATATGATTTGTGTAGCATATCTAAGTAATTATTTTAATTATTTTATGTCATATATGCATAAATTAATTACTCCCATCTATAATTAATCAATTTCTTCAATCTCACTTTACTGTATTTCATATAAAAGTACTATTATAATAAAATATCACCAATATGGTTGTCATTATGTTCTTATTAGATTTGAATTTAAGATATATGATTTTTTAATTAAACTTACTTAGTTATTTGATTATCTTTAATATTATTATTACAATAGGATAATATTACAACATTATATCATATTAAAGTACTACTATAATATAATATCACTAACCAGTCTAGGTGCTATATTCTTATTAGACTTGAATTTAATATATATAACTTTTTAATTTAATTAATTTACTATTAGTATTAATTAGAAATATTTAATTATCATTACTTAATCTCTTTCTTATCTTAGTAATTGTGATCTTTTCTATTTTAATAATATTAATATTATGATTATTTATTTCATTCCAATTTAATCATCTAAATTTATTATTGTTTTCTTTATTATCATAAATATTTTTGGTCAAATCACTCCAATTTATTTACCTAGATTTATTATTAATTAATTTCTATAAGAGATCTAATTCATAGTTTGAATATAATATCAATCTATTTAATCTTCATCCTATCTTCATTGAAAATTATTCAAGATTTATTTTTCTATTAAAAAATTATGAACCATGATTTCGAATTGTGAAAACATGCATATTCAAATGAAATATAAACTTCTCATATTTTTATTGGGGTTGGCCATATCCTTGTATTATCTTAATTTTATTTTAACCTATAGTAATTTATTGAATCACAAATTATCTTTATATTTCGTTCTAATAATTTTTTGAAATTAATAATATTATGTAAAATGATAGCTTTCTCCACTCCAATGATTTAGCCAAGACTTCTTGCTTGAGGTTCTAGTAGTTTTAGTTAGAATTTGAAGCCATTTTAAGGAACCTCTTGCTATCCACGTCTTTTATCCTTTTTTGCACATTAAATACCTATTCATGTTTGTGTTCTTAATGGGGAACATGCTCACATGTACGAGGAGGTTAGTATATGGTGTATGCTTGGGATTGAAACTAAAAACATATAATATGAAACTGAATGTCAACGGAATAGAGAAAAGTGTAATCATGATAAAATATGATGGGTGGTGTCTAAAGACAACATTACAACACTTAAGGAAAAGCCATTGTGATTAGAACATCAAAATACATGAAATGAAACAATGATGAGTTCCATGTACTTCATGATCATTATACTTGACCCATAGAGTACTTTATTTATAGTGTCCAAATCCAACCAGTTTCCATGAATTATCGATATCCTTATTGTGATATATGAGAATTTGTAGTGATTATGTTGGTGATATTATGGTTGAGATGCCATGGTTTGTAAGTTAGTTATTTTATGGTTATATATTGATTATATGATGTGTACCATCTATGAATCTTGTAATGAATTGTTTAGATATTGACTCGTTGATGAATATATGGATTAATAAATGTTATTGCCACTATGTGTAGAGGGAATAAATTATTCTTGGTGATTCTCATATGAAAATCACACTATTACAATCAAATGTGCATTCATGACCTATAGCTTCTATGTTTGTCGTGTTTTTCATGAAATTTCTAGTGTGTTCTAAGTAGTCTAGGTGAAGTGGTTGATTTGATTTTGAATGATTATATTTGTGCTCATGTCAATAATGATTCTAGAAATTATTAGACAATTTTGGGAAGTAATTTGGAGGTTGGCTTGGAATTGTTGCTCAAATCTCGGGACCGCACCCTCAAAACTGTAATTTTCAAGCTATAGCTACATCGAAGTAGTGCCATGGATGCGATTGGAACCATATAACCTCCCTTGCAGGCTTGTGCATGCATTTTGGTTGTTAAGTGAGAGAAAAGCCCTACCTCATGGTTTACCCCCTCGAGTGGTTCTTTTTCCCCTGAGTGTCCTTTAAGCCTTGAGGAATGTTTACGGGTTATCAGTTGTCAGCCCCACTTTCATAACTGAAGCTCGCAAGTTGGGTCATGTCATAGTAACTCTTTTTCTCCTGTTTAACTATAATATCTCAACCCCCATATCCATATTTAGAATCATCTGGGATCTCAAGCCAACTATATATATGTGTATCATATGTAACTCCCTCCTCCCACATCTACCCAAGTAACCAACCAATCGGGGTAAACATGTGGCGAGAAGTTACTATGATATTATTTGACTCCCTATGTGTTACTTAAGGAAGTGGAATCGACAAAAACCCATATAACATACCTTCTATACCTGATACAGGTCTCCCATAAGACTTTCCAGTCATCCACATGACCAATTCTTCAGTGCCACTAAGTTTTATACTATGAAACCCTTTGTAACATCCTTCGTGAAAATTCCATGTGTTAAAAGTTAAAAACAATAACCATAGTTGATGGGAAACTTATTCCAAGCTAAATGTTGGGCAAGACATCTTAGGGGAAGTTCATTTGGTTGTTTATGGCTAAGGAAATTGGCAAAGGCAATGACTAACACTTCAGAAAGGAAAAATGTTGTGTTTAGAACATTTATTTATGAAAATATTGGAAATTAGGAGAAAAGGGAGGTGAAAGGTCACAGGTTGCATGTGAGGAGGAAAATGAAGGAAACTAATCGAAAATGAAGAAAATAGAGGCACCACTGATAAAAAGGCTTATAAGAATTAGTTGGCAACCTTTGATGAGTTGATTTTTGTAGCTCTCTCAATATTCTCTCTTTCTTTCTTACTCTTGGACACTTAGAGTTTTCTTGGAGCACTTTGGCATTAGAGTAAGAAAGGAAAAGAATGCAAGAGGAAGCAAAGATCAAGCAGGGAAAGGCAGGATCAAGCAACTACATTAGGCTTCATTGCAGGAATCAACTTGCATGTGTATTTTCCTTGCTAGATTTTGCATGCTTGGGATTGCTTGTGGTTCCTTTATACCATGGCATGGGTTTTTCCAGGTGTAACATTATTTTCAACCTAGCCTTTCCATTTAAGGATAGCCATGGTGTGATGGGGTTCTCATGTTTTGGTTGATATGGATTGTCAGATGGATTCAACATTCAGTGGGGTGGATCTCTGAATGATAGAGGACATGGCCTAGTGACCGCTGAGCCAGACTCTGAGTTATGGTAAAGCTATGAGTGTTTTGCCTCGGTGGACCTAAGAATCCTTATCGGTGAATGGTAGGATATACAATAAATCAAAGAGGTGGTTTTCTCTTCATTGGGCCTAGTAATCCTGAGTTTCATATATGTGGTAAAGCTTGGAGAGTGGGTCTCGGTTTAGAGCTTGGTGATCTAGGTTTTGACTGTGGTAAAGCCAGAGAGACTAGGAGATAGGAAAATTCCTCACGGTGTAGGTGGAGAAATCTGGTGGCATCCAAGCTTGTTTAGCCTAGTGATTGGGTGGAGATCATGGTAAATCCACTTATGATGTGTTCATTGTGTTGGCCTAGTGATCCAAGATGGATTACGATAAAGCCCAGTTTATATTGATGAAAGTGAGGTGGTTTAGTCTCAGTATGCCCTGGTTGGTTCCTTTGGTTTGAGTCCCACCTTCATGCTTGGAATATGGCATAGGGGTGAATGGCTGAAGAGATATTTGGCTCAACCATTCTATGGTCAGGTGGAACATGGTAGTCCCATCTCCGGTTTCTTTATTTCATTCATTAATGAGAAGTTCATTCCCTTGATTTTCATGTGTAAATGTATTGACATATATGTGTATTTTGATAGCTCATATGTTTATGGTCATTATATTCCTATTATACTGGTTATATGTATATTTTATGACAACACCTATGTATGGCTCTTAGCATGTTTTTACTTGTAAGTGAATGTATAGTGTATCTATGGCCTAATAGACGATAATGCAGAAAATGACATGAGGGAACAATGGTTCATAATGATTTTCAGATAAGTATGAGATCCCTACACTTAATTCTGCTTTTTACGCTTGTAGGATACATGTTGATGATATGTTTCATCAAATGCCTAGCATGGCTAGTAGGAGTCTAGTTATGGTCTTCTTCATCTTATTACTTTTGCAACATTTTTTCCTTTTATTTTTAATGATTCCAAGCTATCACTCGATTATGGGTAGTGGCCTGGGATTTGGGCCCCAAAAAGTGGCTTAAATCCCAGTGTCGTTGGCACATAACTAGCAATTTTGGTCTCTAGTCACTGGTAGGAAATCCTGTGAGAGAGACATTAGGTTAGTCACACCCTTGCCCATAGCATGAGAGTGACTATGGCCTAAGAGATCCAGAACAATAGTGGAACCTAGGGATAGGCTATTTGAGTGGCTAACTTATCTCTTGAGGGTTGTGTTGATGATGTTGTATGATTGTGTGTGATGTTCCGTCGATTCCACTTCCGTAAGGTCGCATAAGAGGTTGAATAAGATCATAGTACCCTCTTGTCTCATGTTTACCCTAGTTAGCATGGTTACAAAGTGGTATCAAAGGAAGGTTCAACTCTTGGACTAGTGGGTAGTTTGTGTTGGTAATGCATGCATGTCAGTTGCATGCTTGTCCTTTACACTTGCATTCCATGTGCTTGTTGCATTTGTTTAATGATTGATTATGGCTGTAGTTATGTTGCCATGGAGAATTTCATATTGATTTCATGGAATGTATTTGCCATGAGTATGTGACTACATACATATCGACTATATCTTACTTACATGTTGAATTTATGTCGCCTACTTACATCCTTGTATGTTAGGTTACACTCTTGAATATGTTGATTACATATATCAATCTTGTAGGTTTATTACAAGAAATGATTGCTAATGCTTGATTGCATGCGTCTATGTGTATGTGTAGTTGATTTGGCATTGCTTATGCATGTTGGTGGTTGCATGTGGCAATGTGTATAATCGATTAATGGTTTCTCTCATGCATGAGGTCATAGCATGGATTGTTGATATGGCCTTGCGTTGATGACTGGACCCTAGTTATAGTGATTTTCATGTGTTGATACATTTATTTGCATATGTGTATATGCTGTTATGTTTATGTTATACATGTATCAGGCTGATTTGGTGATCTTGCAGACAAGTTATCATCCTTGAGCTATAATAAGGAACGTTGATTTATTCTGATTTGGTTTATCTAACATATTATGCATTGCAAAAAGAAATATCAAATGGATAGCAAGATGGTTGACTACAAAGACTCTCCCTATGGATCTAAAGAGCACCATGGTGTTGGGAACTCTTTCGATCTGGCAGTAACAATTAGAAGTTTGAAGGAAGAGATAAGGAGTTGTAAGGTAGATAATGACCAGATCATACATGCACAAGAGAAGGAATCAGAGGTTAATGCTATACTTCTTCAGAGTTTGATAGACTTGCAGCGATAAGGGTCGCTTCGGATCAGCCATGGACATGAGGATAGAACTAATGGGAAATATGGTGGTGAGTCTCCTAGTAGAGAGAGGTCAGATAGATCTGATACAGTGAGAGATGGTAGGTTGTTAAACACTTTCGATAGGAGGGGCGATGAGTATAGGTACTATTCTGGTTCCTCTTTCAATAGACATCGTGATCATGATCGTTATCATCCTTACATGAGGAATGATAGGGATACATTCACTGTGAGTTTAAGAAAGAAAAACCATCTACTAATGATGGATATGTGAAGAAACCAAAATATGCAGAGGCTTGGATACATGGGATGAAAAAATTCTTTGAGTTGCATGAATACACAAATAACATGAAGGCCAAAGTAGTTATCTTCAACTTGAAATTTAAAGCAGACATTTGGTGGGAAGATGTGAATTGGGCCAGAGACATCAAGACATATGATTTGAGTTGGTGGGAGTTCAAGAGGATTTTCAGGAAGAAGTACTTGTAAGAAAGGTACTACGACAATAAGGCTAAGGAATGCTATGAGCTAAAGATGGGATCAATAACAAACAAAGAGTACATGACCAAGTTTCTGGAGTTATTGAGGTATGTACCATATCGTAATGATAAGAAGGCTAAAGTTTAGAGATTTGTGAGTGGCTTGTCATGAGCATTTAGAGATCAGATTACATATGAGGAGCCTCAGTCACTTGAGGAAGTCGTTGGGAAATTGAAGCATTTCTATGAGCAGTCAAAATGTAAGAATGAATCTCACCATGGATGGAAGGGAAAAGACAAACATAGAGGTAAATGGAAGACTAAGGGAACAAGGCCTTAGAATGTAGATGGGAAAGAAAATATGGCACCGCAAAAGGATTTTAATGCAGCTAGACAGGGGCATGGGTCACAAGAGAAAAAGAAAAAACATAGAAGTGAGGGCATTGATCGATTGGGGTGTTGGCCATGTGGTGAGGAACACCTTAGGAGATATTTTCCACAACATCAAGGTGGAAGGCCTAAGATATATAGTGCACAAGAGGCACAGACCATTGAGTATGTTGGTTAGAGTATTCCAAATATCTATGCAATAGTGATCAATAGGCAGGCAGAACACCAAGCATGTATAATTGATATGGATGGTAAGCTTTGTGATCAAGTTATATCTATTTTGATTGACCCTGGATCTAATTATAACTATGTTAGCCCTGATTTGTGGGATAAGTGTGGCTTGAGTAAGGAATTTCATGTAGATTCTTGGTTAGTGCAGTGGGTTAAAGGTACAAAGAAGTGATTTCACCATTGGGTAAGATCTTACACAATCTATTTGAATGGTATGCCTACTACAACACATTTGAATGTATTATCGTTGGGTTCATACAGTATTTTGTTGGCCAAGGACTAGTTCTATCTTCATAGAACCAAGGTAGACAACTACGACAAAGCTATTGAGTGTGTTGATGACAATGGAGAACCGAGAGACTTATAGGGTAAGAAGAAAGCCACATCAGTTAGGATGATGACAACTGTTATCACCCCAAGAAACCCTCCTAGGTTGTATCTCAAAGATGCTCAGGAACATTACAAACTAAACAAAAATGTTGGAAAATGGTGGATGAATGGAAGGAATGATGCATATTCAAGCCAGATAACCACTTCTACTATGCTTAACCCCAGACATGGGTGAACACCCCTAGACTACAAGGCTTTAAACCACCAATTACTCACAGTTTAAGGAATAGGTGAACATGGAGAATACTGGCCACACCAGCATATGCACAAGATGCTGTGATGGCCGGCTGCAACCAGTAAATAGGTCTGCAAATCTATTTCCTAATGCACAAACAGGATGACAGCACTTTGGCATTAAAACAATAGAAACCTACATACATATTCAATAATACCCACTAGATTCTAACATAGAGGTGGGATGACAGCCCCTCTAATGCTAAACATCAAGAGCACATTAAAAATGCATAACAACACAAATTGGAACAAAGAAGAAGTGGAAAGTGAGAAATGAACAACAAAAGAAGCTTGTATCAGCTGAAAATGAAGACCAGATGCTGCAGGTATCACAGTAGTTATAGTCTCCAGAAGTTGAACTTTACATCAAAACAATATTCATCAACCCTATTACATTTTGTCTTCTGGATATATATATAGGTTGATTACAAAAACACTCTACTGTGTTATACGAGGAGGGGTCATAATGGACCACCAACCACATTAATTCTTTGGAATGGGCCTCTTCTACAATATGTTTGTCTTAATGAACAAATCGACCTTTCTCTGGTGTTCTGCAGTCCTTTTCAGAGCAGGTGGAGTGTAATATTGGAGCACGCTCCATAACTGATAAATGATTGATCTGCTCGAGACATGTCCTCTCCTTCTTCGGCCATCCTTTCTATTAAATGCAATCGCTGAGGAATAACTGCACCAATTACACGTAGGTGATCACCCTCATTCTTTGGCGGTAGAGAGCAGTCGGGAGTGGTACAGACAGTATAGCAGAGGCATACACAAGATGAGAACAATTAATGGCCGTTGGATCCAACAGATGAACGACGGAGATCAAATCGGAAGGAGCTATCCAGAGGAAATATGGATGGAAAGATGATGGCCATTGGATCTGGACATGACGGATCCGACGGTCATAAGGAGGTGAAAGTACGCGGGTGATAACGCACGAGAGACGTGCAGGTAGGTGGTAAGCGGTATTGCTCGCACCGCCCACCGGGGTTCGGTGGTATACATACAATGGCCAGCGTTCCAGTCTAACAGAAACATGTGGCAGAATGGATTGGCGTGAAACCACTGCGATCACGCGTTAACGAGCGGGCAAGTCATGTGAGCGGGGCTTGCGACTATCTTCCGATCGTGCGACGGATGGTCAGATGGCAAGGAAAGCGCAAGAGGCTTATCATGCAGGAAGAAACAACGGAGACCATTAGATCTGGATGCGGCAGATCAATGGCTGCGACGGGGGATGAAAGCGCCAGGGCTATATGGTCAGATCATATGGTGGGTAAAGCTTAGCACTCAGGACTCAGAGGAAATACAGGATTAAATAGGGTTTCCAAAGGTAAAATGGAGGTGAAATAGAGTGTTTAAACTGAGAATAGAGAGGTTTCAGGAGAAAAACAAAAATGGCAGGGCTGGGAGAGTATGAGGAAATTGAAGGAGGAGAAGGTAGAAAAGACTACTGCAAGCTTTCTTTTTGGCATAAACCCACCAGCAAACCCAAATTTGACCTTCAAACACTAAAAATTGTAGTAGAGCTAACACTGGCTCCTTCTGGGGATGAGATCCTCCTTGTGAGGTCTCAAGAACTGCAGACCAATGCCTTCATTCAAAACCAGCTTCAAAAACATTTCCTAGTATCCATTGGGCATGGAGTCAAACCAATTCTACTCTAAAACCTGAAAAATAAACTGCTTACAATCATTAAGGCCTGAGAACATAAATCTTTCAAAAATTGGCCAACTACTGGGCCATCAAAACTGTTTCTCCTCCTCTCGACAGGTTCATCATAGATCAGCAAAACTGGATTTATTTGATCATATACCTCAAACAGTTTAGGACATTTGAGCTTAATAGGTAGATATGGATCAACTTTCATCCCTGTTCTATATAGTCTCCTCCTCGGATGTTCTTCATAGGAGCCTCTATTCACCTGCTGAATAATCACGGCTGCTGTGTACTTGTCTATGTCTTTTGTGGTCTGCACAACTAATATGAATGATGCGCCATTGTATTCTTGTGTAGGGGACACAGAGACGTCATCTGCTCCTGAATCTTGCTTAGGACAGTCCACTTCCAAGTAAGAGTCCCAAAATTGTGCATCTAGCAAGCTGCCTTTTCAATCTGTGTGGAGAACTCCTGAGCAGGTTTCAGAATATAAAGACAGAGGTGATAAGTTTTAGCCTTGATTATTGAATTTTGTTCTACCTTAGTGTTCAAGGGGCAACTTTGAGGGATTTTCACTTAAGCAGATAGAGGGACAAAAGATGATGGGGAGATTTCTTCTCCCTTCTTGATCACTGGTCTGGGGATGATAACAGGCTTGGTAATTTGCAGATATGCATAGTCATGTAAATATGAGCTAGCTTTGGACTCAGATTCTTCAAGGATGAAAGGATCTGCTCCTGGTTGCTCTTGCTGAAAAGCTTGTTGTTCCGCAGCTACAACAAACTCATGAGTAGTGCCTATAGATAATGCTTCTTCATAGGCAGCTCTGGTTAAGAAGGGGGCACTGCCCTTATCTTCCAAACCATGGACCTCATCCTCTTCTTCATACTGCTCTTCTTCCATGAATATACTCTGAAAAAGGGTCTTCACCCTTTTATCTTCGTTTGCATCTTTATTTCTTTGCACAATCTGCAATTGCTACTATGCTCCTCTATATGGATTTGGAGTTGGAAAAGAAAAGGAACAATGAGCTCCCGCCTCTTCAGAATACTGATCAGCCTTTAGTTTGGAAACTTCAGAGGCGAAAAAATATATCATCCTAGTTACTTCATCGATCTCAGGCTCTGAGGATGATGAGGATTCACCTCCCTGTCTTCTCCTTTCAACATCACCTTCGAGTCTTTCTGCAGCAATGATGTTTGTTTCTATTTCAGAGGCTGCATCTTGCATATTAGCCAAAGAAGTACATCTTCATTCTCTTAACAGTAAGCAAAATTGAGAATCAAAGGCATTAGCATAAGTGAGCATGGCAGAAGCAGGGGTGGATCTTACTTCAGCTAGAATTTTGTTGTACATATGATTGAATCAAATGTTGAAATCAGACACCAGCTCACCATCTTCTCTCTGCAAGTTCCCAAACTCGATATGATAATAGAGAAGATCTTTATTATTCCCCCAGTGCTTTAGGAACACACCATCTAAAGCCTCAATGTCTGCAATAGACCTAGGGGGTAATTCTCTGAACCATTTCCAGGCCTCTCCATCAAGGCTCTGGACAAAAAATCTCATCCATACATCATTTTCACTTATATCTAAGCTATCAACATAACTATAGAAGGCTTCAAGGTGTTCTTCAGCTGTTACTCCCTTTGTGCCAGTGAACTTAGGCATATATTTTTGATATTCTCCCATAGGCATAGGATTCAAAGGGACAGGAAAGACCAAAGGTCCATATCTAGCAGCAACAATTATTTCTATCTTCGTAGGTTCTTGCTGGCCTGCCATGATTGGGATATGTGGAGGGACACTGGTAGATTGAATGGTAGGAAGTAATGTGATGGATGGCAGAGACAAAGGGATGTTTTGAATTTTATGGGAAGCTTTCTTTAGATTGAGATTCAAAGGGGAACTAGATGGACAAGGGGCTCTTTTAACCTCTGCAGGTGTTTGTTCACTAGCAGAACTAGGATTTAAGTCTTCAAATTGTGTATTTTCAACTAAAAACTCCCCATGCAGAGACAAATAAGATTTCTTGGGCTTACCTGATCCTGATGCCCCTTTCTGTGATGTTTTCTTCAACTTAATAATCTTCTCAGAGTCAGGCACTGGTTTAGTTGGTGATTTCTGAGGATTTCTTCGAGTATGTCTCACAAACTGAGCTAGAAATTCAATGTCGAGTCACAAAAGGTTGGTCTTCATCCAATGGAGTCGCCAGATAGATGATTACAACCAGAAATGTGCCCAGACCTTGTCTATCATCAAAATCTGGAATTGTGTCATTCTGCCAGGGAAGCTGAGCTTCAATGTCCTCTCCCCGACAACGGCGCCAATTAATGTTATCACCCCATGAAACTCTCCCAGGTTGTATCTCAGAGATGCTTGAGAACATTACAAACTCAAAAAAAATGTTGGAAAATGGTGGATGAATGGAAGAAATTATGTATATTCAAGCCAGATAACCACTTCTACTATGCTTAACCCCAGACATGGGTGAACACCCCCAGACTACAAGGCTTTAGACCACCAATTACTCACAGTTTAAGGAATAGGCGAACATGGAGAATACTGACCACACCAACAGATGGACATGATGCTATGATGGCCAGCTACAACTAGTAAATAGGTCTGCAAATCTATTTCCTAATGCACATATAGGACGACAGCTCTCTGGCATTAAAACAACAGAAACCTGCTTACATATTCAATAATAACTACTAGATTCTAACATAAAGGTGGTATGACAGCCCCTTTAATGCTAAACATCAAGAGCACATTAAAAATGCATAACAGCACAGCCTGGAACAAAGAAGAAGTGGAAAGTGAGCAATTAATAGGGAAGAAAGCTTGTATCAACTGAAAATGAAGACCAGACATTGCAGGTATCACAGTAGTTACAATCTCCAGAAGTTGAACTTTACATCAAAACAATATTCATCAACCCTCTTACATTCTGTCTTTTGGATATATATAGAGGTTGATTACAAAAACACTTTGTTGTGTTATACGAGGAGGGGTCATAATGGACCACCAACCACATTAATTCTTTGGAATGGGCCTCTGCTACAATCTGATTGTCTTAATCAACAAATAGACCTTTCTCTGGAGTTCTGCAGTCCTTTTCAGAGCAGGTGGAGTATAATATGAAGCACACTCCATAACTGATAAATGCTTGATCTGCTCGAGACATGTCCTCTCCTTCTTTAGCCATCCTTTCTGTTAAAACCAATCGCTGAGGAATAACTACACCAAGTACAGGTAGGTGACTGCCTTCATTCTTTGGTAGCAGAGAGCAATCGGGAGTGATATAGACAGTATAGCGGAGGCATACACAGGACGAGAACAATTAATGGCCATCGGATCCAAGAGCTGAATGGCGGAGATCAAATCAGAAGGAGCTATTGGTAGGAAATATGGATGGAAAGATGAGGGCCGTTGGATCTGGACGTGGCGGATTCGACGGTCATCGAGAGGTAAAAGTGCGCGGGCGATAACGCGCGAGTGACATACAGGTAAGTAGTAAGCGGTATTCCTTGCACTACCCACCGGGGTTCGGTGGTATACGTACAACGGCCAGCGATCTAGTCTAACAGCAACACATGGCAGAACAAACCAGCGCGAAACCACCATGATTGCGCATTAACGAGCGGGCAGGTCATGCGAACAGGGCTTGCGACTATTGTTCGATCATGTGATGGATGGTCGAATGGTGAGGAAAGTGCACGAGGTTTAACGTGCGAGAAGAAACAATGGTGACCATTAGATCTGGACGTGGCAGATCAACGGCTGTGATGGGGGACAAAAGCGCCAGGGCTATATGGTCAGATCATATGGTGGGTAAAGCTTAGCACTCGGGACTAAGAGGAAATACGAGATTAAACAGGGTTTCGAAAGGTAAAATGGAGGTGAAATAGAGTGTTCATTTACCGAGAATAAAGTGGCTTCAGGAGAAAAACAAAAATGGCGGGGCTGGGAGAGTATGAGGAAATTGAAGGAGGAGAAGGTAGAAAAGACTGCTGCAAGCTTTCTTTTTGGCATAAACCCACCACCAGACCCGAATTTGACCTTCAAACACTGAAAATTGTAGCAGAGATAATAACAACTATGCAAGCAAAGCATAGCCGCAGGAAAGGGTGTGTGTTATTCGAAGTGCACATTTCTAGTGATAAGCGTAAGGAGGTTGAGGAAGTAGATGTATTGAGTGGGTACCCACTTTTCCAGAAGTTTCAGGATGTACTTCCTGAAGACATTACAAAGTTCACACCCGATAGGGAGGTAGACATTTCTATTGAGTTAGCGCCAAGGGAAGCTCCAACATCAAAAGAAGCTTACAAGATGAGCACATCTGAGTTGGTTGATCTAAATTTTCAATTAAAGGAAATGTTGGACAAGTGATACATTAGGCCAAGTGTATCACCTATGGGTGCACCAGTATTGTTCGTGAAGACAAGATATAGAACTCTTAGATTATGCATTTATTATAGGAATCTCAACAAAGTGACCATTAAGAATAGGTACCCTTTGCCGAAGATTGATGACTTGTTTGATTAGCTGAAGGGAGTAGCAACCTTGTCGAACATTAATCTGAGATCCAGATTGTTATCGGGAAAACTAGTGTCTATTCAGAACCTCTAGTCTTACTAATATGGGTAGCTATCTTATAAACAAACAAACTAAAGTCACTTGTGTTTTCCTTTATGAGAGATAGATGAGAAAGAAGCAGAGAGTACCAACCTCAGTCTTTCGCTTGGCTCCTTGCTTGTTTCCATTCCCCTCTGACAGAATCTCGCCACTCCTTCCTTACTTGTCCCGCTTCAAAGAGCACTTGTAGAGCCAAAGTAGCATAATACCATCAAAGCATAGAGATCTATCACCATAAACAATAAAGGATCAGATATATATTGACCATACAAATGCATTTATCAACACAATATTCAGAGATATACAAGAATATGGAGGAAAACTCAAATAGCTTTATTGATAGAAGTAGTAGAAGAGAGGATTAAAACCACTTGGTCTGACCCAGCACTATCATCCCAGCATGAAAGCCCTCTTCACCTCATACAAAGCAAGATCACCCAACAATGTCTTCAAAGAGAAACCAACAACACTTCCTTGCAAATTACAAAATTTCAACCCTTGGATCTCTGGGATGAAGGATCCATATATATATGTTTGCAAGGGGGTGAGTCATCTTCTGGTACTTTGATTAGTGTCATCTCTCTGATAGTTCTTGGTTCCACTTGAAGATTTCGTGATCTCTTACTCATCCTTGGGTGAATTAAGGGAGGAAATTGTCAAATGAGCAGCTTCTAGAATATTCTCAGGGTCTCCACCTAGCAAACTGCTTGTGCCATTTGTCTACTCTCGCTCATCGCACCCTACAGAAGGGCTTTCTAGTATGCATCACACTTTTTGCATGTGGCAAGTGGGATGCATCGCACCCTTAGCACTGGGCAGCCTGTATGGTCCTACTTTGACCAGTTCTGAGTAGTTTTTCATGGAGAACTTCTGGGAGATGATGTAATCAACTGACCTTGCTCCTTTAGGGTATGAAACAACACTTTTAGGGACTTAGAAGCCCTTGGTTTATGGACATATATGATTGGAGTTGCAGTGCCCAAATATGTCTATAATAGTTACCCCCTAAAGCATGAGGTCGTAAATCTTTTGATGGCGGGTGAAATGATTTATTATGAGGATTCGAGGTTTTTCGAACTGGAAGGTGACCTGTAATAAGATACAATACAATACATTATCTTCATAATATTTTCATGATCTAGCTGAGGCGAGCATTCCCATGCTCAGATTTACAAATTCATTTTCATGTACATAGGACAGACAACCATCTGTGTAGTAGACTGATGATTCTGGTAGAGCCATCATCCTTTGGTTTGGATGATTATCTGTGCAGCAATGATGTACATTTGATGTCTTTATTTTCCTGAATATATTTCAGCCTAGATGGATGAAACCAAATCCGGGGTCTTCAAAACTCATTCAATCTTCGCCCAAAAGTACAAGTCGATCCATGTGAAAATATGTTCTGATGTCAAACACGGAAAGACATTGCCTAATTACCCGCCAGTGACGTAAGCTCTTAACAGGCACGAGAGGAATCACCGATGATTATGATGACCCTCAAGGTACTGCAGTACAATTCATGTGGTGTGAATACATGATTCGATGTCGAACACCATGCAAAATATTCTGGTCGAAGGCCATTAATGTAAACCTGTCGCCCGAAGTGAGAAACTTGCCATTGAGGCATGCAAGCTTCAAAGTACTGAAAGGGTTGTTCCTAGGTCAACTTCTTGGATAATGATCTGATGTCAACAAGAAGTGACCCATCTTAGGATGGCATTAATGAATCCCACATCTACGACACGGAACGAAGCAAATGATTTTGTGGAGGTGAAAACGATCTGATGATACAAGGTTCAGGGTGGCGGTCATGAAAGAATGAAGTGTGAAGGTATCGCAGCAGATGAGACACAAGCTGGGTAGGTGAATTCTCTGAGCGACTTCTCTTGAACACATCGGCGACACTAAAATGGATTGGTGGCATTAACCCCAAAAGTGGATGATACGGTGGACCAATGGAGATATGACCGGTGAATGGAATAACCCAACCTGACTCAATCATGGTGATGGAGTGAAAGAGTCATGTTCAAGAGCGACCTGCTACCAATAAAGTTTCTTCAAGTTTTCTTCCCAATTTTCCCCAGTCATTTCTGACTAGAACCTCTTTATTTTTGTCACGCTTGAGGAGGATAACATATGCTTGTTCTATAATTTTCCCTTCGGGAAAACCCATCGCTATGTTTTAATGAGCCTAGCGACAGTGAGACTCGCTCTTGTCTAAATGGACAAGTTTAAAGCTATTTTTTAACGAGTTTAATGACAAGGATAACTTGGTTCTTTTCAATTTTAGAGAGTCTAAAAGGAGACGGAAAGGAAACTCCAATATTCCTTTTTCGTAATATAATCCCTTAAGTCCAAAAAAGTATAAAACAATGCGAAAGGGATGACTTTTCGATAGTTTTAACGAGCCGAACAAGACAAATTCCTGATCTTTTTGTGTAATAATCCCTCATGTCCAAAAAGATTAAAATCTAGAGGAGGGATTGCATTTCCAATCACTTTAATGAGCTGGAGAGGCCAATTGCTCAGCAATCTTTTCATATTTTTTGAGTCAGATGAAAAGAGCTTAAAGGAGACTCGTTTTTTGAGGAACGAGTGATGTTTTCAGATAGCAGATGGTTCCAACTAATGTTTGGAACTTTTTCAATCATGACAATGTAAAGAAGGTGGCTAATAGGATCATTCATCACAGCTAGTCCTCAAAATGGGTAGAAAATCAAATGGAGGCATATGACCAGCTAAAAAAGAGTGGAGGTGATGGTAAGAACACGATCAAGACTCAAAAGCTGATAATAATGCGATCGCAATGGTTATTTACTAGAGGTGGGTTCATTTTTTAATGAGCTTAAACTCTGGTGGAACATATGCTCATTGCTAGGTTTATTTTTTAATGAACTTGAACTTCGCGTAAAACAGCTCGTGCCAGTCATATAATAAGGATGTCTCATCGTAGGTGCATTTTTTAGGGAGCTTGCACCATTCAAAATTTTTCTCCGACTCCTTTTATTATGTAAGCTAGGAATGACCAATCCTACGAGTTTAGAGGGTTAAGAATCCACAAACTAAGAAAATAAATGGTCACTTTTTACTTTCATGCAAAAAGGTTTGCATGCCCCAAATAGTGAAGTAGAGTTTCCAGGTTACCCTTCAATTTGTAAACAAAACATTTGTTATGTCAATAAAGGCATACCTTTTGATGGAGGTATCTTATTCCGGTCTAATCCCATTTTCCTAAATGGACGGGTGTGTCAAACTAGTCATATATTCTCCGTGGAAACCCACCCTATACCTGAAGTTTTCCTGCCGAAGCAGACCAGGGTGCATGCCCCTTGGGTTTTAGTCACAACCATCGAACCACTCGTGCTCATCACATGGATAGACTAGAGATTGATGAGACATTCCTTGTGCAAAAAGACCTGTTAGGGATGGCATTTGACTATTAGCTATGTGTGAACCGGGGAATGAAAGCTTGTCTACGAGCTAGACCACTCTGCCTTCATGCAGAAAACACATCACTCGAAAGAGTGAGGAAACAATAGCTCCCACGCTATAAATGTAGTGGTGCCCAAGGAGCAGATTGTAATCTAAAGGTCCTTGGACTACCATTACGTTCAGATAAATGGTTTTCCTTCTCAAAGTTATAGGCAAATTTGGAAGGATCCCTAACGGTTGCCTAGTTCCTTTGTCAAAGCCTGTCAGATTTCACATCTCAGGAAAAAGTGATGGCAAACCAAGTGCTTTCCAAGCAGTTGAGGAAAGGATACTCATAGAAGCCCCTTCATCTATGATGGTACCAACCATGACCATTCTGTAAGTTTGCACTATGATTCCGAATGGTACATTAGATGGTAGATGGTAGATGGGGTCTCCCTAGTAGATTCCAATCGAAGCAGATGACTAGGTTGCTTGTAGGTGGGACCTAATAAACGGTCGGATACATCTCTAACAAAATTCCTTCCTACAATAAAGGAACGGGTATATTTCCCCCATGTTCATTAGAGTCTGTGTTAACGAAAAGAATTTGAACGGTGTCGTTCTCATTCTCTTTGGTGACTATATCATCTGAAGGTGAATCCTCTAAAGACAAGATGGGGTCGACTACTACCTCGACCTGTTGACATTGGTCCGATGTGGATTCAGAGGGTTTATCTTCAATGATAGGTGCTTTGACTGACAACAAAGGTGTATCAGTTGGATTTTCAACTAGCAATGGACTCGGCAAGAGTTTCTTGTATCCAGGAGGAAGTTGCTGCGGTGATCGAGGACAGTTATCCAAGACTCTTTTAGCTTCATCCAGGAAGGGAAAATAGTGGAGGGCATGATCACCTTCACATAGTCTACAAGGAAATTTAGATTTTGCTTTCTGTCTGGTGACTTCGTTTTCACTAGTGTACGGTGTACTCTCAACATGATCGTCAGAGGTTAACGACACCGGATTGTGCAAGTGGGGAGACCAGTCCCTTAAGATCTGTGGGATGCAAGAACAATCTCGATGATAGTGGTCCCCTTTGCGGATGACACATGGAGATTTAGGTTTGGATGGTGTAGTGTGTGGATTTTCGCTAGACGATGTACGGTTGCCCCTTTTTTCCATTGGCTCCTTCTTCTTCCTCTCCTTCTCTTTCTTCTTCTTCTCAATTACTTGGTTTTTAGTTTTACTAGGTTCACTAAGCGAAGAGGAAGAAGGAGAGGGAGAAACAAATGAAGTAGAAGGTTGGGGGGTAACTCTAGTATCATCTAGTTGCTAATTTGATTTCTCAGGAATCACGACGCTTTGAATGACAGAGTGTTATAGACATTTTTGGGCACTGCAACCCCAATCATAAATGTCCATAAACCAAGGGCTCTTAAGTCCCTAAAAGTGTTGTTCCAACCTCCAAAAGAACAAGGTCAACTGATTACATCTTCTCCCAGATGTTCTCCATGAAAAACTACTCAGAACTGGTCAAAACTGGACCATCTCACCTGCTCCTTGGTCAAAGTGCGCTGCATCCCACCTAAATACACACGGGAGGTGTGATGCATCTTGAAAAGCCCTTCTATGGGGTGCGATGGTTGAGAGTGGAAAAATGGCAGGGTCAATCTGCAAGGTGGAGGATCATGGAATCTTCCAGAAACTTCTCCTGTGACACTTGCCTCTTTGCATTCGCCCAGGAATGAGTAAGAGATCATGAATCTCCAAGTGGATTCAAGAACTATCAGAGAGAGGACACTAATCGTATCTCAAAAGCTGACTCACCCCCCTTGCAAACATCTATATATGGATCCTTCATCCCAGAGATCCAGAGGCTGGAATTTTGTATCTTGTAAGGAAGTGCTGCTGGTTTCTTGGTGCAATATCATAGTGTTGGGCGATCCAAGCTTTTCATGAGGTGAAGAAGGGATTTCTTGCTGAGAGGATGATGCCGGGTCAGAACAATTGGTTGTAATCCTCTTTGCTATTCTTGATTATTAATAAAGCTATTCAAATTTTCCTCCACATTCTTGTATGATTGATGATATATGCATTTGTGTGGTCAATATATATCTGGTCCTCTATTGCTTATGATAATAGATCTATGTTCTTGGATAGTGTTATGCTGCTTTGATTCTACAGGTGCTCTTTGAAGCTGGGTAGACGAGGAAGTGAGTGGCAAAGATCTATCAGAAGGGAGAGGAATCAAGCAAGGAACCAAGCGCAAGACAGAAGTTGGTCTCCTTTATTCCCCTCTTATCTATTTCTCATAAAGGAAAACGAAAGTAGTTTTAGTTTGTTTGTTTCTAAGGTAGCTACCAGCCTTAGTGGGACTAGCAGCTCTGCATAGACACTAGATTTTCCGATAAAAAAATGGCGACTCCGCTGGGGAGCAAATAGATTGTTCATTTATCTACATTTGTTTACTTTATAAACTTACAAATGGAGCCTGAAGTCAAGCCAGCTAGCTTTCGAACTGCATTTGCTATGCAAGTGAAAAGTAGTTCAACGCTGCTTCAATCTATCGCTGAGTTTTTTTTATGAACTAAACAATCAATTTACAAGCTCTCTAATTTCCCTTGTGGTGGCTCTAGTAACCTCTTTAGATCTACCCCTGTGATTGATTTACTGATTACCACTTGCTCGGCCTAAATCCTTGAATTGAGCTGCAAACTGTGACCCGAAACCCAGTTAAAGTCTCGTCCCTGGTTCATCGCACTGTCTCTTCTTTGGATTCTGGATGCATCGCACTTCCCGAGTGTAGTAGGTGTGCTGCATCTCTTTTTCCCTGTGTTACAGGTGTGTTGAACAGACAAGGCCTCTTCTGCTCATAGATTTTGGTTTCTGTGTTCACTCTTTTCAGCTCTATTCAGGAGTTTTGTTGCCTGTAGTTAGTACACCTCTGTTGAAACCCCCTTCCTTGCCATTATTCCGCCTCCATTGTGCAAAGGACTGTAAATTTTTTTATGTATTTTGAGCCATTTTCTGTTCTCTTTTACAAAGAAGTAGCGTAATTGTACTGTCGTTTCTTGATTTGAAAGTGTCACAAGTGTCGTTTTTAGTCATAGAAGAGAATCCAATTGTTCTTGATAGTCAATTACACTGTTACTCTTGTATTTGGTTTGAATTAGTAGTTTTTCAAGTGTCGAAAGCAAGTTTTCAATTCCAAATCGCAAAGTGTCGTCATTGTCTTCATTTTGTCTTGAAAAGAAACTTGCTAGTAATGTCGCTTGGAAAAAGAATTCAGATTTGTGCTTAGCTTTCTTTTTATCATTCACACATTAAGAAGGCTGAAAACAAATACATGCATGTGCTTTTGCATTTAGACTGTTTTTTGGTTTGATTTAGGACAGTCCATATAATGTGTGCTCTCTGCTCTATGTTGAAAGAATATCATCTCTCTTTCCTTAGTAGCTAGGATTTTCATTTCAAAAAGAAGATTGAACGATTGTTTATCATCTTAGATTGCATTTTAGGAATTGTACATCTACATCATGTGGTGAACCTGAAAGGCAAATTTCTTAAGCAAGATCAACTGTAAAATAAATTTAATGAATCAAAAAACGCTTTGGAACCTAACGCACAACATTTAGAAGTCTAGGCTAGAGACGTATTCCGGCGTTGTAAAGCCTGGTAACTATTGTTTTCATTGATGGTTGGGTGATTCCTCCACTTTGAGATGATAAGTGCCAGTACGGACTTGTGCTCCCACGTACCCTCGAGTTTATATTGGGAGACCACAATAGACTTTATCCTTTATCCATAGGAAGTCGTGTCTACCGCCCTATCGATCACAATGCACTGAACACCACATTCTGGAAGATTGACTGCCGTACCGTAAAAACTATTCTGCAGTTTTGTGATTGATTTGGTAATCCCTCTGTCTAGATTTCTAGAGGAGTCTCTTTCATTCCTTTTCAGACTCGTTAAAAGAAAAGGTCCATCTGAGCACTTGTCACTTCAGGCTCATTAAAAATCGAAGGCGACTAGAGTCATCTTTTGTTTTTTCTCGACTCTTAAAAATTGAAAAGCCAAGTTGTGTCAAAGCACCTAAAATTTATTTTAATCAGAATAAATGTCACCTTTCCTACGTTGGTCTTAATTTGATAAAAATGGAGTCCACCAACCAAGGAGTTCCCCTTAGGGGAAATCCTAGTCCTTTCTCCTCTTGGGGAGATGTTGGTGCACCCCATATGGCCACATTATCACTTCCAGGGTTGACAATTGGCTTGCCCGTATGGCTCTTCTCAACTTCTGTTGTCCAGAACACCATGATTCCCGAACAATCAAGTCAGCAACTAAACGATACCAGAGTTACCCCCCAACCTTCTACTTCTTCCAACTCTTCCTCTCTTCCTTCCTCTTCACTTGATGAAGCTAGTAAAGCCAAAAATCAAGTAACTGAGAAGAAGAAGGAGAAGAAGAAGAAAGAGAAGAAGAAGAAGGAGCCAAAGGCAAAAAGGGGCAACCAAGCATCGTCTAGCGAAAATCCACACACTGCACCATCCAAGCCTAAATTGCCATGTGTCATTTGCAAAGGGGACCACTATCATCGAGATTGTCCTTACATCCCTCAGATCTTAAGGGACTGGTCTCCTCGTTTGCACAATCCGGTGTCATCAACCACTGATGATCATGTTGAAAGTACACCATCAACTAGTGAAAGTGAAGCCCCTGGACAAAAAGGGAAATGTAAATTTCCTTGTAAACTGTGTGAAGGTGATCACGCCATCCACCGTTGTACCTTCTTAGACGAGGCTAAAAGAGTTTTGGACGACCGTCCGGCTTCACCATTACGGCTTCCTCCTGGATATAAGAAGCTCTTGCCGAGTCCGTCACTAGTTGAAAATCCAGCTGACATGCCCTTATGGTCGACTGAAGCGTCTATCATTGAAGATAAACCATCTAAATCCACACTAGACGAAAGTCAAAAGGTCGAGGCGACAGTTGACCCGATCTTGCCTTCAAAGGATCCATCTTCCAATGATACAGTCACCGAAGAGAACAAGAACGTCACCATTCAATTTCTCTTCATAAGCACAGACTCTGACGAACATGGGGGCAGTCTACCCGTTCCTTTACCGCAGGAAGGAAGTTCGTCAGAGTCATATCCAGCCGTCTATTCGGTCCCACCTCCAAGCAACCTGGTTTTTTCCTTCGATTGGAATCTACTAGGCAGACCCCGTTTACCGGCTAGTGTACCATTTCGAATCATTGCTCAAATATATAGAATGGTCATGGCCGGTTCCATCATAGATGAAGGGGATTCTATGAGTATCCTTTCCTCAACTGCTTAGAAAGCGCTTGGTTCGTCATCACTTTTGCCTGAGATGAGAAATCTAACAGGCTTTGACAAAGGAACCAGTTGCCCGTTAGGGATCCTTCCCAATGTGCCGATAACATTGAGAAGGAAAACAGTTCACATGAACATAATGGTAGTCCAAGGACTCATGGATTATAATCTACTCCTTGGACATGACTATATTTATTGCATGGGAGCCATTGTCTCCTCACTCTTTAGAGTAATGTGTTTTCCGCATGAAGGAAGAGTGGTCAAGCTCGTAGACCAGCTTTCATTTCCCGGTTCACACATAGCAAATAGTCATATACCATCCCTGAATGGTCTTTTCATGCAAGGAAGGTCTCATCAATCCCCAGTCCATCCTCCTCATGAGCGCGAGTGATTCAGAGGATATGACTGAAACCCAGGGGGCATGCACCCTGGCCTGTTTCAATAGCAAAACCTTGGGTATAGGGTAGGTTTCTACAAAGGATATATGACTGGCTGACACACCCGTCCATTTAGGAAAATGGGATCAGACCAGAATAAGATACCTATGTTAGAAGGTAGGCCTTTCTGGATAGAGCAAATGTTTTGTTTGCAAATTGAGGGGTAACCTGTAAAAGGTATGCCTTTCCCGATAAAATAGGTGTTTTGTCTGCAAATTGAGGGGTAACCTAGGAAACTCTACTTCACTATACCTGGGGGCATGGAAACCTTTTGGCATGCAAGTGAAGAGCAACCATTTATTTTTTTAAATTTGTAGGTCCTCTAACCCTTTAAACTCGTAGGATTGGTCGTTTCCTAACTTGCATAAAGAAAGGATGCGGGGCAAAGCATTGAAAAAATGTCGTTTTTGTATGAGACATCCTGATTATACGACTGGATCGAGCAGTTTAACGCGGAATTCAAGCTCGTTAAAAAATAAACATAAGCAATGAGAAAATGTTCCCCCTCAGTTTAAGCTCATTAAAAAATGAACCAATTTCCGGTAAATAACCTTCGTGAATGTATTATCATCAGCTTTTGAAGCCTTGGTCGTGTTCTCATCATCACCTCCACTTTGTTTCGGCCGATCATTCACCTCCATTTGATTGTTTACCCTTTTTGAGGAACAACTGCGAAGAGTGATCCTGTTAGCCATCCTTGTGACACTGCCATGATTGGAAAATTCCAAACCTTACCTGGAATTAGCTACTACCTGAATTTATCACTCATTCCTCAAAAAACGAGTCTCCTTTAAGCTCTTTTCAACTGACTCATAAAATATGAAAAGATTGTCGAGCCATTGGCCTCTCCAGCTCGTTAAAGGGACCGGAAGTGTTATCCCTCCTTTAGATTTTAATCTTTCTGGACTTGAGGGATCATTACACAAAACGATCGAGCGCTTCTTTTGTTCGGCTTGTTAAAAGTACCGAAAATTCATCCCTTTTGTATTGTTTTATATTTTTTCGGACTCAAGGGATTATATGACGAAAAAGGATTACTGGAGTTTTCTTTGCGTCCCTTTTACAGACTCTCTAAAATTGAAAAGGACCGAGTTATCCTTGTCATTAAACTCGTTAACACCGAATAGCGACAAACTTGTCCATAACAGACAAGAACGAGTTTCACTATCGCTAGGCTCGTTAAAACATAGCAATGGGTTTGCCCGAAGGGCAAATTATAGAACAAGCATATGTTATCCTCCTCAAGCTTGACAAAAATAAAGAGGTATTGGTCAGCAATGACTGGAGAAAAATTGGGAAGAAAACTTGAAGAAAATTTATTAGTAGCAAGTCACTCTTGAACATGACACTTTCACTCCGCATCCGAGTCGGGTTGGGTTGTTCCATTCACTGGTCACTTCACCATGGCTCCGTCACACCATCCATATTTGGGGTTAATGCTACCAATCCATCATGTCAGTGTCACCGATATGTTCAAGAGAAGTCGCTCAGATAATTCACCTGTGTCTCACCCACTGCAATACATTCACGCTCCATCCTTTCATGACCACCACCCTGAACCTTATATCACCATATCGTTTCCACCTCCATTAAATCATTTGCTCCATTCCGTGTCATTGATGTGGGATTCACTAAGGCCCTCCTATGGCGGATCGCTTCTTGTCGACATCAGCTCATTATCCAAGAAGTCGATCTAGGAACAACCCTTTCAGTACTTTGAAGCTTGCATGCCTCAATGGCAAGTTTGTCACTTCCGGCGACAGGTTTACATCAATGGCCTTCGACCGAAATATTTTGCATGGTGTTCAACGCCAAGTCCCTTATTCACACCATGTGAATTGTACTGTAGTACCTTGAGGGTCATCATCATTATCGGTGATTCCTCTCGCACCTGTTAACAGCTTACATCATTGGCTGGTAATCAGGCAATGTCTTTCCATGTTCGATTCCAGAACATCTCTCACATGGATCGACTTGTACTTTGAGTGAAGATCGAATGACATTGAAGACCCCGGATCTAATTTCATCCATCGGGGTTGCGATATATATTCAGGAAAATAAAGACATCAAATGTACATAATTACTGCACAGACAATCATTCAACATAAGGGATGATGGCTCTACCAGAATCATCAGTCTACACTCAGACAATTGTCTGTCTTATGTACATGGAAATGAATTTATAAAGCTGAGCATGGGAATGCCCACTTCAGCTAGATCATGAAAATATTATGAAGATAATGTATTGTATTGTATCTTATTACAGGTCGCCTTCCAGCTTGAAAAAACTTCAGATCCTCATGATAAAGCATTTCACCTGACATCAACAGATTAACGACCTCATGCTTTAGGGGGCAACTGTTATAGACATTTTTGGGCACTGCAACCCCAATCATAAATGTCCATAAACCAAGGGCTCTTAAGTCCCTAAAAGTGTTGTTACAACCTCTAAAAGAACAAGGTCAACTGATTACATCTTCTCCCAGAAGTTCTCCATGAAAAACTACTCAGAACTGGTCAAAACTGGACCATCTCACCTGCGTCATCGTCAAAGTGCGCTACATCCCACCTAAATACATACAGGAGGTGTGATGCATCTTGAAAATCCCTTCTATGGGGTGTGATGGGCGAGGGTGGACAAATGGCAGGGTCAATCTGCAAGGTGGAGGATCATGGAATCTTCCATAAACTTCTCCTATGACACTTGCCTCTCTGCATTTGCCCAGGAATGAGTAAGAGATCATGAATCTCCAAGTGGATTCAAGAACTATCAAAGAGAGGACACTAATCAAATCTCAAAAGCTGACTCACCCCCCTTGCAAACATCTATATATGGATCCCTCATCCCAGAGATCCAGAGGCTGGAATTTTGTATCTTATAAGGAAGTGTTGCTGGTTTCTTGGTGCAATATCATAGTGTTGGGTGCTCCAAGCTTTTCATGAGGTGAAGAAGGGCTTTCTTGCTGAGAGGAAGATGTTGGGTTAGAACAATTGGCTGTAATCCTCTTTGCTATTCTTGATTATTAATAAATCTATTCGAATTTTCCTCCACATTCTTGTATGATTGACGATATATGCATTTGTGTCGTCAATATATATTTGGTCCTATATTGCTTATGATAATAGATCTATGCTCTTGGATAGTGTTATGCTGCTTTGATTCTACAGGTGCTCTTTGAAGCTGGGTAGACAAGGAAGCGAGTGGCAAAGATCTATTAGAAGGGAGAGGAATCAAGCAAGGAACCAAGCGCAAGACAAAGGTTGGTCTCCTTTATTCCCCTCTTATCTATTTCTCATAAAGGAAAACGAAAGTAGTTTTAGTTTGTTTGTTTCTAAGGTAGCTAGTAGCCTTAGTGGGACTAGCAGCTCTGCATAGACACTAGATTTCCCGATAACACAGAGGTCGAGAAAAGCCATACTGGCAGGCCAATTGTCAATCCTAGAAGCGAAAATGTGGCCATATGAGGTGCACCAACTTCTCCCCAAGAGGAGAAAGGACTAGGATTTCCCTCAAGGGGAAATCCTTGATTGGTGGACTCCATTTTCTCAACCTAAGATTAACGAGGGAAAATTGATGTTATTCTGTTTAAAATAAATTTTAGATGCTTTGACACAACTTGCTTTTTCAATTTTCAAGAGTCGAGAAAAAGCTAAAGATGACTCTAGTTGCCTTCAATTTTTAATGAGCCTGAAGTGACAAGTGCTCAGATGGACCTTTTCGTTTAAGGAGTCTAAAAATGAACAAAAGGGACTACTCTAGAAATGTAGATAGAGGGATTACCAAACCAATCGCAAAATTGCAGAATAATTTTTATGGTACAGTAGTCATTCTTCCCGAATGCTGTGTTTAGTGCATTGCAATCGATAAGGCGGCAGACACAGCTTCCTAAGGATAAAGGATATAGCCTATTGTGGTCTCCCAATATATACTCGATGGTACATAGGAGCACAAGTCCATACTGGCACTTGTCGTCTCAAAGAGGAGGAATCACCCAACCTACGATGAAAGTGACAGTTACTAGGCTTTACGACGCCAGAATACGTCTCTAGCCTAGACTTCTAGATGTTGTGCGTTAGGTTCCAAAGCGTTTTTATGTTCATTGAATTTATTTTACAGTTGATCTTTCTTAAGAAGTTTGCCTTTAAGGTTCACCATGTGATGTAGATATGTGACTCCTAAATATGCAATCTAAGATGATAAACAGTCATCTACTCTTCTTTTTGCAATGAAAATCCTAGCTACTAAGGAAAGAGAAGTGAAATCCTTTCAACATAGAGCAGAGAGCACACACTAGATGCACTGTCCTAAATCAAAATCAAAAAGCAGTCTAAATGCAAATGCACATGCATGTATTTGTTTTCCACTTTCTTAATGTGTGAATGAAAAAAAGAACGCTCAATACAAATCTGAATTATTTCTTCTTTCAAAGCGACAGTACTAATGATTTTCTTTTCAAAAAACGAAAGGGAGACAAGACGACACTTTGCGATTTTGAATTGAAAACTACTTTCGACACTTGAAATACTATAAATTCAAATCAAATACAAGAGTAACAGTGTAGTTGACTATCAAAAAGAGAAGGATTCTTTTCCTTTACTAAAAATGACACTTGCGACACTTTCAAATCAAAAGATGACAGTTCGATTAAGTTACTATTTCGTAAAGGAGAACTATAAATGGTAAAAAATACATAAAAAAATTCACAATTCTTTGTATACTGGAGGCTGAATAATGCAAAGGAAGGGGGTTTCAATAGTGGTATACTGATCATAGACAAAAAAACTCCTGAATAAATCTAAAGACAGTGAAGATAAAACCAAAATCTGGAGGCAGAAACAATCTTACCTGATCATCGCACCTGTAACATAGGGAAACAGGGATGCATCTCACCTACTGCACACGAGAGGTGCTATGCATCCAGCCTACCAAAAGGAGACAGTGCGATGGTCCAGGGACGAGACTTTAACTTGGTTTTTGGTCACAGTTTGCAGCTCAGTTCAGGGATTTACGCCGAGCTAATGATAGTCAATAAATACAAAGTATAGGGGCTGATCTAATGAAGTTACTTGAGCTACCTCCAGGGCACTTAGGATGTTTGCAAGTCAGTTGTTTAGTTCATAAAAAAACCCGGAGATTGACTGAAGCAACGTTGATCTACTTTGCACTTGCATAGAAAATGCAGTTCGAAGGCTAGCTGGCTTAACTTCAGGCTCTGTCTATAGTTTATGAAGCAAACAAATAGAGACAAGCAATCAAACTATTTGGTCCACAGTGGAGTTGCCATTTTGTTATCGCGAAAACTAGTGTCTATTCAGAACTGCTAGTCCCACTAAGATGGGTAGCTACCTTAGAAACAAACAAACTAAAGTCACTTGTGTTTTCCTTTACGAGAGATAGATGAGAAAGAAGCAGAGAGTACCAACCTCAGTCTTTTGCTTGGTTCCTTGCTTGTTTCCTTTCCCCTTTGACAGAATATCACCACTCCTTCCTCACTTGTCCCGCTTCAAAGAGCACCTGTAGAGCCAAAGCAGCATAATACCATCAAAGATAGAGCTCTATCACCATAAACAACATAGGATAAGATATATATTAACCATACAAATGCATATATCAACACAATATTCAGAGATATACAAGAATATGGAGGAAAACTCAAATAGCTTTATTGTAGAAGTAGTAGAAGAGAGGATTACAACCACTTGGTCCGACCCAGTGCCATCCTCCCAGCATGAAAGCCCTCTTCACCTCATACAAAGCAAGATCACTCGGCAATGTCTTCAAAGAGAAGCCAACAAAACTTCCTTGCAAATTACAAAATTCCAGCCCTTGGATCTTTGAGATGAAGGATCCATATATAGATGTTTGCAAGGGGGTGAGTCAACTTCTCGCTCATCACACCCTACAGAAGGGCTTTCTAGTATGCATCACACTTTTTGCATGTGGCAGGTGAGATGCATCGCACCCTTAGCACTGGGTAGTCTGTATGTTGTTTCTTTGACCAATTCTGGGTAGTTTTTCATGGAGAACTTCTAGGAGATGATGTAATCAGCTGACCTTGCTCCTTTAGGGTAAGAAACAACACTTTTAGGGACTTAGAAGCCCTTGGTTTATGGACATATATGATTAGGGTTGCAGTGCCCAAATATGTCTATAACACGGATACCATCAGGTATTCATCAAAGAAGAGGACATTTATAAGACTGCGTTTAGAACTAGGTATGGGAATTATGAGTTTTTTGTTGTTCCATTAGGCTTAACTAATACTCTAGCTACATTCATGTGCTTGATGAATAGTGTGTTGCATCTATATTTCGATAAGTTTTTTATTGTGTTCATTGATGATATACCGATATATTCTAAAAATGAGGAAGAGCATGTTGAGAATTTAGCAGCAGTGTTGAAGTTGTTGAGGGAGCATTAGTTATATCATAATATCAGAAAGTGTAGTTTCTTTCAGAGTGAGGTACATTAATTGGGCATGTTGTCTCCAATTAGGGCATTACAATGGATCCAGAGAAGATAAGAGCAATCATGGAGTGGGTAGCTCCTAAGGGTGTGGATGAGGTTAGATATTTCATGGGTTTGGCAGGCTATTATAGGAGCTTCATTACGAGCTTCTCACAGATTTCTTATCACATCACATCATTGCAAAGGAAAGGTATGAAGTTAAAATGGACAGAGAAGTGTGAGGCTAGCTTTGAGTAGCTTAAGAAATTGTTGATACATGCACCAGTGCTACATATTGTAGGTCCAGACAAAGACTTTGTGGTATGTACAAATGCTTGCAAGAGAGGGCTTGGTGGAGTCATTATGAAGGATGGACAGGTGGTATGATGTAAGTCCCAAAAACTAAATGAGCACGAGAAAAACTACCCGACATGTGATCCTGAGTTAGTGACAATCATACATGCATTGAAGATGTGGAGGCATTATCTTATTTGTAGGAGCTTTTTACTTATGAGTGATCACATTGGCTTGAGTTATTTGTTTGACCAGCCAAATTAGAACATTAGGTAGGCTAGATTTTGAGATCAGGTGCATCAAAGGTAAAGAGAACAGGGTGGTATATGCTCTCAGTAGATGAGTATATGTACATAACTTGGTAGCTATGAGATCCTATCAAACAAACTTACAGGATAGAATCCTGTAGGAAGGACAACGGGATGTGAGGTATATGGAGATTATGCACAGGTTGCAAGAGGGGACATGTACAGGTGTAGCTATAGGTACAAGTGTAGGTACAGGTACAGGTGTAGGTGCACAAGGTATGGATTATTGTCTTACAATAGATGGACTGGTCAAGTTCAAAGATAGGATATATGTGTCAGCTAGAAATGAGAGGAAGAAGGTGATCTTAAGGGAGTTCCATGCAAAACCTTATTCAAGTCACTCAGGTTATCAAAAGACACTAACAACAATGAAGAGATATTATTATTGGCCAAAATTGAAGAGGAATGTGGCAAAGTTTGTGGCGATGTGTTTCAACTATCAGCGAGTAAAGGCAGGTGTAAACATCCAGGTGGACTGCTACAACTGATCGCGATTCCTGAATGGAAATCAGAGGTCATTTCCATGGATTTCATCACAGCGATGTTGAAGATAGTGAAGCATCATGATTCCATCATGGTCATTGTGGACAAGTTAACAAAGGTTTCACATTTCATTCCAGTGAAGTCTACACTCTTAGCTAGGGATGTGGCACGAGTATTCATCAAAGATGTGGTTAGATTGCATGGCGTTCCAAAGAAGATTGTGTCAGATATGGATGTGAAGTTCACTTCCATGTTTTGAAGTAGTTATTTGTAAGGTTTCGACACAGAGTTGGCCTTTATCACAACTTATCATCCGTAGATAGATGGACAGATAGAGAAGGTCAATAGGATATTAGAATACATGTTGAGGATGTATGTGATGCATCAGCAAAGGAAGTAGGAAGAGTATATCCCTTTGCTAGAGTTCACATACAACATCAATTATCAGGAGTCATTGAGGATGAGTCCTTTTGAGGCATTGTATGGGAGTTGTAACACTCCTATTAGTTGGAGTGATCTGCTTAGCAGGGTATTGATTGGACCAATATGTTGGCAGACATGGAACATGAAATGGAGGTGATCAAGAAAAATCTAAGGCAACACAAGATAAGAAAAATAGTTATGCATATAAGAACAAGTTGTTCAAGGAGTTCTAGGTTGAGGAATAGGTGTTCTTCCACATCAAACCAAAGAAGAGCTCCTTGTGTATTGGATCATGAGCTAAGTTAGCATCACAGTTTTGTGGACCCTTCAATATCATAGACAGGATTGGGCCAGTAGCTTATTGACATGCACTGCCTCCGACACTGAAAGTCCATGAATTTTTCCATACATATTCGCTTAAGAAGTATGTTAAGGATGATGATCATGTAATTGAATGGCTTGTGTTGCAGGTGGAAATAGATGGAGAATTCTAGCCGGAGCCTTAGTGAATATTGCAGAAAAAGGTGTTCATGCTCCGGTACCGAGAAATCAAGCAAGTTAAAGTGTAATGGATGCACTTTGGGCCCGATGAAGCTACATGGGAGATGGCAGATCATATGTGGACTATGTGTCCTTCCTTGTTTTCTAGTTGAGGCAAAGTAGCTTCAATATGGTGGTTTAGTATATGCTTTATGGTGGTTTCATATGTGCTTTATGTTGGTTTGTTATATGCTTTATGATGGTTTGGTATATTGATCCAGGTGGATATTAGTGGCCACCCACCTATTCCACTTGGACCCCAACACTTTCTCTTTCATTTTTTCGGTTTCCTTTATTGTAGCACAATTTGTTGTTTTTGCCAGTTTTTCGTGTCTTCAACTTCCGAAACCATTTTAAGGCCCTAAACGACATTTTTAGGGAAAACGAAGATACTGAAAACCTCCCAAAATAGCTTGTTAATTTAATTTGGCCTTCTCTTCGAGATATTCAAAATGAGGGATTATGATTTCCAAACCGAGATTGTATGCCAAAGTTACGACCCCAGGAAATTGATGTACCAATTTACCCAAACGAGGCCCACGATTTTGGTGCTTGATCTCGTAGGGTTAGATTTTTGGATGTTTAGGGTTTCCCATTGTTTATCAATAACAAATAGGCCTTTGATCCTCATTGTAACATAGTTCAGAGGAGTTTAGAGGCATGTAGCTGCCACATCTCTTCTCAGAGATAAGTTACCATCTTCCGAGCTAGTATGATTTCCATTCTGTTTGTAATCATATCTCATTATTTCATATTAATGAAATGAAGTGTTATTTCTACTGCATCTCTATATTTATGGTTATATCTATAATTTGTTGCGTTCCTATTTAAATTCGGATCATATATTCTATATGATGTTTTCATATATGCTTAGATGTGGTGTTTAGTATATGTTTTGGCATATGATTTGGTATAGGATTTGGTATATGTTTTTGGTATACGTTTTGATGATGTTGTTAGATGTACATGTGTATGGATGTAAATATTGCCATGAGCTATGTTATAAGCCTCCACTATGTGGTATGGGTGTTATGTCATCATGATTATGTTGTCATGTTATTATGATATCATGTGTTTATGTTATCATGATGTTATGATGTCATGTGAGTTGGTACTTAGCAGGGTGATAACTATAAATAATGTAATGAACTGTGTTATAAAGCTCCACTATGTGGGATGTTGTCATGATGTTTTGTTTTGAGGATATCTTTCATTGTAAATACTGCATCGAGCTATGTTATAAAGATCCATAAGTAGTATGCCTTTTTTCTAGCGGGTTGGTGAGGTATATGTGTGATTGAACATTGAGGATGGTGTCCCCCAAGGCAGAGGGTTTTGTAAGAGCCCTGGTGAAAGTTTCATCTAATAAAAGTTAAAAACAATAACCAGAGTTGATGAGACATTTATTCTAAGTTGATTGTTGGGCAAGACATCCTAGGGGTGTTCATTTGGTTGTTTATTTCTAAGGAAAGTGGCAAAGGCAACAACTATGACTTTGGAAAGGCGAAATCACATTTTTGGCACATTTATTTATGAAAATAATGGAAATTAAAAGGAAAGGGAGGTGAAAGGTCACATGTTACAAGTGAGGACGAAAATTAAGGAAAATAATGGAAAATGAAGAAAATAGAGGCCTCACTCATAAAAAAGCTTCTAAGGATTAGTTGGTAACCTTTTTTTAGCTGAGTTTTGTATCTCTCTAATTATTCTATCTCTCTCTCTCTTAATCTTGGACACTTCGAGTTTTCTTGGATAACGTTTGCATTAGATCAAGAAATGAAAATAAGGAAAGATGAACCAAAGATCACGCATGAAAAGGCAGGATCAAGCAACTACAACATGTTTTATTGCAGGTATCAACTTGCATGCGTATTTTCCTTGCTAGGATTGGCTTGCATGAGATTTCATGTGGTTATTTTCTACCATGACAGGTGTTTTACTAGGTGTAATAATGTTTTCAACCTAACCTTGCCATTTCTGGATATCCGTGGTGTCATGGGGTTCCCGTGTTTTAGTTGAGATGGATTTTTGGATGGATTTGAAGCTTAGTGGGGTGGATCTTTGAATGATAGAACACATGGCCTAGTGTTCCCTAAACCAAACTATGGATTATGATAATGCCACTAGCCTACTGACCATTGACCCACTCTGTGGGTTGTGGTAAATCCATGAGTGTGTTGTCTTGGTGCGCCTAAGAATCCTTTCCTGTGAATGGAAGGATATACAATAAATCCAAGAGGTGGTTTTCTCTTCTTTGGGCCTAGTAATCCCTTGTTTGGGATATGAGGTAAAGCCTGGAAAATGCGTCTCGATTTAGGGCCTTTTGATCTAGGTTTGGATTGTGGTATAGCCTTAGATACTAGGAGACTAGAAAATTCCTCACACTGTAGGTGGAGAAATCTGGTGTAATCCATGCTTGTTTGGCCCAGTGATTGGGTGGAGATCACGGTAAAGCTTGTTATGATGTGTTCATTGTGTTGGCCTAGTGACCTGGGATGGACTACAGTAAAGCCTGGTCTAGGTTGATCAGGGTGAGGTGCTTTATCCTCAATATGCATGTGTTTGTTCCTTTGATTTGAGTCCTACATTCATGCTTGGAATATGGCACAGGAGTGAATGGATGAAGAGGGATTTGGCCCAACCATTCTATAGTCTGCTGGAACGTGGTAGTCCCATCTCCAATTGTTTATTACATTCAGTAATGAGAAATACATTCTCTTGATTTTCATGTGTAAATGTATTGATGTATATGTGTATTTTTATGGATGATATGTTTATGGTAATTGTGTTCCTATTAAACTAGTTATATGTATATTATATGACAGCAACTATGTATGGCTCTGAACATGTTTTTACTTATAAATGAATGGGCACTACAACAAAAAAGGTCATTGGTGAGGGTCATGCATGTGATGGACCTTTAAGGTCTGCCACCAATGTCCGATATGATGATAGTTGTTAAAAAAGTGTTGTTGTAATTACATATAGTGATGGTTCTTTAAGGTTTGTCATGAAAGCCATTTTCAGTGACACTTCTGGTGAGGGTTGTTAAAGTCTCGTCACTAATTCTCTCTTTCGTGACACTTCTACTGATGATCTTTATATGACCTTCACCAATGCTCCTTTTGGGTACTTTTGGTGATGGCAAAATTTTTTTTGTCATTGTTGATCATTCCAATGAGCTTTCGAAGATGTTATGTGCATTTTACTATATCTTATTCTGAAAAGATAACGATTTAAGAACATTGTTGTGGAGTCCTTTTCATTATGTGTCTAAGACCATAGTGGTTAGATTCATTCAGTTTGTTAAGAAGTAATTAATGTGTATAATTTCCCTCAAGTAATGAAAATATAGCTTTCCTATGATTCAACACATGATTCATATCTCTTCAGTTTATTATATGTCAAATACCCTTTAGATAAAGTTCCACTAGTGTTTGTAGGAAATATATTATTTAATAAATAATAAAGCTCTATAAATTCTATTAATGAGAGATACCTATAACTCCTCAACACTCTTGGCACACCTTAACATACTTTGACACACACTAACATTCGTTGGCACTTGACATGCCTTGGAACATATTTGTACCAGAACATATTGCCATGACTAGGACACTGAAGCACATGTTGGCAGGCCCTAGCATAACATAGCACTCTCCTAGCATGTGTTGGCATGCCTTGTAGTCCCTAGCATGCCCTGGAACATTTTGTCATGCACTAACATGTATTAGCACTTGGCACACATTGGTACTTCGAATGTATTGGAACCTAATATTAGTGTTCGTAGAATGCCCCTTTTGGAAAAGATAAATTCTTGACTTATTAACTCTCTTATGTGTTCATTTCCTTACATTTTAGCTTGGTTCTTCCTTGTGAAAATAATTTTTCCACTAGCCTTGCCTTATGTTTCTCAATTTATCATTTTTCATTCATTTGGGTCTTGTATACACATTTTACACCAATTCTGGTTTTCTCTCTTGGGACATCAACTAATTCGCAAGTCTCATTTTTCTCTATGGCAACAACATCTTGATTCATTGCATCAAACCGATGTTTTCCTTTTACTACCTCTTCAAAATGGGTTGGTTGAGATGAAATAATGGAAAACATATTCTACTGATCAAGCTCATGCTCTTGCTCATATATTTCTCTGATGCTTCTAGTTTTCTAATTGTCTTCTAAACATGATCAATCACTGTTGGATTCATTGTTGGAAGATGTACCATTTTCAGAGTGGTATGGCTCTTCCTAAACCTACAATCTTGGTAGTTGTGGTAGATGAATAGGATTATTTAAAGCTTCATCAATTTGATCAAACCAATATTTATTTTCGAAAAATTTAGCATGCCTACTTAAAACAAGCTTCTTGCTCACTGGATTGTAAAATCCACGGGCCTTTGATTGTTCACTATAACCTACAAAAATACATCTTTCACTCATATCATCAAGATTATTTCTTAGCTTCTTAGGAACATGTGTAAATTCTACAAATCCAAAAATTCTAAAGTGAGATACATTCATCTTCTTACAATCCTATTCTTCTTAATGTACTCTATCTTGGATACTAGTTGTTCGACATCTATTGAGAACATAGACTATAGTAGAAATTGCTTTAGCCTAATAGTCATTGGATAACTTCTTTTCATGATGCATACATCTGGCCATATTCATGATTTATTGGTCTGTCCTTTTTGCTACACCATTATATTGTGTATGATATCTTGTTTTATTCTACATGATGCTTCCATGTTATTGACAAAAAACTTTGATGTCATTGAATCTCTATTCTCCTCCTATCTCTAACCTGAGACCTTTTAAAGGCTTTCCAATCCACTTTTATTCTTCTACTTTGAACTCTTTCAATATCGAGAAAGTATAAGATTTATTTTTGAGAAAATAAACACGTATATTCTTGCTATAATCATCAATAAAAGTGAGAAAATAAAGACTACTATCAATGGACTATGTTTGCATGGGGCCACATATATCTGTATGGACTAGCACGAAAGGCTCTTTTTCTCTAGTGAAAGATGTCAAAAGGCTATATCTTTTAGGCTTTGCTAGATTACAAATTTCATAGATACAATATTATTCACTGAAAACAGGGAGACAAATGACCATAAAATATTTTTGAAGCATACTTAGAGTCTTTAGGCGAATATTCCCATAGCTAAAATTCCATAACTATAACACATATATTTTTTACAAATTGTGTGCAAATGTTGTGAACGATTTTGACTTCTAAGATTCAAAGGAAACATCATATTCTTAGTTTTTTTAACCTTTCTTATCAATCTTCTATTGGGAGGTTTATCATATATATAACATCTGTTCCTTATAATAACCATGTTACATCACTTTACCTACACTAGTGAGATTATGCTTCATATGTGGAACATAATAAACATTAGGTATATATTTCTGTTAATTATGTTTGGTAAGAACATGGATAGTACCTTTCCCTTCAACTTTAATACGGGAATGATTTCCAAGAGTAATTTTAGATTTTATGGAAGGATCAATGCAAGAAAGTATATTTTTGTTACTTGTCATATGATTATTGAAATTATTGTCTAGCAGCCAAAGGTCCTTGTTGTGACTGTCTTTAGAAAGATGGCAGGAAAGAAGCAATGTTTTAGAGGCTTATCCTTCATTGTTGGAGAGATGGACATTGTATCTTTGCTAATCTGAGTATTTCTTTCTACATTCATATTCATAACGCCCAATTTTTTTGCAGTAATAAAATTGGACATTATATTTTCTCCATGTTTTTCTTCTCTGTGTTTGATTTTATGTAGGCCTCAACTGCTCTATTGCATGAGGATGTTATGATTTTCCTATGTCTCAACCTCTGCCTAGCTTGCTTCTATCTCTATATCCTCTATGTCTACCTCTTCCAAGAGAGATTTGTGCTTTGAAAGCTTGTTCCATGGGATCTTCTACCAGGTTAAGTCTTCTTTCGTGTGCCAAAAGTGAATGAGAAAACTATTCTACAGAGAAAGTTCTAAAATCTTTGGATTTCAGAATGGTTGTTTCAATCATGTCATATTTCTTGGGCATACTTCAAAGTGCTTTTTAAACTATATTTTGATCTATAATGATTTCACTAATAAGTTTTATTTAATTGATGATGCCCATGACTCTAGGCATGAACTGGTCAACATTCTTTATGTAAGTCATTTCCAAGATTTCGAACTAGCTCTCAATCTCTACAGTTTGATAGTCTCCAATGTATCATTACCTTGATACGCAACATTGGAAATATACTAGTCTTATTTTGTTGTTGATGCATCGGTTATCTTGTCGAAGATAGAGTCATCCACTGAGTTCTGTATCCAAGATGTTCTTTCTTGTTAGTTCTGTAGTAACATTCATCTGACTATTGTCCATGGTTGCTAATGCTTCTTTGGTGAGCTCTACATAATCATTCTGCAAGGTATCCTAAAAATCTTGTGCTTGTAGAAAACTCTTCATCTGTAATGACCAGAATTCATTTTTTTGTCAAGCAAAATCAAGATTTGTGACAAAGTGTCAGGCCAGGTAGTAACTCTCCAGGGGCAGAAAAACTGATTGGTGTTTGAATACCCGAGGAAGATACACTTACGACTTCTAGAACCAAGTTTGTTTCTATGTACCTTTGGTATAAAAGCATAACAGGTGGAACCAAAGATCCTGAGATGTTTTACCGAAGGAACATGTCCATACCACAATTCATAAGAAGTCTTGTTTCTTATAGCATTAGATGGACATATATTCTTTATATATGCAGCACATAGAACAGCATCAGCCCAAAACATTATCTTTACATTTTTGAAGAAAAGCATGGATCGTACCATATTCAAAATTGTTCTATTCATTCTTTCTGCTACACCATTCTGTTGGGGATTATAAGGTACAATTGTTTGATGTTTGATCCCATGTTGGCGAAGATAGTTTTCAAATTCATTTGATGTATATTCTTTTCCATTATAAGTGCGAATAGACCCAATATGAGATTGTGCATCATTTTCAATCCATTTATGAAAATTCTTGAATGTTTGAAAAGCATCAGATTTGTTCTTCAATAAATAAACCCAACAAATTCTGGTGTAATCATCAATAAATGTCACGATATATTTATTTCCATTTGCAGAAGGAATAGGCATTAAACCACATAAATCTGAATGAATGAGTTCAAGCTTCGTATGTGCTCTTGAATGTGAATCATGAAAAGACTGTTTGCTATGCTTTCCTAGAATGCAAGCATCACATTACTTATGTTTCCTAGGAATTGTAGGCAAACCAGCAACACCATTTTTCTTCAATAAGCGAAGATTGTCATAGTTTAAATGTCCAAATCTAGCATGCCATAATAAACTTGATGGAAGTGTACCTTCTTCATGATGAGAAATATATGAGAAATGTTGTGCATGAGCAGAGGTTCCTTGCAGTTTGAGAAGTCTTTCTTCTTCTATTCCCCTCATGACAAGTGAGTGGTCAAATGCTTTTCTTACCTCAAGCTTGCCATCAAACATATGAATGGAGTGACCTTGTTGGCGGATGTGGACCAAGGACAACAAGTTTCTCTTGAGCTGTGGGAGATATAGAACATGATCCAGAAGAAAGTCTAGAAGACCAGGCAGTTTAAGCCTGATTGTGCCAAGCCCTGATGGCTTGATTTTTGACTGATCTGCAAAGTATACTGCTCCATCAACATTGTCAGTGAAATCTTCAAAAAAATCTTTCCTATGAGTCATATGACAGGTTGCTCCTGAATCAAGCAACCAATCAGTTTTCAAAGAAGCAAGTGAAGCATTAAACAAATCTTCATTTACTCCAATGTTACATTGTGCCTCAATATAGTGAGCGGATTCAGGTGCTTTACCTTTGTCTGTATCATCAGTTTTACCTTTCTGCTGGTTTCTTTTCTGCTCAATTTTGTCCCATGGTAGCTTGCATGTAGAAGCATCACGTGATCCATTTCGTTTGCAGTGATTGCAATGCAGATCTGCTTTTTCTCCTTGAGAATGTCTGCCCCCCTGCCTCTGAAGTATCTTCCTCTTCCTCTTCGTCCACCTCTTCCTCTTGTAGAATCTTGAGCAGGATGCTTTTCTTCATGAGCAAGGCAAACAGTCTCTTCAGAAGATTCAGGGACTGTCTTCTTTCCAAAGGCTTTCTCTCTTTCAGCGAACTTTTTCACAAGAGAGTCAAAGGTTATATCTTTAAGATTTCCATTTGCTTGTAAAGACTCAAGATAATTGGAGTAAGTAGGATAGAGTGCCTTCAGAAAAGAAATAAGAGGGATATCCAGCTCAACCTTAGTGGAATTGATATCATGCATTATGGATTTTACTTCAGATGCAAGAGTAAGAGGATCATTATTTTTCAGTTCAAGAGTGAAGAGTTTAATCATGAGCTGAACAACTTCAATTGCAAAATGTGAGTCATAGAGTTCTTTGAGCTTTTGTAAAGCTTCAAAGGCAGTTGAATATGATGAAATATGGCGACTTACTTCTTCATTTACAGATGATGCGATTAATGCATATGCTTTGATGTTCTTGTTATCCCAAATGACGAGCTCTTTGTCTGATGTAGGTTGTACTGGGTCATTGTCTCCTTCTCCGACACCCACTCCCTTCCACAACTCATTGAAGATGAGGGTGTGTTTTATCATCCGGGACCATTCAGGATAGTTCTCCTTGCCAGTGAGAACTATCCCTACCATAGAGATGATTGAATGCGTTCTGTAAAAAAAATACTTCTGCTGAAAAAAAATTCCTTACGTTACAGCCTTATGCACTATATTTTCTTCAAATCCCTCTAATGTTTGATAGAAGCATCAACATTTCATTGTACATATCACTTCAATATATCACTTTAATGCATTTTTTTTACCATTCAAATGATAAAAAAATTGTGCAGTACTACTATGTTTCGAAAAATGCGCAATACCACAAATGCTTTGATATATAAACCACTTTGAAAACAACGCAATACTTTGAATGATATATAAACACTTTGAATGATATAAACTGCGCAATACCATGAATTCAACAACCGTTTTGAATGATATACACTGCACAATACTTTGACTCAATTGCGCAACACTATGAACTCAACAAACGTTTTGAATGGTATACACTGCACAATACCATGAACTCAACTGCGCAACACTATACCACAACCGCCATCATAAATATACACTTGGAATTAAAATCACGCTCTTGTCATTTATCGGCATTCTCAAGCTTAAGGGACACATTAGACCTCCTCGCAGAAGACAAAAGCGAAGCCTTTTCATGCGAAGTCTCTGCCTCGTCGAGGGCTAAAGTCCGCTTGGCAAGTATGCAGCCCATTTGTACACGAAAAGGAGCTCCAATCACGCAGATGAAACCTTAAATCCCACTGCCATTTCCAACCAAAGCTCAAGTTTCTTTGAAAACTCAATCATTTCCTACTACTGCATAATTTATCAAAAACTGTAACTTAAAGTCCATTGTAAAGCTTAAATTACATGCTATATTCGAGCATTTCCTATTGTGTCCAGATCATGTTACACATGTAATTAAAGTTCAAGCAACAACCAGCTACCGTCTCACAAGCCAACGCTCAACGTAACAAGCACTGAGCCGAAGGGAGGAGTCCACAAATGGAAATGAAAATGCGGCTCAAAAAAATGTTGCAATCTTGGATTCCAGCAACAGCCGTATAGGCAAAACTTCTAAAAAATCAAAGTACTTGACAAAAAAAACTTTTCAACTGGTAAGAGGATGAAAACCCTAAATCAGGTAGCGTTCAACGATTGATGAAAACCCTGGATCAGGCAGCGTTCAACAGTCCAGCTGCGCATGGAATCTCTCAGAACGGTGAGAGCGTTAGGTGAGAGAACGTTAACAACCATGAGCGTTGGGTCCAACGCATCTCTGGGCAGCGACAGAGGCAGAGCAGTGCAGTGCATCATCATTTCTGGGCAGCGACAGAGGCAGAGCAGTGCAGTGCAACATCATTTCAGGACAGTGGCAGAGATGAAGGGAGTTACGACTATTCTTAGGACTGGCTCTGATACCATGTCAGGCCAGTCAGTAACTCTCCAAGGGCAGAAAAACTGATTGGTGTGTTTATTCCATAAGTATGTTATTGTTTTATACACTATGAGTGATTGTTCAGTTCATCTTCCGATGACTGTTCACATTCCTGATTTATTTATTTTACAAATTCCCCAATCATGAAGATTAGGTGTCAACACAAAGACATAGAATAAGGCAATTTTTTTTAATGTGGATATGTGAGCCATTTTTTAAGGCCTTTTTATATAATAAAAAATGAGAAAAAAATAAATAAATAAATAAAATAATAAAATAAAATAATATGTTTCAATAACAAACTCCTCTTCCGTGGTTACCTTATATAATATCGGCTCCATTTAAAAATGGAAACCCTTGAAAAACTTCCTCTTCCGTGGTTACCTTATATAATATCGGCTCCATTTAAAAATGGAAACCCTTGAAAAACTTTTTGTTAAAACAAGAAACATGCCTTTCGATTATCCAAGGAAAGGCTTCAATACGAACTAGGCTTGACTTTTCGGCTTTTTAAAAGTTTGTCTCTTAAAAAAAAACTACTCTCGAAGCCCTTTTAAGGAAACGGTCATTTTTTTTAAGAGACTCACCTTTCCTGCCCTTCCCTTCACAAAATGGACGTAAGCCAAAATGGACGTAAGCCACTTAAGGCAGATTTCATAAGCACTTTGGAAAATATTTCATGAGGGGATAATAAAAACCTTTTAATATCAATCAAAAATCCTGTTGCCTTTGACCTTTTTCTGCTTCGTGGCCTAATTGCATTTGACGCACCGCTTTTGACATTTTTCTACTTCGTGGACCCAATTGAAGTTCATGCTCCGCCTTTGACCATTTTGTGCCCGGTGCTTCCTATTGAATGTAGTGCAACTACTTTTTTATAATATCACAGCTAATGTTATTCTAAAAAAATTGCTTCCTTTCTTAAAAAAATGCTGAAGGCATTTTCTGTGTGTGGAACATTCCGACACAGATGGGGTGGGCAAGCTTTCGCACTGTACTCAGTGATAGGGTGTGATAGTCTCCAAAATTTCACAGTTTCGTAAGTTTGTCATCATTTTTTTGTAGCAATTTTTTTTCAAGTGCGAAGATTTGCTGTTGTTGGACTTTCTCTCGGCTTCTTGTTCTCGAGCTCCTCACGAGCTCTGTTATCTCTGTCTGAACACAAAAAAAAATGAAATGTTGTTCCCCTTACAGTTTTATGCAACTTGGTGTTCCGATACGCTGACAAAGAATGCATAGGCAATTGGTAGAGAATGAACATGAAAATAAAATGGAGGGACAGACTTTTCTATTATTCAAAAATCAGTTAAATAAAACTACATAGAAAAATTTCCAACTAAACTCGTAAAACAAAACTATCTATGATATGATGTATGGGGCTACCAGAGTTCATTAATATTTCATTTCAAAATATAATAGCTTCAAACGTGACGGTTAAAGATGCATTTGTAGTCGATCAATGGCTATAGCACCAAAAACCGGCCTGTAGGATTTGCAGCCTTTCATACAAACAATGCCCCTACCTTGAGATCCACAGACATCCAGGTAGAGCATGGAGAACGGGGCAGCGGATGGAAGATGGAGGAGGAAAATAAAAATTGTTAAAATATTAATGTGCAAGAGGATAGGGCTCCGGGAAATCACAACTCTCAATTGCCTTATCAAACGAAGCATATTCCACTAAAATCAAATCTCATCCATTAATCTAAACAAAATTTGAAACTCCATAATATTAAATGCACCCTGAGTTGAAATAAATATCCTTATTGGCGTAAAAATACAAGTTGTATCAATATCTATTAACCTAATTTATTGGGGATTTGGCACGAAAGATTCCTCGATAGTTGACTACCCAACAGGCCTTCGCACAAAACGGTACGATAATTAAACGAACTCATGAAATAAAAAGCTGATGAATGTGAAGAAATAAAATATTGAAAAAGAGAAGCAAAAGATATATTCATGTCAACTACGGCCTGGTTTGCTTCGAGGTGAAATGCTCATAAGAACTTTGCCAAAGAAAAGAAATTAATTGCACTACACTAAGAATTTCCTTCGCAAGTCAATTCTGTGGTGACATAAACAGTTCATTGAAACGTTTTCTCTCTTCTATTATCCAGACTTACATCTATAGTGATTCCGGTAATGCTTAGAAGGGTTAGCAGTTTGCCAAACGATCAAGAAAAATTCCGGTTACCCGGAATTATCTGTCACGATTAATCAGGGTATTGCAGCTCCCGCCACTTTGATTTCTTCATGGTTTAGAGTTCATCATATGTAAACATGAGAATAATGTGTTTTGTTAATAATTTATTTTGCATGACAGCGTGTATTGACATTTGGTTTCTTGATTCGATAAAGTTACGTCAGAGAAGAGCAATGGTGAGGCAAATGTGGGGCTTCAAAAAACAACATTCTACCAATTTAAGTAATTGTGATTGACCATATATTGGCATATGCTAAAGTTGAATGTGGTGGATTCAAAAGGAAGTTCTGCATAAGCATATATCATCATTCAAATTAATTTCAAATTAGGTCTTGTTTGTATAAGTGGTTGCTGTTTTGTAAATTTTATTTATAAATAATTTAATTAGAAATTAATTAAAAATTTTCAAGATAATAAATAACTTTTTTGTTAATGGATAACCATACTTAAATCTTATTATATATAATTCAATTAGTCATATTATGACTATTAAGCTTCTAGTGAGAAATATGGGTTTGTTAAACGTGTGTTATTTGTTATTTGAACCTCTCGTAAATGTTGTTTTTGATGATGTTTGGTTTCTTGTTTTAGCGTGTCATTAAACAAGAATACGTTTCAGTCCTAATTAATTGTTTTTTTAGGTTTTAATATGTTTGAAGTAATATTTAAATTTTAATAATTTTTTATTCGAAGGTTATATTAGTTTTTTTTTTTTTTTTTTTTTTTTGGGAAATATATGTTATTGTCACGTACTTATGGGCATAATACTATAATTTCTTTCTATGTTTTATTGGATCTATGATGTGGATTTTTAGATTCAATTAATAGATGTACTTTCAAATCAACCCTTAAGTATAAATTACTACTTCTATAACAAAATAAATCATGACATTCAATCAAATAAGATTTGAGCATCAAGACTTCATTTTTACTAGGATTCAACACAAGCATTAATGGAATGTTATCATGAATATACTGTAGTTAGCATTGCCATATTCATGATCATAGTCCTACTGGCATAGCCGAAAGTATTACTTATGCAATATGAATAATCATCTAAACGAGCCTCAGCGGATGAAATTCACCTCATGTGTAATGCATAGCATAAATAATGTGAACCCTAGATTATAGAGTTTCACACCTTAAACACATAATTACTCCTCCTACATAGTTGTGTCATCTGTAATTATTCACCATTATTCCATCATCTCGAGAACTAAGATTCTTCGTTCATCATACACTCACAAATTTGACAACATCAAGAGTAATGAATCATAAGATGGCACTTGCAATTGTATTCATAAGTTTAAAGATGAGACAACAAAAGAATAAGGGGCCACATACATTACATCCCAAGGAATTGAAGTAAACTAGCTTAGCTGAAGAGAGTCACTTGGAAAACCGAGCACTGCCACCCAACCTAGAACTGAGTTCCTCTAGTTCTCCCCTGAGGCGAGAGTTCTTGCCATGGATCAATTACCTTTGTTGATCTCTTCAATGGGTATTTAATACCCTCTTTCATGATATGGTTTCCTTTAGCGGTGTCCTACTTTTAGGTGTATGTTTTTAACCATTTTCCTAGAAAAGCTTGTCTTTCTTTCCCGTGAGGATTTTTCCATAAAATCTTGCCTTTCTCTCCTGGAAGGCTTCTGTGTTTATCATGCTCGCCTTTCTCTACCAGGAGGCTTTTCCCATAGCAACTTGACTTTTTCTCCTGTAAGGATTTTATGTTAACTTAACATCTTTTTATAGCTAAGAAGCCTAATGGATATTTATCTCACAGTCCATTAAGCTTATCTAGAATTCTTATCATGAAAGCATTATCCATTCCTATTCGCCAATGGTATTTTATTTGGAAAGAACCTCATTTCTTGGCGTCTCATCCTTCCAAGCGTTTTACATTATTTTTATTTATTAACAATAAAGTATTTACTTTCATTGTTTCAGCTTGGACCTAGCATTCCTTAGCTTAGGTTAGAAGAGTGTTACATACAATGGAGGGGTGTTACATACTCCCCCCCTTAAATTTACACCGTTCTTGGTGTATTACTGCATCTTATAATATTATTCCTTGTTCAGAGGTTGTTGTTTCAAATTTTTCTGGTTCTCATGGCCTTGCAATCTGAATAAGACCTTTTGATATGTATCAGTTACAAAGGAGTTCTACCAACCATTCTGCTTCCATTTCTACCTGTAACTTCTGTTTTAGTAAATTTTGTGAGAGATTTTAGATGCAGAAACTCAAATTTGTTTACCACATTTAATATCATAACTTGATATAAAATGTTTTTATTTGAGTAAATCTAGGTTATGTTGCCTACCATGAATTAAATGCATGTTCTTCCAATGCATTCTTTCAATGGCTTTTTTTCTTTCCGAACACTTGCTTCCGACAATTTCCCTGCATTAATAACAACAAGTCAAACCAACACATTTGACTAATCAACATGTATAAAATATCATGTTAAGTTAGCTCAATATAACCATCAAATCATAACTTATATATAACCCTCATAAAGCAGAGTCATATGTCATATGTATACTCAGAATGAAACAAAATACAGATACTTACCCTTATTTCCCAATACCAATTCTTAGTTTCCACCTTTGTCTTTCTTCTACGCTTTGGATTTCTTTCCTTCCTGGCAATCCCACAGTTTCTCCTCAACCGCAGGAACCTACACATAGTCTGTATTACACATATACAACTATATGACATATATCACCATGGACTACATGGATCCATATGAGTAACATATGTACCGTTTGTACACAGTACCACTTGTACAACTTGTACAGAATACCAATGCCCATAGGATCACCTGCATGACATATACCTCATCCACATGTTTTCAAACATGTTAGTGTTATGCTAAGAAATTATTCAATTACTCATATTACATTTAGGCAAGTCTAATCAAACCATGCTTGGCTGGTTGACTGGAGAATAGCAAATTTCATGAACCTCTTCAATTTTTGCAACTAGATCATAAGTAGATAACTCTTTTATCAAGTATTCAAGTGCTTTTATTTAGCTAATCATTTTCATATATCCTATGGTAGCAGGATAATTTCAACAAAATAGAATCATAGAGGTAATCATTCATACTACAACTTAATCATACCAATAACTTTGAGTTTTGGGATTAAATCTTTCCCTTAGACAAGGTTTTAACAACAACGAAATATGACCTCCACTTGACTAGGATAGTTAGTCTAGTATGGACTTCAATGTTATCTTTGAAGTCTAATAACAACCTTAACTTTGCCTTTAACCAAGAAAACAATCCTTGGGTACTCAAAGTTACTTCACACTTAAACTAATAATGTCATATGATTTACTGTTACTCTTTTTATACTTCTTCCAACCCTTGTCAGCCATGAATAATTCTGTGTATGTCCAAAACCAATTGAACAATCAATATGTAATTACATACATTTCCAATACATTCTTAATTCGACAAACTCCAATTTTTCTAGGCACTATGTGTAGCAAGGTGTGATCCTAGGGCATTTACATGTTAACACCTCATTTAACATTCAATCACCCCAAAGATAATATAACTCATTTATCAATTATCAAATTCATTAACATGAATTCCTACGTTGTTTATGCAATACTTGTTATGTTGTCCATTTCAGAACTAGACAACACTATTAATGCAATGAGACAATATATTTCTTCAAGATTGTAGGATAGGAAATACGCATTTCATATTATACGGTTGTCCCAATATCTTTGGTGCACAACAATCTTGACTACCAGTGCCACTTTAGCCATCATATTCTTATCTTAGCAACAAGTTGTTGTCTGATTTGTTTTCCTATTTCTTGCTTGTCTAGAACGTTTTATATGTTCCATTTTACTTGATACGTGTATTATTTTACTACCAGCCTAAGATCCATAGGCTGTATTAACGTGAAAAATTCTGGTTTACCAAATATTGGTTTATTAATTCGGACCGGTCATGTTCCGAATGTAGTGTACCATTCTTGTTATACATTTGGTGGTTATGAATTGTTCTCTATCTAGCACCACCGTATCCATATTCTTCTTCATTTCTTTTGTTATAAGAATTTATAGTTTGTTTATATATGCACACATATCATTGTAACCTCGTCCCTTCCGAAGAAGTACATTTCCAGATCTACCATCCTTCTACTGAAAGCAAATTTTCTCTTGCTGAAAATTGGAAAAGTCCCTATTTATGGGTTATTATTAACATAAATTCATTTATATTTGGATTGATATGTACATCAATATTGTGGAGTTCAACACCTTGGGATTGAGTGAAGTGTTAATGTGCTCTTAAGCTTAGTACCGTCTTTCTGCTATTAACCGAGAAGCACTATGAGATGCTTCCGTTATGTATTTTTACTTTTTTAGTATCAGTCCCGCTGACATACTTATGAAGGACATAAATTTGTTCATGTATGATGTCTTCATGCTTATAGTAAGTTGTATTGCATGTGTGTGTACTCTTTACAACTTTGACCCTAGTTCAGTCTAGATTTGAATATATAATTCATGCTTCTTATTTATTTTAGTTACAATTATTGTTTTACTCAATGAAACTTGTAGGTCCAAACTATACATGTCCAATGAAATATGTATATATTACTAACTATAGTAATCTAGTAAGGTTAAGTTCCCTTCCATAGCATTTTCCCCAACTACAAAATTACATTCCAAAATGGATTGCATTATTACATGTAGATGCACCAAACAGATATTATGTTGAGTTTTTTTTTTATCAAATGCAATCTCATGCAACGACGTGTCCTTCATGAGCTTAACAAATTTTCATGAGAACCTTTATGAATAGATATCCCTAGGCAAAACCTTGAGAATTTATTCTACTATGGAACCCACTTAAGTAACCATCAACTTATGTTAATGTTGATAGTATGTCAAGGACTTCTTACCTGATGATTTATATAGTTTCCATTTATATACTTTTTATTTTTGATGTTGTCCATGATCTATGGAAAGAAAACACTTAACATTTTATCTCATAAAGGTTCAACATTTCTTCCCTTCACATTTCTATACATATAAACTTTATTCCATTAAGTTATGTCCTCGATTTGACTATCTTTACAGACATTAGTTTGTATTTTATTAAGTTATGTCCTTGCATAGAAATCATACAACTCATAATTTGATTTTAATATGAGTAGAATGTTATGATGACCATATTATTATATTTCATCAAATTTTTAATCCAATCACTTATTCACCTCACTATTTCTTCATAACTTTCATTACATAATATATCCATTATTCTTCCTAAGCTAGTTATATGCTTTACTCCTCTTATGTGGAGGCATTTAATATTTGAACCTTCTCATTCCTCAATGATATATGTATTCTTCTTACAGGTGTACTACCTATTATCAAATTGAATATATCATTAATATTGTGGGTATAGTATCCCACTTCTAATGTAATAACCCTACTTTGCAAGCATTACCAAATTGTTTATTTCTCCTGCTCTACTATTCACATTTCAACTATGCAAGTATCAAGTTTAAATTATGGTATAAAGTCTTTGGGCCCTCACAAGAGCATTCAACAATAACTTAAGTTTTGAAAAACTTTCACAACATATAATAAGTATAATTTTAATCTTCTCATCACTCGATAAGTAGACACAATAAAAAGTAACTAATTAATAGTCAACCATTCTATTTATTAACATGTTAATTGTTGGTTATCTTTTTGTATTACTCTTCACTCCACCAGAGTTCCAAATTGTAGAGTTATTAGTAACAATGTAGCCTTTCAGGTTTCCTCTCCCATATTGCTACTATAATTATCCAAATAATTGAGATATTCAGTATAGGTGTAAGGATTGAGCCCAACCTTCTTCATTTATCAAGCTAAACTATTAATCCAAGTTTAAACCATGTTAATAGTGAAAATATGAGTTCTCAATGCATGAAATCACATAATGCATCTCATCAAGAGCACATGATAAGCCCTACAGGTCTATGTAATTTGATTATACACATTCTATCTTAATTCGCTGGACGTTTGGTAGGTTTCCAATTTTTAGAAATTGTGTTGACCATTATAATAGTGTTCACCAAAACCATATCAATTTTACCTTTCTTAAAAGTGCATGCCCCTCCAAGAATTTGGCATTGAGAGTTCATTACCAGGATATCTCACTTATTAATTCTCGAAAGCAGATGTGAAGGCCAACCCAACTTCGGTCGTCTACTCTACATATATATGACATCTCTTGATTCCCCATCACATGATTCAACGGAAATTGGTACGAAGCTTCCATTATAGTCAAAGCAATTGAAAATAATCATTGCAGCAAACCGAGCATACATATTACCTAGTTTCTACATGGTATGGTGTGTTTCACACATTAATGGTTATAAAATAAAATACCTACAACGCAGTCCATATACTACCTTCGCTCTTTCTATGCATGCATGATCATCGTGGATCGACCATGAAGGAGCTATCCTAAGCACCATCCCTCCAAGCTTCATTATCGAGTTCCTTTTTATTGGGAACATTCAAGTGCATTACTTGTTCATAGATATGCACAAACCTCCTCACGGAATGGCTATCATCACTATTTAAAATGATCTTTCCACCCTTAAATACGCATTGCCTTTATCAACACAACAGGATAATCCTTACTTGTCTCATGTAAACTCAGTGGATCGGGCGAGTGATACTGGACAAAAAACATCAATTTTGTTGATCCAATCTTTGGCGGAAAGGAGAAAGATAGTTATGTCCATTGTCAATGGATAAATCTTATCGAACTAGCTGCCTTCAAGAAAACTCGATCAACAAAATTTTTCCATATCAGTGGATAATGTAAGAAAGAATATTGGCTTTGTGGATCGAAGGAACTCAAACCTATCTAGATCAATGGCTAAAGAAAAAGATCGATACTGCAAATCTTAATGAGATTTTCTCCTTTATTGCAATTAGAAGGTGTTGTTGCTTTTGCACCATTTGAGACTCTATTTGAGATCACTTCAAGATGGAATCCATGTCTCTCCTCCACTTCCTTCGCTTCCCTTCTCCACATTTGATGAAATATCTGAGGAGGAGGTTGCATTGGTGTAGGGCGCATTGATGTGATCTTTTAGTGATTTTGTCCTACTGCTCCCATGACCCATCGTGAGATACTTCTCATCCAACGGAAGCTGCTTCCATTGATTGAATGATAGGATGGAAAAATTTTGAAGCACAAAATTGCTAATATGGTAAAGGTGAAGGTTTATAGGAAAGAAGCTACAACTTCTTAAAGGTTTTAGCATTCTATCATATATGATCTTTGTGGTCGTTAGTGGTTTAGTAGAGTTAGTAGTCACATAACTCATTGGATATGGTATAGAGAGGTTCAAGTAAGCATCAAATGAAATGAGATCTTCATCAGTGTTGAATCACCTGAAAGACCGTTTTAGGAGATGAACGTTTTGTGCATCGAAAAATCTCTTCCGCAACCGAATGACGTTATCAAAATGGATTTAAAAAACATTTACATGACATAATAATAAATCATTCTCATGCCACTTCTCCTTTTTACACTTTTACGCTCCAAACCCAAGAAGAATATTATAAAACTGGTTCACTCTTAGGATCAACACAACCAAAAACTAGTTCATTTATAAAACCAGCAAATTACAAAATCTACCCAAAAACAAGAATATTGTAGCCAACTCAAAAGTTACCATCGAAAAATTGTAAGAACAGACTTAAAGCTGGTGAGTAATGAAGGTTGATCAACTTGTATAGTTACCCACCACAACTCTCACGCCACTTAGTTTCATAACCATCAGTGTATCTGCACATTTTCTTCATAGAATCTAACAATGCAACAACCCGCTCAGAAATCACTAGTCATGAAATCGAATGCCAAAACACCTGCTAACAGTTAGGGCGGATGGACAAGCATATCTACTTATCATAACACTCACACCACTTATTTTTAAGAATGAATATCTCAAGACTAATGAGAGATACCTTTTTTTTACTATGAACTTCACAATTGTCAGGCTCGTAATGTATCTTGTAATGACACACTCGCCCAAGTGGCACATATACAACAACGATGACTCCTTATCGCCAAGCACTACAAGACCTATCCTTATTATACATGTTATTTACTTAACCATGTTTAATATTATGACTAAGGTTTTGAGGATTAATTTAATTCACTGCAAGGTATGCTTAGCTTACCTGAATTTACATTGAAGCTATTTCCTTCAGTGTGGTTTTTGTTCTCAGGGTTGTGTCCCTCCTTCAAATTTTTTTTTTTTTTTTTTAACGAAGTGGGGAGATATATAAACAACAATTGCTGCGACTTAAAGCGTAAACATTTTACATGCTAGATAACCCATACCTCAACTTTTATGTGTCGATTCATCATTTTGACATATTTCATTACCAATTCTTTTGTGATTAAATAATTCGATCGTCAAAGCAGAGTTGTAATACTTCTTACAACTAAAGAGAAAAAAAAAATTCACTATCTATTTCATCCCCATGCAGTCTACACAATCACTAGAAATTATAAAATAAAATCCTTATCGGAATATTGTTTGGAAACTCAGTATAGTCATGCAACTTCGAACTAATTCTACCCTAATTTTTTCAACATCTAAAGATATGAATCACGGTTCATACCACCTTTGTTTTTAAATGATCATGGCTATGAGACATTATAGGAGATTTCACTCTTCATTACAATATCAAACTTTAACTATTTCAAAATTCATAAATTCTCCAACCTTGGTTCAATGTTGCCTTTGATTATAAGTAATCAATATAATATTCACGTACTAATCCTTCAAAGTTCTCCTCCAAACTCTCTTAATATTTAATTTAAACCTTTATGGCTTCTAGAATATTTTTCGAATAGTAATTTATAACTAAATCCTTCATTGACACCTCCTATTTGTGTAGGACTTAGTTTAGGACCTACAGTCATTCATATCTTACAGAAGTGGTTTGGCCCTTAGGTCACAATATTTGAACTTAGAGCTCTGATACCATTTCTCACATACCCCTTGGGCATAATACTACAATTTCCTTCTATGCTCTATTGGATCCACGATGTGGACTTCTAGATTCAATTAATAGACTTATATTCTAGACCAACCCTTCAGCATAAATTACAAATAAAAGAATAGTATAAATCATGGCATTCAATCAATAAGATTTGAGAATCTATACTTCATTTCTCTGAGGATTCAACACAAGAATTAATGGAATTTTATCATGAATATACCGTAACTAGCATTGCCATAATCATCATCATAGTCCTATTGCCATAGTCGAAAGTATTGAATATGCAATATGAATAATTAGCTAAATTAACCTCAACAAATGAAATTCACCTCATGAAACATAATTCATAGCATAAACACCCTGAACCCTAGACTATACAATTTCACACCTTAAACACACAATTACTCCTACATAGTTTTCTCATGCTTAATTATTCACCATTATTCCCTCATCTCAAGAGCAAAGATTATTCATGCATCATACACTCAAAAATTTGATAACATCAACAGTAATGAATCATAAGATGGCATATGCAATTGTACTCATAAGTTTAAGGATGAGAAAACAAAAAGAGTAAGGGACCACATATAGTACATCCCAAGCAATTGAAGTAAACTAGCTAGCTGAATAGAGTCACTTGGAAAACTGAGCACCATCACACAACCTAGAACTGACTTCCTCGAGTTCACCCCCAAGTCAAGAGTTCTAGCCATGGATCAACTACCTCTATTGATATGTTCAATGGGTATTTAATACCCTCTTTCATGATATGGTTTCCTTAAGCATTGTCTCGCTTTTAGGTGGATGTTTGTATCCATTTTCCTATGCTTTTCCTGGAAAAGCTCACATTTCACTCCCGTGAGGATTTTCCCATAAAATCTTTCCTTTCCCTCCTACAAGGCTTCTATGATTATCATGCTCACCTTTCTCTCCCACAAGCTTTTCCCATATCATCTTGACATTGTCTCCTGCAAAGCTTTTATGTTAAACTTAACATCTTTTTACAAATAAGAAACCTAATAGATATTTATCTCCCAATCCATTAAGCTTATCTAGAATTTTATCTAGAAGTTTTATCTTGAAAACATTATCCAGTACTATTCACCAATAGGATTTTATTTGGAAAGAACCTCATCTCCTAGTGTCTCGCCTTTCCAAGCATTTTACATTATTTCTATTTATCAACAATAAAGTATTCACTTTCAGTGTTTCACCTTGGACTTAGATTTTCTCAGCTAAGATTAGTGGAGTGTTACATACAATAGAGGACTGTTACTTTTTTTCACTATTATAGCTAAATAATAATTTGATTTTAAAATTACGATTGTTTACCTAAAAAAACCACCTCTATATTATATTAATGCTTAAAATTTGTAAAGATGCACTTGTTTAACTTAAATCTGTTTCCATCCCAATTGGTTCGATGACACAACACTACAACGCATGTGGGTGGGAGAAGAGTGACTAGGACCTGCCAAATCAGATGACACAGTTTGTCTCATAAGCATGTTTTAAGCATGACTTAACCTTGGGTGCCCCAGAAGCTTTTGATGGTTCTGAATCTATTTCCACCATCAAAAATATGATTTAAAAATTTTTTCTACAAAATTTGTTAAATTTATTTTACCCAAGTTTCCTCGATAGACTTGTCCCGTTGATGACCTACCATTTTGGATGATTGTTTCATGACACAATGCATCTGGGTGGGAGACGAGTGATGAGGACCTACCAAACCAAATGACATTGTTGGTCTCATTCGCATGACTTAGCATTGAATTTTCTTTGGGTAAAATTGATGTGCTCATCGGTGCAAAATATATTTATAAATTCTGATGAACATAACATAGGACAAGAAAGGAACCCTATGATTACAAAAAAGAAGTGGAATTTTAGCCGCGGAATTCAACTATTCCAAAATTGAATGTTCTACTCAACTTTATGTTTGGTGCCCGTAACATTACAGTCAAAGTCAAGTAAATAATGGGCTGACAAATGTCAAGATTGACCTTGATCTTATTGTAATGTCTTCTAGATGGAGTAAAAATATCTGTGTGTTATTAGTTTCCCCATCAGAATCTTCCAGCCATAACCTATTGATGGTTTGAACGGCTGGTCGAAGAAATCCCTTTAAAAAATTGTAATCAATGATCCATTTCCAAAATGAAAATCACTTTACCAACTCAGTTTTCAAGATCAAAATGCTCGACACAATATTTTGACACACCTTTTTCATATGATCTCAAGTTTCAAGTTTAAAGTGCCCAGGAAAAGCTTTTCATGTGCTTTAGAAAAGTTGTGTGTCATAGAGCTTTCCAGCATATCCACTCATGTAAGGATTCTCGCCTTTCCGGGTCGTAGAGCTCTCTGTAATTTTGTGAGTTTGTCTCCGTACCCTAAAACTCCTTTTCTTTGCAATCATCTTTTTATTTTCATTCCTTTCCAAATTATTTACCATATTAAGGTGCTCTAAAAATTCTGGCAATATTATCTAGGTTGGAAACTAGGTAAATACTATTATCTATATTAGAAATCGTATATATTGAGAGGGTGAATCAGTGTTTATGACTTCAATTAATGAAGAATTTTAACATTTTTTTAATTTTTTTTATAAGTACTTGTAATTTTACTATTAAATTACTAGCAAACTAAAAAGAAACATATGTACAATTAGAAACTATATGTAAATAGAATTTCGTAAAGGAAAAAACCACTAATTTTCTTTCCATATACATACAACCACACAATCTTTTTCACATCAATGTTTGTAGACAGCAACCTACCAAAGGCTCTAACCTCTCCCTTTTTTACTTATTGTTCCTTTTCAAGCCACTATCTAAAGGAGACAATAATACCCTAAAAATTTAAGAAAACAGATATTTGTTACACTGGTTACCTGGTTTTTCAAATGTTTTACATTTTCTTGTCTTTGCTGCTGCTCCTTTTTAATCTCACTTCTCCTATTTGACACTTCTTCTCTTTAATCTCAAAGTTCCTGTTTGACACTGTGACTCATTCTTAATCACGGTAGAGACAAAGTTATTGGGTAAGTCAAAATATGCATTTTTCTTTAAGCCTGAATTTATAATTCAGTAAACTCGATATACTATTTTTCTACCGATCAAAATATATGAAACCAGACATTGTGGTTATACTGCATCTAATTTTGATAGCCGAAACTTCTATTTGTTATAATAGAAAGTAAGAATCAAGTTTTCACTTCCTTCTGGTCAGTGGAAAACATCATTGTATATTAAAAGGGACATACGCTAAATCAATTTTTTGGGAGAATATATTTTCTATTGGAAACCGAAACTAGTGTTGACAGTGTCAATCATTAAACAATTATCAAAGTATACGATACGCATATCCTTTTCCAATAATGTTTCGTCCTTATCGTCAATAGAAATTTAATTTCATGGTATGTAGACACATGGATGTTCTATATACATATATATGTTAGAACCGAACATAGAAATCAAGTGACATTAACATAGGAAACTTTTATAATAAATCAGCCAAGGTTTAGTTCTTTACAAATTGGATACCAAATCTGTTGATAGCCATAATCTAGAATTAGGTATAGATTGGAAATGAGAAAGAATATAGAATCCCTTATTGTGAAACCAGCGAATAATTAGTAGGCTAACAATCAAACCAGAATAGATGGAGCCTTTTCTTTTACATGCACGATAAAGATTATTCGAATCAATACCACAATAAATATTATGCGTTAATAAAGAAGGCAGTTAGAATGTTTAAAAATTTCGTTGACAAAATCCAGAGATAATGATTCATTTACAATACATAAACTTGTATACTTCATCATGAATTCAGTAGTGAAACAATAGTCCATGATAAAAACTCAATCATAAGTTAATTACTGAAGTATCTAAATGTAAAAAATATGATTTTGTTAAAAATACACCACTAAAGGAAATCGGTAGGAAAATAAATATCTGTGAATCTCAAAAAGGTGGATGACATTACAATCAAGATGTTTATAATATTAAAGAGGGAATGAACACCTGAAGCAGGCTAAATTTTTTACCGCCTTTAGGAGTAAATTACAAATCGTAAGCATCAAATTAGGGAAAACAATAAATAAAATAAAAGAAGACAAATTGTGTTTATGGCAGCTTATACAAACGTCCTTTTTTGAACATTAATTAAGGGTATACTGTGCAATACGATACTTTAAGAACAATGCCCAAAATAGTGAAAATCGTCATGAATCCAATCCTAGGAAACCATAATAAATTGGTAGGTAACTGAAATAAGCCAGATATAATAGAGTTACCAAAACGAGCGGTGAAATCCCCAAACAAGAAATTAAACTAACCTGGAAATAGAAAGAGGACATGTCGAGGCTGACTATAAGTAGTTGATTTGTTGGCAAAGGATCTTCGGTGAAAGGTCGTGTACACCTGCCAAAAAGAAATAAACCTTAGTCATGTATATGTTACAGAATTTCATTGCTAATCTCTACAAAAAATTAAGAAACAAAACTCGTTAAAAAAAAATCTTAATTGAGAATGAAGGGTCATCCCCTATAAGTTAGAGTGTGCTCCTCTTAATGCCCTTCGAAACAGGACCAATCCACTCTATCCGTTGACGGTGAAAGGGAAAGGTGTCAAATTAGGCTGAGAAATAACCCAAGTTAAATGACCATGTGAAAGCTGGCTTCACCATAATTCAAAGGAAAAATATATAAACTTTTCTACCTTCTTTTACATAATTTTTTATTATGATAAATTCCCCAACCATGGAAGCAAGAATTTTTAGAAAAATTGGAAGGAAAAGAAATGAATTAAATTACGGTGAGAAAGTTGTACCTAGAGGCATAAACTGGAGAATACACTCTCATATTCAATTAATCAAAGATGAGATAGTAAATACATTTCAAAAGAATAGAGAGACGAGAACGAACTCCTACAACGTAGGCACTAATCCTAACTTAAGGAGTTACATTACAACCATGTAACAATTTCTCCATTAATACAACATAATATTAATTATTTTCAACTCTCCCCCTCAATGGAGAAAGGATTATCCTGAAGTCCTAACATCCCCCTAAAAAATTCAAACTTCACTTTCCCAAGAGGCTTTGTAAAAATATCAACAATATTGTCACATTTTTTACAGTATTCAATAAAAATTTCTTTTGACCTGACTTTTTCTCTTACAAAGTGAAACTAAGCATTTATGTGTTTCATATTCTTATGAAACATAGGATTGTTCGCTAGCTTAATGGAACTCTGGTTGACAAAAATTGATGAAGGTGTCTTCTTTTTGCTCTTCTCTTGCATTATGGAGAAGCCTCCTCAACCAGACAGCTTCACATGTCGTTCTGCATACTGCTTGGTACTCGGCTTCAGTTGAAGATAAAGACACAATGCACTGCTTTTTACTGCTCCATGTTATGACCCCAGATCCAATAGTGAATGCATAACCTGTGATAGATCGTTGATCATCTAGGTCACCTGCCCAATCAGAGTCGAAAAAACCTGCTAAAGTAACACAAGATGTATCAGTGTATAAAATACCATAATCACTAGTACCATGAAGATACCTCAATACACTTTTTGCTGTGACACAATGACTTTCAAGAGGTTTAGACGTGAGCTAGATCAACACACTAACAGAGTATGCTAAGTCTGGTCTAATTGTGGTCAAATATATCAAAATACCAACTAGATGCCTACACAAACTAGCATCCACCTCCTTAGAGCCATTGTCTTTGCACAATTTCATGTTCTGCTGCAAAGGTATTGATGTTGTCTTATGTTGTTCCATTCTGACATTTTTGAGCAACCCTCTAACATACTTCCCTTGAGTAATGAACATCTGCCCAGATTCTCTCCACACTTACATACCTAGACAATAATGTAAACTTTCGAGGTCTTTCATCTCAAAAACTTGTGATATCTGCAATTTGATTTCTTTAATTAATGCATGATCTACATTACCTGTTATAATCATGTCATCCACATACAAGGAAATCAAAATTATCTGCCCCTATAGATTTGGGTCATTCTTACTCCCATGAAAACCATGTTGTAAGAAAAATGAATCAATCTTCTCGTACCAAGACCAGGGTGCTTGTTTTAAACCATAAAGAGCCTTTTTCAATCTACAAAAAAAAATCCTCCTGCCTTTGTTTAACAAACCCTTCAAGCTGCATTAAATAAAACTCTTATTTTAAATCACCATTTAGAAATGCAGACGTAACATCTAACTGGTGTTGCTTCGACTGATGTTTTGCAGCTACAACAATTAACATTCTAATAGTATTCAGTTTGGCTACAGGAGGAAAGGTTTCTTCATAGTTAATTCCCTCTTTCCGTGAATAACCCTTTGCTACCAATCTAGCTTTAAACTTTTATATACTCACATCTACATTAAATTTAGGTTTGTAAAGCCACTTGCAACTGATGGGTATTTTTCCTTCAGGCCATTCAACTATTTCCCAAGTACTATTTCTGATTATAGATTCAAATTCTTCATTCATTGCGGCCCTCCACTCATGCGATTGATAGATTCTTTATAATTTTTGGGCTCTATAACATTTAAAATGTTTGATATTAAATCATTATCTTTCAATCTGGCTAGTAGTTGAGTCTGCCTACCCGATCTTCTCGGTAAGGGACTCACCTCAAATCTATATGCTTCAGACCTTAGCGGGCTCGACTTATTGATTACATCACCTACCTCCTCCTCTCTCTATTGTTGTTGTTGTTGATGATCCTATTGTTGATTGTCCTCACTTATTTGTTCCATCAACAATGGAATGTGCCACTCTTCGAGATTATTCTCCTTATTTCTTTCCTCAGCCTTCTCATGAAATAACGCATCTCAACTCGTAAAAACTTTATTATTCAATGGATTAAACAACTTATAAGCTTTAAACTGAGTGCAATATCCTAAAAAGATGCATTTCGTGGCCTTAGGGGATAACTTCTTCCTATCATCCTTGGGAATATGGGCAAAGGCTTTTGATCCAAAAATCCTTAAATGAATCACTAAAGACTTATATCCATAAAATGCTTCAAAAGGATTTTTAGTGTTGAGACATTTAATTGGACTCCTATTTTTCAAGTATACTACAGTGTTAATGGATTCAACCCAAAAACCATTAGATAGAACCTTACCTTGAAGTATGCTTCATTCACACTCCACAATGGTTCTTATCTTGCATTCTACAACTCCATTCTACTAGGAAGTGTGAGGTACTATGAACTCTTGAATCATCCCATGATTCCTCCAAAATTTTATGAACCTTCCCAATTTGTATTCGCCCCCTTGATTAGAGTGGAGAATCTTAATGAATTTTGTTGTCACCTTCTCCAAAATATTCTTGAATTCTTTAAAACATTGAAATGTCTCACTCTTGTTTCTAATAAAATATACCTAAGAGAATCTAGTGAAATCATTAGTAAAGAGTAGAAAATAATATGCACCACCTAGTGACCTAGTTTGCATAGGTCCGCATATATCTGTATGCGCAAGTTCCGGAATATATATTTTCTTCCTATTAGGATTCAAAGGAAACTCTTCCCTATGCATTTCTCCAAATGCACATCCATCACAATCTAAATGAACATTCTGAAAAGCAGGTAGTCCATCAACCATACCTTTTCTTTTCAACAGCATGATATCTTGTAGGTTATGATGACAAAATCTTTGATGCCAAAGATTCTCAACTGTCAGTCATGTTGAAGCCAGAGCTTGGTGTGGCATGCTCTTGAAATTCAACCTATACAGGCCTCCCACATGCACACTTGATGCAATTGGTTCCTTCTTGCTATCCTTTATGACACAGCATGATCTGAAGAATTTGACTTGCAGGTCTTGATCTTCTATCATTGAAATAGAGATCAAGTTCTTCTTAATCCCTGGTACATACATCACATTTTTAATATATCTGATATTAACATCAGGAAACATCACCAAAATATCACCATACCCCTTGATCTGAGAACCTCTTTCATCACCTAAATATATGTTAGCTCCATAAGTAGTTTCTTCAAAATTGTCGAGGCAATGCCTATTACTTGTCATATGTGATGACACTCCTGAATCTATGAACCATATTTCGGCCTAATCCTCCTCAAGAGCTAAAAGAGCATAATCAACTACGAATAATCCAAGATCATGACTGTGACCTTCATCAGCAAAGTGCCTTGTATGCTTTCCCTGCTTATTTCTAGCCTCATCTTCCTATTTCTTAAAGCAAAACTTAGCTAAATGTCTAGTTCTCCCACAGTAAAATCATTTAATGTTAGATCTATTATCATTGTTACATGGAGACATACCGCTAAATGGTTTCTTCTGAAAAACACCACCACCTTTCTGTCCCTGTGGTTGTTTCCCTTTGTGTGGCTTCTTCTTCGGCATCAAAGAAAGATCAGCACTCTGTGGTCTCAAATTTTGCGACCACTCTTCCTCTCGTATCAGGATTCCTGTTAGATCTTCAAATGTACGGCTTTCTCCCTTGCAGACAAGCATGTGATGAACATTTGTTATTCATCTGTCATCCCATTCAATGTAATTGTGACAAGATCAAAATTAGACACCTTCTCCCCGATGTCACCCAATCTATGCTCTAGGTCCTTGACCCATGTAATGAATCCCACGACAGATTCATTCTCCTCCATCTTCATGGAAAACAACTTGCCTTTGAGCAACAAGACATGATTGGTGTTCTGTGTCTAGTAAAGGTTCTTGAGTGTAGTCCTTATCTCACTAGACAATTTATAGTCTCTGATATGTGGGATAATGTTGTCTTTAATGGACATCTTCAACAAGACATTTGCCTTATTCTCCCTTTTGACCCAATCTTCTAATAATGTTGTCATACCATCTGCTGAAATGGTTGGCTTCTACTCATCGTCATTGACGATCGACCAAACGGTCGATCCCTCAAGTAACATATGTAGCTTGAATTTCTAATTGGTATAATTGGTCCCATCGAGTTTGTTAGTCTCATTGAGATAATCTTCTATAAAATTGTTCATTTTTTACTGATCAGATTCTAAATCCATTGATCTTCAGTCGATTCTAACCAAGTGAACAATTTCAAGCTATAATACAAAAAATAATCTTAAAACATAAAAGAACCTTTGAATCGATCACCGGTCTCACTGATCTGCCACCAATTTTCCCAACCTGCCTCCAATCTCATCGATCTGCCACCAATCTACCATGATCTCTATGTCTGAAACTCAGATCTACCACCAAACTAGGAAAATCTCAAGCTTAGAACCATAAAAACATGCCATCACCCTTTTTGCCTAAAAAAAAGAGATTTTTGGGGGCGATGGAGAAAATTGGTCTAAGCCAAGGTTAAATAATTTCAGGTTTTACCTTCATATGCATGATGATAATAACTTTTGTCAGGCCAAAAAACGTGATTACTACTTTGTGCTTAGCTGGAGGTATGTTGAGACCTATGAGAAAAATAATTTCTCTTATGAGTAAGATATGTCACTCCCAACCACCTAGACTCTGAAAATGTGAGCATTGAGGCTCCTCTTTTCCCAATGGGGCACTATAGCCATGAAGGCTCTAGAGGTAAATGAGGTTCACCACATCTGAGCTCTAATACCATGTTACAAAACTAGAAATAAAAGAAATGAATTAAATTAAAGAGCAACTCATAGGTGAGCAAGATGCACCTAGAAGCTGTACAAACTAGAGCATGCACTTTCATATTCAATTAATCAAAGATGAGAGAATAAATACATCTCAAAAGAATAGGGAGGTGAGAAAAAGCTCCTAAAACCTAGGAACTAATCCTAACTTAAGGAGTTATGTTACAACCATGTAACCATTTCTCCGTTAATATAATATAATATTAATTATTTTCAACTAGAACCTTTGGAAGCCATAGAGAACTATGGGAACACGAATGGAAACAACAAGAAATTTCGCACTAACATTCAAGTAGGGTTCCATAATTGATTAGTGACTGAGTGAATGCACAATAAACCTAGAAACCATAGACAAAAGGAATTAGAAAAGAAAGTAACAATTCATTACTATAAAAGCATAACATAATGGAATATAAGCTAATACTTAGAGGAATGCTAGAAAAATCGCATGAGATGAGGGTCTATAGAGCTCATTGGCTTTCATGGTCTTTGCACACCCACGAATAGCCAGATATTGAATAAAAACACTGAGTGGCGTAGCAAGTCCATCCTGCATAGAGAAGACAGCGGAAGGGTGTAGAGACAAAGTAGTTAAGGTTCAAATAAAATGGGATAGGATGTTGATGTGAAATACTACATCCCTACTGCCAAAACACTACCTCAAAACCATCTAATTGTTGAGACGAAAACGACATGGTCTTCATGTGATAGAGTGGTATAGCGAGGGTATGGCTAATCTATAACCTTAATAAATAGTAGGGGTATAGTCATCAAGGAAGGTGGCATGAGGGTCCTACATAAGTCTTAATTCGTAATACATTGAGTATTAATCATGATGTGTAGAAGATAAACATCATAAAAAGTAAATAAATGTGGAGAATGTGACCATATGACAAGACATAACATGTGTCTCATCCTGAATACCACCTAGACACTTATGGGTAACAACAAAATGCATAATAGTACTCGATACCATGCTAGCCTATCACATTGAAAGCAACAGAATTATGTTTACATAACTTATACACCAACCTACCCACTTAAAGTGGAAACGGGGTGCACGGTACTAGTTGGCACATGTCATATAATTATAAGTAGGTACATTCATACGATGAGAATGATATACCATTAGTCATAAGGTTAAGGGAATTGATATTTAAGCCATTTTTGAATATATAAACTATGAGAGAATAAATCATCTCTAGTACGATGGGTACATGATTATATTTAAGTAGTTGTTTATGTGGAAGAGTTGGGTGAAATGAATTTAATTTATTTATACATTAATCAATGGCATTAAAACAAGAAAACATTATACTAGTCATAATAGATCTAGATATGATAATGGACATTGGAAGGTAGACCACTCATAGCTAATACTAATACATGCATAGTGAGCAAACAAAACTCCATGTGTAGAAATTGGAACCCAAATGTTATGGCAGTGAGTAAAAGTTCCCGTAATCATGATAAGTATAATGATACACATATGTCAGTACTACCTTTTCAAGATATATGTATTTCCATAGACAAAAGTACATTGTGGGTTAGCACCCCTAATTAGTATCTAGTAGATCTTGTTCAAACAATACAAATATATCATGTTATTGTTTAAGAGGCTTACCAAGGGACTATTAGAGACAAGGGTAGGAATTGTTTAATATTCTCTCATGTGGAAATGGTGGAACACTTGATTTACAATACATTAGTAAATAACCATTGTAAGGAAAATTGTCTTTTTGCTATATACTCAGGAAAAAAAATGTGAGGGAAGGGAAAATCGGGTTTGTGACAGATGGTATCAGAGCCCTAGGTTCAACTCTCAGACCCAATGGGCTTGGAAAAAATGATTCTAATTATAGGATACGTGTAGGGTTCCTAAATTTAACAACAATGATGGTTGATTTTTTGTAGGATAAGATACTTCAGGTGTGATGAAAATGAAATTAAGCCTAATAAGTTAGGTTTAGGGAGGCTTCCTTCGAGAAGTGGTTCCTGACATCGTTGTGAAACACATTGCAAGCTTAAGCTATATTGCAATAATTGCAATAAATGAAATTAATATGTATGAGTTGATAACCAGAATGCACACTATGTAATAATTTTTTTTTGAATTATTCCAACTAATAGATGAATAGTGCACAGGGCATGAAGATTGGCCAGTAATTTGTTAGTTATACAGAGTTATTGGATGGAAAAGAATAGGTATATCGATTAAATGTATACCTAATATTAGAATAATAGATTTTAAAGAAGGAAATAGAACTCATAAATATAAAATTAATCATAAGAGAAATCCCTATCATTCACTTTGTGCCCAATTATATATTAAATACATTATTGATATGCATAATCATTTAAGACTATAATTGAAACAATGTATTACTGGGGTAGGTGATATAAAAAGGTGTTGAACACGAAAATTCGATACATTTACTGGGCGTATTAAATTTGAATTTAAGGAGGCCCCCCTTTAAAACACTAATCACAACATTGTCTTAGTAATAAGTGATTGAACGAGCAAACTAGAATACGAAACATAACCCAGACATCATTTAACGATCTGCGCAAAATTTAAAGTTCTATTACATGGCCACATAAATAATTTAACTGAGTTCTAACTGATATGATAGTATTGGGTCTATGTCCATGATGCTAAAGCTTTCCATATCCAAATCCTGAAAAAAAAAGTAAATAGGTACCAAATTTTAATCAATAGGCAGTGCAAGCGAAAAGCACTAGTTCAACCACGTATACTTTGAACCATTGGGAAAGTGAAATAAACTAACCTAGAAATGATATAGACAGTTTACCAACCCTGGCATGGTGTCATACCTCTTGTAAATGATAGTGAAGAGTCAAAATTATCTATGCAGAGAAAGAAGCCAAATACTAGAGTATGCAATCAAAAAATGAATGGTATGAATATGCCATGAGAATTTAGAGTATTAACTAAAATAAATTTGGTTATTTATAAAACTGAAGGGGTGAAGACGTAGGATGAGGGTTCCTTCTAGAACAAAAATTAGAACATAGGTGCTCACCCATTTCGTGCACACCTTTTTTTGAGAAGGGCAGTGATGACCCCAGTTCAAGTTTACTAAACACACAAAGGGACGAGGAGAATTTGTGATTAAACCCCATCTATTATAACTACCAAATAAAGAGAAATTAGAAGAGTGCCCTCTCTCCACCAAAAACAAAGGGCAACAATGAGTATAAGACATTGAATTAACCTCTAAAGAAACTTGTAGAGTAAAAGAAAAAAAAACCCCCGAGTTATGAATCGAAATTAGATCGTAATATTTCAAAAGATATAGTTGTGGAAGTGTTAGTGTTAAGCACAAAATGTACAGATACAAGATTAACAACAAAATGATAATGCCAAGAAATTACCTGAAGACAAAACCATTTTTTGGAATGGCCAGTGCTCCGCAAAGAAAGCCATTGAACCATTTTGTAATGGGGAAAAGGTGAACTCGAATCTCCTCATTATAGGGAAGTACCTGTACCATCATAATAAGAATAAAAATAAAAAAAATCAAAGAAACATCGTAGAGAAGTTTTATAAAATATGCATGACCACAACAATATGGCGATTAAATATGAAGGGTAAGAACCTTGCATATAGTAGAAAGGGAAATCCTATGTCTAGAAGAAGCACGAGAGCTGTCCTCTCGAACCGCAGGCTATAACACTGAGAAAAGTTGAACAATCAACAAGCCACAATGACCAACCCGACTATGCTTGTGCATAATCTAAGGACACAATATACCTTTTATGTGAATAAGGGTTGATATGGGAAATGGTGGAAACATCATTTCCATTGTATTAAGGCTAAGGGAATTGTGTCACTATTTTATATAGATATATATCCATAAATTTTTTGGATTTTAATCTAAATTTACCAAGCATATGTGCCACACTACGTTTACCTGCAGACTCGAGTAATACTGATATGATCAGTTTGGGACAAGTGATGTAAGGCATATAATGTTGAAGCAGTTACAGATTCACTCAAATCAGTGACTCATGTTGTGGAAAATCTACACGTTAAAGACAAAAGTGTGCTAGATAGATTTCTACACGAGAGATGAAGGTTAGAATATGCCTTGGATGCATAAGCGAAAATGGAAAATTTTAATCTTATATATAGAACTTGAATTAGAAGTTTAGAGTACCAGGTAATTTTTTTTTCTATGAAAAGGTTGTCATTAGAAAGAAAGGAGCATGCAACGTGTCCATAAGATAAAGTTGTTGTAGTGTATATAAACATAGATATGAAATGGATTAAAGGAAGGATTAAGAACTATTAGCTCACAAATAACATACAACTAGTATGTAAAAAGTAATTCTCTTCACCATAGTTAATATTCAGAGTGATGCAACTAAAATACTACCATCCATCAAAAAAATGCTAATAGCATCAGTATTCTCAATATTACACCTTTATGGTTGAGATTTAAACTACCAGGGATCTTTTGAATGAAATTTTAGGAACAAATGATAAGGTTTTGGGAAAATAAAATGAAATATGTTACCAAGGTAACAGATTGCTAAATTGGTGACCTCCTTGATTGAGGATGTTAGAAAAATTTCATTGTATATTTACTCAGAATAATAGGAATACAGAGTGGAATCAATGAAGAAGTCTATGCCAGAAAATAAGTAGTAACATTAGAAGAAGAGACTGGATTCAACCACCTTGGGATGAAATCAACAGTATATAAGAACCACATGTAGAATGTTTATCCCTGAATATGAAAGATCTATGTCAAGGGATTTGAGGGTATCAAATAATAATTATAAATTGCATTATGTTATGAAACCAACTCAAGAAAAGATAGAAAAGATAGATCAACACCTTAGAATTCAGCCTCTTCGAGGGGCAACCTACTTTACATTACATAAATGAACAATTCTTGGATGATTCAAATGACAAAACCTCCTTTCTATATATAGGAGTCTACGGAGTCACAATATAACCCAGCTGACCTAACAATAATAATATAAAGCCACAAAAATAACAATAGAGGGATTCTATGGGGCACAGTAATAACAATATGGGGGAAATAGGGGCACACCAATATTAATAAGGGTTATAACTACAATAGTAATGTGGTAATCACTAGTATTATAGGACCCAACATGCCCCTCTCCTTCAAAAAAGTGTTGTCCTCAACGCTTGAGTAGTTCTGAATACTTCTGCATAAAATTCTCATCCTCCCATGTGGAATCTTCAACGGATAAGTTCTTCCACTTGATAAGATACTCTGAAATTGATTGATTTTTTAGCTATCGAGTTCTTGTTTCTGTGATTTCTTCCGGTTCCAATATAATTTTTCCTTCCTCGTCAAGTTCTGGCAATATTGTTTGAACTGGGAGCTTGTCACCTATAACCTTCTTTAAACATGAAACATGGAAAACTGGGTGCAATCGAGAAGCTGCAGGAAGCTCCAATTTGTATGCCATAGTACCAATATTTTGCAACACCTTGTATGGACCATAATACTTTGGTAATAGTTTATTATCCTTCTTAGCTTGCTTGAGCTACATTTACTTATATGGTTGTAGACGTCAGAATACCCAATCACCAACATCAAAACTTCTTTCACTGCGATGTTGATCTGCCTGTTGTTTCATTCTATTCTGTGCCAACACGAGGTTATCCTTTAAGAGTTGGAGGACTTGTTGTTGATGTTTGATGTGATGTTCCACTGCTTGAACCTTAGAATTTTCTCTTGAATATGATGTGATGGATGGTGGTTGATACCCATAAAGTTCCATAAATGGGTTCATTTTTGTTGCTGTATGGAAGGAAGTGTTATACCACAATTCAGCCAGAGGCAACCATTTGACCCATTGTGTCTGTTTATCAGATACAAAGAAACGAAGATATCCTTCCAAAAATTTGTTTACTATCTCAATTTTCCCATCAGATTGAGGATGATAAGATGAGCTATGAGCTAACTGAGTACCAAGACAAGAAAATCATTCTGTCCAAAAATTTCCAGTGAAAATGGGATCTTTGTCACTTACAATAATCTTTGGGTTTCCATGTAGCTTTTGAATTGTTTCCATAAATGCAGTAGAAACTCTACTGGCTTTAAATGGATGTGATAATGCACAAAAGTGTGCATACTTGGTAAGTCTGTCAACTACCACCATGATGACACTGTTTCCCTCAGACTTGGGTAAACCTGTGATAAAATCCATTGAAACCTCCTCCCAACGTTGGCTTGGAATGGATAAAGGTTGTAATAGACCTGGCGTCTTAATTGTTTCAACTTTATTTTGTTGGCAAACCAAACATTCCACCACAAACTTTTGAATATCTGATTTAAGGCCATCCCAAAAAATTCCTTCTTAACCTTGTGGTAAGTTTTAAAAATCCTGAGTGCCCTCCTAAGGGAGAAGTGTGCAATTCCATCAGAATCTTTTTTTTTAGCTCTTATAGAGGTATAAGCGATCTTTGTACCATAACAAATCATTTTTCCAGATAAATATATCAGACGTATTGGAATCTTGTTGTAAATTTCGAATAAGTGCCCACACTTCTTCGTCATTCTTCCATTCCTCCCTTGCTTCGTTTATCCAATCTGGTTGCATAATAGAAATGGCGCACAACAATGCTTCCACATCCACATCCTTTCTTGAGAGTGCATCTGCCACCACATTTTGCTTCCCTTTTTTGTAGATGATTACAAAGTCATAACCCAACATCTTTGTGACCCACTTTTGTTGCTCTTCAGAGGATAATCTTTTTTCTAAAAAGTATTTAAGGCTATCATGATCCGTTTTTACATTGAAGTGTCTTCCCATTAGGCAGGGTCACCATTTCTTAAGTGCATGGAGTACTGCCAACGTTTCCTTTTCATAAATAGATTTGCTTAAAAACTTTCCCTTGATTGGACAACTTTCAAAAGCAATGGGTCTTTCATCTTGCATTAAAACAGCACCAATTCCATTTCTTGAAGCATCACATTCAACAATAAAGGTTTTTGTGAATTCCAGTGTAGCTATGACTGGTGCTTGGCACATTTCCTCTTTACAATGTTCAAAGGCCTTTGTTGCTTCCAGAGTCCATGAAAATGCATCTTTATTCAATAATGTTGTTAGAGGTGCTGCTATTCTCCCATAATTCTTAACAAACTTGCGATAATACCCTGTCAACCTAAGAAATCCTCGCAGATGCTTTATGGATGTGGGGATTTTCCATTCCTTAATGGCTTTAATTTTGCTAGGGTCTACCTTAACTCCTTCATGAGATACAATATGAACCAGATATTCCACCTCTTGGACTCCAAAGAAACATTTGGATCTTTTTGCATATAATTGTTTCTCCTCCAATAGTTGTAGCACCCTGTCAACATGTTCAACATGATCCTTCCAAAACTTGTTGTAGATTAGTATATCATCAAAAAATACTAACACAAATTTTCTAAGGAATGGTTTGAAAATTGAATTCATCAAACCTTGAAATGTTGAAGGTGCATTGGTAAGGCCAAAAGGCATGACCAAAAATTCATAATGACCCTCATGAGTTCTAAATGTTGTTTTCGGAATGTCTTCAGTCTTCATTCTGATTTGATGATATCCTGAACGAAGATCCAACTTGGTGAAGTAAATTGATCCATGCAATTCATCCAGTAATTCATCAATGATAGGAATGGGGAACTTATCTTTAATAGTGAGCTTGTTGAGCTCCCTATAATCTGGACACATGCAACATGATCCATCCTTCTTGTGCACCAATACTACTGGAGCAGAGAAAGAACTTTGACTCGGTTGAATTATACCAGCCTCTAGCATTTCTGCAACCATACGTTCAATTTCACTCTTTTGGAGATAGGGATATCTGTACAGCCTGATGTTTGGTGGAAAACTTCCTGGAATCAGATGAATAGCATGATCATGATCACGCATAGGTGGGAGACCTTTGGGAGTCTCAAATACCTTGGAATGATTGTCCAGGACTTTTTTGAGATCTAGAGAAATAGATGATTCCGATGTGGAAACATCTAGCGAACATAATTGTGCAATTACACCTCTTTGCTCCTTTTTTAGAAGCTTTGTCATACCATTAGAGCTGATTATCTTTCCTGGTTTCCCTGCAATACCCCTTAATTCAACTTCCTTTCCTTCCGTAGAAAATTTGATGAAAAGTTCTTGAAAATTAAAAGCTATTGTACCCAAGGATTGTAGCCATTGGACTCCTAGTACAACATCAGCACCTCCCATTGGAATGGAAAGCATTGGGCTAGTCAATACATATTCTCCCATGGATAGCTTGATATTATGGCACTTTCCAAAGCAATTTATTGTTCCTCCATTTGCAATCATCACTTGACACTCTGGTGCTGGATATAGGAAGCAATTCAATTCTTTTGCTACCTTACAATGAATAAAATTGTGGGTGCTTCCTGAATCAATCAACACTATTACCTTTTTCTTCTTGATTTGTCCTTCTATCTTGATGGTTTGAGGAGTGGTAATTCCCGCCAATGCATTACAAGATATGGTCGGATTTATTTGTTCTTCATCTAGGCTTTGTTCCTGGAGTATATCCTCTTCTTTTGACCTTTCTTGCTCCTTTTCTTCTTCCTCTTCACAATCTATGTAGAATAATTTCTTCTCAGCACACTTATGACCTTTAGTGTATTTGCTATCACAACTGTAACAAAGCCCTTTTGCTCTTTTTTCTTCCAATTGTTGTGGTGTCAACCTTATAGGTTGTGGAAGACTAGGGGAAACAACACTTCCATCTTTATAGTTGTGAGTGGTATGCTTCCTGGTTGCCATAATTTTGCTTTCCATTTTTCTTGCTAACCTGAATGCCTTCTCTAATGAATCAAGTTCCCAAAGCGAACATCATGTTGGATATTATCCTTTAAAGACCCTATGAACACATCAATCCTATGCTCCTCTGGAATATCTTTTACCCTTATGTTCAATTTTTGGAACTCCTCAATGTGCTCCATTATTGAACCCTTTTGTTTGAGACTTATCAATTGGCTAAAAAAAGTGTTGCTTTTTGTATCCTCATAATGTGCTATCAATTCTTCCGTAAAAATTTCCCAAGTGATAAATTGTTTACGAGAGCAAAGCCATTGATACCATACAAACTGATTTGGTTCCAAATATAAAGTTGCCATACGTACCTTTTGTGTGTTTTGCACATTATTGAGATCGAAGAATTGCTCCATCTGTAATATCCATGTGGCGGGATCCTTGCCATCAAACTTCCTCATATCGATTTTTGGAATATGGTGAGTCTTCGATCCAACATTAGAGTCTATGGATCATGATTAAAATTTCTTTTGTTCTCATCATGAGTTTCCTTTAGTACCCTTTCACCATTAGTGACCATTTCTTGTAGCAAGTTATTCATATTTATCTTCAATTCTTCCATCTTATCATCCATACCATCAATTTTAGCGTCCATGCCATTCACCTTAGCTTCCATGCCATCCATCTTAGCTTCTACGCCTTTCTTTAAACAATCCATGTTAGCTTCTACACCTTTCTTTAAACTATCCATCTTATCTTCTACATATTTTCTTAAACCATCCATCTTAGATTCTGTTGCTTTTTATGCAAGTGACACTTGTTGCACTTGTTCTTGTAATTTTGATATATCATATAGCATTTCTTCTTCTTCTTCATGAGTCATGCTAGAGCTTTCAGGTTCCTTACTAGGTGTTTGCATTTTCTTTCCTCGGGTATCAGTTACCGATAATAATGCTCTACTAGCCCTTTGAATTCCTTCAAAATAAATTTTCAAACCACTCTTAAGCAAAAATTTAAAAGAATCTACACACCTTTTTTTCACCTTGTAGGAGCTCGATATTGCCTCTGATGTATCTTTGTATTTTCAGATCATCCAGTTCTGAAATTGCAACCTGTGGTAGCCCTCTATGTCATCTTTCCAATGCCACCAGTCTAATCCAATTTGGATTCTCCAAGGAAGAGTTATGCGAAGTCTCCCACAGTGACTTGATTATAGACTAGTTCAGTAGAGCAAACTTGTACGACGTGCCATGACTCATTGTTTCATCCTTTGGCTCTAAAAAATATATACAAGAAACTACAGTCCGTCCTCTTTCTGCACCTTCTTACGAAATTTCAATCCAATGCTCAGGGAAAAAGTTATGATGATTTTCCCTAGGTAACCTGTTTGGAATGTAATTCAGGAGTCTGCAAAAAGACCAACTTCCTCAGATCATATATTCACAAATATAGTGTAAAAATCTCTGAAATTTGGACCCAAGATTCAACACGATATCTTCTCAAATGGGTTTTTTTTCAGCTTCTAAAACATTCAGAAAAAACGTTATAGCTAAAATGCCATGATGACCTGTTTGGAGTAGCGAAACCCTAGAATCCAAAGCTCTGATTCCAAATGTTATGAAACCAGCTCAAGAAAAGATAGAAAAGATAGATCAACGCCTTAGAATTCAGCCTCTTCGAGGGGAAAACCTCCTTTACATTACATAAATGAACAATTCTAGATTATTAAAATGACAAAACCTCCTTTCTATATATAGGAGTCTAAGGAGTCAGAATATAACTCAGCCTCCCTAACAATAATAATATAAAGCCACAAAAATAACAATAGAGGGATTCTATGGGGCACAGTAATAACAATATGGGGGCAATAGGGGAAAAACAATATTAATAAGGGGTATAACTACAATAGTAATGGGGTAATCACTAGTATTATAGGGACCCAACACATTAGCTCTTAACAAGAGCTAAGAAACTCTGAACTAGTAGTAATACTAAGAATGAAAACATTTTGGCATTAGAAACTAGTAGTGTTGAATGAAGAAATGGAAAAGGGTGTCACACATTGCGAAATACATTATGCTAGTTCAATCATGAAAATTGGTGAACAAAAAAATACTTGTTGATTACTAACGCTTGTGACTGTGAACAACTAGGAAAAACAATCAAAGGAGGGCATAGTTAGGTCCACTTGAAGGTTGTTTTTATTATAACCTAGCAATAATAAAAAAATGGATAGAATAGTATATGCACAAATGATACAGTAATATCTAATTATAACATGCTCCAAATAGTCGCTTGATAATTGTTATCTTAATGTGAGCAAGGTGAAAATAAATGTACAATTCTATACATTGAGATTTATAAGTAAAGAATATGCATCCTGATAGGCATGGTCACTAATTCTATTGTAGTATATATTAATGGTGTTGATCTTACTCGATGGACGTGGATAGTATGTTGAGTGCATGTGAAAATTAAGAAGCACACATACAACATGAATAGAAATGTATTAGACGAGAAGTAGGGTATAAATGCAAGATTATGTCTGCTTCAGAGATGAGTCATCACACTTGATGAAATAAAGTGATGGTTATAAGAGTGAATGACATGAAGAATCTTCGTATTGGTCTTAAGGAATGATAAAATTTATCTGACAATATGGAGGGTTAGAACAATGTTAAAACCATACGAAGTGAACAAAAAGTTTGGGATCATGTCCAAAGCCAACCCGACGATTTTTGGGTCGTCGTTCAAAATTCTGTACAAAATTTCACAGTTATATTAAACTTTTCAATGTTTTCATGTACCATTACAAAATAAATATGTAAATGATAGATTTTCCTGTAATTGATCGAAAAATGTTGCAAGTAGAGCCAAAGGAGACCTTATGGCCAAATCCCTATGTCACTTAGATTGGGAAAAGGTTCAGCCCCTAAATCAAGTTGTCACTCAAAATGAGGTGCAATGAAAGCCTTACTTCTGAGGAGATTACATGAGAGAAAGGATATGAAAATAAGAAAACTTATCCAACAGGAATTCTAGATGAAGAAACTGGATAATGATCACTGAAGACGATGTTCATAAAAGGGGAGGAAAACATAATATCCCTTCGTTGTTGTAATATTGTATTGCTTAGAATGATTTATGGTGGAAAATCCATGAGGAATATTGGAACAATTATGTACATGAAATAAATAAATAAATGAGATGTATGTACTTGGGAATGAGACACCTAGACATGAAACTCTTGCCAAAGAAAGAAAACAATATCTGATTGGTAAATGGGATTGGATAATTCTTTCATGATAAGTTTCTGGATGAAATTATAGATAATATTAATGGTTGGAAGAGAACAATTCATTAAGTCTCTTAGCTAGAGACAGATGCTAATATTGGATAAGGATAAAAGGGTTACATGAAAGAAAGGTGAGCTTTTATGGAAAAGCCTAGGCAAGTGGATAAAAAGGTCCACAAAAGATGGATACCTCTAAAGGAAAGTTTATCATGAAAGAAAGATATTAAATACCTATTGAAGGGATCAACATAGGTTGTTGATTCCTTGTCAAGAAATTCCCAGCTCGAGGGTGAACTGGAGGAAAACAGTTTTAGGTTCGGTGGCAAGGTGTCAAATTCTCAATTGTGTGTTCCACACAATGATTCTCGTTAGACTAGTTGTTTTTGTAGTTACTTTTATGGTATATGAAAATATATTGGGATGTTGTCACTGATTGGAAATTTGTCAATATATTTTCTTTTAATTCTTGAGATTTTTAATTTTGTCGATATAGAATATCATTATGATTATGCATGTAATTAATCATAATTGATTTTCCTTGTTCTACATACATTCTATGAAATTAAATTTAAGAAAATATAAGCTTAATTCTATGTGATTGAATTACATATAGGGGGTACATGTAACTATGCAGATAAATTCCAGTACCATATATTTAAGACTACACAATTAGTTGAATACATAACTTGTTTTGTTTACTATTAGCAAGTAGGCAGGTTATGACCTTAAAAAAAGTATGAATTGATGGAATTTATTGTAGGAGTTTGTTAGTTTAACAAACCAAATTATTAGGAAATCGTATTCACGATAGAGACAAAGTTATTGGGTAAGTAAAAATATGAGTTTTTCTTTAAGGTTGAATTTATGATTCGATAAACTATATATATTATTTTTCTACAAAGATAACTATATTAAACCAGATATTGTGGTTATGTTGCATTTAGTTTTGTTAGCTGAATCTTCTAGTTGTTATAATAGAAAGTAAGAATCTAAGGTTTTCACTTCCTGATGGTCAGTGAAAAAGATGATTGTATATTAAAACAGGGAACTACTGAATCAATATTTTGGGAGAATATATTTTCTATTGGAAACCAAAACTAGTGTTTACAGTGTCAATCATTAAACAACTATTGAAATATATGATACACATATCCTTTCTGAATATTGTTTCATCTTTATCGTCAGTAGAACTTTAATTTCACGGTATCTAGAAACATGGATGTTCTATATACATATATGCGTTACAACCGAACATAAAAATCGAGTAAGATTAATAAAGGAAACTTTTATAAGAAATCGGCCAAGATTTACTTCTTCACCAATTAGATAACAAATATGTTGATAGCCATAATCTAGAATTACGTATAGAATGGAAATGAGAAAGAATATAGAATTTCTTGTTTGGAAACCAACAAATAACTGGTAGGCTAACTATCAAAACATAATAGATAGAGCCTTTGATTTTACATGCACAATAAGGGTTATTCGAATCAAGACCACAATAATTACTATGTGGTAATAGATAAGACAATAAGAACTTTTAAAATCTCATTTACAAAAACTAGAGATAATGATTCAGTTACAGTACCTAAAATTGTCTATTTCATCATGAATTTAGTAGTTAAACAATAATCCATGATAAAAACTCATCATATGTTAATCAATGAAGTATCTAAAATAAAAATTGTTATTTTGTTAAAAAGACACAGCTAAATGAAAATGTTAGGAATATAAATATTTGTGAATCTCCAAATGGTGGAGGATGTTATAGTCGAGAGGTTAAGAATATTAAAAAGGGAATGAATGCCACAAATGTCCTTTTTCTGAACATTGTGTGTACACTGTGCAATATGATACTTTAAGAAAAAATTTCCAAGATAATGAAAACCACCATGAATCCAATCCTAGAAAACCACAAAAAAGGGGTATGTAACTAATATTAGCTAGATATTGAAGAGTTAGCGAAACAAGAAATTAAATCCCCAATCAAGGAATTAAACTGACCTGGAAATAAAAAGAGGGCATACTGAGGTTGAATTTAAGTAGTTTATTTATTGGAAATGAAACTTCGATGAAAGGTTGTGTAAACCTGTGAACATGGCATAAGCCTTAGTCATGTATATGCTACAAAATTTCATTGCAAATATCTACAAAAAATTAAGAAATGAAAAATTAAAAAAATATTAACTAAGAATGAAGGGTTTTCCCCCATAAGTTAGAGTGTGCTCCTCTAAATTCCCTCAGAACAAGACCAATCCACTCTATCCATTGAGGGTGAAGGGGAAAGGTCCCAAATTAAGGTGACCAAAATAACCCAAGTTAAATAACCATTGCAAGGCTTGCTTCACCCAAATTGATAGGAAAAAAATATAAATTGTGTTACCTTCTTTTCGAGAATTTCTTTATTATGATAAAGTCCATGACAATGGAAGAACGAATCTTTGGTAACCATAGATAATTGAGGGAACTTGAAAGGAAACCACATAAAATTTCACACTAACTTTCGAGAAGGGTTCCATGCCAGAGTAGTGACCAAGCAAATGCACAATAAACTTGGAAAACATTAACACAAGGAATCAAAAAAGCAAGTATCAATTCAGTACAGTATAATCATAACATAATGGAATCTGAGCTAATACCTGAAGGAACACCAAAAAAATCGCATGAGATGAGGGTCTTCAGAGTTCATTTTCTTTTATGGCCTTCACACACCCACAGATAGCCAGATATCGAATACAAACACCAAGTAGCATGATAAGTCCATCTACCATAGAGAAGATAATGGAAGGGTGTAGCGACAAAGTAGTTAGGGTTCAAAGAAAATGGGATAGGGTGTTGAGAGTAATTGCAACCGTTCGACGTGCAATATTGCATCCCAAGAAAACCATCCAATTGTTGAGACGACAATCACATTGCCTTCATGTGACAGACGTAGGCGCAATGTTAAATTATTGGTTGGTTAGACTTCCAAGGAGAAGTCATACTAGTGAGGGTATAACTGTTGTATAACCTTAATAAATAGTAGGGGTACTATCCTCAAGGAAGGTGGCGTGAGGGTCCTACATAACACTTAGTTCATAATACATTGAATATTAATTTCATTGTGTAGTGGATAGACATCATAAAAATTAAATAACTATAGAGAATGTGACCATATGACAAGACATAACATCTATCTCATCCTGAATACCACCTAGACGCTTATAGGTAACAAAAAAAATGCATAATAGTACTCAACACCATGCTAGCTTATCACATTGAAATAAATGGCATTATGTTTGCATAACTTATACACCATACCACCCAATTAAATTGACAATGGGTTGCACCACACTAGTTGGCCCAGGTCATATAAAATGTAGGTACATTCATACGATGAGAATGATATACCATTAGTGATAAGGTTAAGGGAATTTATATTCAAGCCTTTTTTAAAGATAAAAAATATGAGAGAATAAAATATCTCTAGTACGATGGGTACTTGAGTATATTTAAGAAGTTTTTCATGTGTATGAGCTCCGTGAAATGAATTTAATTTATTAGTCTATCAATCAATGACATTAAACCAAGACAACATTATATTAGTTGTGATATATCTATACATATAAGAATGGACATTGGAAGGTGGTTTAATCATAGCTAATACTAATAAATGTATAGTGAGCCAACAAAAGTAAACTCCATGCGTAGAAATTGAAATCCCAATGTCATGGTGGTAGGTAAAATCAATATACTCTGCTACTTTTATATTCCATATACCACTTGACCATAGACATGGTTGAACCAAATCTTTGTTTTAGCTAGCAACCCACGTGACATATTCCAATCATGAATTTGGGATCTCATGGATAAAACAATCTAAGAAAAACTAATGGAATCCAAAGGTTAAATCAGCTCCACCCTTGCCAAACTATGATCCAGACCAAATCAATAGACCCTACACCGAGACAACAGTCACTCAAGCTTTACTATAATCCACACTGAATCTTTAAACCCTAAATTGAGACTCCACCCTTAGGATTTACCATGTATCTGGCCAAAACCGGTCAAGGGAATCCTAGGCCTTTGGGAATTTTTCTAAAACTACGTCCACCCTGGATTATGAAACCATTTGGAAATTCCAAAGCTCAAAACCAAGAAAACAATCCTATCACACCATGACTATTTGGAAAAATACGACAAGGGTGAAAACCAATATCATAACCCGAAAAATCATGCCACTGAAAGCAAGAGAACAATATACCAACATGAAAATCCATGCATGTCAAAACCACCTAGGAAATCACACACGCAATATGTTACCTGCAAGTATTCCTTTTGAAGTTGCTTGATCTTGCTCTTCCTTGCTTGATATTTACTTTGCTTCCTTTCCTTTGCTTGATTTTTCCTACCTTACTCCAAATCTAGAGTGGTCCAAGAAAAATCTAAAAGTTTCCAAGAGTAAGAGAGAGAGAGAATAATGAGAGAACTCCAATATTGAACTAACAAATGGTACCAAATAATCCTCATATGCATTTTTAGCAAATAAGCCTCTATTTTCTTCATTTTCCATTGTTTTCCTTCACTCTCCTCCTCACATGCTACAGTTGACCTTTAACCTTACTTTTCTCCTATTTTCTGTCACTTGCACAAATAAATGTAGAAAAAATTCCTCTTTGCCTTCTTAATTCCTTTCTAATTTCCTTAGCCAATAAACACATCTAGTAATGCCCACTAGGATATTTTTTCCCAACATTATGCTTGGAAGAAGTGTCATTTAACCATGGACTTATTTCTCCTTTATTAACTTTTATTACATGAACTTTTAACCAGGGTCTGATACACTATAGCACCTACATGCTTTCATATAAACATTGCCCATGCAATTCTCCAACCAAAAGGATTGGTGAAAGTGAGATTTTCAGAACACTTGGCTTCCAATTTTAAATATGTTTATGTTGAAGAGGTTTCTCCTCCAGAAGAACAAATTGAATACTTGGCAGTAATGTTGAAGAGGATAAGACTCGAGGAAACCATAACCTCATTAGCCCTATCATAAAGCATATTCCACTAACGTCAAATCTCATCCATTGATTTAAAAAAAATAAAATGAAATTCCGCAAGCTTACATGTGCGAGGAGTTGAAATAAGTATGCATATTAGTGTAATTCTATCCACATTTCTATCTCTCTTATAGCTATGGTTTCGCTTCTTATGGATAAAAGTCATCGTGTTTGATATTTTAAATATGAAATGATCAGAACCTTAATTTGGAAATTGCATGTGTCTAAATAGTCTTTGACTTGGGTTCGGTTCGTGATAGTTGGGTTGGGGTCGTGATGGTTTTTATAGCCGACCATGCTGCATGTTGAGTTAAATTAATGCATTTTTAGCAAATATATTATTATACTAAATGGTTAGTTAATTTAATTTTTTTTTTAAATTATAATTTATTAAAAATAAAATTTATAATTCATTAAAATTTTAAGATAACACTCAAGGATGGATGTAGTTTTAAGAAACTTTTAGATTGTCTCGTATAAAATTGTTTATAATTACTTATTACTAAAATGTAATATATAAAATCAATATATTGTTTATAATTACTTATTACTAAAATGTAATATATAAAATCAATATTACATGTAAAATAATATATGGATATATATTTATGAAAACATTTATTTAAACATGTTAAAAGAGTAAGCGGAGTTGTGTTCATTTTAAGGATACCTAAATAACTAGAGACTCCACTTAAATGATGAAATCCTTACTTTTAAATGATGACATGATGGTTGTGGCTTATGCCAAGAACATGAACGTTTAACCGGCTTTGGTATTATTGTCGTAGATGATGGTGTTTTGGATGAGTCTATGGAGATTTATGAAGAGTACATCATAGGTGGGCAAGAATTGGTATGCTACCATTATTTAAATAATGGTAGAAGGTAATTAAAGTGGTGGGACATTATCATTAAATCCATAATAAAGCATAAAACCGTTTGATATGTGATAAAAAAATATATATTTAATGAAAAAAAAATAGTGAGTATCATTGAATGCATATTACAAAGGTGGTAAATTAGATAGACATAAATATTGTCACTTTCCCTGCATTCATCATTTTTTTATTTTGCATTTCCATTTTTTTATTTTGCATTTCCATAGAACTACTCAATCTATTCACAATTTGACATTCCTTATACATTCGAGCTTTTCAAATGTTCACAATTTGACATTCCTTATACATTCTAGCTTTTCAAATGTTCCAACTTATAAATATGCATGTTTCAAATATATTAGTGCCATCCCAATGCCCCAATAATATTAAATAACATAGTGAGTTTTCACTCGACACTAACCAATTTAGTAGGATTATGAAAAGAGCAACTACTCAATCATAGCACCATCCACTGATATTGTAACAAGATGTGAAACAATCTATATGTAGTGAATCACCAATGGATGGAAATTTAAATTGTGGCTTTTTACCATTTTTTTAAATGTAGGGAATTTCATATACATTTTTAGTCAATTCTATTTCATGATTTTATATATTAATAAATTTAGAAAATATTAATAAATATTAATTAATCTAAAATTTTTATTGTAATATAAAATTTGAGTATTCACTTTTAATAAATTTGTTTTTAAGAGTTGATAAGTAAAATTCAAATTATGAATTCAGTATATTTGAAGTATACAATTTAGTTTTGGTTATGACGGATTAGACTTTCAATGTGTAAATGTATATTTGAGAATACAAAATTAGAATTTAAAATGCAATGTGAGATTTTGAAAATAGATAAACAAGGTTTTCAAAATGTTATAAAATATCTAAAAATCAGATTATTTGATAAAATAAATAGAATCAAACTTATATAGTCTAGATAATATAGAACTGTTTTAAAAGTGTTGGAAATTGTTAAAAATATTTATGTACTAAATATCAAATATTTTACAATTAGTAGGAATTGCTATTTACAACTTTTGGTAATATCAAATTTGACGAGTGATATAGTAAATGTAAGTACAACATCAAATATTCAAATATGTGGTTTCTTACTCATGGTTGTGTGGTGGTAGTATTACGATTCCTCCTAAGGAATAACACAACCACATTAATAAATGTGGTTGATATACACTGATAGACATATATTAATAGATCATCTTATTACCCTCACAATACTATAAACTACAAAATAAAATTGCCTTAACAAATAAGGTTGTTAAGCATACGCACATGCATTAATTTTTTCAAATCATACAAATCAGATAAAAAAAGAGGCAAAACCCTATCTATTAGAGAAATACAGGAAACCTAGATAAAATATAAAAAATAAAGAAGGGAAACTCTAGCCATGACATGAAGAGAAGGAAAATGAAAATTATGGATCCATCTCAAGGCTTAAATTACTCACTAAAATTTTCATAAATAATTATGAATTTATGTTCAAATTGATTCCAGCTATAACTACCGTACAAAACTAAGAATCTATGATCTAAAAATTTAAATCAATTTTTTAATGATTAAATAAGAGTCCATGGCCATAGAAATTTATATCAAATGCTTTTGAAGAGAGAAAGAAGGAAAACATAGCACGCACTTACAGGAAAGGCTACATTCCTCTGATGTTCATCTCTTTTCTTACATGCTTTGCCTTCTCATCAAAGTCTTGGCATTTGTATTATTAGAATGATTTAAAAAATAAAAGTCACTTTCATTTTAAGGAAAGTTTTTATGTAAAAAACAAACAAACTACAAATAACAAAATCCTCCCACTTGGTTCTCATCATTCGTGCATGCAACTACATAACTATGCCATTTATTGACATCCTATTTTTGTTCTTTACACGCACTCCTCTCTCATCTTAATAAACCAAATCTCACAAAGAAATGAACATAAATCCATTATGGAAAACCCAAAGAGAAAAATAAAAAGAAATATAAAAGATAAAACATATTAAAAAAAACGTACAACACAAACAACAAAGAGGCATGGACATGAAAAATAGATGGGAAACAAAAATTCATATGCATGTCTCATGTCTTCCTCAATTGACACTCTTCTCCCATCTCAACAAACCTACACTCTTCCTCCACTCGTTATGACTTTAACTTGTTGTCTATGAGAAAGAATGTAAAGTAAAAAATACATAGAGAATGAACATGAAACAAGAATAGAGAAAACGACTCTTCTCATCATTTAAAAATTAGTTGAATAAAACTACATAGGAGAATAGGAAACAAACAACAATAAATGACTAGAGAAAGTTCCAACTAAACTCAAGTGAAACAAAACCACCTATGACACCTAGTAGATAGTGAGATTAATTATCTCAACACCCCTTCCTAATCTCAACCGTTACAAGTATTTGAACTTACAATGTGCAATTTCTCTCTTTGAAATTAAAATACATTTTTTTCCCAACGGTTTTGTGAAAATATTTGCAAGTTGATCTCTTGAACCATAAAATTCAGGTAAGATATCTCCATCATTTACAATCTCATGAATGAAATGAAAACATTTGTGAATGTGGTTGATCTTTTTATTGCGGACATGATTTTTTGATAAAGAAATCACAAAATTGTTATCATACTAAATAGGCATTGGCCCCTTTTGAACATTTGAAAGATCCTTCAATAGTTTTCTTAGCCACATTGCTTGAAAAGTTATTGAACTGGTAGCTACATATTATGCCTTTGCAGATGATATTGAAACGATGGGTTGTTTCTTGGATTCCCATGAGATTATATTTTTTCTAATGTGAAAACATACCCCCATGTGCTTTTGTGATCATCTAAATTACCTCCATAATTGTTGCCTATATAACTAGGAAGTGAGCAATTTTCTGAATGTGCGTAGAAAAATCCATAGTCAACTATTCCTGCAACATATCTTAAGATCATTTTTGTGAACTTCCAATGAGAAATCTTTGGTGCTTCCATAAATCTGTAGACAAAACTAGCTGGAAACGGGATATCAGGTTTAGTTGAGGTGAGGTACAATAGACTACCAAATAGAATTTTATACAATGTGGAATCACTTGGTGGTGCTACATCTTGTTTTCACAGCTTGGTGCCTAGAGAAATTGGAGTATCAACTAGTTTGAAAATGGTCATTCTAAACTTTTAGAGGAGGTCAATGGAATTTTTTTGTTGATAAACAAAAATTCCGTTACTATATTTATCAATTTCAATGGATAAGAAGTATTTCATGAGCCCTAAATTAGTCATATCAAAATATGTTTGCATTGTTGCTTTGAATTATTCCAACATCATATTGCCTGTATAAAGAATATCATCAATATAAGTGAAAACAATGAGAATTTTACCTTCATGAGTTTTGGTATACAAAGTTGGCTCATGGTTGCTTCTGCAAGAACCTCTTTTGATGACATAAGTATCGATGTGACTGTACCAAGCTCAGGGAGCTTGTTTCAAGCCACACAAGGCTTACTTCAACCTGTACACCTTATGCTTCGATAATAACCCTCCATTATTGTAATATTGTTTTGTCTAGATTGAATTTCGATAGAGAGACTGGTGCAAAAGCCATGGAAAATATCAGAATACATATGTAAATGAAAATTTTATTAAATTAATGGAATATAAGTATTGGGAATGAGACACCTATAAAATGAGATTCTTGCCAAAGAAGTATAAACAACTATCTCATTAGAAAAATGAGATTGGAATATTCGTTAATGATAAGAATTCTAGATGAAGTTCTAGATAAACTTAATGGATGAGAGAGGAAAACCCATTAAGTTGCTTAATTGGAGAAATATGCTAAGATTGGATAAAGCATAAAAGCATCACATGAGAGAAAGGAGAGATTTTATGGAAAGTCCTGGGAAAGTAGATAGAAGGTCGACAAAAGTGTGACGTCGCTAAAGGAAACTTTGTCATGAAATAAAGGTATTAAATACCTATTGAAGGGATGAACTAGTGAATTTTATTCTCTGGCAAGCTTATCTCAGCTAGGGGGTGAACCAGACGAACTCAGTTCATGGTTGGGTGGTGAAACCAGTGGTTCATTCCCAAGTGACTTTTTAATAGTATATCTGGTGAGATTGTCTATGATGTATGTTTTTATTTTTCAATTAGTATATTATTGTTGAATTACTTAAACATCTTGTTAATATTAATTTATTCGTTGTAGTATATTACTCTTGTGGGAATCCAGTAAAGAATTTGTAAGCTTTGATCATTAACATTACTTTTGAGACCTACGGAAGTTGGAAGTTATAGTAGATCAAGCAATGGATATGATATTCAAATGAAGCAATAAATGAGTCACATAGCTAAAAGGAAGATGAAGTCATGATTGTATTATGGAAATTGTTAGAGTCTACATGTCATGTATAAATATACAACATGCCATTCATATAGAAATAAAAATATCAGAGATTTGGTCTAAGTACCTAAAATATATGTCTCTTTTAATATCATATGCTAATGTAGTGGGTTTGAGGCATACATAAAATAATGTAACTATGGGAATTAATTTATTCAAACATATATATCCTTTGAGTTTTACTCTGGTGATGTTTAAGTTCACATAATTGGCATATGATAAACCGAGTACGTTATGTGGTTATAGCAAGTAAATAAAGTAGATAAAGGAACCCAAGAAGGAAGAGTTCCATTTAATGTGAAAAATACTATGAGTGAATTTTGTCAAATAGGCACTAGCATGTCCAACAATTACAGGTGGGAAAAGATAAGACATTAGCCACCTATTACGAACAAGATAACAAGTGTCAATTTTAGGTAATAGTCAATTAATACTATAGAACTATAGTTGGGACAAGAGAGGGTTGAGAGGAAACAATTTAAAATTTCCACATAAATTAATGACCTAGATAGCAGGTATTACTTCAAAAAGTTTTCATCTAGAGGGTAGACAACAATGCGCTGCACATGTTACAGTGGAACACTGTTACAGGGAAAAGTGTCTACACAGAACTACTTATCCCACTAAGGTGTGATAGCTACCTTAGAAACAAACAAAGTAAAGATATTTTCGTTTTTCCTTTACGAAGTATAGATGAGAGAAGAACAAAGAAGACTAGCCTCTATCTTGCGCTAATCTCCTAGTTCAATTCCTCTCTTCATAGTCTTTCGCTACTTGTTCCCTTGCACGCCTAGCTTCAAAGAGTACCTGTAAGATCACAGTAGCATAGCACTATACAAGAACATGGATCTATAATCATAAACAATCTAGGATCAGATGTAAATTGACCATACAAATGCATAAAAACATAAATTACACAAGAGTATGGAGGAAAACTTGAATAGCTTTTATTGATAAACAAGAAAGAGCCAAGGGAGTTACAACCAGTTGTTCTGACCCAGCATCATCCTCTCAGCAAGGAAGCCCCTCTTAACCTCATACAAAGCTTAGATCACCCAACAATCTGATGTTGTCTCAAGAAACCAACAACAATTCCTTACAATATGCGAAATTCCAGCCTCCGGATCTCTGGGATGAGGGATCCATATATAGATATCTGTAAGGGAGATGAGTCAGCTTGTGATTTGATTAGTGTCTTCCCTCTGATAGTTCTTGCTTCCCCTTGGAGATTGATGATGTCTTACTCATCGTTGGTCGAATTCAGAGAGGCAAGTGTCACAGGAGAAGTTTCTGGAAGTTTCCATGCCTCTACACCTTGCGGAATGACACTGCCATTTGTCACTTCTTGCCCATCGCACCCCATAGAAGGGCTTTTTGAAATGCAACGCACCCACACAGTGTGTTTAGGTGAGATGCAATGCACTTTGCCTATGGAGCAGCTGAAATGATCCTGTTTTGACCAGTTCTGAGTAGTTTTTCATGGAGAACTTCTGGGAGAAGCTGTAATCAGTTGACCTTGTCCCTTTAGGGGTTAGAACAACACTTTTAGGGACTTAGGAGCCCTTGGTTTATGGACATTTCATGCTTGGGGTTGTAGTGCCCAAAAATGTCTATAACAGTTGCCCCCTAAAGCATGAGGTCGTTAATCTTTTGATGTCGGGTGAAATGCTTTATTATGAGGATCCAAAGTTCTTTCAAGCTAGGAGGAGACTTGTAATAAGATACAATACAATACATTATGTTCATAATATTTTCATGATCTAGCTGAGGCGGGCATTCCCATGCTCAGCTTTATAAATTCATTTTCATGTACATAGGACAGACAATCATCTGAGTGTAGACTAATGATTCTCATAGAGCCATCATCCCTTTGATTGGATGATTATCTGTGCAGCAATGATGTACATTTGATGTCTTTATTTCCCTGAATATATATCGTAGCTCGGATGGATGAAACTAGATCTGGGGTCTTCAATCTCATTCGATCTTCACTCGAAGTACAAGTCTATCCATGTGAGAGATGTTCTGGAGTCGAACACGGAAAGACATAGCCTGATTACCATCCAATGATGTAAGCTATTAACAGGCGCGAGAGGAATCACCGATAATGATAATGACCCTCAAGGTACTGCAGTACAATTCACGTGGTGTGAATAAAGGACTTGGCATCGAACACCACGCAAAATATTTCGGTCGAAGGCCATTGATGTAAACCTGTCGTCGGAAGTGAGAAACTTGCCATTGAGGCATGAAAGCTTTAAAGTACTGAACGGGGTGTTCCTACATCGACTTCTTGGATAATGAGCTGATGTCGACAAGAAGTGATCTGTCACAGGAGGGCCTTAATGAATCCCACATCAATGACACGGAACGGAGAAAATGATTTTAATGGAGGTGAAAACGATCTGATGACATACGGTTCAGGGTGGCAGTCATGAAAGAATAGAGTGTAAATGTATTGTAGTCGGTGAGACACAGGTGAATTCTCTGAATGACTTCTCTTGAACATATCGGCAACACTGACATGATGGATTGGTAGCATTACCCCAAATGTGGATGGTGTGATGGGACCATGGTGATGTGACGGTGAATGAAACAACCGAACCCGACTTGGATGCGAAGCGAAAGTGTCGTGTTCAAGAGCAACTTGCTACCAACAAAGTTTCTTCAAGTTTTCTTTCCAATTTTCCCCAGTCATTGCTGACCAGTACCTCTTTATTTTTGTCAAGCTTGAGGAGGATAACATATGCTTGTTCTATAATTTGCCTGACGCTATGTTTTAACGAGCCTAGCGATAGTGAAACTCGTTCTTATCTGCTATGGACAAGTTTATCGCTATTAAGTTTTAACGAGTTTAACGACAAAGATAACTCGGTCCTTTTCAATTTTAAAGAGTCTGAAAAGGAATGTAAAGGAAACTCCAAAATTCCTTTTTCATCATCTAATCCCTTAAGTCCGAAAAAGTATAAAACAATACAGAAGGGATGAATTTTCGATACTTTTAACGAGCCGAACAAAACAAGTGCTCTATATTTTTGTGTAATAATCCCTCAGGTCCAAAAAGATTAAAATTTAGAGGAGGGATAACACTTCCAGTCCCTTTAACAAGCTGCGGAGGCCAATGGCTCAGCAATATTTTCATATTTTACGAGTCAGTTGAAAAGAGCTTAAAAGAGACTCGTCTTTTGAGGAACGAGTGATAAAATTGGGTAGCAGCTGATTCTAGGTAAGGTTTGGAATTTTCCAATCACGGCAGTGTTACAAGGATGGTTAGTGAGATCACTCTTTGCAGCTGTTCCTCAAAAGGGGTAAACAATCAAATGGAGGTGAATGATCAGCCAATACATAGTGGAGGCGATGATGAGAACACGACCAAGGCTTTTAAAGGCTGAAGTAATACATTCACGATGGTTATTTACTGGGAAATAGTTCATTTTTTAGTGAGCTTAAACGCGGGGGGGAACATTTGCTCATGGCTTATGTTTATTTTTTAACGAGCTTGAACTATGCGCTAAAACTGCTCGATTAATCCAGTCATATAATAAGAATGTCCCATTTAAAAACGGCAATCTTTAGAGTTTTGCCCCACATCCTTTCTTTATGCAAGTTAGGAAATGACCAATCATATGAGTTTAAAGGGTTAGAGGACCTACAAATTTAAAAAAATAAATAGTCGCTCTTTGCTTGCATGTCAAAAGGTTTGCATGCCCCCAGGTATAAAATAAAGTTTCAAGGCCACCTTTTGTTCAACCGACAAAACATTTGTTTTATCAGGAAAGGTAATCCTCTTTCAGGTTACCAAAGATTGTTCTATTCACAATGCAAACAAAACACTTCTTCAGCGATGTCTACCGAAATAGACAAAGGTGAGTGGAGGAGACTACTCCACTCACATAACTTTGACGAGAGAATCTTGTTCCAGAATAACTCCCTCTTCTAATCATAGACGGGAGTACATACCAGTCATATATCTCTCGCGGAAACCTACCCTACCCGAAGCTTTCCTGCCGAAGCAGACCAGGGTGCATGCCCCTTGGGATTCAGTCATGTCCCCCGAATCACTCGCGCTCATCAGGCGGACGGACTGGAGATTGATGAGACATTCCTTGTGTGAAAAGACCATTCATGGATGGCATATGACTATTTGCTCTATGTGATCTGGGAAATGAAAGCTAGTCTACGAGCTTGACCACTCTTCCTTCGTGCGGAAAACACATTACTCTAAAGAGTGAGGAGATAATCGCTCCCATGCAACAAATATAGTCTCGTCCAAGGAGTATATTATAATCCAGGGGTCCTTGAACTACCGTTACGTTCATGTGAATGGTTTTCCCTCTCAATGTTATGGGCACATTGGGAAGGATCCCTAACGGTCGACTGGTTCCTTTGTCAAAGCCTGTTAGATTTCTCATCTCAGGCAAAAGCGATGGCGAACCAAGCGCTTTCCAAGCAGTCGAGGAAAGGATACCCACATAAGCCCCTTCATCTATGATGGTACCAGCCATAACCATTCTATATACTTGAGCAATAATTGGGAATGGTACACTAGCTGGTAAACGGGGTCTGCCTAGTTGATTCCAGTCGAAGGAAACAACTAGGTTGCTTAGAGGTGGGACCGAATAGACGGTCGGGTACGACTCTGACGAATTTCCTTCCTGCAGTAAAGGAATGGGTAAATTGCCCCCATGTTCATCGGAGTCTGTGCTTACGAAAAGAATTTGGACGGTGTCATCCTTATTCTCTTCTTTGACTGTATCATTTGAATATGGAACCTCTGAAGGCAAGACCAGGTCAACTTCCGCCTCGACCTTTTGACTTTCGTTTGGCATGGGTTCAGATGGTTTTTCTTCAATGATAGATACTTCGGCTGACCACCTGAGTGGGCCAGCCAGCTTTTCAACTAGCGACGGACTCGGCAAGAATTTTTTATATCCAGGAGGAAGTCGTAACAGTGGGACTGGACGATCGTCCAAAAATCTTTTAGCCTCATCTAAGAAGGGACAACGGTGGATGGCGTGGTCACCTTCGCACAGTTTACAAGGAAATCTATATTTTCCTTTTTGTCCTGGGGCTTCACTTTCACTAGTCGACGGTGTGCTTTCAACATGATCATCAGAGGTTGACGACACCGGGTTGTGCAAACGAGGAGACCAGTCCCTTAAGATCTGAGGGATGCAAGGAAAATCTCTATGATAGTGGTCTTCTTTGCAAATGGCACATGGCGATTTAGGCCTGGTCGGTGCAGTGTGCAGATTTTCGCTAGACGATGCCTGGTTGCCCCCTTTCACTTTTAGCTCCTTCTTCTTCTTCTCTTTCTTCTTCTTTTCCTTCTTCTTCTCAGGTACTTGATTTTTGGCTTTACGAACCCCGTCAAGAGAAGAAGAAGGAGGAGAGGAAGAATTGGAGGAAGTAGAAGGTTGGTGGGTAACTCTGGATTTGTCTAGTCGCTGACTCGATTGTTCAGGAATTGCAGTGTTCTGAACGACAGAGGTTGAGAGGAGCCATACGGGCAAGCCGATTGTCAATCCTGGAAGTGAAAATGTGGCCATATGGGGTGCACCGACATCTCCCCAAGAGGAGAAGGGACTAGGATTTCCTCCAAGGGGAATTCTTTGGTTGGTGGGTTCCATTTTCTCAACCTAAGATCAACGTAGGGAAAGGTGATGATTATTCTGTTTAAAATAAATTTTAGACGCTTTGACACAACTCGTTTTTTCAATTTTTAAGAGTCGAGAAAAAACAAAAGATGACTCTAGTCGCCTTCGATTTTTAATGATCCTGAAGTGACAAGTGCTTAGATGGACCTTTTCCATTAAGGAGTCTGAAAAGGAACGGAAGGGACTGCTCTGGAAATCTAGGTAGAGGGATTACAAAACCAATTGCAAAACTGTAGAATACTTTTTACGGTACGACACTCAATCTTCTCGAATGTTGTGTTCAGTGCATTGCGATCGATAGGGCGACAGACACGGCTTCCTATGGATAAAGGATTAAGCCTATTGTGGTCTCCCAAAATATACTCGACGGTACGTGGGAGCACAAGTCCGTACTGGCACTTATCGTCTCAAAGTGGAGGAATCATCCAACCATCAGTGAGAACAACAGTTACCAGGCTTTACGACGCCGGAATACGTCTCTAGCCTAGACTTCTAAATGTTGTGTGTTAGGTTCCAAAGCGTTGTTAGATTCATTGAATTTATTTTATAGTTGATCTTGTTTATGATGTTTGCCTTTCAGGTTCACCGCGAGATGTAGATGTGTAATTCATAAAATGCAATCTAAGATGATAAATATCCTTTTATCTTCTTTGTGTAATGAAAATCCTAGCTACTATGGAAAGAGAGACAATATTCTTTCACAAAGAGCAAAGAGCACACTCTAGATGCACTTTCCTAAATCAAACCAATCAAACAGTCTAAATGCAAATGCACATACATGTATTTGTTTTCGGCTTTCTTAGTATGTCAATGGAGAAATGAAAGCTAATGCACAAATCTGAATTACTTTTCAAGCGACAATTACCAACAAGTTTCTTTTCGAAATAAAAAATGGAGACAATCACAACACTTTACGATCTGGAAATGAATACTTTCTTTCGACACTAGAAAAATTACAAATTCAGACCAAATACAATAGTAATAGGATAATCGACTATCTACAACAACCAAACTCTTTCCTATGACTGAAAACGACACTTGCGACGCTTTCAAATCAAAGGACGACAGTATGATTACATTACTTTTTCAAAGGAGAACTGAAAATGACTCAACAAATACACAAAAATATTTACAGTTCTTTTGTACAAAGGAGGCAGAATAACAGCAAGGAAAAGGGGTTTCAAACAGAGATATACTGATCACAGGCAGCAAAATTCATGAATAGAACTGGAAAGAATGAATCATAGAAACCAAAACTGAACAATGCCTAGTCTGATCAACGCACCTGTAACATAGGGAATTTGAAATGAAATGCACCTACTACACTCAGGAAGTGCGCTAAATTTCAGATTCACAGAACAGTACTTGCGTTGGGCCAGAGACGAGACTTTGCTTGGGTTTCGGGTCACAGTTTGGAGTTTAGTTCATGGGTTTTGGCTAAGCAAATGGTAATCAGTAATGCAACAATCAGGGGTAGATCTAAGGAGGATCTAAGAGCTATCACAAAGGGCAATCAGAGAGTTTGTAAATCAGTTGTTTAATTTATAAATAAATCCTGGAGATTGACTGAAGCGGCATTTATCTACTTTGCATTTGCATAGCAAATGCAGTTCGAAAGCTACCTGGCTTGACTTCAGGCTTCGTCTGTAAGTGATTTATCTACTTTGCATTTGCATAGCAAATGCAGTTCGAAAGCTACCTGGCTCGACTTCAGGCTCCGTCCGTAAGTTTATAAAATAGACAACAAGGAAGATAAACAAACAAACTAATTCGTCCCCCAGTGGAGTCGCCATTTTGTTACAGGGAAAAGTGTCTACACAGAACTGCTTATCCCACTAAGGAGTGATAGCTACCTTAGAAACAAACAAAGTAAAGCTACTTTCGTTTTTCCTTTACGAAGTATAGATGAGAGAAGAACAAAGAAGACCAACCTCTGTCTTGCGCTAATCTCCTAGTTCGATTCTTCTCTCTCTTGATAGTCTTTCGCTACTTGTTCCCTTGCACGCCCAGCTTCACAGAGTACCTGTAAGATCACAGTAGCATAGCACTATACAAGAACATGGATCTATAATCATAAACAATCTAGGATCAAATGTAAATTGACCATACAAATGCATAAAAACATAAATTACACAAGAGTATGGAGGAAAACTTAAATAGATTTTATTGATAAACAAGAAAGATCCAAGGGAGTTACAACCAGTTGTTCTGACCCAGCATCATCCTCTCAGCAAGGAAGCCCCTCTTCACCTCATACAAAGCTTAGATCACCCAACAATCTGATGTTGTCTCAAGAAACCAACAACAATTCCTTACAATATGCAAAATTCCAGCCTCCGGATCTTTGGGATGAGGGATCCATATATAGATATCTGTAAGGGAGATGAGTCAGCTTGTGATTTGATTAGTGTCTTCCCTCTGATAGTTCTTGCTTCCACTTGGATATTGATGATCTCTTACTCATCCTTGGTCAAATTCAGAGAGGCAAGTGTCACAGGAGAAGTTTCTGGAAGTTTCCATGCCTCTCCACCTTGCGGAATGACACTGCCATTTGTCACTTCTTGCCCATCGCACCCAATAGAAGGGCTTTTTGAAATGCAACGCACCCACATAGTGTGTTTAGGTGAGATGGAACACACTTTCCCTATGGAGCAGCTGAAATGATCCTGTTTTGGCCAGTTCTGAGCAGTTTTTCATGGAGAACCTCTGGGAGAAGCTGTAATCAGTTGACCTTGTTCCTTTAGGGGTTAGAACAACACTTTTAGGGACTTAGGAGCCCTTGGTTTATGGACATTTCATGCTTGGGGTTGTAGTGCCCAAAAATGTCTATAACAAACACTATCAATGTGCAGGAGGTTAATCAAAGTAACAATAGAATATACATAGCTACACCCTTACTCTCAATAAAGGATCATATAGAAGCCATCTAGTTAAATGATTTAATACCGATCATGAGAGAAAATTGAACACATTAATATTCGAACAAACATAAAAAACAGTTGAATATAGAGAATGCAATTTACTATGCTTTACAAAGTTTACATCAAAATAGTATCTCCCAAATTAGCATCTCGTTATCTAAAACTGTCAATAGAATTCGTAGTACCAAAGACAAGATATAACATACAATAATTATATGTTTGAGATTACATGAGAAAGTAAACAAAAGCCTCGAGGGGGTAAAATCTTAAAATTAGACTTACAATCGTCATTTGACAACGTTTACTAAGGGAATGTTGTAAATAGAACATAAGCATAATTCTGGTCATATGGTAGTATTGTTTAAACAAATTCTAGACCCCATGTGAGAAAGTTTTGTAACCCGATCCTAGAATAAAATGTCAAACAAACCTGAGAAAAGGGGAAAACTTCCAGAGAATGAGCATATATTTATATGGGTGAATGAGATAAATAAGTCACCGATTATGCCGTTTCAACATGTGTAGGAGCAACAAAAAAAAGAGACTCATCGTTAAATGAATTGAATAAAAAGGGCAAAGAAAAATAAGAGGGAGTACCTAACAGAGGGGTTGAGTGTTTAGTTTTTGGAGAAACCCATTAAATCATTTAAATGTGGCAAGTTATGTGAAAGCCTCAAATCATGATAACGATTTTCCTACACAACCAAATGTAAATCATCAATTTTAATATAAAAGAATGTTACATAGTAAAAGGGATAGGTTATATTTAAGAAAGTCAAGGAATAATAGAGAGAAAAGGATAAGTTGATGAATCGAGAAATCCAGAATCATAACAAAATATTACCTATGGGTTATGAAGTAACGATGAATTATTAAAAGATAACCCTTGTATTTAATGAACTCTAGAATGATTTTAAACGAAATCAAATAACCTCATAATTGAATGTACCGATCATGCATGCTAAGGATTGGATATTGACATTCAACACCCATACCTTTCAAATTAAGTTATTTAAACAGTGAAAATGAAAGAAACTGACATGGGAATGTTGGGAAGGCGTAACCAGTATAACTACCATGATGGTGTAACTGGAACAACTATTTCCATGGATGACTAAGATGGCTACACTAGAGAACATCTACATAATAGAAACTAGGTAACAATAATAGTATATAACCAAGGTGTGTGCCTTATGTGAGGGGAAAGAAAATTTCTTGTAAATATATTATATAGAAAAGAAAAATGAAATAAGCCGAATACCACCATGGTTAAGCCTCTTACTTGAGATAGTAAGACATATTCAATAAGGTAACCCATGCTCCTTTGGGTGCTACTATTAAAAGTTAAATTGTCACCTTGCAAAGTCCGACACAATATAGGGAAGAATAATAATAAAGGATTTTAGCGTGGAAAAGTAGTAAACAAACTAAGTTCATATTTTACCCAACAATATCTATATATATATATATATATCTATATATATATATATATATATATATATATGTTTCCACTTTACCTTTCCTTCTATGTATTGGACAACAATGTCTGGGACTCTCTGTACACTTTGGGATAAAAGAAAAGAGACCCATTTAGTCGATTAAGGACTAGATTAGTTGTGAGACATTATTGGAGGCACAACGTACTCCCCAATTTAGCCTCAAACCAATTTGGAACACAGTGTTCCATATATCTAGGATAATGTTGAGCAAGTGGCCTTGAAAATATGGAACACAACATCATCCAAGAGCAAACTTAGTTAACTTCACTAGGTAACCTCTACAAAAAGTAAATCAAAGTTCAAAGGGAAAACAAATGGAGATTACCTACACGGAATGCTACAAAAAATACTGGTCACTGTCTCTTCCTCTGGACTCTGTGCATGACTAAAAACCTAGATGTTATGCATGTATAACAACAATGTGACAACAACTCCAGACAGTGAATGCTAAGGAAGAGAACGTGTCGAAGGGTTTAGGGTTCCAGGTGTTAGGCTAACCCGAAATTCAATATTAACCCTCGATGGAAATCATTTCATCGCTGTCATCTACCTACGCGGTACTTATCACATGAAGATCACATGATAAACAAACACGTGGCTGAAGGGTATTAGCGGGTGAAGTTTTACTGAAAATTGGCACATGGAGTTCATTTATGAGATATGGGGAGTCGAGAAAAGGTGTTAATAATGTCTAAACATAACGTATAATTAAATAAAATGTTTATAGATTGCGATATAACTCCAAGGAACTATGCATTATAAACATAACAACATTGAAGTTATCACCTTTAGAAACTGGGTGAATACCACACCGCAACATCGGGAGTATGGAACATAACCGTTATTCGTTAGTGTATAATAATACTAGAGAAAGGGGGTATAGTAAAAGGTAGTATACAACCTTTCATATGTCCAATGCCTCATGGTAGTTGATGATATAATTCATTTCCTACTTTTGTATGAAAAATAAATATATATTTGTAACCAATTATTGGGTCATTGTAACGAGAGGAATAAAGGGAAAAGACATGAATATAAACAGGTAGTATTGGCTAATCATCATAATTATAATAAAATATAATGATAGTAGAAAAACAAAGAGGGAATGATATTGATGCGACGAACAACCATAAGAAAAAAAAAAAATTAAAAGAATTAAAAAATCAGTACTATAATGGGAGATGTGGCAGCTCCCAAACTAGAAATTCAAAATAAGGAGGTCAACCCACATAAAATTCTTCCTGAATATGTACCATTTAAGGGTGAAAATGTGAAGTTGGGTTACACTTTTTTCCCTTTTTTGAGAAAAATGAAAATCATTTTTAGAAGTTCTTCAACTTTCGGAAAGCCAAAGCAATTTTTATGTTTAGAATTTCATTTTAGAGTAAAAAGAAAACTTATCAGAAATTTTATTATCTTTATATAAGTTATTTTTTCGGATTTTTTTATTCACATTTGATATGTCAACTTAGAAATTGTTTAACTATTTGTTCTTTAAAAATCACGGGATTCACAACACGTCATGTTTCTGGACACTAGTGTATTCTTTGTTAAATTTTCGTTTTTGAAAAAAAAATGTGTTGCAACAATCTAGACAAACTATACTTCGATATCGTTACGTTTACGAAACCAACTGATGCACATCATAATTACTAGAATTTTTGGAATTGAACCAATATGAAAAACTGTAGATTTTGAAGATGTTTAGTTGAGCATCTAATTTCTCAACATATTAGTTATAAATTAAAAATCTAAAAACTATCTTATGAAACTAGCTCACAAAAAGATAGAAAAACTAGATCAACCTCCTTTACATTACACAAATGAAAAATTCTTGGATGACACAAAGGACAATACCACCTTTCCATATATAGGAGTCTAAGTGGTTCCAATATAATCAGAGCCTACATGACAATAATATTGTAGCGGCACAACAATAACAATAGTGGGCTTCTATGGGGCACAATAATAACAACATGGGGACTACATGGGCACAACAATACAATAAGGGGGTTTCACTAATAACAATAAGAGGCTAAACTAGTAATATATGGACCTAACGTGTCCCTCTCCTTCAAAAAGTGTTGTCCGCGACGCTTGAGTAGTTATGGATTCTTCTGTATGAACTTCTCATCCTCACATGTGGAATCTTCAGTGGGTAAGTTCTTCCACTTGATGAGATACTCTGAAATTGATCGATTTCATAGCTATCGAGTTCTTATTTCCATGACTACTTTAGGTTCCAGTATGATTTTTCCTTCCTCGTCAAGTTCCGACAATATTGTTTGAACTAGGAGCTTGTCACATATAACCTTCTTTAAGCATGAAACATGGAAAATTGTGGCCACTTGGGAAGATGCAGGAAGCTCCAATTTGTATGCCATAGTACCAATATTTTGTAGCACTTTGTAAGGACCATAGTACTTTGGTGATAATTTATTATCCTTCTTAGCTCACTTGAGCAACATTTTTTTGTATGGTTGTAGTTGTAAAACTACACAGTCGCCTATGTCAAAACTTCTTTCACTGCAATGTTGCTCAGCCTATTGTTTCTTTCGATTCTACGCGAAAGTGAGGTTATCCTTTTTCTTCTTTATATGTCCTTCTATCTTGAGAGTTTGAGGAGTGGTAATGCCTGCCAATGCATTACAAGATATTGTTGGATTCATTTATTCTTTATCTGGGGTGGTTCCTGGTGTATATCCTCTTCTTTTGATGTTTCTTGATCCTTTTCTTCCTCCTCTTCACAATCAATGTAAAATAATTTATTCTCAGCACACTTATGACCTTTAGTGTATTTTCTATCACAACTGTAACAAAGGTCATTTTCTCTTTTTCTTCCAATTGTTGTGGTCTCAACCTTGTAGGTTGTGGAAGGCTAGGAGAAAAAACACTTCCATCTTTATAATTGTGAGTGGTAGGATTTCTTGTTGCCATAATTTTTCTTTCAATTTTTCTTTCCAACATGATTACCTTCTCCAATGAATCAGTTTCCCAAAGATGAACCTCATGTTAAATGTTATCCTTTAAAGACCCTATGAATACATCAATCCTCTGCTTCTCTAGAATATCATTTACCCTTATATTAAATTTTTGGAAGTCCTCAATATGCTCTGCCATTGAACCCTTTTGTTTGAGATTTATCAATTGGCTAAAGAAGGTGCTTTTCTTTGTATCCTCATAATGTGCTACCATTTTCTCTATGAAAATTGACCAACTAACAAGTGGTTTATGAGAACAAATCCCTTTATACCATAAACATTGATTCAGTTCTAAATATAAAGATGTAATACGTACCTTTTGTAACAGTTTCACATCCTGCAGATCAAAATATTTCTCCATCTGTAGTATCCATGTTATGGGGTCCTTGCCATCAAACATCCTCATATCGATCTTTGGAATATGGTGGGTCTTCAATCCAATGTTAGATTCTATGAAATCATGAGTAACATTTATTTTTTTCTCATCATGAGTTTCCTCTACTACCTTTTCATCATTAGGAGGCCTTCCTTGTAGCAGCTTTGTCCCACCTTCCTTCAAGCCTTCCTTTGTCTTTCTTCTACACTTTGGATCGGTTTCCATCCTAGCAATCCCACTGTTCCTTCTCCTCAACTGTGATAACCTACACATTTTTTCTATTACACATATAGAACTATGTGCCATATCATCATGCACTACCTGGATCCATACGAGTACCATATATACCATTTTTACATAGTACCACTTGTATAACTTGTACATAATACCAATTCCCATAGCATCACCTGCATGACGTAAACCTTATCCACATGTTTTCAACCATGTTATTGTTATGCTAAAAATTTATTCAATTATTCATGTTACATTTAGACAAGTCTAATCAAACCATGCTTGGTTGGTCGACTAGAGAAAAACAAATTTCATGGACCTCTTCAATTTCTACAACCAGAGCATAAGTAGATAATTCTTTTATCGATTATTCAAGTGCTTTTATTTAGCTAATCACTTTCATATATCTTATGGTGGCACGATAATTTCAACAAAATAGAATCATAAAGGTAATCATTCATACTACAACTTTATCATACCAATAACTTTGAGTTTTGGGATTAAATCTATCACTTATAAACCGTTTTAACAACAATGAAATATGACCTCCGCTTGACTAGGATAGTTAGTCTAGTATGGACTTCAATGTTATCTTTGAAGTCTAATAGCAACCTTAACGTTGTCAAACCAAGAAAATAATCATTGGGTACTCAAAGTTACTTCACACGTAAACTAATAATGTTATATGATTTATTGTTACTCTTTTATACTTCTTCCAACACATTGTTGGCCATGAATAATTTCGTGTATGTCCAAAACCAATTGAAAAATTAGTATGAAATTACATACACTTCCCATATATTCTCAATTCCACAACCTCCAATTTTTCTAGGCACTATGTGTACCAAGGTGTGATCCTAGGGTATTTACATGTTAACACCTCACTTAACATTAAATCAATCCTAGAAACAAAGATAGTATAACTCATTTATCAATTATCAAAAGCCACTTGTCCGCAGAGGGTAAAGAATTGATTGCTTGCTTCACAAAAGGTGAGCAAGGAGATGTAAGGTTAACATGAATCCTTTCATTGTTTATGCAATACTTGTTATGTTGCACTTTTCAAAACTAGACAACACTATTAATGCAATCAGACGATAGATTCCTTCAAGATTGTAGGATAGGAAATACGCATTTCATATTATATGGTTGTCCCAATATCTTTGGTGCACAACAATCTTGATTACGACTGCCACTTTATCCATCATCTTCTTATCTTAGCAACAAATTATTGTATGATTTTTTATCCTATTTCTTCCTTGTCTAAAACATTTTATATGTTCCATTTTACTTGATACGTGTATTATTTTACTACTAGCCTAAGATCCATAGGCTATATTAATGTGAAAACTTATGGTTTACCAAATATTGGTTTATTAATTCGGACCAGTCTTGTTCCAAATGTAGTGTACCATTTTTGCTATTCATTTGGTTGTTATGAATTGTTCTCTTTCCAACACCACCATATCCAGACTTTTTTTTTCTTTTATATTGTTATAAGAATGTATAGTTTGTTTATATATACATACATATCATTGTAACCTTGTCCCTCCTGAAGAAGTACATTTTCGAGATCTACCATCCTTCTACTGAAAGCATATTTTCTCTTGCTACAAATTGGAAAAGTCCCTATTTATGGGTTATTATTAACGGAAATCCATTTATATTTAGATTGATACATACATCAATGTTGTGGAGTTTGACACTTTGGGATTGAGTGAACTGTTAAGAATGTGCTCTTAAGATTAATACCTTCTTTCTGTTATTAACCGAGAAACACTGGGCGCTGCTTCCATGATGTATTTTTACTTTTTTAGTGTTAGTCCCATTGACATACTTATGAAGACCATAAATTTGTTCATGTATGATGTCTTCACGCTTATAGTAAGTTGTATTGCACGTGTGTGTACTCTTTACAACTTTGAACCTAGTTTAGTCTAGATTTGAATATATAATTTGTGCTTCTTATTTATTTTAGTTACAATTATTGTTTTACTCAGTGAAACTTGTAGGTCCAAACTATACATATCCAATGAAATATGTATATATTATTGACTATAGTAATCTAGTAAGGTTAAGCTCCCTTCCATAGTATTTTCTCCAACTGCAAAATTACATTCCAAAATGGATTGCATTATTACATGTAGATGCACCAATCAAATATTATGTTGAGATTCTTTTTATCAAATACAAACTCATACAATGACGTGTCCTTCATGGGCTTAACAATTTTTCATGAGAACCTTTATGAATAGATGTCCCTAGGCAAAACCTTGAGAATTTATTCTACGGTGAAACCCACTTAATTAACCATCAACTTCTGTTAATGTTGATTGTATGTCATGGACTACTTACCTGATGATTTATATAGTTTCCATTTATATAATTTTATTTTTGATGTTGTCCATGATATATGGAAATAAAACACTTAACATTTTATCTCATAAAAGTTCATCATTTATTCCCTTTACATTTCTATACGTATAAACCTTATTCCATTAAGTTATGTCCTCGATTTGACTATCTCTACCAACATTAGTTTGTATTTTATTAAGTTATAACCTTGCACAAAAATCATACAACTCATAATTTGATTTTAATATGAGTAGAATGTTATTATGACCATATTATTATATTTCATCAAACTTTTAATCCAATCACTTATTCACCTCCCTATTTCTTCATAATTTTCATTACATAATATATCCATTATTCTTTCTAAGTTGGTTATATGCTTTACTCCTCTTATGTGGAGGTACATAATATTTGAACCTTCTCATTCCTCAACGATATTTGTATTCTTCTTACAGGTGTACTACCTGTTATCAAATTGAATATATCATTAATATTGTGGGTATAGTATCCCACTTCTGATGTAATAACCCTGCTTTGCAAGCATTACCAATTTTTTTATTTCTCCCGCTCTACTATGCACATTTCAACTATGAAAGTATCAAGATTAAATTAGGTATAAAGTCTTTGGGGCCTCACAAGAGCATTCAACAATAACTTAAGTTTTGAAAAACTTTCACAACACATAATAAGTAGAATTTTAATCTTCTCATCACTGGATAATTAGACACAATAAAAAGTAACTAATTAATAGTCAACCATTCTACTTATTAACATGTTGATTGTTGGTTATCTTTTTGTATTACACTTCACTCCACCACAGTTCCAAATTGTAGAGTTATTAGTTCCAATGTAGCCTTTCAGGTTTCCTATCCCATATTGCTACTATAATTATCCAAATAATTGAGGTATTTAATATAGGTGTAAGAATTGAGTCCAACCTTGTTCATTTATCAAGCTTGACTATTAATCCAATTCTAAATCATGTTAATAGTGAAAATATGAGTTCTCCATGCATGAAATCACATAATGCAACTCATCAAGAGCACATGTTAAGCCCTACAGGTCTATGTAATTTGATTATACACATTCTATCCCAATTCGCTAGATGTCTTGTAGGTTTCGAATTTTTTGAAGTTGTGTTGACCATTTATAATAGTGTTCACCACAACTATATCAGTTTTACCTTTCCTAAAATTGCATGCCCCTACAAGCATTTGGCATTGACAGTTCATTGCTGAGATATCTCACTTACTAATTCTCAAAAGGAGATGTGAAGGCCAACCCAACTTTGATCATCTACTCTGCATATCTTTGACTTCTCTTAATTCCCCGTGTCACGATTCAACGGAAATTGGTACGAAACTTCCACACGTCATTTAAACTTGCCTTAATAATAATTATGTAGAAGAAAATTGAAGACTCTATCATTGTATTCAAATAAATTGCAAATAATCATTGCAGTAAACCGAGCATACATATCAACCAGTTTCTACATGCTTTGGTTTGTCTCACACATTAATGGTTATAAAATAAAATACCAACAACGCAGTCCATATACTACCTTCACTCTTTCTGCACGTGCATGATCATGGTGGATCAATGATGAAGGCGCTATCCTCAGCACCATCCCTACAAGCTTCATTATCGAGTTCCTTTGTATAGGGAATTCTCAAGTGCATTACTTTTCATAGATATGCACAAACCTCCTCATGGAGTGGCTACTATCGCTATTTAAAATGATCTTTCCACCCTTAAATATTGTTGAATATGTAATTTCAACGTAGCCGTACCAACGCCCAAACCGCGCAGCAAAACCACAAACCACCTTGAGGGATATCAGACCGCTTTTGCGTGAAGGCAGTATCCGTATATTTGAGCCCGATACAATATAGTGCAGACGCGTGGCTCTCAGCATACGTAAGCATTTCTGACTTCTCGGGAGGTAATGGTCAGTCATGTAATGGCTCCCGATATTCTCCTCCACCGTCAGATCTGCTCCATCATTCTCCGCCGTCCATCGTTTCGAAGTTGCATTCGAGCCAGCATTTAATACTTGCGTGGATTAAAAATTAAGTTTGAGTTTGACCGCCACTCCTGTCTGCAAAGAAATTAAGTGAAACTCTTCCAAATCGTAGAAAGTAGGTAGAAGTTTTTAAAGTTTTTTTTTACGGCACGTAAAGCATTTATTTATGTTTATTGTATGTTTTGATACATATGTTTTGTATTAAGTTTTTTTATAATGAGCCAAGTGAAATATGCTCGTTGTTGTATTGGTTGCACACGGGAGAGTTGTTGCACGCAGCTCATAAAAACAGGGGAGCGCACATGAAGCAAGGAATTAATTTTGCACAGCAGTGCATAAAAGAAAAGTAGAGGAGCACATTTGTTTTGTAAGCATGTGTAAATTTTGTTTTTACAGTAGTATGTAAAAGAAGGTTTTTACACCAGTAAGTAAAATGTTTTCACAGCAGTGAATGTAAATGAGAATTTTACCCAGCACAGTAAATTCTCAGGTGGAGACAGAGTTTAGTTTTTGATGGCTGAATGTAATTTTTTTTGGTGAATCCCTCTCAGTAAAAGAGGATGAATATGTATCAGTCATTATATTTTAATGAATAGAAATCTTTTTATGGTGGTGTAATACTCTGTCCTTAGTCATTTTTTTTAAAAGCTTCCCTGTGCACAAAAGATCCTGGAGTGAAGGAAACAGAGCATTGCCTCTGTGTTTAAGTTTTTGTTTGTTTTTGGGATTTTACCAGAAAAATCCCCAACAGTGGTATCAGAGCAGGCTTAGGCTCTTTGAAGGTGTTCAAGAAGCTGAAAGGAGGAGTCTTTTGTTGCAGCAGTAAATCTTCTCCAGCAGAGTGAAGACACAGTCAACAAAAGATTCAGGTATTCCTCAAAGTTTTCTTTTTGTTACTGCTGAAGAGACAGTCAGTGTTTTAAATACACAGTCAAGGAATGGCTAGCACAAGCACTAGCATGGGTATGTTTAATACCCAGGTCCCACAATTCAATGGGAAAAACTATGACTATTGGGTAATAACTATGAGAGCCCTGTTTGCCTCTCAAGATTTATGAGAAATAGTTGAATATGGTTTTGAAGAACCAGCAGATGAAAATGAGTTCAATGCATTAACTCAGGGAGAGAGAGATCTGCTGAAGAGCAATAGGAAGAAGGATTCAAAAGCCCGTGTCTTGTTGTATCTAGCAGTAGACCAGAGTGTGTTTCCAAGGTTAGCAGCAGCTAAGACAACAAATGAAGCATGGAAAACCCTCAAGACAGCCTATCAAGGCATGGAGAGAGTGAAGACATCAAAACTACAATTGCTGAGGAAGGATTTTGAAAATCTGAACATGAAGGAGTCAGACAACATTGACTCATTCTTCACACATGTGATTGGTTTGGTCACACAGATGAGGACTCATGGAGAAACCATTGAAGAAAGGAGGATTGTGGAGAAAATATTGAGGGTCTTACCCTCAAAGTTTGATGCGATTGTCACCACCATAGAAGAGACAAAGGATCTCTCAAAATTTTCAGTTGATGAGCTTCATGCATCACTGATAACACATGAGCAGAGGTTGAGTAGAAATGAAAACTCATCTCTAGAGCAAGCCTTCAAGACCCAGATGTCCTTTGGAAGAGGAAGAGGTCAAGGCAGAGGAAACAAGAGAGGAAGAGGTAGAAGTCAAAACAGAGGTGGAAGGAACAGCCCAGCAAATGCTCAAGGAAGAGGCAGCAATCCAAATCAGAACCAAGGCCAAGGCAGCAGCCAACAAAGAGGACAACATCATGCTCAAGGACAAAGGTATGAAAAATCCAATGTCCAATGCTATTATTGTAAAAAATATGGGCATTATGCCAGTGAATGTAGGAAGAAGCAGCATGATATGAACAATAGATCAAATGCAAATGTCACTAGAGAAAACAACAGTCAAGATAATGTGTTGTTAGCTTGTAACATGGCTGAAACAAATAGTGAAGACATATGGTTTTTAGACTCAGGTTGCAGCAACCATATGACAGGAAACATAGCCCTCTTTTCTGCTCTAGATCAAAATATGAAATCAGATGTCACACTAGAAACTGATAGTAAAATCTCTGTTATGGGAAAAGGAGAGGTAAAAATATTTACAAGGCAAGGAGAAAGGAAAACCATAGCAGATGTCTACTATGTCCCTGGAATGAGATGTAACCTCTTGAGTGTTGGACAGCTTGTCCATAAGGGGTACAATGTTTTCTTTAAAAATGATGTATGCACCATCATGGATATAGCACCCAGCAAAAGATGCATTGCTGAAGTGAAGATGACAAGGAACAGGATGTTCCCTCTTAGGATCAGGGCAGATTTGAAAAACAAAAATGAAATTGCAGCAGTTACCCAAGAGGCTTTCCAAAGCGTGCCAAAGGATGAAAATTGGTTGTGGCACTTGAGATTTGGACATCTCAATTTTGGAGGTTTAAATTTGTTGAGTAGGAAAGGAATGGTAAGAGGACTACCATTGATAGAGAAACCGGACAACCTTTGTGAAGGTTGCATTTTGGGGAAACAACATAGAGAAAGTTTACCATCAAGGAAGAGCATAAGGGCAAAGGCACCCTTAGAAATCATCCACTCAGATTTATGTGGACCGATGCAAGCTCCATCATTAGCAGGGAGCCAATATTTCCTAACATTCATTGATGACTTTACAAGAAAAACCTCGGTATATTTCCTTAAAAACAAAAGTGAAGTGTTTGAAAAATTTAGAAATTTCAAAGCACTTGTGGAAAACCAAAGCGGGCTGCATATTAAAGTTTTGAGAACTGATAGAGGAGGTGAGTATATCTCCAAGGAGTTTCTACGTTTTTGTAGAGAAAATGGAATTCATAAACAGTTTACAGCAAGGTACACTCCGCAGCAAAATGGAGTTGCTGAAAGGAAGAATAGGACCATCATGGATATGGCGAGGAGCATGCTGAAGGCAAAGCATTTGCCAAATGATTATTGGGCTGAAGCTGTAAATTGTGCAGTGTATATTTTGAATAGGTGTCCTACAAAAGCGGTGTTGAACAAAGTGCAGGAAGAAGCATGGAGTGGGAGAAAGCAAGGTGTCACCCACATGAGAGTTTTTGGATGTGTGGCTTATGCACACATTCCAGATCAGCTAAGGAGGAAGTTGGACAGCAAAGGGGAGAAATGTCTCTTCATTGTATACAATGAGGAATCCAAAGCTTACAGGTTGTATATTCCATCTACCAAGAAATCATTTGTCAGCAGAGATGTTCAGTTCATTGAGGAGGAAGCCTGGGATGGAAGCATAGAGAAGACAGTTAATGTTAAAAACTATTTGTCTCATGATGAAGATGATGAGGAGGTGGCTGAAATGCATCCCCAAACATCAGCGCCAACACAAGGACAGCAAGGGACACCATTGAGGATAAATGAAAGTGCTTCTCCAAGCACACCACAAGGAGGAAATTCAAGTGCGTCTTCAAGCACTTGCACACCAAATGAAAGAGGTAAGAAATTTAGAAATCTAAGTGACATTTATGATGAAAGAATGAATTCCTTATTTGCCTTGTATTGTCATGTTGATGATCCTATTCATTTCGAAGATGCAATCAAAGATAAGAAATGGATAGAAGCTATGGATGAGGAGATGAATGCCATAGAGAGAAACAAAACATGGGATTTGGTAGAGCTACCAAAAGGTAAAGAAGTCATTGGAGTGAAATGGGTCTACAAGACCAAGAGCAATGATGAAGGCAAGATAGAAAGGCACAAGGCAAGGCTGGTTGTCAAAGGGTACAAGCAGCAATATGGAAGAAATTATGAGGAGACTTTCGCCCCGGTTGAAGAATGGAAACCGTGAGAGCAGTGTTGTCCACAGCAGCTCAAAACAAGTGGAAAGTTTACCAAATGGACGTGAAGTCAGCATTCCTAAATGGAGTGTTAAAGGAAGAGGTTTATGTTGAATAGCCTCTAGGCTATGAGAAGAAAGGTGAAGAGCACAAAGTGTGCAAATTGAAGAAAGCTCTTTATGGGCTGAAGCAAGCGCCAAGAGCATGGTATAGCAGGATAGATTCATATCTATTGGATAATGAATTCGACAAGTGTGAGGGAGAACCCACCATCTACATCAAAGAAAAAGATGGTAAAATTTTGATTGTTGTCTTATATGTTGATGATGTTATTTTCACAGGTAATGATGATCAGCTTATTGAGAATTTCAAATCAGTCATGAAAGAGGAATTTGAAATGACTGACATGGGTTTCTTGAGATACTTCTTAAGCATAGAAGTAGATCAAAATGAAAAAGGAATTTTTATCTCACAAGCTAGATATGTAAATCAAGTGTTGGGCAGATTTAACATGCAAGAATGTAAAGCAGCGATCACTCACACAGTAATGGGATTAAAACTTAGCAGAGAGGACAGCAACAAGGATTTTGACCCTAGTTTGTACAAGAGTATTGTTGGCAGCCTTATGTATTTAATAGCAACTAGGCTTGACATTATGTATGATGTTAGTTTAATTTCCAGATTTATGGAGAGACCAAAGGAGGCACATTGGCAAGCAGCAAAAAGAATTTTGAGGTATGTCAAAGGTACCAAAATGTTTGGAATTTTATATAATGTCTCAGAACATTCAGATTTGGTTGGATACACTGATAGTGATTGGGCTGGAAGTGTAGATGATCGGAAAAGCACTTCCAGTTATGTTTTTCATATGGGTTCAGGAGCCATTTCATGGGCTTCTAAGAAGCAGTCCATTGTAGCATTGTCTACAGCAGAAGCTGAATATGTGGCAGCTACAACAGCAGCATGTCAAGTAGTTTGGATGAGAAGAATGTTGAGGAGCTTAGGCCAAGAGCAGGCAAAAGCGACAGTGATTTTTTGTGACAATAGCTCAGCTATTGCATTGTCAAAGAATTTAGTGTTTCATAAGAGAACGAAACACATTGATACAAGGTTTCACTACATCAGAGAATTGGTGAACAATGGAGAAATTGTCCTAGAACATTGCAGGACTCAGGAACAGGTTGCAGACATCTTGACAATGCCACTGGATCAGAAAAGCTTTGAATTTTTGAGGAAGTGTCTCGGTATGACCGAATGCCCAGCAGTTGAAATTAAAGGGGAGTGTTGAGTATGTAATTTCAACGCAGCCGTACCAACGCCCAAACCGCGCAGCAAAACCACAAACCACCTTGAGGGATATCAGACCGCTTTTGTGTGAAGGCACTATCCGTATATTTGAGCCCGATACAATATAGTGCAGATGCGTGGCTCTCAGCATACGTAAGCATTTCTGACTTCTCGGGAGGTAATGGTCAGTCATGTAATGGCTCCCGATATTCTCCTCCACCGTCATATCTGCTCCATCATTCTCCGCCGTCCATCGTTTCGAAGTTGCATTCGAGCCATCATTTAATACTTGCGTGGATTAAAAATTAAGTTTGAGTTTGACAGCCACTCCTGTCTGCAAAGAAATTAAGTGAAACTCTTCCAAATCGTAGAAAGTAGGTAGAAGTTTTTTAAAGTTTTTTTTTACGGCACGTAAAACATTTATTTATGTTTATTGTATGTTTTGATACATATGTTTTGTATTAAGTTTTTTTATAATGAGCCAAGTGAAAGATGCTCGTTGTTGTATTGGTTGCGCATGGGAGAGTTGTTGCACGCAGCTCATAAAAACAGGGGAGCGCACATGAAGCAAGGAATTAATTTTGCACAGCAGTGCATAAAAGAAAAGCAGAGGAGCGCATTTGTTTTGTAAGCATGTGTAAATTTTGTTTTTACAGTAGTATGTAAAAGAAGGTTTTTACACCAGTAAGTAAAATGTTTTCACAGCAGTGAATGTAAATGAGAATTTTACCCAGCACAGTAAATTCTCAGGTGGAGACAGAGTTTAGTTTTTGATGGCTAAATGTAATTTTTTTTTGGTGAATCCCTCTCAGTAAAAGAGGATGAATATGTATGAGTCATTATATTTTAATGAATAGAAATCTTTTTTTGGGTGTGTAATACTCTGTCCTCAGTCATTTTTTTTAAAAGCTTCCCTGTGCACAAAAGATCCTGGAGTGAAGGAAACAGAGCATTGCCTCTGTGTTTAAGTTTTTGGGATTTTACCAGAAAAATCCCCAACAAATATGCATTGTCTTTGTCCATAATGCAAAGGTGTGATAAAGCTATCAACAAAACAAGATACTCCTTACTTGTCTCATGTAAACTTAGTGGATAAGGTGAGTGACACTAGACAAAAAACATCAATCTTTCTGATATAATCTTTGGCGGAAAGGAAAAAGATAGTTATGTGCATTGTCAATGGATAAACCTTATCCAACTAGCTTCCTTCAAGGCAACTTGATTAAAAAAAATTTCCCATATCAGTGGATAACGTAAGAAAGAATATTGGCTTTGTGGATCGAAGCAACTCGGACCTCTCCAGATCAATGGCTAAGCAAAATATCGATACTGTAGATCTGAACAAGATTTTCTCCTTTATTACAATTGGAAGGTGATGTTGCTTTTGCATTAGTTGACACTCTGTTTGAGATCACTTCAAGATGGAATCCATGTCTCTCCTCCACCTTCTTCGCTTCCCTTCTCCACATCTGATGAAATATCCGAGGAGGATGTTGCACTGGTGCAGCGTGCATTGATGTGGTCTTTTAGTGACGTCGTCCTGTTGCTCCCATGACCCATCTTGAGATACTTCTCATCCAATGGAAGCTTATTCCATTGATCGAATGATAGTATGCAAAAAGTTTGAAGCAGAAAATTGCTAAGATGGTAAAGGTGAAGGTTTATAGGAAAGAAGCTACAACTACTTCAAGGTTTTAACGTTCTATCATATATGATATTCGTGGTCACTAGCAGTTTAGTAGAGTTAATGATTGGATATAGTATAGAGAGGTTCAGTTAAACATCAAATGAAATGAGATTTTCGTCAATGTTGAATCACCTGAAAGACCATTTTAGGAGACAAACGTTCTATGCATCGACAAATCTCGTCCGCAACCAAATAACGTTAGTAGAATGGATTTAAAAAGTATTTACATGACATAATAATAAAGCGTTCTCATGCCACTTCTATTTTTTACATTTTTACACTCCAAACCTAGGTAGAATATTATAAAACCGGTTCACTCTTAAGATCAACACCGCAAAGAACGAGTTCATTTATAAAACCAGCAAATTAAAAAATCTATCGGGAAACAAGAATACTTGAGCCAACTCAAAAGTTACAATCCAAAAATTGTAAGAACGGACTTAAAGCCAGCAAACAATTAAGGTTGATCGACATGTGTAGTTACCCACCGCAACTCTCATGCCACTTAGTTTTATAACCAATAGTGTATCTACACATTTTCCTCATAGAATCTAACAATGCAGCAACCCACTCAGAAACCACTAGTGAAGAAATCGAATGCCAAACCTGACACCTACTAATAGTGAGGGCGGATGGACAAGCCTATTTACTTATCATAACACTCATGCCACTTATTTTTAAGAATGAATATCTCAAGGCTAATGAGAGATACCTTTTTTGTTACTACGAAGTTAACAATTGTTTGGCTTGTAGTGTATCTTGTAATGACACGCTTGCCCAGGTGGTACATATACAACAATGACGACTCCTTCCCGCCAAGCACTACGATAACTATCCTTGTTATGCATGTTATTTACTTAACAATTCTTAATTTTGTGACTAAGGTTTTGAGTCTTAATTTAATTCGCTACAGGATATGCTTAGATTACATAAATTTACTTTGAAGCTATTTCTTTCAGTGTGGTTTACGCTATTAGGGTTGTGTCCCTCCTTCAAATAATTTTTTCTTTTTTTTTAACGAAGTGGGGAGATATAGAAACATCATAACTTAATGTCTAAACATTTTAGATGCTAGATAACCCATACCTTGGCTCTTATGTGTCGATTCATCATTTCGACATATTTCATTAACAGTTTTTTTGGTAATTAAATAATTTGATCATCGAAGCAGAGTTGTAATACTTCTTACAACTAAAGAGAAAAAAAATCACTATCTATTTCATCCCCATGCAGTCTATACAAACAATATATATTATAAAATAAAATCCTTATTAGAATATTGTTTGGAAACTCAGTAAAGTCATCCAAATTCGAATTGATTCTACCTTTAATTTTCCAACATCTAAAGATCTGGATCACAGTTCGTACCAACTTTGTTTTTAAATCATCATGGCTATGAGGCATTATACTAGATTTCACTCTTCATTACAATATCAAACTTTAACTATTTCAAAATTCATAAGTTCCCCAACCTTAGTTCAATGTTGCCTTTCATTGTAAGTAATCAATATAATATTCATGTACTATTTCTTCAAATTTCTCCTCCAAACTCTTTTAAGATTTAATTTCAACCTCAATAGCTTTTGGAATATTTTGCGAATAGAAATTTATAACTAAATCCTTCATTGACATCTCTTATATGTGTAGGTGTTAGTTTAGGACCTACACTCATTTATATCTTACAAAAGTGGATCGGCCCTTAGGTCGCAATATTTGAACTTGGAGCTCCGATACCATTTCTTACATACCCCCTAGGCACAATACTAAAATTTCCTTCTATGCTCTATTGGATGCACGATGTGGACTTTTAGATTCAATTAATAGACTTACATTCCAAAACAACCCTTAAAGATAAATTAGAACTTGAAGAATAGTGTAAATCATGGCATTCAATCAATAAGATTTGAGAATCTAGACTTCATTTCTATGAGGATTCAACGCAAGAATTAATGGAATTTTATCATGAACATACCATAACTAGCATTGCCATAATCATGATCATAGTTGAAAGTATTACTTATGCAATATGAATAATTAGTTAAACAAGCCTCAGTGGATGCAATTCACCTCATGAAGCGTAATGCATAGAGTAAACAACCTGAACCCCATACTATACAATTTCATACCTTAAACACATAATTACTCCTACATAGTTGTCTCATGCTTAATTATTCACCATTATTCCATCATCTCAAGAACAAAGATTATTCGTGAATCATACACTCACAAATTTGGCAACATCAAGAGTAATGAATCATAAGATGGCAGTTGCAATTATGTTCATATTTTTAAAGATGAGACAAAAAAAAGAGTAAGGGGCCACATACAAAAAACTAGCTAGCTGAAGAGAGTCACTAGGAAAACTGATTACCGCCACACAAACTAGAAGTGACTTCATCCATTTCACCCCCAAGTCGAGTTCTAGCCATGGATCAACTACCTCTATTGATCTCTTCAATGGGTATTTAATACCCTCTTTCATGATATGGTTTCCTTAAGCACTGTCCCGCTTTTAGGTGGATGCTTGTATCCATTTTCCTAGGCTTTTCCTAGAAAAGCTCGCATTTTTCTCCCATGAAGATTTTCCCATAAAATCTTTCCTTTCCCTCGTGCAAGTCTTTTGTGTTTATCACGCTCAGCTTTCTCTCTTGGAAGCCTTTTCCCATATCAGCTTGACTTTGTCTCCTGCAAAGCTTTTATGTTAAACTTAGCATACTTTTACAACTAAGAAACCTAATGGATATTTATCTCTCAATCCATTAATATTGTCTAGAAGTTGTATCTTGATAGCATTACCCATTTCCATTCACCAATGAGATTTTATTTGGCAAGAACCTCATCTCCTCGTGTCTCATTTTTCCAAGCGTTTTACATTATTTTTATTTATTAGAAATAGAGTATTCATTTTCATTGTTTCACCTTGGACCTAAATTTTCTCACCTAAGGTTAGTGGAGTGTTACATACAATGGAGTGTTACATTTTTTCACTATTATATTTAAATAATACTATAATAATAATTTAATTTTAAAATTATGATGGTTTACCTAAAAAAATCAACCTCTATATTATACTAATGGTTAAAACTTGTAAATATGTATGTGTTTAACTTAAATATGTTTCCATTACAATAAATAAATGCTACACTGCATCCCAATTGACGACCTACCATTTTGGATGATAGTTTCATGACACAACTACAATGCATGTCGGTGGGAGATGAGTGACTAGGCCCTGGAAAATCAGATGACACCGTTTGTCTCATTCGCATGTCTTAAGCATGACTTAACATTGGGTGCCCCAGAGGTTTTTGATGGTTCAGAATTTATTTCCCCTATCCATCATCAAAAATATGATTTAAACATTGTTTCTGCAAAATTTGTTTAATTTATTTTACAAGTTTCAGCCACTTGTGACCTTCCCGGCAATTCCTTGGACACTCCTGGTAATTCCTTCGCCTCAATAGACTTGTTCCCATTTGACGACCTACCATTTTGGATGACTGTTTCATGACACAATGCAACTGCGTGGGAGACGAGGAATTGCCAAATCAGATGACATTGTTTGTCTCATGGGTGCAAAATACATTTATAAATTCTGATGAACATAACATAGGACAAGAAACGAGCCTAACATTACAAAAAAGAAGTGGAATTTTAGTCGCAGAATTCAACTATTCGAAAATTGAATGTTCTACTCAACTTTATGTTAGTGCCCATCACATTACAATCAAAGTCAAGTAAATAATGGGCTGATAAACGTCACGATTGATCTTGTTGTAATGTCTTGTAGAAGGAGTAAAAATATCTGTGTGTTATTAGTTTTCCAATCAGAGTCTTCTAGCCATAACCTATTCGGGTTTGAATGGCTGGTCGAAGACAACCTTTAAAAAAATCATAATCAGTGATCCAATTCCAAAATGAAAATCAATTTACCAACTCAATTTTCAAGATCAAAATGCTCGAAACAATATTTTGACATGCTTTTTTCATATGATCTCAAGTTTCAAGTTTAAAGTGCCCAGCAAAAGCTTTTCACGTGCTTTAAAAAAGCTTTGTGTCGTAGAGATTTCCAACATATCCACTCATGTAAGGATTCTCACCTTTCCGGGTAGTACAGCTCTCTATAATTTTGTGAGTTTGTCCCCGTACTCTAAAACTCCTTTTTTTGCGATGATCTCCTTATTTTCATTCCTTTCCAAATTATCTACCATATTAAGATGCTCTAAAAAGTCAGGCAATATTATCTAGGTAAGAAATTAGGTAAATAGCATTGTCTATATTGGAAACTGTATATATTGAGAGGGGGTGAATCAGTGTTTATGGTTTTGACCAATGAAGAATTTTAAATTTTTTTTTAAATTTTTTTTATAAGAGCTTATAATTTAATTATGAAATTAATATCAAACTAAAAAAACACATGTAGAAATTGTACATGTAGAACTTGTATGTAAATGGAATCTCATAAAAAGAGAAAATCACTAATTTTCTTTCCATATAAATGCAAGCACACAATCTTTTTCACATCAATTTTTGTAGACAGCAACCTACAAAAGGCTCTAACCTCTCCCTTTTTAAAAAACTACAATTGGTTAGAAGCACCAACTTCCTCTTCACATAAGGTCCAACCTATTGTTCCTTTTCAAGCCACCATCTAAAGAAGACAATAATACCCTAAAAGATTAAGAAAACAAATATTTGTTACATTGACTACCTGCTTTTCCAAATGTTTTACAAATTGAGACAATAATACCCTAAAAGATTAAGAAAACAAATATTTGTTACACTGACTACCTCCTTTTTCAAATGTTTTACATTTTCTTGTCTTTGTTGCTGCTCCTTTTTAATCTCACTTCTATTTGACACAACTTCTCTTTAATCTCACTGTTCCTATTTGACACTGCTACTAATTCTTAATCACGGTAGAGACAAAGTTATTGGGTAAGTCGAAATATGTGTTTTTCTTTAAGGCTGAATTTATAATTTGGTAAACTTGATATTTTGTTTTTCTACCTATCTAAATATATTAAACCAGACGCTGTGGTTATACAGCATATAATTTTGATAGCCGAAACATCTATTTGTTATAATAGAAAGTAAGAATCAAGTTTTCACTTCATTCTGGTCAGTGGAAAACATGACTGTATATTAAAAGGGACATATACTAGATCAATTTTCTGGGAGAATATATTTTCTATTGGAAACCGAAACTAGTGTTGACAATGTCAATCATTAAACAATTATCAAAGTATACGATACGCATATCCTTTGCCAATAATGTTTTGTCCTTATTGTCAATAGAAACTTAATTTCATGGTATGTAGACACAAGGACGTTCTATACATATATATATATATATATGTTAGAACCAAACATAGAAATCAAGTAAGATTAACAGAGGAAACTTTTATAATAAATCGGCCAAGTTTTAGTTCTTTACAAATTGGATATCAAATCTGTTGATAGCCATAATCTAGAATTAGGTATAGATTGGAAATGAGAAAGAATATAGAATCGCTTATTGTGAAACCAGCGAATAACTAGTAGGCTAACAATCAAACCATAATAGATCGAGCCTTTTCTTTTACATGCACAATACAAATTATTCGGATCAATACCACAATAATTACTATGCACTAATAGAGAAGATAGTTAGAATGTTTAAGAATTTTGTTGAAAAAGTCCAGAGATAGTGGTTCATGTACAATACATAAACTTTTATACTTCATCATGACTTAAGTAGTGAAACAACAGTCCATGATAAAAACTCATCATGAGTTAATTACTAAAAGATCTAAATGTAAAAACTATGATTTTGTTAAAAATACACACCTAAAGGAAATCGGTAGGAATATAAATATCTGTGAATCTTGAAAAGGGGGAGGACATTACAATCAAGATGTTTAGAATATTAAAGAGGTAACGAAAGCCTAAAGCAGGCTAAATTTTTTACCAACTTTAGGAGTAAATTACAAATTGTAAGCGTCAAATTAAGGAAAACAATAAATGAAATAAAGGAAGACAAATTGTGTTTAGTGCAGCTTATACACATGTCCTTTTTTGAACATGAAGGGTATACTGTGCAATACGATACTTTAAGAACAATTCTCAAAATAGTGAAAATCGTCATGAATCAAATCCTAGAAAACCATAATAAATGGGTAGGTAACTGAAATAAGCCAGATATAACAAAGTTACCAAAATGAGCGATGGAATCCCCAAACAAGAAATTAAACGAGCGGTGAAATCCCCAAACAAGAAATTAAACTAACCTAGAAATAGAAAGAGGACATATCGACGCTGACTATAAGTAGTTGATTTGTTGGTTGAAACTTCGATGAAAGGCTGTGTACACCTGCCAACAAGAAATAAAACTTAGTGATGTATATGTTACAGAATTTCATTGCTAATCTCTACAAAAAAAAAAAATTAAGAAACGAAACTTATTACAAAAAATCTTAATTGATAATGAAGGGTCATCCCCTGTAAGTTAGAATGCACTCCTCTGAATGCCCTTTGAAACAGGACCAATCCACTCTATTTGTTGAGGGTGAAAGGGAGAGGTGTCAAATTAGGGTGAGAAATAACCCAAGTTAAATGACCATGTGAAGGCTAGCTTCACCATGATTTAGAGGAAAAATATATAAACTTTTCTACCTTCTTTTCCATAATTTTTTATCATGATAAATTCCCCAACCGTGGAAAAAAGAATTGTTAGAAAAACTAGAAGGAAAAGAAATGAATTAAATTAACCAGCAGGGTGAGAAAGTTGCACTTGGAGGCTGCATAAATTGGAGAATACATTCCCATATTCAATTAATCAAAGATGAGACAATAAATACATCTCAAAAGAATAGAGAGGTGAGAACAAAATCCTACAACGTAGGCACTAATCCTAACTTAAGGAGTTGAGTTACAACCATGTAACGATTTCTCCAATAATAAAATATAATATTAATTATTTTCAACTCTCCCCCTCAATGGAGAAAGGATTATCTTGAAGTCGTAACATCCCCCTAAACAATTCAAGCATCACTTTCTGAAGAGGCTTTGTAAAAATATTAGCAATATTGTCACATGTTTTATAGTATTGAATAAAAATTTCATTTGACTTCACTTTTTCTCTTACAAAGTGAAACTAAGTATTTATGTGTTTCATATTCTTATGAAACATAGAATTGTTCATCAGCGTAATGGAACTTTGTTTGTCACATGTTGATGATGGTCACTTCTTTCTGCTCTTCTCTTGCATCATGGAGAATCATCCTCAACCAAATAGCTTCACATGTTGTTGTTCATACTGCTTGGTTCTCGACTCCAACTAAAGATAAAGACACAGTGCTCTACATTTTACTGCTCCATGCTATGACCCCAGATCGAACACTGAATGCATAACCTGTGATAGATCGTTGATCATCCAAGTTACCTACCCAATCAGAGTCTGAAAAACCTACTAAAGTAACATAAGATGTATCAGTGTGTAAAATACCATAACCAGTAGTACCATGAAGATACCTCAATACACCTTTTGCTGCAACATAATGAATTTCAAGAGGTTTAGACATAAACTAGCTCATCACACTAACAGAGTATGCTAAGTCTAGTCTAGTTGTAGTCAAATATATCAGACTACCAACTAGTTGCCTATACAAAGTAGCATCCACCTCCTTAGAGCCATCGTCTCTGCACAATTTCAGGTTCTGCTGCAAAGGTATTGATGTTGTATTACATTGTTCCATTCTGAACATTTTGAGCAGTCCTCTAACATACTTCCCTTGAGTAAGGAAAGTCTACCTAGATTCTCTCCACACTTACAAACCTAAACAATAATGTAAACTTTCGAGGTCTTTCATATCAAAAAAATGTGACATATGCAATTTGATAAATGCATCTGCATTACCTGTTATAAACATCTCATCCACATACAAGGAAATAAAAATTATCTACCGTTGTTACTCATACATGTTATATATATTTCGGTCATTCTTAGTCCTATGAAAACCATGTTGTAAGAAAAATGAATCAATCTTCTCGTACCAAGACCTAGGTGCTTGTTTTAAACCATAGAGAGCCTTTTTCAATCCACAAACAAAATGCTCCTACCCTTGTTTAACAAACCCTTTAGGCTACATTAAATAAAACTCTTATTTTAAATCACCATTTAGAAATGAATACGTAACATCTAATTGGTGTTGCTTCCACTAATGTTTTGTAGCTACAACAATTAACATTCTAATAATATTTAGTTTGGCTATAGGAGCAAAGGTTTCTTCATAGTTAATTCCCTCTTTCTGTGAATAACCCTTTACTACCAGTCTAGCTTTAAACTTTTCTATACTCCCATCTGCATTAAATTTAGGTTTGTAAAGCCACTTGCAACCTACGTGTATTCTTCCTTCAGGCCATTCAACTATTTCCCAAGTATTATTTTTGATTATATTTTAAATTCTTCATTCATTGTGGCCCTCCACTCATGCTATTGACTAGCTTCTATATAATTCGTGGGATCTATAACATTTAAAATGTTTGGCATTAAACCATAGTCTTTCAATTTCGCTAGTAGTTGAGTCTACCTACGTGATCTTCTCGATAAGGGACTCACCTCAAAATTGTTTGTTTCAGACCTTAGTGGGCTTGACTTATTGATTACATCACCTGCCTCCTCCTCTTTCTGCTACTATTGTTGTTGACACTATTGTTGATTTTCCTCATTGCTTTCTTCCATCAACAATGGAATGTGCCAATATTCAAGGTTGTTCTCCTTACTTCCTTCCTCGGCCTTCTCATGAAATAACACATCTCGACTTGGAAGAACTTTATGATTCAAAGGATTAAACAACTTATAAGCCTTAAACTCAGTACAATATCCTACAAAGAAGAATTTCATGGCCTTAGGGGCTAACTTCTTCCTATCATTCTTGGGGATATGGGCAAAGGCTTTTGACCCAAAAACCCTTAAATGATTCACTGTATACTTATATCCATAAAATGCTTCAAAAGGATTTTTAGAGTTGAGACATTTAGTTGTACTCCTATTTTTCAAGTATACTACAGTTTTAATGAATTCAACCCAAAAACCATTAGATAGAACCTTACCTTAAAGCATGCTTCATGCACACTCCACAAGGGTTCTCATCTTGCATTCTGTAACTCCATTTTTCTGCGAAGTGTGAGGTACTATGAACTGTTGAATAATCCCATGATTCTTGCAAAATTTCATGAGCTCTCCCAATTTGTATTCTCCCCCTTGATTAGAGCAGAGAATATTAATGAATTTCGTTGTCTGCTTCTCCACCATATTCTTGAATTATTTAAAGCATTGAAATGTCTCACTCTTCTTTCTAATAAAATATACCCAAGAGAATCTAGTGCAATCATTAGTAAAGAGTAGAAAATAACATGCACCACCTACTGACCTAGTTTGCATAGATCCACATATATCTGTATTCACAAGTTCTAGAATATATCTTTTCTTCCTATTAGGATTCAAAGGAAACTCTTCCCTATGAATTTTTCCAAATGCACATCCATCACAATCTAAATGAACGTCTGAAAAGCAAGTAGTCCATCAACCATACCTTTTCTTTTCATCAACATGATTTCTTGTAGGTTAAGATGACCAAATCTTTGATGCCAAAGATTCTCGATTGTCAATCCTGTTGAAGCTAGAGCTTGGTGTGGCATGCTCTTGACATTCAACCTATACAGGCCTCCCACATGCACACCTAATGCAGCTATTTCCTTCTTGCTATCCTTTATGACACAGTATGATATGAAGAATTCAACTTTCAAGTCTTGATATGCCATCATTGAAATAGAGATCAAGTTCTTCTTGATCCCTAGTACATACATCACATTTTTAATATATCTGATATTAACATCAAGAAACATCACCAGAATATCACCATACCCCTTGATCTGATAACCTCTTCCATCACCTAAATATATGTTAGCTCCATAACTAGTTTCTTCAAAATTATCGAATCAATGCTTATTACCTGTCATATGTGATGACATGCCTGAATCTATGAACCATATTTAGGCTTAATCCTCCTCAAGAGCTAAAAGAGCATAATCAACTACGAATAATCAAAGATCATGACTGTGACCTTCATCAGCAAAGTACCCTGTGTGCTTTCCCTGCTTATTTCTAGCCTCATCTTCCTATTTCTTAAAGCAAAACTTAGCTAAATGTCTAGTTCTCCCAGAGTAAAATCATTTAATGTCAGATCTATTACCATTGTTACTTGGAGACATACCTCTGATGGTCTCTTATGAAAAATGCCACCGCCTTTCTGTCCCTATGGTTGTTTCCATGTGTGTGGCTTCTTCTTCACCATTAGAGAATGATCGACACTTTGTGGTCTCAAATTTTGTTGTCACTCTTCTTCCTGTATCAAGATTCCTATTAGCTCTTCAAATGCAGGGGCTTTCTCCCTTGCAGACGAGCCTGTGATGGAGATTTAGTATTCATTCGTCATCCCATTCAATGTAATTGTGACAAGATAGAAATTAGACACCTTCTCCCAGATGTCACCCAATCTATGCTCTAGGTCCTTGACCCATGTAATGAATCCAATTGGTATAATTGGTCATGTCGCGTTTGTTAGTCTCATTGAGATAAGCTTCTGTAAAATTGTTCATTTTCGACTAATCGGATTCCAAATCCATCGATCTTCAGTCGATTCTAACTAAGTGAACAATTTCAAGCTATAATACAAGAATAATCTTAAAACATACTATAACCTTCAAATCGATCATAGATCTGATTGATCTGCCATCAATTTTCCAAATATACCTCCAATCTAGTTGATCTTCCACCAATCTACCACGATCTCTGTGTCTGAAACTCAAATCTGCAGCCAAACTGGCAAAATCCCAAGCTCAGAACCATAAAAAAACACCATCACCCTTTCTTCCTAAAAAATCGAGTTTTTTGGGGGCGATGGAGAAAATTGGTCTAAGCCAAGGTCAAATAATTATGTTTTTTACCTTCATATGCATGATGATCATCACTTCTATTAGGTCAAAAACCATGATTACCGCTTTGTGCTTAGCTGGAGTTATGCTGAGACCTCCGAGAAAATGAATTTCTCCTGTGATTAAGGTATGTCACTCCTGACCACCTAGACTCTAAAAATGTGAGCATTGATGCTCCTCTGTTGCCACTGGAACATTGCAATCACGAAGGCTCTATAGGTAAATGAGGATCACCACATCTGAGCTCTGATATCATGTTAGAAAAACTGGAAATAAAAGAAATGAATTAAATTAACGAGCACCTCAGAAGTGACCAAGCTGCACCTGGAAGCTGCACAAACTAGAGCATACACTCCCATATTCAATTAATCAAAGATGAGACAATAAATAAATCTCAAAAGAATAGGGAGCTGAAAAAAGAATCCTAAAACCTAGGAACTAATCTTAACTTAAGGAGTTATGTTACAACCATGTAACCATTTCTCCATTAATACAATATAATGTTAATAATATTCAACTATAATCTTTGGAAGCCACAGAGAACTATGGGAACATGAATGGAAACAACACGAAATTTCACACTAACATTCAAGCAGGGTTCCATGATGGATTAGGGACTGAGTGAATGCGCAATAAACTTGGAAACCATAGACACAAGGAATTAGAAAAGATAGTGACAATTCATTACTGTAAAAGCATAACAGAATGGAAAATAAGCTAATACTTAGAGGAATGCCAGAAAAATCACATGAGATGATGTTCTATAGAGTTTGCTGGCTTTCATGGTCTTTGCACGCCCACATATAACTAGATATTGAATAAAAACACTGAGTGGTGTAGCAAGTCCATCCTACATAGAGAAGATAGTGAAAGGGTGTAGACACAAAGAAGTTAGGGTTGAAATAAAATGGGATAGGATGTTGAGAGTAATTGCAACTCTTTGATGTGCAATATTGCATCCCTAATGCCAAAACACTACCACAAAACCATCCAATTGTTTAGACAACAATGACATGTCCTTCAGGTGTTAGAGGGGTATAGTCATCAAGGAAGGTGGCATGAGGGCCTACATAACACTTAATTCATAATACATTGAGTACTAATCACACTGTGTAGAAGATAAACATCATGAAAAGTAAATAAATGTGGATAATGTGACCATATGACAAGACATAACATGTGTCTCATCCTAATACCACCTAGGCACTTATGGGTAACAACACAATGCATAATAGTACTCGATACCATGCTAGCCTATCACATTGAAAGCAATGGAATTATGTTTACATAACTTATACACCATCCTACCCACTTAAAGTGGCAATGGGGTGCACCATACAAGTTGGCACATGCAATATAATTATAAGTAGGTACATTCATATGATGAGAATGATATACCATTAGTCATAAGGTTAAGGGAATCGATATTTAAGCCATTTTTAAAGACAAACTACGACAGAATAAAAACTCTCCAGTACGATGGCTACATGAGTATATTTAAGTAGTTGTTTATGTGGAAGAGTTAGGTGAAATGAATTTAATTTATTTATACATTAATCAGCGGCATTAAAAGAAGAAAACATTATACTAGGCACAATAGATCTAGATATGATAATGGACATTGGAAGGTAGACCTCTCATAGCTAATACTAATACATGTATAGTGAACCAACAAAACTCCATGTGTAGAAATTGAAACCCAAATGTTATGGCAGTAAGTAAAAGTTCCTATAATCACGATAAGTATCATGATACACATATGTCAGTACTACCTTTTTAAGATATATGTATTTCCGTTGACAAAAGTACATTGTGGGTTAGCACCCCTAATTCATATCTAGTAGATCCTATTCAAACAATACCAAGATATCATGTTATTGCTTAAGAGGCTTAAAAAGGGAATATTAGAGACAAGGGTAGGAATTTGTCTCATATGCTCTCATGTGGGAATCCTGGAACAGTTGATTTACAATATATTAGTAAATAACCATTGTAAGGAAAATTGTTTTTTTCTTATACACTCTGAAAAAAAATGTGAGGGAAGGGAAAGTCGGGTTTGTGAAAAATGGTATCAGAGCCCTAGGTTCAACTCTCAGACCCAATGGGCTTGGAAAAAAAATGATTCTAATTATAGGATACATGTAGGGTTCCTAAATTTAACAACAATGATGGTTGATTTGTTGTAGGATAAGATACTTCAGATGTGATGAAAATGAAATTAAGCCTAGTAAGTTAGGTTCAGGGAGGTTTCCTCTGAGAAGTGGTTCCTGACATCATTGTAAAACACATTGCAAGCTTAAGCTATATTGCAACAGTTGCAATAAATGAAATTAATTTGTATGGTTTAATAACCATAATGCACACTATGTAATTAAACATTTTTTTTGAATTATTCCAACTAGTTTGAGTTATGCATAGATATATGAATCACGCATAGGGCAGGAAGATTGGCCAGTAATTTATTAGTTATACGAAGTTATCGAATGGGAAAGAATATTTATATCGATTAAATGTATACCTAATATTAGAACAATAGATATTAAAGAAGGAAATAGAACTCATTAACATAAAATTAATTATAAGAGAAATCCCTATCATTCACTTTGTGGCCAAGTATATATTAAATATGTTATTTATATGCATAATCATTCACTTTGTGGCCAAGTATATATTAAATATGTTATTTATATGCATAATCATTTAAGACCAGAATTGAAACAATGTATTACTCGGGTAAGTGATATAAAAAGGTGTTGAACATGAAAAGTGGATACATTTACTGGGCATATTAAATTTGAATTTAAGGAGACCCCCCTTTCAAATACTAATCACAACATGGTATTAGTAATAAGTGATTGAACGAGAAAACTACAATACGAAATTTAACCCAGACATCATTTAACGATCTGTGCAAAATTTAAAGTTCCATTACATGGCCACATAAAGAATTTAACTGAGTTGTAACTTATATGATGCTATTAGGTCTATGTCCATGATGCTAAAGATTTCCATATTCAAATCCTGAAAAAAATAAAAAATAAAAAATAAAAAAAATAATAATAATAATAAATAAATAAATAAAAATATAAATAAATAAATAAATAAATAAAATAAAAATAAATAAAAATAAATAAAAATAAAAAATAAAATAAAATAAAATATAAATATAAATAAATAAATAAATAAAAAATAAAATATATATATAATAATAATAAAATAAATTAAATTAAATAAATAAATAAATAGGTATCAAAATTTGATCAATAGGCAGTGCAAGCGAAAAGCACTAGTTCAACCAAGTATACTCTAAACCATGGGGAAAGTGAAATAAACTAACCTGGAAACTATACAGACAGTTTACAGACCCTAGCATGGTGCCTTACCTCTTGTAAATGATTGTGAAGAGTCAAAATTATTTGTGCAGAGAAAGAAGCCAAATACTGGAGTATGCAATCAAAAAATGAATGGTATGAATATGCCATGACAATTTAGAGTATTACCTAAGAGAAATTTGGTTATTTAAAAATGTGAAGGGGTGAAGATGTAGGATGAGGGTTCCTGCTAGAATGAACATTAGAACATAGGTGCTCACCCATTTCGGGCAGACATTTTTCCGAGAAGGTCGGTGATGACCCTAGTTCAAGTTTACTAAACACACCAAGGGATTGGGAGAATTTGTGATTAGACCCCAGCAATTATAACTACTAGACAAAGACAAATTGGAAGAGTGCCCTCTCTCCACTAGAAACAAAGGGAAACAATGAGTATAAGATATCGAATTAACCTCTAAAGAAACTTGCAGAGTAAAAGAAAAAAAAATCCCAATTACGAATCGAAATTAGATCATAAAATTTCAAAGATGAAGTTGCAGAAGTGTTAGTGTTAAGCACAAAATGTACAGATACAACATTAACAAGAAAATGATAATGCCCAGAAATTACCTAAAGATGAAAACCTTTTTTCGAAATGGCCAGTGCTTTGGAAAGAAAGCCATTGAGCTATTTTGTAATGGGGAAACTTTGGTAGGAAATGTAAACTCAAATCTCCTTGTTATAGGGAAGTACCCATACCATCATAATAAGAATAAAAATAAAATTTTTGAAAGAAACATCATATAGGAGTTGTATAAAATATGCATGACCACAACAATATGGCGATTAAATATGACGGGTAAGAACCTTGCATATAGTAGAAAGGGAAATCCTACGTCTAGAAGAAGCCTGAGAGTTGTCCTCCGGAACCACAGGCTATAGCACTGAGAAAAGTTGAACAATCGACAAGCAACAATCACCAACCCAACTAAGCTTGTGCCTAAGCTAAGGACACAATCTACTTTTTATGTTAATAAGGGTTGATCTGGGAAATGGTGGAAACATCATTTCCATTGTATTAAGGCTAAGGATATTGTGTCACTATTTTATATAGATATATATCCATAAAAATTTTGGATTTTAATCTAAATTGACCAAAAGCATATGTGCCATGCTAAGTTTATTAACACCTGCAGACTCGAGTAATACTGATATGATCAGTTTGGGACAAGTGATGTAAAGCATATAATGTTGAAGAGGGGACATATTCACTCAAATCAATGGCACATGTTGTGGAAAATCTGCACGTTAAAGACAAAAGTGTGCTAGATACATTGCTACAGGAGAGATGAAGGTTAGAATATGCCTTGGATGCATAAGTGAAAATGGAAAATTTTAATCTTATATATAGAATCCACTATAGGTTATTATAGTGAAATAAAGTAAGAACTTGAGTTAGAAGTTTAGAGAATCAGGTAGTTATTTTTCTAAGAAAAGGTTGTCATTAGAAAGAAAGGAGCATGCAACGTGTCCATAAGATAAAGTCGTTTTAGTGTATATAAACATAGATAGGAAATGGATTAAAAGAAGGATTAAGAACTATTAGCTCATAAATAGCATACAACTGGTATGTAAAAAGTAATTCTCTTGACCATACTTAATATTTAGAGTGATGCAACTAAAATACTACCATCCATAAAAAAAATGCTAATAGCATCAGTATTCTCAATATTACACCTTTATGGTTGAGATTTAAACTACCAGGGATCTTTCGAATGAAATTTTTGGAACAACTTATAAGGCTTTAGGAAAAGAAAATGAAATGTGTTACCAAGGTAATAGATCACTGAATTGGTGACCTCCTTGATTGAGGATGTTAGAAAAATTTTGTTGTATATTTACTCAGAATAATAGGAATACAAAGTGGAATGAATGAAGAAGTCTATGCCAAAAAATAGGTAGCAACATTAGAAGAAGAGACTGGATTCAACCACCTTGGGATGAAATCAACAGTATATAAGAACCACGTGTAGAATGTTTATCCATGAATATGAAAGAGCTATGTCAAGGGATTTGAGGGTATCAAAATAATAATTATAAATTGCATTAGCTATTAACAAGAGCTAAGAAACTTTGAATTAGTAGTAATACTAAGAATGAAAACATTTTGGCATTAGAAACATGTAGTTTTGAATGAAGAAATGGAAAAGGGTGTCACACATTGTGAAATACATTATGCTGGTTCAATCATGAAAATTGGTGAACAACAAAGTACTTGTTGATTACTAATGCTGGTGACTGTGAACAACTAGGAAAAACAATTAAGGGTGGGAATAGGTAGGTCCACTTGAAGGTTGTTTCGATTATAACCTAGCAGTAATAAAAAAATGGATAAAATTTTATATGCACAAGTGATACAATAATATCTAATTATAACATGCTCCAAACAATCCCTTGATAATTGTTACCTTAATGTGAGCAAGGTGAAAATAAACGTACAATCCTATACATTTAGGTCTATAAGTAAAGAATATGCATGCCAATAGGCACAATCACTAATTCTATTGTAGTCTATGTTAATGGTGTTGATCGTACTGGATGGATGTGGATAGTATGCTGAGCGCAGGTGAAAATTAAGAAGCACACATACAACATGTATAGAAATGTCTTAGACGAGAAGCAAGGTATAAATGAATGATTTTGTCTGCTTCATAGATGAGTCATCACACCCGATGAAATAAAGTGATAGTTATAAGAGTGAAAGCCATGAATAATCTTCCTATTGGTCTTAAGGAATGATAAAAATTTTGTGACAAAATGGAGGGTTAGAACAATGTTAAAACTGTACGAAATGAACAAAAAAGTTTGGGATCATGTCCAAAGTCAACCCCACAATTTTTTGGAGGTCGTTCAAAATTATGTAGAAAATTTTGCAGTTATATTAAAATTTGCAATGTTTTCATGTATTGTTACATAAGAAATAGGTAAATGATAGATTTTCCTGTAATTGATCAGAAAATGTTGCAGGTGGAGCCAAAGGAGACCTTATGGCCGAATCCCTCAGTCACTTAGATTGGGAAAAGGTTTGGCCCCTAAATCGAGTTGTCACTCAAAATTAAGTGTAATGAAAGCCTTACTTTTGAAGAGATTACATGATAAAAAGGATATGAAAATAAGAAAACTTATCCAACAAGATTTCTCGAAGAAGAAGCTAGATAACGATCACTGAAGACGATGTTCATAAAAGGGGAGGAAAACATAATATCCCTCTGTTGTTGTAATATTGTTTTGGTTAGAATGATTTATGGTGGAAAATCCGTGAGGAATATTTGAACAATTATATAAATGAAATAAATAAATAAATGAGATCTATGTACTTGGGAATGAGACACCTAGGCATGAGACTCTTGCCAAAGAAAAAAAACAATATCTCATTGGTAAATGAGATTGGATAATTATTACATGATAAGATTCTAGATGAAATTATAGATAATCTTAATGGATGGGAGAGAAAAATTCATTAAGTTTATTAGCTGGAGATAGATGCTAATATAGGATAAGGATAAAAGGGTTGCAGGAAAGAAAGACGAGCTTTTATGGAAAAGCCTAGGCAAGTGGATAAAAAGGTCCACAAAAGTAGGATGCCTCTCAAGGAAACTTTATCATGAAGGAAAGTCATTAAATGACTATTGAAGGGATCAACAGAGGTTGTTGATTCCTTGGCAATAAATTCCCAGCTCGGGGGTGAACTGGAGGAAAACAATTCTAGGTTGGGTGGCAGGGTGTCAAATTCTCAATTGTGTTTTCCACAAAATGATTCTCGTTAGACTAGTTGTTTTTGTAGTTACTTTTATGGTATATGAAAATATATTGGGATGTTCTTGTTGATTAGAAGGTTGTCGATATATTTTCTTTTAGTTCTTGAAATTTTTTAATTTTGTCAAGATAGGATATGATTATGATTATTTATGTAAATAGTCATAATTGATTTTCCTTGTTCTGCATGCATTCTATGAAATTAAATTTAAGAAAATATAAGATTAATTCTCTATGATTGAATTACATCTACGGGGTACATGTAACTATGCGAATAAATTCCACTACTTATATATTTAAGACTACATAATTAGTTGCATACATAACTTGTTTTGTTTCACTATTATCGAGTAGGGAGGTTATGACCTTAAAAAAGTATGGATCGATGGAATTTATCATAGGATTCTGTTAGTTTAACAAACCTAATTATTAGGAAATCATATTCATGGTAGAGACAAAGTTATTGAGTAATTCAAAATATGAGTTTTTCTTTAAGGTTGAATTTATTATTCAATAAACTATATATATTATTTTGCTACAGATCTAACTATATTAAAGCAGACATTGTAGTTACATTACATTTAGTTTTGTTAGCCGAATCTTCTAGTTGTTATAATAGAAAGTAAGAATCTAAGGCTTTCACTTCCTTATGGTCAGTGAAAAACATGATTGTATATTAAAACAGGAAGATATTGAATCAATATTTTTGGGAGAATATATTCTCCATTGGAAACCAAAACTAGTGTTTATAGTGTCAATCATTAAACAACGGTTGAAATATATGATACAAATATCCTTTCTAAATATTGTTTCATCCTTATCATCAGTAGAAAATTAATCTCATGGTATCTAGACACATGGATGTTCTATATACATATATGCATTACAACCGAACATAAAAATCGAGTAAGATTAACAAAGGAAACTTTTATAATAAATCGACCAAGATTTACTTCTTCACCAACTAGATAACAAATATGTTGATATCCATAATCTAGAATTACGTATAGATTAGAAATGAGAAAGAATATAGAATTTCCTATTTGGAAGCCAACAAATAACTGGTACGCTAACTATCAAACCAGAATAGATAGAGCCTTTGATTTTACATGCACAACAAGGATTATTTGAATCAAGACCACAATAATTACTATATGGAAAAAGATAAAACAGTGAACTTTTAAAATATCGTTTACAAAATCTAGAGATAATGATTCAGTTACAGTACATAAAATTTTCTATTTCGTCATGACTTTAGTAGTTAAACAATAATCCATGATAAAAACTCATCATATGTTAATTACTGAAGTATCTAAAATAAAAATTGTTATTTTGTTAAAAAGACACAACTAAATGAAAATGGTAGGAATATAAATATCTATGAATCTCCAAATGGTGGAGGAATTTACAGTTGAGAGGTTAAGAATATTAAAGAGGGAATGAATGCCACAAATGTTCTTTTCTGAACATTGTGTGTATACCTTACAAGACGATACTTTAAGAAAATTTTTCCAAGATAATGAAAACCACCATGAATCCAGTCCTGGAAAACCACAACAAAGGGGTAAGTAACTAAAATTAGGCAGATATTAAAGAGTTATTGAAACAAGCAATTAAATCCCCAATCAAGGAATTAAACTAACCTAGAAATAAAAAGATGGCATATCAAGGTTGAATTTAAGTAGTTGATTTATTGGAAATGAAACTTCGATGAAAGGTTGTGTACACCCATGAACATGGGATAACCCTTAGTCATGTATATGCTACAAAATTTGATTGAAAATATCTACACAAAATTAAGAAATGAAACATTAAAAAAATATTAACTGAGAATGAAGGGTTTTCCCCCATAAGTTAGAGTGTTCTCCTCTAAATTCCCTTCAAAATAGTACCAATCCACTCTATTCGTTGAAGGTGAAGGGGAAAGGTGCCAAATTAAGGTGACAAAATAACCGAAGTTAAATAACCATTGGAAGGCTCGCTTCACCCAAATTCATAGGGAAAAAATATAAATTGTGTTACCTTCTTTTTGAGAATTTTTTTATTATGATAAATTCCATGACAGTGGAAGAAAGAATCTTTGGTAGACATAGAGAATTGTGCGAACATGAATGGAAACCACATAAACTTTCACACTAACATTCAAGAAGGGTTCCATGTCAGAGTAATGACCAAGCAAATGTGCAATAAAATTGGAAAACATTAACACAGGGAATCAAAATAACAAGTATCAATTCAATACTCTAAAATCATAACATAATGGAATCTAAGGCAATACCTGAAGGAACACCAAACAAATCACATGAGATGAGGGTCGGCAGAGTTCATTTTCTTTCATGGCCTTCACACACCCATATATAGCCAAATATCGAATACAAACACCGAGTAGAATGACAAGTCCATCTGCCATAGAGAAGATAGTGGAAGGATGTAGCGACAAAGTAGTTAGGGTTAAAAGAAAATGGGATAGGGTGTTGAGAGTAATTGCAAATATTCGATGTGCAATACTGCATCCCCACAAAACCATCCAATTGTTGAGACGAGAATCACATGACCTTCATGTGACAGAGGTAGGCGCAACATTAACTTAATGGTTGGTTAGACTTCCAAGGAGAAGTCATACCAGTGAGGCTATAGCTGTTGTATAACATTAATAAATAGTAGGGATATAGTCATCAAGGAAGGTGGCTTGAGGGTCCTACATAACACACAATTCATAATACATTGAATATTATTCTCATTGTGTAGCCAATAGACATCATACAAATTAAATAACTATATAGAATGTGACCATATGACAAGACATAACATCTATCTCATCCTGAATACCACCTAAACACTTACATGTAACAAAAAAATGCATAATATTACTCTATACCATGTTAGCTTATCACATTGAAATAAATGGCATTATGTTTGCATAACTTATACACCATCCCACCCACCTAAATTGACAATGGGTTGCACCACACTAGTTGGCCCAGGTCATATAAAATGTAGGTACATTCATATGGTGAGAACAATATACCATTAGTCATAAGGTTAAGGAAATCGATATTCAAGCCTTTTTTAAAGATAAAAACTATGAGAGAATAAAATATCTCCAGTACGATGGGCACTTGAGAAAATTTAAGAATTGTTTCCTGTGAACGAGCTCCGTGAAATGAATTTAATTTATTAATACATCAATCAATGACATTAAGGCAAGACAACATTATATTAGTTTTGATAGATCTATAGATATCATAATGGACATTTGAAGGTGGATTAATCATAGCTAATACTTATACATGTATAGTGAGGCAACAAAAGTGAACTCCATGTGTAGAAATTGAAATCCCAATGTCATGGTGGTAGGTAAAATCAATATACTTTGCTACTTTTATATTCCATGTATAACCCGACCATAGACATGGTTGAACCAAATCTTTATTTCAGCTAGTAACCCTCGTGACATATTCCAAGCATGAATTTGGGATCTCATGGATAAAACAATCCAAAAAAAACCAAGGGAATCCAGAGGTTAAACCACCTATACCGTCACCAAACTGTGATCTCACCTAAAACAGCACTGAGATCACAAAAACAAACCGAGCTCGAATGCCACTAGACTCCATCACTATCCTTGAGTAATTTTTCATCTCCTTGTCTCTCAAGCTTTACCACAATCCACACTGGATCACTAGATCCTACACCGAGACAATAGTCTCTCAAGCTTTATGGCAATCCACACTAGATCACTAAACCCTAAACTGAGACTCCACCCTTAGAATTTACCATGTATCCGACCAAAACCGGTCAAGGGAATCCTAGGCCTTTGGGATTTTTCCTAAAACTACCTCCACCCCAGATTCTGAAACCATCCGGAAATTCCAAAGCTCAAAACCAAGAAAAAAATCCTATCACATCATGACTATTTGGAAAAAGGCACGACAAGGGTGATAACCACTATCATAATCCGAAAAATCATGCCACTGACAACAAGAGAACAATATACCAACATGAAAATCCATGCATCTCAAAACCACCTATGAAATCACACATGCAATATGTTACTTGCAAGTATTCCTGTTGAAGTTTCTTGATCCTTCTCTTCCTTTCCTTTCCTTGCTTTTTCCTACCTTACTCCAAATCTAGAGTGGTCCAAGAAAAATCTAAAAGTTTCCAAGAGTCAGAGAGAGAGAGATAATAATGAGAGAGCTCCAATATTGAACTCACAAATGGTACCAAATAATCCTTGTATGCCTTTTTGGCAAATACGCCTCTATTTTCTTCATTTTCCATTCTTTTCCTTCATTCTCCTCCTCACATGCCGCATGTGACCTTTAACCTTACTTTTTTTCTATTTTCTGTCACTTTCACAAATAAATGTAGAAAAAATTTCTTTGTCTTTTTAATGCCTTTGCCAATTTCCTTGGCCAATAAACACATCCAATAATGTGCACTAGGATATTTTTGCCCAACATTAAGCTTGGAATAAGTGTCCTTTAACCATGGACTTATTTTTCCTTTATTGACTTTTATTACATGAACTTTTAACAAAGGTTTGATACACTATAACACCTACATGCTTTCATATAAACATTGCCCATGCAATTCTCCAACCAAAAGGATTAGTGCAAGTGAGATTTTGAGAACACTTGGCTTCAAATTTTAATGATGTTTAAGTTGAAGAGGTTTCTCCTCAAGAATACCAACAAATTGAATACTTGGCAGTAACGTTCAAGAAGATAAGGCTCGAGAAAATCATAACCCTCAATAACATCAGATAAAGCATATTACACTAATGTCAAATCTCATCCATTGATTTGAAAAAATATGAAATTCCGCAAGCTTACATGTGCGAAGAGTTAAAATAAGTATGCATATTAGTGTAATTATATCTACATTTCTATCTGTATTATAGCTATGCTTTCGCCTCCTATGGATAAAAGTCATCGTGTTTGATATATTTAATATGAAATGATGAGAACCTTAATTTCGAAATTGCATGTGTCTAAATAGTGTTCGAGTTGGGTTAGGTTCGTGATGGTTGGGTTGGGGTCGTCATGGTTTTTATAGCCGACCATGTTGCATGTCGAGTTAACTTAATGCATTTTTAGCAAATATAATATTATACTAAAAGGTTAGTTAATTTAATTCTTTAAAAAACATATAATTTATTAAAAATAAATTTATAACTTATCAAAATTTTAAGGTAACACTCAAGGATGGATGTACTTTTAAGAAACTTTTAGACTGTCTTGTATAAAATTGTTTACAATTACTTATTACAAAAATGTAATATATAAAATAAATATTACACGTAAAATAATATATGGATATATATTTATGAAAAGATTTATTTAAACATGTTGAAAGATTAAACAGAGTTGTGCGAGTTGTGTTCATTGTAAGGATACCTAAATAACTAGAGACTATTTAGAGCGAAATTTCTCCATATCTACATGATGGATATTAATAAACATCTATGCTGTCAGGCCAGGAGTAACTCCAGTTTGGCAGAAAACTGATACGATTTATTTCATTAGGTAGCTATTGTTATATACAAAGAATGTGACTGCTCAATTCATCTTTTGATGACTGTTCACATTCCAAATTCACCCAATCGCAGAGGATTAGGTGTCAACATTCCCCCCTTAATCTGAAGGGATGTTGGTGAGTCCAAGCATCATTCTAAATCTTTCAAGCTTTTCTCTTCCAAGTGCTTTGGCGAAGATGTCTACAATTTGCTCATTTGTGGAACAATGACGGAGATGGATTGTTTTGGCCTCAACATGATGTCGGATCAGATGATATTTAGTATTGATGTGCTTTGTACGATCATGGAACTTTGGGTTCTTGGCCAACTTTATTGCAGAGGTGTTGTCAATCATGAGTGGAGTTGATTGTTCTTGTTTTACCTGCAAATATTCACCAATTTTTCTAAGCCGCACAATTTCTTTCGTTGCTTCCGCTGCTGCCACGTATTCTGCTTCTGTTGTGGAATCTGCTAGAACTGATTGTTTGCGTGATCTCCAAGAGACAGCTCCTGATCCAAGACTCATAGCATATCCTGAAGTAGATACCCCAGTTTCTTTGTCTCCATCGAAGTCTGAATCAGAGTATCCAATCAAGCTGAAGTCGTCCACCTGTGTATACTTGATTCCAAGGTCTTAAGTTCCCTTCAAGTACCTTAGAACTCTTTTTGCAGCAGACCAATGTCCCTCACAAGGCTTTTGCATAAACCTGGAGAGGATTCCAACAACAAATGAAATGTTTGGTCTGGTAGTAGTGAGGTAGATGAGACTTCCTACAAACTGTCTATACTTTGTTGCATCCTCAAATTCCTTTCCTTCAATAGATGTGAGCTTTAAGTTTTGTTCCATTGGAGTAGAAAGAGGATTTCACTCTGTCATGCCAAATCTGTTTAACAAATCTCCAATGTATTTCTTTTGAGAAATAAATATCAATTTTGGAGGTTGGATTACTTCAATGCCAAGATAGTAATGAACATAGCCCAAATCAGTCATTTCAAAACTTTTCCTCAATTCCTTCTTTATGGATGCAATGTAGCTTTCATTGTTCCCTATCATTAAAAGATCATCTACATATACCACAAGATATACAACTGTTTTTCCAAATTTCTTGACAAATAAAGTTGCATCATCAAGATCAAAATGATTGAAGTTGAGTTTTAGAAGATGCTCAGTTAGTTTTTCATACCAGGCTCGCGGTGCTTGTTTGAGGCCATACAAGGACTTCACAAGTTTCCATACTTTTTGTTCATGTCCTTTCACAGCAAATCCTTCAGGCTGGGACATAAAAACATTCTCTTTTAGATCTCCATTCAAGAAGGAAGTTTTTACATCCATTTGATGGACTTTCCAACCATTTTGAGCTGCTAGTGCAAAGAGTGTCTGGATGGTGGCCCATTTTGCTGTGGGGGCAAAAGTTTCCTCATAATCGACCCTTTCCTTCTATGCAAAACCTTTTTCCACAAGCCTAGATTTGTGCTTGTCAAATGAGCCATCAGCTTTGTACTTGTTCTTGTAGACCCACTTGCAGCCAATTGGTTTGGTTCCAAAAGGAGGATCAACCAGCTTCCAAGTGCCATTCTTTATGAGGGCATCATACTCCTTTTGCATCGCTTCTTTCCATTCATCATGAGAAGCATCTTCTTTGAAGGAAGTTGGTTCAAAATCTTTAGACAAGTTCAATTCACAATCATAAGTAACATCCATATCAACAGGTGAATTACAGTCATCTACATCACCTCCATTTTGTCGGTTTGAATTTCTGGTTCCCGTTTTTCCAATTTCATCGGGATGAACACTTTCAAGTGTCTTTGTCAGCCACTTTGGGGGACCTTTCTGAGATGGTCCAGGCTGCTCTGCTGATTGAGTTGGGACTGAATCAATATTGAGTCTCCCAATTCTATCAATTACATAACTTAAAGCATCATCCGTTGTTGGAGTTTCATTCGGGGGAGAGTGTTCTTCAGAAGAAGATTCCACATGTTGATCTAGTATAGGAATCCCCCCTTCAAGATGTGGAATCTGATTATCGAACTCTTGAAATGATTTTGTTTTTGTGAATCTATCCAAGCGATCAAGTTGCCACTCAACAACATTGTCAGATTTGGATGATTCAAGAAAAACTACATCTCTAGATACAACAAACTTTTTATTTACTTCATCATAGAGGCAGTATGCTTTGGAGGTGTTTGAATACCCCAGGAAGATACACTTATGACTTCTAGCACCAAGTTTGTTTCTATGTACCTTTGGTATCAAAGCATAACAGGTGGAACCAAAGATCTTGAGATGTTTTACCGAAGGAACATGTCCATACCACAATTCATAAGGAGTTTTGTTTCTTATAGCATTAGATGGACATCCATTCTTTATTATGCAGCACATAGAACAGCATCAGCGCAAAACATTATCTTTACATTTTTGAAGAAAAGCATGGATCGTACCATATTCAAGATTGTTCTACTCATTATTTTAGCTACACCGTTCTATTGGGGATTATAAGGCACAGTTGTTTGATGTTTGATCCCATGTTGGCGAAGATAGTTTTCAAATTCATTTGATGTATATTCTTTTCCATTATCAGTGCGAATAGACCCAATATGAGATTGTGCATCATTTTCAATCCATTTATGAAAATTCTTGAATGTTTGAAAAGCATCAGATTTGTTCTTCAATAAATAAACCCAACACATTCTGGTGTAATCATCAATAAATGTCATGATATATTTATTTCCATTTGCAGAAGAAACAGGCATTGGGCCACATAAATCTGAGTGAATGAGTTCAAGCTTCCTATGTGCTCTTGAATGTGAATCATGAAAAGACTGTTTGCTATGCTTTCCTAGAATGCAAGCATCACATTTCTTATGTTTCCTAGGAATTGTAGGCAAACCAACAACACCATTTTTCTTTAATAAGCGGAGACTGTCACAGTTTAAATGTCCAAATCTAGCATGCCATAATAAACATGATGGAAGTGTACCTTCTTCATGATGAGAAATATATGAGAAATGTTGTGCATGAGCAGAGGTTCCTTGCAGTTTGAGAAGTCTTTCTTCTTCTATTCCCCTCATGACAAGTGAGTGGTCAGAAGCTTTTCTTACCTCAAGCTTGCCAACAAACATATGAATGGAGTGACCTTGCTGGCGGATGTGGACCAAGGATAGCAAGTTTCTCTTGAGTTGTGGGAGATATAGAACATGATCCAGAAGAAAGTCTGGAAGACCAGGCAGTTTAAGCCTGATTGTGCCAAGCCCTGATGGCTTGATTTTTGACTGATCTGCAAAGTATACTGCTCCATCAACATTGTCAGTGAAATCTTCAAAAATATCTTTTCTATGAGTCATATGACAGGTTGCTCCTGAATCAAGCAATCAATCATTCTTTGAAGAAGCAAGTGAAGCATTAAACAAATCTTCATTTACTCCAATGTTACATTGTGCGTCAATATAGTGAGCGGATTCAGGTGCTTTACCTTTGTCTGTATCATCAGTTTTACCTTTCTGTTGGTTTCTTTTCTGCTCAACTTTGTCCCATGGTAGCTTGCATGTAGAAGCATCATGTGATCCATTTCTTTTGCAGCGAATGTAGTGTAAGTCTGCCTTTTCTCCTTGAGAATGTCTACCCCCTGCCTCTGAAGTATCTTCCTCTTCCTCTTCGTCCACCTCTTCCTCTTGTAGAATCTTGAGCAGGATGCTTTTCTTTATGAGCAAGGCACACAGTCACTTCAGAAGATTCAGGGGTTGTCTTCCTTCCAAAGGCTTTCTCTCTTTCAGCAAACTTTTTCACAAGAGAGTCAAAGGTTATATCTTTAAGATTTCCATTTGCTTGTAAAGACTCAAGATAATTGGAGTAGGTAGGATAGAGTGCCTTGAGAAAGGCAATAAGAGGGATATCTAGCTCAACCTTGGTGGATTTGATATCATGCATTATAGACTTTACTTCAGATGCAAGATCAAGAGGATCATTATTTTTCATTTCAAGAGTGAAGGGTTTAATCATGAGCTGAACAAATTCAAGTGCAGAATGTGAGTCATAGAGTTCTTTCAGCTTTTGTAAAGCTTCAAAGGGAGTTGAATATGATGAAATATGGTGACTCATCTCTTCATTTATAGATGTTGTGATTAATGCATAGGCTTTGATGTTCTTGTTTTCCCAAATGACAAGCTCTTTGCCTAATGTAGGCCATACTGGGTCATTGTCTGCTTCTCCGACACACACTCCTTTCCACAACTCATTGAAGATGAGGGTGTGTTTTATCATCCGGGACCATTCAGGATAGTTCTCCTTGCCAGTGAGAACTATTCCTACCATAGAGATGATTGAATGCATTCTGTAAAAAAAATACTTCTGCTGATAAAAAAAAACTTCTGTTGATATACAGTGAAATTGTACTCAAAAGGGAAAAAAGATTTCAAATACTTTATGCACTATGTTTCTTCAAATCCCTCCAATGTTTATAAAAGCATCCTCATATAATATATCCAACATATTCCATTCTACAAACTCAGTTCATATTCCATTCAACGCATTCAAATGGAAGCCATTCAATATATACCATTCAATATATATACTGGACCATTCTACGCATATACAGACTTGGACGGTCATATCTATACACCCACAACATTTCCCTAGATGTGCACCACGTTAATACTCAAAAAGGCGTTAATATCATTCAAGCCAAACGCACCAAACTGAACACCAAACTGAACTGAGCAATAATTTAAAAACGCGCATTTGAAACAGCACCATTCAAAACTTTATTTGAATCTATATCCGCTGCGCCAACATTATACTCGTTCAATCGAGGGGAGGTCTTTTTCGAATGAAACCATAGGTGGCGCATATCATGAATATGCACCCACTAACAAAACTTTAATTATGCACCGCACTAACAAAACTTTAATACAGAGATATATTTATGAACAGAATAGAAATATACGGCACCATACCACGCTTCCGTTGTGCTACCATTCAACACAGCATACTATTCAACACTGCATACTATTCTAGAAAGTTAAAAAAAAGTCTAGCTCCGCACTGCAAATATTTATGAATCACATGGACAAGTATGAGGGAGCTTTCTATGACCAATTCGGAAATTCAAGCCGCTAGCAGTAACGCCCTTGATGGTAAGGCCTATTCCAAGGACGTCGGCTTCCAGGTACACAGGGAAATGTATTTGTTTGAAATAGCATTCAAAACAGCGGCAACAACAACAAATGTATTCAGAAATGCAGTAAAAACGCAATACCAATTCACCTTTGTCAGCCTTCCGCTCTGGACAGAGGCGTTCTTCAAAAAACGCAGATACACCAAGTAATCATTCACCAAAGTAATCCTTCAGAGGACAGAGGCGTGAGGTAATGAATTACAACACATAGGACAGAGGCGTTGAGGACAGTGCTCAGGTCAGAACGTCAAAGGACAGCGTTCAGTGGGCAGTGCTAAGACCAGCGTACAGCCCACAGTAGTAAAAAATTAAGGGAGTTACAACTATTTTGAGAATCTAGCTTTGATACCATGTCAGGCCAAGAGTAACTCCGGTTTGGTAGAAAACTGACACGATTTATTTCATTAGGTAGCTATTGTTATATACAAAGAATGTGACTGCTCAGTTCATCTTCTGATGACTGTTCACATTCCAAATTCACCCAATCGCAGAGGATTAGGTGTCAACATATGCAAGTGCAAAATGATGAAATCCTTGCATTTAAATGATGATCATGATGGTTGTGGCTTATGACAAGAACATGAACGCTTAATAGGCTTTGGTGTTATTGCCGTAGATGATGGGGTTTTGGATGACTCTATGGATATTTAGGAATATTACATCATACGTGGGAAAAAATTGGTATGCTATGATTATTATGGTAGAAGGTAATTAAAGTGGTGGGACATTATCATTAAATCCATAATAAAGCATAAAACCGTTTGACATGTCAAATCAATACTTAAGGTTCATAGGAGGGAAATTCCTTGTAATAAAAAATATATTTAACACAAGAAAGTAGTGAGTACAATTGAATGCATATTACAAAGGTGGTAGATTAGATAGACATATGTATTTTTACTTTCCATACATTCATCATTCTTTTCATTTTGCATTTCCATAGAACTACTCAACCCATTCATATTTTGACATTCCTTGTACATTATAGCCTTTCAAATGTTCCAAATTATAAATGTGCATGTTTCAAATATATCAATGCCATACCAATGCCGCAGTAATACTAAATGACATAGTGAGTTTGCACTCGACACCAGCCAATTTAGTAGGATTATCAAAAGAGCAACTACTCAATCGTAGCACCATCCATTGATATTGTAACCAGGTGTGAAACAATTTATATGTAGTGAATCACCAATGGATGGAAATTTAAATGGTGGGTTTTTACCATTTTCTTAAATGTAGGGAATTTCATATACACTTTTAATAATTTGTATTTCATAATATTATATATTAATAAATTTAGAAAATATTAATAAATTTTAATCAATCCCAACTCTTTATTCTAATATAAAATTCCAGTATTCACTTTTAATAAATTTGCTTTTAGAGTTGATAAGTAAAATTCAAATTATGAATTCAGTATATTTGAAGTATACAATTTAGTTTTGGTTACGATAGATTAGACTTTCAATGTGTAAATGCATATTTGAAAATGCAAAATTATAATTTAAAAATGCAACTTGAGATTTTGAAAATACATAAACAAGGTTTTCAAAATGTTAATATGAAATGTTATAAAATATCTAAAAATTAGATTATTTGATAAAATAAATAGAATCAAACTTACATAGTCTAGATAATATAGAACTCTTTCAAAAATGGTGGAAATTATTAAAAAAAATTATGTACTAAATATAAAATATTTTATAATTAGTAGGACTTGCTATTTACAACTTTTGGTAATGCTATTTACAACTTTTAGTAATATGAAATTTGACAATGAGTGATATAGTAAATGTGAGTACAACATCAAATATTTGAAAATACGGTTTCTTACTCATGGTTATGTGGTGGTAGTATCACGGTTCCTCCTAAGGACTAACACAACCACATTAATAAATGTGGTTGATATACATTGATAGACATATATTAATAGATCATCTTATTACCCTCAGAATATTATAAACTACAAAATAATATTTCCTTAACAAATAAGGTTGTTAAGCATATGCACATGAATTAATTTTTTCAAATCCTAGAAATGGGATAAAAAAAGAGGCAAAACCCTATCTATTAGAGAAATACAAGAAACCTAGATATAATATAAAAATAAAGAAGGGAACCTCTAGCTATGACATAAAGAGCAGGAAAATGAAAATCATGGATCCATCTCAAGGCTTAAATTACTCACTAAAATCTTCATAAATAATTATGAATTTAGGTTCAAATTGATTCCAGCTATAAATAACTTACAAAACTAAGAATCTATGATCTAAAAATTTAAATCAATTTTTTCTTGATTAAGTAAGAATCCATGGCCATAGAAATTTATATCAAATGCTTTTGAAGAGAGAAAGAAGGAAAACATAGCACTTACCTACAGGAAAGGCTACATTCCTCTGATGTTCATCTCTTTTCCTACATTCTTTGCCTTCTCGTCAAAGTCTTGGCATCTATATTATTAGGATGATTTAAAAAATAAAAGTCACTTTCATTTTAAGAAAGATTTTATATAAAAAAGCAAACAACTCCTCCCACTTGGTTCTCATCATCTGTGCATGCAACCGCATAGCTATGTCATTTATTGACATATTATTTTTGTTCTTTACACGCACTCCTCTCTTGTCTTAATAAACCAAGTCTCAAGAAGAAATGAATATAAATCCATGATGGAAAACCCAAAAATAAAAATGAAGAGAAATATGAAAGATAAAATGTATTACAAAAAAAGTAAAACACAAACAATAGAGAGGCATGGACATGCAAAATAGATGGGAAACAAAAATTCATATGCATGTCCCATGTCTCCCTCAATTGACACTCTTCTCCCATCTCAACAAACCTACACTCTTCCTCCTCTCGTTATGACTTTCACTTCTCGTCTATGAGAAAGAATGTAAAGTAAAAAATACATAGAGAATGAACATGAAATAGGATTAGAGCGAACAACTCTTCTCATCATTTAGAAATTAGTTGAATAAAACTACATAGGAGACTAGGAAACAAACAACAATAAATGACTAGAGAAAGTTCCAACTAAGCTCAGCTAAACTCAAGTGAAACAAAACCACCTATGACACCTAGTAGATAGTGAGATTAATTATCTTAACACCGCTTCCTAATCTCAACTGTTACAAGTATTGGGACTTAAAATGCCCAATTTCTTTCGTTGAAATTAAAATACATTTTTTTCCCAACGGTTTTGTGAAAATATTTGCAAGTCGATCTCTTGAACCATAAAAATAAGGTAAGATATCTCCATCGTTTACAAGCTCATGAATGAAATGAAAACATATGTGAATGTGGTTTGTATTTTTATTCAAGGCATGATTTTTTTATAAATAAATTGCAAAATTGTTATCATAGTAAATAGGAGTTGGCCCCTTTTGAACATTTGAAAGATCCTTCAATAGTTTTCTTAGCCACACTGCTTCAAAAGTTGTTGAACTGGTAGCCACATATTATGCCTTTGCAGAAGATATTGAAACGATGGGTTGTTTCTTGGATTCCCATGAGATTAGATTTTTTCCAATGTGAAAAATAGACCTAAATTACCTCCATAATTGTTTTGTATATAACTGGGAAGTGACCAATTTTCTGAATGTGCATAGAACAAGCCATAGTCAACTATTCCTGCAACATATCTTAAGATCATTTTTGTGACCTTCCAATTAGAAATATTTGGTGGTTCTAAAAACTTGGAGACAAAACTAGCTGGAAACTAGATATCAGGTTTAGTTGAGGTGAGATACAATAGACCACCAACTAGAATTTTATACAATGTGGAATCGATTGGTGGTGCTACATCTTGTTTGCGCAGCTTGGTGCCTATAGAAATTGGAGTATTAGCTAGTTTGAAAATGGTCATTCTAAAATTTTAGAGGAGGTCAGTGGCATTTTTTTGTTGACAAACAGAAATTCCATTAGTATATTTTTCAATTTCAATGCTAAGAAGTATTTCATGAGCCCTAAATTACTCATATCTAACTATGTTTGCATTGCTCCTTTGAATTATTCTAACATCATATTTCCTGTATAAAGCATATCATTAATATAAATGAAAACAATGAGAATTTCACCTTCTTGAGTTTTGGTATACAAAGTTGGCTCATGGTTGCTTTTGGAAAAACCTCTTTTGATGACATAAGTATCGATGTGGTTGTACCAAGCTCGGGGATCTTATTTCAAGCCATAAAATTCTTACTTCAACCTATATACCTTATGCTTCGATAATAAGTCTCCATTATTGTAATATTGTCTTGTCTATATTGAATTGCGATAGAGAGAGTGGTAGAAAAGCCATGGAAAATATCAGAATACATATTTAAATGAAAATTTCATTAAATTAATGGAATGCAAGTATTGGGAATGAGACACCTAGAAAATGAGATTCTTTCCAAAGAAGTATAAACAAATATCTCATTAGAAAAATGAGATTGGAATATTCGTTAATGATAAGAATTCTAGATGAAGTTCTAGAAAAACTTAATGGATGGGAGAGAAAAATCCATTAAGTTGATTAGTTGGAGAAATATGCTAATATTGGATAAAGCATAAAATCATCACAAGAGAGAAAGGCGAGATTTTATGGAAAATCATGGGCAAGTAGATAGAAGGTCGACAAAAGCAGGACTCTGCTAAAGGAAACTTTATCAAGAAATAAAGCTATTAAATACCTATTGAAGGGATCAACTAGTGAATTTGATTCTTTGGCAAGCTTATCTCATCTCGGGGGTGAACTGGAGGAACTTAGTTCATGGTTGGGTGGTGAAACTAGTGGTTTATTCCCAAGTGAATTTTTAATGGTATATCTGGTGAGATTATCTATGTTGTATGTTTTTATTTTTAAATTAGTATATTATTGTTGAATTACTTAAGCCTCTCACTAATATTAATTTATCCATTGTATTATATTACTCTTGTGGTAATTCGATAAAGAATTTGTAAGTTTTGATCATTAACTTTACTTTTGAGACCTGCAGAAGTTAGAACTTATAGTAGATCAAGCGATGGATATGATATTCAAATGAAGCAATAAATAAGTCAGATAGCTAAAAGGAACAAGAAATCATGATTGTATTATAGAAATTGTTAGAGTCTACCCGTCATGTAGAAATATACAACATGCCATTCATATAGAAATAAAAATATCACATATTTGGTCCGAGTACCTAAAATATATGTCTCTTTTAATATCATATGCTAATGTAGTGGGTCCGAGTCATACATAAAAGAATGTAACTATGGGAATTAATTTATTCAAACATATATATTCTTCGAGTTTTACTCTGGTGATGTTTAAGTCCACATAATTGGAATATGATAAACTAAGTATGTTACGTGGTTATAGCAGGTAAACAAAGTAGATAAAGGAACCCAAGAAGGAAGAGTCCCATTAAATGTGAAAATGACTATAAGTGAATTTTGTCAAATAGGCACTAGCATGTCCAACAATTATAGGTGGGAAAAGATAAGATATTAACCACCTATTACGGACAAGATAATAAGTGTCAATTTTAGGTAATAGTCAATTAATACTATAGAACTATAGTTGGGACAAGAGTGGGTTGAGAGGAAACAATTTAAAATTTCCATGTGAATTGATGACCTAAATAATAGGTAGTACTTCATAAAATTGTCATCTAGAGGGTAGACAATGACGCATTGCACATGTTACAGTGGAACACTATCAATATGCAGGAGACTAATCGAAGTAACAATAGAAGATACATAGCTACACCTTTAAGTGTCAATAAAGGATCATATAGAAACCATCTAGTTAAATGTTTTTATACTAATCATGAGAGAAAATTGGACACATTAATACTGGAACAAACAAAAAAAACAGTCAAATACAGAGAATGCAATTTACTATGCTTTACAAAATGTACACCAAAATAGTATCTCCCAAATTAGCATCTCATTATCCAAAACTATCAATAGAATTCATATTACCAAAGAGGAGATATAACATAAAATAATTATATGTTTGAGATTAAATGAGAAAGTAAACCAAACCCTCAAGGGGTTAAACTCTTAAAATCAAAATTGCAATCGTCATTTGACAAAGTTTACTAAGGGAATGTTGTAAATAGAACATAAGCATAATTCTAGTCATATCATAGTATCGTTTAAACAAATTCTAGACCCCGTGTGAGGAAGTTCTATAACATGATCCTAGAATAAAATGTCAAACAAACCATAAAAAAGGGGAAAACTTCCAGCGAACAAGCATATATTGATATGGGTGAATGAGATAAATAAGTTGATGCTTATGCGATTTCAACACGTTTAAATGAATTGATAAAAAAAAGGGCGAGGCAAAATAAGAGGGATTATGTAACAGAGGGGTTGAGTGTCTAGCTTTTGGAGCAACCCATTAAATCATTTAAATGCTACAAGTTAGGCGACAACATCAAATCCTCATAATGATTTTCGTACACAACCAAATGTAAATCATTAATTTTAATATAAGAGAATGTTACAGAGTAAAAGGGATAGGTTATATTTAAAAGAGTCAAGGAATAACAGAGAGCAAAGGATAAGTCGATGAATGGAGAAATCCAGAATCATAACAAAAGATTATCTATGGGTTATGAAGTAATGATGAATTATTAAAAGATAACCCTTGTCTTTAATGAACTCTGGAATGATTTTAAATGAAATCAAATAACCTCATAACTGAATGTACTGATCATGCATGCTAAGGATTGGAAATTGACATTCAACACCCATACCTTTCAAATTAAGTTATTTAAACAGTGAAAATGAAAGAAACCGACTTGGGAATGTTGGGAAGGTGTAACTAGTATAACTACCATGATGGTGGAACCAGAACAACTGTTCCCATGGACGACTGAGATGGCTGCACTAAAGAACATCTACGTAATAGAAACTAGGTAACAATAATAGTATATAACCAAGGTGTGTGCCTTATGTGAGGGGAAAGAAAAATTCTTGTAAATATATTATATAGAAAATAAAAATTAAATAAGACGAATACAACCACGGTTAAGCCTATTACCTGAGATGGTAAGACATATTCAATAAGATAACCCACTCTCCTTTGAGTGCTACTATTAAAAGTTAAATTGTCACCTTGCAAAGTCCAACACAATATAGGGAAGAATAATAATAAAGGATTTTAGCGTGAAAATGTAGTAAACAAACTAAGTTCATATTTTACCCAACAATATCTATATATATATATATATATATATAATTCCACTTTACCTTTCCTTCTATGTATTGGACAACAGAGTCTGGCACTCTCTGTGCACTTTGGGATAAAAGAAAAGAGACCCATTCAGTCGATTAAGGAGTAGATTAGTTGTGAGACATTATTGGAGGCACAACCTACTCCCCAATTTAGCCTCAAACCGATTTGGAACACAGTGTTCCATATATCTAGGATAATGTTGAGCAAGTGGCCTTCAAAATCTGGAACACAACATCATCCAAGGACAATGTTAGTTAACCTCACTAGGGCACCTCTATGAAAAGTAAATCAAATTTCAAAGGGAAAAAAATTGGAGATTACCTACAGGGAATGCTACAGAAAATATTGGTCACAATCTCTTCCTATGGACTTGGTCCGTGACTAAAAACCTAGATGTTATGCATGTATAACAACAATGCGTTGACAACTCAAAACAGTGAAAGCTAAGGACGAGAATGTGTCGAAGGGTTTAGGGTTCCAGGTGTTAGGTTAACCCAAAATTCAATCTTAACCCTCGATGGAAATCATTTCATCCTTGTCATCTACCTACATGGTACTTATCACGTGAAGATCACATGATAAACAAACATGTGGCAGAAGGGTATTAGTGGGTGAAGCTTTAAAGAAAATTGGCACACGGAGTTCATTTATGAGATATGGGGAGTCGAGCAAAGGTGTTGATAATGTCCAACCATAATGTATAATTAAATAAAACGTGTATATATTGTGATATAACTCCAAGGAACTAGGCATTATAAACATAACAACATTGATGTTATCACCTTTAGAAACTGGGTGAATACCACACCGCAATGTCTGGAGTAAGGAACATAACCGCTATTCGTTAGTGTATAGTAATACTAGAGAAAGGGGGTATAGTATATGGTAGTATACACCCTTGCATATGTCCAATGCCTCATAGTAGTTGATGATATAATCCATTTCCTACTTTTGTATGAAAAATAAATATATATTTGTAACCAATTATTAGGTCATTGTAACGAGAGGAATAAAGGGAAAAGACATGAATATAAACAAGTAGTATTGGCCAATCATCAGAATTATAATACAGTATAATAATAGTAGAAAAGCAAAGAGGGAACTATACTGATGCAATGAACAACCATAAAAAAAAAAAAAAAAAAAAAAAAAAAATCGGTACTATAATAGGAGATGTGGCAACTCCCGTACTAGAACTTCAAAATAAGGAGGTTGGTCAACATAAAATTATTCATGAATATATATCATTTAAGGGTGAAAATGTGAAGTTGGGTTACACTTTTTTCCATTTTATGAGAAAAAAAAATCATTTTTAGAAGTTCCTCAACTTTTAGAAAGCCAAAGCAATTTTTATGTTTAGAATTTCTTTTTACAGTAAAAAGAAAACTTATCAGAAATTTTATTAGCTTTATATAACTTATTTTTTCAGATTTTTTTTATTCACATTTGATATGTCAACTTAGAAATTGTTTAACTATTTGTTCTTTAAAAATCATGGGATTCAGAACACGTCATGTTTTTGGACAATAGTGTATTCTTTGTTAAATTTTCATTTTTGAAAAAAAATTGTGATGCAACAATCTAGACAGACTATATTTCGATATCGTTATATTTACGAAACCAACTGATGCACATCATAATTACGAGATTTTTCTTAATTGAACCAATATGAAAAAATTGCAGATTCTGAAGATGTTTAGTTGAGCATCTAATTTCTCAACATATTAGTTAGAAATTAAAAATCTAAAAACTATGTTATGAAACTAGCTCACAAAAAGATAGAAAGGGTAGATCAACCTCCTTTACATTACACAAATGAACAATTCTTGGATGACATAAACGACAATACCTCCTTTCTATATATACGAGTCTAATTGGACCCAATATAATTAAATCCTACATGAAAATAATATTGTAGGGATACAACAATAACAATAGTGGGTTTCTATGGGGCACAATAATAACAACATGGGGACTACATGGTCACAACAATACAATAAGGGGGTTTCACTAATAACAATAAGGGGCTAAAGTAGTAGTATAGGGACCTAACATGCCCCTCTCCTTCAAAAATTGTTGTCCTTGATGCTCGAGTAGTTATGGATTCTTCTGTATAAACTTATCGTCCTCCCATGTGGAATCTTCAGTGGGTAAGTTCTTCCACTTGATGAGATACTCTGAAATTGATCGATTTCGTAGCTATCGGGTTCTTGTTTCCATGACTGCTTTAGGTTTCGATATGATTTTTCCTTCCTTGTCAAGTTCTGACAATATTGTTTGAACTGGGAGATTGTCACATATAACCTTCTTTAAGCATGAAACATGGAAAATTGGAGCTACTTGGGAAGATGTAGGAAGCTCCAATTTGTATGCCATAGTACCAATCTTTTGTAGCACTTTGTAAGGATCATAGTACTCTAGTGATAATTTATTATCCTTCTTAGCTTGCTTGAGCGACCTTTGTTTGTATGGTTGTAGTCATAAAAATATGTAGTCGCCTATGTCAAAACTTCTTTCATTGCGATGTTGTTCAGCCTGTTGTTTCATTCGATTCTACACGAAAGTGAGGTTATCCTTTTTCTTCTTGATATGTCCTTCTATTTTGAGAGTTTGAGGAGTAGTAATTCCGACCAATGCATTACAAGATATGGTTGAATTCATTATTCTTTCTTTGGGGTTGGTTCTTGGTGTATATCCTCTTCTTTTGAAATTTCTTGATCCTTTTCTTCCTCCTCTTCATAATCAATGTAAAATAATTTATTCTTCGCACACTTATGACCTTTAGTGTATTTTGTATCACAACTGTAACAAAGGTCATTTTCTCTTTTTCTTCCAATTGTTGTGGTCTCAACCTTGTGGGTTGTGGAAGGCTAGGAGCAAAAACACTTCCATCTCTATAATTGTGAGTGGTAGGATTTCTTGTTTCCATAATTTTTCTTTCAATTTTTCTTGCCAACCTGAATGCCTTCTCCAATGAATTAGGTTCCCAAAGATGAACCTCATGTTGATTGTTATCCTTTAAATACCCTATGAAGACGTCAATCCTCTACTTCTCTGGAATATCATTTACCCTTATATTCAATTTTTGGAAGTCCTCAATGTGCTCTGCCATTGAACCCTTTTGTTTGAGATTTATCAATTGACTAAAGAAGGTGTTTTTCTTTGTATCCTCATAATGTGCTATCATTTTCTCCATGAAAATTTACCAGCTAACAAGTGGTTTATGAGAACAAAGCCCTTTATACCATAATTTTTTTTTTGGTTCTAAATATAAAGATGCAATATGTACCTTTGTAACAATTGCACATCATGTAGATCAAAATATTTCTCCATATGTAGTATCCATGTTATGGGATCCTTGCCATCAAACTTCTTCATATCGATCTTTGGAATATGGTGGGTCTTCAATCCAATGTTAGATTCTATGAAATCATGATTAACATTTATTTTTTCTCATCATGAGTTTCCTCTACTATCTTTTCATCATTAGGATGCCTTTCTTGTAGCATCTTTGTCCCACCTTCCCTCAAACCTTCCATGTCTTTCTTCAAATCATCCATTCTCTAATACCAAATGTTATGAAACCAACTGACAAAAAGATAGAAAATATAGATCAACGACTTCAAAATCAGCCTCTTGAAGGGGGAAACCTCCTTTACATTACACAAATGAATAATTCTTGGATGATACAAATGACAATACCTCCTTTATAAATATAGGAGTCTAAGTGGTCCCAATATAATCAGAACCTACATAACAATAATATTATAGGGGCACAACAATAATAATAATGGGCTTCTATGGGGCTCAATAATAACAACATGGGCACTGCATGGGCACAACAATACAATAAGGGGGTTGCACTAATAATAATAAGGGGCTACACTAGTAGTATAGGGACATAACAAACTACCTACTACAAAAGACGAACGAATGTAATAAACTATAAATTTTTCATATTTTCTTATACGATATTTTGGAAGATACAGAGTTTTGATGTCACTAAATAATAATGACCTTCAAAAAAAAATTGCACACAATTTTTAGGAAATGATTTAAAATTAGAAAATTTCTATGAAATTCCATAAAATTTATATCTAATAAAAGTAGATCCAATTCTGCAAATGATGTTATTAGTTCTGACAGTAAATTCACCAAATTTGATGGAGTTTAAGCATTTTGAAGTTGGAAAAAGGTAACCAAAATCGAGCTGTCATAGAGTTGCAGGTTAAAAAAGTTCGACCGAATTAAAACCACATTACTTTAAAAGTTCAACCAAACTATTTTTAAAATTTTGGACGAAAATGTGTTGATATTTTTTGTCAGCCGCAAAAATGAAACAATGAGAACATCCGAAAAAAAATGTTTTACCTGAACGATATAAATAATAGGAGCCAAAATATTATTTTTGCACTCTTTCTTCATTTGGACTAAACTTTTAAGCTAAATCTTTTGGGATGAATTTTTTGGAGGAAAATATTTGGATTTAATTTTTAAAGTAAGTCTTTTGAGCCGAATTTTTTAAGTGAGATTTTTTAGCTTAATATTTAATGTAAGTCTTTTGGGCTAAATTTTTTAAGTGAAACTTTTGAGCTTAATTTTTAAAGTAAGTCTTTTGGGCTGAATTTTTAAATTGAGATTTTTTAGGCAAATTTTTTTAGTCTTTTGGGCTTAATTTTTAAAGTAAGTCTTTCGGGCTGAATTTTTAAAGTGGATTTTTTGCGCTAAATTTTTAAAGTGAGTTTTATTTAAGTAAATTTCTTTGGCTAAATTTTTAAAGTGAGTTCTTTTTAAAGTAACTCTTTTGTGCTGAAGTTTTAAAGTGAGATTTTTGGTCTAAATTTTGAAAGTGAATTTTTTTTGCAGGCTTTTGAAATTGACATTTTTGGGTTGGATTTTAAAAATCTACATACATTGAATTATCATGGAAAATCAAAGAAATTGCAAGAGAAAATATGAGCAAACATGAGACACTTAGGCTCGTATAGAATACAAGAGAAACAATTACAAAAGAAAGATGGAAGAGCGCACAAATATTGAAAGGGAAAATAAATATTGACTAAAAGTTGAAGAAAGTATGTAAATGTAAGTATTATAAATGATATTTAAAATTTAAGTAGTGTATTGTGAAATTTAATTTTTATTTGATGAAATAATTTGAAAAAAAATTTGCAATGTAAACAAAGAAAGATAATCCTCATAACAATGATGATGAGATTGAAAATGTTGAAAGACAAAGTGAAAAAGATAATGAACCAATGATTGATGATATTGTTGAAAATGTTGAAAGAGATTCAAGTGAAGAATTTGAATTACCATCAAGAGTATATATGTGTGTGTGTGTGTGTGTGTGTGTGTCATGTGTATTATTGAAATTATACATATTTATTAATTTCAATTTCATTAAAACACCATTTTTCAATTTTATTATTTAATGAATATTTATACCCATTTACATTTAATTTTCATAAGTACAAATGAATCAATATCGATGTTGACATGTTATAAAATGTTGGCATTGACATATATGGAGATAAAAAATCTTACCATGTTAGACGATATCATGTTAATGTCATCATTGCAAATTTCTTCAAAGATGAATCTGTGACATATCAAGCTTAATTTTTGAGAGGTTTGTCAACATCAAATAAATTAGAATATGCTACAACTCTATAGGGTATTAGAAAATCAACAAAAGATTAAAAGGTGAAGGAAAATGTGATTCAAAATATAAATAGTGCTCCAAAAAAATTAGAAGATCTAGAAAGAAAAACGATGTAGATGCATGTAGAGCAATACAAATGGTAGTGGTTTCAGCAAGTACTAAAGAAAATCGTTTGGTAAATTATATGGCAAAAATATTAGGGACCGCATGAAAAACATTACACAAATATAGGAAATTTTGATTGCAAATAGATATAGATGATGAGCTCCCTTGTTGGGTAGTTATTTTAAGAAACCATACAAAGATAGACTTGGAGAAGATGTTAAAAACTAATATAAGAAATATTGGATGAAAAATTCACGTGTTTCACCAAAAGCAAGGGATGTGATGTGGTGAAGAATAACACAAAATCAGTATGAAGAACATGCAAAACATATCTTGGACACCACTTATATAGAGTTGTTCAATAGGTTCATAGAACAAAATCGTGGAATTAATGTCTCAATTAGTAGTTTTCTACAACAAAAGCAATGGTATGTTAAACCTATCAATGGATGTGACACTTGTTGTTGTCATTATCATGTGGGATTTTAATTATATTATGACACCTTCCTTAGTTTTGGTAAAACATTTTGGAAAAATTCACCTCCTCCTTCTACTATACATGGTTTCATATCTAATATTTTATGTGAAAGAGAAAGACTTGAATTATTTTACTAAAATAAATGTCTTGGTGGTAAAAAATTTGATCATTATGGAAACTTGACTTTATTTCAAAACAAATATTCTATTGATATAAATGATCAATCATTGTCTAACCTAAAAGTGAAAAAAAAGAGATATGAATATATACATACATTGATTAGTTCAAATAATAGTACAAGTGCTAAAAGAATTGATTTACAAAAAGTATAAATTCCTGTGATAGAGTTTTTGAAGAAATTTGAGATAGACATTTATAAGTACACCAAGCATTTTCATAGAGTTTGATGGCAGGACCTGCAATTCAAAAAATCCCATGAAACTTTTCCATGAGGAACCATTTTGTCAATAGTCGATTTTGCAAAGAATTACACATTTGTTGTATAAAATGAAATACATAGTGAATATTATGATTCTGACCAAGTCTCTATGCTTGTTCATAGTCTATATAGACATGTTGAACAAAATGTTGATGATATAGAAATCACTAGTGAGAATCAGCATGTTATTAAAAATATCTTTTTTATATTAGCAATGATCGTATACATGATACACATTTTATACAACATTGTTTTGATAAGATTTATAACTCATTGAAAGGTGGTGGAATAAAATTCAATAAACATTGGATATGGCGAGATGGATGAGTAGGTCAATTCAAAGGTATGTACATATATACAAATTAACTTGTATATAGTTTTAATATATGATAATTTTTATTAATTTTCTAATTTTAAACATTTATAAATTCTATAATTTAAACAGTATGATGATGATTATCTTTGATATATAAATTGCATTTTAAATAACATATTTAAATTCTTATTTGAATTTACTATATTTTTTTTGGCATATTGGAGTCGAAGAAGTAGATATATCAATTACATATGAAGCTGAAACAGTAAAAGGGACACGAAAATTGCATTCAATTAAAACAAAGGATTACCGAAATGCATTTTCACGTGATAAAAGAAAATATTCTTGTTTTTGTCCTGTTTGCATAGAGGACACACAATCTAATGATGTTGCTAAATACAATATGTATACAAAACCTTGACAACATAAAGAACTAAATACAAAGGGGAGAATTCCAATTGCAAGCTTCGAAGAGATGGAATCAGAGGAGACTATTGTATCATCTAAAGGTGATCAAGTTTCTGATCTTGTTAGAGAAGGCAACATTTCAATTGATTTCAAAAGCTATATATATATATATATATATATATATATATATATATATATATATATATATATATATATATATATATATATATATATATATATATATATATATATATATATATATATCTATATATATATATATATATATCTATATATAGATATATATATATATATATATATATATATATATATATATATATATATATATATATATATATATATATATATATCTTATGTTTCTAAAATCAATGCATATAAGTATCTAAATAATAGTTAAAATATAAAGATCTAGAAATAGATAATAAAATCAAGTCCATATTGATATTTAGTTAATTTCATGTTAATTACGATCTAAATTTACACTTGTTTTCTTGCGCAAGAGATATTTTTGTTGTAGTTTCACCCATTAAGAACATTGAAAATTTCAAGTATTATTTGATGCGGTGCACTAAACAAAAAATGACGTTATTGGAAGCCTATGATGATAACAATTTTATATATGAAAGAGGGTCTATTATACTCAAAGGTTATTTTTTCCAAGAAACTCGCCAAACTAAGAGTAATGTTTACTTTCAAGACTATCAACTTGATGTCATAATTTTTCAATATAGTCACTTCATGTGTGAAGTGCACATAAAGTTGATAAAAATTCAATCAAAAAAATAATTGAAAGTTAAAAAATAGAGAATGTCAAACGCTGACCATGAACAAATCATTGAAGATGGCATTCCAATAGAATTTTTTTAATTGAACTACCAAACAATTTCTTCTACTTGAGTTCATCTTTGAGAACTTAGTGTTCAAGTGCATTGTTAGCATTTCTTTTTGTGCACTCTTAAGTTGTACATTCCTAAGAACATGATGATGTGAAAGAAATACTCATTGGGTCTTGTATTGAGTTACAAAGTTATATGTAAACTACTTATTATGTAGACTTATATTGAGGATTTACTGCTCTGTTAATTTGTGATTTATATTGGGCTATTACTGCTCTGTTAATTTGTGATTATGGTTGATTGAGCCAAGCATTGTTACTATTATGTTAATTTGTGATTGTGGTTAGTTGAGTAATTTACTAAGAATCATTCACTAACATTATAATAATTATTCAATGCAACATGTACCAATTAAATGCAAATTTACTTTCATTTCTACATATTCATGAACTTAAATTATATGTAAAACATTTAAAAGAATCAAACCATGCATGCATCATGCAAATTGTGGGCCATGTTTTATAATGCAATTTTATCTAACTTATGTAAATGTGCATTCAAAAAACTTTATATTAAGATTTAACTATCAACCAACATCTGTTGTAGCCTTTCTATACATGAATCCAAAATGTACATACCATATTTTATAATAAAATTTTAATTTATCATTGTTTTAGGCATTTACATCGAACTATAAGATAAATTCAAATTCATAATGTAGACCTCACATTTTGTAATTTTCAATTTTAATAGTTCATTTTAAATAACTTGACAAAACAACTTTAAAAAAACCTAAGAATCATCTACTAACATTATATGAGTGATTCCATGTAAAATGTAACAACTAAATGAAACATGTAAAACATTTAAAAGCATCAAACCATGCAAGAATCATGCAAATTGTGGGCCATGTTCTATAATGAAATTTTATCTAACTTATGTAAATGTGCATTCAAACAACTTTATATTAAATATTAACTATCAACTGATATCCATAGTAACCTTTCTATACATGAATGAAAAATGTACATACCATATTTTATACTACAATTTTAAGTTATCATTGTTTTAGACTTCTACATTGAATTATAAGATTCATTCAAATGCAAAATGTATACCTCACATTTTGTAATTTGGAATTTTACTAGATTCATTTTAAATAAGTCAAGACAAAACAACTTTAAACAAAACTTAAGAATCATCTACTAACATTATAGGAATAATTAAAAGGAAAATGTACCAACTAAATGCAAATTTACTTTATTGCTCCATGTTCGTGAACTTAAATATGTAAAACCAAGTTTTAAGCATCAAACCATGTATCATGCAAACTGTACCATGAAAATTGTACATAAAATCCAAAATTAGCATGTTTGAAATCATAATAAAGAGTTCAAGATTTAAAATATGTCCAAAATTTTAAAATATTTAATAAAAAGTTGTCAAAAAATAATATGCATCAATTCATAATAAAGAGAGTTTTACTTTAAATATGTCCAAAATTTATATCATGATAAAAGTAAATATAACATTAAAAGACTTCCAAATAAAAATTTGCATCAATTTAGACAGTCCCTCTTAAATATATGATCTATCAACCTCCTCGTGCTCTCATCTGAATCATGGCTACCCTACACAACATGTGTAATTTCATATATACATAAGATTATGTACTTTAAAATTAAATTTTGATGTTTTAAAATTAAATGAGAATGTAAGATCATCAAAACAAAATTATAAAAAAGTTTCAAATTCCATGCAATACCTCATGGTGTTCCCCCTCTATTGTGCCCTTTTGGTGTTTTCCTTGCCTTGCACCCTATTGGACGCCTTGTACAATACATGTACATGTATATCTTAGAAATTTTAAATTGCCTGTATGAAAATGAATAAACTCGCAATATTAAATAAATTGTTACATGAATTTTTCAAATTGTTTATATGATCCTATCCCCATAGTCGACTCCATCAATAAAATCCCTCGACAATGGAAATCATCTCCCCAAACCTAAAATTTCAAAATTTTAAAACTGGAAGGTAAATCTATAAATCATTTTCTAATGAAACTTGCACTTCAATTTATATCAAAACATGAGTGAAATATTCAATACTTGTGGAATATATCCTAATAGGGAGGAAGAGGGTGGATTTATGTCGAAAACATTGGTCAAATTCATAATTTGTTAACATTTAATTATATATACATATTTGTTTCGTTTAAAAATAAGTCCTCACAATATATCGATATAATAAAAGTAGAATAATAACTGTATAGACATGAAATCTTAAAAAAACTAACATCTCTTAAAATATCTTCTTTGGAACCTAAACCTGGGACTGTGAAATTATCAAAATTTTGCGTTAAACAAACGAGTTAACTTCAAATGGTGAACATATGATACATTTGTGTTAGATTATATCTAAAAAAAAGATAACAAAATGTATGCTAATCGACATTAACACATAGATTAAAAATTACATTAAAATATCCACCCTAACCATTAACACGTATCGATCCCAGGCCCTCTTCTTCATGAAAAATTAGGTCTTGCCAACACTTACGAAAAGCCTTTACATATGCTTTAAGCTCCTCAGTATTCATATTATCTATCTCTTCATTTATTTTATATGTAAAAGTAGCACATTGATCAGCTTGTGCTCCTTGCCAATTTAGACCGATATCAATCCTTGTCAATGCATCTCTGACCGTAGAGTTACTGAATGAGGAGGTTGGCATACCAAAGGAGGTTGAGGGTGAGGCAATTTAATATCACTTAATGTTTCCTCATGATCATACAACCGACCTTTCCGAGTACCATAATATTGATATGGAAGGTCATTATAATCGGATTTCATACACAAAAAACAAAAAATATGCATAAAATAATTTTGCAAAATAAACCAGAACCTCATCATTCCATGGCATCTTTCCATATGCTGAAAGGAACCTATCATAAAAATGGCTTGCTATATTAGGGTGCTTAAATTATTTCACCTTGAGCATCTTTCTTTTCGGCCCTTCTTTGAAATTAAACATAGATTTTGTATTTTCTTTTGTAACCCTTTTATTAACCTCAACCCATTTATCTGGACCCATCACTTCTTCCTTTCTATGCCTCATCATATCTATAAATGAATCTGTCATTGGCCCAAGCTTCTCATAAATATCAAGAAATGATCTTAGAGAGTGCACAACTACTTCTAGGCTTTCTCCACTATCTACAAGGAGATCCAAACTCACAAGATCTTTCTTCTATTTAGAATAATGAGTTTTTCACCTTTGTAATGTGAATTTTTGAAGGTTTGTCTCCCAAGGAATCTCATCTAGAATATCATATGGATAAATGGTAGTTGGTGTCTAGCCTTCTTCTTGAAATGTCTAGCTTCACTTACGTCTACTTGGACCAACATTTTCACCCTATAGATCAATATATAAAATTACATAAATATAAAAACATGTGAAAAAATGTATTCATACATGTATGCAAGATAGACATGTATACGCATATGTACATACAATTCATTTACATGTACAATTTTTTTTTAACATCAAACAAAAATGATATAATTTACCAAAATGATGTTCACCACTCGGAGAATGTTGACCACCCTGAGATTGATGACCACTTGGAGAATGTTGCCCACTGTCACTCGACAACATTGTGAGCGAAGCATCTAAAAAAATTAGAAAATCAATTCAACATTGATGTGTACATACATATTATTTTACTGATTTATCATTTAAGTAAATTCACACACACACACACACACACACACACACACACACACACACACACACACACAGATATATATATATATAGATATATATATATACCACAATATGAATGATGGACCTCCCTCAATTCATTTGATATTCTCTTTGATCCATCACCTTGACCTCCCGCTCTAGTAGATGCATGTGACTCTATTGATGTTCACCTCAAAGAGTCACGTGGTAAATTATCATCCATGATATGGATATCTATAGATATATAGATGTATGATATTTAAAAAGTTACCTCATGTATTTACAGTTCTTTTTAAAATTTCTATTTAAAAAGTTCAAGAATTCAAAAAATTGTTGTAACCCTTGAAGTTACATCATGCATTTAAAAATATTGAAATATCTATTTTAAAAGATTAATAATTCAAAAAATTGATATAACCCTTGAAGTTACGTCACGCATTTAATTGATCTAACCCTTTAAATTACATCATTCATCTTAATATCTTAAAATTGCTATTTAAAAACATCTAAATAATTCAGAAAATTAATGTAACAATATGAAGCTCTTCATTTAAAATATACTCAAGACTAAAAACACAAATTTTGAAGCACACAAATTTTAAAAATTAAATACAAAATTTCCTAAAACATGTCAAGCTCATCAAGTTGTTCTTACATAGTGGGGGCACACTTGGTATAGAATTGAAAAAAAATACATGGTCATTAAAAATGACACATTGATAACTAAAAAACACACAGATATCAAAGATATCTTACAATGTTCATCAATAAATATTCATGGAGAACTTATTAACATTAATTCATCTTTCACACACAAATCCTTAATTGGCATTTCCCCATAAAATAGACCACTAGACATTCTATTAACATTTTCACAATGTCTTATGCTAAATGATTGAAATTAACTGACAATAATTTTTGCTTCTCCATGCCGTTTTTCTAACCTCTCCTTTTTAACTTGGTACATGTCTTTCATCTGGGTGCACACAAGTACAAAATTGGTGAAGACTACAATTACATTGGATCCATACCCCCTAGTTGTACCTAAGCCTACTATCAATACAATATAATATGCTTCATTGTTTGTTGTTCTTCCAAGTACATTCATTTTCCTTTGGAGGACATTGTTTGTCACAATATTTCATAACACATAACTAATCACTGCTAGCCCTGGATTGGGATAACAAGAAAATTTTATGCATAATGTCCATTTTTCAACCATGTGTAATGTGTTTTTTGATGCCCATAAACAAAATTTCAATAAAATGAATTTAATATATTTATACAGGTATTGTTACATTATGCAAAATATCATTGTTTAGACAATTTTGTTGGACGAGTAGGAAGTAAGAAAGGTTGTTTCTACTTGGATGGATGTTTGGAGAATTGCAAGAATAAAACAACTAGAGATCTCTAATTCAACTCAACTACAAATCTTTAATTCATTAAACTTAGCTTCAACTCAACTGAAGGTTGAAAGTATTTACTATTTTTTTTTTTCTTTTTTTTTCTTTTTTTATGTTCATTCCACTGATACAAGTCTTTATAATTCAACTTAGCTTCAAATAACCCATGTTTGAAAGTATTTCTTAATTTTTATTTTTTTTTCATTCTTGGAAATTTAACACTTATTTTTCTTTGTTATAAAAAATGTTTATTAAATCTATAATACATGTTTATTTATATCCCATACATGGGTATCTTTATATTCTTCTTTAAAAACTATAGTTAACAAAGGAAAAATAAATTAAAATTAAAAATGATAGACCAATTTTATTCTAGTAAATTTAACACTTATATTACCTTGTTATAAAGTTTTCTTACTAAAACTATAACACATGTTTGTTTATATGGCCTAAATAGGTCTATTTATATATGTTTCTTTCAAAATATATTTAAGAAAAAGGAAAGCAAAATAAAATGAAAAATGATAGATGCAATTTTATACTACTAAATTTAATATCTATGTTTCCTTCTTAAAATTAAAACACTAAAAATAAAATTAAAACACCAAAAATAGATGAAAAGGCAATGCCAACACTATAATTAGCTTCAATCTCATGCACCCAATAAAATAGAAATGAAAAATATGTATCTCAAAAAGAAACTACTACTTGAAAACAATAATTACAAGAACCTTCAATTAAGTGTGTTATACCTCATCTTAGGAAGCTAATAAGACCCATGTTCCAATCATATAGGGAAGTGAAGTGAATTACACATAATGAAAAAGAAAACATAAATGAACATATAACAATAGAAGCAAGGAAATTATGTTACCAAGAAGCATCAATGTTGTTCTATGAGAAAAATCAAAGTAGAACAAGTCAACCCAATAACATTAAAATTAAAACACCGAAAATGGATGACAAAGCAATGCCAACACTCTAACTAGCAACCAAATAAAATTAAAAGTAAAAGACAAAAAATATATGAAAAATAAATGTTAACAACTCTAATTATCTTCAATATCATGCACCCAACAAAATAGGAATTAAAAAGATGTATCTCAAAAAGAAACTACTACTTGAAAAGAGAAAGTACAAGAACATTCAAATGAGTGTATTATTCCTCATCTTAGGAAGATAATAGAGCCTTGTTCCAAGAAAATAAGGAAGAAAAGTGAATTACACATAATGAAAAAGGAAACATAAATGAAGACATAACAACAAAAGAAAGGAGAGTCTGTTACCAAGAAGCATCAAGTTTGTTTTACAAGATAAATCAAGGTAGAACAAGTCAACCCCATAACATTAAAATTAAGGCACCAAAAATAGATTGCAAATAAATTCCAACACTCTAATGAGAAACCCAATAACATTAAAATTAAAACAAAAAATAGATGGCAAAGCAATGCCAACATTCAAATTATCTTTAATCTCATGCACCCAACAAAATAAAAATTAAAAATATGTATCTCAAAAAGAAACTATTACTTCAAAAGAGAAAGTACAAGAAAAATCAATCAAGTGTATTGTGCTTCATATTACGAAGATAATAGAGCCATGTTCCATGAAAATAGGGAAGCAAAGTGAATTACACATAATGAAAAAGGAAACATAAATGGACACATAACAATAGAAGCAAGGAGAATATGTTACCAAGAAGCATCAAGGTTGTTCTACGAGATAAATCAAGGTAGAACAAGTCAACCCATAACATTAAAATTAAAACACCAAAAATATATTACAATGAAATTCCAACACTCTAATGAGAAACCCAATAACATTAAAATTAAAACAAAAAATAGGATGACAAAGCAATGCCAACACTCAAATTAGCTTTAATCTCATGCACCCAACAAAATAAAAATGAAAAATATGTATCTCAAAAAGAACCTACTACTTGAAAAGAGAAAGTACAAGAACATTCAATTAAGTGTATTATGTCTCATCTTCGGAAGCTAATAAGACCCATGTTTCAAGCAAATAGGAAACAAAGTGAATTAAACATAATGAAAAAGGAAACATAAATGAACATATAACAACAGAAGCAAGGAAAGCATGTTACCAAGAAGCATCAAGGTTGTTCTGCGAGATAAATCAAGGGAGAACAAGTCAACCCAATAACATTAAAATTAAAACACAAAAAATGGATGACAAAGAAATTCCAACACTCTAGTTAGTAAACCAATAATATTAAAATTAAAACACAAAAAATAGATGAAAAAGCAATGGAAAAATTCTAATTAGCTTCAATCTCATGAACCCAACAAAATAGAAATGAAAAAGACATATCTCAAAAAGAAACTACTCGAAAAGAGTAAGTACAAGAACATTCAATTGACTATAGTCTGTCTCATCTTAGGAAGCTAATAAGACCCATGTTCCAAGAAAATACGGAAGCAAAGTGAATTACACATAATGCAAAAGGAAACATAAATGAACACATAACAATAGAAGAAATGAATGTTACCAAGAAGCATCAAGGTATTTCTATGAGATAAATCAAGGTAGAATAAGCCAACCCAATAACAATAAAATTAAAACACAAAAAATGGGCGATAAAGAAATTTCAGAACTCTAATTAGCAACCCAATAATATTAAAATTAAGAAAAAAAAATATTACAAAGAAATACCAAGAGTATAATAAGTTTCAATCTTATGCACCCAACAAAATAGAAAAGAAAAATATTCAAAAAGAAACTACTACTTGAACATATCAAGTACAAGAACCTTCAATTAAGTTTATTTTGAATCATCTCGGGATGCTAATAAGACACATATTCCAAGAAAATAGGGAAGAGATGTGAATTACACATAATGAAAAAGGAAACATAAATGAACACATAAAAAGAGAAGCATGGAAAATATGTTACCAAGAAGCGTAATGGTTGTTCATCAATTCTAGTTCTTGGCACTTCATCATATGCCCATATTCTCAGGATAAAACATTTTGATCGAGTAAGGGATCCTAATAATTGTAGGGCATCTCTTCGAAGCGTTTTTGTGCTTTTGGCCCATAGTTCTACAAGATAAATTAAGGTAGAACAAGTCAAGCCAATAACATTAAAATTGAAACACGAAAACTAAATGACAAAGCAATACTAACACTATAATTAGAAACCCAATAACATTAAAATTAACACATCGAAAATAGATGACAAAGCAATTCCAACGCTCTAATTAGCTTCAATCTCATGCACCCAAGAAAATAAAAATGAAAAATATTTTTCTAAAAAAAACTACTACTTGAAAAGAGAAAGTACAAGGACCTTCAATTAAGTATAATCTGCCTCATCTAATGAAACTAACAATACCCATGTTCCAAGCAAATATGGATTCTTTAAGTGAATCACAGATAATGAAAAAGGAAATATAAATGAACATATAAAAGCAGAAGCAAGGAAAGTATGTTACCAAGAAGCATCAAGGTTGTTCTACGAGATAAATCAAGGTAGAAGAAGTCAACCCAATAACATTAAAACTAAAACACCAAAAATAAATAACAAAGCAATGCCAACACTCTAATTAGCAACCCAATAACATTAAAATTAAAACACCAAAAGTAAATGACAAAGCAATGCCATCACTCTAATTAGCTTCAATCTCATGCACCCAAGCAAATAGAAATGAGAAAGATGTATCTCAAAAAGAAAATAGTACTTGAAAAGAGCAAGTAAAAGAACCTTCAATTAAGTGTATTTTGCCTCATCTTAGGAAACTAATAAACCCATGTTCCAAGAGAATATAGAAGCAAATTGAATTACACATAATGAAAAAAGAAACATTTAAATGAACATATAAAAACCGAAGCAAGGAAAGTAGGTTACCAACAATAATCAAGGTTGTTCCACGAGATAAATCAAGGTAGAGCAAGTTTTGGTTTATATTTTGGAAGCTTTTTATGTCTATTTAAATGATATTTCAATTATTTCAATTTTTTTTAAATAACTATACGACATAGATTAATTGGTATGTGTGGGGTTAATATTTACACATTCAAATTTCATGAGATATAGATTAATTGATATGTGTGAGATTAATCCTTGTACATTCAAATTTCATGAAAAAATAAAAGAAAACGAATTTTAAGGAAATTAAACTATCCGAATAGAGTTCCCAACAAACTTGAGCTAAAACAAGCATGAGTTAACCTTTTTGTAGAAAAATATACCTCTAAATTGCTGTTATACTGTTCTAATTACCTATAAATGTTATATTGTTTGTAGTTATTTACAACTCTACTGATTGTAGTTATTTACAACTACTTGGTTATTGAACCTTCGATCATGGATGTTTTAAATGTTATGATTGATGTGAATGAACTCACAAATCTATTTTTGAATGTTAGCTTCATAATTGTTTTGTCTTTACCACATTTGTACACCATTTTAAAAGCTATAAGATATCCTTGAAACTCTATAAAATTTTGAAACATATTTGACGTAAAAAACACCCCATGACTTTAAAAAATATTAAAGTGAATGATAAATTCCTTTCAAAAATGAGTGTGTCAGTTTTTCTCCTATAATTCATCAAGTCTGAGCTCATTTCCTTCTCAGTTCATGATTCACTTCCCTTAGAGCAAGCTGGGATTTTCATTATCAAATGCTTGATCACTCAGTGTGTCATTTCTGGAATCGAGGATGTCCTTGTCACTAGTTGATCCTGTTGCTTGTGTGCTTATTAAGGTAGCATTAACCGAGCTGCTAGGAGTGTTTAAAATCATTACTTCCATAAAAACATGGGGTAAATAACTCAAGGAAAATATCTTCTCTCTAAAGCTTACCATTGATCGAATTTCCAAGAATATTCAGATACATGACCAGACAGAGGTAATTAGTTCAAAGAATTTCAAGTTGTCCTGCAAGAAGGCATTAAACTAGTAGAAATCCTAGAAATCTTAGAGAAGGTACACAACTTTGATATATTTAGAAAGTACCGATATGGAAAGAAAATCCGTAAGTTTCAAGGGAAAGTCTTTGATTTCCTTACTCTAGTTCCACTCAATATCGCCCTTGATGTGCAGAAACTAGATGCAGATTTTAGGGTTTATTTTCAATGATTTGAAAGTGAAATTAAGAATACCATTGTTGGAATGACTACCAATCACATTTACACAACCTCTAGCTTCTTTTCTTATGCTCAGGGAGGGGAAGGGACTAAGCTTCTCCACTAGATTAGGTTGTTCAAATAGAGAAGGGATTTTTGATTTCACTTCCTTTTGGATTTTCTCCATATGTTCCTCCATATGGCCAAGAGTAGAATCTAGCTTAGATAGGATAACTCAACATCTTCTTAGACAGTTAGGACTTAATGAAATTCTCTAGAATAAAATCCAATTTATTAAACAGACATTTGAGTAAAATGCTCTGCCAGTTTTGGAGTCGTAATGAGGCTGAAAATTCCTAATTATTTTTATAGGGATGGCAGTATTTGGCTTGACACCTTTGAGAGAGTATTCCCTACTGAGAGAGTCTTCCCCTACCGAAAGTAATTGACACTAAGGTTGGACAATCTAGAATTCATGTAATGGTTAAAGAGATACAGTAGTACTGTGTATGTCTCTTTAAATGATATTTTAATTATTTCAATTCTAATTTCATTTACATGACCATTCCAAGCTAAGGTTCAGGTTGACTGTGGGTATCGAGTTAGTAAGTATGTAAAGGTAGGTATGTTACTATCATGTACAATGTTCTAGTTGTATCCCCATTAGGTTTTTGAGGTAAGTATGTAATTAGAATCCCCTTAAGTCAAGTTTTTTTTTGGTGGTAAAATCATTTCTACAGTGTTACAAAGTTAAGATGTTGCATATAAAATCATTTCTAAGGATTTCTACATAGGTACACAGTTAAAATCATTTCCATTATCATTATCTATTGATTTTATTTTTTTACCAGAAAAAGGATCCTTTGGAAACTTACCTAACCTAGATGAGGAGGCTGAGAAAGCTTCTAGTGATGAGAAACCAACCAAAATTCCTCTCGTACCATGCTGCAAAAGTAAAAAAAGAACATTATAAAAAATTGCAATTAAAAAATTCGTGTATAAAAAAAAAAAATTACGAATGAAACTCAGAACGCTTGGCTCCAAGAAATTAAATTAAGAACGAAACGAATGAACCTCATAGTGCTTGGATTAGATTCATCTCAGTAGACCATAGGCTTGGTAAAAGCGCTCGGCTTAATAGACCACAGTTAGAAATCAACAAAGAATAAAATTTCATAGTAGGGTCTAACCCATCATATATATATATAAACATTTTTTCATTGGAATAAATAATTTGGAAGAAAAACATAGTTCGACCAAATCATTTATTCAGCTAAATTATTTATTTGGCTGAACTACTTTTTTATTGATTTTTTCAACTCTGGTAAAAAATTTGTTTGACGATTGACGTTAGTCTAAAAGGCCAAGGTTGAATAAATTTAGGAAATTCGGCTGAAATTTTGAGATTGTGAAGTTTTTGGGGGCATTTCTTACAAAAGAGATCCATTTCACATTTTCACCCTTAAGAAAGTATATATTACATCAAGTGAAAAGCTTTCCATTTGTGTTGAGCTGTTATGGCTAGAATAGTTCTAACAATGTCTAACCTTTCTATTGGAGAAAATATTTCACCATAGTCAACACTAAACTATTGTGAGAATACTTTTGCAACCATCCTTGCCTTACATTTCTCAATTTATGATTTTTCATTCAAGTTTGTCTTGTATATGCATTTTACACCAATTCTACTTTTGTCTCTTGGGAGATCAACTAATCCGCAAGTCTCATTCTTCTCTATGGCAACAATTTCTTGATTCATTGCATCAAATCAATTTTTTTCTTTTACTGCCTCTTCAAAATGCGTTGATTGAGATGAAAGAAAGGAAAACATATTCTATTGATAAAGCTCATGCTCCTCCTCATATAATTCTCTCATGCTTCTAGTTTTATGATCATCTTCTAAACATGATGAATCACTGTTAGATTCACGGTTGCAAGATGTAGCATTTTTAGAGTGGTATGCCTCTTCCTAACCCTGCAATCTTGGTAGTTATGGTAGATGAATAGGCTGATTTAAAGCTTCATCAATTTGATCAAACCAATATTTATTTTCAAAAATTTTAACATGCCTACTTAAAACAAACTTCTTGGTGACTAGATTGTAAATTCGATGGCCATTTGATTATTCACTATAACCTACTAAAATACATCTTTCAATCCTATCATCAAGCTTATTTCTTAGCTTCTCAGGAACATGTGTAAATTCTACAAATCTAAAAATTCTAAAGTGATCACATTCACCTTCTTACAATCCCATTCTTCTTGAACTACTCTATCTTGGATACTGGTTGTTGAAGATCTATTGAGAACATAGACTATAGTAGAAACTACTTCATCCCAATAGTCATTGGAAAAATTCTTCTCATGAAGAATACATCTGGCCATATTCAAGATTAAGTGGTCTTTCCTATTTCTACTCCATTCTGTTGTGGAGTATATCTTGTTTTGTTATACATGATTCTTCCTTTTTATTGAAAAAAATCTTTGATTTCATTGAAACTATATTATCCTATTTCTGACCTGAGAACAATTAAAGGCTTTCCACTCTACTTTTTTCTTATGCTTTGAACTCTTTCAATATCAAGAAAGTATCAGATTTGTTTTTAAGAAAATAAAACCATATCTTCATTCTATAATCATCAGTAAAGGTTAGAAAATAAATACTACCATCAATGGACTGTGTTTAAATGAGGCCACATATGTCTGTATGGACTAGCTCGAAAGGCTCTTTTTCTCTAGTGAAAGATGTCAGAAAGCTATCTCTTTTAGTCTTTGCTACAATATGGATTTCATTGATACAATATTTTTCATTCATAATAGGGAGACTAATGACCATAAAATGTTTCTAAAGCATACATAGACTACTTAGGTGAATATGCCCATACCTAAAATGCCATAACTATAACTCATATATCTTTGATACATTGTGTGTAAATACTGTGAAATATTTTGACTTCTAAGAATCAGAGGAAACATCTTATTCTTGGTTTTTTTAACCTTTTTTATCAATCTTATATTGAGAGGTTTATAATATATATAACATGTGTTCCCTTATAATATTGTCTCATGACCGTGTTCCATCAATCTACCTACATTAATGAGATTATGCTTCATATGTGGAACATAGTACACAATAGGTATATATTTCTATTAATTATGTTTGGTAAGAACATAGATAGTACATTTCCCTTCAGCTTTAATATGGGAAATATCTCCAAGAGTAATTAAGATTTTATGGAAGGATCAATTCAAGAAGGTATATTTTTGTTACTTTTCATATGATTATTGTAACTATTGTCCAGCAACCAAAGGTCCTCATTGTGATTGTCTTGAGAAAGATGACAGGAAAGAAACATCATTTCAGATAATTATCCTTCATTTTTGGAGGGATGGACAGAGCCTCTTTGTCAATCTAACTATTTCTTTCTACATTCAAGTTCATAATGCCCAAATTTCTTCTAGTAATAAAATTGGACTTTATATTTGCTCCATGTTCTTATTCTCTATTTTTGGTTTTGTGTAGGTCTCGACTGCTCTGCTGCGTGAGGATGTTTTGATACTCCTATGTCTCGAACTCTACCTAGCTTGCTTCTATATCTATTTCCTCTACCTTTGCCTCTTCCAAGAGAGATTTTTTCTTTTAAATCTTGTTCCATGGGATCTTCTACTAGGTTAAGTCTTCTATCATGTGCCAGAAGTGATCCAGTCAACTATTTTACTTAGAAAGTTCTAAAATATTTGGATTCCAGAATGGTTGTTACAATCATTTCATATTTATTGGGCATACTTCAAAGTACTTTTTCAACTATCTTGTGATTTGTAATTGGTTCATCAATAAGTTTCATTTGATTAATGATGCCCATGACTCTAGTCATGAATAGGTCAGCATTCCCTGTGTCAGTCATCTTCAAGATTTCAAACTAGCTCTCAATGTCTACAATTTAATAGTCTCCAATGTATCATTACCTTGATATGCAAATTTCGAAATATCCTAGGCTTCTTTTGTTGTTGATACACCGGTTATCTTGAGGGAAGATAGATTCATCGACTCAGTTTGGTATCCAACATCTGGCTGTGTGTTCTTTATTTCTTTGTTCGGTAGTGACATTGACATGTCTGTAGGGTATTCCAAAAACCTTGTGCTCGCTAAAAAGTCTTCATTCGTAAAGACCAGAATTCATAATTTTGGCAAGCAAGATCGAGATTTTTGGCGAATCACTAGAAGAAGCCATTTTTTAAATGTGAATGTGTGGCCCTATTTTTACAATCTCCTTTTGAAGGCTACAAAAAAAAACTCCTTAAAAATGGTCTTCTTCTTTTAAAAAACCTTTAATAAAAGAATTTTTTTTCATTAACAAACTCCTATTCAATAGTTACCTTATATAATAGTGGCTCCAGCTTAAGAAAAGCTTCTTATGAAAAACATTTTCTTAAAACAAGAAGGACGCCTTTCAAATATCCAAGGAAAGGCTTCAATACAAAGAAGGCTTGACTTTTCGACTTTTCAAAAGTTTTTGCCTTGTGAAAATAAAAGCTACTCTCAAAGCCCTTTTAAGGAAACACTCATTTTTTTAACAGACTCAACTTTCCTTTCACAAAATGGATGTAATCCACTTAAATGAGATCTCATAAGCACTTTGGAAAATATTTCATGAGTGGATAAAAAAACATTTTAATATCAATCAAAATTCGTGTTGTGTTAACCTCTTTGTGGTCCATGGATCCAATTGAATTTAATGCTCTGCCTTTGATGTTTTTTTGCTTCATGGACCCAATTGAATTTCATGCTCCACATTTGACCATTTTGTGCCTTGTGCTTCCTATTGAATGTAGTTCAACCACTTTTTTATAATATCACAGCTAATGTTATTCTAAAAAAATTTCTTCCTTTCTTAAAAAAATGTTGTTGAATGTTCTAGATTTCCTACCTCCCAATACAGATTGGGTGGGCAAGCTCTCGCACTGAATAGAAACAATTTCATGATGCACACTAATTCTCTATATTCACATCAAATAAGGTTATATATAAATATATTTACTGTTTTCTCAAGCTAGGTAAACTATCTTGGACAAACAATCACCTCGTTGAGAGAATATCTCAACCACACACCAATCTAGGAAACAAAAACTCGTGAACATTAGGAACATACTCCTTTACATAGTAAGAGTCACAACTGAGACAAGTAGAAATTAAATTTCCAAGTCTCCCCCTTAATGACTGTGTCTCAATATCAATATGCAAATTTTAGTTGTGGTCAAACATGATGAAATAATATCCCAATGTCCATATAAAGAAACAACCATCCACTGGAATGCATGGGTGCCCAACCACTACAACCGCTATTCTACTAGGATGTCCTTCATATACATGGTTTTGTCAACCATTATATGCATACATGTACTTATACCTGCAAATCCCCCTCCATCATCATCATCATCAGTTTTATTAGATTAACCATAATCATGTTTTGGGTTTTATCGGATTACCCTCAACCATGCCAACAAAGGCTCTTAGCAACATAGTCTCAACACAACCACCAAGGCTCAACTCAGCCACCAAGGCTCACAATCTTGCCACCAAGGCTCACCACAAACCCAACTAAACCAAGCCCAAAGTTTTCTCGGCTCACCCTTGACCATGCCAAGGGTTTTGTCAGATGACCCTAAACCATGCCTACAGGAATCCCTAGCTACTTAAATCTAATAGGTGGTTTCTGGCTTACCACAAACCAGCACTACAAAGTGGTTTCCAGCTTTCCACAAACCTATAATTACAAAGTGGTTTTAAGATTACCATGAACTTCATGGGGATACACATGCCTCATCAATATTACATTACACATTCCAACTCTTTGATTTACTAGGTAAAACTTTACAAACACCACTACGAAACATCTAGACTTGCTTACTAATAAATGTATGTGACACATAATACACCATCATCATGAGTCTATTCCACAAACCCACACAAACTTTAACTTAGTTGTCCATCATAATCAATGGTGTTGCGCCTTTACCTCATCTTTTGAAATTGTTCACATGGTGGGCATCTTTGTCTTCGACAATTAAATCGTGGAACTCCTTTATTAACCTATCTTTTGTTAGAGTAATCATTTTTAAAGAAAAATAACTCCATATCGAAGTGGCTAATCTCAATATCTATATTGATTTTATTTCCAACATACTTTCACCATAAAAATATCATTTACCCAAGCATGTACAAACAACCATGCTTTGAAACAAATAACTCCATTTATATCGGCTCGCTAGAGATACAAAGATGAGGAAGAGCCTCTTATAAACCAAGCGGCCCATTAACTCTTAACTCGAAATAGTGCCCTCAAACAGCTTCACATGCTTCAGGCTGTGGTTGCACCAGTGAGGAAGATGGGCAACCGAATTTCCAAAAATTGAAGCAGATTTACAACTACTAAAGCCACACAATATTAAATATTAGGGAAGGCATTGTAACAATGGTCTTTTGGATCACAATGATGGACAAGTGCATTCTCCCTGCCTCTTCAACTAGCAAATCAAAAACAAATTATGGATCAATCAGAGAGAATGAGTGAAGTATTTGAAGGGCACAAACGATTGCAACATGCTTCAATCCAACAAGAATATGGAAAAAGTCTCCCGGAACATCTATTCACAAACAGAACTAGGCAGCGACATCCCTGGTTCAACGCTGGACAATACACACGGTGCTAGACAACACCTCTGTTAAATGTTATGTGCAATGATATGCATCTCCCAGTTGGGCATGTACAGGCGTAATATCCAGTTCCATTTCATCGTCCTCATCCTGGGAATCTATATAGTGTGAGGTAAAAACTAAGACTGCAATGGAGTATACCAAGAGTTGATTGTCAATATCCCTTGCAGCAAGCTGTCAGAATATCTTCAGAGGGTTATCAAATATTTTTCAATTTTAAAAACATCATCATGCCCAAAAAATTTTCAAAATTGTTGACATGAGAAACCAGTGGCCTCCTCCTCACAATTAAACACACCATCAGAGCTCTATCGTTCCTCACTGGGCCTAACCTGCCGCCCATTAAATTCTGCGAAAAAAAAGTCATTTTCCCTTCGGGGCAGTTCAGGCTAGACAATCTTCTGGGATGCACACTCTTCATAATCACGTTGCAGCTCTTCATTGCTCTCCACGCCTGATGACTTCATCCTGTAGCTTTTTTGCACTCTCTCCAGCCACATAGCAGTGCCCGACGACTCGATCTTGTATCTTTTCCATGCTCTTTCAAGTCAACTTCATTAACAGGTGGGCCGACGACCCTTCCAAAGTCGCAGGAGCACAGTCATAGAAAAATTCCAAAAATGTGTAAACACTAGTCCACACATCCCCAAGATCGGCTTGAATGAATGGACAATCAAAAAACTAAAACAATACAGATATACTATTATTTCCCTTAGGCCCTGTACGGGCTTTGATACAAAGATAAAATTTTACAATGCCCTCTAATTCTTTATATTTACATCAAATAAGGTTACATATAAATACATTTAGTGTTGTCTCATGGACACATAATCACTTGATTGAGAGAATATTTCAACCCCATATCAATCTAGAAAACAAAAACTCCTAAACATTAAGAACATAATCCTTTACATAATAAATCACAACTGAGACAAGTAGGAATTAAGTTTCCAAATACTCAGTCATAGAGTGTGATAGTCCCCAAAATATCATAGTTTCTTAAGTTTGTAATTTTTTAACCAATTTATTTTCTTCAAAAGTGTGAAGGTTTGTTGCTATTGGAGTTTCTCTTGCCTTTTCGTTCTCGAGCTCTTGACCACCTCTGTTATCTCTATGTGAACACAAAAAAAATTGAAATGTTGCTCTCCTTACATTCTTACCCAACTTTGTATTCTAATACTATGACAAAGAATGCATAGGTAATCGGCAGAGAATGAACCTGAAAATGTAATTCAGCTAATAACTCTTCTCATCATACAAAGATCAGTGAAATAAACTACATATAAGACAAAGAAACAAAAAACAATAAATAACTAGAGAAAATTCGAACTAAACTCGGGTAAACCAAAACAGTCTATGTTATGATGTATCGGGCTACCAGAGTTCATTAGTATTTCATTTAAAAATATAATAGCTCAAAACGTGTGTTAAAATTCTTCATTTGTAGTCGATTAATGGCTATAGCACCAAAAACCTGCATGTAGGACTTGCACGCTTTCATATAAACAATGCCCCTACAATCCTTGAACCAAAAGGATCTGTTGCAATGAGATTTTCAAAGCTCTCAACTTTAGTGTTTGAACGATCGGTGTCAACGATATTTTGACAGCTCTAAACTTCAATGCTTGAAGATATTGAAGTTTAAGAGTTTTCTCCTTAAGAAGGATATCTAAATGAATGTTTGTACATCGAGCACCTGTAGCACAGACAGGGTGCAGTGAAACCATCCATCTCCTACACAGCCAAACTTGACATCCATAGACATCGACGTAGAGCATTAAGGGGGAACAGATGGAAGATGGAGGAGTAGAATAAAAATTATTAAACTATACCATATAATGTGTAATAGGATAGGGCTCGGGGAAATCACAACTGTAAATTGCCTTATCGAACGAAACATATTCCACTAAAATCAAATAGCATCCATTAATTTAAACAAAAAATGAAATTCCATAATATTACATGCACCGTGAGTTGAAATAAATACCCTTATTCGGCATAAAAATACAAGTTCTATGCATATATTAATATATTAACCGAATTTATTGGGGATTTGGACGGAAGATTTCTCTATAGTTGACTGCCCAACAGACCTTCGCACAAAACCTGAGGATAATTAACCAAACTCATAAAATAAAAAGCTGATGAATGTGAAGAAATAAATATTGAGAAAGAGAAGCAAAAGATATATTCATTTCACCTAGGGCCTGGTTTGCCTCGAGGTGAAATGCTCATAAGCACTTTCCCAATGAAAATAAATTAATTGCACAACACTCTAAGATTTTCCTTCGCAAGGCAATCCAGTGGTGACATAAAGAGATCACTGAAACCTTTGTTCTCTTCTATTACCCAGAGTTACATCTATAGTGATTCTGGTAAAGCTTAAAAGGGTTAGGTTTAGAAAAAATCCAGTTACCCGGAATTATCTGTCACGATTAATCAAGGTATTGCAGCTCCCGCTACTTTGATTTCTTCATGGTTTAGAGTTCAACATATGTAACCATGAGAATAATGTGTTTTATTAATAATTTATTTTGCATTACAGCGTGTATTGAGATGTGGTAATGTCTTCTAGTAGTAAAAATATCTCTTTGTTATTAGTTTGCCAGTGAGAGTCTTCCACCCCTAACCTACTGATTGTTTGAATAGTTGGTCAAAGAGTCTTTAAAAAAATGGCAATCAATGATCCATTTCCATAATTAAAATCAATTTACCAGCTCAATTTTCAAGATCAAAATGCTTGGCACTATCTTTTGACGCGATTTTTTCATATGATCTCAAGTTTAAGTTTAATGTGTCCAGCAAACGCTTTTTATGATTCAAATCAATTTACCAGCTCAATTTTCAAGATCAAAATGCTCAGCACTATCTTTTGACGCGATTTTTTCATATGATCTCAAGTTTAAGTTTAAAGTGCCCAGCAAACGCTTTTTATGTTCTTTAAAAACGATTTGTTTACTAGAACTTTCCAGCATATCCATTCATGTAAGGATCTTTATATTTCGCTGTAATAATTTTTTAAAATTTTGAAATTATTAATGTTATGTAAAATGCTAGCTTTCTCTACTCCAATGATTTAGCCAAGACTCCTTGCTTGAGGTTCTAATAGTTTTAACTGGAATTTGAAGCCATTTTAAGGAGCTTCTTGTTTTCCACATCTTTTATCCTTTTTTTTTCACATTACATACCTAATCATGTTTGTCCTCTTAATGGGGGAGTTCTCACATGTATGAGGAAGGTAGGATATTGTGTATGACTAGGATTGGAACTAAGAAAGTATAATATGAAATTAAATGTAAAGAAAATAGAAAAAAGTCTAATTATGATAAAAGATGATTGGTGTTGTTTAAAGAAAACATTACAACGCTTAAGCACAAGGCATTGTGATTAGAACATCAGAATGCATGATAATGAAACAATGATGATTTCCATATAGTTCATAATCATGTATACTTGACACACATAGTCCTTTATTTATAGTGTCCAAATACAACTAATTTCCATTAATTACTAATTTCCTTATTGTTATAGATGAACATTTGGAGTGATTATGTTGGTCATATTATGCCTGAGTTGCCATGGTTTCTATGTTCTTTAAATTCTGGTGATATATTAATTATATGATGTGCACCATCTATGGATCTTGTCATGAATTGTTTAGTTATTGAGTAGTTGACCAATATATGCATTAATAAGTGTTGTTGCACCTATGTGGAGAGGGAATAGAGCATTATTTTTGAGTCTCATATGAATCTATGACTATTATGATCATATATGCATTCATGACCTATAGCTTCTATGTTTTCCATGTTTTTGACGAAATGTCTAGTGTGTTCTAGGTACTGACCTTTCTTACCCTTTTCAAAGCTTCAAGCATATTTAAAAGCAAGTGACAACAGATGCACTAGTGCACCAACTCACTACTAAACCTCTATTAGTTCCACCAACACATAGAACTAGTTTAACTATAACTCAGTCAAGCTGAGTTATATAATTACAACTCAAATAAACTCATCCTAGACCCCTACAATTTAGGGAGAGCTTATACATGACTACAGAAATATCCAACTCGAAATTCATAAGCTAATTAAGTCAATTAAACTTAATTAACTATTTAAAAGTTGTTATGAGAATAGAATCTGAATTTAATTCACAGTTTACTTTAATGAAAAATTAAACTCGAATTTCTTGTTGTCATTTCTTAACAATGATAGTCATAACATTTGAACTTCAAAAAGGTACTTCTTCTTCTCACCTTTTGCATTCAACCCCTTGCTTGATCCCATATTTTCTTTTTATTTCCCATCTATGACCACATTATCATGATATTCCTAACACTATTGAGTCTTGTTGCTACTTCCACTTTCAAGACTAAGTCTCATCTCCTGTGGGGTGAAATCACTCTATAATCGATCCCAACCCGATAATGTATCTCTTCCATTGATCACTTAGATGAATGCATCCCTCTACCTTGTAAAGTCATCCAAGGCTATACAAAATTTCCCATCATCATTTGGTTTGTATCCCATTGCAATTAACTCATCTTTTACCAATCTAATTCTAGTGAGGTGACTAGTAAGTTCTTCTCCCTCCTACGTCTTCATATTCTTCAACTTCTCTCTAAGAAGTTTCTTCCCATTGGTGGTCATATCCTTGAACAATTTCAAAATAGCACCACATATCCTTTGTTGTATCCAACTCAATTAAATGTAGAACTACATGGTCCTTGACTCCATCAAGGATTATCTTCCATGTTTTGGCATCTTCCTTCTGGTATATTGAAAGTTGTGCTAGATATTTGAAATGGTTATCACATTGGTCACATATTATTTGAAACTATTTTCTTCCAACAATAAGGAAATTTTGTCTTTCCAAGTGCCAAAGTTTGACACGCCATCCAATATATCCCAATCTTTCAAACATTTTAAGGGTATTTTCAAAACATTGGAAAGAAGTGAAACACAAATAAATATCAAGAATACAAATAGGGTTTTAATACCTTGGCTCTCCCGTTACTGGATAGAGCCTTCTTTTTCCCTTAAATCAGCGCTCATACCATGTCAAATTTTAATTTTTTTTGCAGTTACTCATTATTATTCTCCTATCAATTTGATTATTTGTCTTCTATAGTTTGTATGAGAAAAATATTGAATAAAATATTATAGCAACTTCACAGAAAATTAAATAAACCATAGAAATTGAGAAAATATTGTGCACACACACAAATAATGAACATCAATATTTTTAGACAAATGTCCTCAGAAAAACCCTGGTGTGGTGAAAAATACTTTTTCAAATGAAGGTTTATATCTTTAATAAATCTTCAACAATTAAGGATTACATAGATTTCTTTCCTCTCAATGGAAAATATCCAAAAATATATATTCTCCACTTGTATTGGCCAAATCAAACCTCTGCAACAAACTTGGCTCTCCTTTATGCAATTTGAACCTTCCTCCAGCAACACACACTAACAAAAATGGAAATGTGCACAATCTTTCCTAGAATTTTCATTATCTCTTGAAATTCATTCCAATAATCTCCTCTTCATCTAGCTATTCACTATAGAAAATCACACTTCCTCTAGCCACTATATCTTGTAACTAGGAATCGAACTGCTTCCCAATAATTCGCACTAGTAACTTGCATTGTCTAAAGCAACCTCTCTGTAGAATAATTCAACCTCCTTCCTTCTCTGAGAACAACTGGAATCTTCATGAAAAATTTATCCGAAAATTCTCTCCTTAATCTTCCTGTTGAAACCTTATCATTGGTGTCCTCCATGCTATCACAACACCCTTGCTATCACTACAAAATTGTGTCTCTAATATGTTCTCCAAATGGCTATTGATTTCCTCTTATAATATTTGGTTGAGCAACCAATAGCCACAATCTAATCTCAATCAATGGATGATATCATCTTGACCTGATCGAATGACTTTTCTACAAGTCACTAGAGGAAAATTTATTTATCTTAATTAATCTACCATTTCCTTAAGTTATACCTAGGAAAATTATTAAATGCTCTAATTAATTTTAAGTAAGGACGTTTTAATTAGAATTTTTTTTGGGTATTGGAGAAAATCAAGCCACTATGTTCCTTAGCCTCATAAACACCATCTGAGGCTAGAACACTGGTCTGAGCTACATAAACTAACACAAATATTATTACCATCCTATTGATGTTCTTCTGCACATCTAGAATTTTCCAACTCTAAAAAGGTGCTAAATACACAAGAAACTAATAGACAGATATGAAACATAAGGCATTAGTTTCATTTATTGTTCACAAGATATACACTCTTGTATTTATATTCCAAGGTCTCTTGGACTCCCTTTGATTGTTCAACTTCCACACCATAACCCTTAGCACATTAGATGTCCAACATTCCCCCCTTTAATCTGAATGGGTATATACGAGTCCCACAAGACAATTATAACACAAGAATACCACAATTCATGACAATAATAACTTGAATCCACTCTCTGAGATGATGGCATATGGTGGCAGAACTTGAGGTCTCAACCGGTGATGGTTTAAGGATGACCACGAACATTGGAACGCTTTGTGTAGTTCCTATATCTCTTCAAAGTCTGGCAAGAGGCTGAAGTCTTGTACTAGAGGAAGTGCTCCCTATTGTCTCAAAACACGAGATCATTTGGGTCTCAACCTGGAACTGTTAGTGTGATTACGAGAACTTTTCCAAACCTGGGTGGAAGTTGAAGTCCTCTACTAGAGGAAATGCTCCTTAATACTCAATAAATTATTTCAATCCTTTGTTGCAATGAACTCTTCCAATTAAATATCAAGAATCAATCAATGTGATGAATAGATAAAAAGATAAGTAAATGATTTATAACATATTAGGTTTGGGATATTTAAAATGTTGTCATGTAAAATAATGTTGGCCGTCACATCGTGTTTCACACTTTCATTGTTTTAATTCTTTTGATAATTAGTCATATTAATCAAATATATATGTTTAAGTAAGTGTTTTTGAAGCTTATTTATTATCAACAAGCAAGATCTACTTTAAGAACATATCTAATATTAGTCGAGAGGGATCAAATTTCTTTAAGTGAAAAATTATTTTGGAGTGCAAAAAAATGTATACTTTTTCATTGTTTAATTTTATTCTTGAATGTTATATATTTTCTTTTAACAATTTTTTTTCTATATATAAATATATATGAAGTTGATATTCACATAAGTTAGGTAACATAGATCGTCAAATAATTTATTTAATTTATATTAAATTATATTGGGTCATATGAACAAAATATCAAACGTATACAACATTTTTTTTTTTTATTATTCTAGGGGACATTGCTTTTCTATTTAGAGAATATTTTATTTTTATTTTAAGAGAGACAAATGTCCACTCCAAGTTGAGTACATACATATTTACACATGCCCTGTAAAATGAACCTCTTGGTTCAATGAGCCTCTAGGCTCAATAAGTACTCCAAACACGTTCACTACACATAAAAATACTTATTTTATGATACATTTCACTTTGTCATATCTATCTATCTATCTATCTATCTATCTATCTATATCTATATATATAACATTATTTTAAATATTATAATATTTAGAGGAAGTTAATCAAATAGAGTTGATTTCAATATCTACCATTATAACTTTTGGGTGTCTATGTAGGCTCCAATGCCTACCACTATAATCTTGGGGTGTCTATGTAGGACCCTTTTGCAAATACATGTGATTTGAATCTCAAAATTCCTCGCACACATAAGACTTCATTTTTAAGACTGTGAGAATTTTATTTTAAATTGCTATTATTATTAACTATAAAAAAAATTATATAAGACTTAAAAGTATATACATTTAAAAATATATGAGACAAAATTTTTAATTATAATTCTCAACACCACTCGATCATGAAGCTATTTAATTTGTGAATAAGCTATGTTACAATATCATGGTTGAGTACCATGACTCATTATACCACATCTAAAAATCATAACTCACAATTTTAGAAAATGACTTTTTTTGAAATATCATTTTAATTAAAAAAACATAAAGAACCTAACTACTATTATAATAAATCTTAATTTTTAATTTGTCTCTACTATTAAAAATATTTATAAAACAAAAAATTCAAATTAAATTAAAATTCTAAAAACTATTTAAATTAAATTTCTAAAAACTATTCCAATATAAATAAAATAATGAGATAGAAAATAGAAAACAAAATATTATTTCTTCATAACAAGATAAATCTTAAAAACCATTAATATTCCTCATTATTTTTGACAAAGATAAAACAAATGTCAAATATTCCAAGAAAACTTGGATCCACTTGTTACCTCGTGCGTTCGCAAAAAGTTGAACCATGAGATTTTCAAGTGAACTGATCATCTTGATCAGCGAACAAACGGGTGCGAATTTTATCATGTTCGGATAACGAAATGTTTTCACCATGATACGGTTACGACAATCTATAGAATCAAGAAAACTCTTGATTTGTTTCCTTTACACCTGCGGCGCCAAATATTTATAATGTGGAAGAACTTGTACTCCAGCACTGTTTTAGTAGTTGGTTATTTATTGTGTGGGGTTGGAGTTGCAGGACGAAATATGATGTTTACTATAAAATTAGACGGTTCATGACCAAAGAGAATAGGTAATGTGTGCTAAATACTATGCTTCCAAGCAAGCAATTCACGGCGGTATGTAGAGCTGTGTTTGTGTATGAGACTTCCCCACGTAGGGTTGTTATACTCTAGTGTGTTTTCTTGAAATTTGTTTGTATCTTCTCTCCTGCCAATGAAGCGGAGGAGAGTTGTTCTAACAAAGAGAAGGTGTGACAGGAAAAGATTGCTTGTGAATGGCAATATGTTTTCAGAAATGTGAGTAATTATTTGAATTTTGAGAGATGTTCAATGTGCAGTGGATATTAATGTTTAAACACTCTGTATTGAATCTTCAAACCTGTGGAAAATGTGACAAGAAGATGGATTAAGCAGGACTCTGAAGTTGGAATTTGATAAATGATGTTACAATGTTTCGAGCTAAATGGTCAAAAGGACGTTTGCGTCTGTTGTACGTAAACAAAAACATTTATCGCTATTTTCCAATGTCGTTTGCGTCTGTTGTACGTAAACAAAAGCATTTATCGCTATTTTCCAATGTTAACACTTGCAATAACCTTTCCAATACATTACGTGTTTGACTGACCTACCAGTAAACCACTTTATATTTTCATACGATAAAACTTGGAAATAAAACTTGGAATATGACATAAATTGGCTCAGCTGATGAATGCCCGGGTAGAAATTTCAAATCTGAACCAGTCCTATTTGCAACTCTAATGCTTATGGAAAATCTCAGGTTGTATTTGACACGCAAATCACTCCATCCCTGATGGCAATAGGTGTGAAGCAAATAAGTGCGGATAGGCAAATACAGTTAGAAGAGAGAGTGTAGGTGTGGCAGGGATGATAATAATAATTTCATTTTAAGATTATTTTTGGTAAAATATTAAGTCGAAATATAATGGTATATAATATTTCTTCAAAATTTGATTTTGTATAATAATTTCATTTTAAGATTATTTTTGGTGAAATATTAAGTCGAAATATAATGGTATATAATATTTCTTCAAAATTTGATTTTGTGTAATTATTTGATTACTAAAAAGAATTTCATTTTGTATAATTATTTGACTGTTAAAATTTAATGAGATAAAAATACTTTATATTTTAATTGTAATTTTTAAAGAGAAATTGATTTTGTCTAGTTTGATTTTATTATTATTGGAATAATTCATAAATTAGTTTAGTTAGTGAATGCTTGATTAAGAATTTCAAATCTGAACTACTAGTCAAGTTTATGCAATTTTAATGTTCGTGGAAAATCTTTGGTTATATTTGAGGGGAAAATCTTTGATTGTATTTGAGGGGAAAATCACTTTATCCCTAATGCCAATAAATCTTTGCATCAATCTTTGGTTGTATTTGACACACAAATCACTCTATCCCTGAAGTCAATAAATCTTTGATTGTACTTCAGATGGAAATCACTCTATCCTTGATGCCAATCAATGTAGATGCCTATAAATGAAAATAAGCAAATACAATTAATTAATAATAATTTTAATTTTAATTTTAATTATAAAAATATTTATTATTATTATTATATCTTTGATACTAATAAGTATGATGCCTATAGGTAATGATAGGTCAAAAAAATATATATATTATAATAATGATAAGTGTGATGCCTATGGGTGATGATAGGTCAAAAAAATATAATAATAATAATAATAATTATTATTATTATTATTATTATTATTATTATTATTATTATTGGTAAAATATTAAGTTGAAATACCATACTATATAGCCTTGTTAAAGAAATTGATTTTGTGTAATTATTTTATTATTAAAATTTAGTGAGATGTATGTACTTTACATGTTTAAATTTTGAATCTCTATTTTTAAAAAAGAAAATAAACATTAATTAATAATTTACCAATTATAATATTTATAACAATTCAGAAATTATTCATAATTTATTAATTACAACATTATAGTTTATATATTATTTATAGTTTATATATTATTCTTTCTGATCAATAAATCCCTTACCATTGTATCAAGTAACCTTTATTGCATGTAATTAGAAGGCCACTTTTTTGTTCTTGAAACCCTAGGTTTGGGACTTGACATATAGATATTCCAAACATTTTCAATCCTTCACACATAAATTAACTCTCTTATACAACCTACTTAAAATAGGATCAGTATGTATTGAGTATCGATTAGAATTTCAAGATATATTTTTGATTTTAATGGGCGAATCGCACGCATGTTCTTCTCTGCTTTGCATAAAATACTTGAAATGATGAACCCAGTGATTATATTTCGCCGAATCGTATCCGCTACTTCAGTGAATTAACATGAAAATAGAGTAAAACGCACAGCATTTTGAGTATACTAAGGGAAGGTGTTGCGGCTACTCAAAAACCTGGGTTTTATAATTTAGGTCTCTTAGGTTGTGTAAATTCCCTAATTAAAAGTCTCGCATGTTTTTATACAATTTGGTTGACGAGAGACACGTCTCGTTCGAAGCGGATATTACTTTTCTTCAACGTATTCTAGGCACCAGGTAATATAATAAAAATTAAATGTTTACATATAATATAATAGAAATTAAAACAACTATTTCATAAAAATTAATTTATATTGAAAATAAGTTTAAAATTATATATTCTTTAATGAATTTGATATTTTTGTTTATTATTTAGTTTTCATGACATAAAAAGCTATACATAAATTATAATAACTATTTTCAATTAAATCTTTATTGTTAAAATTTAAACCAATATTATCTATAAATTTTTTATTTTTTATTTTAATAATTTTATTATTATATATTTAATACCTAATTATGTTGATGGATATGTTTATTTGGAATATAGATTTTATAATTTTATTTCTTAAAATTTAAACCAATATTATCTATAAATATTTTTTTTTTTTTTAATAATTCTATCATTATATATTTAATACCAAATTACATTGATAGATATATTTATTTGGAATATAGATTTTATAATTTTATTTTGATTATCGCATGGTAGGGATTATGGTAGGGATTTAACCTCCATAAAATATTTTTGAGTTTTCTTACAGTGTAGTCTAAAATATCCTTTTTCACGGGAATCCGAGGATAAAATTTCAAGCAATATTATTCTCTTTTGTTGTTCAAAATACATTTTTGAATGCATAAATGGATTCAACACCTTGAAAAACCCCAAAGAACTCAAGTTTTTAAAAAATACTGATGAATTTTGATAAAAATTAACTAGAAAAAATGCTTTGAAGAAACCCATTTCATAAGCTAGACTACTCATTTTCTTAGTAGTATACTCAAATCAAAGGTTGAGATTTATTTTCAAAGTAGTAAAGTTTTTTCGTCCTCTTAATTAAATTCTTTAATTTAAAAGAATGTCATATTAACAAGTGTCATGCTAAATGGGTTATGGTTTTTTGGACATGTTGTATTGATAAGCCATGGTATAGCATGGTGACTCTCCATGGTAAATTGGTGGTGAATATCTATGGTTAAGAATTTTATTACATGTTTTTTAAAATGTAGATATTTTAACTTATATATTATTATTTTTTATCATTATTAATAACTATTTTAAGTAAAGATATAGTTTAGATAATCCTTATGTTTTGGATCTAATGGTTAAGAGCATGTGTTTCCTCCTAAGAGGTCACATGTTCAAAACCGGAGGGGGTTATGTATGCCTTCCTAAACATAGGAATGGTGGGTCCCTTGTCCTACAAACAAAGGGGTCTCATGCACCATTTTGGTGTCTATTTCAATATTATAAACAAGGGGGTCTCATACACCAATTTGCTCTCTATTTCAATATTATAAATTAGAAACTATTTTTTCTAAATATATTTTTTGTTTATTAAAATTTCTGTTGCCTCAAAATAAATTTCTTACAAAATTAGAATTAGTTGTTAGACCTGAATACTGTTGTAGTCTACCACACAGTGAAATATATTGTTTATCATGCAAAACCATCAAAAAAAATATAACTACCTTTCATCCAAGTTTTTGACATGCACTAGGACATATATACAAAATATTCATAGTTGGTTATACAATTTCTAAAGGAATCTAATCTACTAAAAGTAAATAAACATAAACCAAAAGGTTGGGCTATTAGCAAGAGGAGGTGAATTGGACTGGAGCATGGGAACTTGTGCCTATTGGAGTTGGTGGTTTGAGGTTGTATTTTAGATGATCTTCTATGTGAGCCAAGTGAGCATCAACACTAGCTAAGTACCAATAATGATGAAATTATACTCATTGGATTCCATTGAGGCATGTTATAATTTCTACGTTGTCATTGTGCTTTCCTTTGAGGACTCTGCCTAAGAGAATCCTCATTTTCCAATGGAGGGTGATGGAATTGAGATATCAACTTCGTCTTCCCCTAGTATGTCAAGTGTTTAGAACCCTTCAATTTCAATTTTAGAGGAAGGGTAGGTTTGATCATAATTAGCAGTTAAGGGTTCTAACTTATGGATTTCTTCTTGTGTATCTAGAGGAATGGAGGAATGGAAGATATTCGTAATTGTCTGAGCTTGGATTTGAGCTCGAGGTATGCCTTGAGGTCGTTAAGCTCTAAGCCCTCTTTGAGAGTGCCCATGCCGATATGGCATAACACTCATAGGAAATATAGTCCTAGTGAAACACATCCCCCCAATAGAGGGGAAAAATAGTGGAACAAATCGTTGAAACCAGGATATATTTAGAAAAAACTCAATGCTGAGCTTTTTAGAGTGGCTTGGGAATAGAATTAACTAGTTCTGACGGGGAAGGGATGTAAAAAGAGTAGCTCTAGGTAGGGATAAATATCCATAAAACATAGGGAACACCAATTAATTTCCACACTTCTAAGACACCCTATAGAGCAAACCAAATTCCACCATGAAAATATAAACAAATAAAGAATTATTCAAAGATTGGACATAGAAAAATTTAATGGATGGTTGTTGACCTTGATGAGTGTTGGTATTGCACCAAGGATGTTGCAACTCCCAAGGGATTCTCAAATTTAATTATTAACGTGGGGTCCGTACAAACATAGAGATGACTGTGTTATATGGATAGTAGGTTCGATTTTACTCATGTCACTCTTATTCAAGAAATCAAATCAGGGTATTCAGAGACCATTCCTCCAACTAATTGTAGTGAAAACCTCTTATGAAAGCATAAATGAACATGATTCTACTACCAAGGTGAAAATGCCAATCATCAAATGTAAATGCTAATTGAAATTTCATAAGGAAAAATAGACTAATTTAGTGGTAAAAATAAATCATACTACTCGACTTACCATTCATCAAATGTAAGTGCTAATTGAAAATGCATAAGGAAACAAATTTCCAAGAATAACTCATGCTACTCTACTACACAATTGATTCGAATCAATAATCTACCTTACATGCATCATTTATCGACTCACACTTTCTTCAAATTGATAAATCACATCTTTAACATTCCTATGAAGAAAAAAATGCTAAATCTAACTCTGTTTTGTTATTTGATGGTTGCAGTGATGGAAGGATGAGGTGGAAGTGGTCCTAAGGAATTCCCTAATCATCAAATCACGGTGTGGAGGCAATTATTCAACTTAACTAGGCCAGAGTCCAAGTTTGAAGAAAAACTAGTTGAAGAAATCAAAGCTACAAGGCTTCTACACAAAGCTGCTATAGGAGGTTTTTGTTGCTATAGGAGGCCCTGTTTTGCTACAGGTAGATGATCTGAGATATTTTGACAATAGAAAATGGCTCTTCAAGGAAGAGGAAGGTGTCTGAAAGTTGCAAAACATGAATGAAGAGTCTGGGAGCCCCTTAGCCAAGCTTAGTACACCTCGAAGGTCTATCTTGCACCAAATTTGGTGCCCACGATATCCTTCATTTTCCTTAACAGACTAAATTCGAGGAAAAAAATTGGAAGCAAGGTGAGGTACCTAAGAGAAATATGGAAAGGTATAGGTGGATGTGGAAAGGTGTGCCCACTCTTGTAGATCAATGCAGTCCCTACAACTAGCCATATGCATACATTGACTAACAACTAATCTGGTGAGACAAATTATCATGGAAAAAATGAGTTGAATTTGATTAATATCTACTCTATCCCACAACATTACTCTAATCACTCAAGTTAATGGCACTAACTCCTAAATTATAGAGAATAAGAAAGAAAGCTAACTTCTATCCATTTCCAAGAAACCATAAACAAATATTTTTGAGTTCTTATTGTAGATATTTCCAATCAGTCTTCCCACAAGAGAGGTAATAGCAAATCTTGAAATTACAAGTTTTTATGATATGATCTCTATTAAAACCAGAGAAGGATTGTAATTCTTTGAAACAAGAACAAGAAGGAAATACAAGAGAGGGACTAAAGCCTCCGCGTGGGGCCCAAACCTAAGGGTTTCACCCCTCCAAAACTAAAACAAATATAGATCAATAATAAACTTAAAATTAACTGAAAATCATAATCTCATATTTCATGAAAAATAAGAATGACAATGTCAAGCACTAAGCTCATAATAGCCACTCCTAGCCGCAAAAAAAATATTTTAATCCTAATGAGCCTTTGAGCACATTTACTTATATAAAAATGATTTAGAGGAAGCTTACTTGAAAGGATAAATGCTACCCTCCAAAATCTCGATATTTGTGGATCTGGCTCCCTTTTCCCTTCTCATTCAGTTGGAGTTACATGGTTTCTAGTGAATTTTAGTTGTTGGAGAGGCTTCTATGATCTTAGGCAGAGTTAGGAAGATAATGAGGTGGAAAATCTCCATATATTATCTCAAGGTGTCTCCATGAATCCCCTGCATGGTAGATATCTCCAAAAATTCTTGTATGACCTGCATACTAATCACATTAGGCCATCCAATATGAAAAACACCTTTTAGTCTTCCTACTAAGCATATTATGACTAAAAATGTGAATTAATGTGACAAAATGAGAGTTTTAAGGGTTGGAGGATAGCACAATGAACTTCAAAAGGACCTATTGATGGGGCCCATCATCGCCCCCTGCTAAAAGTGTTACTCACCCTTTGAGAAACTCAATCACTAATATGAGGTTAATTCATGGCCTTAGTGGCATCTCTGATGTCCCAAGGCACTTCAGATGATTTTCCTTCCTATGGATAGAAGCTTTCATTTTCCTTTTTGTCTATCCATTATTTTTGTTCCTCTGGTTGGTTTCTTCCTTCTTGTAGGCCCAATAATAAGGTAGGACTGTGATTGAAGCCTATCCACCTTATCTTCAACCTTTGCATGATCCTTTTGTATAGTGGTGTTTTCTCCAAGGCATTCCTTTGTCTTTCTGGGGAGAGATATTCTTTGATTTGTAAACTATGAGGTAAGGCCTGCCAGCTTCTTTTCCAATTTTGTAGGATTTTTGTCCCCAACATCCTAAACGTGTCCTCAAAATGTAAGATGGATTTCTCTTGGGCTACTATGTACCTGGGTGCTAATTCAGGACTAGAGGACATGAGATTGTGGTTGTTGATGGCAGCTTTGGGGCTCTCTAATTCTGCTATAATATACAAGGGCTCATTTTCTTCTTTTTTCATCACCCTTTTTACTTCTTCAACCCTTTTCTCCTCATGGATCAACCAAGAGGCTAATGCCATCAATTTCATGTCTCCCAACCTTGAGTTGGGGTCCCAAAAATTCATGTCTTTGAGGATTAAGTTATGCATGTAAAAAATAGCTAGCTTGGTTTTATCCCCAATACTTTCCCTTTTGCAAACCTTGATGAATTTCTTGTAGTGTTGGAAAGGCACTGAGCCATATTGTGCGAATTTCTTAATTTGAAACTACAGCCACTACTCCTTGAGGAAAATAGAATAGGTTTTGGATGGTTTCCTATATTATAAAGATTCCATGGATAAACTTTCCATGGTGGCAAGTTGTGCCTCTTTTTCTTGTAACTGCTCTCTTTAATTGATGTTTTACGCCTGTAGTTGTTCCCTCGGGATTGACTCTCTAAATTTTAGGAAATTCATTTCTTTTCCCATCTCATTGACTTTCTCCTCCATGAGACCCACATTCTCTACACTTTTTGATTTTTCAATATGCATCCATCCATGTGTTCTTCCTCTTTCCTTCTCTAACTAAAAAAAAGGTGGGATGGAAAATTTCGTAGGTATAATCATGCATCCCTCAACAATTTTGTAATAAGATTCTAGGTTGGGTTGTGGATCAGGCTCTTGAAGCTCTTTGAGGCCTTTTTCTTCTTATTTTAAGGTGTTTTCTCCTTCCTATAGAACTTCTTGTTTCTCCTATAGTAGCATCTGTTTCTCTTGTAGCAACCCCTTTTTCTCCTGTAACTTCTTTTTTTCCTCCTATAACTCTTTTTTTTTATTATAACATGGAAACTTGTGTCTTGATCCTCTTAAAGGTGACTTCCCTGGTGGTGGGCCTTCCCATAGGGAGCAAAGGTTTCTTGGCTCTAATCTTAGGAGAAGTAATTTCTTCAATCTTCCACTCAATAGGTACCACTTTTTACATCTTACTTGTTGACTCCTCTGTGGTGATAGGGACCTTTATAGGAGGTTTAGGCTTCCCTTACATTATCTAGGTGCTCTTCCTTGTTTTGAAGTATATGGGATCTTTCCTTGGCTACTTCCTTTTGGGCATGACATGTGTGCTCAATGCGGCCAATGTTGCAGCCACTTATTGCTCAATATTTCCTAGAGACAGATTGGCTTGATGTCCTTGTTTCAATGTGCCTTGAGGTTTTGAGGTCTCCTCAGGTTTCTCTTTTTCTGCTACTTGTTTTTCTCCTTCTTATTCATTAATTTATTCTTCTTATTCCTCTGTTTCTATTTCCTCCTCTTCTTCTTTGGTTTCCATTTCTTCTTTTCCTTCTCTACCCTCAATAATAGAGGCTAGTTTTCCCTCTTTCTATGTGGAGGTTATGCTTTGTGTTTCAATGAAGGTTTCCCTATCCATATCTACAAAACTGGTCTAAAGTATAGGGTACCTTAAGTGGATGACAGAATCCATAATAATAATCTTGATGATACCATGGTGAGAAATGTGTTGGTGCTTCCCTTCCCTCAATTTCTGGCTCATCTTAATGATAGAATGTAGTAAGAAATGGGGAACACTAAGTCTTTGTGGGATAGGAATTTTTTATTCGAATATTAACTCATGGGGTAACCTAAAATGGTAGTCATATACAATGTTGAACCTCTCATCACAAGATATGTATTTGAGAATGTGGTTGGCCATTTCATCTCAGAGGTAAAGAAATCTCTCCCTTCTCACTCCATTTTTGCCTTCTACAAGTTTTTCTCTCAGAATGAAGAAGTTCCTCCTTGCTGTGACACTCATTGGTTTGTCCTCATTGCTCTATCAAATTCCTAAGGGTAATATAGTCACTTTGCTGATGAGTTCATAATTTAGAGATATGGAAATTCCTCTAACAATAGTGATGGAACTATCTCCTCCCTGATAATATAGTGCCATGGAAAATTCCTCAGTTATATCATCATCATACCCTTTCAACAGTTGAAAGAAACCACACCACTGATGTCTCAAAAAAATATTTACCATGGGAGGATTTTGATGAATTCTCTTTGTGTCTGTGGGCTATCTTCTATTAAACCCTCCCCCCATTTCTCCTACTGCTCCTTTTCGAGGATGCTTGGGTTTATTTCAAACTATGGCCTTCGAGAAGTCTCAGTTGTAGAGACAATGTCAAAATTTTCCATTTTTATCAGAGGGGGAGAAGGATGCGAATAATTTCTTAATAGAACAAAATTTTCTTTGACCCCATCTTACTCTTACATATGAAAATTTCCAAAAGGGTGCTATTTTAGAATTCTTTGCTACAGGGAACTTATTTCATGAAGACCTTTCCATGCAGAGTCACGAAAATTAGATCACTTACTCCTTTTAATGTTACTTTGTCATCTGCATCAAGGTTTGAGGGAAAATTTGGGTAATTTTGACTTCCTTTCTTCCTAAAATTCCCTCCTGTAGCTTCCTTTCGGGCCTCTTGTCACATCCTAGAGCCTCTTGTAGCAGTTTAGAGCCTCTTGTAGCTCCTCCTACAGCACCTGCAAACATTGTTCAAAGAATATCGGTGGCACCCTAGGCAGTCTCTAATAGCACTAACTCGTCCTTCTCTAATTGTTTCTTGAAATGAGTGATTATACAAATGGGGTCGATCATTGTACTAAATATTCCTTTTGTGGTAAATGCTCAAAGCGCTTTGATGACATGGCTCTTGCATGAACTTCCCTTTTCTAATAGTTGTCCCCACTCCTTGCAAGCATCATCTTGTTCCTCATGATTACCACCTCACTCCTCGTAATCACCACCTCACTTGAGTTGACTTTCCCATGTGCATGCGTAACTGAAATGAGCTTTAGCTCACTAGTCAGAGGTGGCCAAGTTTATTGACGACCTCTAGCCCATAAAATATTCCTTGCTTGACTATTACACATGTTATCATCATATGTATAGGGAATACGTGAGGGTTGTCATACTTGAGCCTACCTATGATGTCAATGTGCTGCAGAAGCTTGCATATTGGAGTTGGTCTTCATAATATGATGTTATTGAAGGTGTTTATTTCCTTTGTTTCTTCTGCATAGGTCCTCATAACTTAATAGTTCTTTGATTGATAACATTTTTGTGTGTAGGTTTCTTCTCGGTGTCCAATATATTGTTGGTGAAGTTGATGTATTATCATCTAGTGTACCCTTTCTTACTTCATAAATGGCTCTCTTATTCTCAAGGTGGTTGGACCTCTTTCTCTGTGGGTGGAAAAAATGTTGATTCTTGGATTTTCGGTATGACTATACATGCTTCTACAGAAGGAATCATCTTCATGTAGCAATAATTTAATTCCTCTTTGAGACCCTATATTTCATGTGGAATTTGAGGCCAAGTCAGAAAAGGCATGAGGACATGATTTGGATCATAAGAATGTGATGTAGGTGGTGGAAAAATGAAAGCATAGTTTTTCTGCTTTTTTGTATATTCATGGTAGAGTGGAAGTTGAAACTGAATTTTGGCTAGATGGAGTGTGTGGGTGATGAAATTAACGTTGGTGGACCTCTCTCAACACTTCTTGAAGAATAAATGGCCTATTTTCCTCTTTTTCCAATCATATCTTCCTCTTGTAGCATTTTAGGCTCCTCTTGTAGCATTACAGGTTGCTCCTGTAGCATTACAACGAGGAGGAAAAAATTGATTATATGGTTGGATGGATGATGGAGAGAGGTAGGGAGGTGAGTGAAGGGGATGAAATTGCAATGGCTTGCTAGAAAAATGAAGGAATTCCCTTGTATAATATATCTTGTATTCATGGTTATGTTGATTGTTTGGAGTCCTGCAAAAGAGAGATGTTAGTATAAGTATTGTAAGAACTCTTTCCTTGTGTTTTTCTTTTATTTTTTCTATCTTTTTTTTTTAGACATACAAGCTGACTCTACAGAGGTTTTCATCCTGCATGCTTTGCCCTAGGCGCCTTAGACAAGGTTTTCACTTGGGGATCTTTTCATCTTTCATTTTCTTTTGGTTGTTTTTTTTTTTCTCTTTTTCCTTTCTCGTGGGCTACCTCAGAGAGGCTTTCAAGCCTAGAGTTGGCCTCAGATGCCTCATGGACGTTTTAATCTAGGCCCTCTTATTTTTTCCTTTTTTTTTAAAGTTTTGTGGACTGATTTTGTGAGCCTCCCAATCACATTCAATTCTCTACTAATTGAACTGACAAATCATTCCTTGGATAGAGGTATTTCATACAAATTTAACCTATAACCATTGAAAAGTAAGGGAATCCCTTCCTCATCAGTGGTTCGGATTTGAATTGACCCAATCTCATGAAATTTCTCTACTAGATAGGGACCCAACCATCTTGTCACTAGCTTTCCCTTGAAATCCTTGAACCTAGAATCATAGAGAAGGGCCCAATATCCTTCTTGAAAAGTATTCTCTTTGATGTGTTTGTCATTCCAAATCTTTCTTTGTAGCTGGATTACCTCAGTGTGTAGGAGAGCTTGCAAACAAAATTCATTTATACCATTGAGTTAGAGTAGCCTCTACTATTGTGCTCTAGTGAGATCCAAGTCTAACTGGACTTCCATCCTTAAGGTGTTATATTCCAATTCAATAGATAGCAAGGCCTTCTTCCCATAGACTAGTTCAAATGGGGTAAATCTAGTAGTGGTCTTCCAACTAGTGTTGTAGGCCCAAGTGGCTTCCACAAGTCTATCTGACCAATCGTTTCTGTTAGGGCTAACAACCTTAGTGAGAATGTTCCCTAGTGCTCTAATTATGACTTCCACCTTCCCATTTTCTTCAAGGTGCTATGTAGTGGATGTCCTGTGCTTGATGTGGTGTTGCTTCATGAGATATTCAATTAGATTTGATGTAAATTATCCTCCTTGTTCAATGACTAACTCCCATGGAAAACCAAACTTGTAGAAGATGTTCTCCCTCATAAATTCAACCACCTTTTGCTCATTTTCTTCCTTTACTGCCTTTGTTTCAACTCATTTAGTCAAGTAATGAATGCACATAATGATATATCTTTTTTTTTCCTTATGGGGGATCAACATGTCCAATGAAATCCATGCCCCACTTCTCAAATGGATCTAAATTTACTTCAGGTTCTAAGGGAATCTCATCCTTGGGTGTGGGCTTACCTATCCTTTGACATTGATCACACATGGTGTGTACCTTCTTTCATCATGATGTAAAGTGGGCCAATAATAACCTAATTATAGAACTTTGAAGGTTGTCCTCTTAGAAACAAAGTGGCCCCCGTATGGTCCATCATGGCATGCTTAGAGGATGTCAAAGACCTCTTCCCTCGCACATATCCTAAAGATCTAATATGGTCCTAACTTGAAAGTATTTCCCCCAATCAAAGTGAATGGGGCACCTTTCGTGACAATATTGCTCTTCTCCTTGGATGATAGATTAGGAGGGAACCTCCCAACATCCAAGTAGTTTGCTATATCAGAAAACCAAGGAGAAAGCACCAAGATGGAAAATAGATGTTCATCATTTCCTATAGGTAGGGTTATTCTTGACAAGAAATTTGCAACCACATTCTCTTTCCTTGGTTTATCAATAACAATCAAATCAAATTGACGTAATAATAACAACCATTTAATTATCCTATCATTGACATAAATTATATTCATTAAATACTTAATGGCTGCATAATCAGTGAGAAAAAATGTTGGATAAACAATGATGTAATTCCTAAACTTGTTCAAAGAATGTACCACTTCCAAGAGTTAATTTTCAGTGACAGTATAATTTAACTCGGTATTGGAAAGGTTTTTAGGGATGAAATAGATAACATACGACAATTTGTTTTCCACTTGTCCTATGGATACCCCTACAGTTTTGTCTGAGGCATTTGTGTGTATATGGAAAGGTAATACTCAGTGGGGATCTGTAAGGATGGGTGCAGTGGTCAAATTTTCTTTCAATAATTGGAAGGCTTCTTGGCAGTTGTTTTTACAACAAAAATTTGAATCTTTAGCCAAAAATCCAAACAAGGGTGAATCCAATTTACTAAGGTATTTGATAAACATTCTATAATACCTAGCTAATACAAGAAAACTCCTGAAATCTCTTTGTTTTTTAGGGATAGGGACCTTTTTAATGATGGAAATTTTGTTTGTGTCAACTTGTATCCCTTCCTTGGATGTAAAATGGTCAAGGATAGTCCTTGCATTCATCAAGAATTCACATTTCTCAAGACTTAATGAAAGATTCATTTCAATGCATTTCTTTAAGACTTTGCATAGATTGGAAAGAACTTCTTGGAAGTCACATCCATAAGGATTGGAATCATCCATGTATATATCAATAGAGTCATGAAAAAGTTCAATAAATATACATAGAACTTATCTCTAGAAAGTAGCAGGGGAATTACACAAAATTAATGGAAGGAATCTATAGGAAAAGGTACCCCAAGGCCATGTAAATGTGGTATTATCTTGGTCTTCAGGGATGATATTGATTTTGTTGTATGCACTAAATCCATCAAGGAAGGACAATAATTCATTTCCTGCAAGGCCATCTAGCACTTGATCAATGAAGGGAAGGAAAATGGTCCTTCCGTGTAGCTTTGTTAAGTTCTTGGTAATCAACATAAATCCTCCACTTCCCATTTTTCTTGGGGACTGAACAAGAGGTGGCACACACTTACTATCTGAAATGGGGTATATGAACCTTACATCTAGTAACTTTTGCAATTCTTCTTTCACAATTTCCTTAAGTGTTGGGTTCATACTTCTATGGATTGGCTCATGGGATTTCATCCCTCTTTGATGAAAATATGATGAGTATAGACTGAGGGAAGCACACCTTTAATTTCCTCATAATCCCAAACAAAATTATCCATACATTGCCTCAACAGATTGCATAAATGTTCTTCCTCCTCAAATGAAAGAGAGGGGTTGATCTTTAGATTTCTGGATGGGCCAATCTCTATAATCTTGGTAGGTTCCAGTTTAGATCTAACACAACACAATTTATTCCAAGGACTACTCTCGGGCTCTTTCATCAGTTCCTCTATTGGTATGGAAGTGTGAGGTTGTCTCTGTAGGATATGGTCAATAAGTTCATCTTCATCAAGCTACCCCACTCCTATAATAGTTTCTAGAGTGTAGAATGGGTAGAGGGATGCCTGATAAAATTCTTCCTCTTGCTCCTCCTCCAACAATAAGGTTAAATCATACTGAACAGAAGGTTGAGCAGGAGGATACAACACAATTTGTTTTGAGAAATGTCCATTTTTAATAGTCGTGTTCCCAACCCTACAACTAATGTACACATCGATAGTGGCCAACTAAGGTTTTCCTAGAATGAGAGGGTATCCATTAAACTCGGTTTTAGGTTGAAGGACCAAGAAATCAGTGGGATACTCCCAGGAGTTAATGGATAATGGTGAGCACCAGTATTGCAGCAATAATGTTACAACTCCTCGGTTGCCTACTTTACTCTTATCAACCCAGTAGTTCGTAACAAACTTGGAAGTGACGGTGTTGTATGCACAAGTACTAGTTCTTACTGTAGGTTGTCACTTGGTCAGCAGTGCAAGATCACTAGGAGCTCAAGTCAACTTCTATGGATTCCAGAAGAAGCTCTATATGTGATGAAAGGAGAGAAAGACTACTCTATAGATACTATTCTAACTGTAGAAAGGAGTCAAACTGAAATGTAACGCAACCCAAGTAAATCCTAATTCACCAACTAATCCTACTTTTGCAGAAAGAACTATGAAAACAATAAAAATAATTCCATTACCTACTCAATGAAGTAAACAACATCTAACTAAGCTATTTCTAGAAGTAAATTAGCAAAAACATCTTTTTGGATTTTTATGTATTTTTATGAAAATTTGACATGCATGTAATTTATTGTTCGTGAATGTGATAGCGAATAGGTGGCATTGGAGTGTGGTTTTTGGACATGAGAGGATGTAGGATGGTGTGTATGGGTCCTAGGAAGTCTCAAGTGGCCTTTTGGAGGCTTTTCCCACACTCCACCTTAAAAAGAAATCCTATAGGAAAATCTACAGGAGGACACAGGAAATCTACAGGAGGAAAAACAACGTTCTACAGGAGGCCTACAGGAGGAGGCTGAGAGCAGTTTTCATTGTTCTGAGGGTGTGAGAGTGGGTGGAAATAGTAGATGAAGGTTGGAATGAGGTGTTAGGTCACCTACGTTCTACCAAGAATTGTCAGGAGAGAGAAATATGATTGGACTTTCTCAAGGAGAGACAAAGAAGTCTTATGGAAAATGCAGAAAACTAAGGAAGAATTGAGGGGAGACTTGGGTGACTTGTAGGGAATGGATCAGATGGAGGATGGGATGGTTGATAGGCTGGCTTAATACTAGAAGAGATCTACTGCAAAGGAACTGACATTCAACCAATAAGATCAAACAAGCAATGAAATGAGTGCATCTAGAAAAATAGAGTTTTGCATAAAACTAGTCTAAACTATGATCTATGAAAGGAAATGCTGAGTAATATTGTAGGAAAGGAAAGCATGAAAGAAGACTACTACAAATAAAAAAGTGATCATGATGAAGAAGTTCTGAAGCAAAGAAAAACTAGACTATTAACCACTAGAAAGCTGCAAACACTAGAAGTCCTATGAATGAGGAAAATCTGTGTTTTTGGGGCGGCAAGAGGGTCTTTGCCTCAAATCATGGTCCCAAAGGGAGGAAGAGAGTCCAAGGCACTATTTATATCCTTTTGAATCTTTCCTTTATCACTGCTTAACCTGCTATAGAAAGCACAAATGAAAGAAAACTACTAAATCATCAAAAGAAACCTATTCTTAACCATGAAAGAAATACATCTAATAGCAACCTAATCTACAAACTGAGATAAAACATACAAATACAAGTAAAGATGAGCTTGGCTGCTTGTATTGGGCCCTAACCCAAGAGCTTCAGCCCTCTGAGGTAACTCAGTGTTAGCTTAAAAAGGATTCCATCTTTATTTTCAAAACAATAGCAAGATTACATGAAATTGTCACAAAATAATAAGCTCGAAGTTGAGCAGAGTTTACATGAGCAAAAATCCAACAAAAATGTGACCCTAGTGAGGCCCTAGGCCTCTCTACTTATAAAAATTAATCTACCAACATATTCCTTAAAATCAAGGAAACTTGGCTCCCAAAACTTGAGATAATCATCAGTCATCCTTCACTTGCTCGGATGCCTTCTAGTGCATGACTTGGTTACTTATACTCCGAGCTGAATGAAGGGGAATTCAAAGTGAGGAGTAATAAATGAGGGGAATTCCCTCCTATAAGTCCTCTCCTTTGTCCACTTCGAGTTATTGCTACCATTTGTTCACTGGATCCTTGACTTTGACCTCAAAATTCATCAAAAATATGCATTAAACAAATGTTAGACCACATGGCATCATAACTAACTCAACTCACTCCATAAGCATAAATATAATTAGAAAATCATACAATAAGCTAAGAGAATGGTTGATTTGACTAGGTTAGGAGGTAAAATGAGCCCATATAATTACCCATTTATGGGGCTCGTCATCACCCCCCTACCGAAAGTGTTGCTCATCCTCTGAGCAACTTAGTCCATCTCCTCATCTTTTATGGCCCTGGTGGCCTCCCTAGCATCCCAAGCCTCTTATTTGGTCTCCTCTTCCTTGTCATAGAATCATTTCTTCCTTCCTATCTCTTCCCACTGCTCCTCCTCTTCTTCTTCTATTCTGCCTTCCAGCATGCCTAACAGTAGTGGGGGACTCAATTTGAGGCCAATCCAGTTGACCTTCAGCCTATGCATGGAGTGCTTGTACATTGGCACTCTTCTTAATGCCTCCTTCACCCTCATGGGGGAGTGATATTCCCTGATTTGTAGACTATGTGGTAAGGTATTCCACCTCCTCATGCATGCATGCACACAGTCATCCCCAAGTAGCCTTTGCATATCCTCAAAGTGTGCAATGGCTTGTGCCTGATCACTTATATATCTAGGGGAAACCTCAGGATTATTGGCAAGCATGTTGTGTGTGTTGATGAGTTCCATGGGATCTAATGGCTCAGCTCTTATCATTAATGGCTCATTATGCTCTCTTATCATCAATCTTCTTATTTATGTTTCCCTTAACTCTTCATGTTTCATCCATGAGGCCATGGCCATTAGTTGCATGTCCCCTAGCCTGGAATTGGGGTCCCACACATTCAAGTCTGTGAGGACCATGTTATGTAGGTAGAATTCTACCATTTTTGCCTTATCCTCTGATGTGATTTGGTCACATAGGTCCATAAACTGCTTGTAATCTTGGAAGGGAATTTTTCCTCTTTGTGCCAAAGCCTTTATTTGGAATTGTAACCATTGGTCCTTGAGATATACGCCATAAAATTTTTATGGTGTTATACATTGCAATGCCTCCATGGATAAGCTAGCCATGCATGCCAACTGAGTCTCCTTCTCTTGCGGCTGCCTCCTTAACAATTCATTTTCAGTTTCAAGGTGGCTCCTTGTAATTGCTTCCCTATTTCTGATATCACTCAACTCTCTGCCCATTTCTCTAAGTTTGTTTTCCATATGGCCAACATCCTCAACTCCCTTGGATTTGGCTATTTGCATCCATCTATGTGTTCTTATTCTCTCTTTCTCTAATTCAAAGAATAATGGAATTGCAAATTTTTGTGGAATTATTCTTCCTCCCTCAAGCAGATTGTAATAGGAAGCCAAACTAGGTTGGGGATCAGGTTCTTGTATCTCTGGTTCTTCCTCCTTCACCTATGGCTATTCCTCTACCCTTTTCTCCAACTGTTGGGTCTCCTGTAATTTTGACAGTGTCTCCTGTAGAACTGTCTGAGTCTCCTGTAGGACTATTTTTGGGTCATGTAGTTCTACCTTTTCTTTCCATGTGGGAAGTCTAGGAGTCCCGCTTTCATATGTGATAGGTGCCTTGGAAGGTGACTCTTTTCCTTGGGTAGAGGGTGAATCTTCAATTGTAATTATCACTTTTGAAGAGGGCTGAGGTTTCCCTGTTTTGATTCTTGTGCTCTTCCTAGCCCTGAAAGACATGGAGGCCTGACTTTTCCTCTTTTTTTTTAGCTTGATTGGTGTACTGAGGGCAGTGAGAGCAACTATTGCCTCTCTTTCTAGGCTCTCAGGGGAAACTTCTCCTTGTTCTGTCTTTTCTGCCTCTTTCTCTCTTCCTTATGTCTCTTTTTCTATCTTTGTTTACTTTGTTTCTTCCTGCTCTGTTTCTTCAGCTTTCTCCTCCTCTATCTTAGTTTCTTCCTCCTACCCTTCTTGTTCTGCTAAGTCACCAGTTGCTTCAACTTCCCCCCTTGTTGGTCTTCCTCCTCACTGCAAGTAGGACTAATATCATAGGTTATGGTCTTTGTGTCATCCTCAAATGTCATTTTTCGGAAGATTTCCCATTCTATATGGATTGTAAATGTATGGATGGCTTCTTCCACTAAAAATTTGATTAACCCATGGTGAGCTAGCTGCTCTGAATTTCCTACTTGAACCTTAATGCTAGAGTCAATGAGGGACTGCAGGAGGAAGTATGGGATGTTGAGCTTCTGAGATGTTGGAGTGTCCATCCCATACCTTAATTCATGGAGGATTCTAAAGTGATAAACATAGACAATGTTGTATCTCCCCTCACAAGAAATGTATTTGATTATTTGATAACTAACTTCATCCCAAGGATATGGTATGCTAGCCCTTTGAATGCCATTTTTATCCTCTACGGGGGCTTCATTGTTTTGGAAAAAAAATTTCTTAGTAGCCTGACCAATTGGTTTCTCATCCTTACTCCAAGGTAGCCCAAGAGGAAGGGTAGTGACCCTACTGATAAATTCAGGGGTTATCTCCATGGAAAGACCTCTAAAGGTGATAGTGGCATGTGTTCTGGTGTGAGGAACCAAAGAGTAGGCAAATTCTTGGGCAATATCCTCATCAAACCCTTGGAATTTCTCAAAAAAGTTCATCCAATTTGCTCTTGTGAATATGTCCACTACTTGGGGATGTGCATGGAGCCTGGAGGAGTTGGTGGGATCCTTCCTCATAAATCCTCCTGTAATTTTGTTTATACTCCTTTTGGAAACCGAAAGTGGAGATGGAAACAACGATTTTGGGAGAAAAACAGAGAAACAGAGGAGACTGTGTTTTAAAAAAAACAAGAATTTTTTTTTATGTATTTCCTCTTCCTAAAGACTTTATTTCCTCCTCAAATTTAAACCACTACTTGCATATATTGATATTAAATGGGGTCATGCATGGAACCTACCTCCTCATCTTGAAAATCATGCCAAAACCCATGTTTTCTCCCTTTAAAACAACTCATTGCCCCTCCTATAGAAGATTGTTGTCCCTCCTGTAGAATTCCTGTAGGTGCTCCTGTAGAACCTGTAACTGTTCCTGTAGAAAATGCCTAGAGAGGGAATATGGGAGAGATCAATGGAAAATGATGGTTATGAGGCTGTGGGGGCACAATGAGACTACTGTAGCTGAGTTTCGAGGAGAGAATGAAGGAAAAGGTGGTGAGAGTGCTCGGGGAGGAGTACTTATTGCCCTTTATGGATATTTCTAGTGATGGACGGTGAGCTGGCAAAGTATTTGTTGGCCATATTCGAACCATTAATCCCCCTCTGCCTTTTCATCATGGCCCCTCCTCGTAATCATCCCTCATGATTGCATTGGAGTTCACACTTCCTCTGGTACCTTTCCTTCACATCTTTCTTGAGTTGATTGTGCCCATGTGTGGGTGACATCTTCAGATGAGTGGAGTCAACTAGATGAAGGTGGCCAAGTTAACTAGCCACCTTTCCCTCGTTCAACCTCAACCATCTTGTTGCTTTTGCATGCCTTCTAATTACACAAATGCAAATATTGAAGCAAGGTAGTTACTTACCTGAGATCTAAATGTGTTTGTTGTGAGGTGTTGTGGCTCTCTCTCTCTCTCTGTTGCATGTCTTTGTTTCTTTTGATGCATGTTGTCTACTTGCTCATGTGTGGCTATGTTTTGTGCAGGTTTTCTCTGGCTGGACCTGAGTTTCAGGTGTCTTCTTCAACCTTCATGTTTTCACTCTCTTGCCGCTGATGCTGGATTTTAATGGGATCAGCTGCTACAGGAATTCCTACAGGAGCTCCTGTAGCTGCTTCTCCCCTTGAAACTTCAGCTTCTTTCTATGCTTGGTGTTGTGAGGATGATGCCAAATATGTAGATAGAGATGGAGAGGTAATAGGTAGGCTTTAGGTGAAGTGTATGGTGTTGTTTCCTCTCTTATTTTTTTTTTCTTTTCCTCAAAAACTGTTTTTTCTGTGTTTTTATTGGATAGGAAGAAGAATGATGCTTGGGGTGTGATGCAGGCTTGGAAGTGATGGAAAGGAGGTTTGAAGATTGTAGGAAGGTTTATATGTCCTTCATGAAGCTTCCCTGTCCCTCAAACTACCTTTTATACCCATTTCTGGCTCTTTGTAATTCCTACAGGAGCTTCCTGTAGAAAACACAGAGCCTCCTGTAGAAAACACAATTCTTGAAAAAGATGCATAGTGAGGTGAAAGAAATGCCAAAAATGATGGAAAAAGGTGTGGGAAGGTAGGATAGGTACTGGTGTTGGTTTCAGGGCTCCCTTAGCACCTTTTTCTACTTCCTGTAGTCCTCCTGCAAACCTGCAGTGCAAATGAAAATTCATTTTTTTCTCCTTTTTTTTGTTTTGAAAACAACTAGGGCCCTCCAAGGGAGATTTTCACCCTAATTACCTGCCCTGGGCACCTCGAAGGGAGGTTTTCACCTAGGGATCTTATTTTTCTCTTTTTTTTTGACATCACTGGGTTGCCTTAGAAGAGGTTTTCAACCCAATGATGGGACTCAAGTGCCTCATGGAGGTTTTCACTTGAGTCCTTATTTTTATATTATTATTATTATTACTTTTCAGTGAGTGGGTGAAGTGGAGGCTAAGACATGCTCCATTTGAATCTTCAATGAACTCTCACTTGGAGAGGGGTTTCTTGTAGACTTTCAACCGGTGTTCATTGACAAGCATGGGGATGGCTTCATCATCAATGGTTCGGATAAGAACTGAACTTTCATTGCATTTTTCCACAGTGTAAGGTCCCAACCATCTTGTCCTTAGATTGCCCTTAAAATATTTGTATCTTGAATCATATAGTATTCCTAATCTCCCTCTTGGAATTTCTTCTCCTTGATATTTTTGTCATGCCATATCTTTCTCTGAAGCTGAGCTACCTCTGTGTGGAGAAGGGCTTGCATTCTGTGTTCATCCAATCCATTGAGCTGAAGTAATCTTTCTTTCTGTGCATGGCTGAGGTCTAGGAATAGCTGATCTGCCATCCTTACGGTATTGAATTCAAATTATATTGACAACAAAGCCTTCTTCCCATAGACCAGCTCATAGGGTGTGAATCTTGTGGTGGTCTTCGATGTTGTGTTGTAGGCCCAAGTGGCCTCAACTAATCTGTCAGCCCGGATTTTTCTACTGCTGCTCACTACCTTGGTCAGGACCTCTTCCAATGCTCTATTAGTGATCTCCACCTGACCATTGGCTTGTGGATGGCAAGGGGTGGAAGTCCTGTGCTTGATTCTATGATGTGTGAATAGGTCTTCAATCAAATTGAAAGTGAACTGACTGCCTTGATCTGTGACTAACTCTCTTGGATACCCGAACTTGTAGAATCTGTTTTCTCTCAAAAACTCAGCTACTTTTTCCTCTGTCGCTGCTTTTATTGCTTTTGTCTCTACCACTTTGTCAGGTAATTGGTGCACATAATGATGTATTGTTTCTACTTTGAAGGAGGGTTGATAGGCCCCACAAAGTCCATGCCCCACTTCTCAAATGGCTCAAAGGTCACTTGAGTTTGCATGGGCATATCATCCTTTGGAGTAGGTTTCCCCATCCTCTGACACCGATCACACTGGCTGATATATCTCGTCACATCCTAATGAAGAGTGGGCCAGTAGTAGCCTGCTTGCAGTATCTTGAATACAGTTCTTTTTGCTGCAAAATGACCTCCACAAGGCCTGTCATGACAGCTCAAGAGGATGTCAAAGACTTCCTCCTCTCTGACACATCTTCTCAAGATCTGATCTGGGCCAAGTTTGAAGAGATTGCCCCTAATCCAAGTGAAAGGGGTGCCTTTCCTTACTATCTTGCTCTTCTCTTTTGAGGACAGGTGTGGTGGGAACTGTGCTGAAACCAAGTAGTTTGCTATATCAGCAAACCATGGAGAGAGTACTAAGATAGCAAATAGATGTTCATCTGGCATTTGGTCATCCACCATTCCTTTTTCACCTGCAGGTAAATTTACTCTAGACAAAAAGTTAGCAACAAAATTTTCTTTACCAGGCTTATCAATAATGGTCAAATCAAACTGCTACAGTAAAAGCAACCATCTAATAATGCAAGCATTTACATCCGGTTTTCTCATTAAATATCTAATTGTAGCATAATCAATGTGCACAAAGGTTTGATAGCATGTGATATAATTTCTGAATTTGTTTAAGGAATGCACGATAGCTAGGAGTTCCTTCTCGGTCACTGTATAGTTTAACTCCACTTTTGACAAGTTATTTCTTATAAAGTATATGGCATAAGGCAAATTTTCATCAATTTGTCCCAAGGCTGCTCCTATTTCTTTGTTCGAGGCTCCTATTGCTTTGTTCGAAGCATCTATTTGAATGTGGAAAGGTAGGGCCCAGTTTTGGCCTCTCAGAATTGGGATAGTCACGAACTTGCTCTTCAAAGTATCTAGGGATTCTTGACAGTTTTCCAACCATATTAACTTGACATCTTTCCCTAAGAGGCCAAACAAAGGAGAGGCTAGCTTGCTGAAATCTTTAATGAATCTCTGGTAATACCCAACTAAGCCTAGGAAACTTTTCACATCTCTCACTTTTTGAGGAGGTGGGACCCTTTGGATGATGGCAATTTTGTTGGGGTCCACCTACAGTCATTGTTGAGATATTGCATGACATAGCATGGTCCCTTCAGTTATCAAAAATTTATAATTTTCTGGACTGAGGGATAGGTTCATCTCAATCCACTTGTCTAGAACTTTTGTTAGATTAGATAAAGCTTCCTAAAAGTCAGAGCCATAAGAAGTAAAATCATCCATGTATATTTCTACTGCATCATGAACCAGTTCAGAAAATATACTTAGTACCGCTCTTTAGAAAGTGGCTGGAGCATTGTACAAACAAAAAGGAAGGACCCGATATGAAAAGGTACCCCAAGGACAAGTGAAAATAGTCTTATCTTGGTCTCCTGGGCTGATTTGAATCTGATTTGTACCCGCTAAACCCATCTTGGAAAGAGAAAAACTTTTTCCCTGCCAGACCATCTAACAGTTGATCTATGAAAGGTAAATGAAAATGGTCCTTTTTAGTGGCTTTGTTCAATTTCCGATAGTGGACACAGATTCTCCACTTACCATTTTTCTTTGAAACTAGCACCAAAGGAGAGACCCATTCGCTGTCAGATATGGGATAGATGAATCCTGCATCAAGCAATTTTTGCAGTTCTTCCTTAACAATATCTTTAAGTGCTAGATTCATCCTCCTTTGAGGCTGCCTGACTGGCTTCCAACCCTCCTTAATGTATATATGATGAGTACATACTAAAGGGTGCACTCCCTTCGCCTCATTATAACTCCAGGCGAAGGCATCTAGGTGTTTTCTCAGCAGGCTACATAGTTCCTTCTCCTAGGAAGTGGATAGGACTGGATTGATTTTCAAGGTTCTTTCTAGGTCGAACCCTATATTCTTAATACGGAGAGGAGTGGAGTCGGCTACACAGAGATCAGTTGACGGGTTTTTCCGGATTTCTCTTACTATGTCCTCTAATGGTGATACACTGGGAGGTGGATTCAGGATCAGGTTTTCGATCATATCATCCTCATCTTGCGGTTTCCCCCCCATGGCGATTTCTAATGCACAAAGTGGTGCAGAATAAACTTCATCCTCATATTTCTCCTCCAACCAAAGAAGTAGATCATGTTCTAACAAGGGTTGGGCAGGAGGATATAGGATTAACTATTTGGACATGTCCCCATTCTTTATGGTCATGTTCCCAGCTCGAGAGCTGATGTAGGCATCGGCGATAGCCAACCAGAGTCTTCCCAGAATGAGAGGATACCTAGTGAACTAGGAGAATTAGGAAATCAATAGGGTACTCCCAAGAATCAATGGAGACCATCACATCTTCCACAATCCTCTCAGGGGTCATGGTGGAGCGGTCTGCTAGCTATAGCACAGTCATGGTCTTCCTCAAGGAGCCCTGGACGTTAAGTTTGAGAATTATGTCCTTTGTCATCACATTAATGGCATCCCCTAGATCAATCAAGGTATGTGGGATCATTATGCCATTGATGTGGACATCAACTACTGGGCTTCTAGGGTCCAAATATTTTGGACAAATTACTTGCCCCAACATCAGGTCGGACATTTTCCCTATGACATTGATGGTTGGGGCATCTATCTTGTGTCTTCTTGGATTCCTAAAGCACTTCTCTTTGATCAACCTATTGTAGATAGGCACATATTCTATCGCTTGGAGAAGTGGTATCTTCACACACAATTGTTTCAATTCTACCAGGAGTTAAGTTTCTTCTGGGGTAGGCTGGACAGTCACGGATAGTCTCTCAGGAAAGGGTGGAATTGCTTTAGGTTGACTTTCCTCTTTATCTTCCTCTACCTCCCTGGGTGGAGGCTGGCTATCTGGGAGAACTTTCCCGGATCACAAGTTAATTTCCTGAATCTCCACAACATAAGTTGGACATGATGGTTCCCCACTATACACTTGTTGAGCTTGTCTATTGTTCGGATTTAGATTTGGCTACACAGGCATTTGGGGTTGCTTTGGTGGAGCAGGATGTAACAGTTGTGGTTGGGCAAGTGGTGGAGGCAAAAGAGCAGGAAGAGAGTTGTATTGGGGCCTCCACCCCTGTGAGGTGCATTCCACTAAGGCTGTGACTGAGCATAGGATTGAAATGAATGGGTGGCTAGTTGGGCATGATATTGAGATGTGAAGGACCAAGGAGGTGGTGTGGACCAGGAAGGATGAGCAGGGGGACCCTAAGAAGGTATGGAGAGAACTTTGTTGGGGTTTTAGTATGCCTGAGATGTCCCTTGCATCCCCTGCTGGTATGGTCTAGGTCCATATGGCCTTCTTTGCTTTATGCAATAGAGTTGTTCAGTGACTCCCTCAACCCCTTGATATACAGCTTTAATTCCGGGAAAGGAAGGGCACTTATCTATGGAATGGTTCTCTTCACAGACTAAACAAACCTCTATAGAGTTCAGTGGGCATTCATTCCTAGGATGCCTCCTTGTGCATCTAGGGAAAAAAATGGCCAAAGCCCTCTCTGCCTCCTCTTGTTTTCTTTTGATATGCAAGGTATCCATTTGCATGGCAAGAGTATACAAAAACTCACTCTTGAAGTCTTTCGGCATGTTTCCAATTTCTCCTTTAATCGATGAGTTGGAGGAACAGGTACTAACTATGGGTTGACTCCCCCTACCTTTCTTTTTGGCTGCTCTAGAATGGTTTCTAAAAACACTCTTTATGTCCTCATAGGGTAGTTGGTAGATGTCTCCCATGGCCAGTAGATGGAGGGTGTTTAGAAGATCTTCCCAGATTCCCCTAAGTAGGACCAACTTCATAGAATTAGGGTCAAGTGTACACCTGGCCCTTTTGTAACTAAGTGGGAACCTCTCTTCATAGTCTTCCAGGGACTCATCACTTCCTATGGTCATTCAGAAAATTTCTTCTTTAATATATTTTGACCTACAGTAGTCTCGATACTTGTTGTTAAAGGTTTGCTCCATTTAAGCCCAAGTTGTGATGGTATTTCTAGGTAATCCCATGAACCAGTGCAATGCTACATCCTTGAGAGTATAAGGGAAAAGCTTCAACTTTTGCTCATCTTCAGGATAGTCATAGGTTCGACAGATAACAACAAAATCGAAAAAAAAGGTGTCAGGCTCTTCTGTAGTTAGACCATGGAAATGAGGTAGGGCAGAAGGGCTTATATTCTTCATTTTGGTGTCCCCATTGGTCTCCCGGATTGGAAAGGTACCCTCTATTCTCTCTCCATTCCCCCTAGCATTTCTGTTTTCAACCATTGGCTCCCAAGGAATGTTTTCTTCTTCTTCTTCTCCAATAGGTTCTTCAAATATATCTGGCTATTCACCTAAGGGTTCTTCTTGATCATAGCCATCGAAGAAGAGAAAAGGTTGGCTGTGTGAATTAGTGGGGGTGTTGGGCAAAAATTTTCCTGAGTTATCTCTATTCCTACAAGGCATGAAAGGAAATCTTTTTTGGTTGGTTTTTGTTTTTTCCCCACACTTATAGTACCTGCAAAACTGAAATTGATTGAACAAAACAAATTGCAAGTAACTGAAATGAACTTGATGAAATGGAAATTTGCAGAATCGGAAAGGAAAGCAAGGAAATGCAGAACTTAAGGAAAAGGAATGACTAGTCTACTTTTGCTGAAATGAAATTTGCATAATTGAAGAGAGATGACTAGTCTACTTTTGCTGAAATAAACTATTAGCATAATGTTGCAATAGAAAATAGAAGAAAATAGTAATCGCAGAATACTCTGATGCTTCCCCAGCAACGACACCAAAAAGATGGTGAGCACCAGTAATGCAGCAATAATGTTGCAACTCTTGGGTTGCCTACTTTACTCTTATCAACCCGGTAGTTCGTAACAAACTTGGAAGTGACGATGTTGTATGCACAAGTACTAGTTCTTACTGTAGGTTGTCACTTGGTCAGTCAGCAGAAGATCACTACGAGCTCAAGCCAACTTGTATGGATTTCAGAAGAAGCTCTATATGTGATGAAAGGAGAGAAATACTACTCTGCAAATACTATTCTAATTGTAGAAATGAGTAAGACTGAAATGCAAAGCAAACCAAGCAAATCCTAATTTTGCAGAAAGCAATATGAAAAACATACAAATAATGCTATTACCTACTCAAGGAAGTAAACAACATCTAACTAATCTATTTCTGGAAGTAAGTGAGCAAAAACATCTTTTTTTTATTTTTATGTGAATTTGACATGCATGTAACTTATTTTTCGTGAATGTGGTAGCGAATAGGTGGCATTGGAGGGTGGTTTTGGGACATGAGAGGATGTAGGATGGTGTGGATGTGTCCTAGGAGGTCTCAGGTGGCCTTCTGGATGCTTTTCCCACAATTGTCCTTCAAAAGAAAGCCTACATGAAAATCTACAGGAGGACACAGGAAATCTACAAGAGGAAAAACAACATTCTACACGAATCCTACAGGAGGAGGCCGAGAGTAGTTTTCACTATTTTGAGGGTGTGAGAGAGGGTGGAAAAGGTATATGAAGGTTGGAATGAGGTGTTAGGGCACCTAGGGTCTACCAAGAATTGTCAAGAGAGAGAAAGATGATTGGATTTGCTCAAGGAGAGAGGAAGAAGTCCTATCGAAAATGCAGGAAACTAAGGCAGAATTGAGGGGAGACTTGGGTGACATGTAGAGCATGCATGATATGGAGGATGGGATAGTTGATAGGCTGGCCTAATTCTAGAAGAGATCTGCTAAAAAGGAACTGAAAGTCAACCAATAAGATCAAACAAGCAATGAAATGAGTGCATCTAGAAAAACAAAGTTTTGCATAAAACTAGTCTAAACTATGATATATGAAAGGAAATGCTAAGAAATACTATAGAAAAGGAAAGCATGAAAGAAGACTACTGAAAATAAAGAAGTGAGCATGATGAAGAAGTTGTTATTGTTATATGACATTTAGCTTGATTATTAAGTTATATGTTGCTCATGATCATGATATATAGCTTGTTGTTGTTACATGCTAGTAACTTGATGGTTAGGGTTATGAAATTCAGGTATGAGTTAATATGTTGTGATATTATGTCATACTAATCTAGATTGAGTTTGTAGATGTGATTATTATGTATAAATGATAATTTTTTATGAGTTTATGATGTGAAGGTATTAGCTAGTGACTATTATGGATATAACGATCTTACTTATGGTTGAATTGATGTGTTTTGAAGTTATATCATGCTAATTTGGATTGATTTTGTAGACAAGATAGCCTGCCCTGATATTTATTAAGGTATGAACATGTTTATGTCATCTACTCTGTGCTCAATTGTTTGATTATGTAGTCTATTTGGTATTTGAGTGTTGGTGTCTATTATGTCATCTATATGTTGTTGAATGTTTGATTAATCACATGTTATGAGTATGTGTCTATAAGATTGCATTAATAAATGATCTTGTTTTAAGATGATTGTACTAACACATGTGTTAAGATAGTTGATATGTACTTGAGTGTAGTAGGTGACAGTTGTAGCATTATGTCTAATGACTATGAGTTAACTATGGATTATGGTATGATTGTTAGTCTTGGTAAAGATTGATTTGAAATTTATAGATATGATTGTCTTTATTTTTGGAACATGTGGATGACATATGTAAACAGTTGCAGACATGCTTGGTAATAGCATGACAAGGTAACAATTGATGTGTTTATAGAACTAATCGTTGGGTGATGTGGCAGTACATAGTATGACTCGATTACAAGTTACAAGGTAAAAAGGTAAAAGAAAGGAATTCGGCATGAATTCCTTTGGCTATGTTTGTAAACCCTAATTCCAAACGAATGATTGCTTTGCATACATGAATTCTTCTTAAAATTAATATTCTTTGACATTATGTGGTATGTCCTAGATTCATGAACATGTATGTGACATGTATATTAGTTAGTCTCTAATTATAGGTGGATCCTTCAAGGGAATGGAGTCCCTTGAGAGATGGAACAAATTTGTTCAACTACAAGGAAATTTTCTTGGCACAACAAGGTAAGATAGATAGTATGTTGTTATGTTTACTTACGCACTGAAAATTATGTGTTTATGGCACTATGATGAGGGGATTTCATGGCAAAAGAGATTTCCATGAAATATTAAAGAAGACTCAAGTTGAAATTTCACTTGGAGGCACTGGGAACCATGGGGATTGAGTAATGGTGTCTATTGAGAGTCTTACAATTTTGATTCTTTGTTATTTGTTTGCACTTGATTGTGGCTTTGTTTATGTCTGGTGTATGAACATACCACTTTTTTTGTTGTGTCATATTGTTATTAGTTTCTCTTGCTTGCTTCTTGGTATTTCCTTTTATGTTTTGAGAGTCTTGGGAATTGTTTTTCAAAAGAGGAAATTTAATGGAGTTCGAGGAAAGGTTTTTGGTACCCAACAGGTGATGTATAAGGGAAGCTGAAGGTAAGCATATGTAATCTAGTTGGATTGGTTGGGTCCATTGAGGTAAATGGATGGCGATAGGAAAATCATTAGAAAGGCAATAGGAAAGGTGGAGCAAATGTATTTGAGGCGTCAGATTCCTTGGCTATGTTCAGAACTATTGTTCTCAATGTTGTGAAATGTGTGCACAGATAAAGGGAGTTCTCTTAACTTTGACCTTATCCTATCTGGTAAGTATGTTATGATCATGATTATGATGATGCCTATATGTGTATACGTGTATGTATGTATGTATGAATGTTTCTGTCTGACAGGGTCATAGGAATCATTTTTGTAGAGGAAAGATTTCTTATGTAGGTGTATGGCATGAAGAGGATCCTAGCTATGAGGAATCAAGTGAAGAGAGTAGTCATGAAATATCTATGATGTTAGTATCATGTGGATGTGAATTGATATTATATGCTTTTACTACGCATATGTTCATGGTATGGATGGGTAATGCCGAGGGATACATCAGAAAAATGAAAGCAGTGTGGTCTGCGACATGTTGGGACAAGCATGGATAAGACATATGAAGCAAGGTTAATTGGTAGAGACAGTGTAATTTTATATGTGTGGTACTATTGTTGTGCATATGTTGTATATGTTGTACATGTTAAATTTGTGATGTTGTGCGCATGTGGTGTTGCATATATATATATAGTGTGTTTGCACATGTTGTTTAAGAAATGTTATGTACAGGGTGGTATAGATAGTGTTGTGTGAATATTTCATATGCAGTGTTGTGTATGGATGGTGCTATGGATATGTGGTGTTGTGTGCAAAGGGTTCTATGTACATGTTGTATATGTAGTGCTATGTACATATGGTTTTGTGTGCCCGCTGTAAATGTGGTGCTATGTACCTATGGTGTTGTGTGCATGATTTTACAAGTGGTGTTGTCAACATGTGGTGTGGTGTACATGTTGTACATATGGTGTGGTATACATGTTGTACATATGGTGTTGTGTGAAGGTGGTGATGTGTACATGTCATGCATATGAGGTTATGGACATGTGGTGTTGTGTACATGTCGTGCATATGGCACTATGTACATCTAGTGTTATGTACACATTGTATAGGTGGTACAATGTAAATGTGCCATTGTGTACACATTATGCAGGTGGTAATGTGTACATGTGATGTTATGTACACGTTGTGAAGGTGGTGTTGTGTATAGGTGGTATTGTGTACATGTTGTACATGTGGTATTAGGTGCACGTCGTACATGTTGTGTTGTGTACATGCGATAATACATATGTGCATTGCATAGTCATGGCATCGTGACATGTATTCATTGTGTTTTAAGTTTTGTATGTATATTTATTGTGTTGTGCATCGGTTTTAAGTGTATGCATTGTGTGGTGGTATTTACCGGATGTAGGAGTATTTATTTTGTTGTGATGTACACTAGGTGTAGGTGTGTATATGTGGTATATCAGGTGTAGGTGCATGTATTGCATGGTTTTGTATGTCGTGCGTGCTTGCATGTGTCTAATGGACACTAAGCGTAGGTTCACATGGTTGAGGAGAAGGCATTGAGTATTTGTTAGGTGTGGCAACCAACCCAGTGTGCATACGGAATAAGGATAAAGGTAGAGGCTAAGGAGTGATTAAAGGATAAGTAATGGTATTTTATTTTAGTTTTAATATGCATCTGATTTATTATTTTGGTCTATGATGATTACATGTGATCTATGATATTGGTTTATTATGGTTACATGTGATTTATGATTTTGATCTATGATGGTTGTGTTTTTCACTAACCTGATGTGATATGTTTATACATGATGATTTGTTCAAAGGTGCTAGTTTGACTTGTTGTGATAGGAAGCAAACATAATTACAAGTGTACCTTGGTTATGGGCCACCAATGAGGTATGGGTTGAAGCTATTAAATTTATTTTCAATCTAATGGAAATTATGTGCTTGGTACATGAAATAATGAAATGCCCGATTAGGTGGTCGAAACTGACAGCAAGCATTAGTAGCAACAACAAAAGGAATTGTAAAATGTAGTAGTGTGTCGGTAGAGCACTTCAGGGGCAGGGCCATTGTGGGACAATGGTACCCAATAGTGTCCATCAATTTCCATGAGCATGTTATGACCGTATGATGGTTTTGAGGTAGGCATATGCCTTGGTTGTTGACCTTCTGATGTGAGGAATCCTTGCCAAGGGATGGATCGCGCGGGATAGGGGATGTCGGGGAACTTGGAAGTTGAATGACTGCACGAAAGGGGTTGACCAGATTTCCCAAGGGACTATGTAGCAAAGAAGGGAAGGCCAGGGAATGGATTTGTCTCGATCATTAGAATTTCCAGCTTGAATCAAATGCACATTGAGACTATGCCCTAGAACAATGAGACGATTACTGTTCACTGAGAGGACAGGTGGTGCAGGATTATAATGTTGGAGATTGGATGCAAATTTGACTTTGGCAGTGCATTTTGGACTTCCTGGGAAGGAGGCGAATCCTGGTATTACTTTGAGAGTGGAGGTGTGAGCCTCTAGATTTCCTTGTTATGGATGTAGGCATCATATCCTTTTACTTTCTAGTTGAGCAAATGTGTATATGTGTATATGTGTATATGTGTTTATTATTGTAAATATTGTATCGAGTTGGATCTATAAAGCTCCATAGGTAGTATGATTATTTTCTGGTTGAAGAAAATGTGCGTGTGTGTGTGTGTATGTTCTTATTATTGTAAATATTATAATGAGTTATGCTATAAAGCTCCAATAAATGGTATGTTTGTCATGTTTTAGTAGATGGTCATTGTACATACTACAAAGAGCTATGTTATAAAGCTCCATGAACAGTATGTTTTGTTTTCATGGGTCTTACTGGTTATAAGTGTCATTGAACACCGAGGATAGTGTTCCCCCAAGGGGGAGGGTTCTGTAACAACCCTGGTTAAAAATTCATGTACAAATAAAATATAAGACCACAGTCATGGGAAACATATTCTAAGCTGAATGGTGAGAAAAATATCCTATTGGGTGTTCATTTTGGTTATTATGGCTAAAGGAAATTGGAAAAGGTAATGGAAAAGGTTTGGAAAGGCAAAATGGAATTTTTGGCAGATTTATTTATGAAAATAAAGGAAAATAGGAGAAAAGGAAAGTGTAAGATCACAGGTTGCATGTGAGGAGGAAAATGAAGGAAAATAATGGAAATTGAAGAAAATAGAGGCCTCATTGATAAAAAGGCTTTTGAGAATTAGTTAGCAATATTTTGACTGGTTTTGGTGGAGTACTCTTCTATTCTCTCTCTCTCTCATAATCTTGCACACTTAGAGTCTTCTTGGAGCACTCTTGGAGGAGTGTGGCATACCTAAAATTTGGAGCAAGGAAGAGCAGGATCAAACAACTATAGCAGGATTCTTTGCAGTTATCAATTTGCATGTGTGTTTTCCTTGCTAGATTTTGCATGCACGGTATTGCATGTGGTTCTTTGTTGTAATTCCATGGGTTTGGCCAAGTGTGATAGTGTTTTCAGCCTAGCCTTTCCATTTCCAGATAGCCATGGTGTGATGGGGTTCTCATGTTTTGGTTCAGCTGGATTGTCATATGGATTTAAAGTTGAGTGATGTTGATCTATGAATGATAGAACACATGTTCTAGTGACCCTGAACCAAATTGTGGGTTATGCTAAAGCCAGATTTTGTGTTTCCTTGGTGGGTTGAGGAATACTCGACCGATGAATGGCGGGATATATGACAAAGCCTAGAGCTAGGTGCTCTCTATCAGGCCTAGTAATCTTGGGATGGGCTATGCGGTAAATACTAGAGAGTGGGTCTCGGTTTAGGACCTAGTGATCTAGTGTGGATTGCAGTAAAGGGTTAGAGATTGGTGTCTTGTTTTAGGGCCTAGTGATTTGATGTGGATTGTGGTAAAGCCTGAGAGACTGGGAGACAAGAAAATTCCTTGTAGTGTAGTTGGAGAAATTCGGTGGCATCCATGCTTGTTTGGCCTAGTTTTCTGGTGCATATGATATTAAAGCCTGTTATTACATGTTTATTGTGTTGGCCTAGTGATCCAGGATGGATTATGTTAAAACCTAGTTTCTATTGATGAGGGTGAGGTGGTTTGGCCTCGGGATGCCCTGGTTGGTTCTTTCGGTTTGAATCCCCCATTCATGCTTGGAATATGGCACGAGGGTGATTGGCTGAAGAGAGATATAGCTCATCCAATCTATGGTTGGGTGGAATGTGGTAATCCAATACTGGGTTGGAATTTGCATCCATTGATATGAGGTTCTCCCCTTGGTATCTTATGTGTAAATGTATTGGTTTATATGTAGATTCTATGGCTAATGTATCCTTGATATTTCTATTGTTATGATGATAGTTATAAGCATGTATTATGATAGTGATGATGTATGGTTTTCATCATGATTTGATTTGTAAATGAATGAAAAATGTATCTATGACCTAATAGATGATAATGCAACTAGTGACATAAGGGAGAAATTATTTTTAGTGATTCTCATATATGATACCCCTATGCTTAAACATGTTTTTTACGCCTGCAGATTACATATTTGTGATATGTTTGATGAAATTCATGTCATGGCTTGTAGGGGTCCAGTTAATCCCTTGTTCAAGTAATTGCATTTGTATCATCATTACCTTGTTAAATTTCTATTCTAAATGTGTAATTTAATTCATGGTAGTGACTTGGGCTCTGTGCCTGAAAAATTGGCTCAAAGCCTGGGTACGTCGGCACAGCACTGAGAAAAATAGTCCCTCCAGTTAATTAATTATTGCAATATTCAACTAATATGAAATCTGTAAAAAAATAATAATAATAATAATAAAAGAAAAATAATTTATTTAATGATTATGATAAATTAAAATATAAAAATTAAAAACTATTGGCCAACCTTCAATATAAAATATCCATTTGTAGTTCTCATTTTTCAATATGATTGGTTCTAGAGTGAATGTAAAAGATTTAAATTTATAATACTTGTGTGTAATTATTAATTTTATGTTTTTTATTTTAGTATTTTTATTTTTTTATGTAATTTCACCAAGTCAAAATGTTTTATTGATAATTATAATTATTAATTTATTATACTTTTCATTTTATACTCTTTATAGAGACCCTCCATGCAATTATATAAAAATAAATATTAATATATTTAATATACAGTAAAAAGTATCTATTTAGAATTATTTATTTATATATTATTTATTAAAAGATAGAAAAATATATATTTAATATCATCATTACTAAATGTTTTTCATAAATTCAAATGTAGTATATATAATGATGATGATGATAAATATTGTTTAAGATAGAATAGGGTGTGTATATATATATATATATATATGTTTTTAATGAAATGGTTAGGATTTTTATATTAATATCAAGTTAGTTTCAAAGTCACTTCCTTTTACAAACTTAGTTGGCTTTTCATCTTTTGAGCTCAAACATATCCAAAAATACTTTTTCCCTAATACATTTTCTTGTATATTGAAAATATAAACTATTTAGGTTAAAGAAAACTTTCCAAAAAACTCCTAAAACTAATATATATATATATATATATATATATATGTATATAGATATATATGTATATATATATATATATATATATATATATATATATATATATATATCTACATATATATATATATATATATATATATATATATGTATATATATATATATATATATACATATATATATATATATATATATATATATATATATATATGTAGATATATATATATATATATATATATATATATATATATATATATATATATATATATATATATATGTATATATATATATATATATATATATATATATATATATATATATGTATATATATATATATATAGATATATATCTATTGGAAATATATAATTTAAAACAAAGAGTGAACTAGCATATGTTTCCTAAACCAAATTTTGGATTTACTTCATCTGTACCACCATCAACTTGCTTTAGCTACATTGGAGTAGGGGATGGGTATTTTCCACTACCTCATCATCTTTCTTCAGGTATTTTGGAGCCTCTTACTAGTTCGCATCCAATACCTCTTTCCTTTCCTTGCCTAGTCTAACTCTTTTTCCACCATTCCCATTCAAGGAGTCAAGTCTTTCTAGGTGGATATTCATTATTTCTAATTTGGCTTGGAGTATGTAAAGTTTGGTCTGGAGTAGACCACTCTTTTGATTTAGTAATATAATTGAGCCTTAACCTTTGCAGTTTCCATTTCCCCCTATCTACTTAGAAAAGACAAGACATGCTACATTGTTGCAATGAGGCAATCCAACTAGAAATTGAATTTGTCCTTCTTTGATATTGGCAACATCTCTATTTATTCTCTAGTGCAATGACCCCCTTCGCCTTCTATGTTCTTGGATTTCCAGACTCGAACTTCTATAAAGAAAGAGATGAATAGTCGAGCTTTATAGACTTGTTCACCATGCATGGATACCTCCACCAAGCTATAAATCTACTTGTCGAATTTAATGCCCTGTCCTACAATTTACATTTTCCTAACCAAACATTTGATATCTGAGCTTAGGTTACTGCAAATATCTACTTGTGCCACTAAATTGTTGTAACATTATCATGCTTTCTTCTCCTCCAAATTAAGGGTGACATACATCAATTCCTCCCCATTTTTAATAAAGTCATGTTCAAACTTCCATCTATCCCAAACTATGTTTACATCCTATAGTAGTCGTTGCAACAACCCTCCCAAATTTTTCGCCCCTTGAAAATTTTTTGACCCCTAAACCAAGTTTGTACCTTTCACTCACCTCTAAAATATTAACCTCGACATCTTGGAAGTAAGCCAAGGCTCTTTGGTCCCTAAAAAATTCTAGTTTTCATGACTTAAGGTTCATCTTCTACCTAAGTTGTAGGTTGCACTAAATGAGCTTTCGTAAACTAAAAAATTGTGAACTGCGACCTGCCTTCTCTTTAACCAAGTGAAGTCGTAAAGTCGCGACCTAGAATTTTGTGACCTTTCATTACCCTACGACCATGTGACTACGCGACTTAGTTTCTAGGTCGCAACACATATTCTCACTCAATCCTGCAACCTCACGACCCACACAACTATGCAACCTCATGCTCGGAGGTCACTAGGTCACTACATCAGTAAGTCGTAAAGAGAGGAGGACATGCCCCTCATGAACTTACAACCTCTGCGAATCATCGACACCTTGGACCTTTCATGTGTGATAATTTCTATATATACAACTCACTCTTTCGATTCATTTGTTAGTTTCATTGTAGCACTCAAGGAACATATATGCATGGTGACTCATAGAGGCACGCAACTCTCTAAGTATGTAACCTTTCATCTCCCCTACAATCATTACTCTTTGTCATTTTTCCCCTTCTTCCTTCCGACCTTGTGTCTTCCCTAATGGGAGAATTTTATTTTCCCTTTCATTACCCTTATTAGCTCATTTCTACCTTGCAACCTTCCAGTTAAGAATTTTCCCATCTAAACCCCTCTCTGCCTAGGAAAATACTCCTACCTCTCACCCATTCATGTTTTTTCCATTAGTGACTTAGGTTTTAAATCTGTAAATCCCTAAGGCCACCTTTTGAGATTTGACTCTTCTTCTGATCTGCCTTGGAGAACAGGTCTCTCAAACAAAAGACACGATACGTCAAAGAGTGTGACCTAGTGACTAACCCAGTCTCGTGACCTCCCTTATCACGTGACCCAATAACCCATGCAACCCCATGACTCCTACGACCTAACTACCTAGTGACCTATGCAGCCTATGACTCTTGCAACTTATGACTCAAGCAACTTACCTAAATCTGTGACCTAGCGAACCGAAGTCACCAAGTCACTTATTTTTCCTATAATTTCTTCTGACCCTTATCTTGTGTGACCCAGCAAATTTTTTTGAATAGGACTCCTCCTCGAGACTTTTCCCAATACTTTGAAGCCTTGATTCATGATTCACTTTAGTTTTACATTATTCATGCCATCTCTCTCATTTTAGGATTATTTTCTTGACATTCCAAGCGACATGGACATTTATTGCATCTATATTTCATCTTTCTCTGGAGAAATGGAACCTCCCATTATCAAGCCTTCCCACAACAGTGTTGAGAGCATTGTCCAGGAAATCCACCAAGGCCCACCAGCTCCTATCTACTGGGACACTACATGCAATATCAATAGGACTACCAAACTCTCCTGGTTCAACATATATGAAGAACTTTCTAAGCAAACATACTTGAGGACCAAGAAGACTTCTAGGTATATCTCAACATCAAGAATCCTAGGCTCCACAAAGGGGCATTGCATCCACCTGTCTTCATGTGCACAAATATCATGGATTCGATTATACAGAACACTGACATATTTTGGTGGGTAGTAAGGAACCATATACGTGAAGCCTTCGTAGCCATCTCTTCGGCACACATTGCTTCTTATTACAAGTTTCCAGATAAGGAAGAAACATTAATACCAAATGGATATCATATTTCCTCATTCCAATGAAGTACATTTTAAGGTCTTGGTGGGAAGACCCTTCTAGTTTTTGGGTGAAAAATGATCAAGTGTACGAGGCAGAAGTCCTAAATAAAGTTTACTATCTCATTGGTGCAATTATGAATCGATTGTATGGGAGGTCTAACATCAATACCTTTCTTGAGACATGGGTCCCTATCATCTATTTTTTCACCACTAGAGGCACAAAATTCAATTGGGCTACTATCCTCGCTTCTGCATTGAAAACCAACATACATGTATCAAAGTATCCTAAGGTATACCAACCATTTGAATTCCACATGGCCTTGTTCCTATTAGATGCAGTGTGTGCGAGATGTCATTTCAACAATTGGAGTTATAACTCAACAAGCGTTGTGGTAGAACCCATGCACTATCATTATAAGATATTTTGGGACCTAAGTTATAAAAGTGTGCATGAGTCTGCCTGTGAGACATTCATTGCCCCTTTATACCAGTTTCTCTTCAGAGAAGATCCTCCTTGCATGTCGAAGGGAGATATGGAGCCTATTACCAAAGTAGTGGAAAGGTTTCCCATCCATGACAGAAAATTCATTAGGTTATTCGACTCATACATACCTCCTCATGCTCTTCCCAGGTTCGCCATAGAAAAATTATTACTAAAGAAAGTGTCTTACTAGATGACTATAGGGTTTTAAAAGACGTTAAGTAAGGGGAAGAAAAGGCCTTGGCCCAACATCCCTCTCACCATTGGAGCATATACTGTTTAAATCTTTAAGGAAGTCAAGGCAGAAGTAGAGGACATGAAGGGATTTAATTTTGTCTCAAAGCCGATGTATGTATGAACCTAAAAGGATGGTAGTCACACATTGTAAGAAGGTTGTTTTTAACTAGTCATACCCACATACCAAGAAGCGTCATGAAGATGATGTAATAAATTGGTACAATGCACCAATAGAATTCATCCCAAGCAAGGAACAAGAAAAGGAAGATGAATAGGTTGACAATTCCCAAGATAACATAAGCCTACAAGCTAGGTTTCCTTGCTCAAGAGAAAAGGTGTGTGACAAAAGGAAAGTGGGAAACTTAAAATGCATAAAAGTAAAGAACCAAAAGACCCTCCAAGTGATTAGGAGGAAGAGGAATACGGTGAAACTCTGGAAGAAAGAAATCTGACCTTGGCCAGGAAAAAACAGGAGTTGAAAAGGAAAAGAGAAGAAGAATTGAGGAAATCACATAAATATGGTGATCATAATCCCGAGGAACTTTAGGAGCGGTAGCTTGAAGAAGAAAGGAGGAAGAAACAACAAGAGGGAGAAAAATTAAAATGGGAGCAAGAGGATCAATGGATCAAAGAAGAAAAGAAAAATGAGAGGCGAGAGAAAGAAGTGGTGGAAAGGAAGAAGTAGCAAGAAGAAGAACTCAAGAGGAGGTGGGAGCAGGAAGAGTAGGAAAAGAAGAGGATAGAAGAGGAACAAAGGAGAAAAGTGGAGGAGGAAAAAATGAAACAATAAGGAAAGGAGTTGAAGAAAATGCAGGAGGAGATCAATGGAAAAATAAGCAATACCTCCAACATCAACAACAACATGAAGAGTCTGACACATAGGTTGAACTTCCTCCATTAGATGTTCCTCCATCCACCCTCATTATCGAAGTGAACTCACCACTTACGGAATTGGAAATTCTCGATGAATTAGAAGAGGAGGTATCGAACCTCACAAGACTTACTTTTGACAAAGTCAATCATAATATTTTGCATGAAAGGAGAAAGTATTATGTAAGGAATCCTACAGAACCCTTTTTTGTGACCACAGAAAAATACATTTTCCTAGTTACAACAATAAATCCCATGATGATTTCTTCAACTAGAACTGCCTTTGTAGTCATGAGTGGGCTAAATGTGGTAAGAATGAGGGAGAAGATCATTGAACCTCAAGGAAATATCTACGCATCTGAGTAGAGATCTTCCAACACAAAATAAGACAGGAAAAGGCTCAAAGAAGAAAATGAATACATATGACTAGCTCATTCAACTACGAAAGAACTATAGGCATCAATCAAGGAAGAATTTGGGACCCTGAGAGATTCCATGGAAGTGATCTATGGGTAGATGTCGAAGCTATATCATACTATTTCCTCTGTCCTAGTCATACAGACCGACATAAAGGAAACATTTGCCATCCTACAACATGCTATCACATGTAGGTTTTAACCCCGTACCGAAATTACCTGCATACGAATTCTAAAACATAGAAAATAAACAATGCGAGAGAATAACACATAAAACACATATACACAGAGATTTTCCACTAGACCCCAAAATCGGGATTACCAGTTTGATTTTTCATTATGTTGCTTTCCATGTTACAAAACATATTTATACATGCTGAAGCATCTAATAGCATGGACCGAAAACCATCACGTCCAAAACCATGTGCAAAAATCATGCACAAAACCATAGGTAGGTCCGCCCAACCTAATGTAGGGTCCAAAAAAAATTCACCCCCCCGCCCCGCTACACAATCAGCGCAACGAAGGGGGGGTGTTATCCTCCTATATAAATAGGTGTCATATTTCATGATTGACTTGATTAGCTCTGCAATATGTTCATACCTTTTCCTGTTGCAAAGGTTTTCCATATTCTCAAAAAATCAAAAAATTAAAAAAATGTAAAGAGGGTATACCCTAAAAGAAAAATCAAAGGGTGAAAAGATAAATGGTCAAAAGAAAAAGAGAAAAGAAACGAACCCCAAATAAAAGGACCAGGAAGGTGTGCAAGTCCAAATGCCACTACTATTTCATTTCTCTATAAATAAGGTATTACGTACAGCTTGTTGAACTTTTCTTTTTACCACAGTTAATGAATGGCCAAATAGCTTAATCTTGGCCAGATCATGTTTGAATTTCCTGTTTTAGATAATAAAATTTGTCCAAACTATTTAAACTTGGAAGATAAATAGATAGGTAGACAAACTGTTGCCTTGGAAGAAATAAGTGTAGATCTAGATAGGCTTATCATGCAAAGAAAAAAAAAATTGATGAGGGTTTGCCAGTCCAAGTGCACCCAAAGAAAAAGAAGAAAAAATGGTAGGTACAATAGGCTGGGTAGGCAGTTTTGGTGTTGCAGAAGCATACTTGTGGTTGATTTTGTTTCTCAAGTCTTTCATCTTACTATTATCACAAGTACCATGGCAGATATTTGGACACACACCAAGCAAAAAATGACTAACTCCCTTTCATTCCTTTCCCAAATCACTTACTAATCTCCCCCTAGAGATATTGAGATCTGCTTAATATCACCAAATCACTCCATCCCATTTCATAAAAGGCCTAAGTAAAACCCTTTTTTACTTAGGAAATTGTACAAAATCACATAGAAACCTTCTCATATTAACCATTGACATTATTGTATAAACTCCCTAAATTTATTCCCCTTTCCCATATTATCTTAATATATGTAAAACCCCAAAATTTTATTATTCCCACCCCCGGCTAAACTATAACCATATGTCGTTGTTTTACACAGAATTATACGTTTATTTGAAACCTTATAATAACAATTCCCCACGCACAATTTTGAAATTAATTAACCCCACATTAGTTAATTAAGAAATCACCCCACCAACCAATCAAACAAGTCTCGAAGCCATTAAAAAACAATAAATATGATCAGGCCCCCGCACATTAGCCACCCGTCATCTCTGTGCAGTGCCCATCATCCGATCTCATTCCTCGCATCCGACGGTTGTAGATCATATCACTAGCCCTCCATCCTCTGCACTTTACCGCCCGGGAGATTGGTGGTATCCCCGCCCATAAGCAGATGCGTGTCGACTACCCACGCTGCTCGTGGCCCTCCTGACCAAAACTACTTTAGCCCAAAAGCAGTCCGAGGTAAACCACTTACCGCCCTCCCATTGACCATCCTCCACATCACTACCTCGTTGCTATCCTGTACCCTCCGCTATGCAACAAAGTTATCCCATCATGCTGATGTCACTTGCCAATAAATGCCAAAAAATACCCGGCAAAATCCATTTTCATTAAATTGACAATAAAATGTCATTTTCACCCTGATTTTCTGCAAATTGTGCTCCATGCAAAGTACGTCCAGCCATTGTTCGAGCAATTAGCCCGTCACCCAGCCGAGAAACTCCAGCGTCGTGCTCAGCAGTCCGCCATTTGAGCTGCAAATTCAGAGTTATACCTCTGCAAACCAGGTATTTATCCATGTTTACCCTATATACCTCTACAAACCAGGTATTTATCCATGTTTACCCTACATACCTGCAATTTCCTAACTCAGAGGTAACCCGGATTACCCAGATGTTCATGTCACCAAACCACCAGCCTACATGCCCTCCTCCTTATTTGCACGCCTTTATCATTGAGACTGGAAAACTCATTCTTGACATGATATCTTTGATCCTGGGATTTAGATCCAGTGAGTTTGTGGATGATATCACCCTGGTTCTATTATCTATCTTTACTCCAGGACAACCCCCTGCTATCAAATATGACTATGCCACTTTTATAGCCAACAAAATCCATGACCAATTCCTGAATTTGGATAGAGAAGGGGTTTTCAAATACACTTCTTATATATACCATTTGTTGTTATATTATTAGCCGGATAGCTTTCCATTTCCCATCAGGAAACTGGACTCAAAGGGAAATCAGAGGTCTGTGATCTTCTGGAGCTCAGTTTTCCATGACTGTGACTCCCCTTATACCTATAGTGAATTCATTGACTTATTTGTACACCCAGCCTCCACTCTATTGATAGGAGCTCCTCCTTCTAGAATCACTGGTGATATGAAGAAGATTTTACAGTTGTTCACACAATACAGGATAGGTGACTGGTACCTCTACCAGAATCACACTGAAATCAGAATATATGGATGTGAACTATGCCCATTCAAGTTACCTAGATATGTTCCTATGAGGTTACTTACATTAGAATATTTCAGGCAGTTCATCTATGCAAATTTAAACCACTTTTGTAATGTAAAGAAGAAGGCTCAGCTAAGAATCAAAAATCAGTTAGGCCCTTATGTCATCAATTCTAGAGATGCGTGGAAAGATGCTAAAAATATCTTAGAAGAACACCTTAAATTCAAGAAGAGTTTTCAGTGGGTACCATATGACCCATGTAGTTTCATAAGTGACAAAAGGGTAAGAAACAGGCCATCAGTATACATACATCATAGGATTCCAGAAATTGAACAATATGTAAATCAAGAAGAATGGGTAGAAGGGAAATTAATAGAGGAAATTAGTGAACAAGAAGAGATGGAAAGAGCTATGAAAGATCTTGAAAAAACCATTGACCAAGAATCTTTTGGACAGGTATCTTTCAAGTGGCCTTAGCAATCAGGAATTGGGACATCCTCTGCTGGAACTTCTCAGCAGCCTGCACAGAGAACCAGTGCATCAGTCATAGGGACCTCAAAGGGAAAAGAGGTGGAAACAACAGAACAACCAATCATGACTGGTCAGCCAGGGGGGTCTAGAGAACAAGGACAAGTATAAATTCCTCTAGCCCAATCTAAGGTAGAAGAAATCCCAGATTTACAAACTCCTTTAAATGAGGAAAAAGGCAAGAAAAGAGATAGAGAAGAAGCCACACCTATCAGTGGACCTGTTGAGCAACCAACAACAAAGAGACAAAGACTGAATCCTCTGCTAGAAGAGGAAATTATTGAAGAAACAACATACAGTCTAAGAGGTGAGAGGGTAATCAGCCAGCAGACTTCCCCAGTGGTGGATACATCAACTAGCTCTCATAGATAGGAGCTAGAAAGGCAACACAGTGTAGAGGTATCATCCACTAGGCCACAAAGTAAACAATCCTCAGACATTAAATGGACTTTCATAGAAATTAAGGCTAAAAATGAGCCTATAAGGATTCAAATGTACAATCAATACTTAAAAATGGCCCCTTCAAACCAGCAAAGATTAATGTCTACCTATGACATTAAAGAAGGTAAAATGATAATGAGTTACTTTAAGCTGAAGATGCAGCAACTCCAGTCAGCAGCAGATTTCATCAGAACAAACTTGGAGGTCCTAGCCAAAGACATTCATCAAATGGACGAGATTTAACTCCTCAAGTAGACTGGAGAAATGGTTTATTCTAGACTGGCTGACAAAGCAATGTTGGCCCATCAGTTGCAAAGCTCCTTGGACAATACCTCTGCTCAGTTACAGTTGGAGAAAGCCTCCTCTCTGGCCAAGGACAACAGGATCAAATCCTTAGAAGAGATCATCATGGAACTGGGGCATGACCCCAAAGATGCTAAAGGAATAAAGGAACTTATAAAGAAGAAAGAAGAGGACATTGCTGCCCTGAGGAAGCAGCTAAAACTGCCTCCTTCCATGCATCACAGACTGCAGTAGTTGTGCAGTAGAAATCAGAGGAAGACATGACGGAACTGCTCATGAAGCTCAATGAAATATTAATTGATACTGAGCAGGCACTGGAAAAAGCATTAAGAGAGAAGTAGGGAGAGTAAACCTCCTAGCCACCTGAGGTAATTCCTGCAGTCACAACTACAGTCCCCTCAACAATTGCATCGGCATCAGCTCCAAATGTCCCAGCACCTACAACAGAAGTAACGACAGGTATAGAAATAGCAGTACCAGCACCAGGCAATAGTACAAATATGAGCACAAAAGAATTAATAAAGGCCATGGAAGAATTGAGACTCCAAGTGTCAGAGCTGAAACAAGTGAAGGAAAAACTGGCAAAAGTAGAAAAGAGTTATGATAAATCCAAATTAAGTATGGTAGAGAAAATAAGAGAGGTTAAAACATTAGAGAATAAAGTGAGAACACTAGAGAAGGATCTCACTTTCGATAAGCCTCTGGCAGAAATCAGAGGAATTCTTTGGACCAACATCAATCAATCCCTTAGTGATGTTTGGTGATCTAACCAAACTATTTATGAGCAGGTTGATTTAGTGAGTGTAGCACATGGAGAAATTCAAAAAGCAAGAGCTTTATGAGGACAAATGTCTGATCAATCCAACCGACTCATACATTTTTTGAATTACAGAAATAGAGAATAGCTGGAATAGCTTGGCATCCCAGATAGAATAGGCACCATTTTGGAAATAAAAAAGGTTCTAACCAAGAGAACTTTAATGCAGAATTTGGAAAAAAGATGCCAAGATATGCAAGTGGAAATTAATTCTTTGATGGAACGGTTTACAGTTTTGCATAAAAAAGGGCTAACAAGTCTTTTAGGAAATAATGACCATCTCATAAAACACGTAGATTATGTGCATAAGTTGAACACATATGCTGTTGATCAAGTTAATTCATCAACAAGTGCTTCAAGAGTAAAAGCACTCCCCTCATGCCAAAGTCTCTATGATAATTTGGAGAGCTTATTTTATATTGAACATGAATTAAAACATCTCTTTCAACTCCAGCCTAATTTTATCAGATACACACAAGCTGATGAAACCTTCAGGAAAATTTAGATGCATAAGTTGCCAAATCAACAATGTTGGGAAGACATGTTGGGGATCCTATAAATTCCTCTTGGGTAATATGTACATTTTGGTCTATTTTTCCGTGATAAAGATATACAGAGATAAACCAAGCTCAAGCATGTCAAAATATATTTGATCAGGGTCAAAGGATGTTCGGCAACTACAGAGCAACCAGCGCAGAGTATCAGTGGAAGACAGCTGTAAACCGACTCGCAGAACCTATCTCTGGTACGTCCAAAAGAGAAGGAATGGCCAGCACATCATCAATTTATTGTTTCCCTGTTTTCGAGACCGTTTGTCTCTATATTTTTGTAAAAATGGGGTTGATCATCACTAGATATTATCTCCTTCAGATATTTTGTAAGATATTTTGATATTTTTTATAAATACCCCCCAAACGAAGAATTTGGGGTTGGTGGGAGAGTATTCTCAGACTTTGCTGTAACTCTGAATTTTGGAATAAAAAGGTTGTTGGAACCATTTTTTGAAGGGCCTTTGGATGAGGAATTAATGCTAAGGACCTGTTACAGAATTTTTGAATCAAATTAGGGATCAATAAGTCCTTTCTAACTTGTGTTTTACAGTTTCTATGTTTATTATATCATCTATGTTTCATGATCTTAATAATAAAGAAAAAGAATAACTCATAATTTGCTTGACTGCACTTTGTTTTCAATCTTTATTATTCTCTATGTTTTCTTCATAATTAATATAAACAGTGAATTCTTAATTGCTCCTGCTTCCTGGTTCTTGCATTTCACTATTTGCTAAGGAATTCTTAATTGCTCCTTAACCATAGTCAGCCATTTTCCCCCTGTTAATATGATGAAGGATTCATAATTTTACTTCATCTGTCTGACTGCATTCCATCTGATTCCAGCCTTTAAATTGTTCCATACTTGAGTACCTTGCTCTGTGATGCCATCCTCAATTAGATACCGAATCTAGGAAGCTATCCTTCTCTGACTCCATCATGCCCAATGGACTGAGCTCTTCATGTTTTTCCTCACCGTTCTATTGAGTTTTTCCACCATCCAAACTCAAAACAAAACCCTTGAACTTCATAACTAGCCTAAAAAACTTTAAAAAAAGCTAAATCATAAAGAGAGAGCCCTTTTTAGATCCAGATGGGCTAGAATCTGTATCTAAAAGATTGGTCTGTGGTTACCTCGGCCGGATTCTCTTTCTTGCAACTTTGGGGAACAACCTGAGTGATAACATCATTGGCGACTCCACTGGGGAACTGAATAATTGTTTCTTACTATTGTTTATTTCATAAGCTACAGATGGAGTCTGAAGTTTGCCAGGTAGCCTTTGAAACTACTTTGCTTTGCAATTGCAGAAGTAAATAAATGCTGCTTCAGTCTATCTCCAGTCTAGTTTATGTATTGAACAATTGTCTCAAATACTTGATCAGTTCCTTGTTTCAATAGATCTTTAGGAAAGTTCATAATCCCCTCATCTAAAATTTCCTAGAAGATACTGTTAAAGTTGTATTGTTAAAACTATTCCAAAAAAAAACCAAAAACATACTCAGAAACTGGCTCCAAAGAAAAAGATCCGTTACACCAGATCAAATCCTGATCCAAATCCCCCACCTGTGTTTGAGAATCCTAATCGGATTCCTAGGATCCTTAGAAGCCAAGAGAGCTAAGAACATTCTGCTTGTTCACACCTTGATCAGCATTCGCAGAACCCTATCCAATCTGAGCTTACTTCTGGAAAAACACCAATCCTTTCTACCATTACTGTAGTTTCTTCAAGTTCTCCATCAGCACCTCAAATTATCCTTCTCACTCCTCCATCTACAGCATACATTTCCACTGTTATCCTTGCTCTTCCAGCTCTCACACTTATCTCTGCAAATATAGCAAACCAATATGCTCCCCTGCAATTACCTGCCAATCCAGGGGCGCTGCCTCAAGATTATCAAAGTAAAATCACTTATTTTGACTGTACTAGCACTTACACAGCTCAACAACATTCTAAGAAAATGACTGATTATTTTGAAAACTATGAGATTGATGATGATGATGTTAGAATGAAAGTATTTGTTCAAAGCTTAACTGGAGTTGTTAGAACATGGTTTAGAGCCCTCCCTCCAAACACTATCAATGACCCAGAAGCTCTTTATCATACTTTCTTGAATAGATGGGAAAAGAAGAAAGATCCTCTCCACATTTTATCAGAATATGAAAACTTGAAACGAGGCCCACAAGAAACTGTTCAAGATTAGTGTACCAGATTTAATAATGTATACAATGCTATTCCTCAAAATCTCAAACCTCTTCCAGACTTGGCCTTGATCAAATTCCCTGATGCATTTGACTTTGATATGGCATACCAACTTAGGGAAAGAGCTCCTCGTAACTTAGAGGAGATGCAGAGCATAGTTGTCAGCGTTGAAGCCAACCTGATTTCTAAATGAGCTCGAGCTAGAGCTGAAAGGAAAACACCTTTCAAAGAAGAACCTTCTACATTTGAACAAAACTTAGATGCTATTATTAAAGGAATGGATAGACTAGGTGATAGAGTGGAAAAAATTGAGAGGAAATCCCCTTGGGATGGTCAATCAAGCAACACTGGGAGAAATCCAAATTTTAGGAAAAACCAGAACCCTAATACTAGAAAGGTTGGGCCTGACCAAAACATTAGACCCCCATTATAGGAACATTATGCTGAAGCTTCAACTTCTAGTGAACCAACAGAAGATACTCAAATTAACTTAATGGGCCTCAATAGTGAACAACAGATTTTCTTGACCCAAGAAGAACAAGAAGCTCACACTCTTAATCAATTCCAAACTCAATCAGGTGAATCATTCGATTTCAAAGAGGGATATGATACAGCCATTTCTGAAGTCCACAAGCAATACAATCTGAGGAGAAAAAGAATAGACGTCCCTGAAACCAATAAACAGAAAGAAACCAAGCAACCTAACAAAGCTAAGATCAAGAACCCCTCTGTACAAACCCTTCCTAGAACAGGTCCTAGCCCAAATAATCCAACAGTTGAAGATGTATCAGATAATGAACAACCTTCAACTTCCACTCCTCCCAAGGGAAATGTGGAAGAACCTCCTAAAATTGAGTTGGAAGCAACTTCAGCCCATAACACCACTCCTGAAAAAGAAAAAAGCACTGAAAATACAACAGAAAAGGACAATCTCACAGTCCCAAATACAAAAACTCAAACTGAAAAACCTTTCAATCTTGAGACTGAAATTGGAAAATTAAAGATAGCTATCCCATTGTCAGAATTGGCTAAGCATGATGCCTACAGAGGTCAAATCTGCAGATCACTCCAAATTTCATAGAACAAAGATTCAGTGTATGTCTTGGATGACCAGCCTGAATTAATTTTTGGTCCTGAGGTAAACGGAAAGTCAGTAGATGGAGGGGTTCCTCCTTTCTATGTAAGTCTGAATATTCATGATAAAATACTTTATAATGCAATGTTTGATTCTAGTGCTTCTCATAACTTAATGCCTAAATCTGTAATGGAGAAGTTAGACCTAGATATTACCAGGCCATACAAAGACTTATTCTCTTTTGACTCAAGCCAGGTCAGATGTCTAGGATTGATCAAAGATTTATGTGTATCATTAGTTCAATACCCCGCCAAGACCATTTTAATGGACATAGTGGTAGCTGATATTCCACCAAAATATGGCATTTTGTTGTCTAGATCTTGGGGTGAAAAGCTCCAAGGATCTTTACAGCTAGACATGTCTTATGCTAGTATTTCAGTATTTGGCCAGCCAAAGAGATTGTACCGGGAAACTTTAATGAAATACGTGGTAAGCATCTAGGAAAAACCCTAGAATTTTCCCATCTACTCCATGCACTCTGACATGGATTCCTTCATTCTATACAATGCTGAAAATAATCCTTCAACTTATGTCAAGGTTTTATCGATTGGACAAGAAGAAATTATACACCAAAACTCCAGTGTTCAAATTCAAGAAATTTTTGTGAACAATGATATATCAGACACCCAAGAGAAACCAGATGAAACTAAAAATCCAGATTTCCCTAGTAAACAAATTTCTAAGACTCCTGATACTAACTATGAACATGAGATCCTATGGTATTTAGAATTTGATGGATCAGTTAATAAATTAGGGGCAGGAGCAGGGATTTGGGTGCACAATCTAGAAAGTGATCATGCTGAAGGGCATGCTTACAGGTTAAACTTTACATGCATCAATAACATGGCTGAATATGAAGCCCTCTTGCTAGGACTTAAATTGATCAAAATTTTAGGGGCAACCAGGGTATCAGTATTGGGAGACTTTGATTTAGTCATCCAACAGATGAAAGGGAACTTCCTCACAAATAATCCCAGATTAAGATCTTACAGAGGAGCAGTAGTTGAGATCCTCAATACATTTCTGGAAACACAGCTGGCCAAAATTCCAAGAAAACACAATTTGCATGCTCACAGTTTGGCAACATTTGCCAGCACTTGTAAATTACCTTTTGAACCCAATCATCAGTTCACAGCTGAGATTAAACACAGGCCAACCATACCCGACAATGTAAATAATTGGCAAGTGTTTGACAATGGCATTGAAATTAATAATTTCTTGGCCCTAGAAGAAGAGTTTTGTAACACTAATATAGACACGAACACTGTTAGTGAGGTTGATCAAATATACAAAATTGAAACAGACATTTTAGCAAAAACTACAACCCAAATACTTCACCCAACGAAATTTACCAAGGAGCAGTTGCAAGATCTTATAGAAATAGACATTAATGAGATTATTGGAGGGGAATCTGAAGTCATTAACTTAAAGGACAATTATTTGCCCATAGGATTAACTCCTTTGGAAAATTTCTTTGATTCTAATGATATCCCAAAGAAACCCAAAATGCAGCCTCTAAACGCAGACATTGAGGACTGTAACATAGGAATTGAAGAAAAACCTAAAATGATAAAATTATCCAAAACTTTGCCTCCTGATCAAAAAATTAAATATGTTGAACTCCTCAGAGAATTCTAGGATGTTTTTTCCTGGAGCTATGAAGATCTGAAATCTTATGACACTTCTGTAATTCAACATACAATACCCCTCAAGGAAAATCAAAAACCTTTCAAGCAAAAACTCAGAAGGGTCAACCCTGTACTACTCCCTTTAATTGAAAAAAAAATTAAAAGAATGTATGAGGCTGGGATAATTGCTCCTATCAGGTTTTCAGAATGGGTGTCTAATTTAGTGCACACCAAGAAGAAAACAGGAGAAATCAGATTGTGTCTTGATTTAAGGAATGTAAATAGGGTTTCTTTGAGAGATAATTACCCGTTACATAAGATGAACCATATTTTACAAAGGGTAGTAGGTGCCTCTAAAATTTCATTGCTGGATGGGTTTTCAAGCTTTAACCAGATTCTTGTCCATCCTGATGACCAGGAAAAGACTACTTTTACAACACCATGTGGAACTTTCAAATATGTCAAAATGCCATTTGGACTAAAGAATGTAGGGGCAACCTTCCAACGAGCAATGGACATAGCTTTTGCAAAGGAAATTCATGATTTTCTGGTCATATATCTGGATGATCTTACTATGTTTTCTAAATCAGATCAGCAACATTTAGATCATCCGAGACAAGTGTTTTTAAAATGCAGAAAGTATGGTATTTCCTTGAATCACAAAAAGTCGTTGTTCGGCCTAGAAGAAGGCAAACTGTTGGGCCATATAATTTCCAAAGATGGCATCAAAGTTGATCTTGATAGAATAGAAGCCATTTTACAAATACCTCACCCCAGAAATATCAAAGAGCTTCAAGCTTTCCTAGGAAAGATTAACTTTTTAAGAAGCTTCATTCCTAATTTGGCTGAATTGATCAGATTGCTGAATAATATGTTGAGGAAAGATTCCAAGGTTAAGTGGACATTAGAAGCTAAATAAGCATTTGAATAAATTAAAATAGATCTTACAAAAACACCAGTCCTTACAAGCCCAAAATTTGACAGATACTTCATAATATTTTCATTTGCATCTGAACATACTATTGCTGTTGTTTTACTACAGAAAAATGATCAAGGATGTGAAAAACCCATAGCCTTCTTCAGTAAAGCACTTAGAGATGCACCGCTAAAATACCCAATCATGGAAAAACAGGCTGATGCAGTTGTGAAAGCTATCAAAGACTTCAGAGTCTACATATTATAGTCCCATATGTTAGAAAATTATATATTACGGAGCAATGGAACACATAAAATATTGTAGAAATATAAACACAGAAAATGCACAAAACAAGAGAGACACAGATATACGTGGTTCACCCAGTTTGGGCTACGTCCACCCCGAACAGCCAGTCCTTCCTTTTTATTATCCATCAAAATGAAGAGACACAACCTACAGCAAATCCGCTGTAATATCCTCTGTTTTCTCTCACAGTCTCACCTCTATGTTTCTCGCTCACAGAATACACATCTATCTCATAGCCTCAAATACAATACCCCCATTTCGAACTGGGGTCCTATGTGGCGATACCTTTGAATATAGAAGATAATCAGGCTCCACACCCAACACCATATAATAGCCTATGTACCAAATGCTGTTGTCAAAGATATCCTGACCCAAGAGGGGATTGAAGGCAAGAGAGGTAAATGGATTGCTACTATATTAGAGTATGATATTGAAATAAAACCTACAAAGCTTATAAAAGCACAGGGATTGGATAAACTCTTGACTAAAACCAATTGCCAAGCCCTAGATATTAATGAACTGGATAATGAACAAGAGATAGCGACTCCACAAATCATCCAGGCCTTCCTAGAATCACCTTGGTATGTTGATATAACTCATGTATTACTAAACCTGCAGGATCCTCCACAGTTATCCAGAACAAAGAAAAGGTTTTTTAAAATGAAAGCTTCAAAATTTTGTATTTTAAATAGCGCTCTTATTTGGAAAAATCATGAAGGTATTCTATTGAACTGCTTAATAAAAGATAAAGCTGACAAGGTACTCAAAGAATTTCATGCAAGGGACTGTGGTGGACATCTGTACTGGAAATCAACTGCTGACAAAATCCTAAGGGCTAGATTTTACTGGCCAACCTTGTTTGCTGATGTCAAGAAATTTTTCACTGTCTGCCATAAATTCCAAATCTTTGAAGGCAAGAGGAAACTTCTACCTTTACCTGTTAGACCAATTTCCACCGAAAAACCCTTTCAGCAATGGGGTTTAGACTTCATTGGGGAAATCCATCCTTCCTCTTCTGGCCAACATAAATGGATCCTCACTGCCACAGATTATTTCACCAAATGGATAGAAGCCATCCCTTGTAGACAAGCCAATGATACAGTGATTATACAATTCTTAGAAACCAACATCTTGTCTAGATTTGGCTGTCCTGAAAAGATCATAACTGACAATGCTGCTGCTTTCAAATCCAAGAGAATGATCAGTTTCTGTAACAAGTACCACATTACCTTAAGCCATTCCATAGCCTATTACCCTCAAGGTAAGGATCTACTTGAGTCCTCCAATAAGAGCCTGATCAATATTATCAAGAAAGTATTGGAAGAAAACAAGAAAAATTGGCATAAGAAACTTATCAATGCACTATGGGCAGACAGATTAACTACCAAGAGATCCATTGGGACTAGCCCTTATGAATTAGTCTATGGTATGGAGGTTGTATTTCCTTCATCTTTAGGAGTCCCTGTAATGAAATTGTTGCAAGAAGCTCAAGTACAGCCCAATGACATTCAAAGAAGGATAAATCAGACCATCCATTTGCAGCAGACTAGGGAAGAGGTATACTAAAGATCCCAAGTGTTACAAAAAAAACTCAAGAGGATATTTGATAAAAGGACCAAGGTAGAATATTTTTATCTAGGGGACAAAGTATTGAAATGGGATTCCAGAAGAGAAGATAAAGGAAAACATGGGAAGTTTGACTTCCTATGGAAGGGACCTTTTATTATTCAGGCTTCACAAGGCAACAATACTTACTTTCTGAAAAGCCTAGTTTGTATAGAAGCAGAAGATGGACCAGTGAATGGTTGAATGTTGAAACACTATTTTGATCCAGTTTTTTGATATATCCTAACTCTAACTTGTACATAAGGAAGTTTAGTTTCTGCAACTTTTTACAGCAATAAGAATAGGAAGGAATGTGCAGAAAATTTTGAGAAACAGTGAAGGAATTTTACCATTTTTGTTTTGCTCAAGAAAAATGTGTATATTTTACATGATCCGTTGTAAATTTTTCTACTTTCAACAAAGGAATATTTCAAAGCACAGTCAAAGTCATGGAAAAGGCCATCTGACCTGCTGTTCTTGACTTTCCACCAGGGAAGGTCATCCCCAAGTGGAGCTAGTGTTATCCTCCTATAACAATAGGTGTCATATTTCATGATGGACTTGATTAGCTCTGCAATATGTTCATACCTTTTTATGTTGCAAAGGTTTTCCATATTCTCAAAAAATCAAAAAATTTAAAAAAATGTAAAGAGGGTATACCCTAAAAGAAAAATCAAAGGGTGAAAAGATAAATGGTCAAAAGAAAAAGAGAAAAGAAATGAACCCCAAATAAAAGGACTAGGAAGGTGTGCAAGTCCAAATGCCACTACTATTTCATTTCTCTATAAATAAGGTATCATGTACAGCTTGTTGAAATTTTTTTTACCACAGTTAATGAATGGCCAAATAGCTTAATCTTGGCTAGTTCATGTTTGAATTTCCTATTTTAGAGAATAAAATCTGTCCAAACTGTTTAAACTTGGCAGATAAATAGATAGGTAGACAAGCAAAGGAGCTCAATAGTTTAATCTGAGCCCTTGGAAGAAATAAGTGCAGATCTAGATAGGCTTATCATGCAAAGAAAAAAAAATTGATGAGGGTTTGCCAGTCCAAGTGCACCCAAAGAAAAAGAAGAAAAAATGGTAGGTACAGTAGGCTGGGTAGGCAGTTTTGGTGTTGTAGAAGCATACTTGTGGTTGATTTTGTTTCTCAAGTCTTTCACCCTACTATTATCACAAGTACCATGGCAGATATTTGGACACACACCAAGGAAAAATGACTAACTCCCTTTTATTCCTTTCCCAAATCACTTACTAATCTCCCCCTAGAGATATTGAGATCTGCTTAATATCACGAAATCACTCCATCCCATTTCATAAAAGGCCTAAGTAAAACCCTTTTTACTTAGGAAATTGTACAAAATCACATAGAAACCTTCTCATATTAACCATTGACATTATTGTATAAACTTCCTAAAATTATTCCCCTTTCCCGTATTATATTAATATATGTAAAACCCCAAAATTTTATTATTCTAGCCCCCAGCTAAACTATAGCCATATGTCATTGTTTTACACGGAATTATAGGTTTATTTGAAACCTTATAATAACCATTCCTCGTGCACAGTTTTGAAATTAATTAACTCTGCGACTAGTTAATTAACAAATCACCCCGCCAACCGATCAAACAAGTCCCAAAACCATTAAAAAATAATGAATATGATCAGGCCCCCACACTTTAACCACCCATCATCTCTGTGTAGCGCCCATTGTCTGATCTCGGCCCTCGCATCCGACGGCTGTAGATCATATCGCTAGCCCTCCATCCGCCAAACTTTACCGCCTGGGAGATTTGTGGTATCCCCGCCCGTACCCGGACACGTGTCGTCCGCCCACGCTACTCGTAGCCCTCCCGACCAAAACTACTTTAGTGCAAAAGCAGTCCGGGGTAAACCACTTACCACCCTCCCATTGACCATCCGCCATTTCACTGCCTCGTTGCCATCCTGTACCCTTCGCTACGCAACAAAGTTATCCCATCATGCTGATGTCACCCGCTAATAAATGCCAAAAAATACCCGCCAAAATCAATTTTTGTTAAATTGACAACAAAATGTCATTTTCACCCCGATTTTCTGCAAACTATGCTCCATGCAAAATACGTCCAACCATTGTTCGAGTAGTGAGCCCGTCACCTAGCCAAGAAACTCTAGCGTTGTGCTTAGCAGTCCGTCATTTGACCTGAAAATTCAGAGTTATACCTCTGCAAACCACGTATTTATCCATGTTTACCCTGCATACCTGCAATTTCACTTTTTCACAGAGAATTCTACCTAAACAAAGCCAACTTTGAGTTCAAATTAGTCTTTTTAAATCCATAAAAAGACTCCTAAACCTGTTGTTTATTCCAATTCTCCACAGAAAGCCAAAATTCCTGTTTGAATACACAAGAACCAAACATGGAAGCCCCCATAGCCTTGAATGTCGCGCCCATGAATGCACCTCATAAAGACTTGAATTATCTACCCTTGGCCGACAGAGATTTCCAAATAAAAGACTTAACTGGTGACAGCAATCATCTTCAGACCTTCTGCCAAATCAGAGATAGTCATCTAAGCAACTCTGACATTTTTGGACTATGGGAATCAAACCTTCCCATGTAATTTCTTCCCTTGGTCCATGTTTTCTCAAATATCATTCACCAATGATGTGCCAGCTATGACCCTGTCCACAGAGCAGTTATGTCACCTTCCCAAACTGTCCTTTACTCCATAACTGTTGAATCCATCAATGAGATGATACATTTCCATTCCACTGAGCCCCTTGCTCATCTCTCCATGGGATTTTTACTTCAAAAGGCTTCTTAGTTGCTTAACTCAGAGGTAACCCAGATTGCCCTGATGTTCATGTCACCAAACCACCAGCCTACATGCCCTCATCCTTATTTTCACGCCTTTCTCACTGAGACTAGAAAGCTCATTCTTGAAATGAAATCCTTGATCCTCGGATTTAGATCTAGTGAGTTTGTGGATGATATCACCCTGGTTCTATTATCTATCTTTACTCCAGGACAAACCCCTACTGTCAAATATAACTATGCCACTTTTATAGCCAACAAAATCCATGACCAATTCCTGAATTTGGATAGAGAAGGGGTTTTCAAATACACTTCTTATCTATACCATATTTTGTTATATACACCTTAAATTCAAGAAGAGTTTTCAATGGGTGCCATATGACCCATGTAGTTTCATAAGTGGTAGAAGGGTAAGAAACAGGCTATCAGTATACATACATCACAGGATTCCAGAAATTAAACAATATGCAACTCAGAAGAATGGGTAGAAAGGACATTAATAGAGGAAATTAGTGAACAAGAAAAGATGGAAAAAGTTATGAAGATCTTGAAAAAACCCTTGACCAGGACTCTTTTGGACAGGTATCTTTGAAGTGGCCTCAGCAATCAGAAATTGGGACATCCTCTACTGGAACTTCTCAGCAGCCTACACAGAGAACCAGCACATCATTCATAGGGATATCAGAGGGCGAAGACGTGGAAACAACAGAATAACCAATCATGACTAATCATCCAGGGCGGTCTAGAGAACAGGAACAAGTACAAATTCCTCCATCCCAATCTAAGGCAGCAGAAATCCTAGTTTTACAAACTCCTCTAAATGAGGAAAAAGGAAAGAAAAGAGACAGAGAAGAAGCCACACCTATCAGTGGACCTGCTGAGCAACCAGGAGCAAAGAGACAAAGACTGAATCCTCTGTCAGAAGAGGAAATTATTGAAGAAACAACAGACAGTCTAAGAGGTGAGATGGTAGTCAGCTAGCAAACTTCCCCAGTGGTGGATACATCAACTAGCTCGTATAGACGGGAGCTAGAAAGGTAGCACAGTGTAGTGGTATCGTCCACCAGGCCACAAAGTAAAAAATCCTCAGACATTAAATGGACTTTCATAGAAATTAAGGCTAAAAATGAGCCTGTAAGGATTCAAATGTACAATCAATACTTAAAAATGTCCCCTTCAAACCAACAAAGATTAATGTCTGCCTATGACATTAAAGAAGGTAAAATGATAATGAGTTACTTTAAGCCGAAGATGCAGCAGCCCCAAGCAGCAGCGGATTTCATCAAAACAAACTTGGAGGTCCTAGCCAAAGACATTCATCCAATGGACCAGATTGAACTCCACAAGCACACTGGAGAAATGGTTTATTCTACACTGGCTGGCAAAAACAATGTTGGCCCATCAGTTGCAAAGCTCCTTGGACAATACCTCTGCTCAATTACAGTTGGAGAAAGCCTCCTCTCTAGCCAAGTACAACAGGATCAAATCCTTAGAATAGATCATCATGGAAAAGGGGCATGACCCCAAAGATGCTAATGGCATAAAGGCACTTATAAAGAAGAAAGAAGAGGACATTGCTGCCCTAAGGGAGCAGTTGAAACTACCTCCTTCCATGCATCTACAAACCGAAGAAGTTGTGCAGTAAAAGTCAGAGGAAGACATGATGGACCTGCTCATGAAGCTCAATGAAAGATTAACTGATACTGAGCAGGCACTAGAAAAAGCATTAAGAGAGAAGTAGGGAGAGTCGACCTCCCAGCCACCTGAGGTAATTCCTACAGTCACAACTGCAGTCCCCTCAACAATTGCATCAGCATCAGCTCCAAATGTCCCAGCACCTACAACAGAAGTAACTACAGGTACAAAAATAGTAGTACTAGCACCAGGCAACAGTACAAATATTAGCACAAAAGAAATAAATGCCATGGAAGAATTGAGATTCCAAGTGTCAGAGCTGAAATAAGTGAAAGAAAAATTGGCAAAAGTAGAAAAGGGTTATGATAAATCCAAATTAAGTATGGCAGAGAAATAAGAGAGGTTAAAACATTAGAGAATAAAGTGAGAACACTAGAGAAGGATCTCACTTTGGATAAGCCTCTGGCTGAAATAAGAGGAATTATTTGGACCAACATCAATATCCCTTAGTGATGTTTGGCCATCTCTCCAGAATATCTATGAGCAGGTTGATTTAGTGAGTGTAGAACATGGAGAAATTCAAAAAGCAAGAGCTTTATTAGGACAAATGCCTGATCAAGTCAACCGACTCATACATTTTTTGAATTACAGAAATATTGAACAACGAGAATAGCTTGGCATCCCAGATAGGACTGGCGCCATTTTGGAAATCAAAAAGGTTCGAACCAAGAGAGCTTTAATGCATAATTTGGAAAAAATATGCTAGGATATGCAATTGGAAATTAATTCTTTCATGGAAAGGTTTACAGTTTTGCATAAAAAAGGGCTACCAAGTATTTTCGGAAATAATGACTGGCTCATAAAACACGCAGATTATGTGCATAAGTTGAACACATATGCTGTTGATCAAGTTAATTCATCAACAAGTGTGTCAGAAGTAAAAGCATTCCCCTCAAGCCAAAGTCTCTATGATAATTTGGAGAGCATATTTTATATTGAACATGAAGTAAAACATCTCTTTCAGCTCCAGCCTAATTTTATCAGATACGCAGAAGCTGATGAAACCTTGAGGAAACTTTAGAGACATAAGTTTCTAGATCAACAATGGTGGGAAGACATGTTGGGGATCCTGTGAATTCCTCTTGGGTGAGACGTACATTTTGGTCTATTTTTCCGTGATAAAGATAAACAGAGATAAATCAGGCTCAAGCATATCAAAATATATTTGATCAGGGTCAAAGGATGTCTGACAACTATGGAGCAACCAGCGTAGAGTATTAGTGGAAGACAGCTATAAACCGACTCGCAGAACATATATCTGGTACGTCCAAAAAAGAAGGAATGGCCAGCACAGCATCAATTTATTGTTTCCCTGCTTCCGAGACCATTTGTCTCTATCTTTTTGTAAAAAGGGGGTCGATCATCACTAGATATTATCTCCTTCAGATATTTTGATATTTTGTATAAATACCCCCCCAAACGAAGTATTTGGGGTTGGTGGGAGAGTATTCTCAGACTTTTCTGTAACTCTGAATTTTGGAATAAAAAGGTTGTTGGAACCATTTTTTGCCGAGCCTACTGGATGAGGAATTAATGCTGAGGACCTGTTACAGAATTCTTGAATCAACTTATGGATCAATAAGTCCTTTCTAACTTGTGTTTTATAGTTTCTATGTTTATTATATCATCTATGTTTCATGATCTTAATAATAAAGAAAAAGAATAACTCAGAATTTGCTTGACTGCACTCTGTTTTCAGTCTTTATTATTCTCTATGTTTTCTTCAGAATTAATATAAGCAGTGAGTTCTTAATTTCTCCATCTTCCTAGTTCTTGCATTTGACTATTTGCTAAGGAATTTTTAATTGCTCCTTAACCATAGTCAGCCACTTTCCCCCTGTCAATATGATGAAGGATTCATAATTGCCCTTCATCTGTCTGACTCAATTCCATCTGATTCCAGCATTTAAATTGTTCCATACTTGAGTACTTTGCTCTATGATGCCATCCTCAGTTAGATACCGAATCCAGGAAGCTATCCTTCTTTGACTCCATCATGCCCAATGGACTAAGCTCTTCATGTTTTCCCTCACTATTCTATTGAGTTTTTCCACCATCCAAACTCAAAACAAAACCCTTGAACTTCATAACTATCCTAACACACTTTAAACAAAGCTAAATCATAAAGAGAGAGCCCTCTCTGGATGTAGATGGGCTAGAATCTGTATCTAAAATATTGGTCTATGGTTACCTCGGTTGTATTCCCTTTCTTACAACTTTGGAGAATAACCTGAATGATAACAGGTGGCTCCGCCCCCCCTCTAACTCCCCGGTTAACTACGTGGGCTAGTCGTGGAAAGAATATAACACAACCCAACAACATAACTCTCAACAACATTCATGAGTGGAAAAATAAGTATCCATAAGCAGTGTCAATTCTCCCTATGTAGGATTGGATAACCACCCAAAACAACAAAGTCTAGATATGAATAAAGATCCAATCACAGGATAAGTTGGCTAGGATGTTCACAAGGTTCTTACTTCTTACAGACATCTATTGAGTGGGTTGGAGTCTGTGATTGAAGTTCATGGGGTTCCTCCCATGAGAGAAGTTGGAGAAGGAAGCAAGAGAAAATCCTATAGGAAATTCAAGCATTTCTCAACCCTTTTGGGGAGGCTTCCTACATAGGATATTTGCAGGTCATGAAGGAAAACATTACATGGTAGTTGGTAACTCTATCCAATCAAATCAAGGTCAAGAGAATCACTCACATTCCATATACCCTTGAATGTGTTATAGACATTTTTGTGCCTCGCATCATGGAGCATGGAATGTCAATAATTACAGGGATCGTCAGTCCCTAAACATGATGTTCTTACCCCTAAAAGAACAAGGTCATCAAACAACAGCACTTCCAATCAGTTCTCCACCTGAAAGCACTTCAAAACAGGCTTATTTTGGATCATGTCAGCTGCTTAACTGAGCTTTTGCGCTGTAATGCAACTGTCCCACTCTGTACCTGTGCTGAAAGTCAAAAGTAATGAAGGCTACCTGCGCTGGGCGAGATTGGCCAAGTGGCACAGTCATACTGCAAGGTGTCAACTGCCCAGGAAGCTTCCAAACTGACACTTGGTTCATGAGATTCGCCCTGTGATGAGTAAGAGGTACTTGATCACCATGTGTAAGCAAGGATCTCCAAGTGGACTCAAGAACTGAAGATTAACTGAAGAGGGAGAGGACACTAGTCAGCTCTATGCCAGCCTCAAGCTGACTCATCCTCTCTTCTTCTCTCCTATATATAGAGCTCTTCTATGAGGTCTAAGGAGGCTGGAATTTTGTGTAAAGCAAGGAGGTGCTGTTGGATTATAGTTAGAGCTATTGGGTGATTGTTTTACTAGAGGTGAAGAGGAGAGTTCTTGCTGCTGGGGAGGTGCTGCTGGATTGGAGCCATCATTGGTTGTAACCTTCTCAGAACCCTGTTACTTCTATCAATAAAGTTTTGCATGTTCTCCTATATACTTGTATTACATTGATGGATTGTATTTACTTGTATATTTGATTCACTCTAATCCATGCATCAGTTATGAGTACATGTATCTTGTAGTTTCCTCTCTTGTTTTGTGCAGGATCTATGTGTAGCTGGACCGGCAAAGAGAGCAAGGAGCTGGGAACAAGAGACAAAGAGAGAGGACAAGGATCGACTAAGCGAAGGACACCAGGTTGGTTAATCTTTTCATCCTTCTCTCTGTACTTTCATAAAGGAAAACATCAAAGCTTTACTTTTAGTTGTTGCTAAAGACTGTCACCTTTAGAGTAGGGATAGGGTCATCCGCATCGGATACTTTTCCCCACAACAAACTGGCGACTCCGCTGGGGAGCCTAGTATCTTGTTGGTGTTTGTAGTATTTTGCTATTCATTTCTTGAAGAAAAGAGTACCAAATCGAAAAGCTTTTGACTATATCAAAAGCGAAGTAGAGGGACTGCTACTCTTGCTCATTTGCTGAGCAAATTCAAGATTTGAAGAGCCTATCTACAAAAGACTCTTTACTCTTTGTGATAGATCTTCATCCTCTTGATCATCCCTTAGCCTGTACTTGACCTATAGCTTTTTATTTCATCAAAAACAGTGCATTTTTGAGCTTTTTATGACCCGGAATTCTTTGTAGACGAAACTCTCGTGAGTCAGTGCAGGCTGTACACAGGCAGTCTGCATTACAGCGCAGGTACTCCCTTCGGGAACTGCGCTGAGAGTGAAATTGGCAGACTAGAACCTGCGCTGGTCCAGTTAGCCATTGTCTTGCTTAGCTTTCCCTTTGTGTCTTGGCCTTGTTTGCACTTGTTTTTGGCTGATTGCTTGCTGGTTATTGTACTTGCTGTAAGCCACTTCTCCTTGACATTATTCCGCCTCAGTTGTGTGATGAAACTGTGAATGTTCTTTCAGTATTTCTTATTTCAGTTACAGTTTCCCATTGTGAAAAGCGAACCAGTATAGCTGTGGCCTCTTAGATCCTGAACTGTAAAAGTGTCTTTGTGATCTTATGAGCTAGTTTTATTACTGTTCATGGCTGTTTAAGTTTGTTTGTTTTTCACTTTATGGTTTGAATTCATATATTTTTAGTGTTGAAACAAGTACCTGTAAAGCGTCTTTTCATTTTAGAAAAACTGGTTTGTTTACGCTTCAAATTGAATTCGAAAATCATACAACAGTTTTCCTTTTGTCTACATCAACATTAAAGGAAAAGAAAAGAAATACATGCATCTTGCATTTGCATTTTGATAAGTTTGGGTGTCTGATCTAGGAGAAAGTGCATTAGTTTGTGCTTGGTGCTCTGTGTGGAAAGATATTGTTTTTTCTCTCCCCTCAGTAGTTAGGATTTTCAAAGCTAAAAAGATTGTGAAAGCTTGCTTATCATTTTAGCTGCATTTAGGAATTTGTACCAATACATCTCGTGGTGATCCTGAAAAACAAACTGATAAACAAGATCAACTTAAAATATATTGAATGAATCTAAAAACGCATTGTAACATAACGCTCACAATAGAGGTCTAGGTAGAGACGTGTTCCGGCGTCGTTAAACGTAGTGACTGTCGATCTCTACGAAGGTGGGTGATTCCTCCTGAGGGACGATAGCACTAATACGGACTTGTGCTCCCGCGTACCGTCGCGTATATTGGGAGACCCCTATAGGCTTTTATCCTTTATCCTTAGGAAGCCGTGTCGACCGCCCTACTGATCGCGATGCAGTGAACACAGCATTCACGAAGATCGACCACCCGTACCGTAAAACGTATTCTGTGGTTTCGCGAAAGGTTTGGCACACCCTCTGCCTAGATCTCCAGAGCAGTTTCTTTTGGCCTTTTTCAAACTCTATAACTGAAAAAGTCCAACCGAGCATTTGTCACTTCGGGCTCGTTAATACATCGAAGGCGACTAGAGTCATCTTTAGCTTTTTCTCGACTCTTAAAACATGAAAAAGCAAAGTTGTGTCTAAAAGCGTCTAATAAAATTCATTCAATACGGAAACATAATTCCCCTTTTTGTATTTTAGTTGATCAAGTAATCCGCAACCGTGGAGGAAAGTCAATTAAAACCCCGTCGTTCAGGGAGGCTTGCGAGTCAACTGCCTTTGTCTCCGGAACCAAGAGTAGTACGGACGAAGCGAACTCGGTTGACCAGGTCAAAATCTCCTTTTAAAGTTAGAACGGAAGTTCCAACAACATCTGAGATTCTGGTCACTCCCAATATTTCTGGAATCCCTGCCTCTATTGAAGAAGTTCAACAGCAACAGAAGGACAGTGGTACTGATCCTAGTCTGAAGACAAGTACTTGCATAACTGAACCAGTTCCATCTGAAACCGGTCCACAGAGTCTTGTTTTTCAAACGACTGTCGCTGTCGAAGCAACCCCTTCTTCGGCACCAGAAATATTTTACGGACCTGACGGTCTGCCTCTTCCTCCTGGTCTGATTGCAATAGAGGAAATCGTAGAGGACCAGCAAGCAAATACTCCAATTCATTTTGGAGTAGGTACCCCTCTTTTTCCTTCTGCATCAGAAGTTTGTCTATCACCACCAGAAGTTCCTGAAGAATCGTTAGGAAGTTTATTGGATAGACTTAGAATGTCTGAACAACCGTCGACATCTAGAACTGTGCCAAATGACACAGCGACAGCAGAAGTTCCTGCTGCCAATCCAACGATGTTTGCCGGCATACCATCCGTCCCGACTAGCTCTCATCAGCTAGAAGGAGTCCACCCAGGGACTATTATGACAACTTGGTCTGTTCCAGTTTGTTCTTTCGGTATAATACCCGGTAATTCTTATGTTGAAACTAGACAAATTGATCCCTTTGGGAATCATTTTGGGCCATCCAGTCCTCAAAGGCCATCTATACCCTTGAGCTCCGGATTGTTACCGTATGGGGGGCAATATGCCCTTTCACTTCCCCTTTCGGGGGGATACCCATACGGCAGTTTTCAACCGCATTCAGGTTTGACTGAAGTAACGACGAGTGGTTGGGTACCTATGTTACCCCAACAACCAAGAGTTGTATATTCCATGCAACAATGTGTACCTATGTCTAGTATCCCGACAACGCTAGCAATTGTAACCGTGTCGCAAGTTCAATCGATGCCTGTTGTATGTCAACCCCAAGTTGTAATGCAACAGCCTATTGACCCTGCAACACAACCACAATCGCCAACTGTCGGGACGACACAGATACAAGCGGGAACCATAACCCCGCATCTTGGCCCGTCGGTTAGTGTTGCACAGCAAAACATGGCTTCACAACCATGGATGGTGCAATACCAACAACCTCAGTTTCAACAGGTGTACCAAGGATCTGAGCAACAGATCTTTGCGAATAGTGGGCAACCCTATATTCAGAACGGGTTAAACCAACCACTTTACAGTGGCCAAGCCCACCAGCCATATCAGTCATATCAACATCACTTGCATTATGCTGGTGTGCAAAGACCTACTGCTCAGGCGATTCCATCATATCCTGGGTACGCCTCGCCAAACCTGAATCAGCAGTTGCCATTCGTGTCAACCTTAGAATTACCAGATTTACATCGATTGACGAACGATCCAATCGCCTATGCCCATTGGTGGCCAGCGATTCCTCACAAACTTGCTTCGGACATTCCTAAATTCAATGGAAATCCTGGCGAAGACTCGTCGAATCATGTGATGACATTCCATCTGTGGTGTTCGTCGAATACCTTGAATGATGATTCGATAAGGCTTCGTCTTTTCCAGAGGACATTGACTGGTCTGGCGGCCAAATGGTATATTGAATTACCTAGAGCCTCTTTCGACAATTTTAGTTCCCTAGCCACGACTTTCTTAACACACTTTCAGTTACCTATAAGGTACGAAACTGGGACAGAGATCTTGACCAATTTCAAGCAGACAACAGCCACACATATATCTGATCATATACATGAGTGGCGTCGTCGTCGCAGAATGGTAAAGACCTATGTTCCAGATTAGCTATTGGCTGAGTGGTTTATAAAGTCGCTTCTGCCGGCAATAACAGAAGATGTGGCCAAGGGAGGCGTCGTAACAGAGGAGCAAGTTATTGCTCGTGCTCAATATTTGGACTTAGTGTATACTCAGTCGGGCACGCTCTATGATAAAATACCTGACGCCCCCAGACCGGAATTTTCAATCCCTCCTCCTCCCGGATCGAATAGTGACTCTCATGTCGGTGATGGCGTGATTGGAACTGCAAACGCTAAGTCGAAAAGGGATTCGAATAAGAAAGCCCGTAAGACTTCGAATCAAAAAGCAAATCAGGAGATTCTTGCTTCGGAGGTAAATGCTGTATCTACGGATAAAGACAAAAACTCCAATCAACCAGGAAGCAAGAAGAAACAAAACAAAGGGAAGAAGAAGAAACAAGGTGGATCATCCCCTCAAAAAACTTCTTCAAACCCTCCTGGGCAAAAGAAACAATTTCCTCCATGTCAAATATGTGATGAAAATCATTCAACAAAGAACTGTCCGTTCAAAGCTGAGTTAAAAAGGTTCCTAAAAAGTTCCCAAACTTCAGCTGTGTTGACTGATCCGTTTCCCACCCCAGGTCAGAATATGGTTGATAGTGGAAATGCTTCCCCGTCTCAAGTGCTTATGCTGTCGGTTTCTAAGCAAAGTGATGCTTTGATCTCGACTAGGAATAAAGATTATGGGAATCCGCCGGTGTCGAACGACAAAGGGAAAGATCAACCCAGTAGTTCGACAACGACTTCGGCAGAAGTTGTACCCCCCCTCACGCATGAATTAACAATAAATCCGCCTAAGGGAGTAGTCCACAAATCGACATTCAACCCTCGCGCCAGAGCGGCGCAACACTATAATATAGTGGAGGATTTGGCCCAATCGCCATCTGCTATGTCGACTCTTGAGGTACTACAAAATTGCCCATCCCAAAGACAGGCATTGTTATCTGCAATTGGTGGAGTGGATCCTAAAGATTCCAGTCTTGTATCCTTTGATCACAAAGGATATGATCCTCAGTTACCAGCGCAATTGGCTTTCCTTATTCAAGTGAAAGCACTCAACAAAACTGTTCATAGAACGATTATTGATGAGGGCGCATCGACATGTATCATGTCGATGAGTTGCTGGAAAACTCTTGGATCTCCAACCTTGTCGCGATCTTCGACGACATTGAAAGCATTTGACGGTAGATCGTACACTCTGTACGGTATCCTAAATAACTTTAAGGTTGAACTAGGAGGAAAAACAGTGGAAATTGATGTCGAAGTCATTGATGGCAATCTTGACTATAACATCCTACTGGGAAGACCATGGATATATGCCATGGCAACTGTAGTGTCGACATATTTTAGGAAGATCGCATTCCCATTTGAAGGGGGAATTACGATCGTCGACCAATAGAATTTCCTCCCTAATGGTTCACAAGTTACTGGAAGCATTCCCCTGATCCATGGGAGCGACCATTCGATAAGAGATATCGGAGTAGGCTTGCTAAAAGATCCCACAATGATGGGAACTTTCGCGTTGCCACCTCCTTCCCATATAGTGGATATACCATTTGTAGCAACATGCAACATGGTATCTTCATCGAAGGTCGCAGAAGACAAAGTCGTCATGGATCATCAAGTGGTATTGCCTCCTAGCCCCATTGAAATATTGTAGCAATCAATGTTTCAGGCATGGGAGGCGAGCCCAAATGAACGCTCGTCAAGCGTTTGGGTAGATAGGTCCGAAGAATATGGTACCCCATTAGATCCATGGTCAAAAGTTCATGGGACTGACGAAGGAATCTTACAATCAATGATGATTGAGGGGGCACCATGGAATGATCACCACCATCGTTCCCTTCTTCCAGAGTGTGAAGAAGAAACTCATCACGACCTATACCACCCTTCAGTGTTTGAATTCCTAACAAATACTGTAAATACGGTGGATTCAGAGAGAAACCTATCCAATATTGAAGAGACCATAGCCATAAACATCTCGACAAAATCTGATGTTGTTGAGAATATTCATGTCGGAAAAAGTTGTTCCACTTCAGAACTGGAAATATATAGTGCTCTCTTTCGCAAATTTAGAGATGTCTTTGCATGGTCATATGATGAAATGCCAGGCATTGACTCGAGCATAGTTGAACATGAGATTAAAATGTATCCTGATGTCAAACCAGTAAGACAACGGCTTCGGCAGGTACATCCGAAGAAAGCCGCTGCCATTAAGGCAGAAGTTGAAAAACTCCTCCATGCTGGATTCATCTACCCGGTTCCTCTAACCGATTGGGTATCGAATATTGTCCCTGTTATGAAAAAACAAGGGACGATAAGAGTGTGCGTCGACTATAGGGATGTGAATAAAGCTTGTCCGAAGGACAACTACCCTACACCCTTCATCGACCAGATAATTGATGAATGCGCCGGATGTGAAATCTTTTCCTTTATGGATGGATTTTCCGGGTATAATCAAATAAATATCCGCCCACAGGACCAGTCTAAGACTGCATTCATCTGTCCGTGGGGCACATTCGCTTATCGAAAATTACCCTTTGGTTTAAAGAACGCAGGGGCGACGTTTCAGAGGGCAATGAATTATGCCTTCCATGACATCAAGAACATTGTTCAACCTTATCTCGACGATCTTCCGGCTCATTCGCGAAAGCGGACTGATCATCCGCGGCATTTGAGAGCAATATTTCTACGTTGCCGACATTATAAGATAAGACTCAATCCGCACAAGTGTGTGTTTTGCGTCGGTTCTGGTCGTTTACTTGGTTTTGTTGTCTCTAAGGATGGGATTCGTCTCGACCCCTGTAAGGTTCAGGCAATCATTAATTTGCCTCCACCTTCAAATTTGCTTCAGATTCAGAAACTCCAAGGGAAAGCAAACTTTCTGAGGAGGTTCATTCCGAATTACGCAGAACTTGCCAAAGGTTATACTCGTCTTTTGAAAAAGGATGTACCTTTTGTTTGGGACCAAGTTGCGCAAGCTTCCTTTGACGCTCTGAAAGATTGTCTAGTAAGAGCATCATTAATGTACGCCCCGGACTATCAAAGAGATTTTAACCTGTATTTAGCTGCAGCAGATACGACCATTGCGATGGTCTTAGTGCAAGAAGTCGATGGAATTGAACATCCTATATATTATTTAAGTAAAAACTTAAATGATACAGAAAGTAAATATTCCTATGTTGAAAAACTAGCGCTTGCTGCTGTTCAAGCGATTCAAAGGTTTCGACATTATGTCCTCTTTAGGAAAACTACCGTTTTGTCAGATTGCAACCCCATGACATATATACTGTCGCGACAGTTGCTTGGGGGCAAATATTCAAAATGGATAGCCATCCTTCAAGAGTTTGATTTAGATTTTGTAAAATCCAAATCGAAGAAAGCTCTAGTTTTCGCGGAATTATTGTGCGATCTCCCATCGTCGTCCAACGATGAAACATCAGAAGAGTCAATCGTGGATGAAAATTTGTTTCTGATATCAGTAAGCGATGAGTGGTATGGAGATATCATTGTTTATCTCCAAACCCAGAAATTTAGGCCTAATACCTCACACTCGGAACGGAAACGTATACGATACCAATCAAAAGACTACATGATCGTCGGTGATACACTTTACCGTCGTGGCGTCGATACGGTTCTGAGGAGGTGCCTTACCCAGGAGGAGGCCGAAAAAGCCCTGAATGATTGTCACTCAGGCGCGTGCGGGGGGCATCAATCTGGATATGCAACAGCACAAAGAATCTTACGAGCAGGATACTTCTGGCCAACTATGTTTAAAGATTGCATAATAGCTGTCAGAAGTTGCCATGCATGTCAGATCTTTGATAGCAAAACCAGAAGACCGCACGCACCCTTACAGCCAATAGTTGCTATTGGGCCCTTCGCCAAGTGGGGCATCGATTTCATGCAATGTAACCCCACCTCGACCGGGGGGCATGGGTATATTATAGTCGCTGTTGACTATTTTACCAAATGGGCCGAGGCGATGCCTACATTGGATAACACTGGTGAAACAGCTGCCCTTTTCTTTTTCAATCATGTAGTCGCCAGGTTCGGCGTTCCGCAAGCTATAGTGACAGATCATGGATCGCATTTTCGCAATCACATGATGATTGAATTAGCTGCCAAACTAGGGCTATCTCACGACAGCTCTACCCCATATTATCCACAAGCCAACGGACAAGTTGAGGCAATCAACAAGGTCCTGAAGCGAATGTTGCAAAGGATGATAGGGGTTCACAAAAGAAGATGGCATCTAATCCTGTACTCAGCATTATGGGCTTACCGAACCTCGGTAAAGAACGCCACTGGGTTCACACCATTCCAATTGGTGTATGGCCTAGAGGCAGTCTTACCGATCCAGTGCGAAATTTCGTCTCTTAAACTCGCAATTGACCTCCTCCCCGGAACCTCAGAAGAAGAGGCTCGTTTCCTGGAATTGATCCAGTTGGATGAAAACCGTCGTGATGCCGCTTTGGCGAACGAGGCTCATAAGAAACGAGTCAAAGCACAGTTTGACAAGAATGTCAAACCGCGCAACTTCTCTGAAGGTGACTTGGTTTTGCTTTACGACCAAGAATCCGATAAATTAGGAGCAGGAAAATTTCAGTCCTTATGGATGGGTCCCTATATTGTTAAAAGGGTGTTAGCAAAAGGAGCCTACGAGTTAATGGATTGTGACGGAATACCACTGGCGCAACCCCGTAACGGGTTGTACCTCAAGCGTTACTATGCCTAAATAGTAACCTGAGTGCTTTTGTTGTATTTTGTTTTCGCTAAAATGTTTGTTTCGGTAGTAATCCACCCTTCTCGTTTGTTGCAGATGTCGAATTATTCTGATACATATGTGGGATATGCCGACGGAGCGAGTCGTAGTACGCAGAATTTGTCCTCCGCTGCCTGGGCCATTTTTGATCCAAGCGGCGAGTTAGTGAGTTTCAGAGGTGCGTGTATTGGACAATCAACAAACAATATCGCTGAGTATAGTGCGTTGATTGAACTCCTCTCTGATACCATCGCTCATGGTATACGCCGACTAATTGTCAGGCTAGACTCACAACTTGTGATACTACAACTCACTGGTATATATTCAGTCCGCAATCCAGCTATTTATCGTATGTTTCTAAGAGTTAAGATTTTGGAAAGAGAGTTTGATTCAATTCAATACCAACATATTTCCAGAAACTTGAACACATTAACAGATTCATTAGCAAACTATGTATTAGATAGACATTTACAACATATATAAAAAGAGATGCATCGGTGCTATGTAAGTGGATCACAAATAAACTGAAATAAACTCCGAAAATCAAAATATATAAAACTGTTTATAGTTTGTACATAATGTGCTGTAATCAAAACAAAAATCGGTCATATGACCGAGAACTCAAAAAAAGATGCTAGGGGGCACCCTAGCCTAGTGGTGCTCATGAAAGTACGTCACGGTCTGTGCGATCATGCGCAAGAGACGAGTCCATCGTCTAGGCACGCCAATAGTGTGCCGCTGCAACTGTAAAGGTAACTCGTCAATCTGTACATCCGGAAGACCACGAGTAAGGCTCTCAACCTGCTCCTGCACAGCTGCAAGTATCTCAGTATCACCAAGGTCGCGAATAACAACTCTCCTAGCAGGCTCTGCTGCTGGGGCAACAACTGGCGATCGTGGACGAGCTACTGGACGAACAGGACCAACATCTGCATGCACCCAAGAGTTTGATCAGTTTTGAACAGCAACATCATATATAAAAAAAAAAACAATAAACAGTGATATGGTCAAAGTTTTTACCAATAGCGCCCCATTGCTCGCCATCTGGAAGCACCAAGTCCGGATCACCTCGGTAGTCCATACCCACGTATGGGTACTCAGAAAATGCCATCTCCTGACGCTCGAACCACCTAAAGAAGGACTCAGTGAAAGTAATTTGAGGTTGACCAGCATGCCGGGACATATGGTCAACCCACCTCTGCATGCGTGGCTCGGTCGGAGAAGGCAAGTCAGGTATGATGTACTGAGGTTGCATCAATGGGATTTTCTCCAAGGCAAAGGCAGTTAGGATAGAACCAAAACCAAAGTTCTTGAGCCTCCCGTCCTTTACCTTGGTCAATTGACTTTTCATCTGAACAAGTACTGCATCACACCAGTTAAACACTTTCGGTTGGAGACACTCCAAAGCGTGCTGCATGTAAGATCTGTTGGCAACATGTAAAGCTGCGCTACCGGCCATCCTACCAATAGTAAACAGAATGGACCTAAGAGACCTGTCAGTGATGTCACGGATATTGATCTTGCCGTCTTTGCTCGGCTGTGAACCTTCCCGGCAATACTGACGGATATAGTCTCTGGTGGAAGTAGTCCCTCGAGCCGTACCTGACAAAGAAACGGGGGCACCCCGCCTTGACAGCCCAGTCAAGAAGTACATGTCCTCTATGGTCAAGGGGATGGTCTTCCCCCTAATCTGGAATACTTGGTTAACAGGATCCCAAGCATCAAGCATATACTGTAGTAAAGAAATCTGTGCTCTCATGCTAGAGATACGGAAGAACTTCAGTAGGCCACAGTTCCGAAGCACGCTCACCGTAACCGGGTCATGGAGTGCAACCATGTCCTCTGCTTCATGTTCTCGTTCTCGCCATGTAAGGGACATTTTGTTCAAAGTTCCCTGCAAGCAAACAAGAGAAGGAGTAAGTTCCTAATTTTGATGAAAAACTGGCGAAAAAATCATCAAAAAACACATGCAGGATCAGTCCTTCTAGGCCCAACGCAGGCAGAGAAGCTTCCCCTTGCGCTGAGAGGCAGTCTGCTTTAAGACCACCTGAAATACAACGCAAGTTTCGAAAGGGAAACCTGCGCTGATGCCAGGGTGCTCTAATGAAACCCCTGGGGTCCAGAAACCCTGAAAAATGTGCATGAAACTGAAAAAGGAAACAATGAAAGTAAAGGGCTAAGGTTTAGCTCCTACCTGGTCCAGACGGCGCCGAAAATCGTCCACAGAATCTCCCGGAATCAGCTGGTGAAAATCAAGGAAGAAGAGGCACCTCCAGAGCTCCAACAAGCAAAATGCAAATGAAATGGTAAATGAGAGGTAAAAACACCTTTTTATGACTTTTTACACAGTTTAAAGTTAAAATTAGGGTTATAATCTCCTTTTCATGCAAATATTGTCCATTTCTAACAAAGTTTGTTGCAGCAATTGAATGTGGAGTACTACATTTGAAAAGAGAAAAGCTAGTAAAAGTAAAAAATCAAATTTGGCCATGAATCGAGCAGTTTTACCACGGAATTTATGCTCGTTAAAAAATAGAAAAGTGTGAGCAGAGTTTTTCCGCCAAAGTTTAAGCTCATTAAAAAATGAACCTATCTCGGTAAATAGCCATTGCGATCGCAAATTTATAAGCCTTAAAAGTCTTGGTCGTGTTTTCATCCATCACCTCCATTTCATTTGGCCGATCGTTCACCCCCATATGTGTGTTTACCTATTTTGAGGAACAGCTGCGAAGAGTGATTTCACCTAGCCATCCTTGTGACACTACCGTGATTGGAAAATTCCAATTTGTACCTGGAATCAGTTGCTATCCCTGTTTATCACTCGTTCCTCGAAAGACGAGTCTTCTTTGAGCTCTTTTCACTGACTCGTGAAATATGAAAAGTTTGCTGAGTTTTGGCCTTCTAGCTCGTTAAACGACCGAAAGCTATCCCTCCTCTAGATTTTAATCTTTTTGGACCTGAGGGATTATTGCACAAAAAGATCGAGCGCTTGTCTTGTTCGGCTCGTAAAAGTACCGAATAGCCATCCCTTCTGTATTGTTTTATATTTTTTCGGACTTAAGGGATTAGATGACGAAAAAGGAATTATGGAGTTGACTTTCTGTACCTTTTCAGACTCTCTAAAAATGAAAAGGACCGAGTTTTCCTTGTCGTTAGACTCGTTAAAATGATTAAATAGCGACAAACTTGTCTTTAGACGAGAACGAGTTTCCCTATCGCTAGGCTCGTTAAATCATAGCGATGGGCTTGCCCGAAGGGCAGGTTATAGAACAAGCATATGTTATCCTCCTCAAGCTTGACAAAAATAAAGAGGTACTGGTCAGAAATGACTGGGGAAAAATTGGGAGAACATTCAAAGTTTAATGGTAGCAAGTCACTCTTGAACATGACACTTTTCCTCCGTATCACATCGGGTTGGGTTGTTTCATTCACCGGTCCTATCACCATGGTCCTCGCCACACCATCCATGTTTGGGGTAATGCTACCGATCCATCGCATCAGTGTCGTTATATGTTCAAGAGGGGTCTTTCTGAAAGTGTCAACCGTGTCCCATCCACTGCCATACATTATCCTTCATCCATTCATGATCGCCACCCTGAATCATATGTCACAATTTGTTTTCACCTCCGCTAAAGTCATTAGCTCCGTTCCGTGTCATTGATGTGGGATTCATTAAGGCCCTCCTTTGACGGATCGCTTCTTGTCGACTTCAGCTCATTATCCAAGAAGTTGATCTAGGAACACCCCCATCAGTACTTTGAAGCTTGCATGCCTCAATGGCAAGTTTCTCACTTCCGGCGACAGGTATACATCAATGACCTTCGACCAGAAGATTTTGCGTGGCGTTCGACGCCAAGTCCTTTATTCACGCCACGTGAATTGTACTGCAGTACCTTGAGGGTCATCGTCATTATTGGTGATTCCTCTCGCGCTTGTTAACGGTTTACATTATTGACCGGTAATCAAGCGATGTCTTTCCATGTTCGACTTCAGCGCAATTCTCACATGGATCGACTTGTACTTAGAGTGAAGATCGAACGAGTTTGAAGACCCCGGATCTAGTTTCATCCATCCGGGCTGCGATATATATTCAGGAAATATAAAAGCATTTGCCATGTACATCATTGCAGCAGATGATCATCCTACTCAAAGGATGATAATTTCAGCAGAAAATTATCAGTCTATCTTCAGACGATTGTCTGTCATATGTACCAAAATGTATTTATAAAAAGCTGAGCATGGGAATGCCCGCCTCGGCTAGATCATGAGAATAATGATGAATGAAAAATGATGTATTGTATTGTATTGTATTACAGGGCACTCTCCTCAGCACTGGAACGAACTTCGGATCCTCTAGATAAAGCATTTCACCCGATAAACGGCCTCATACTTTAGGGGGCAACTGTTATAGACATTTTTGTGCCTCGCATCATGGAGCATGGAATGTCAATAATTACAGGGATCCTCAGTCCCTAAACATGATGTTCTTACCCCTAAAAGAACAAGGTCATCAAACAACAGCACTTCCAATCAGTTCTCCACCTGAAAGCACTTCAAAACAGGCTTATTTTGGATCATGTCAGCTGCTTAACTGAGCTTTTGCGCTGTAATGCAACTGTCCCACTCTGTACCTGCGCTGAAAGTCAAAAGTAATGAAGGCTACCTGCGCTGGGCGAGATTGGCCAAGTGGCACAGTCATACTGCAAGGTGTCAACTGCCCAGGAAGCTTCCAAACTGACACTTGGTTCATGAGATTCGCCCTGTGATGAGTAAGAGGTACTTGATCACCATGTGTAAGCAAGGATCTCCAAGTGGACTCAAGAACTGAAGATTAACTGAAGAGGGAGAGGACACTAGTCAGCTCTATGCCAGCCTCAAGCTGACTCATCCTCTCTTCTTCTCTCCTATATATAGAGCTCTTCTATGAGGTCTAAGGAGGCTGGAATTTTGTGTAAAGCAAGGAGGTGCTGTTGGATTACAGTTAGAGCTATTGGGTGATTGTTTTACTAGAGGTGAAGAGGAGAGTTCTTGCTGCTGGGGAGGTGCTGCTGGATTGGAGCCATCATTGGTTGTAACCTTCTCAGAACCCTGTTACTTCTATCAATAAAGTTTTGCATGTTCTCCTATATACTTGTATTACATTGATGGATTGTATTTACTTGTATATTTGATTCACTCTAATCCATGCATCAGTTATGAGTACATGTATCTTGTAGTTTCCTCTCTTGTTTTGTGCAGGATCTATGTGTAGCTGGACCGGCAAAGAGAGCAAGGAGCTGGGAACAAGAGACAAAGAGAGAGGACAAGGATCGACTAAGCGAAGGACACCAGGTTGGTTAATCTTTTCATCCTTCTCTCTGTACTTTCATAAAGGAAAACATCAAAGCTTTACTTTCAGTTGTTGCTAAAGACTGTCACCTTTAGAGTAGGGATAGGGTCATCCGCATCGGATACTTTTCCCCACAACAGAATGCCTCCACAAACATGCTGAAGAGAAGCCAAAGGTGGTTGCAATAGATGTTGAGTACAAGATTTGGTGCACCTACCTTGTGGAGTAGTCATAGATTGTCTATTACTAAACTGATAGAGTAGAACCAATTTGTTTCGTTGTGAATAGCAAGGTAGGATAGAGTAGAAAAAAGTAGGAATTTGAAAGGTGATGAGGAAGTCCAAGAGTCGCTGTTAGACCGAAATTCACCCTATTTTCTATAAATATACCCTCATGACCCATTGTAAAGGCCTTTGAGCTTTGGACTTATTCTGGTGCATATTGTTTTGAGAATTTTTGATCTTTTAGTGAATGCAAGGAGTAGTGGTATATTTCTGTTGTTGGATTTGATGAATACCCTGTATGTTGGTGCCTTGAATATTATCAACTTAATGAATTGAAAGTTCCTATGATCTTTGGTGTACTATCTCCTCATGTGTCTTTGGGTGTTGTGGGATTTTCTTTGCAACACATGGATGGTATATGATATGCTAACTTTATGCTTGTGTTGATATCATTGTGGATCGTGCACTCATTTATGGTTTCAATGGTTAAAAATCATGTACTCATTCTTGGTTTCTAAACTTATTTCTTATTTATCCATGGTCGTATTTAACTTCATGCTAACAACACTTTTCTTAGGATTCATTATTTGAGGTTATGTTGTTTCTATTTATGGTATCTATTTTATTGGGTATTCATCAGTTACTTATGTTTTTTGAAGTTTATGCGTTCCACTTAATTGATACTCCCTTCCCTATCAGAAGAAAAATTCAACCAGCGAGATGGAAGTTGGGCCTACATACTAGATAGGATCCCTAAAATAAATTTTGTAGAGTCTGATTGGGATTTTACACTAGGAAGATCCCTTAGATGTTTGTGGTAAATTACAGCTCATCAACGAATTTTGGCCCTAGAAGGAGGGTTGAGGGTTGGCATCAACATTCACCCTTTCCCTAAAACTTCCCAACAAGCTATCATTCAGCCTCTTCCCACTTCCCTTGAAACACCTCTTCATCCCACATTTGGTCCACCTTTTGGGGATCTCCACCTTGAAGACTCTCAACCTACTCCACTTGACGATGCTCTTGTAGAAGAGGAAAATCCTATGTATGAAGTCACATATGAGCAACTAAGATATTTATTGCCTGTGATTTAGGAGTTTGCTAGTGGTTTGGAGTGCATCCCTACAAAAATTTCACTCCCTAACCCACACACTTCCAAACCTCACCATACCCATCAAGATGTCTTGTTTTATTCGGTACCACATTTGATTGGGACGATTTTTTATGACTATGCACATGTCATTAAAAGATTGTCAATTGAAAAATTGGATAGCCCCATAAAATTCTAGACAGAAGATCCTATGAGCATCGTTATAGGGGGTAATAACCAACTATGACAAGAGAAAATACGAGAAAATAATCAACCACTGCGGGAAAGTGTTGGGTTCAATGATCAACTGCCTAGGGGAAACCCTAAGGTGGTCTAGAGGCTAGGGGATGATAAGAATATTAGGAATCATATTAACCTTTACAATGTAGATCCCCCCTGTAATGGGAGACCTCTAAGGCTCCCAAGGGACTTAGGAAATTTTAGAAACATTATGAACTTTAGATATTTACGACATATGAGGGTCCCTCGAGGTAATGGCAAGAAATAGCCTCACATTATTAGTGAAGGGTCTAGGTCGAGCACTGAAAGTCATTCTGAAGGAAATACCAACCACTTCATATTTTTGTTGTCACCAAGAGATAACCATCAAAAACCTTTAGCGTAGATGGCCTAGTCTCCTTTAGGCATCTGAGGTCCTCTTCATGAAATTCCTTGTCACCTTGAGAAACATCTCCTGAACTTTGACCCTAAAAATGGAACCATGACTAAAGTACATATCAGTAATTTTTACTTAGCCTTGCAAATGATGAGGGTGTGGTATGATGATGTTGCTTGCAGGAATTTTTCGTACACCCTAGAGAATAAATTTGTGACATGGTATCACTCCTTGTTGATGGCTTCCATACGTAATTGGGATGAGTTCCAAAAGACATTTCCCGAAAAGTTATCCAAAGATAAGACATTATTTATGCTGCTCACTAAATTAAGCACTTTAAAGTGCCATAAGAAGGAGAAGGTAAATGAATTTAATTATGGATTCACTACTATTTTAAATAAATTCTCAGCAGATGTGCCTCTTGATGATTCTATCACTAGTAATTATTAAACTAAAGTTGTAGAGTGTGATATTATTTTTTTTTTTCAAGTGAGAAGCTAAAGATAATTTAGTGGAAAAATTGGATGAAGCTCTTGCCATAGAGAAATATGTGTTGTCCATAGGAGCACTTGAGCATGACACCTGAGAAGATTCAAAGTCAACAAGTAAGAAGGCTCAGGCCTCAACAGGAAAGTATGGTGATAAGGATAAGGATTCTCTCGATTTTGAGGGGTTATCCAAATAATTGAAGCAGTTAACCAATGAAGTCTCTAAATTGAAGTGGAAGACTAGCGAGATATCACCGAGTAGTAAACCAACTAAACCTTTCTTTAGGAATAACTCCAATTCCCCCACAAAATTAGCTTAGATCTCCAATGAAAATTTCAATGTAGAAGTTCTAGGTATGGAAAATTCCTACAGATTTCACCAAAATTCCCATTCAGAAAAAACATGTTCACAATGGATACACAATATAACTACATGTTGGGTGTGGAGCCTAATTATCTTCTATATTCAAAGGTATTGCCACATTGGACCCCAGTTTGTAATGGGGTGGCAACGCCGCCCATTAAATATTCATTGCAAGGGGGATCTAGGGGAGCGGTTGCGACCTTTGGTAGCCCCCCCCTAACAGGGGGATTGGGGAAAGCACCCTCGAAGCTAAAAATAGATGTAAAATTTCCTTGTAAAAAGTTGTAATTTCATAGTCAATCTAGGCCATTCATTAGGCAAAGATCTGATGGTAGAAGTTATGTTTAATTAAGGTTTTTTTGCTCTAGAAGGCAACCCCTTGTTATATATGAGGGAATTGTATTATGTCTATGTAGATATGTATTCTTAGTGACAAAGAGAGACGAGATTGAGAGCGAAGAGGGAAATATAGCAGATCTGTTATAGGTTGTATTTCTTCAGTTTGTTGGATAATATAAAAGGAAGGACTGGTTGTTTCTTCATGGATGTAGCCCAAACTGGGTGAACCACATATATCTGTGTCTCTCTTGTTTTATGCATTTTCTGGGTTTATATTTTTGCAATATTTTATGTGTTCCATTTCTTTGTAATATATAACTTTCTAACAACTGGTATCAGAGACTGAAGGTCTATTTGGCTGATAAACTTGTAGGAGAGAAGGGTTCCTGGTTCGAGTGGGAGCAATGGAGGAAGATGGTAGGTTTAGGGTCAAAAAAATTGAACGGCTAAAACTACCAGCTGTGGAAGATGCAGATGGAAGACTATCTATATTAGAGAGATATGTACCAACCATTGAGCAGAAAGGAAAATAATCCAATGAGTATGACAGACATAGAATGGGATATTCTCGACAGAAAGGCACTTGGAACAATACGGTTGTGCCTAGTGGCATCAGTAGCATTTAATATTTCAAAGGAAATGACAACATAGGGTTTAATGCGGACATTGGCCAAACTATATGAAAAACCCTTGCCTCAAATAAGGTATTTCTTATGAAGCATTTATTTAATATGAAAATGTCAAAAGGTGGATCTTTTGCTGATCATTTAAATGAATTTAATATAGTTACCAGTCAGTTAAGTTTTGTAGGGGTAACTTTTGACGGTGAAGTTAGGGCTCTATTATTTCTGTGCTCATTGCCAGAAAGTTGGAATGGTTTACTTATGGCCATTAGTAACTCTGTCTCTGGATCTAGTACTTTAAAGTTTGGTGATGTTGTCGGTGCAATCCTTAGCGAGTAAATCTAACGGAAAAGATTCAGTGAGACATCACGTAATGCTTTGACTGCAGAGACTAGGTGAAGAAAAATGGAAAGAGGAAAGAGCCCAGGATATCGTAGTAAATCAAGGAAAGGAGGATCTAAGTCTAGATTGGGGATAGTGTGTTCGAAATGTTGGAAAAAATGACACCTGAAGAAAGACTACAAGTCTCAGAAGGGAAAAGAAGGAGACGCATAGCAAGAAAACAATCATGAAGCGAAAGTGACAGGTGATGTTTTGCAAGATGATTTGATTCTTTATTTAGAAAATATTATTGATGCTTGGGTGGTAGGTTTAGTTGCCTCATTCCATGCCACACTTGATAGGAAACATTTTCATGATTATGTTCAAGGAGATTTCAGACAGGTTCCATTGGGTGAAGATAAATGTTGTAAAATCATTGGAATGGGTACAGTTTTCATAAAATAGCAGAATGGAAATCAATGGCTATTGAAGGAGGTAAGGCATGTTCCAGATCTAAAGAAAAATGTTATTTCAATAGAGTAGTTGGGAGGTGAATGTTTTGTGACTACCTCTACAGGTAAAACCTACAAGGTCACAAAAGGAACCCTGGTAATAACAAAAGGAGAAAAGTTTGGTACATTTGTATTTATGCAATGGTATTTCAAATTTTGTTAATGCTTTAACCTCTATAGGAGAAGATATGACATTGTGGCATCATAGGCTCGAGCACATGAGTGAGAAGGGGATGCAGATTCTTCACTCAAGAGATTTGTTTCCAGGTTTGAAGCATGTTGATTTAAAATTTTGTGATAAGTGTGTTTAAAGAAAACAGAAGAGAGTCAGATTCCTTAGAGTTGGGAAAGAAAAGAAGAGTGAAAAATTAGAGCTTTGCATACCGATGTATGGGGACCTACTCAAGTATCATCTCTTGGTGGCTCTCATTATTATGTTACTTTTATTGATGATGCAACCAGAAAAACCTGGATTTAATATATTCGAAATAAATCTGATGTATATGATACTTTTAAGAAATGGAAAGCTTTGGTTGAAATGGAGAAAGGGAAAAGGTTGAAGTGTCCCATATCAGAGAATGGAGGTGAATATTGTAGCAAAGAGTTTTATAGGTACTATTCAGAGAATGGAATTCGCAGAGAGAAGAAAATTCCAGGAACACCACAAGAAAATGGCGTGTCAGAAAGGATGAATAGGACAATCATGGAGAGTGCAAGGTGCATGAGATTGCATGCAGAATAGCCTTTACAATTTTGGGCAGATGTTGTAAATACTATTGTTTATATAATAAAGAGAGGGCCTTCAAGTTCCTTGGATGGTGGTATTCTAGAGGAGGCATGGACAAGTAGAAGGGTAACCTACTCTTTTTTAAAGACTTTTGGTTGTGAAGCCTTTGTCCACACTAATAAAGAAAACATAACAAAGCTCGAGGCAAAATCAAAGAAATGTACCTTTATTGGATATGGTGTTAATACTTTTGGTTATCGCTTTTATGATTGTGAAAAACACGAAATCATTAGGAGCAGAGATGTCATATGCAATGAAAAGGTTTTGTATAAGGATCAATTACAGGAAAAGAAATAGGAAAAAGAAAACAGAGAATACAGATTGCTTAACGAGCTCACAGGAAAAGTGATGGTGCCTGAAAATCATAATGATCAACATCCAGAACAACAACCACAACAACAACAAGCACCTCAAACACCTGAAAGTGGGGTTAGAATATCTACCAGGATAAGTAGACCCCCTGAACGATACTCTCCTTCATTATATTATGTATTGTTAACTAATTATGGTGAACCAGAACGTTATGAAGAAGTAGTACAGGTAGAAACCAGGAAGAAGTGGTAGCAAGCCATGAAAGAAGAGATGGACTCCTTAGCACATAACCAGACTTGGGACTTAGTCAGGTTGCCTACAGATAAAACAACATTGCAGAACAAATGGGTTTACAAGTTGAAGGAAGAAGATGGAGGTAGAAAAATGTATAAAGCTAAACTTGTGGTGAAAGGGTTTACATAGAAAAAGGGTATAGACTTTGATGAGATATTTTCTCCTGTTGTTAAAATGACTTCAATTAGAACTATTTTAAGTCTAGTGGCAGCTGAAGATTTTCATCTTGAGCCGTTAGAGGTAAAGACAACCTCTCTCCATGGGGATTTGGAGGAAGATATATATATGCAGTAGCCACAAGGATATGAGGTAAAAGGGAAGGAGAAATTAGTGTGCATGTTGAAGAAGAGCTTGTATGGCTTCAAATAGGCTGCAAGGCAGTGGTATCTAAAATTTGACAAGTTTATGTCTAAACAAGGTTATATTAGATGTCGCTCTAATCATTCTGTTTATCTCAAAAGACAAATGATGGCAAGTATATTATATTGTTATTGTATGTAGATGAAATGCTTGTTGTAGGTTCTAACATGCAGGAAATAAATGTGCTCAAAGGAAAATTGGCAAACTCATTTGCAATGAAGGATTTGGGTGTTGCAAAACAAATCTTTGGTATGATAATAACTAGAGACATGAAGAATCGCGAATTAACATTGTCTCAAAGTGAGTACATAGAAAAGGTGTTGAAAAGGTTTAATATGCAGAATGCAAAACTAGTTAGTATAACTTTGGCTAGCCATTTCAAATTAAGTAAGGAGGAGTGTCCCAAGACTCAGGAAGAAATGGTTCATATGTCTAAAGTTCCATATGCATCAACAGTTGGAAGCTTAATGTATGTAATGGTCTACACAGGCCTGATATTGCACATGCAATGGGAGTTGTGAGTAGGTACATGAACAATCCAGGAAAATAACACTGGATGGTGGTGAAGTCGATTCTCAGGTATTTGAGAGGTATGACAAATCGAGAATTATGCTTTAGTGGTTCAAACATTTCTCTACAGGGATATGTTGATGCAGATATGGTGGGTGATAGAGATAATAGGAGGAGAACAATAGGATATGTGTTTACTATAGGTGGAACAACTGTCATTTGGGTCTCAAAACTGCAAAGTGTTATTTCACTCTCAACAACAGAAGCTGAGTATGTTGCTGCTACAGAGGCTAGTAAAGAAATGATTTAGTTAAAAGGTTTCTGGATGAATTGGGTAAGAAGCAAGAGTTGGGTAGGCTATAAAGTAACAACCAGAGTGTCATACATCTTGAAAAGAACTCTACATTTAATTCCAAGACTAAACATATACAGTTCAAGTACCATTTCATACGGTCAGCGTTGGAAGACAGACAATTGAAGCTGGAAAAGATACACACTAGCGAGAATCCTGCAGATTTGTTAACAAAATTTGTAGCCAGGAAGAAACATAAAATATGCTTAGTTTCAATTGGTCTTCAAGTATGATGAAGAATATGAGAAACAATCAGGTCCAAAGTGCAATCATTGTCCAACAAATGAAGCAACGGTGGAGTTGCTATAATCAGTGTCCAAGTGGGAGATTGTTGGGTGTGAAGCCTGATTATCTTCGGTATTCAAAGGTATCACCACATTGTACCCCAATTCATAATGGGGCACAACACCAACCGTAAAATATTTGCTGCACGGGGGGTCTACGAGGGGTGGCTTGCAACCTTTGGGAGGCCCCCCTGGCAGGTGAATCGTGGGAAGCGCCCTCGAAGCTAAAAATAGATCTAAAATTACCTTGTAAAATGTTGTAAGTTCATAGTCAATCCTAGTCATTCATTAAGCGAAGATCTGACGGTAGAAGTTATGTTTAATTTAGGGTTTTCTGCCCTAGAAGGCAACCCCTCGCTATATATGATGGCTAGCGTCTATGTAGATATCTATGCTGAGTGAGGAAGAGAGAGGAGATTGAGAGCGAAGAGGGAATTATAGCGGATCTACTATAGGTTGTATTTATTTAGTTTGGTGGATAATATAAAAGGAAAGACTGGTTGTTTCTCCGTGGACGTAGCCCAAACTGGGTGAATCATGTATATCTGTGTCTCTCTTGTTTTATGCATTTTCTATGTTTATATTTCTACAATATTTTATGTGTTCCATTGCTCTGTAATATAGAATTTTATAACAATATAGTCGTTTCCAAGATGCTTGATGAGCATACCAAAGGAGCTGATGAGGAAGAGTCCAACAACCCTGAAAAAGATGCCAATCCCCCTAATGAGAATGTCAGTTCGACTATTCTATATTTTGAGGTCATTCGCGAAGGAGAAGTCTAATCCATCGAGGAGGTCAACACACGAGACACCCATCCTCCTAAGCCATCGAAGACCCCTAACCTAAGGAGTAATGAGTTAGTACCAAAACCGACAATGGAGGAGAAGAAGAAGGAATTGTTGAGGAGAATTCATCCATCAAACAACTCAAACCAACCATTAGCCTCAATTCCCAAGAATTTATCCATCCCAACTCCAAAAGATACTTTGGTAAATGGTCAGGGAAACTCCTCGATTCCCTAAACCTCAACCAATTCCATGCAATCCCCTTCCATCCATCAAGCATCTAGAGAAGGAAATGCTAAGTTAGGCCTGGGTACAATATCATTGAATATATGAAGAAGGTGCAGGTTAATATATCATTGTACAAGCTCGCCAAGATGGCTAGCCAACGTGAGTTAATTATTAAAACTTTCACTACCTCATCCTCCACCAATAGGTCCACCTTATCCTCGAAAGTTAGCTCAAAAGACCAGTCCCAGACCTCGATTAAACACCAATCCATTGTTAATGCTGAAAATGAAAATTTGAGAGGCTCAGCCTCGCTATTCCTCCTAATTCTTTAGATATTTAACTACAACATGCACAAAAATATTGTTGATTCTAATGCATCAACTAACATGATGCCTTTATTAGTTTGTAAAAATCTAAACATTTAGAATGAGAAGACGAATTTCAAAATCATTCAGATAGATAGATCTCAAGTTCTTGTGGTGGGATAATTAAACAAAGTGATAATTAGGGTATCCTCTAATTCTTGGGTGCATCATTTCATTAACATAGCGGTGTTTGATATCCCAGAATCGTATGGTTTGTTTCTTAGTAGAGACTGGTCGAGTAAGCTCCAGGGATATTTTGCAACTGACCAGTCCCACTTATGGCTGCATTATAAAGGTAAGAACAACCATATTAGAGTCAATAACAAGCCCTACATGAAGCATACAGTCACTAATCTAGAAGCCCCAAATGAGCCAACTATTTTCTCTCCAGAAGAGTTGGGAATGAGTTTTTTGGAAACAAGTATTTCATGTTATGAAGTCCTCCCATTGTCTATTCCACCTGACATACAGCTAGAACTCCTTCCTTGTCTTCCAACTTATACTAATGAACCATTTGTTATAAATAAAAATAATTTTAACATAGATGTAACAAAGAATGAAATTTGGAATTTATATTATGATGTGTGTAGGAATCATGATGGAGTTGGTGCCAGTTGTATCCTTATGGACCCCCCAAAAAACATTTTTTTTTATTTCTTGTAGGTTGGAATTTAAGTGCACTAATAACACTGTAGAGTATGAGGCATTGATCCTTGGGCTCAAAAAGGTTATTGACCTAAAACTTGAATGTTTAAAGGTGATTATTGATTCTAAAATTATCACAAGGCAGGTACAAAATACTATTCATTGTTATCACCACATCTAAAAAACTATCTGCAGGAGGTATGGTGCTTAATTTCTTCTTTTAAATATTTCAATATTAATTATGTTCCTAGGGTAAATAATTTTTCTACTAACACTTTAGCTAATGCCACAGCTAGGTTTACATGTTTAAGAGATGATTTTTATATTGAGTTTGTTTATAATATTGTTGCCCCATATGATGTAACTAATCTACGTGTTTTCAATGAAAATCAACATATATTTGATTTAATGGCTAATGCTGAGGTGTTCAACGATACGATGATAGATGAGGAAGAGAATGGTAGAGCCTTACAAGGATAAGTATATGATTGCAAGGGAAATCCCATGCCCAAAGGTGTTGTTAAGCTGGAGAAGTTATTCGTTCTACATAACCATTTCTGGGGTCCCACAAATACTAAGACTCAAAGTTCCACACTCTCTCATGAAAAAATCAATCTTAGAACTAAAATTAACCCAAGTTTTATTAATATGGGTGTCAGGTTTTCACCTGATGAGAGGAAAACATTTTTCATCTTATTCAGAAAGTATTTGGATGTGTTTTCCTAGACGCGTGATGAACTTAAGATGTATGACACCGAGATCATATAGCATGTAATACCGATAAAGGAAGGGGTCAAACCGTTCTAGCAAAAACTAAGGAGTTGAAGGATGTGTTGGATGTACACATCATTTTCGAAGTCAGGCATTACACTTGGGTCTCAAATCAGTCCATGTATAGAAGAAGTCAAGTGAAAGTCGGTTATGTGTTGACTTTCAAAATCTAAACCAAGCTTCAAATAAAGACAACTATCTGGTCCCCTCTATGGAATAGATTATTTAGATAGTATCTGGTTCTAAAATGTTCTCCTTGCTCGATGGCTTCTCTGGGTACAACCAGGTGTTGGTTAATGAACCAGATCATTTAAAGGTAACTTTCAGGATGAAGTTGGGAACATTTTCAATTCGTAACATGCGCTTTGACCTTATCAATGTCGGATCAACATTCCAGAGGGTGATGGACATCACCTTCAGAGGACTAATGTGTCAAATCATAGTTGTGTCTGTGTATGATTCCATGGTGATTTCAAAGAAAAGATGAGATCACCTCCACCATCTGAAGAAGATATTTGACCGTTGCTGGAAGTATGTGATTTCACTAAATCCCAAGAAGAGCATATTTGCAATATTAGAAGGCAACCTCCCTAGGCATATAATAACCAAAGATGAAATTATTTTTGATCCTGAATGCATAAAAGCTATCACACATATCTCGCTCCCTAGTAGCAAGAAAGGTATTCAGTCTTTCCTCGGTAAAATCGACTTCCTCCCAAAGTTTATTTCCTATTTTTCTCAAATCTTTAAGCCCTTGCAAAATATGATAAATAAGGATGCAGGATTTAAATTGAATAAAGAAGAGAAGGAATAATTTGACCATATCAATAAATCCATCATAGAATCCCCTTCTCTATACAACCCAGACTTAGACAAATATTTAATTCTGTGCACTTCGCCTCAAACTCATCCCTAGCCATGGTGCTTACTCAAAAAGATGGTAACACTTATGAGAAATATATATCCTTCATGAGAATAGGATTACAATTTTAAGAGCTTCACAACCGAGACATGGATAAATAGGCACACACGGTCTACAAAGTGGTTAAACATTTACGACCCCACATTCTAAAGAACTATGTAACAATGTTCATCCCCAGTCTTGTTGTTAGGTCATCGTTCATCCAACAAGAGTTGGGTGAATGAAGAGCTAACTAGATGACTTTCCTCTAGGAATATGACTTGGAGTTTGAGCTGGCTCACACAGTTAAAGGGTATGGATTATGTAAATTGGGTGATAAATTTGTAGATCAACAAAATCAAGAATTAGAAGGATGGGACCATGAGATCGAGATGTGCCAAAATGAGCTCAAAATGGCACAGGAATATGCATATTGGTATGGCGATATGAAAGAAAATTTAAGGTAAGGGACCTTGCCTCCTACCATGCCCGCGAGACAAAAATGAGCTGTGAGGTTTAAGTTGTAAATTTGTTTATGCAAACACCACAATGATGTATTTCTCAAGCACTTGGAATCTGATGAAGCCCAACGGGTGTTGAAGGAGTTGCATGATGGGCCAACAGGAGGCCACAATGTTGGAGATACCACAACGTATAAAATTAAGAGAGGTAGTTTCTAATGGCCCACCTTGTTCAAGGATGATCATGCATACATTCATAAATTCTCAATATGCCAAAAGTGTGATGGAAGACAATCTCGGTGTTAGGTCCCTATATTACTAGTTTAACCCCTTATTGTTATTAGTACAACCCCCTTATTATATTGTTGTACCCATGTAGTCCCCATATTATTATTATTGTGCCCCATAGAAGCCCACTATTTTTATTATTGTGCCCTTACATTATTATTCTTATGTTAGCTCTGATTATATTATCACCCCTTAGACTCTTATACATAGAAAGGAGGTCTTGTCATTTGTATCATCGAAGAATTGTTCATTTGTGTAATCTAAAGGAGGTTTCCCCCTCGAAGAGGCTTATTTCTAAGGCATTGATGTATCTTTTCTATCTTTCTGTGAGCTGGTTTCATAACATTTGGTATCAGAGCTTTGGATTCTAGGGTTTCGATGCTCCAAATTGGTCATCATGGAATTGTCACTATAACGTTTTCACTACACATTTTCATAAGCTGAAACAAAACCCATTTGAGAAGAAATCAGTATGAACCTCGGGTTCGAATTTAGATCTTGTCTCACTATATTTTTGGAGATATGATCTGAGGAAGTTAGGGTTTTTTCAAACTCTATAATTTCATCTCAAATAGGTCATCATGGAATTTTCACTATAATTTGTTTTCTATGAAGGTTTAGACTTTGAAATTAAACCCTGTTTGGGTCAAAATCATCGGGAAGCTCGGGCCCGAATTTTAGATCTTTTTTCACTATATTTTCATAGATATAGTCCAAGACATTGAGGGTTTTTGTAGGCTCCTGAATTACATCTCAAACATGTGACCTGGGGAACATCGTCATAACTATATCTCTGAGCATCAGATTGAAATTTTGTAAGAAGTTTAAAAATAGCACGAACTTTAGTTTTCGGTGTATATTTTTCAGATCCAAAGGTCAAAACAGTGACACGTGGAACTTCGTACAAGTTCTCTCTTCTGAAAAGGTATATAATCAGGTCATATTGGGAGATTGTGCATAACTCTTTCTCGTAGAATCCAATTTCGATAAGACTGGTGGCATTGAAAAGAGGACGCGGAGGGCTACCACAGGTCATGATTTTAGAACTCGAAGATCCTAAATTATAGAATTACAGTTGTTTCAAGATCAAGCTCCTAAAATCAAGAAAAGGCGATATGAGGAAGTTTGATGGCAAGGATCTGGTATATTGGATACTACAGATGGAGCAATATTTTGATCTACATGAGGTGCAATTGTTACAAAAGGTAGGTATTGCATCTTCATATTTTGAACTGGATCAATTTTTATGGTATAAAGGGCTTTGTTCTCGTAAACCACTTGTTACGTGGTCAATTTTCATGGAGGAAATGATAACACATTATGAGGATACAAAGAGAAACACCTTCTTTAGCCAATTGAAAAATCTCAAACAAAAGTGCTCAATGGAAGAACACATTGAGGGATTTCCAAAATTGAATATAAGGGAAAATTATATTCCAGAGAAGAAGAGGATTGATGTCTCCATAGGGACTTTAAACGATAACATTCAAGATGAGGTTAGTCTTTGGGAACCTGAATCACTAAAGAAGGCATTCAGGTTGGCAAGAAAAGTGGAAAGAAAAATTATGGCAACAAGGAATTCTACGCCTCACAACCATAAAGATGAAAGTGTTGTTTCACCTATCCTTCCACAACCTACACAGTTGAGACCAAAACAATTGGAAGGAAAAAGAGAAAAAGGACTTTCTTACAATTGTGATAACAAATATATTAAAAGTCATAAGTGTGCTGAGAAGAAATTATTTTACATTGATTGTGAAGAGGAGGATGAAAAGGATCAAGAAACATCAAAATAAGAGGATATACACCAGGAACCAACCCCAGAGAAAGAAGAAATGAATCCAACCATATCTTGTAAATCATTGGAAAGAATTACCACTCCTCAAACTCTCAAGATAGAAGGATATATCAAGAAGAAAAAGGTTCAAGAAGTGAAAGATGACATCGAGAAAGAAGAAATGAATCTGACCATATCTTGTAATGCATTGGCCAGAATTACCATTTCTCAAACTATCAAGATAGAAGGACATATCAAGAAGAAAAATGTTCAAGAAGTGAAAGATCACATCAAGCATCAAGAAATGAATCCAAACATATATTGTAATTCATTGGAAGAAATTACCACTCCTCAAACTCTCAAGATAGAATGACATATCAAGAAGAAAAAGATTCAAGCAATGAAAGATCACATTGAGCATCAAGAAAAAGTTCTCCAACTTTTAAAGGATAAAGCCACTTTGGAATAGAATCTTATGAAACAATAGGCAGATCAACATTGCAGTGAATTTTTTTTTTAATGTAGGCGATCAGGTATTTTTACGGCTACATGTCAAGCAAGCTATCTATGAGAAGGAAATGTTGACAATACTACATGCACTTATCAAATGGGGACCTTTCCTAATGGGAAGACACTTCAAGGTAAAAATGGATCATGATAGTCGTAAATACTTTTTAGAACAAAGATTATCTTTAGAAGAACAGAAAAAATGGGTCACAAATATGTTGGGTTATGACTTTGAAATCATCTACAAAAAAGGGAATAAAAATGTTGTTGCAAATGCACTCTCAAGAAAGGATGAGGATGTGGAAGCATTGTTTTGTGTTATTCCTATTATCCAACCAGATTGGATAAACGAAGCAAGAGATGAATGGATGAAGGAAGAAGAAGTGTGGCCACTCATTCAAAAGTTGCAGAAGATCCTAATTCAAACAATATTGCCAGAACTTGACGAGGAAGGAAAATTCATATTGGAACCTCGAGCAGTCACAAAAACAAGAACCCGACAACTACGAAATCAATAAATTTCAGAGTATCTCATCAAGTGGAAGAACTTACCCACTGAAGATTCCTCATGGGAGGACAAGAATTTTATACAGAAGCATTGAGAACTGCTCAAGTGTTTAGGACAACACTTTTTGAAGGAGAGGGGCATCTTAGGTCCCTAAACTACTAGTGTAACCCCTTATTGTTATTAGTACAACCCCCTTATTATATTGTTGTGCCCATGTAGTCCCCATATTGTTATTATTGTGCCCCATAGAAGCCCACTATTGTTATTATTGTGCCCTTACATTATTATTGTTATGTTGGCTCTGATTATATTATGACCCCTTAGACTTCTATATATAGAAAGGAGGTGTTGTCGTTTGTATAATCCAAGAATTGTTCATTTGTGTAATGTAAAGGAGGTTCCCCCCTCGAAGAGGCCTATTTATAAGGCATTGATCCATCTTTTCTATCTGTTAGACTCCGTCTCCTCAAATCTTCTGTAAATACGCTGCCATGCTATCAATGTACTTCTCAGAGATCTCCTTCCACAACCAGGACAATTTCTGAGCGATAACAACAGCATTAATATTTGTATTTTTCCGGAGGTATGTTCCTCACTAAGCAAATAGGCTGGAGAAAAAAAATGTAATTGGAAGACAAAGCAAGGGTGCATCAGAATTGGAGACCTGGATAGTAAATTTAAATATTTCCTTAAGGAATATTCAGAAATTACCACAGTGGGAACTGTTGTTAGTCGTCTGATACGAACTGCTCAAAAATTTCCAAGTCTTGCAGAGGCTCAATCCCACCAAACTCATCCCTCTCTTTTAAACATTTCTTGGTTATTCTAACCAGAATAGTGCCAGTGTTGAAATCTATGATGAGAGCCAATGTAAAGTGAAGGAGAAGAGAGGCATTATCAATTTTTGACAGCCATGGAAATCCCACTGTCGAGGTCGATATTTATCTTTCTGATGGTTATCTTTCCAGAGCTGTTGTTCCAAGTGGTGCTTCCACTGGTGTGTATGAAGCACTGGATCTTTGTGGTGGAGGGAAGACCTACATGGGAAAGGGTGTTTCAAAGGCCGTTGAAAATGTAAATAAAATTATTGAACCAACTCTTAATGGCAAAGATCCAGTAGATCAGACTGGAAACGATAACTTCATGGTACAGGAGCTTGATGGAACTCAAAATTAATGGGGCTGGTGCAAACAAAAGCTTGGAGAAAATGCTATATTAGCTGTATCTCTTGCTGTTTGTAAAGGAGAGGCTTATGTTAAGAAGATACCTCTTTATCAGCATATTGCAAACATTGCTGGTAACAAAACTTTGGTGATGCCAGTACCTGCTTTCAATGTCATTAATGGAGGTTCACATGCAGGAAATAAACTGGCAATGCAGGAGTTTATGATTCTACCCGTTGGAGCTTCTTCATTTAAAGAGGCCATGCAGATGGGTTCATTTACCACCATCTGAAAACTGTAATTAAGAAAAAGTATGGTCAAGATGCAACAAATGTTGGAGACGAAGGAGGCTTTGCTCCAAATATTCAGGAGAATAAAGAAGGCCTCGAGTTATTGAAGATTGCCATTGAGAAAGCAGGCTATACTGGCAAGGTGGCGGTGGCATCAGGTCTTTTCACTGTCATTGCAAATGAAGAGGGTAAACCAATGTTTGCGGGATGCTTGCATTAATGCAACAATTCCCATGGGGAATTACTGTTTGAATTTCATTGACTGTGGAGATGGAACTAAAACTTTTGAAGATGATAAAAATTGGCAACTATGGTTAAATAATTCAAATAGCATAGATTGTCTACAAGGTGCTCTTTCAACGGTGTTTACATATGGCATATACTCAACAGCAGTTCCGCTGACAATAACAAATAGTGTCATCACCAAGTACATTTATTCATTGTTCTGGGGTTTTCAGCAAATCAGCACTCTGGCTGGCAATCAAGTCCCAAGTCTTTTTGTGTGGGAAGTGTTGTTTTCAATGGGAATTATTGGACTGGGCCTATTGCTCTTTGCTCTGCTTATTGGAAATATGCAAAATTTTCTCCAATCTCTTGGCCGCAGGAGATTAGAAATGCAGTTGAGACAGCGTGATGTGGAACTGTGGATGGATCGTTGTCGATTGCCAGTATCTGTGCGAAGGCGAGTGAGGCAATCTGAACGGTTCAAGTGGGCAGCAAATCGGGGCATTAGTGAAGAACAGTTGTTGGAGGATTTACCTGAGGACTTACAAAGGGAAATTCGAAGCCATCTTTGTTTAGATCTTGTCAAGAAGGTATGCATTTTTAGTGTTATGGATGATCAAGTACTGGATGTTATTTGTGAACGGTTAAGGCAGCACCTTTACATAGGTGGAAGTGAAGTTCTAAGGATAGGCTATCCTATAGATAAAATGATCTTTATTGTGCGAGGAAACTTGGAAAGCACTGGCAAAGATGGCTCAGTTAATCTTTCTGGAGGAGACATATGTGGTGAAGAATTGCTTACGTGGTGCCTCGAGCACACTCCACTACAGAATAACAGCAAGAGGTTCAGACAAACTGGCCAAAGAGCAATTTCTAGTAGAACAGTCCATGTGCAGCGGTAGTGATTTGGGTAGCAACAGCTGGCTCATGAATATGGCCCAAGAGCACTATTCAAACGGAGCCAAAATACTTTAAATTGGAACGTAGATATTCATCACAGCGGAAAACAAGATTCAATTGCCTATATTTATCTTCAGTAACGGGATTGACACCTGTAAAGGCCACCGCTTCATCAAATTCAACAGATTCGAGTAGAAGGAGTGCTATTCTATCTTCAGAAGCACTGATTGTTTCTTTTTTAGTTTTATTTATTAAATAATGATAAAACAAATCCCTTGTCTTGGGGCCGATTTGTTTTCCCCTAGCAGAGTTTATTTAATGTATCAAAAATCATTTTGGAAGTGGGGAGAGTTCTAAGCACTGGTGGAGGAGAGAGAACAGAGCTTTCATTATACAGATTTTGACAGAGATTTTAATTTAAAAATGCAGCTCTGACCCTTGAGATTCCTGTGGTATGAGATTTAACATTTGTGTCCTCTTTTGTTTCATATGTAGCATGTTATGTGTTCATGTCATTTCATGATCGTTTCCATTTGAAAAAATGAAGTGTTAAGGTAGAATTCATAATTTATATGCTCTGCCTTTAAGTTTGTTCATATTTAATGTTTTCTTCTGTTTGACAAGGATTCATCTTCTATGCCCTTGTCAGCTCCTCAACAATCTTGTCATTCCATTTAATCTCAATTTGATGTTAAACTTTCTTGCCTACCTTGCCTCAGGGGATAATCTGTGTTTTTGATTACATTTCTTTGTTCAAGCTATTCCTTTGCCCCATGCAGCCCAGAAAAACCCCATCATTTTATTAAAACCCCCTTTTTTTTTTATCAATTTGCTAGCCTAAAATCAGTAACTTTTAAAGTCATCTCAGCCCCTTTTGGAAATTTTTTTGCTGAGATAGACTGGAGAGAGCCCTCTCCTGTCCTCGTAGGGCTAGCTACAAGGCTAAGTGGTTTGATGTTGCCTTGGATTTTGCCTTCCTCAGCCTGAGGCAGATTCAAGCGCTAACACTATCTTTTTATGAGCTGGTCTCATAACACTCAGTTAACCACCCCACTCCAAACTATAGTAGTTGAAGAACCATTTCAAAAATGGGGGATAGATGTCATTAGGGAAATTGTGCCACTCTCATTGAAACAACAAAGGTACATTCTCACAGCTACCAACTATTTCATGAGGTGGGTGGAAGCCATCCTATTGCATCAAATCAATGATCAAGAGGTAATATATTTTATTATTTAGCACATCGTGACTAGGTTCGACATTCCAACCTCCCTCATTTTTTATAATTCAACTTATTTCTCGTCTTTTAGGTTATATGATTTTTCTTCAGAAAATGTTATTGTTTTGAAACATTCAACTAACTATTACCCCCAAGACAATGGCCTAACATTGTCCACCAATAAAAACCTATTCTTTATTATCAAGAAAACATTGTTTTTATACTAAAGAAATGAGCGCAATTCCCTAAACAATGCCTTGTGGGCCGAACATGTCACCCCGAAACCATCTCTTGGAACCTCCCCTTATTTCCTACTCTATAGGAAATAAGCCATTTTACCATCAAACTTGTACCTAACCTCTCTCCAATTTTCACATGAGTCATAGCACACACCTTTACCTACCATGCAAAGTCAAATCGATGCCCTTATTAAGCCAGAGGAAGAAATACAAAAGGCTATGGAGAATTCTGTCGTGCATCAAAGCTAAATCAAGAGGTGGTTTGATAAAAAATCTACAAGGAATAATGAGCTTAATGTGGGTGACTTAGTCTTCAAATGGGATGAAGCCTATGGTGACAAAGTTAAACACACCAAATTTGATGCCTTGTGGATTGGTCCCTTTCAGGTTAAGGAGAAGATTAGCCAACATCCCTTAGAAGGGAGTGTGAACCCCTCCTCATAAATGGCAGTGAACTTAAATTTTACTTCACCTAGTATCTCTCATAGCCACTTTTCCATCCTTTTACTATAGTTCCTTTTCTATTTTCTTTTCCACACGTGTCTTAGCTCTAACCCTTCTTTTAACTTTTTCAATTAGTTTCATCTTCTTTCGTTCCTTTTAATCATTGTATCTTCATCCTTTAATAAATATCCTACACTAAATAAAAGATTCTGGAATGTCATTCAAGTGAGACACCTTAGAGTCGTGGTAGCCTCTACGCCAATGGTTGAGTTGTAACTTTTTTTGTGCCCACACTTGATCACTCCTAAATTCGTGACCTAGGGAAGGTGTGAAAATCTATCTTGGTGAGAAAATCTGGTTATCCATGGCACCCTATCTTTCAACAGTAAGTCCCACTTTTGAATTGGCTATAGCTTGAATGAATTGATTCATCGTGCTGACTAGATAAGGGGAAAGGAAAACCTTAATGAGCAACATATTTTTGGAAAACAATAAAGTCTTTGAAAACCAGAAACAACCTCTTTTGCAAATAAAATAATTTTGGCTCCCTCATCAGCCCAAGAAAATAAATTTCCAATTAATAAGTGCCAATGAGAACATGAATAAAAGTTAAATAAATGGAAAATGATTGAGAAAGGATTCTTGTGCAGGGAAGTAATGCAATGACTCTACCATGGTATTGTCAAGGCTCACTGGAAGTAGAGAAACGTTTGCCATTTCTAGGGAGTGAATCAATCAGGGTATTTTCCAGGCTCACGGGTAGTGTAGTAACACCAGACACATATAGCCACAATACTAAATATATTTATGGCTCATGTCATTATCTAGACCCTTATTTCGGTTCGTCGGAAATGTCTTTGGTCTATGTGGTTAACAAGTCAAGTCAAAGTAGTAGGGAACTTATGATCAATACTAAGGGTAACCTGGAGACATCAGTGGGACCCATGATCTTGGAATGACACACTCACAAAGGTCCACTACATCCTAAATCAATGGAAAGCAAAGATACTAAGGTTCTACCATTGAATTGCCAATTGTTGTAGCCATTGTAGCTACCCTCCCAAAATTTCCACTCCTTCAAAATTTTGGGACCCATGCACCAAGTTTTTACCTTTCATTCACCTCTAAAATCTCGCCTCAACATATTGGAAGTAAGCTAAGGTTCCTTGTTCCCTCCAAAAGCCTAGTTTTATGGGACTTAAGGTTCATATTCTACCTTAGTCATTGGTCGCACTAAATAAGCTTTCATGAACTGAAAAGTCACGACCTGCGACCTCTCTTTTCTTTAACCAATTGAATTCGCAAGGTCGTGACTTAGAATTTTGTGATTGTACATTACCCTGTGACCATGTGACTACACGGCTGGTTCACCAGGTCACAACACATATTCTCACTCAGTCCCATGACCTTGCGACCCACGCGATTATGCGACCACATCCTTGGAGGTCTCTGGATCCCTAGGATGCTAAGTCACAAAAAGATAAGGACATATCCCTTGCGACCTTGCGACCTATGCAACTCAGTGATCCCCTTGGACTTCACAGGTGCGACCTTTTCTGTATATACAACTCGCTATGCTATTTCATTTTACAGTTTCGTTTGAGTGCTCAAGGAATGAATAAGATTGAAGACTTAGAGAGGTGTGTGACTCCCTCTAGGTAGGTGAAATTTCCTCTCCCCTTCAATAATTATTATTTTCCTTTTGTCTCCTTCTACCTTTCGACCCTATGCATTCCATGATGGGATGGTTTTATTCACCTTTCCATGACCATTCTATTCTCATTTCTCCCTTGAAACCCTATAGATAAGAATTTTCCCATATAAACCCCTCTTTGCCCAGGCAGCTAGTCCTACCTCTCACCCATTCATGTTTTCCCTCTCATTGACTTAGGTTTGAGATCCAATAAATCCTTAAGGCCATGTTTTGAGCTTCATCTCCTCCTCTAAGAGACCCTGGAGAACAGATCACATAAAAAAAAACCATGATAGGTAAAACAAATGTGACCAGGTGAGTGACCCAACCTCATGACCTCCCTTATCACGTGAACCAGCGACCCCACAACTCCTACAACTCTTGCGACCTATGTGACTTGCAACTGTTGCGACCTATCTACCCATGTGACCTATGCGACCTATGACTACTGTGACTTGTGACTCTTGCAACTTACCTAAATCTGCGACCTAGTTAACCTAATTCACCAAGTTACTTATTTTCCCCTCTCATTTCTTATGAACCCTATCTTGTGTGACTCAGCAACCTCTTCTGAACAGGCCTCCTCCCTAAGACTTTTCCCAGTACTTAAAAGCCTTGATTTTTTATTCACTTTTAGTTTTACATTATCCATGTCATTTCTCTCATCGTGGGATTTTTATTTTGACATGTCAGATGACATGGACACCAATTTCATCTCTATTTACTCTTTCTCTATAGAAATGGTGCCTATGTTAGTCAAGCCTTCCCGTAAGATCTCTGGGAGAAGTGTCTAGGAAATCCACCAAGGCCCACCACTTAGAATCACTGTCAGAAGAACTGTTGCTGCTTGGAGATGCCGATGAACTGCTAGAAGACCCAGATGATGTTTTTGATGTAGATGGACTGGATGACTCATCTTCAGAGGAAGGAAAATCAAGTTCATACCAATTTGGTGAAGTTGGTTGACTTTGCATTTTTCCATTTCTTTTACTTCCTTTAGTTTCTAACTTGTGAAGAAGATTTTCAAATTCTTCAGCACTCTTACTTTCAGTTTCATCAAAAATGACATCCCTGCTCACAATGAATTTTCCATTGGTCAAAAGACGATACCCTTTCTTCTTATCAGAATAGCCAATCATTGTGCATTTTAAACTTCTTGAGTCAAGCTTCGTTCGTTTTTCTTTCGGAACTAAGGCATAACACACTGACCCAAAAACTCTAAGATGTTTAACTCGAGGTTTGAAACCAAACCAAGCTTCATAAGGTGTGATTCCATCTAAAGAAGCAGTTGGAGATCTGTTTCTTAAGTAGACAGCTGTATGGATTGCTTCTGCCCAATATGTTGGACTTAACCTTTTGAAAGTTAACATGGATCTCGCCATGCCTAACAAAGTGCGATTCATTCTTTCGACTACTCTATTTTGTTGTGGAGTGTAAACATTAGTAAGATTTCGTCTGATGCCATTTTCACTGCAATAAGTTTTGAATTCATTTGAAGTGAATTCTCCCCCATTATCTGTCCTGAGAGTACCTATCTTTTCTTTGACTTCATTTTCAACAAGTTGGCGAAAAATTTTAAACTTATCAAATGCTTCTGACTTGTTCTTCAAGAAGTAAACCCAAGTCATTCTGCTGAAATCATCAATGAATAGTAAGAAATATTTGCAACCACCAAATGAAGTTTGTAGTGGACCACAAACATCACTGTGAACTAGTTGTAGCCGCCTGTTTGCACGCCATGAACTTGTTGGAAAACTTTCTCGATTTTGTTTGCCATAAATGCAAGCTTCACATTTTGCATTTTCCCTTTTGAATGTGGGAAGTCCTTTAACCATTCCTTGTTTCTAAAATTGAGAAAGACTCTCAAAATTCAAATGTCCATATCTTACATGCCATAGTCTTATAGGTGAAATACCTGTAGTCACTGCCCCTGCAAAATCAGAATGCCTTGGAATAACTGTCCCTTTCATTCGTACCAGTTTTCCATCTTCATAACCTGTCATGACTATTTTCAAGTTCTGTTTCACTAATGTCCTACTTGTCAAATCATGACTAAAGAGAGCAAATTTTTCTTGAAACTAGGTACATACCATACATTGGAAATCATTTTTTCTCCAATACCAGGGAGAAAAACTTTTACTACTCCTTTTCCAAAAGGAGTATGTTTTGTATCATCAGCAAGAAAAATGGAATTAAGTTGGAAATCTTGAAAATTCCAGAAAAAATCACGTCGACAAGTCATGTGTTGCGTTGCCCCGGAATCCAAGATCGAGGCATCTTCATAGTCACTTCTAAGATGGGATGAAATTTGTGTTGCTGGTGAGGAAGTAAAAACATATTCTGAGTTATCTTCATCTTGATCATTTGCAAATTGTGCTGAATGCTACTGAAACTTGGGAATTTTATTAAGTTATGTTCGACAATCTTCAGCATAATGGCCAACTTTGTTACATCTTCGACACACAATTTGACTTAAGTCTCTTCCTCTTCCTGAAGATTGTCCTCTGCCTCTGCTTTGACCTCTATTTTGAGATTTTCCTCTACCTTGATTATTATATCCTTGTCCTTGAAAATTGCCTCTTCCTTGGTTGTTTCCTCTACCTTGAAAATTATTTCTTCCTCCTCTGTTAAAATTGTTGCCTCTGCTTTGGCTTTGGCCTCGATTATGTGCTGCTTGATTCTGATTCCATTTGCCTCTGCCTCGAGAACTATCAGCTGATGACTTACTAGTGCTAGCCTCTGTGAGAAAAACTTCTTCACCAACTTTCTTCTTCTTCCCAAAAGTTTTATCATGTTGAGTTAACATTTCACAAAGTTCATCAAACTTTAATTTCTCTAATTTCCCAGTTACTTGTAGAGTCTCCAAAAAATGCGTATAGGAAGAAGGAAGCCCAGCAATTACAATTGTGACCATAAAGCTATCATCAATTGTGGGAAAACCAGCATTAATAATTTATTGCCTGATATTCTTAAGTCTTGAGATATATTCAAGAACGTCACCGCCTTCAGTTAATTTTTGTTGCAACAATTTTAATTGTAGATCGACTTTCTTTGATTCGGGCTGAGTATCAAAGAGGTCTTTAAAAGTTTTCAAAGCAGTCCATGCATCTAAAGCATTTTCTATATGCACATACATTTCATCATTCACAGACGATTTAATAAGAGCTAAGGCTTTAGCATTCTTGATTTCCCATTTTGCTAGTGCAGCTGCATCTATGGGTTTATTCGGCTTAACATCTCCATCACATATTCCCTGCCATAATACATTGTATTTTCGATGAGTCGATGCCATGTTTTATAAGATTTGGTGCCTTCAAGTTTGTCGGAATCAGAAAACAAATTAATCAACTTAGACATTTTTGCGTTGAAGCGTCGCACCTAGAATCATAACAGAAATGACAAGATAGTCAACACAACACAGCACGCAAAAACAACACGATCTATTGGGGCTTGGCCTTGACCCTCGAATAGTCGTCAAAACAGGAGAAAATTGACTGAGCTTTGCACTTGGCTCTAGTCAATAACTCAAATTTTTACAGGGCAACTTTCAAAATTTGACTTTTTACAATGGTGCTTTTGCACAATATGGTAAAAAAGAAATTACCCCCCCCCCCCCCCCCCCTCAAAGTAAAATTACTTTGAGTTACAATGTGATGATACCAAAGAACTTCTTAAAAACAAATTGCCCAACACACCTTATCTCTCCAATTTACAAATTACAAATAAAACTCCTTATTACTCCAAAAATTACACAACACCTTATTATTCCACAAACAATAAATTCCCAAAATTAAAAAAATCACCAAATCTCCCCAAAAATATAATATTCCTTATCTCTCCAAAAAAAATTACAAACAACCCAAAAATCTTATCACTCCATTAATGTTACAAAATTAAAAAATATTTCTTATTGCTGGCATGCTAGCGTGTTGCTAGTAGGTTGGCTCACACTGGCTTGACTGGTAGCGTGGAGTATGATTTCTTCTTGTTGAAATGACAATTTCAATTGCTGCATTCATCAACTTATAATTCTCTGCTATCCATGAAAACACCAGATTTGACAAATCTATTCATCAAAGATCACAACAGAAATGTAAGATCTAGAAACTACGTGATGAATTTTCTAAGAGAAATTCAAATTATTTTTGCTGCTGTGGGGAGAGAAACCGTTGTTCGATGCACCATAGATAATAGAAAACGCCTTGGGGACAGAACAAAAAATGAATAAATGCCTTATAGAAAATGGGTTCTCCGATTCAACCTCTCTCTTGATATCGCTGAAAATTTCACAAATTATTTAATTTCTACACTTGAATCTGGATCCAAAACCCATCAAAAAACATGGTTAATATATTTTATTGCAGAGTACGGTTGTGACAAACAAACTACCCCGTGCAACATAACTTTGAAAGTCGCTTGGGAGAAAAATCCTGCTCTCAGACGCCAATGCCATGGTTTAAAAATACTGTGGCCTAGAGAGAAACTTACACACGCAACATTCCAGAGATCCTTCAGCGCCAACTTCTATCTGGGCTGCAACGAACGCCTACTGTTAGCTCTTTCAATTGCAGAGTGACAACATTTTCAAATTTGACGGAAAAAATAATACAATGCTGCTGGGCTACATTACAAATTCAATCACAAATTTTTGAAATATTCATAGAATTTGGCATCGGCATAAATATGCTCACACCAAATATCGGCTTGCCCTCAAACAGTCATAGATGTGAATGGCCTTTTTCCTCATCAAATCACCCAATAAATTTTATAAATCAGTGGTTACTCCATGAATCAGAAGATTATATAATCTAAATCCCTGAAAATAAAACTTCCAGTTAGTCAGCTTTCGGCAAGTTTCATGATGGAATTCTAGAACCTTGTGGCCAACCTCCAGTGAGCTAGATATGCCATAGTCGCCAATCTGCTACACGCTCCAAGGAACAACAAGCGCAACACTTTCCCTGCGTTGGATTTGTGTTATACCATCAATAGAGAATTTAATGTCTCCAGGACCAAGTCTTCTCCAGACTGGAATTCCTCACAGCAATTGGAGTCAAATGGTGGCAACAATGATTCTTACCATTGATTTTCAGATTTAAAAAAATCTAAAATTATTAAAATAATAAAATTTCTTCTCTTTTGAACAAAAACTTGATAAATTTCATACCAAACATTCGCTGAAAAATTCAATGGAGTTTTCCACAAACTTGTAGCGCTGGAATCTCCTCCTCACAACAGCTGCAACATTACTGGAGCTCTGATACCACAATAATGGCAGAAGTGTCCTCAGACACATAATTTTATTAATCAGAAAAAATAATTACATAATTGATTTTGCAAGAGTTTACACCCGAACAAAACAAACACTCTTGCAATGAGCTATATATAAGCTCCATGTCCTAACTACCTCTAATTATGGATCACTTATTAAATAACAAGTGTCTGTTTACAATAAATGCTATTCAAACCAACTAGCTAACTAATCTCCTAAAATAGAGCCTAAGATACGACACATTTGGAGAGTCATATCTAGTTACAACAATATGCTAATTCTAAAAGTCTCCATTAAATAATTAAACATTCTAGAATAATAATTATTAATTTAATATCTTAAATTAATAATTATTTTATTCTAATTTTATAACCTATGATAAAATTGTATTTTTGGATCATCTAACATATAGGTACACTACTTGCAACATCAATAAGACTACCAAACTCTCCTGTTTTGACATATATGCATAATTTTCTATGTAGGATATTCCCAAGGACTAAGAAGACTATTGGGTGTGTGTTATATTATTTCCATGACCATCCCCACAAGCAAAGCTAGGGGGAGATTAGATTCCCCTTCGCTGCACTAGGCAACGCAGAGGGGTCATAGGGTGAGTGGTAGCCCCCCCTGTCAGGGGGTTTGATAGGGGCAATAGCCTCACTCTATGGAGTCTAAGGTAGGACGTCAGAAATATTTTATGGGGATATTAGGTGGTCGAACCTAACTATGGAGTTTTGCATGGGTTTCGCACATGTTTTTGGGCATGATGGCTTTCTTCCCATGGATTGGGGCTATATATATATATATATATATATATATATATATATATATATATATATATATGTTGTAACATTGAAAGAAATATAATGAAAAATAAATATGGTAGTCCCGGTTTTGGGATCTAGGGGAAAATGTTTGTGTATATTTGTTTTATGTTTTATGCTCTCACGGTTGTTTATTTTGTGTTCTTAAGAATTCATTTACAGGTAATTTTTGTAAAGGGTAAAAACTTACATTTGGCATCAAAGTAGTTCCACCTTCAAGGGGATGCCTTTGCTGCTAAGGATTTTTTCTCGGGCCTGTGGCAGACCCTATGTAGTGGGAGATCTGAAGGATCAATTATTGCGGTGAAAGAAGATGGCGAACAGTGGAAATATAGAGATCAATAAATTTAATGGTCATAGTTTTGAGTTGCAGAAACTCAATATGGAGGATCTGCGGGTGGATAAAGATCAATGGATCGCAGTAGATCTGGGTACTAAACTAATGAAAATGTCAGATGAATAATGGGGAAAGTTTGATCGGAAAGAAAAAATCACAATACGATTATGTATCTCAGATTTAGTATTGTTGAATGTATCAAGGGAACCTACAGTGAAGGCTTTGTGGGAAAAGTTAAGGACTTTGTACCAATCTAAGTCTCTGGTGAAGAAATTGTTCCTACAGAAAAAGTTGTATAACCTAAGGATGAAGGATGGAGACTTAGTGATAGAGAATATGAAAGCCTTTAATATTGTGGTATGTCAGTTGATATTTGTTGATATTAAAATTTTAGATGAAGATAAGTGCATCAGTTTGCTATTTTCTCTACCGAATTCGTGGGATAGTCTAGTTGATGCAATAGCTAGCAATACAACTACCTTGAAGTTTGGTGAAATAGTCTCATCTTTGTTGTCAAAGGAGATGAGATGCAAAAATATGGAGGGCCATAATGGATATGCATTGTCTATACGAAGATGGTAGAAAAACGGAAACAAAAATAAGTGCTCAAGTGGGAGATCTAAATCTAGAGGGAGATCTTAATCTCCAAAAAAACTTGTAAAGGTGTGTTGGAAGTGCGGATAGGAAGGACACTTCAAAAATGATTTCATATATAAAGCTCCTAGGAAAGGAAGAGGATCTATTGATGTTTCTTCTACAGAGGCAAACACAACCTCAGATGAAGGTGGGGATGTGTACTTGGATTCTTCCTTAAGTACACATATAGATCATGAGGCATGGTTGATTGACTCAGGTGCATCCTTTCACTTCACTACCCACAGGGAGTGGTTCTGCGATTATGAGAAATATGATAGTAGTGATATATTCTTAGGGGACGATAATAATTCTAGAATCGTTAGACATGGAAAATTCAATTTGAAGTTACAAGGTGGAAGGATTAGAACACTTCCAGGTGTCCTGCATATTCCTGCTTTGACTAGAAATCTGATTTCTATAAGCAATATGGATGATGCAGGTGTAAAAAACATGTTCGAGAAAGATACCTACAAGATGGTTCAAGGAGAACTGGTATTGATGTGGGGAGTTCGGATTGGAACTATGTACAAGCTTCTAGGTAGCATGTCATTAATGGGTTCAACAGTTTTGTGGTTCCTGAAAGTGGAGCAGAAAATCTAGTGGTCTCTGGATACAAGATTGTGCTATGGCATCAAAGGCTTGGACATATTGGGGAGAAGGGCCTCTAGATACTTCATGGTAATGGTATGGTAGAAGGTGTGTCTAGTTTTACTCTATATTTTGAGTTATGTGAACATTGTGTATATGGGACGCAAAATCTGGTGAGTTTCCCCTCTGGTGCTAAGAGGGCGAAAGGGCTATTAGATCTTGTGCATAGTGATGTGCATGGACATGTGTCGGTTCCATCACTAGGTAAGTCTGTGTACTGTGTATTATTTATAGATGATTTGTCAAAGGAATACATGGATATATTTCCTTAGGAAGAAATTTGAAGTCCTTGATAGGTTTAAATAATTAAGGCTCTGGTGGAAAACTAGATAGAGAAGAAGATAAAGGTGTTGAGGACAAATAATGGTGGACAGTATTACAAGAATGAATTGGAAGAGTTTTGTAAGACGTGTGGTATAGCAGGACAAAAGACTACTCCATACACACCTCAAAAAAAAGGATTTGCAGAAAGAATGAATAGGATATTGATGGAAAGGGCAAGAAGCATGCTCAATGGTGTCAGGTTAGGATAAGAATTCTGGGTAGAGGCGATGGAGACTGCATGTTATCTGGTTAATAGATCACCTTCATCGGTGTTGGAGTATAAGCCTCCACAAGAGGTTGGACTGTTAAGAAACTCTCTCTTTCACATGCGAGGGTATTTGGCTGTGATGCATATGTACATGTTCCAAAGGAGAAAAGAACCAATTTGGATAGTAAATTTGAAAGGTGCATCTTTATCAGGTATAAGGATGGTTTAAAAGGTTATAAGATTTTGAATCCAGAAACAAGGAAGATGTGTACAACTGAAATGTGGTGTTTAGTTAGGTGAAAGATGTTATTAAACATGAAGTCGTACCAAAAGAACTTGAGAAGATAGAGTTTGAGCTAAATTAGGAAGAACCAAACTATATGACAAAGGAGGAATCATAAGATGAAGAGCCATAAACTCCAATTGTGAGAAGATTAGTTTGAGAAATAAGGCAGCTAGAAAGGTATAGTCCATATGCTTTCTATTCAATTGTTTCTTTATCTATTACTGACGAATATACCAGAATTATCAAGGAAGCAGTAGATTTAGAGGATGGAAAACTGTGGAAAGAGGCCATGGTTGATGAAATGACATCTTTGCACAAAAACGAGGCTTGGGATCTTGTGGAGATGTCGACTAGAAGGAAACCCATTGATAGCAAATGGGCGTTTAAGAAGAATATGAATGTAGAAGGAAAGGTGGAGAAATAAAAAGTTCAATTGCTTGCAAAAGGTTATTCCCAGGTGAGTACTATGAAGTTTTCTTAATGTAAAGAAACAATGACCGTTGTAGGGATGGATCAATGACTAAGCTCTCTTGTGACCCCCTGTGCAAAAAATAAAACAACAAGTAGGAGAATGTTGGGTGTGTGTTATATTCTTTCCACAACTAGCTCCATGTGTGAAGCCAAGGGGTTAGAGGGGGGTGGTTAGTCACAACTGAGGGTAATGTGGGGGCAGCAGCACCCCCCTGTCAGGGGGTTTAAGGGGGGTGGTAGCCCTCCTCTATGAGGTCTGGGGTAGTGCCCCAATTTTGTTTTGTACGCTATATGATGTGGTCGGACCTACCTATGGTTTTTTGCATGCATTTTGGACATGGTTTTGGGCATGATGGTTTTCTTCCAATGGTATCTTATATATCCAGTCAAGGGAACTACAATTATGTTCTAATACATTGTTAATAGAATAAGGTATATGAATGCTTCAAAATGTATATATATGTAGTGTAACATTGAAAGGAATATAATGACAAATAAATCTGGTAGTCCCGATTTTGGGATCCAGGGGAAAATATCTGTGTATATTTGTTTTATGTTTTATTCCCTTGCCATTGTTTATTTTCTGTTTTTAAGAATTCATTGTAGGTAATTTCTGTACAGGGTTAAAACCTACAAATACTTCGAGGTATATCTCAACGTCAAGAAGTATAGGCTCCACAAGGTGGCCTCACATCATCATGTCTTTCCATGCATAAAGACCATCAACTGGATTATACAAAACACTGACATAGATCGATGGGTAGTAAGGAACCATATAGGTGAAGCCTTTGCAACCATCTCTTTAGCAGACCTTGCTGCTTATTAGAGGTGTCCAGGTAAGGAAGAAATATTTAATACCAAATGGTTGTTAGATTTCTTGGTTCCAACGAAAGACATTTTAATGTCTTGGTGGCAAGACCCTTCTATGTTTGGGGTGAAAAATGATCAAGTGTATAAGACGGAAGGCCTAAAGAAATTTTACCATCTAATTGCTTCAATGATGAATCAATTGTATGGGATGCTCGAAATTGATACATTTCTCGATACATGGGTCCCTATCGTGTACGTTGTCGCTAGCAGTGACATAATCTTCAACAGGGCTAGCATCCCCTCCTCCACATTGAAGCCAAACGTACATGAAACAAAGTATCTTGAGGCGTACCAAGCATCATAATTATACATGGCCTCATACCCATTAGATGCAGTATGTGCGAGATGTCATTTTGATAATTCGAGTTATAACTAGACAACAACTATGGTAGAAGCCATACACCAGCATTATAAGATCTTTTGGGATCCATGTTATAAAAGTGTGCATCGGTCCACCTCTAAGACATTCATTACCCTTTTGTACCAGCTTCTCTTTGGAGAATATCCTCCTTGCATGTTGAAGAGAGCTATGGATACTATTACCAAAGTAGTGAATTGGTTTGCCATCTAGGGGGCACATTCATTAGGGTCTTCAACTAATACAAACCTCCTCACGCACTTCCGAGGTTCGCCATAAACAAATTACTACTAAGGGAAGTGAATTACTAGATGACTACATGGTTTTCAAAGATGTTCAGTAAGGGGAAGAAAAAGCCTTGGCCTACCTTCCCTCTCACCGTTGGAGCATATATGATTGAAAACTTTAAGAAATTTGAGGTAGAAGCCGAGGAAATGAAGGTATTTCATTTTTTGACTCTATGTCACCATACATATGACCCAGAAAGGATGGTAGCCACAGATTGTAAGAAGGATAATTTTAACTAGTCATATCCACATACCAAGCAAAGTCACAAATTGGGACAATGCGTCGAAAGAATTTACTCCAAGCGAGAAACAAGAAAGGGAGAGGAGAAGGCTAAGAATTCCAAAGAGAACATAAGCATAGAAGCCAGGTATGCCTTTCTCAAGAGAAAAAGTGAGTGAAAAAAGGCAAGTGGGAAACTTAAAAGTCATAAAAGTGAATTACCAGAAGACCCTTCAAGCGAGTAGGAGGAAGAAGAATATCGTGAAACTCAGGAAGAAAGAAATGCAAAACTAGCCAGTGAAAATCAAGATTTGAAAAGGAAAATAGAATAATATTTGAGGAACTCACAAAGATCTAGTGATTAGCAACCTAAGGATTTTCAAGAGGCGTAGCTTGAAGAAGAAAGGAGGAAGAAACAACAAGAGGGAAAATGACTGAAAGGGAGGAAGAGGAGTGACGCGAACAAGAAGAAAAGGAAAAGGATATGTGATAGTAAGAAGAGATGGAAAGGAAGAAGCAATAAGAAGAAGAACTCAAGAGGAGGTGGGAGCAGGAAGAGCAGGAAAAAAGGAGGATAGAAGAGGAACAAAGGAGAAAGACAAAGGAGGAAAAGAGGAAACATGAAGAACAAGAGTTGAAGAAAATATATGAGGAGATTGATGAGAAAAACAAGTAAGACCTCCAATAGCAACAACAACACCAAGATTCTGACACATAGGCTAAAATTCCTCCATTAGATGTTCCTCAATCCACCCCTGTTACCATAGGGCACTTACCTCTTAAGGAATTTGGAATTCCTGATGAACAAGAAGAGGAGGTATTGGAACTCACAAGACTTACTTTTGATCAATTCAATCATGCAGGAAAGAAGAAATTATTATGCGAAGAATCCTGCAGAACCCCTATCCATGACCAGAGAGAAAGACATTTTCCTAGATACTACAATAAATCTCGAGATTATTTTTTTGCTAGAACTGCCATTGTAGTTGTGGCTGAGCTAAATGTTGGAAGAGTGAGCAAGAAAATCATGAAACTATAGGGAAAGCTCTACACATCTAACCAAAGAGTTGTCAAGGCAGAAGAAGATATGAAAATAATCGGAGAATAAATTGAATTCCTACGCGTATCTCACTTAAGCACAAAAGGACAACATGCATAAATCAAGGAAGAAGTTGAGATCTTGAGAGAATACATGGTATTGGCTTATGAGGAGATTTTGAATTTGCATCACACTGTGTTCCCTATCCTAGCCATACAACCCAACACAAAGGAAAAGTATGCCATCCTAAAAAACATTGTCACAGATCTCAACAATATTCATGAGTGGAAAAATAAGTATCTAGAAGCACCAATAGTTCTCCCTAAGGAGGATTGGATAACCCTCCAGAATGAAAAGTTACAGATACACATTAGGAGCCAATCCTGAGGGATAAGTTGGCTAGGTCTGTTGATAGGGTTCTTTCCTCTTATAGACATATATTTAGTGGGTTGGAGTCTGTGATTGAAGTTCATGGGGTTCCTTCCATCAGAGCACTTGGATAAAGAAGCAGTAGAAAATCCTACGGGAGATTCCATCATTTCTCAACCCTTTTAGGCATGATTCAAGCACAGGATATTTGCAGGTCACAAAGGAAATCATTACATGGTATGTGGTGGAGTTGGCGAGAATGTACACAAAGCTGGTAACTCTATCCAATCAAATATAAGTTAAGAGGAAGCACTCTCATTCCATATTCCCTTGAATGCATCCACGAACATTATGAAGAGAAGCCAAAGGTAGCTACAATATCTGGTGATTACAAGCTTTAGTGCACCTACCTCGTGGAGCAATTGCACATAAATGTCCCAGATTTGTCTATTACTAAATTGATAGAGTAGAATATTTTTTTTTTGTTGTGAATGGAAAGGTAGGATAGAGTAGAACAAAGTAGGAATTCAAAAGTTAATGAGGAAGTCCAAGAGTCACGAGTAGACCTAAAGTCACCCTCCTTTCTATAAATTTTCCCTCATGAGACATTGTAAAGGATTTTTATCTTTGGACTTATTACGGTGTATATTTTTTTGAGAACTTATGATATTTTAGTGAATGAAAGGAGTAATGGTATATTTCCACAGTTGAATTTGATGAAGACCTTGTATGTTGGTGCCATGAATATTATTAACTTAATGAATTGAAAGTTCCTATGATATTTGGTCTACTGTCTCCTCATGTGTCTTTTGGTATTGTGGGATTTCCTTTGCAACACAAGAATGGTATATGATATGCTGACCTTATGATTATGTTGATAAATTGTTTTATTAATATTGGCATAATATCATTATGGATCGTGCGCTCATTTGTGGTTTAAATGGTTAAGAATCATGAACTCATTCTTGGTTGTTAAACTTATTTTTTATTTATGCGTGGTGTTATTTAACATCTTGTTAGCAACATTTTTCTTAGGATTCATGCTTTGAAGTTAGGTTCTTGCTATTTATGGTATCTATTTTATTGGGTGTTCATCAGTTACCTACTTTCGTTTGTTGAATTTTACATGATCTTATTAACCGATACTCCCTTCCCTGTAAGAAGCAAACTTCAACCAATGAGATGGCAGTCGGGCCTACTTACCGTGGGATCCCTAAATAAAACAGTGTAGAGCCTGATTGGCATTCTACACTAGGGAGATGCCCTAACTATTGGCGGTAAGTTCCAACCCGTCAACATATTTTGGTGCTAGACGGAGGGTTAATGGTCGGCATCAATACTCGGGCTCACCCTAAAACTTCCCAACAAGCTAGTAATCAACCTCATCTCGCTTCCCCCGAAACATCTCTTAATCCTTACCTTGGTTCACCTTTTTTAGATCTCCACCTCAGGGACTCTCAATCTCTTCCACTCTAGGATGCTCTGGTGGAAGAGGAAACTCCTCTCTATGAATTCACATATGAGTAGCTTAGAGATTTACACCCTATGACTCAGCAGTTCACTAAGGGGTTGAAGCACATCACTACCACAAGTTCACTCCCTAACCCATGCACTTCCAAACCTCACCATATCCGTCATGGCGTCTTTGTTAATTCGGTACCGCATTTTATTGGAATGATTTTTTATGACGATGCAGAAGTTATTGAAATACTCTCAATCGAAGGATTAGGATCCCCTTAGAATCTTAGCGAGAAGGTCCTAGGAACAATGTTACACAGGGTAATAACTAACCACGACAGGAGAATATAAAGGGAAATAATCAACCGTTGTTGAAAAATGTTAGGGTAGACGATCAACTGCTTAGGGGAAACCCTGAGGTGGTCCAGAGACCAGGGTATGATAAGAATATTAGGAATTAGATTAACCCTCAATTGTAGATCCCCCCTGCAACGAGAGACCTCTCAGGATCCCAAGGAACTAGAGAAATTTCAAAAACGTCAGGAAATTTAGAGATTTAGGACACTAGTGAAGGGTCAAGGTTGCGCACTAAAAGTGATTATGAAGGAAACACCAATCACATCATATTTTTTCCACCACCAAGAGCTAACCATTGATAGCCTTTAACATGGATGATGCAGTACCCCTTAGGCATTTGATCTCCTCTTCATGACATGAAACATCTCCTGAAGCTTGAGTCTGAAAAGGGAACCATGGCTAAAGATCATATCAGTAACTTTTACTTATCCTTTAAAATGATGAGGGTGCAATATGATGATGTTAGTTGTAGGTTTTTTTCATACACCCTAGAGAATAAATCTATGACATGGTATCATTCCTTGCCGATGGCTTCAATATGTAATTGGGATGAGTTCTGAAAGACCTTTCACGAAACATTCTCTGAAAACAAAGTTACCGATCAACTGAGAACTATTACCTCAAAACGATAAATCTAACCAAAAAACCCCGAAAACCAATGAAGAAATAGCATGAAAACGAAAAGTGTTAAAGCTTGAATAACCTTTTTTTTGGGGTAATTATTTTTTTCTTATTTTGTTTTTTTTTGGGTAAATTGTTAACATATTTTAATAATGACGTTAAATATAAAATATCATGACTCTAAAAAGGGGTGTTTTTTTTGGGGGGGTAAATTGTTAACATATTTTAATAATGACATTAAATATAAAATATCATGACTCTGAAAGGCCTTAAAATTCCAGCGATAGACATGGCATTAAAGATAAATTATAAAAAATCTTAAAATCCAACCATTTTAGGCATAGTTTTAAAGATGAAATATCAATTCTCTAAGAAGGCTTAAAATTCCAAGGATGACATTAAAGATAAAATATTAGTTGTATAAAAATCCTTAAAATCCCAACAATTATTAGCCAACGTGTTTATATTATTTTAAAAAATTATTACCATTTAATTTATATTAATTTATTTTTATCTTAGGTTTATCATATTAATAACAATTTATTAAATATATTGTATTGAAATCTAGGAAACACTTCAGTTATGATGAATGAGCAATTTTACAAAACAAATGAGTTTATATGTGATTTTGAAGTTTTTGATATTCTTTTCATTAAAAAATTTGTTTTTTCCAAAATTTATGTCAATATTTTATTTTCAAATAATTTTAAGATTTTGAAATTTGCAAATTGCTTCTTAAAACTATATCTCATTATTGAGAAATATATATATATTTTATGTGATGTTAATAATAATAATTTAATATTAAAATTATATTTCTTTTGAATTGAATAAATCAAAACTAATAAACATATTAATGATTATCGAAAAAAAAAATTACTGTTTCCAAAATCCTATCGACCTCTAAGGAAGTACACAATCAACAAAAAATTGTTCTCTTAGACTTATTACTTCTACATATTTTTTATTTTGACATATATATCCAATCAAATATATTGTGAACCATCTGAACCATTGCTCGATGGTTCGCTCCTTTCTTGTCATCCTGATCCAAATAGTGGATTATGATGTGTCTCTCCTTCATTATGCCAAAATGATATGCCAGCGAGGCTCTCACAGTCATCTGCGAATATCTCCTATCTGCCTTTCTCTAACACTAGTTTCCACTGTAGGGCACCAGGTCCTCGTTCATACCACTGTGATTCATCTCCCGTTGGCGTGTCTACTCAAACGATGAACCAACTCTCGATCTCACTGAAACCTGATCTATCTATGGTTCCTGTCGCTGATGCAGTACACCCTGTCTGCGTGGATAGTGAGGGCTCAAACTTTTACCTTTATAAAAATCCTAATAATCATAGTTTAAGTTTTGTTTGTAATAATAATAATAATAATAATAATAGTAGTAGTAGTAGTAGTTTTATATAAAATAATAATAATAATAAATTAATATTAATTAATGAAAATAAAAATAATAATATGTCGATTGATTACAGTAATAATATTCTCGTTAATAATAACAATAATACTAAATCTCTTGATTGTAATAAGTTGTCGATTGTTAACGGTTGTAATAAAATAAAAAATATAGAAACAAATTTAACGAAGACTTGAATTTTAAGAATGGTAATAATAATAATATTAATCTTAACCCTCCCTCTCGTAATAACAAATTTATCAATTTATCTAGTTTTTCCTTTCCCCCTTCTATTTTTAAGCTTCTGGGCAAGGTTTTAAATTTTTCCCTGGCCCCTAGGAAGATTCCTGTAGATGACATTATTTATGACATGGAATTAGGGATCAGAGGTTTACCTAACAATATTAAGGACACTATTAGACAGGATTGTGTCATAGTCCTTAGAAAAGTAAAGCCCCCTCGGAGCAACCTCAGCAAAGAAGAATGTGGTGCCCTCAGATCCTTAAACCAGAACAAAGACATCGTTGTTCTGAAAGCCGATAAAGGAGGGGCGGCTGTTATTCTTGACAAAGAGGAGTACCACAAGAACATGTTAGATCATATTTATAATAGTGGAACCTATAAAAAGCTTCCCAAGAACCCACTTAAGAAGATTTCGAGGATTGTTGCTCTTGCCATCAAATCCTATAGTTCAGTAAGTCCCCTTTGCCATAAACGTATTAAGAGCAATCCCATTACTCTGAGGATCTATGGGCTTCCAAATATTCATAAGGAGGGGGCTCCCCTAAGGCCCATTGTCAACACCATTGGTGGTCCTACCTACCTTTTGGCTAAATTCCTTGCCTTTAAGCTTAAACCCTTGGTTGGCCATACAGAGTCTTTCGTCAAAGACTCTGCATCCTTTTTTGAGGAGCTAAAGGACATAAAGCTTGACTCAGGGGACATTCTTGTTAGTTTTGATGTAGTTTACCTTTACACCTGCATCCTTATAAGGGAGGCCATGTAGGTGATCAACCACCTAACAGATCCCGATACCTCTCAGTTAGTTGAGATTTGTCTCACTTCCACTTTTTTTTAGTTTTGAGGGCGAGTTCTTTAAACAGACCTGTGGTGTTGCCATGGGCTCACCCCTATCCCCTGTTGTTGCTAATATTTTCATGGAAGATTTTGAAACCAAGGCTGTGGCCTCGGCCTGTCTCCTGCCTAAACTTTGGAAAAGATTTGTAGATGACACTAATGACATCTAGTCTCATGGCCAAGAGGAGTTAGATCTCTTCTTCAAGCATCTCAATAGTCAGTCCTCCGCCATTAATTTCACCATGGAACAAGAAGTTAATGGTTGCCTCCCTTTCCTTGATATCCTTATTTCAAGGAATATTGATGGTTCCCTCTCCCACCAAGTGTTTCATAAGAAAACACATACGGAGCAATATCTTCATGCCAGTTCCCACATTTCCCGCCTCAAAAGTTGGTGTTCTCAACACCCTTGCCACTTGTGCCCTTAGGATCTCTGATGAAAAGAGCTTCGAGAAAGAGAAATCCCATCTCCTTAATGTCTTTGTTGAGAGTGGATATAGTAGACACCCTGGTCAAAAGGCTTTCCTTAAAGCCTCCAAGAATTCGGTTATTAAAAAAGAACCTAAAGATCAAATCCCAAGGGTCCACCTACCCTTTTTTCAAGGGACCACTAATAAGATCGCTAGGATCCTCAAGAAGCATAATGTTCCCTCAATCTTTAGACCCCTTAACACCATTCATAAATCCCTCCATTTTGTGAAGGATCCTATCGACCCTAAGGACATGAAGGGTGTCTATATTATTCCTTGTTCTTGTGGACCCCCTATATTGGTGAAACTGGACGCTCTATTAATCAAAGGATTAATGAGCACGCAGCTAACCTAAAACATAGGAGAACCAAGTCTTCTGCACTAGCAGAGCATGCAGAGAAGACCAAACATCATGTGTGTATTGAGGAGGCCAGTGTTATTGCTAAAGTTGCACAGTTCCATCACTGAAAATTTAGGGAAGCCATTGAGATCGAAAGAAGACCAAGTAATCTCAATAGGGATGACAGTTGGAAGATCACCAGTTGCTGGATTCTAGACCTCTCTTCCTAATCGTTCCTTCCCCTTCCTCCCCTCCCTCTATTTATGGATGGTTATAATTTTCTTAACCTACTCTCTTTAGCCTTAATCCTTTGATCCTCTTTAGGAATCTCCCTCGATTTCTTATTTTTGAGTGACAATCAATTTCCTAAATATCTATATTCATATAGCTAAATTAGACAAATTTACCAAGAAATCCATATAATTTAGTTATCTTTAAAAATAATACTATTATTATAGCACTATTATAGTAATAATAATAATACAATAAATCCTTATTATTACTAATTTCCCTAGCACTGTTAGTTACCCTAACCATTAATTATTAGAATAATACTTCAACAAGAATATAATGGTATCTATTATTACCTGACTAGTCCAGTACATATAGTATAACAATAATTAATATTATTTTTGTTAATATTAAATACTTACAATTGCTAATATCCCTAGATCTATTAATACTCTTACCCATCAAATAACATTTCTATTAAATTTATTGATGAGCTACACTTGCCATTAATAACAAATTAACCTTATTATAATAATAATATTTTATGAATTATTATTTTAGTTAATATCAAATCCTTTTGATTAATAACTGTTAATTTCCCTAGTTCCATTATTTTAGGTGATCATTTCTATCAATTTTATAAATATTCCCCAGTAGTATCTGGGTATTAAAATAATATTTTTTAGCATAATAATAGTATAATTAATCAATTTGAATAGTCAAGTCTAGCCGTTTCTTGGTCAAAATTTTAGCCATTTTTTCCAGTATGATCTATTATAGCCGTTGAAGATTTGCTCTCCCTATTTAATTCTGTAGCCATGATCTGATTCTTCAACTTTTCCTGACGATAAACCACACTCGTTGGTTCGAAATGTGTCGACAAATGTATTACCATGTGATTTATGCCGAAAATCTTCTATTAAAAAAATAAATAATAATAATAATAACATGTAAATAAATAAATATATTTTAACATAAAAAAATTTGAAAAGCATGACCCAAAAATATATAATATGAAAAAAAGAGAGTAAAAAAACAAAATATTAACTTACAAAAGATAAAAATTACAAAAAAGAAAACCAACATAAAACAAAAAATACGAATACATTAAAAAAAATAACTTTTAGAAAAAAGAAAAAAAATTTAAAAAGAACATAATTTAAGAAAAAAATTTAAAACTAGACAAAAAAGGAAACATATAAAGTAAATATATAACAGAGAAAGAAAAGGAAACATAAAAAATAAATAAATAATAGACAAGAAAAAAGAAACATAAAAAATAAATAAATAATACTGATGCGATAAATTAAAAAACAAACAAAAACATTAAAATAAAATAAAAAACACAATAAAAACAATTAAAAAGGGGGAATTTTTTAAAAAATAAGAAAAAAAAACGTTTAAGAAAATTAACCGAACAAAAAAAGGATTAATTTTTTTTTTAATATAAAAAAGGATGAAATAAGAAAACAAATTAAAAATTATTTTAAAAAACATCGAAAATGTAAAAAATATTAATTGAAAATATTGAAATAATAATTAAAAGCGTTGAAAATAATAATTAAAAATATTAAAACATTTTTTTAAATGTAATAAAAATAAAAAATAAAATGAAAAATTAAAATCCATAAAAAAAAACTAAAAATAATAATTAAAAGAAACTCATTTAAAACAAACATTTAAGAAAAATATATAAATAAAAACAATTAAAAAAAGTCACAATTTATTAAAAATAAATAAATAAAACAAAATTAAAAAAATACAAAAACTAAAAAAAAATATTTAAAAGAAATTTATATATATATATATATATATATTAAAAATCAAATCGGGCACGCCACGTGGCCACTAGAGTGGCGAGGATGATTATGGGAATCGACCTCCCTGCCCATGTCACCGTGAGGCCTGGCACCTTGGTAGGTGAGGCACTGAAGGCCCTGATTCTAGGAATTGGCCTCCCCACCCAAGTGGTCACGGAGCAACTAAATTTCATTTATTTTTATTTTTTTTAATGTATTTTTGTAGTTTACTTATTTTATTTATTTATTTTTAATTTTAATATTGTTTTTTTGAATTATTTTAAATTGTTTTTTTTTCATTTAAATTATAATTATTTTTAATTATTTTAATTTTAATTTTAATTATTTTATTTTTATGTTGGTTTTATTATAATTATTATTATTATTATTATTATCATTATTATTAAATTTTAGTTATCTTAAATTTTATTATTTTAATAATAATTTTATTTTTTTTATTTTCTTCTTTTTCAACTTAAAAAAATGATTTTGATGTTTTTTGGGATATTTTTTTTCTTTAAGTTGTGTGCTTTTTTTAATTTCTTTCCCCATTATTTTATTTATTGTTTGATTATTATTTTATTTTTTTACAAGCTAATTTTTTTTTTTTTTACATTTTGATGGCCCTTTTTTTCTTTTTCTTTTTAATATATTTTTATATATTCGATTTTTTTGTCATGTTTTTATTTTTATTTTTATGTTTTATTACCAACACGAAAATCACCAACATTTAAAAAAAATATCCACACTTAATAAACCCTTTAAACAAAAAGGGTTGATGTTGCATCGACATTTTTCAAAATCAAGATGAAAATCACTAACATTTTAAAAAAAAATGTTCATACTTGATACATAAAAAAATTTAAAGTGTAAAAAATAAGCCCTCTAAAAAAATTTGTTGATGATGCACCAACACTTTTCAAAATGAGCATGAAAATCACTAACATTTTAAAAAAATTGTTCATACTTGATACATAAGAAAATTTAAAGTGTCAAAAATATGCTCCAAAAAAATAAAAGGTGTATTGTAAATCACCACTTTCAAAAATCAGGTGAATTTTTGCTACTTAAAAAAAGGGTACTAGGTAATTTTCTCATTTGATCGGTAACTATGTTCGAATATAAAACACCATCTATGCTCATCACCAAATTCAGAACTTTAAAATTCCATAAGAAGGACAAGGTAAAGGACTTTAATCAACGATTCACTATGATTTTGAATAAATTCCGAACAAATGTGGCTCTTGATGATTCTATCACTTCCCACTATTACACAAAAGCTCTACCACATCTAAGTCAACAAGTAAGAAGACCTAGGCCTCAACAAGCAAGTCTGGTGTCAAGGATAAGAATTATTTCGGTTTTGAGGCATTAGCCAAATCCTTGAAGCAGTTAACCAATGAAGTATCTGAATTGAAGAGGAAGAGTGACGAGAGGTAATCGGGCAGTAAACCTGCTAAACCTTTCTTTAGGAAGAACGCCAATTCCCCCTCGAAATCATCTTAGATCTCCAATGCAAATTTTAATGTAGAAGTGCTAGGTATAGAAAATTACTGCACCTTTTCAGCAAGCTTCCCATTGAGAAAAAAGTGTGTGAGCAATGGATACACAATATGATTACAGTAGTTTCAAAGATGCATGACAAGTAGACCATTGGAGCTTATGAGGAAGAGTCTGACGACCCTGAGGAAGAAGCGACTCCCCCTAATGAGAATGTTAGTTCTGTTGTTCTATCTTTTGAGGTCATCCATTGAGGAGAAGTCCTATCAATCCTAGAAGTCAACATAGGAGACACCCCTCCCCCTAAGCCATCGAAGACCTACAATCTGAGGAGTAAGGGGTCAGTACTAGATCCCACATTGAAGGAGTAGAACAAGGCATCATTCATGACATTTGATCAGTTATGTTCTGATTGTTGTTGTTTGTTGATGATGTATCTATTATGATGAAGGTGTTGACTAGAGAATGGTATATTGGTTTTTAATGATGCTACAGTATAATGGTATATGTCTGGTTCAGTGATTTGTTCTTGGTTCATGTAATATGTGGTTGATGGAGTGATCTACGCATGACTCAGTGATTGAGGGCTCAATGTTAAGTATTTTGAGATCTGTATGCAGATTTGGTACAAAGGAAACACATACATGCATGGATGTTCATTAGAACATTAACCTATACATTCTCACGTATCTTTGTCTAGGGTTTGTAGTAACAACAATTGGTTTTTGGGATGAAGAGAGTATGGCTTCATATATTTATGAATGCTTTTGCATTGGTATGATCTGGTTATAGTTGGTTGAGATTCAATGATTGACTTGTTGATGCTATAGTGATTGGATGATTTGATTCAGTATTTGGTTTCCATGTTATTACTTGGTTTGGTCTTAATGATGGAAGTGGGTCTAGTCTGAAAATATGAAGAAAGGTGACCTACAGGTTTGATGTTTTGAGTCAGGTGGATCTATTATGAAATATTATGAAATTTGGTCCACAATAGGTGTTGAGGGTTGGATCCATCATTGAGGGAGATAGAGCTTCGTTCCAGTAGAAGTTGGTGAATTTGTGTAGGGGGTAGGAGCTCCCTTCCAATAGGAGTCAGTAAACAGGATCAGGGGTTGGAGATCCCTTCTAGTGGGTGCTAGAGAACAAGAGAATGTTGTATCCTTCTGCAGGTGGGTGCCTGCGTACTGGTATGGGTCTACACTAGTATAATATTGTAATATTTTTTCCTTTCTAATAAAAGAAGAACACAAAGATGAAGGAAACAATGGTTTCCACCTAAAATTTTCATGTTCATATGTTTCTTGTGTGTTGATGATCTATCTTCTCTTTACTATGCTTAATGAATGAATAGTGAAGTAATTAAGCACTAGTTAAAGATGAACAAATAATGAAATAAATGACAAAATAGTTATCTGGATATACATGGGTTTCTTTGCTAAAAATCACATCTATAAGATTTCATGATTCATTGTAGCTTACATAAATCAGAATATGAAATTGAAATGTTGAAGTGTGTTAAAAATAATTATTCACCACTCCCCCCCCCCCATAGTATTTTTCCCTATAATTGGTATCAGAGTAGGTTATTTCAGTTGAATATTAACCGCTTGGAGTGGATCAGGGATCATGGGAAAGAAGAAAATGAAGAATGAAACTCAAAGGAAGAAGTTAATTCAAAAGAATGATGACAGTGTGCATCAAAAGCTATAGCATAATCTGCGTTTATGGGTCAAGAATAATATACTGCAGAAGAGGAAGGCAAGTCAGAAACAACAGACAATAAATGTATGTTTATTCTAAGTGATGATAACTATTAAGAATAGAAAGAAGTGATGAATTATAAGTTAATTAACCTAGAATTTAAACAAAGTCTTTCGGTAGAAATCACATGAGAGAATTTTTTGGCCATGTGATTTCTACCGATAGACTTTGTTTAGTTCATTATGGATCACGAAAGCTTGAATACAGAAATAACCTAGAATTTATTGTTTGTAATTTAGTATGTAATGGTTGCACTAAAACTCCTCAATCAAATGAAGAATTACAAAATACTAATGAAGGATTAAATGAAATCATTGGTAATATACCTCATTCAACATCAGGAGAGGTTATGCACTATGAAACTACAAAAGAAGTATGGGATAATGTGCAAGTCATCCATGAAGGAAAATCAAAGGAAGAATGTTCATCAAGAGAACCATCAGGTAATCATATTTCTAAATATGTGTCAAAAGATGAGTATGATGATAAATCAACCTTTTTTATGTTAGATGGAGTTACTGATTCATAAGAAGACATGTTAGAGGAAGTTCTTAATCTTAGAAGAAAACTTCATTTTTCTTTAAAAAATATTAATAATCTTAAGGATACGTTTTAGGAATATGATAATAGGGATCATGTTAAATCGATAAGTACTGCAATAGAATCTAAACAGTGTCATGAAGGAATTCAAGCTGAGATCGCCTCTCTAAGAGAATATATTGAAAAGTAAAACAAATGAAATGAAGATATATTTGAAAGGATCACTTAGGAGATTAGGGTTAGTGGGGGAAAATGGCTCTAACACCGTTCGCAAACAAAAACCGCGAGGGTTTCGGTTAAGACACAGTCCGCAGCTGCAGGACCACAGGTTCGAGGTTATTCGGTAGCCAGGGTTTCGGTGCTGCTGCCAGATCGACGAAAACAACGGGGATATGCTGTCGCTGTCCGGCATGGAGGGTCAACGGGAAACGGACCTCGTGGATTATTCCGAGGATCCGTTGGATGGTCAGACAATTTTTGTTAACCCTAACCTAGCTTCTCCGGGTTTCGCTCCACCGACCACAGAGGCGTTACGAGGACTGGACTTCTTGCCGGTGGTTTCTTTGCCGGACCCTACTCCATCTTCTCTCGGTCTGGAGGCACCGCCTCTCTCGCCTGGTACCGCTTTTCTTCTCGCCTCCTTACCACCTGATTCTCTGACTCTTGATGAAATTCCATCGCCGCTGCCCGACACTCATAACGTTCAGGAAGAGCCGAGGGCTCAATCTCATCAGAAGGTTATTTCGACAAATCCCCCCCCGAACAATGGGGCAAAACCCTCAGGGTGTTTCGGAACGCCGGTTATAAATCCCTCAGAACCCTCACCGGCTGGGGCATCAAACCCGTTCACGGATCACCCGTCTGCACCACGCTCTAAGAAGCCGAAATCGAAGTGTGTTAGGGCTATCAGGAAAGACATCACTGTCACCTTCGGCAACTCTTCGAATTTTGAGGAATCAATGGCTTTAGCATGCACAGTGTTGGTGGGTCATGTGCGAGGGCGTACCTACACGGCGGATCGGCTGCTACGCTGGGTAAAAGAGATCTGGGGAGCCCTGCTCCCACAACTGCCGGAGGTACAGGTTCTCCCACGAGGGTGGTTCTCCCTCCACTTCGCAAGCGAAGGGCACACGAATGCGGTACTTGAAAGATATTGGCACATTGAGACTGCACCTGTGCTGTTAAAAAGATGGACCCCATTATTCGATCCTGAGAGAGAGCAAATTGCTGCAGGGCCACTGTGGGTGAGACTTCCGGGGCTTCCCCTTCAATACTGGAGCGAAGAAGCCTTCATCAGAATTGGAAATGCTCTGGGGACTTATTTGGATCACGACCGATCCTATGTTGACACTCGCAAGAAAACAGTGGCTCGCATTCTGGTACATCTCGACACCAGGGAAGGATTGGAGGAAGAAATCACTCTGCAATGGGGGAAGCACAGGCGCACCCAGATCTTGGACTATGAAGGAGTCCCATTCCGGTGCAACCGGTGTCATCAAGTGGGGCATCTATACAAGGACTGCCCAATGATCAAGCGCCCGGACAGTTCTCCAAAGATCACACCCATTGCCTCCAGAGGGACTGCGCCATATATTCCTCCGCCGGCACAAGGAGTCTCGGCACCCCAAGGAGCTCAGCAAAGTCCAGCAATGATCAACAAGGATTCGTCCTCTCCCCCTATGACGCGGGCTCGGGCAGCTGCTGCAGCTGCACAATCCTCGGGTACAAATCTCACTCTTCCCTCTATCTCACCTGCTCTTTCAACAGAATTTTTAAATTCTTTTACATTCTCAATGGCACATTGCACCATTCCACCGCCCCCTTTGATACCCTCCACTGTTCCACCTTCCCTCTCACCTGCACGTTCGCCACCTTCATCTCCTCCCCCTGAGTCTCCTATAAGACATAACCCCCCACACCCATACTCCCTCCGTCCCCGGACCTCCCACTCTGCATCCACTGATCCCCAGAATGGGCTGGGCATTGTTCCTTTAGGCCCGGGACCCTCCTCCACCAGGGGACGAAAATCAGATCTAAACAAGGCTATCAGACGTGCTGGAGCTGAAGTTGCTTCTGGACGTCAATCCACCATTGTTGGGGTCCTTAGAGCATCAAACCCCCCGAAGCGGGGTCCCCCATGAAGTGCCTTTCTTTCAATTGCAGGGGTTTGGCTAGTTCCCCCAAAAAACTAGCTCTCAAACGACTTTTTGAGGTCGAGAACCCGGATATCATTCTCCTTCAAGAAACTCTAGGTTCTGCTGAGTCCATATCACATACCCTGAGCGCTATATCGCCTAGATGGCACTTCATAGCTTTGGATGCCATGGGCAGATCAGGAGGACTGGCAATGGGTTTCAATCCAAAAACCATCAGATTGGACTCTTCCTGGGGAGGACAGGGTTTTATGGGAGCTGACATCTTCTCTATGGACCTGGGTCTGCCTCTGCGCATCATCAATATTTATGGGCCATGTCAGCAGAGGGAAAGCTTTTGGAGAAATCTACTCAGCAGGAGTCTGATGTCTCTGGAGCGCTTAATCCTGGGGGGTGATCTTAACTTCTCATTGGGGTTTCGGGAGTCCTGGGGCTCTTCGGCGCAAGTAGATCCCATAACAGATTATATGAGAAGAATTCTAGAACAATATGATCTAATTGACATTCCTATGCAGAACCCCCTCCCAACATGGAGGAACAGAAGGATTGGGACAGCAGCTCTGGCTCGTAGGTTAGACCGATTCCTGATGAAAGGTCCGCTGGTTCACCAGCTTCATCATTACAAGCAGTGGGTTGGAACTGGGGGTATTTCGGATCACTCTCCAATTTTATTGGAGATCATGGGCCCCCATCCAAAACCTAAAGCTCCTTTCAAGTTTAACCACCTTTGGCTCCAGGATCCTAGCTTCTCCAAAATTGTCTCGGAATATTGGCAAGCCCACCCCATTAACAGAGAATCTTCGATGGCAAGGGGTTTTGTCAAAAATCTAACAGAACTCAAACACATAGTGATAGAGTGGGCTAAGACAAAAAAGGCAAGGGAAGATGAACAGCTCAGCTCGGTGGAAGCTGATCTCAAAGCCCTTTTGGATGAGAACAACTTGGGATTCATCTCTGAGGAGAACAAGACTCGTCTTGTTGACTTGGAGAAGCAGAAGCAAAACATCCTCAAGCACAGGGAGGAATCGATCCGGCTGAGAAGCAGGGCACTCTGGCTAAAAGCTGGGGATGAGAACTCAAGATTCTTCCATAACTTCGCAAAAGGGAGGAGAGTGGCAAATACCATCTGGAACCTCCCCCTCCCGGATGGAGGACTGGCGGATACTTTCAACAAGCTCTCCCATCTTGGCACAACTCATTTCAAAGGTATATTCAAGAATCCTGCTGGTACAAACCTAGCTGAAATCATTAATGTGGCCTCTCATTTTCCTAGGTTTGTAAACAATGAAGATACTGATGCTCTCACTGATCCGGTCACCATGGAAGAACTCGAAAATACCATAAAGTGGTTTCAAAAGGAAAAGAGTCCAGGCCCAGATGGATGGACTATTGAGTTCTATATTGCATTCTTTGACATCATTGGTGAAGATATCCTGAAGGTAGTGGAGGAGAGTAGAACCTCGGGTCAGCTCTACCATGCCATAAATTCCACCTTCATTGCACTCATCCCCAAATCGGACTCCCCTTCATCCTTTGCTGACTTTCGACCTATCTCACTGTGCAATGTCCTCTATAAAATAATTTCCAAAATTATTGCAAACCGGATCAGGCCTATTCTGTCAAAGCATATTGCCCCACAGCAGTTTGCTTTCTTGGAGAACAGACAGATTCATGAAGCCATAGGTTCTGCACAGGAAGCCATACACTCCATATGGACCAAGCATCTCAAATGCATCCTCCTCAAAATCGACCTCTCCAAGGCATTTGATCGTGTCAGCTGGCTCTATATTAAGATGATTCTTATACATCTGGGCTTCCCTCATCAGCTTATCAATTGGATTATGGCTTGCATCACTTCCCCCACCTACAGCATTCTGATTAATGGAGCAGCCTCTCACTTCTTCCACTCGGAGAGAGGGCTGCGTCAAGGCTGCCCACTATCTCCCCTGCTTTTCCTTCTGGTAATGGAAGCTCTCAGCCGCCTCATTATCTCTGCTAAAAGGGAAGGAACCATCAGAGGCCTTAAAATATCAGAGGAGTGCTTTCTCACACATCTGCTGTTCGTAGATGATGTCCTTATCCTACTAGATGGCAGCATTCAAGATACATCTACATTCAACAGGATCCTAAAGCTTTTTGCACATGCCACCGGGATGGAGGTCAACAGGGAAAAGTCCACCATCACATTGGTGGGCACCACTGTTAATGAATCCTTCTCAGCCAGTCAAGCATTCCCTTATACCACACAGCCCATGGACAGGGGGTTAAAATACCTGGGTTATTGGCTAAAACCCACTAATCAAAAAATTGCGGATTGGGTATGGCTGGTCACCAAAGTGGAAAAGCGGATATCTTGCTGGTGCTATAGATATCTCTCTAGAGCAGGCAGATTAACACTGATCAAATCAGTATTGGAAGCAACACCGGTCTTTTGGATGGCACTCGCTTGGATCCCCCGGAATATCCTTTCAAAGATCCAGAAACTCTGCAATAGATATCTTTGGGCAGGCAATGAAGAGAAGCGCACATTCGCATGGATTGGCTGGAGCAAGATCGCACTACCCAAGAAATGGGGTGGCTGGGGCTTGAAGGATCTTGCATCATTTGCCAGTGCTCTGGCAGCAAAAATGGGCTGGGCTCTGTTGACCTCTGATAGCCTATGGACAAAAATCACCTTCCATAAATATATTTGGCCCCTCAACACTATCGAATGGGCCAGGCTACCCACATGGAACAAAATTGGCATCTCTTCAATCTGGAAAGCCCTCCTTCACTCTCTTCCGCTCATCAGGAACAACATTGTATGGCGTATAAGGAATGGAGGCAGAGCTCGAATAGGATTAGACCCCTGGAGTGGTTGCGGGGGGAGACATCTGCTTCCACAAGAGCTGGTTGAATTCCTCACTTCTCAAGGTATCAGGGTGATTGCTCAGATAGCAGATCAAGAGCGATCCGATATATTCCACCAGGCTTGGAAGACTGCCAACCAGCTAAACCTCCCGCAAAGATGGCACATAACCTGGCGAGAATACTGTGCAGCACTTACAGAATCACACATCAGAATAGTGGAGGGACCAGATGAACTCATCTGGCAACAGGCTGAAAGTGGGATATATACACCAAAGGAGGGTTATAAACAGATTATCATGCAGAGGAAACCGGAGGTATTAGACAGATGGTGGCAGCATATCTGGAAGTTATCAGCCTCGCCCAGATCAAAACTCTTCACATGGTGCGTCCTTCGGAATAAATTACCCACAGGGGAAAACCTCATGCGCCGTGCCATATATGGTCCGACGAGATGTGTGCTGTGTAAAGCTGATAATGAATCTACAGAACACCTTTTCTTGCGATGCATCTCTGTACAGCAAGTATGGAAAAACATAAAACCATATACTCACTTCTCTGGGGATTGGAGTGGAACAGATCTTATCAACGCATGGATAGAATGGGGTAACAATAACAAGGGATCGAAGGCAGTGAACTTACCCATTATTGTCAATTGGTCCATCTGGAGGACTAGGAACCAATCGATCTTCGAAGAGAGGGCGATACACTGGCCAATTATAGAAGCTGGCATTATCACTGCATTTAACGAGCTACCTGATCCACCTCCCCCTAAACAGCGCAGAACAAACCCTCCTCCCATCATCGATCAGGGTACCCCATGGGCTTTTTTTGACGGAGCAGCCAATGTACAAAGCTGTGGGGGGGGTATCATTCTATACATATCTGAAAACCATTACTTCAACATCAAAGCGGGTCTGGGTGCTGGAACAAACAATTTTGCTGAGCTCATAACCCTGCGCCATTTACTACACTTTGCATTAAGCCACCATTGCACCAGCATCAACATCTTTGGAGATTCACAGATTGTCATTAATTGGTTCAATAGAATTTCTACATGTCACTCGCACACACTCAGAGTCATTCTTGATGAAGTCTTTCAGCTTAAAGAGGCATTTAACCAAATCAATGTATCTCACATCTACAGGGAACATAACCAGGATGCTGACAAATTTTCCAAGGAGGCCGCGCTGATGGAGCATGGACTCTGGGAGATCACCGAGATTTTGGACCAGCAGGAACAAAAATTTTATCATCGCCCATACATAGACCCGTCATACCCTACAGCGGGTCTTCATGCGACATAATTATATCTAGCAGTTATGACAGCAGTTTTATATATGACAGTATTATATGTATAATCTTTTTTGCACAGACTGAAGGATGCCAAAAATGGCATCAATCTATACAGCATACAGAGAAATCTGAACAGAAAACAAAATAGCATAGATATGCGATTTTTGAGCAAAATGTACAGAGAAAAATGAACAAGGCATATGCGCAAAGCATCTACATATGTAATCTTTCATATTAATGAAATGTTACGGATTTTTCCAGTGGAAAAAAAGAAATGAAGATATACTTCAAGTATTTGAAGAACAAGAGAATGGGTTGAAGGAAGAGATTATCAAACTAAATGAGAAATTGGAATAATGAAGAAAGGTTGAAGAAGGAATGAGGAAGCAGTATATGCAAAAGGAAGAACAATAACGAATAATGGAGGTTGAGGCAAAAATTCTAAAAGGTAAATTAGAATAAAAGGATAAACACTTGAGATTTCAATATAGTACTAAGATTTTGGATAACATTCTTAGTAGTCAAAGGTCTCCTTCCATTAAATCTGGTCTTTGTTTTCATGAAACTGTAAAAGGAGAATCTAGTTCACAGGCTTGTGAAAGGATCTTGAAGGATAACAATATGAGATATGAAATTCTTGAAAGAGATAAGAAGTCAACCAGATCAACATCCAAGAAAGATGAATTTTAAAAATAAATAATTTTCTCATAATAATATAAACATTAATAGATTCGCTCCTCTGATCAATAATGTTGAATGCTTTATATGTCATAATTATGGTGTTAGGTCCTTATAATACTAGTGTATCCCCCTTATTGTTATTGTTGTGCCCATGTAGCCCCCATATTGTTATTGTTGTGCAGATAAAAGCCCACTACTATTATTTTTATGCCCTTACATTATTATTGTTATGTAGCCTTTGATTATATTGTGACCCCTAAGACCCCTATATATACAAAGAAGGAATTTTCATTTGTATCATCCAAGAATTGTTCATTTATGTAATTTAAAGGAGTTTTCCCCCTCAAAGAGGATAATTTTTAAGTCATTGATCTGTATTTTATTTTATTTTATGAGCTGGTTGCATAACATTTGGTATCAAAGCTTTGGATTCTAGGGTTTCACTGCTGCAAATAGGCCATCGTGGCATTTTTGCTATAACATTTTTTCTACGAGGTATCAGAAGCTAAAAAATTGACCACAAGGATACGAAATCTTGATGAACTTTGTGTAGAAGTTTCAAATCTTGGTTCCTAATATGTTTGGATATATGGTCCGAAGAAGTTAAGGTTTTTGTAGGCTCCACAATTTCGTCTCAAATAGGTGACTGTGGGAAACTTGTCATATCTTCCTTTACAATAATCATATTTTAATTTCATAAAAAGTGGCAAAATTTTCATGGAATTTAGTATTTGTTTTATCATTTGCAGGGCTGAAGGTTAAAATAGTGACACGTGTCACTCCATGAAATTTCTCTCTATTGAACAGGTCCATAATCAGGTCATCGTGGGAGATGAGACATAACTTTATCTTTAATAATAAAAATTTGGTCTGACATATTGCATTGGAAATAGGACTCAGAGGGATACCTCAGGACCAAATTATAGACAATGTGGATTTGAATTTGCATAGATACAGTAGCATCAATATCGATCTCCTACAAAAACAGAAAAAAGTGTGTATTTTTTTATAAAATTGGCTAAAGTTTTGTTTGAAAAATCAGTTTGAAGTGATTCAAGGGGCATAGTAAAGTATAAATATCATTGCTTTATTACAAAATGAATTAAAGAAATAAAATGGAAACACTTAGTAAGAAACCAGAAATATATACTATGACGCATGAAGAAGAGGAATAAATGCAACATGATATATCAAAATTACAAGACCAAGTGCAAAAAAAATTTCTCTCTCAAAGAGTAACCAAAAAAGAAATTAAAGCTAAGATATATGGTTTGAATAATGGTATGGATGCTAAGTTGGATGGTATAGAAGAAAAAATAGAAGGAAACATGGAAGAATTCAAGAATCGTTTAAAAGCAGACATGGATGGTTTGAAGGAAGGCTTGACAAAGTTGCTACAACAAATTCTTCCTTATAGTGAAAAGGTATTAGATGAAAATAATGATGATAGAAAAAGGAATGTTAATCATGATTCCATAGACTCTAAATTTGGATTGAAGACCCACCATATTCCAAATATCTATATCAATAATTTTGATGGCAAGGATTGGTAACACGGATACTACAAATGGAGCAATATTTCGATGTCCATAATGTACAACACACAAAAAAGCTAAACATTGCAACTTTATATCTATAACCCAATAAGTTTGTATGGTATTGATGGCTTTATTCTCAGAAAATAGTTGTCATTTGGTAAATTTTTATGGAGGAAATGATAACACATTATGAGGATACAAATAGCAACACCTTCTTTAGCTAATTGATAAATCTCAAACAAAATTGTTTAATGGTGGAGCACATTGAGGACTTCCAAAAATTGAATATTAGGGTAAATTATATTCTAGAGGAGAATATAGTTGACTTATTCATAGGGACCTTAAAGGATAACATCCAACATCATGTTCACCTTTGGGAAACTGATTCATTGGAGAAGGCATTAAGGGTGGCAAGAAAAGTTGAAAGAAAAATTATGGAAGCAAGGAAGTCTACTACTCAAAACTATAAAGATGGAAGTGTTTCTACTATTATACTTCCACAACCTACTAGGTTTACACCACTACAATTGAAGGAAAAAAGAGAAAAATGGCTTTGTTACAGTTGTGATAGCAAATACACTAAAGTTCATAAGTATGCTGAGAACAAATTATTTTACATAGATTGTGAAGAGGATGAAGAAAAGGAGCAAAAAACATCAAAAGAAGAGGATATACATTAGGAACCAACCCCAAGTAAAGAAGAAATGAATATGACCATATCTTGTAATGCATTGGGAGGAATTACCACTCTTCAAAATCTCAAGATAGGACATATCAAGAAGAAGAAGGTAATAGTGTTGATTCATTTGGGTAGTACCCATAATTTTATTCATTGTAAGATAGTCAAGGAATTGAATTGCTTCCTATATCTAGCATCAGAGTGTCAAGTGATGGTTGCAAATGGAGGAACTATAAATTTCTCTAGAAAGTGTCATAATATCAAGCTATCCATGGGGGAATATGTATTGAATAGTCCAATTATTTCCATTCCAATGGGGGGTGTTGATGTTGTGCTAACAGTCCAATGGTTACAATCTTTGGGGACAATAGATTTTAATTTTCAATAAATTTTCTTGAAAAAAAATTGGGAAGGAAAGGAAGTTAGAAATTAAGGGGTATTTTAGGAATACCAAGAAATATAATTAACTCTATTGGCATGAAAAATCTTCAAAAGAAAGAACAACGTGGAGTAATTGCACAATTTTTCTCACTAGAGGTTCAAACAGAGAAACCATCTATTTCTCCAGATCTCCAAAAATTCTTGTACAATCATTCCAAGGTATTTTAGACTCCAAAAGGGCTCCCACCTATTCATAATCATGATCATGTTATTCATGTGATTTCAAGAAGTGTTCCTCCAAATACCAGGCCTTACATATATCCCTATTCCCAAAAGAGTGAAATTGAACGTATGGTTACAAGAATGCTAGAGGCTGGTATAATCCAAATTAATCAAAGTTCCTTCTCTACTCCAATAGTATTGGTGCACAAGAAGGATGGATCTTGGTGCATATGTAAGGAAAATAGGGAGATCAACAAGCTCACTATTAAAGATAAATTTCCCATTCCTCGCGTTGATGAATTGTTGGATCAATTACATGGATCAATTTACTTCACCAAGATGGAACGTCGTTCAAGATATCATCAAATTAGAATGAAGAATGAAGAAATTCGGAAAACAGTATTCAGAACTCATGAGGGTCATTTTGAATTTTGGGTCGTTCCTTTTGACCTTACTAACGCACCTTTCATATTTCAAGGTTTGATGAATTCCGTTTTCAAACCCTTCCTTATAAAAGGTGTTTTAGTAATTTTTGATGATATACTAATCTAAAACAAGTCTTGGAAGGATCATTTCACCATGTTGACATGGTGCTCAAACTATTGCATCTCATGATGATGTTAAGGTAGACCCTAACAAAATTAAATCCATTAAGGAATGGAAAATCCCCACAATGATAAAGGATATTCAAGGATTTATAGGGTTGATAAGGTATTATCATGATTTTGCTAAGAATTATGGGAGAATAATGAAACCTCTAACATCATTACTGAAGAAAGATGCATTTTCTTGGAATCCAGAAGTAACTAAATCCTTTGAACATCGTAAAGAGGAAATGTGCTAGGCACTAGTCTTATCTATGCTACACTTCAAAAAGGCCTTTATTATGGAATGTGATACCTCAGGAAATGGAATTGGTGTTGTTTTAATCCAAGAAGGTAGACCCATTGCTTTTGAAAGTAGTCCAAATAAAGGAAAGTATTTACACAAACCTATTTATGAGTAGGAAATGTTGGAAATACTACATGCACTAAATCAATGGCAACTTTGCCTGATGGGAAGATACTTAAAGGAAAAAATAGATCATGATAGTCTTAAATACTTTTTCGAACAAATATTATCTTCAGAAGAGAAGAAAATATGGGTCACAAAGATGTTGAGTTATGACTTAATCATCTTGAAAAAAGGGAAGCAAAATGTTGTTGCAAATTCACTCTCAAGAAAGGATGAGGATGTTGAATAATTTCTTTGTGCCATTTCTATTATCCAACATGAGTGTATAATAGAAGCAAGGGATGAATGGAAGAATGATGAAGAGGTGTGGAAACTCATTCAAAAGTTGTAGTAATATCCCATTACATAGGATAAATTTAGCTAGAAAAATGATTCATTATGGTACAAAGATCACTTATATATTTGTAAGAATTCCCAACTCAAACAGAATATTCTTTTGGAATTTAACACCTCCCCCTTACGGGGGCACTTAGGATTTTAAAAAACTTACCATAGGGCCAAGAAGGAATTTTTTTGGGATGGCCTTAAATCTGATATACAGAAGTTTGTGGCAGAATGTTTGGTTTTCCAACAAAATAAAGCTAAGATAATTAAGACCCCAAGTCTATTACAACCTTTATCCATTCCAAGTCAGCATTGGGAGGAGGTCCTAATGGATTTTATCACAGGTTTACCCAAGTCTGAAGGAAATAATTTAATCATGGCGGTAGTTGATAGACTTACGAAGTATCCACACTTTTTTGCACTATCTCATCCTTTTAAATCCAGTGCAGTTTCTACTGAATTTATGGAAACAATTCAAAAGAATCATGGAAACCCAAAATATTATTGTAAGTTAGAGAGATCCAGTTTTCATTGGAAAATTTTGGCCTAAATTATTTTCTTATCTTGGTACTCAATTATCTTATAGCTCATCTTATCATCCTCAATATGATGGGTAAACTAAGATAGTGAACAAATATTTGGAAGGATATATCTGTTTATTTGTATCTAATAAACAAACACAATGGGTCAAGTAGTTAGCTCTAGCTAAATGGTGGTATGACACTTCCTTCCATTCTACAACAAAAATGACACTGTTTATGGTACTTTATGGATATCAGCTACCATCCATCACATCGTCTTTAAGATAAAATTCTAAGGTTCAAGTAATGGAATATCACATCGAGCATCAATAACAAGTTTTCCAACTCTTAAAGGATAACCTCACTCTGGCATAGAATCGCATGAAACAAAAGGCAGATCAACATCATATTGAAAGAAGTTTTGAGGTGGGAAACTAGGTATTTATACTGCTACTACCATACAAACAAATGTCCCTCGAGAAATCTAAGAAGGATAATAAATTATCACCCAAGTACTATCATCCGTACAAGGTGTTTGTGATAAGAAGTTCATCAACCCCTAGTTACTTAGGTTTCTTAGTTTGCAGATTACTGTGGTGTGATTTTTGAAAGGAGTTCGGATTTTCCACAGTGCTCATGTTTAGTAGTCGACGTTTCGAGTCTGAAACTAGACTCATCATCAGGACAAAATGTGAGGAGAAAGAAGAAAATGATAGGTATAAATATGAAGCCCAGGATGCGAAGACCAACAGCCGACTCTTTCTCATATTTGATGATTTAATTAATGTCTTTTAAGTTTTTTTTTTTTTTTTTTTTTTTACAATTTAATTATTTTAAAAAACTACCCTGCAATTATTTTAATTTAATACTAAATTTTATATTTTGTCTTATTTTCTCATTATGCCTCATAATTAAATTATGGTTTTTGCTTATTTTATGGTGTTAATCTATATTTTATTAAGATGAGTTTTTTATTATTTTTGTTATGTAAGTTTGTTAATTATGTCTTCTTATAAATTAATTGATTTGTTATTAAATTTTCTTCTTGTAATTCTTAGATTATTTAGTTTTATTCTAATTAGAATTTTAATATTTTATGCTTTTTTGTTTATTATTTATTGCTAATGTTATTCTAATCCTCTATAATTATTTGCTGCTATTATTTATATTATTAATAATGATATTTGCTATGATATTAGTTAAGGATCCTCTATATATATTAATTGCTACTTATTATAATTAATATTTATTAATGCTATACTATATGTATTTATTAATTTATATATTATTTATCTATTATAATAGATGCTAGTTTATTTTCTAATCAATATTATTATATATGTAATTTACTAAGATATTTATTAATTCTTCTTTTCATAACTACCCTGTAATTATTTTTAATTTTTTTATATTAATACTACAATTTTATATTTTGTGTTATTTTATCATTATGCTTTATAATTAAATTGTGGTTTATGCTTATTGATATATTGTGATGTTATTTTTAATTGATTAATTTTATTATTATTGTTTTGTGAGTTTATTTATTATGTCTTCATATAAATTAATTTATTTGTTATTAGAATTTCATTTTGTAATTCTTAGATCATTTAGTATTATTCTTATTAGTATTATAATATTTAATGCTTTTTTGATTATATTTATTTTGTTATTATTAATGTTATTCTAATTCTATATTATTATTTTGTTCTTATTATTTATATTATTATTGAAGATATTTTCTATGATAATATTTAAGGCTCCTCCATATATACTTTTTGTTACCTGTTATAATTGATATTTATTATGATGCTTCACTACCTGTACTTATACATTTATCTATTATTTATCTATGTTAATAGATGTTTGTTTATTGATTGCTGCTAATCCACTATTATTATATATGTTATTCACTTAGATACTTAATGTTTTTCTGTACATGTTTTTTTATATCTATTATAATTTGAATTTGTTTTTATATTTGATGAGGTTAATGCTAGACTTATTATTTAAGGGATATTGTTTTTCCTACAGCATATGTGGTCACAAGGCTATTGATTTCAATAGAAGGCATATGAAACAGACATATAACAATTTGTCAGCTCCATTTTGTGGTCATATAAGATGTTATTCTTGTAACAAGTTTGGGCACGTAGCAAAAGAATGCAGGAACAAGTCAATAAACCACCACAGGCAACATGACAAGAAATCGGATAAGGATATTATTCCCAAAAGACTTGAAAAAGATGGATCCACCAGCATTTCTCATAATAAGTAGAAAGAAGAATAAAAAACATGATGTGGTATTTCTCTTTATTCATTTGAAGATGAAGAATGGTAGATAGATAGCGGATGCTCTCATCACATGACTAGATATAATGACATGTTTGAGTTTCTTAAGAAAAATGAAGACAATGAGGTGATTCTTGGAAATAGTGCTCCAAAAAATTTTATGGGAAAACATAGAATCAAACTTGAGAAGTATGCAAAATTAGTTGATGCATTATTGGTTCAAGGACTAAATAAGAATATTCTAAGTGTGTGTCAAATGGTTGAAAAAGGACACAAATGTATTACATCAACTAAATGCAAAGTTATAGACAAAGAAGCTAGAAAGGTTATAGAAAGAGGATACACAAATCTAGACAAATTATATGTGTTAGCAAAGAAGAATTCAAGAAGAAATAAGAGGTATAGTTCCTCTTCTTCTTCATATTCAAAATAAAAGAAGATAGTTCCCATTGTAGTCTATTTTATTTAAAGCATACTTCTAATAGTGATTGCAAAAGTGATATGAGAGTAGGTGATCATTGTCAATTCCATAGGATCAGTAGTATATGATCTCAGGGGAGCTATGCATGAGTGTCTTGGTGATACTTGTCTAGTTTGGTTTGATATCTATTTGGTGATGCTTATACTTCTAATAATACATTGATGAAGTAATAGTGAACATGAACATGTATGGTATGTTTATGGGGAGATATTGTCATAAAAAATTCAACATTTTACTTTTTGTACATGGATATTATGAAGGACAGTCTTGTATATACACGAGTTTTGTTCTAGACAGTCACGTATGTTTCTCTGAGATAAAAAAAAGATAGTGGGACAAACTCAGGGGGAGTTTCTGATATGCTTCAATTAGTTATTATTTGGCTTTATGGTTCTAATATTGATTGGTTGAAGCTTTTTAATGATGCTCAGATGTTACTTAGAAATTATTTTGGTTTATGATGGTTCATGAGTTGCTGCAAAGGGTCATTGTTGCTTTGGTTATTTGATGGATTTGCTAATTGATGAGTTGGATATAATCATATTTGATAATGATAATTTGGCAAAGGTTCAGGGGGAGAATTTTCTATGCTTCTAATAGTACATTGTTGGCATTATGATTTCTTGAGCATTCCTTGTTTCATGTTGATGGTCATGATAAGTATATATTGTTGGTGATGTATAGTTTGTAACACTCTCCTCCCACATTTACCCAAGCTAACCAGTCCACTAGGGTAAACATGTGATGAGAGGCCACTATGATACTATCCAAATCCCAATGTACAATTAAGGAAGTGGAACCAATAAAACAAAACAAATATGACCCTACTCAAGAGTTACATACCCTTTAGGAGCCAACCAACCCTACGAGGTGACCAACCCCTGAGTCAACTTGACATTTCAATGATCTGGACACTAAGACGCTCCCATGACAAGCCATGCATGCAATTGATGCCTTCTAGTCACTCACATGGTAAGGTATGCCAGTGATTGTGAACTTTTTCAGCCAATTCTGAGTTAGCATCCCCAAATTCTATACCACTTTTTCAGGGCCAGGGCTCAAGCCACTACCCACAAATTCATGAAACTTTCAAAAATGATATGAACCAATGGAATAAGGCTACTAATGAAATCATTGGAACAAGTACTTGATCTAAATCCTACTAGTCATGACAAGCATTTTGTCTAACATGTCAGAAATATGAATTCTATAAGTCATAACAATGGATCTGATCATAGGGGTCTCATACTTATCTAATATTCATAGGGAAGAATTCATTCCTTATCACAATAGTTGCATTATCATCTATTTGGTCATATATTCATTTTTCATTTGTGTCTAATCAAAACATGATGAGATTTAAACATCAAGACTATCAAAAAATATCCTCTTAATTGGGATATATTTAATAGAAATAACAAAGATATAACAACCATAAAAAAAAAACATATGAACAAGTATATTTACCCGTCAAATACAAGAGGAAACGAATTCTTATTAGCATATGCAAAATGCAAGTAGTTCTGGGACTTCCATGTACCACCCGAGCATAGATTGGATGAACCAAATATTTCTTTCAACCAATCACCCCCGTGCCATATTCCAAGCATGAATGTGGAATTTCATGGAAAAAAATCAAACAAAACCAAACTAGGGCTTCCAAAGGCCAAGCCACTTCAACCCTCAACCATTGATTCAACCTCACTGTCATAAATCACTAAACCTCACCATATCGGTCTATACCCAAGCTGTCAAGGGCTTTAGAGTGTTTGTTCCAACTAGGGCTTCCGGGACTAGTAACTCAACCCACAACTGTTGTCGGGCTTCCAAAGCGTTTTTCCAGCCAAGGCTTCCATCCTGCAGGAAAAATTTTAGGGGCTAATATTCGTAGGTGGGCTAATTTTCCATGCTTTTTCGAAAAAAGATTCACCAATTTCCAATTTTTTTTAAAATTGAGTGGCCCACATTTTAGAGTATACATTTATTTTACCTTAAAAGTCAACACAATTTTATATAGACTAATATAAATTCATTAGAAATATAAATAGTTTTACAAAAATATTGCCAAACATTTTACAATTTGCATATTAGAGACTATTAATATTTGCCAAGGTTTATAAAATTTAAGATAAACTTCCATCCTTAAAATTTTCCTTCCTTCGAGGACTAGTAACTCAACCCAAGCTGTTAAAGGGCTTCTAGAGCGTTTTTCCAGCCAAGGCTTCCAGGAACTAGTAACTTAACCCACATAAATAAGGAACATGAGAACCAACCTGAAAACAAAAGGGAAGACATGCACAACACCATGGCTACTGAGGAAATGGAAAGGCTATGAAAATCCACTGTCAATTTAGGCAATAGTCTATGCCAATGATATATCACAACCAAGAAACCACATGCATTTGTCATGCATGCCAAAACAAGCAAGGAAGTCATACATGCAACTTAGTACCTACAAGAAAAACCCACTGTAGCTACTAATCCCGATGTCCTCTTACAATTTCCTACTCTTCCTTTGTCCTCTAGCTCCAAATCCCAAGTATTCCAAACTCCTCGAAGAGTGCTCCAATAAAACACTATCCAAGAGTATGAGAGAGAGAGAGAGAGAGAGAGAGATTAGAAAATGTAAGCTCCAAAACTTAACTAAAAAAAATATATACAAACTGATCCTCAGAAGCCTTTTTTATGAGGCCTCTATTTTATTCATTTTCCTAATCACATGCAACTTGTGACCTTTCACCTCCATTTTCTCCTAATTTCTAGTATTTTCATCAATAAAATGCCAATTAAAGCCATGTTGGCTTTCCAAATCCTTTGACATTTCCTTTGCCAATTTACATAGCCATTAATTAGTCACAAGTGATCCCCATCACTATGTTTTTGCCTAACATTCAACTTGGAATACATGTCCCATGACCATGGTTATTATTTTGAATTTATTAACTTTATTACACAAATTGTTTACCAGGGTTGTTACAAAAGCCTCCCCCTTGGGCGAACACCATCCACGCTGCTCAATGTCACCTACAACCAGCAAGACTACCGAAAAGAAAAACATACTTCCCTTAGAGATTTATAGCTTTGCTTGTTGCAATAATTACAATGATCATCCTTCTGAGAAGAAAACCAACATGAGAGACATAACCACATGAAAACCATAACGACATGACATCCATACCACTTACTGGAGATTTATAACACATCTCATGGTGGTATTTACATCCATATACATATACCAAACATCATACCAAAACATATGCCAAAAACATTTTCTCAACTAGTGAATAGAGAAGGATACATATCCCGCATCTGATCCACCATCTCCATGTACCTTCTTCGGGCTTAAAGTGATTGCATTGAACTTTAACCTACTCGATTCCTTAGTTCTAGAGCACAGGCATATTTCTCTACAAAATGCATTAAAGTTACGACTAGAATTATCCTTTTGGTCCCACCTACAATACAGACCAGTCAATCACATTATCAACATATTTAACATATTTCTTAAGTAATGAAACATGGAAAACATCATGGGCCTTCACTGTTGAAGGCAATGAAATTCAATAGGCTACTGGTCCAATCTTTTCAATAATATTGAAAGAAACATAAAACCGAGGTGCCATCTTGGCACATGATCCAATCCTCAAGGAGCTCTTCTTGGGCTTGATGCATAAGTACACATCTTCCCCAACTTAAAACTCCTTAAACAACTTGTTTGGATCTGCATAAATATTTTTTCTATCTTGTGCTTCCTTCATATTCTTCTTGATTGCCTACATTTCATGTTCCATCTCTTCCAACATGTCTGGTCCTATCAACACCCTATTCACTAGACCACTCCAACTAATGGGATTATTACAACTCTGCCCATAGAGTGCCCCAAAGGGAATCATACTCAAAGACTCTTGATACCCATTGTTGTAAGTGAACTCAACCAATGGAAGATAGTCTTCCCACTTTCATTGCTAATGCATCACGTACGTTCTCAACATGTCCTCTAAAATCTTGTTGAACCTCTCTATCTGTCTATCTTTCTACAGATGATGAGTTGTACTAAAGGTCAAATTTTTACCCAAACTTGCAAATAAATCTTTCCATAACTAAGAAGTGAAATTTTCATCCATGTTTGACACAATGTTCTTCAGAACACCATGCAACCTCACTACATCTCTAATGAAGACCTATGCTACATCATTAGATGAATAAGTAGACTTCACTATAATGAAGTGTGCTACCTTTGTCAACCTGTCCACTACAACCATGATGGAATCACATTGTCTAGATGTACTCAAAAATCTTATAATGAAATGCATGGAAACTACCTCCCATTTCCACTCAGGAATCATAATCGTCTGTAGTAGACCACCTAGATCCTTACACTCTGCATTTACCTAATGACAATCCAAGCACCTAGCCACAAACACTTCCACCTCTTTCTTAAAGTTCGACCAATAATATAACTTCTTAACCATTGTCAATGTCTTATGATATTCTAGGTGACTTGAATATGGCTTAGCATGAAATTCCCTCAAGATAAGTTTCTTGAGCTCACTATCAATATCTGGCAAATATATCCTATCCCTAAATCTAACCAAGTCATTTGCTGTGAGAAAAAAATACACATCCTTATCACCTATACCCTACTATAACATGTTCTTAAGCTCCATATACATGTCATCCTACTGTCCTTCCTGCAAGATCTGATCCTATAAATTTGTCCAATAAGAAATCACAGTTGTTATTTGATTTACCTGTATCTGCCTGCAAAGAGCATCTGCAAACCTGTTCTCTTTACCTTTAATGTACCTGATCTCAAAGTCAAACTCATTGATCATGGAAAACTATCTAGATTTTATGGAATTCGTATTATTTTCTTCAAATGGATTTTGCAATCCACTATGATCACTCATCAATACAAACCGCCTGCCAAGAAGATAGTGCCTCCACATCTTCAATGCATGAATGATTGCTGCCAACTCAAGATCATGTGTTGGATAATTATGTTTGTTCTCATTCAGTTTCCTTGATTCATAGCATACTACCTATCATTCCTACATGATGAATTAAGAAATCCCTCTCTTGCAAGCATTTGTACATGCCACAAACCCTTTGTCTAGATCTGCAATATTTTAAAAAGGAGCATTCGTCAACAACTGCTTCAACTGCTCAAAACTGGCCACACATTCCTCTTTCAATTAGAATTCCTTACCTTTCCTTTGCAACGATGTAATAGGATGAGAAATATGTGAGAAATTACTTATGAACCTCTTGTAATACCATGTTAACCCCATGAATGATCTTACCTCATCCACATTCCTAGGATCCACCCACTCCATGATAGCCCTTATCTTTTACGGATCCACTGCTATTCCTTCGTTGGAAACCACATGCCCCAAGTAATATACCTTTGTTTTAAATAAATTGAATTTCCTAAGCTTGGTATACAACTAATTCTCTCTTAGCAATCTCAATATTGTCACTAAGTGTTATGCTTGCTATTCCTAATTTTTCGAATATACCAATATATCATCAATGAATACAATAAAAATCTTGTCTTGATATGGACGCAACACACTATTCATCAAATACATAAAATTAGTTGGAGCATTATTCAAACCAAATGGAACTAAAGCAAACTCATAATTCCCATACCTAGTACTCAAAGAAGTCTTGTATATGTCCTCTTCCTTAATGTGTACTCGATGCTATCCCGATCTCAAGTCAATTTTCAAGAACATTGCTTCTCCCTTCAACTGATAAAAAAAATCATTAATCCTCGATAACAGATACATGTTCTTGACCGTCACTTTGGTCAAGTTCATATAATCAATTCACAACCTGAGAGTAACATCCTTTCTCTTCACAAACAACATTGGTGCACCCCAAGGTGATACACTTGGTGTAATGTATCCCTTGTCAAGCATCTCCTTCAAGTGTAACTTCAAATCCACCAACTCTGGTGTGCTCATCCTGTAAGGTTTCTTTAATGTTGTTGCTACCCTTGTATTGATGCAATATTAAATTCCAACTCACTGTGAGGATATTCTGCATGCACTTCTTTATTCAAACCACACTTATCCACCATGTCAGGGTTAACATAACTATAATTAGATATAGGGCCAATAAACATAGAAACAACTTGATCACAAAGATTACTTTCCATCTCTATAATAGACACCTGGTCATTTTCTTGCCTATTATCCAATGATGCATAGATACGAGGAATACTTTGTCCAACATCTCCCACTGTTTGTGCCTCCTGAGCACTGTAGATGTGTAGTCTACCATCCTGATGTTGTGGACAATCTCTCCCTGATGCTCTCCTCCACAAGTCTAACACTGCAAAGGCTTCCAACCTACACCCTTATTGTGCTCCTCAGAATAAAATCGCTATCCTCTATCAGATATATTGAACTTCTTATGTAGTGCCACATTCTCTTTGTTACTTGTATCTTGAAGTCTTGTGCACTTTTTGTCCCATTTTCCTTTATTATTTGCATTACTTTTCCATTCCAGCTTCATCTCAGATCTGTGTTTCAATGCTCAAAATAATTCTTTAGCTTCTGCATGGTCCCCTCCAATGATCTAGGCTCATCATACTCAATCGTGTTCTTGAACACTATTGGAAACCCATTGACAAATTGTTGAATCTTGGCCTTCTCCTCCTTGAGTTAAGGCACGTAACTCAATAAGTCCAAGAATTTGCTAGTTTACTCCTCATCGGTCATAGATCCCATCTTCATCTCATAGAACTCTTTTTCCATATTTTCATAGTATCTCTCTAATATATACTTCTTCCTAAATAGTCTCTCAATCTCAGTCCAAGTCAACTCCTCTTCATAAATAGCTCTGACATTATTTACATCTTCCCAAAAAATGTCTAATTTACCTTTAAGACTGAATGTATCTATTCTGGCCTTGAACATGTTCTCTGAGTAATTATGCAACCCGAAGAACTTATTCATCCCAATGGACCATGCTTCGGCATCATGTGACTTATTCATTTCCCCATCAAATGTAGGTGGATTTTCTTTCTTGAACTCATCTAGAAAATATCCCCTCTCACTCCTCTTGAGAGAATGATAAAGATGATGACCATAAGACTTATCTGAACTAGAACTAGAGTAAATCGCATGTTCACTGCCTCATCTATCAAGTGTATCCAATAATCTGACATCTATGACTGTGTCATATCTATCAAAATTGTGCCCACCATGTGACCTACTACCATGTTCTCCATTAGTGCTATCCTCATGTTCATGACTGAATTTAAGTGGTCCCTGTCTTTGCAAGTCTGAAAATATCTGAATAATCACTGCATTGGCCTCTTCTTTTTTCTCCCATGCCCTAGAAAGTATCTCTTGTGATTGAATGATTCAGTCATTATCTTCTTTGCAACTCCTTATTTCTTCCTTCAAACTTCCCAAAGTGTCTGCTATATGAGGGGAATACTCATCACCATGTTTTTCATCTCATATATAAAGATAATATTGTGAGTTGTAGTCTACCATCTTGCTAGTCATTTTTAATCTTCTCTTCCTACAAGGTATATCATGTCAGCTAAACCAAATCACAAAAAAACCAACATACCTCATTTTAGTTCAGGGGAGGATATCTCATCTGCAAGATCAACCAGATTAGTGCAATACATATATAAACATAATAGTATCAAAATTTAATGATCATTTCAACCATTATCCAGTTAACAATGCATGACCATACCAACCACATACCATGACCTCATTCATGACAACTATCACAATTCAAATGTATTTGTAACAACATATAAACACTGACATGCATGACCAATGTACAACTCACATGCACTCATTGCGACCACACACAACAACAACACCATCAAATTTTCATATGATGACACCACTACATCTATGACCAATGCCATGCATATGAAGGAAAAAAATAGAACACAAGCATAAGGAAACCAGATGTAATCAACATGTATGCATGACCAACACAAACCACCCATCCAGTCGAAGAGTTGAAACATGCTCATATATCACTCTGTAACACCCTCCTCCCAAATTTACCAAAGATAACCAGTCCACCAGGGTAAACATGTGATGAGAGGCCACTATTATGTGATTCAACTCCCAATGTACAATTAAATAAGTGGTACCGACAAAACAAAATGAATCTGACCCTTCTCAGGAGCTATAGACCCTTCAAGAGCCAACCAACCCTACCAAGTGACCAATCCCTGAGACAACTTGACGTTTCACTGACCTAGACCATCAGTCAATCCAATGATAAGCCATGCATGCGACTGAGGCATTGTAGTCACTCCCACATCAAGGCATGCCAGCGACTATGGACATTTTTAGCCAATTCTGAGCTAACAACCCTGGATTTTGTGGCACTTTTTCAGGGCCAAGACTCATGCCACTTCCCAGAACTTCATGAAATGTTCAAAAATGATAAATAACAATGGAATAAGACTACTAATGAAAACATTAGTACAAGTACTTGATCTGACCCCTACTAGTCATGATAGACATTTCTTCAAACATGTCACAAATATGAAATCTACAAGTCAAAACAATGGATCTTTGCATAGGGGTCTCATACTTATCTCACAATCATAAGGAAGCATTGATGTATTCTCACAATAGCTTCATTATCATATATTAGGTCATATATTCATTATTAATTTGTGTGATAATTAAAACATGATTAGAACCATACATCAATACTGTCATAAAACATCCTCTTAACCATCAAATATTCAACAAAAATAACAAAGATATAACAGCCATAAAAACCACATATGAACAAGTATATTTACCCATAAAATACAAGAGGAAAGGAGTAATTATTGGCATATGAAAAATGAAACCAAGTTTGGGACTTTCACATGCCACTCGACCATAGATTGGTTGAACCAAATATTTATTTCAGCCAATCACCCCCGTGCCATATTCCAAGCATGAATGTGGGATCTCATGGAACAAATCAAACAAAACCAAAGTAGGGATACCAAAGGCCAAGCCACCTCAACCCTCAACCATTGATTCCACCTCTCGGTCAAACATCACTAACCATCACAAGATAGGTCTCTACCTAATTTGTCAAGGGCTCTTGAGCGTTTGTTCTAACCAGGGCTTCCAAGACTAGTAATTCAACCCACAACAAATGATAAGCTTCCAGAGCGTTTTTCCAACCAGGGATTCAAGGACTAGTAGCTCCCAATGACTTGCAGAGTGTCTTTCCAACCAAGGCTTCCAAGACTAGTAACTCAACCCAAGCTTTTACAGGGCTTCTAGAGCATTAGTCCAACCAAGGATTCCAGGAACTATTAAATCAACCCACAACCATAACGAAAATGAGAAACAAATAGAAAACAAAAGGAAATACTCCCACAACACCATGGATATATAGGAAATGGAAAGGATAGGAAAATCCACCGTCAATCGAGGAAATCCTCCATGCCAATGCTAGATCATAACTAAGAAACCACATGCATGTGCCATGCATGCCAAAACTAGCAAGGAAATCATACATGCAACTCGGTAGCTATAAGAAAAACCAGTTGTAGCTACTGATCCCAATGTCCTCTTGTGAATTCTTGTTCTTCCTTTTCCTTCTTACTCCAAATCTTATGTATGGCACACTCCTCTAAGAGTGATCCAAGCAAAATCTAACTGTCCAACAGTATGAGAGAGACAAAGAGTAGAAAATGAGAGCTCCAAAACTAAACTGATCCTCCGAACCCTTTTTATTAATGGGGCTTCTATTTTCTTCATTTCCATTATTTTCCTTCTTTTTCCTCCTCACATGAAATTTGTGACCTTTCACCTCTCTTTTCTCCTAATTTCCATTATTTTCATAAATAAAATGCCAATTAATTCCAGTTTGCCTTTCAATTTCCTTTACCAATTTTCATAGCCATTAATTAATAAAAATTGATCCCCATCACTATTTTTTTGCCCAAAATTCATCTTGGAATACGTCTCTCATGACCATGGTTATTATTTCTCCTTTATTGACTTTATTACACAATTTTTTTACTAGGCACATTACATAGTTGTTGCTTCTGAAGAAACATATGTTGTTATTCTTCCATTAGCGATACTGAAGTTGTAGATGAATCCTATATATTTCTTGAGTTGCACTTAGCGAATTTGATCCTAAGTGATACACTTTATGAAAAGTATGTACATGCTATGGTCATTATTGACATTGGTTGATCATGATGATTTTATGGTTCATTCATTACTTGTTAACATCTATATGCTACTGGCATTATGTAATCAATGATGCATGGGTTGCATGTGGTAAAGTTAATAATAATTCCTATATGTTTCTTGAGGTACATGTGAAAATTTGTTATGATGTTGCTCACATGTGGTGCTGATGAATTAAGATGTCTTTTTTATTCATGGCTTATGGCTCTTCCTACAAATGGAAAGAGCATGTTGACCTTGATGATATGAGGTCAAGGGGATGAGTTGTTGTCAAAGATCTACTACATTCTCTTATGATTCTATTACAGTTTCTTGGTGATGCTTGAAACCATTGCATATTTGGTCACGGATTGATTTTGTTGAAGATTGATGCTACATTGCCCTATCTTACTTAATGATGATGATGAAGATGATCATATTGTTGTGATAAGATGTTCATGTTGCAGGTTCCTTTATGGTGGATGATGGTTGACAATGACTATCATGGTCTTTCTATCTCAGTATTGAGGTCTTTAGTTTTGGTTATAAATACCATATCTGTCTCTTCATGTAAATATCATGTAAAGACCCATGTTGTAAATCATTGTAAATTTCAGTCATAATTTCACCTCCCCTTTTTTCCCAACTTCCATTATTTTCATAAATAAAATTCCAATTAATTCCACTTTGCCTTTCCAAAGCCTTTGACATTGACTTTGCCAATTTCCATAGCCATCAATTAATCACAAGTGATCACCATGACTATTTTTTTTCCTAACATTTAACTTGGAGCACGTGTCCCATGACCATGGTTATTATTTTCCCTTTATTAACTTTATTACATGGATTTTTGACCATTGTTGTTACATAGCTGTTGCTACTAAATACACATATGTTGTTTTTATTTTGTCATTAGTGATAATGAAGTCGTAGATGAAGCCTATATATTTCTTAAGTTGCACTTAGTGAAGTTGATCCTAAGTGATACACATGATGAATGGGATGTACATGCTATGGTCATTATTAAAATTGGTTGATGATCATGAGTTTATGATTCACTGACTCCCTGTTGACATTTGTATGTTTCTCTCATTATTTCATCAGTGATGCATGGGTTGCATGTGGTGAAGTTATGAATAATGCCTATACCTTTCTTAAGCTACATGCGAAAAGTTGTTATGGTGTTTTTTTTCACATATGGTGTTGATGCATTAAGATGTCTTTGATATTCGTGGCTTGTGGCTCTTCCCACAAATGGAAAGAGCATGATGACCTTCATGATATGAGGTCAAGGGGATGAGTTGCTGACATATATCTACTGCACTATCGTATGCTTCTATTACAGTTGCTTGGTGATACTTGAAAGCATTGCATATTTGCTCACATATTGATTTTGTTGAAGATTGATGCTACATTGCCATATCTTACTTCATGATTATGATGAGGATGTTCATATTATTGCGATCAGATATTCATGTTGCAAGCTCCTTTATGGTGGATGATGGTTGCTGATGACTATCATGGTCTTTCTACCTCATTATTGATGTCTCTGATTTTGGTTATAAATGTCATATATGTCTCTTGATGTAAAGGTCATGTAAAGACCCATGTTAATCATTGTAAAACTCAGTCTCATCCCATTATTTTTGACAATTGATGTAATTGTGAGTCAAATATGTAACCCCTTTGTGTTAGGTTATTGATGTAATCATGAGTCATTGATTATAGGAAAGTTCATACTTGGTTGAGTCATAAAGTCTTATGCTTTTATCTCGTCAAGGAATACCAACGACATTACTAAGGGATTTGCCTAAGGTATTGGTTGAGGCTAATGCTATATATGGAGATGGAGGTCAAAGTGTGTCGGAAATAATACTGAGAGGGGCGGTGAATTAGTATTTGGAAATCAATAACTTTTTCATTTCCATAATCAGATTTATATATGCTACTTTAGTGAAGCGAACTCGCATGTGCACGCAACTGTTCTTAAGGCAACCGGTGTATATCTAGTGAACTGATGATTCAGTTAATTCATCATATGCTGCTCTTTAATATATGCATCAGTACTTTATTAAACATTAAATGGTAACCATGTGCAGTTAACAGAATGAACCATCACACATAAGCAACACACATGAACACCAAGATTTAAGGTGGAAACCCAATGTGGGTGAAAACCACCTACTTCTGTCATCTCTGTCTTCTTTTAATAATAAGAAAATCTATTTACAGCATTGTACTAGTGTAGACTCATACCAGTACGCATGCTTCTACCTACAAAAGGTTACAAACTTCTCTTGTTCTCCAGCTTCTAGTGGAAGGGAGCTACTACCCCCTAGCTCTTGTACTAGCTAATATGTTTTACTAGTATGTAGGTGTCGACCTACAGAATCCTACGACCTTCTTCCTTCCTCCAGGGACCATGTTTCATAAATTTTCAGATTGGATGCTCCTAGCACACAACAATACACATGAAGGCCTCATTTCATCCAATTTTCATACCGGACCCATCAACAACATTGAAACTCAGAAAATGATAATTACAATACAACCATAAAATACATCTGCATCAACCAATCACTGAAACTCAATCATCACTTTCTGAATCAACCACAACTGAATCAATCAATCACTTGACAACCTATCATCATTGTAACAAATCACAATCAATCAATCTAATCATTCAGAACACTGTCACCAAAATACAGTCACCAGAACCCAAAGCAGAACCCAAAACTCTACAACAGCAAACAGAAACAACTGAAACTTTAAACATCATACTTCATAAGGTATACGTTACTTCCATGTGTTGAACCAACGTGTATACGGACTTTTACCAAAAGGAACTAGCGTACAGATCTGTAAATTCAAATTTATGATGTATACGCTAATTTGATATGTTGAACCAACATGTATACACTTTTTTACTAAAGTGAACCTGCAGATAGATCTATAAATGCTAACTCAAAAAATCACAACTATTCCAGACTTTAGTCATACTCATGTCATCATATTTACAGAATAAAACATGCGTCAGTATTCAGATCTAGATTGTTCAAGATCAAACCACATAATGATAATAATTTTAAGCCTTTATGATCCCGTTCCATCAACCTTCATCAGCCATATAGGTGCCTCCTTAGATTAAATCAATCAAACCATCATAAGCTCATTAGCCTGTATATATGATCTAGCAACTCATAAGATATTCAAAATACTCGCACACTTGGCCTAATGATATTCTCCTCCTTATATAGTTTTAGGCCTTTCTCAATACCATGGACCAAAACTACTTAGGACCAATACCTTGGACCATATACCACGGACCAATTACCTTGGGTCACCAAAAACTTTGTGTTTCCAAGATATATGTGCTTTTCCTTCTGTGAAGGTGCATGTGTACATGCACACTCCTTTTGTTCAGAAAACCTATGTGTATACACAGCGTAGACAAGGTGAACATGCATAACATCTTACAAGTTTCATATTTCTTCTATAGCAGTCAATGTCTTTGTGACCAAACATATTGCAAGAAAAGCAATATCCTTAAAGTACTTGGAAGCTGATGATCTTTCTCTGTGATGGTCTTGAACCATTCTACTTCTGCATCTCACACAACATGTCCAAGATTATGACATATAAAACATTCAACGATATTCATTTGACGAAATAACTAACTGTCACTTCCATAGTTAGGAGTAAAATATTTTCTTTGAAGAATTTCTTTCCTTGGTTGTTGATGGGGTTGACCTCTCATCTCCTTGTTGAGAATTTCAGATTTTTCATTAGATTTCCTTGCCTCGCTTTGTGAGCTAGATTCACCTTCAATAGATTCATGAAAACAAAGATCAGTTTTGATGGCAAGAGACCTTTGACTACTAAGAATATCATCCAAAATCTTAGTACTATATTGAAATCGTAAAAGCTTATTATTAATTTCTTCTAATTTACCGTTTAGGATATTTACCTCAACCTGATATTGCTCTTCCTTTTCAACATATTGTTTCTTCATGATTTCTTCAGCTTTTCTTCCTTCTTCCATTTGTTGCCTTAATTCGAGAACTTCGTTTTTTTGTTCTTCAAGAGCTTGGAGTAGTTCTTCATTCTGCTTATTTTATTTTTCAAGATCTTCTTTTAGAGAGAGGAACTTAGCTTCAATATTTTCATAGTAACTGGGTCTATCTTCAAGTTTCTTGATTGTTATGCTCCTTTTATTTACTTCATTTCTTAATGATGTCACTTCATCTTGCAGCTTTTGACATTGATCTTCCTTTTCCTTGTATTGCTCCCTTACTTTGTTTCCTTCCTCTAGTTGAGCTTTTTGTTTGGTAGCTTCTTCTTTGAAGGCACACTCCATTTTGTCCAATTGATCTTGTTGATCTCTAATTTTGTCTGTGATCCTTTTAAATTCTGCCTCTATTTGATGTCCTTCTCTTTCACCCATAAGAGAAAATTCAGTTGTTTCGTTGTCACTTTCATCATCTTCAAACGGACAAAGAAATGTATCACCAAAAGATAACAATTTTATACCTGATAGTTCTTTTTCCTATTCATCTTCATTCTAAGGTGATTCTGAATCTAAAGAGTTGCTTCCACATAATCCCCAATCAAATCTCCCACTATCAAAGTTCCTTTGAGATGCCTTCTTCTTTTGAGGTGCTTTCTTCTTTCCCATTATTTCTACGAATCTCCTTCAAGCGATCAAGCTTCTGCCAAAGGACACGCTCTGATACCAATTGTTGGAAATAATACTGAGAGGGAGGGTGAATCAGTATTTGGAAATCAATAACTTTTTCATTTCCATATTCAGCTTTATATACGCTACTTCAGTGAAGGGAACTCACGTGTGCATGCAACTATTCTTAAGAAAACCAGCGTATATCTAGTGAACTTATGATTTAGTTAATTCATCATATGTTGATCTTTAATATGTGCATCAGTACTTTATTAAACATTAAACAGTAACCATGTGTAGTTAATAACAAAATGAACCATCACACATAATTAACACACATGAACACCAAGATTTAAGGTGGAAACCCAATGTGGGTGAAAACCACCTGTGTTGTCATCTCTGTCTTCTTTTAATAATAATAAAATTTGTTTACAACATTGTACTAGTATAGACTCATAACAGTACGCATGCTTCTACCTACAGAAGGTTACAACCTTCTCTCATTCTCCAACTTCTACTAGAAGGGATCTACTACCCCCTAGCTCTTGTTCTAACCTATATGTTTTACTAGTATGTAGGCGCCGACCTACAGAAGGCAATGACCTTCTTTCTTCCTCTAGGGACTATGTTTCATAAATTTTCAGACTGGATACTCCTAGTACACAACAATACACATGAAGGCCTCATTTCATCCAATTTTCATACTGGACCCATCAACAACATTGAAACTCAGAAAATCATAACTTCAATACAACCATAAAATACATTTGCATCAACCAATCACTGAAACTTAATCATCACTTTCTGAATCAATCACAACTGAATCAATCAATCACTTGACAACCTATCATCACTATAGCAATTCACAATCAATCTGATCATTCATAACACTGTCACCAAAATACAGTCACCAGAACCCAAAGAAGAACCCAGAACTCTGTAACATCAAATAGAACCAACTGAAACTTTAAACATCATACTTCATAAGGTATACGCTACTTCCATGTGTCGAACCAGCATGTATACGCACTTTTACCAAAAGGAACTAGCATACAGATCTAAAAATTCAAATTTATGATGTATACGCTACTTTGATATGTTGAATGAGTGTGTATATGCTCTTTTACTAAAGCAAACCTGCATACAAATTTGTAAATGCTAACTCAAAATATCACAACTATTCCAGACTTTAGTCATACCCAGATCATCATATTTATAGAATAAAACACATGTCAGTATTCAAATCTAGACTATTCAAGATCAAACCACATAATGATAATACTTGTAAGCCTTTATGATCCCGTTCCATCAACCTTCATCAGCCATATAGGTGCCTCCTTACGTCAAATCAAGCAAACCATCAGAAGCTCATTAACCTATATATATGATCCAACACCTCATAAGATATTCAAAATACTTGCACACTTGGCCTAATGATCTTCTCCTCCTTATATAGTTTTAGGCCTTTCTCAATACCATTGACCAAAACTACTTAGGACCAATACCTTGAACCAAATACCTCGGACCAATTACCTTGGGTCAAATACCTTGGACCAAAAAAATTTGTTTTCCAATATATACGAACTTTTCCTTCTGTGAAAGTCTATGTGTACGTATACGCTCCTTTTGTTCAGAAAACCTGCGTGTATACGTAGCTTGGACAAGGTGAACCTGTGTATACCTCTCTTTCTTCATTCTTTGTAGTCTAATCTATAATTTTTTGACCTATTGCACTATGAGCTTTTGTTTGAGTGAGTTGCCATTACTTCTGAACTGATTCCTTAGGAGTCTTAAATACTTTCTGGAACAAAGATTATCTTTAGAATAGTAGAAAAATGGTTCACAAAGATCTTAGCTTATGACCTTGAAATCTTCTACAAAAAAGGGAAGAAAAATGTTTTTGCATATGCATTCTCAAGAAAGGATGAGGACGTGGAATCATTGCTCTATTCCATTTCTATTATCCAACCTGATTGGATAACTGAAGCAATGGATCAATGGAAGAATAATGAAGAGGTAGGGACACTAATTCAAAATTTGTAGTAAGATCCCAATACATCTTATACATTTATCTGTAAAAATGATTCATTATAGTACAAAGATTGTGTATATATTTGTAATAATTTCCAACTCAAACAAAATATTATTTTGGAATCACACACCGCCCCCTTAGGAGGGCACTCAGAATTTTTAAAAACTTACCATAGGGTCAAGAAGAAATTGTTTTGGGATGGCCTTAAATCTGATATTGAGAAGTTTGTGGTAGAATATTTTGTTTGCCAGCAAAATAAAGTTTAGACAATGAAGACCTCAAGTCTGTTGCAACATTTATCCATTCCAAGTCAGCGTTGGGAGTAGGTATCAATGGATTTTATCATAGGTTTACCCAAGTCTAAAAGAAATAATGTCATCCTGGTGGTAGTTGATAGACTTCCAAATATGCACACTTTTTTGCATTATCTCATCCTTTTAAAGCCAATACAGTTCCTACTACATTTATGGAAACAATTCAAAAGCTCCATGGAAACCTGAAAATTATTGTAAGTATTAGAGATCCTATTTTCACTAGAAATTTTTTGATGGAAATATTTTCTTGTCCTAGTAATCAATTAGCTCATAGATCATCTTATCATCCTTAGTATGATGATCACACTGATATAGTGAACAAATGTTTGGAAGTATATCTTCCTTTCTTTTTCTTTGATAAACAACCACAATGGGTCAAGCAGTTACTCCAATTGAATGGTGGTATAACACCTCCTTCCATACTGCAGCAAAAATAACCCCATTAATGGAAATTTATGGATATCATCCACCATAAATCACATCATATTTAAGAGAAAATTATAAGGTTCAAGTAATGGAACATCACATGAAACATCAACAACAAGTTCTCCAACTCTTAAAGGATAACCTCACTCTGGCGCATAATCGAATGAAACAACAAGTAAATCAACATCGCAGTGAAATAAGTTTTGATGTAGGTGACTCGGTAATTTTAATGTTGGAACAATATAAAGAAATGTCCCTCAAGAAAGCTAAGAAGGATAACTAATTATCACCCAAGTATTATGGTTCTTACAAATTTTTGTAAAATATTAGTACTATGGCATAAAAATTGGAGTTGTCTGCATCTTCCTAAGTACACCTGGTTTTCCATGTTTCATGCTTAAATAAGGTTATCAGTGACAAGCTCCCAGTTGAAACAGTATTTCTAGAACTTGACGAAGAAGGATAAAACATAGTGGAGCCTGAAGAAGTCACTAAAACAAGAACCCAACAACTACGGAATCGATCAATTTTAGAGTATCTCACTAAGTGGAATAACTTACCCACTAAATATTCCATATGGGAGAATGATAATTTTATATTGAAGCATCCAGAACTACAAAATCTTCTAGGAAAAAACTTTTTTGAAGGAGAGGGCCATGTTAGGCCCCTATAATACTAGTGTACCCCCTTTATTGCTATTATTAGTGTAGCATCCTTATTTTAATTGTTATTGTATCCCCCCATTTTTATTGTTGTGCCCATGTATCTCCCATATGTCCAATAGAAGCCCATTATTGTAAGTTTTATTCCCTTACATTATTAATGTTATGTAGGATAAGGTTATATTTTTACCCCTTACACTCATATATATAACAAGGAGATCTTGTCATTTGATTCATCTGAGAATTTTTCATTTATGTGATGTAAAGGAGGTTTTTCCCCTCGAAGAGGTTATTTCTCAAGTATTTGATCTATATTTTTTTATGTTTTATGAGTGGGTTGCATAACAAAAAAATTATAAAGTGACAAAAGTAATTGAGAACATTAACTGAGGAAAAACAAGTCATTGAGACTTGGAAGAGTTAGAGGCATCCACTTTTATAGGTTCCTCACCGTGTCCATATGAGAATTATGTGTCTAGGGTAATACCCATGTGTTCTTTAATATAGTCAAGCATATGATCCAAAGTCCTTGCTATCAAATACAACTCATCCAATAGAAGGATAATTTCATCATTTTCTTCATTACAATCCAATAGAACTCATCTAAGTAGAAACTTCAAGTACCACTAAATGTATACCATATTCATGTACTAACTATTATATCCATGGGTGTGCCTTGTATTGGGTACCAAATCAAAAATCTCTGTTAAAACCTATCATTTTTTCAAGAATTATCACTCTCTATCTATTTCCCTCTTGGCATGAGTATGTTCCTCTTGAAGAGTTGGTAGAATATATATTAATCCTGAGGCATTGTGTTGAGCTCTCTTGACTTAGCTAAGCATGGAGCCTCCCTACTTTCAAAAATATTTTATGCCTCTCCTATTGTGTTCCTTTTGGCATGCAATGATAAGAGTGGATGGACCAACAAGTGGGAATCCTAAAATAGAGAGAGAGAGACACTAGGTTACCAGAGAAAGATCCAAATATCCCAAGGCTTCCTACAAATATAGATCCTAGAGTGAGGAACTCATAAATTCATAGATTAGAATGCAATAGATCTAAGAGAGGGAGAAGAACAAAATCAACTGGGTAATAATAGGAATAAATTAAACTAAATTGTGAAAGGGGAAGAATATAGAAAGGGATCCCAACGACAGCGATGAATCCTAGAGGATGAGTTCAATAAAGTAAAAGACTAGTTAGGAAAAATATTATAGTAAGGGGGGCTAAATAAGAAACCAAGGATACCCCTATTCAATATCAAAGAGGATAAAGGAAAGAAATTCAATGATATTTAATGAAATGATACTTAACTGGTCATGTTATTTCCAAAAAACCTTCCACGCATACATTTCTACTTTCCTAGGTTAAATTTATAGCCTCGTTCAATAAAAATGACCAATGTGCATGTGGGAACTGGCCAGGACTAGGTAATTCAAATATTTCCGTTCTTCATTCTCACCCATCATGAACCTAATTTTAAACCTCCATTATGCTCCAAGCATTAACTCAGTGCATAAAAAGTTTGAAGCTTCATTCAAATGCCATCTATACTTGTGCTCATTTGTGTGAGGTGTTAATGGATAAATTATAACCTTGGGGGTGACATATTCCTTGTCCCCTACCTGTTATGCGTGCTCGAACAAGGACATGTGACACTAACATGTATCGTCACAACCACCTCATTCGGGGATACATTTTTTCATTTTCATTAATATTTATGATGTTATTTTTGGAATTTAAATTAAAAACGGGAAACAAATAATAAAATATTGAAATTTACCCACCCCAAATGCAATTACAAAGAATAATTTAAATCTTGTCTCTAAGGTATATAAATCTCTATAAATGATACTTTGAACTTTTACTAATGTATGCAATCTCTTTAGAGCCACAATTATGTTAAAAAAATGTCTTTATACAAGAATTTTTTATGCAAATGCTTGTTTATATTCCCATGGTTTAATAGTTTTTTATTTTATTTTTTCATTTTATAACATGATGTTAATTTAGATTAATATAGCATCCTTTTTAACAAATCATCTACCCAAACCTTAAGGGTGTATGTCCCTATTCACTTTTTTGAGTTGCAATGAAACATTAAAAATGAGAACATTTAAATTTCTCGAACCCCACTTGAGGTTCAGGATTATGTTTATAATCATCCTAGATTCATTTTAACCCTAGATCTATCAAGCATCGAGAGGGATAAAATCCCTCAAGGTGCAAACCTATTTTTTGAGGGAAAAACTTCAGGAAAGGTTTGCACCTTGAGATATTTGATCCCTTTCGGTACTTGATATATTTTTGTTTAAGATGGATACAGGTTGTTTTCATTTGTGTAGGATCACACAAAATTTGTTGAACATCTAATTGTACTGATCATTTTAAATATGATAAATATGTTTAATATTAATTTGGTCCTTTTAATTTTAAATTTTCTCAGTTACCTTAGTTTGTTGAGATGATATAGACTTTTAATAACTTGAATGATGAAAAATGATGAAATAAAAATTTTGAAGCAAAGTGACAATGTAGTAGTGTTGAATGATAGAAAATGTGAAGAATAAAAAAATAATTAATTACAAATAGTCTTCATTGTGATCAATCTCAAACTATTCTCTTCTATTGTTCTTCTTATCACACATATTAGTTCTGCCTTCTTTTCATATTGATCATAAGAAATTGAAGGTTGAATTGTATACTATTCAAATAATTAACTCGAGCTATTGTAGTAAATGTCAAACCTTGTCTCTCTTGCTCTCCAATATTTATAGTAGCTTCCTCCAAAGTCAATCATTTTGACTTAGGGAATGTTAAACCCAAAGAAATTTTCAATGGTATTTTTTTTCTATTACCTCATTTGAATACAAAGAGACTAACAATGTTGAATGATGAAAAATGGGAATAATAAGAATGTAGTCAATTACAAATAGTGTACAATCTCAAGAAGTAAACATTTCAAGTAAGTGAACATTTTCTTTAAGATGAAACTTCAAGTATATTATTTATGGTAGAATCACTATAACAGAGAAATCAATGCTCGTCATCAATAATTTATTTGTTCTTACACTGAAATCAATGCACACTATTAATATAATTGATTTCCATCATACATCTAGTAACATCAAATCATAAATCAACATCTACAATGAAATCAATGTATCTGGTGCAACCAATCAAATAGGATTAGAAACAACCATCTACATTGAAATCAATGCATCTAGTGAAAGAAATCAAATAAGATTAGAAATCAACATCTACATTGAAATAAATTCATATAGTGTCAGAAATAAAATAATATTAGAAATCAACAACTACATGAAAATCAATGCATCCAATGCAATCAAAAACATGTACATGAAATCAATGTTTCTATTTCAATTTCATGGCTTTCTAAATCCAATTTATTTTACCTTTTGTAAAAACATTACTTCCTCTTCCTCAATGCTTAATAATGTTCAATATTATATAATATTATATAATATCCATATTTGTCTCTGTGTGTCTCTTCTTTCTTCCCTCTCTCCCCCATCTCTCTCTCTCTCTCTCTCTACCTATCCCTCCTCCTTTCTATTTTGCTCTTCGTCCCTCTCTCTCCATTACCATCTATATCTATATCTCCCTCAATCTCTCCTTATTTTTATCTCTATTTCATGCCTCCGAAAACACATGATATTTGTCTCTCCATATATATATCTCTCTCCCTCTCTATGTCTCTCTCTCTTCTTCCCTCTCTCTCCCCTCCATCTATATGTCTATCTCCCTTTGTATCTCCTTATTTTTCTCTCTATATCATCCTGTGACATACACAATCTCTCTCAATAACTATCTATCTCTCTCCCTCCATCTTCCTCTCCCTCTCTCTATGCCCCTTCTCTATCTCTCTCTCCCCCTTCTCTACCGCTCTCTCCTCTTTTCTCACTCTTCCCTCCTACTCCCATATCGCCCTAACTCTCTCTCCATATCTCCCTTTTCACTCCCTCTCTCTATCCACCTTTCTCTCTCTGTGTATTTCTTCTTCCCTCCCACTCTCCCCCCTCAAACTACATCTCTCTCTCCCTCTCTCTCTCCTCCTCCCTATCAAGTCCTCTATCTATTCTTTCCTCTCTCTCCCTTTCCCTCACACATCCCTCTATCTCTCTCTCCATCACTCTCTTTCTCTCTCTCTTAGTCATCTAACTTTGTCACAATCTCCCTCCCTCTCTCCTTCTCTTTCTCCCCCTCTATCTATGCATATCCATCTCTCTCTCTTCCCTCCAACTCTTTCACTATATCCATCCCTTTCTCCTTCTCTCTCTCCCCCTCTCTACCCCCACCACATATATGTCTCCCTCTCTCTCTCTCTCTCCTCTCCTTATCTTTCTTGTCCCTCCTCTCCTCTCTCCCTCACTCTCTACCATATCTCCCTTATCACTGCCTCTTTCTCCCACCTCCCTCTCTTTCTCACCCCCCCATCACTCTCTCTCTCTCTCCCTGCCCTCCACCTCTATCACTATATCCTTCCCCGCCATTATATATATATATATATATATATATATATATATATATATATATATATATATATTAAAACAAAGGAACCCGACATTTTTTTTTGTTCTATAAATATTTTCCATACATTTAAAAATTTTTGACATACTTACATTGCACCTGAACATCTCCCCCATACTAGGTTGTAGGGCACCTCTTGGTGAAAATATACAAAAGATAAATTGTGTATAGAAATCAATGATGAATGCAATTTCTAGGACTCCTTTCTGTTGTGGGTGATTTAATCAGTTTAGTAATTATTAGTTCAAGTTATTTGAAATGCTTTGTACATTATTTTGAAATATTTTACATTATCGTTTATTCAACTAATTTGAAAATGTTGTTGTATATATTCAATCTCAATCAAAGAATTTTAAATTTGATTTTGTAGTTATTTATTTATATATATATATATATATATATATATATATATATATATATATATATATATATATATATATATATATATATATATATATATATATATATATATATATATAGATATATGAAAGTATTTTTTAAAGTAAAAGTTGTATTGTTTGTATTCAAAGTTTTATATACATAGTTGTTGAAGTATATCTTGTCCTACTGCTGGGGAAACTAGAATAACATAGGACTTCAATTGATTCAAAATGTCAAAAGATAAGAGAAATTTCATAGTTCTAAAAAACAAAACATATTTCTATCTTCTTAGCCAAAAGGGGTTTTCTCATCCTAAAAACTACTGCAATGAAATAGAAAAATATAAAATAAAGCGAGAAAATTAACATGTAACCCTATTTTTCTGTATTAGTCACTTCAATGAGGATGGGCTCTTTACAACTACTGGGGGAGAAGCTAGGTTTAGTAGTACCCAACTACATTTGTATTCTCCTAAACCTATAGTCCATTGCAATCAAATGTTGTTACATTCAATTTAGAGTCAAGATAGTATCTTCCTTGATTTCATTCATGTCCATAAGAATGCTTCCTAAGAGAAACTTGAGATGTGAGTAGATGTCCATAATGTACATATATTGATTATATTGGCCTTTGATGTGACTCGCATTTGGAACCCTATCTTCCATTTTTGTAAGATTCTCCATGTTCATAACATTATATCTTTCATTGGAGAGATCCCTTTCCACTTGTGTGATCTCCTCTTGAACTGGTTGGGGGATCAGGTCTTTAGAGCACATGGTTGAACTTTCAACTCAATTATGGGTTCTAAAGACACCTCCTTCTTGGTAGTATGCTACTCCCTAGCATACACTAGCCCATTCCTAGCCATGGTGAAAGACTAAAAGGAAGAGAGAGTCGTGGAAAGACTTAGATACTCTAAGGATGTGGAGGGGAAATAACTCAAACTTGAAAGTCATTAGATATCACCCAGAGCATGAGCGACCTCAATACCTATAAAATATGTTGTGTAAATTTTTGGGAGAAATAAGAATCTAGCGGTAAGAGAAAATAGCCATAAAATCACTTCATACCTAAACACTCCTAAACCATTGAGCTTCAGAGGTGGATAACCTATATGGTTATGAATTACTTAAGGCTTGCTTTGGTTGAATTATTGGAGTTGTGTATATGTTAGGTACCTATAATACGAGTGTATCCCCCTTATTTTTATTTTTAGTGTAGCCCCCTACTATTATTGTTGTGCCCATGTGAAACACACACAAAAAGGTATGTATTACAACTTTATATTTATAACCCAATCAATTTGTATGGTATTGATGGCTTTGTTCTCATAAACCACTTATCACATGGTCAATTTTTACAGATGAAATGATAGAACATTATGAGGATATAAATAGCAACATCTTCTTTAACCAATTGATAAATCTCAAACAAAACGATTCAATGGAAGAGCACATTGAGGACTTCCAAAAATTAAATACCAGGGTAACTAATATTCCAGAGGACCATAGGATTTATGTCTTCATAATGACTTTAGATGATAACATCCAACATGAGATTCATCTTTGGGAACCTAATTCATCGTAGAAGGCATTTAGGGTGGAAATAAAAGTTGAAAGAAAAATTATGGCAACAAGGAAGTCTACCAATCATGACTCTAATGAAGTGTTGTTTCTCCTACCCTTCCACAACCTACAAGGTTGACACCACAAAAATTGGAGGAAAAAAGAGTCAAAGGGCTTTGTTACAGTTGTAATAGCAAGTACACTAAAGGTGATAAGTGTGCTCTGAATAAATTATTCTACATAGATTGTGAAGAGGAGGAGGAAGAGGAACAAGAAACATCAAAAGAGGAGGATATACACCATGTACCAACCCCAGAGAAAGAATAAATGATCTGACGGGAATTACCACTCCTCAAACTCTCAAGATAAAAGGATATATCAAGAAGAAAAATGTAGTTATGTTTATTGATTCAGATAGTACTCATAATTTAGTTCATTGTAAGACAACCAAGGAATTGAATTGCTTCCTATATCTAGCACTAGACTGTCAAGTGATGGTTGCAAATGGAGGAACTATAAACTACTCTAGAAAGTGTCCTAATATCAAGATAACCATGGGGGAATATGTAGTGAATAGTCCAATTATTTTCATTCCAATGGGTGGTTCTGGTGTTATACTAGGAGTGCAATGGTTACAATCTTTGGGGACGATAAATTTTAATTTTCATGAACTTTTATTGAAAATTTTTTGGGAAGGAAAGCAAGTTGAATTAAGGGGTATTGCAAGGAAACATAGAAATATAATCAACTCTAATGGCAAGACAAAGATTTTGAAGAAATAACAATGGGGCGTAATTGTGTAATTATGGTCACTAGACATTCAAACATCAAAATCATGTACTTCTCTAGATATCCAAAAATTTGTGCACAATCATTCCAAGTTAATTAAGGCTCCTGAACGTCCCCACCTATTCGTCATCATGATCCCATTATTCATTTTATTCTAGGAAGTGTTCCTCCAAACATTAGACCTTATAAATATCCCTATTCCCAAGAGTGAAAGTGAACGTATGGTTGCAAAAATGCTAGTGGCTGGTATAATTCAACCTATTTAAATTTTTTCTCTACTCCATTAGTATTGGTGCAAAATAAGGATGGATCATGGTGTATGTGTCTGGATTATAGGGAGCTCAACAAGTTCTCTATTAAAGATATCATTCCCATTCCTATCATTGATGAATTATTTGATGAATTACATGGACCAGTTTACTTCACCAAGATGGATCTCTGTTCAGGATATCATCAAATTCCAATGAAGACTGAAGACATCCCAAAAATAACATTTAGATCTCATGGGGGTGATTATGAATTTTTGGTCATGCATTTTGGCCTTACTAATGCACCTTCAACATTTCAAGGTTTAATGAATTCCATTTTAAAACCCTGCCTTAGAAAATTTGTGTTAGTATTTTTTGATGATATATTAATCTACAACAAGTCTTGGAAGGATCATGTTCAACATGTTGACAAGGTGTTCAAACTATTGGAGGAGAAACAATTATGTGTAAAAACCTCCAAATGTTTCTTTAGAGTATATGAGGTGGAATATTTGGGTCATATTGTATCTCATGAGGGTGTTAAGGTAAAACCTAATAAAATTAGAGCCATTAAGGAATGGAAAATACCCAAAATCATAAAGAATCTACGAGTATTTCTCAGGTTGACAGGGTACTTGTTGGGCTAATTTAGTGACTAAATTAACACAAGTATTTAATTATCAATCCGGGTTTGTAAAACTTGGAGGCAAATCCACTGTATATGGACATGAGATATAATCAATTTTAGAAGATAAAATTTGAAGATTTAAAGAAGTACATATTACAAATATAAACCTATTTTAACAATTTCTAATTCACTTATGTAATATATGAGGGAAGATGCTCCTAACTTAGGAGAACCAGGTTGTCTTTCCCTACAATACTACTTTCATGAAGATAAATCTAAGAGCACTAATTAACAATGGTTTATGATGCAGAAGATGTAGAAGAAGATGCTCCTAACTAAGGAGGTCCAGATTGTCCTTCTTCACAATCCTACTATATCACAATCACCATTGCTTCAAACCAGAAATGCATAAATAACTTCAAATAAGAAAAGGAGAATGAAATTCAGTTTTAGTTCAAGATCAAATAGAAGGAGAATTTAACTTAAATTCTTGTGTGTCCCTTCATATGTAGAATAGAATTAAACCAATATTCATTCAGCAATCATCACACATCTAAATACATTTGAAACAAAAACTAGTCTATGAAAACTATGAAAATTGAACCAAGAAGTGTACTTAGCTTGGTGTGGGGGCCCTCCACCCTTGCCTTGCACACTTGAAGAAATCTCAGCTACAACAACTTTAGTAAATCAACCAAGCATGAACAACAAATTGGAATGAAACAAGTTCTTCAAATTAGCTCCCAACTCAAATTATACAACAGTTACATACAAATTCCATTACAAAAGCCATCAAAGTCTTGGCTTTAAATAGAGGTTTAATGAAACAAACTGATCTATATTATCTCTAACACTCATATCTACTCATATCCACCTATCTAAGTCAAACTCATCCAATTCATCCCAAGAAATATGGTCAATCCCATAAAATCTCAAAACTGCCCTATTTCCTAGGGATTTTCTGATGACTAGTCATGTTTGACCAGCCTTGACCGGGCCTAATAAAGCTTGTTCTGGCCGAACCAAGTGGAGTTAGCTTAGTCCTAGTTCCCAAGCTGTCCATCCATGCATCAAACTCGAGCCCAAGTGTCCTGCAAACATGTCATCCACATAGCTATTACGGGAATTTCTGATTCAGTCCAAAATTGCACTTGAAACTCAATTTTCATAAAAACTTCTAGAAATTGCAAAATTAAAATTAAACACCTGAATATGCATAAAATACATCAAAATGAGATGGATGTGATGGAAAATGGATGGAAAATATAAGGATTAAGTAGGTTTCCCTAAGCAAAAATAGACCAAAACTGAGGGCCAACATCTCCCCCTTGCTGATCTTCAAGCATGTCCTCATGCTTGCCTTTGTCTCATTGATCTTCTGCCTCTGTATGCTGACCTCCCTTGCTGTTCTACCAATGGCTCTGTCCCTTGAAGATGAAGCTTTCTCTTGAGCTACCTGTAAAAGGATATCTATGCTTTCATGTACTTCTTCTCTTTTCTTGTGGATGACATTCTTTACCAATATATCATTTTGGATGAGCAGCTTCAGACGACAAATAAAACTTGAATTTGGCAATACATTCCGACACAGGATTCATGTCCCTCTCAAATCAAAAATTTTACTCAAAGCATCCAATATCCAGTTGCTCTTACATCTCCCTAGGTGAAGCAAATTTTTTATGTCGAGGCATTCACTGTCAATTTAGCCATTGTTTTAACCATGCAAAAATATCCCAAACATAAATGAATTTGAGAAAATTTCCCGTACGGAGTTTAATTAGGCTTGTTCTGAAGAAAACCCATGTTTTCATTTTTCAAATTTCATTTTATTTTACTCAGAAAAAGGCAATGAAAAATAGTGGCTTAAAAAAATCGAAATGCCTTTCTGAGATTGAATGATCACTCAATTTGAAATCAATTTTTTCTCTTGAAACTTCAATCCTTCTTACCTTTTTTATAATGCCCTTGATAAAAAGATGAGACCAATCCTCAAAAATATGAAGTCACTGCTTCCGCAAACACAAAGCTTTGATATAAAAAGATTATAAAAACATAATAAACATGTTTTTATTAATCTATTTCTTTTATTCTATCCTCTGTTTCATCAATTTTTTTTTAAACTCCTTTGTCTCTGTCTTTGCAGCATCTTTGCTCTATTCATGCAAACAAAATATCCATCTTTATACTCACTTCTGTAAGAAAGAAATTGAACTCTGTTTTGGAAAAGAAATATACAAAAAACGAAATCATATCATAATTCCTCCTTTCGATTTTCGTTTTTCTTAACATATTCCTAGAGTCACTTCTTCATTTCCTGATTGTTGAATTGAAGCCATTGGTCAAAAACTCATGTTTCGATTCCTATCTTCTGAAGCTCTGTTTTGAGAAAAATGTGCCCACCATGTTAGAAAAAAAATGATATAAAAGTTGCGCTCATTATGCTTAGAAAATGCTCACTGTGTATATAACAGAACTCTCGTATTGCCCAAGGAACAATATCAAACACTACATCAACATATGATAGTTAATGTAATTTTGGCTCTGCGTATTCAAATGTAAACCCAAATCTTCAAACACAAGCGCACACTTTGTTTTTAAAGTCCCATTCCTTCATGCATCAAAGCTGAAACTTGACTATTTGATCATAAAAATGCATGGACATGTGTAGCTTTTGGCTTGGCAGCTATTACATGCTTTCAAAACTTTCTGAGTCATTATTTCAACACGCAGTCAAACTTCAATAAGACACCCTGTTTGTGGAAAATCTGATCTGTTAGCCAAGATTTGTTTTGATTTTCTTTTTATCCTACGTTAACAAATCACATGTTAACCTGAAGCTACTTCCTCGTGCATGCCAGCAAACTCACTGTGCAATTAATTTGCAGCCATGCAGACAATCAACTTCACTACGTTTTAGATGAAAACTTGGCGATTTTATGAAGTATACCTGACTGCTGTTGAAGAAGTGGTGTGATTCCTCTGCTACATGGCTCAATTAACCTGCGTCTCATATCGTTTCTCCCTATTAAACATTCTTATAACAGATTGGTGGCATAGATTTTTAAAGAAATAATAGACAGTCCATATCTCAGCGAAAAATCCCGATATTTTCTCTAAAATCTCCATCGCATTTAAGGGAAATAAATCGGGTTTTACACTTACCTTTTCTCTTTGTAATGACTCAGCTATTCTGCATTCCATTATGATTACCACTTGTTCAGCCCCATTTTAGAAAACCTTTATTTGTTGACTAGTGCACAAACGGATTCCTGACAAACAGAAGTTACGTGCCTCCATATCTCGGCGATCTTTTAGAAAAATCCCGAGATTTCCTTTGTTGCATCTATTGCATTTATTAAAAAGAATCAAGCTTTCAATCTTACCTTTTTCGCCTGCGCAATCCATGGGATTCAACTCAGCGTTAAATCTTATGTATAACCGCCTTACTACTACGTTGCTTGCTTAGCTTTGAATTTCTCTCTACATTTTTTATGGCTCTAGCTACATTCACGCGATGAAAGGCTCAATCACTGAGCTGGGTTGCATTTTAATTATGGAAAATAACATTACAGAGTTTGTTTAAATGTAGTTTGACCCTTTTTTTTTACCTTCCAAGTCATTTTCTGTTCTGCGTACCTGTAGCTGCTATGGTTGCGTCCTTCCTGTGGCCACGTTCTCCGAATCCATGGTGTACAGGCCTTTTTACGGCTTCAATAGCTGAGAGAGTGTGTTTTGCGTAGCTATAGCTCTTGTTAAAACGCACAGGGTTTTTTTCAAAACGTTTTTACCATTTTACTGTCCTGTTGACTGTCACTGTAGCTCTATTAAAACGTTTTACTTCCCTCAACTATTGGCCAATGGCATCTACCATTCTCTCAATGGCTGTGATGGCAATAAGTTTACGGTTCTGACCTTCAACAATGGTAGAGCTCTTTGCTATTAATCCGCAGAGGGTTTATTTCTGCTTGTTTCAACCGTTTCACTTATTTGGTTACTGTCCTTTTGGTTGGTATGCCGTGCATAACCATTGAACTGCTGAATGGAGCTGTTTATACCGTGTTGTTGCCACCATCCAGTTTATTATTTGCATTCATATTTGAAGCCATCCTTCTATCTTGTTGCAGCTGTTATAGATACATCACCTTAATACCATGTCAATTGCATGATTCATCATTCTTCACGTTCCACTTTTTCTATTATATCAACCATACACCTCATCGTATTACCATATACTTGCCTTTACACCATTATATCATATTGCATCTCATGCACTATGATATGTTTAATACGTTAATCATTTCGATTTTGTATTTTCATTCAAAATTTGCATATGATGTTGTATTACCTTTCTCACTTCCTTTCAAAAATGTGCATATATTTCCTTTTGAAATATTGCATTTCTTATTTCATTTGCACATGTATTTGAAATAATTATTCATAATCTAAAGTTGTGTCTGCACATGTATTGCCTTTTCATAGGTTTATTTTGTATGTTTTCTCCTAATGCGCACATCCCATATGTTTGGTAATATATTTCTTTAATTTTAAAATGACCATTTAAGTCATATTTAAAATTACTTCCATGATGCTAATTGCTTAGTTTGTTTGTGCAGGTTTCGACTTATTAAATCCTCACTTTGATCCATTTTGCTTATGGGAAAAATACTTAGGGTTAGGGTTTTTGAAATGAATATGCAAATTATGAAGGGAATGTAGAATTATAAGGGTTATGGAATGAAAAATATGTACATATGTACATTGGATTAGGTCTAGGGTAAATGTAAATGTAGAATATAGGATAATGGGCATAAAAGAATGGATATAGGATGAAGGTAAATGTAATGAATATAAAATATGCATTCAGGTATTAACTCAATTTTAACAAAGTCTAAAAATTTCTACAAAAATTTGAATTTACAAGAGCAAAATTTTGTACTTACGATTCTTGTACTTCCCTGTAGTAGTGGATGAACGTTGATATTCTTTAACAATGTTGGATGAAGTTGTTTTGATCAAATATCGTAGATAGATAGAGCTTATTTATGCTTTCTGTTCTAGCATCCTTCATTGATTCTGGTCCATTGCTTGTTGATGTCGTTCAGGTCCCTCTGCAATTGATTCTTAATAACTCAGGTCCCTTCTGTCATGTACATTTTTATGCAATATATACATGTTTTTGCTAACATTTCAGGTCCCTCTGCAATTGATTTCAAACATATTTCAGGTCCCACTGCCAACAATACAAGTTCCGTTGTCAATGCAGCTGCATAACTAAGTTTCTTTTTGTGAACCTCCCCCCTTGCTGATGGGAAGACTTGTCCTCAAGTCTTCTTTATTTTGGAGGATGATTCCTGCAAGCTCAAACTGAAGAAATGGTAAAACAAAATAAAGAATTCATATTGGCCAACAAGTTGGTTTTCCGATATGAATTCGAGTTTGCATTGTGCCACTTTCGTGGATTTTCACAACCAAACTCCTTTATTATTTTTGACCTTTTTCTATTTTTTTTTTTCTGAATGGAGGTGGGGTGTAATGGAGTAGGGAAGTATGAAAGCTTATGAAAATAGGTTATATTGAAGTCATGATGTAATAGTGAGTCTGGACTTCAACATGCTTGGTCGTGGAGCTCAACATACAGTATAGATGATGGATCAAATCATGAACAATATGAATTCAATATGAAAGGCTTCTTTGAAGATTGATGTGACTTGACATGGTACTGAACTTGACTGCTTCTTCTAATGATTATCTTCATGTCTTTTTGCCTTGATCTCGATCATGTTGTAGGGTTTGGTGGTGTTGTTGGTCAACATCTAAGAGCAAGCTTCAATAGTTTGAGTTTCATTGAATGAACTCAAAATCAGGTGAATTTTCACTTTGCTTTGACTTGAACATTTGTATTCATATTCCGGAATATGAATTTAACTTTGAAAATTACTTCATCCATGGAGTTCACTCCTTCATTCTTCCTATGACCTGCAAAAACATAGCACTTGCCTGCAATACAACATTAGATGATGGAGTAAGAGAGGTGTACAGTCTCTCTTCTTCCAATAAACATGTAAATCATTACAAGCATTTCTTAGAAAACAAGTCCAAATATTATATACAAACAAATTGCATTTATTTACCCCTTGAGGAATGGTGGCCAGCCTAGACCTCCTAGCGGTATTTTGTTTACAAAATATTTGTTTTATATCGAATTAGAGTGATTCCAAAGCCAAGTTGAAGTGAATTCATATGGCTGCCCCCTGTATAAATAGGTTTTCAAAATGATTTAAAATGATATGGTAAATATTATAAGGAGTGCCATGTTTGATAGAGCTACTTGTTAATTTTTAACTAGACCAGCAATCATTATTTGAAGCGTAACTTCTTTGATAAAGATCAGATCAATGTGATTCCACTTGGATATTAAATTAGATTCATTTTTTTATTTCCAGTAGAAATAGGTTTTAAAAGTTCTTAGGCTTGATATCACAAAATTGGTGATGAACAGACCTAGGAGTCAGAGTTTTACTACGATGTTTTGAAGACATGCAGTCACTAAATGTGGCATAACTTTTTCATTTCACCTCCAAACGGGATGATTCAAATTGTGTCTTAAACTAGACTTGAATATATATTCTCCCATATAAACAGTTTTTGAAAAGAAGATGATTTGGTATGTCAAATATGCCAATGAACAGTCAAGACCTAGATTTGTCACCATGCAGATTTTTCAACAAGTAGTTAGTATTTCAAGAATACATTTTTCATATGATACCTGATTGAAGTGATTCAAATTGATTTGGAAACTAGATTCCAAGGGCTATCTTCCCTATGAATTTCAGATAAAAATGTTTCCATTAGACACTTCAAATATAGGTTGTACTAACTCTGTCCTCAACATTTCACTTGAGACCTAGTTTTGATTTTGATCACATTTTTATTTGTGATATAAATTGAGAACTTCAAAATGGATTCCAAAACTAGATTTCAAGTGATATGTAAAAAAAAACAACATGATTTCAAAATGATCCTATATGGTTACCCAAAATAGGCTTGTTCTTACTGCATTTTGCCATGTAGTCCTTTCAAATGAATATTGAACAATGATTTGAAGAAATTGTTTGAAACAAATTTATTATGGAAGTCTTATTGTGAATTCATTCTACTTGTTTATTTATTATATTCTATCCTATTCTATTTTAGAAAACTAATTCATTCTCTCAAGTATAAGAGAATTTCCAGTGCATCCATTTTCGTAACAAGATCATAAGTAAACTCATATCCAAATTTGAAAAATATACTTTAATGAATGTTTGGACATGAAAATTTATTTGATCATAAAGATTTGATGAGAAAGAATGTTGAAGAATGGAGTAGTGTTGTAGCCTATTCTTTAACATCATCTTTTAGATCTTGTTGTTGAAAATGGATTTTGTAGTTATTTTTTTTTATTTTATGTTTTTGTTGAGGGGTTTTGTTTTGGAAACCTAATTTTAGGATCTCTATTTCTAGGCATAAAGAAACGTAACTAAGAGAAATGTATCTTAACTAAATTTTTAGTGTTTTTTCTTATCTTCTATTTGACTATGCTGATAATTACCTCCCCGGCAACGACGCCAAAATGTTGGGCTAATTTAGTGACTAAATTAACACAAGTATTTAATTATCAATCCAGGTTTGTAAAACTTGGAGGCAAATCCATTGTATATGGACATGAGATATAATCAATTTTAGAAGATAAAATTTGAAGATTTAAAGAAGTACATATTACAAATATAAACCTATTTTAACAATTTCTAATTCACTTATGTAATATATGAGGGAAGATGCTCCTAACTTAGGAGAACCAGGTTGTCTTTCCCTACAATACTACTTTCATGAAGATAAATCTAAGAGCACTAATTAACAATGGTTTATGATGCAGAAGATGTAGAAGAAGATGCTCCTAAATAAGGAGGTCCAGATTGTCCTTCTTCACAATCCTACTATATCACAATCACCATTGCTTCAAACCAGAAATGCATAAATAACTTCAAATAAGAAAAGGAGAATGAAATTCAGTTTTAGTTCAAGATCAAATAGAAGGAGAATTTAACTTAAATTCTTGTGTGTCCCTTCATATGTAGAATAGAATTAAACCAATATTCATTCAGCAATCATCACACATCTAAATACATTTGAAACAAAAACTAGTCTATGAAAACTATGAAAATTGAACCAAGAAGTGTACTTAGCTTGGTGTGGGGACCCTCCACCCTTGCCTTGCACACTTGAAGAAATCTCAGCTACAACAACTTTAATAAATCAACCAAGCATGAACAACAAATTGGAATGAAACAAGTTCTTCAAATTAGCCCCCAACTCAAATTATACAACAGTTACATACAAATTCCATTACAAAAGCCATCAAAGTCTTGGCTTTAAATAGAGGTTTAATGAAACAAACTGATCTATATTATCTCTAACACTCATATCTACTCATATCCACCTATCTAAGTCAAACTCATCCAATTAATCCCAAGAAATATGGTCAATCCCATAAAATCTCAAAACTGCCCTATTTCCTAGGGATTTTCTGGTGACTAGTCATGTTTGACCGGGCCTAATAAAGCTTTTTCTGTCCTAACCAAGTGGAGTTAGCTTAGTCCTAGTTCCCAAGCTATCCATCCATGCATCAAACTCGAGCCCAAGTGTCCTGCAAACATGTCATCCACATAACTATTACGGGAATTTTTGATTCAGTCCAAAATTGCACTTGAAACTCAATTTTCATAAAAACTTCTAGAAATTGCAAAATTAAAATTAAACACCTGAATATGCATAAAATACATTAAAATGAGATGGATGTGATGGAAAATGGATGGAAAATATAAGGATTAAGTAGGTTTCCCTAAGCAAAAATAGACCAAAACTGAGGGCCAACAGTACTATTGCAAGTTTGTTAAGAATTATGGGAGAATAACAACACCTCTAACAAAATTACTAAAGAAAGATCCATTTTATTGTACTCTAGAAGCAACTAAGGCCTTTGAAAATGTTAAAGAGGCAATGTGCCAAGCACTGGTCTTAGCTACACCATACTTCACAAAAACCTTTATTGTGGAATGTGATGCCTCACGAAATGGAATTGGTGTTGTTTTAATCCAATAAGGAAGAACCATTTCTTTTGAAAGTCATCCAATCAAGGGAAACTATCTACACAAACCTATTTATGAGAAGGAAATGTTGGCAATACTACATGCACTAAAGCAATGGCGACCTTACCTAATGGGAAGACACTTCAAGTTAAAAATAGATCATCATAGTCTTAAATACATTTTGGAAAAGAGATTATCTTCAGAAGAGTAGAAAAGATGGGTCACAAAGATGTTGGGTTATGACTTTTAAATCATATACAAAAGAGGGAAGCAAAATATTGTTGCAGATGCACTCTCAAGAAAGGATGAGGATGTGGAAGCATTTCTTTGTGCCATTTCTATTATTCAACCTGATTGGATAACTAAAGCAAGGGATGAATGGAAGAACAATGAAGAGGTGTGGACACTTATTCAAAATTTACAGTAAGATCCCAGTACATTTGATACATTTATCTAGAAAAATGATTTATTATGGTACAAATATCGCTTATATCTTTGTAGGAATTCCCAACTCAAGCAGAAGATTCTTTTGGAATTTCACACCCCCCCTAGGAGGGCACTCAGGATTTTTAAAAATTTACCACAGAGTTAAGAAGTAATTTTTTTGGGAGGGCCTTAAATCTGATAGTCAGAAGTTTGTGGCAGAATGTTTGGTTTTCAAACAAAATAAAGTTGAGACAATTAATACCCACGAGGGATTCACTCAATGAACCTATGGCATATCACGTGCTTTCATGGCATACTAAACAATACCCCTAATTTGACTACATATTGGAAAATACCTCTAAAAATCACATTATTTAATCCCCTACAAATACAAACCCAATACACATTCCCAATTTTAAAAACCCCTACTTTCACTAGATATTGTAAGTATCCATTTTTTCATTAACATTTTTTATACCCCTTTATAATTTGTCATTAACTTTGAGCTCCATTTTTTATACCTGCCAATATAAAAACCCTATACCCCCAATATATTATGTTATTTTTTCCTCAATAAATAACCCCCAATATGAACCCACGTGCTATGATATTTCTCCCATAGTGAAGCCCCTGTGTTAAGACCCAGGGTCTGTTACAACCTCTAGCCATTGCAAGTCAATGTTGGGAGGAGGTCTCAGTGGATTTTACCATAGGTCTACCCAAGTCTAAAGGAAAGAGTGTCATAATGGAGGTACTTGACAGACTTACCAAGTATGCACACTTTTGTGCATTATATCATGTTTTAAAAGCCAATACAGTTCCTACTACATTTATGGAAACAATTCAAAAACTATATGGAAACCTAAATATTATTCTAAGTTACATACATAACATTTTCACTGGAATTTTTTGGACGAAATTATCTTGGTGCTCAATTAGCTAATATCTCATCTTATCATCCTCAATCTGATGGGAAAACTAGGATAGTGAAAAATTGTTTTGAAGGATATCTTCGTTTCCTTGTATCTCATAAACAAACACAATGGGTCAAGTGGTTACCTCTAGCTGAATGGTGGTATAAAACTTCCTTCCATAGTGCAGTAAAAATGAACCCATTTATGGCACTTTATCGATATCATCCACCATCCATCACATCATATTTAAGAGAAAATTCTAAGTTTCAAGCAGTGGAATATCACATCGATCATCAACGACAAGTTCTCCAACTCTTAAATGATAACCTCACTCTGGCACAAAATTGAATGAAACAATGGGTAGATCAACATCGCAATGAAAGAAGTTTTGATTTAGGTGACTAGGTATTTTTACGACTACAACCATACAAATAAATGTCCCTCAATTAAGCTAAGAAGGATAATAAATTATCACCCAAGTATTATGGTCCTTACATGGTGTTGCAAAATATTAGTGCTATGGCATAAAAATTGGAGTTGCCTACATCTTCCACAGTATACCCTATTTTCCATGTTTCATGCTTAAAAAAGGTTATCAGTGACAAGCTCCTATTTCAAACAGTGCTGCCAAAAATTGACAAAGAAGGAAAAATCATGTTTGAGCCTAAACAAGTCACGGAAACAAAAACGTGACAACTACAGAATCAATTAATTTTAGAGTATCTCATTAAGTGAAAGAATTTACCCGTTGAAGATTCCCCATGGGAGAAAGAGAATTTTATACAAAATCATCCGAAACCAATCAAACATTGAGGAAAACACATTTCTGAAGGAGAGGCGCATGTTCGATACCTATAATACTATTGTATCCCCCTTATTATTATTGTTAGTGTAGCCCCTATTGTTATTGTTGTTCCCATGTATCCCCCATGTTGTTATTGATGGGCCCCATAGAAGCCCACTATTGCTATTCTTGTGCCCTTACATTATTATTGTTATGTAGGCTCTAATTATATTGTGACCGCTTAGACTCATATATATACCAAGGAAGTATTATCATTTGTATCATCCAATAGTTGGTCATTTATGTGATGTAAAGGGAGTTTTCCCCTCAAAGAGGCTATTTCTCAAGTCGTTGATCTATTTTTCTTCTATTTTGTGAGCTTGTTTCATAATAGTATCTACCACCTTGAGAATGAGTATGCAAAGAGAGAGGAGGCCAACTACGATATGGGTTAAGGAAACAAGCATGATGTGATGGATTTTCCTTCCTATTCATTGTATGCCATTCCATCAAAATCTATTAGAAGGATATTATACTAGACTAAATAAAAGGAACCTATTGTTCACGCCAAAGAGTCTAGTGTAAAGGATGTTTCCATAGTTGAGGATTTCCTTTACAATAATCTCTCTCCTATAAACAATTGGCTCTTTTTATTTAGCATGGTGCAATGGCCTTATAAAGGATTGTGATGGACTACTAGATCGATGAATTGGTAGGAAAATCCATAACATACTGCCTGTTTCCTTAACCGATACTATAGTTGGCTTCCTCCCTCTTTGCATCCTCATTCTCAAGGAAATAGATACACAACTTCAACAATTGTTTCTCCATCCCTTTATCTAAAGAAACCATAAAGTAATTCATAGCCTTATAGGTGAGCCACCTCTGGAGCTTAGTGGTTTAGGATCACTTAGGTATGCAGTAATTTATGCTCGTTTGTTCTCACTTCTAAATTTCTATTTGTCTCAAAACATTGCCACTACAACTAGTAGAGGTATTGGGGTCACTCATGCTCTGGGTGATATCTAACGACTTCAATGCCAAGCGAAATGCAATAATTCCAAAAATTTACATTATACCTAATCCATAAACATTAAACAAAATGATATTTTACAAATATATATACTTTTCTTTAATATAACAATAACAATAATCTACACCATACCTAATCCATATACATTAAACAAAGAGATATTTTCTACAATTTTTTTGAATATAACAATAGAAATACTCTTCCATGTGGAATATATTCTATGCATCATAGTTACCAAATTCGAATTTGAATTCAAGTTCGAGTTCGATTCGATATGGAAAAAAATGATTTTTAAAGTTTGATAAGATAAAATTTCGGGAGTATACATTTTACATCTATTTAAGCATATTATTTTTCAAAATTTAAAAATTATTGAAAAAATATATATGCATCTCTCATCCCTAAAATATTATAGACACCTCATGTGTAAGATGATCTAGAAATGACAAGAAAAAAAATGTATCAAATTTATTAATAAGGTCAAAATAAGAAAATAAAATATAATAATATTAGTAACAAAAATTGAAAACTAGAGTTTAATGCAACAAATGAAATATTGGATATCAAAAGTAAACTTCAAATAATCTCTAAAATCCCCTAAAAATTAAATAAATCCATATAAACCTAGATACTATTAAATTAATTTTAAAACATTAAAATCATATAACTATCCTATCTAAATTTATTTCACAATAATATGAAATCAGTAAACTAACGATTTCTATGATAAATCAAAATGGATCTGCTATTAAAATCCCCCAATCAAAGCTTTCCCTTTGACAGTGGATAGGTGCTAGGCAATCCTCCGATGGGCGGTAAATGAGTTTTAGGGTTGGCCAATTTTAACACACAACATTTGGTCAACCTAATATTGTAGTGACGGAATTTCCTTATTCCTTATTTTTTTGGATTGATTGGGCCAATTTGATAGCTATGTATGTTATTCTTCTGAAGTTAAGTACCATGAAGTAAATCAGTTTAATACAATAATGTTATTCCAATTAATATTAGTCTAGATTTATTTTAATTCCAAATTTACTAAACGAATCAAATTTCTTTTCACTTTAAATGTATCTCAAACAATTTCTCTGGACTTCAATATCTATGCTAGCATATATATATATGGCTCATAATTGAAATTTGAAACACAAAAATTGCTCGTGGTAAATTGACTATTTTATCTTAGTTTTTTTCAATTATTAATTTTATTATTATTATTATTTAATTATTTTTCATATAATTTAATCTGATCGAAATATTTACATAACAAAATAGTACATTAAAACCAGAAATTACAACATGTTTAACCAAAATTAATATGTAAAATTATACTAAATATACTTTAAAATATATATATATATATAATAAATAATATTGTTAATAATAATATTATCATCTCATTATATCTCAAATTCTACCGAGGGCAGAAGCAAATCAGGATCATGATAAGCTCGTTATATTTCTCCGTGCCTTCATGGAGAACACTGCTCCTGCAATAGAAAAATCAGTCTCTCCAGAGCGCCTATCTTCACAACTTCTACCAGAAGTTGTTCTTTTGAGTAATTGAAGCAGACTCCCAATAAAATACCAACTACATAATCAGATGTAGCATCAGACACCGCTAGCAGGTTTCTAACTACAGTGGGTATCGCTAGGTCATCGCCAAGTATTCCAGGGCGACCTTCTGAAATGGTTAAGCCATGCCCCATAGTTTTTTATTGCTTTTAATTTGTGTTCAGTGTCTCTATTCTCTCTTTCATGGTATCAGAGTTATAGCTTGATCCATACCTAAGAGAGTCATAGCTGAGCAGCCCACACGTTGTCAAGTTGCAGCAGTGGCCGAATCGAAAGGAATCATATCCACTGGAGTGTGTCAACCTTGCCACAGTGAGCGATTGTGTCGTGTATAATCAGTCTGTGTTTAAAGTAGCCACTGCCAGCAAGTTTCCTGCTGTTGTGTTTAAAGAATCCACAACCATGCTGCCCTGAGGAGTGAAAAATCGTAACATATTACGTCAGATTTTACGAAGTTAATAGAGCTTTGTAAACCGTCCATTTGGCGAAAGCTGCCAACCATGTCGGAGTAGTAGCTCGTTCTTAAGTTGGCCTACTAAGAGAGTCATAGTTGGAAGCAAATGTTTTTTGGGAAGTTTTTTAAAAAGAGATTTTAGTTTTTTATTATTAAAAAAAAAACAATTGAAAAGGGTTTTTTTTTTTAAGATATGGTTATTTAAAAGAATAAATGTTTTTTTTTTTTTCAAAAGGTGGAAAAACCCATCAAACTCAGTTGACAAACTAACAATGAGGACAGCCATCTCTGGCTGCTATCCACAACTATCGGTTTGTACGCATCACTGTTATCAAGGAAAACCACGCCACCTGAAATAACCCGCTGGTGGTCCGTAAGGGAGCAGGCTATCACTCCTGCCAGATGCCTCTGGGTCTTGGGCCGTTAACCTGTTTCCTTACGTCCGAGGAAGACGAGCTCTTAGCCAAGCAGAAGCAGTTTTACGGCATACTCCAGGCCGTAAAAGAATAAATGTTTTATTGAGTGAAGAGTTTTTTTGAAAAATTTGGAATTTGCACAATGGAGATGAAGACTCTATACTTACAAATATGGTGTAGCAATCAATTCCCATCAAGCTTGGGAGATTTTGGAAAAATCATAAGAACACACAAACAAAGTTAAGAATACCAAACTTCAAATTCTTAGGAGGAAGCTTGAAACCTACAAATGAGATATGTTGAATCAATATATCATGACTGAAGTCATGGAAATGGTAAATCAACTTATAACTTTTGGAGATGATATTCTGAATCAAAAAGTGGTTGAAAATTTTCTCAAAAGCCTATTACTTTCATTTGATATTCTTTTGACAACCATAGAATAAAGTAAAGATTTTTCATAATTTTTAATTGAAGAACTCTCGTTGAATCATGAGTCAAGAATTAAAGGTACAAATGACTCATTAGAAAATGCATTTCAATCTCAAGCCAAAATTAGTAGAAGAAGAGGCAAAAGCAATGGAGGCAGAGGTAGAAGACAAAGAAGATGTTCTAACAGCAAAAACAATGCATCAAGTCAACATGAATAGCTGCAGAATCAACCACAGAGTCAAAGAGAAGGGGCTAAAACAACAAAGCAAGAGGAAGGATGGACAAGTCAAATACACAATGATATTAGTACAAAAAGTATGGTCATTTTGAAAGTGAATGTAGAAAGAAGCAAGCATATTTGAATAAAGACACCACGGATCTTTCAAACACTCATGAAGGTACTTCATCATCTATATTTCTTTTTATTTAGCAACTCGTGAAAATAACAATGAATATCTATGGTTAGTGGACAGTGGTTAGAGTAACCATATGATAGGTGCAAAGATATTTTTTCAAGTTTTGATCAAATAGTTAAAACGCAAATTAAGTTGGGCGATGATCAACTTGTTAATTCCTTAGGTAAAGGAATTATTACAATTGTAACCAAAAAGAATGAACAAAAGGACACTTATGATGTCTCTTATGTAAAAAGTTTGAAACATAACCTTTTAAGTGTATGACAAATGAGTGAAAATGGTTTTGGAGTCAAGTTTTAAGGTCCTACCTGAACAATTCTTGATAAGCCAACCAATCAAAGAGTCATAGAAAGGATCCAAACAACCAAAAATAGGATGTTTCCTCTAGTCATGAGAAATGTCAAGAATTCATTATCATATGCTTAGATTCTAACAAGTTATGATAAAACTTGGTTATGGCACCTTAGGTATGGCCACTTAGATTTTAACAATCTTGATATTTTGCAAAAGAAGTATATGGTTTTAGGTCTACTTGTGATATTTGTTCTTACCAAACAAGAAAGAAATATTTTTCTAAATCCCACTAGTTATAGAGCCAAAAGTCTGCTCGAACTAACACACAAACTTTTGTGGCCTAATGCAAACCAAGTCAATGGGAGGAAGTTTTTACTTTATAACCTTTATTAACAATTTCAGTGGAATGAAATGGGTCTAAATTCAAGCAGTTCAAAGCCATGGTAGGGAATTAATGTGGCAATCAAATTAAAGTACTAATACCATATGGAGGAGGTTGAATATGACTCCAAAGAGTTTGTAGCATATTGTAGGGATCAAGGTACCAAGAGGCAATTTACAACAAGATACACTCCACCAACAAAATGGAGTGGTAGAAATAGAAAATAAAACCATCATGAATATGGCAAGAAGCACGCTAAAGACACATAATTTGTTGAACGAGTATTGGGTAGAAGAAATAGTATGTTCAATTTATATTTTGAATATATTTCCAACCAAAAGTGTCAAATATAGAGCTCCTTTGGAAGCTTGGATTAGTATGAAAACAAGTGTATCACGCTTAAGGATCTTTTCTTGTCTAGCCTATGCACATGCTCCATAAAAATTGGGGAGAAAATTGGATGGTAGGAGTGAAAATTGCATATTTGTTGGATATAGTGAAAAATCAAAGGCTTACAAATTGTACAATCCTATCACCGAGAAGATAGTTATTTCAAGAGACGTTAAATTCTTTCAAGATCAAGCATGGAATGATCAAAACAAAGGGGTGAACAGGAAGCAAATTTCTTCGCATGCATCAAATTTCTCATCAAACTCTACCATGTATCCTTCCACTATTTTCCCCACTTATAAATTTGTAGCTTTATTAATTAGATGGTCACAATGTTGTAGAGTTATTAGATTATTGATATTCCTCTTGGTCATCTTCTCATGTCTCCTATGGTAATGCAAATCCTTATGTGCCCATTCTTATAGAATCAAGGGAAATTCTACTCCAAAATATCATTGAGCTATTCATAAAATGACGTCTCCTTGAATTTATTCATGCTCCAGCCAAACAACACAGCTTATTTTAAAGTAAATATGTTGACTTGTGAAGGAAGACAAACTTGTATTTATGATTTAGTTGACCATTGCTTGATTTTGCTAACACCCATCATTGATGATTTGGTGTTGGAAATAGAATCATCTATAAACAAAGTAAACATTGAAATGAGAATGAATACGATTACCCGTTTTTCTGAGGTAGCAAAAAAATCAACCAATTTTGAAAAGTGTTGATGCAGTATATATATATATATAGCATAATTTTTTACACTTTAAATTTTTTAATTTTTGACACTTTAAATTTTTTTATGTACATTATTTTTTAGAATGTTAGCGATTTGCATGTTGATTTTGAAAAGTGATGATTTTGCATCAGGCCCTTTTGTTAAAAGGCTTATTTTTTTACTTTAAATTTTCTAATGTATTAAATGTGAATAATTATTTTCTAAATTTAACAATTTTTTAAGTAATCTTATCCTTCATATTTTCTTGTTTTTCTTTTCATTTTTTTTTGTAGTGAGGTCTTTATTTTTTTGCATAGTCAAATAAAAAGGTCGATATTTTAAAGTTTCGATATTCTACATACTTATATATTGTTAATCAATTTTTCAATGCACATCAGATAATTGTTTGTAAAAAAACAATAATTTTTAACAATTGACATAAAAATAAACTTTTTGAACATAAATATAACAAAAAAATTACACATTTTGATAAAAAAAATTTGCTAGAAATGACATGTCAAAATCACAATTTTTATAGGAAAAATTTAACAAAAAAGGTAAATACTAGTTTTTTTACGAATTTCATGTCAAAAAATAATAATAATCACATTTTTTTTCAAACAATAATGATTCACATAAAAATTAAAGTGAAAATCACATAATACAAATATTGAACATATAACAACATTAACTGAATACTTATTCTTCTCATAAAATGTCAAAGTCAAAACATTACAAGTATAACTAATTAATAGTTACAAAAAATGAGCTTGATTTCCAACCATAACTTAAATTTAATTAATAATATATCTCCAAACTCTTCAACCTCTAAAGTTTCATCATTTTGCTCATTTTCCTCTTTTGATGGATCTTTGATGTCTGTGAATCTTCCAATGTATGCCTTTCCAATCATTCCATCTAATAGTAATTGAGATTCCTTTTCCTTTTTTTCCACACGTGATTCATTAAAATCCCTTTCCTCAACCCAAATTCTTGCATTACATCTAGAAGAAATTGAAGAGCATTAATTCTTTGTTGAATGAACTTGCATTGTATTGGGTCTTTTTCAATGGCAATGAAATTTCTTCCTTTTTCTAGGTAACATGATAGTGTTGTACCTAATTATCAAGCAAAAAATAAATAATGAAGTGACATATATAATGAAATATAAATTAAGAAATAAGATATTGAAATTTATTTCTATATAATAAAACTTACCTGAGCCTCAGAATAAATCTAGAACACAATCTTCTTCACTTGAACAAAGTCTATAAGATAGAATCAATGATTGTGGTTTTTGATAAATGTAACTATCTTTCCTTTTGCTTCTTTATCTTCAAATGTTAGTTTTTTTACAGCAACATCATAAACCAGTACTTGGCTATGACCCTTTCCATCTACCCGATGAAGAAGCATAGACTTATAGCTATCATCTCTTGTCCAACTTTCAATATCGATGAACACACAATCACTTATAATTGGATGATCTTCATGGTTAATAAGATTTGACGTTTACCTGTAACATGAAATAGTAAAATTTTAATTAACTTGTACATACATAAATCTTTTAACATTATTCAAACATATAATTTCAATGTCTTACCATGTAAGCTGCATCCTTGAGTTTGCTTTCCCGTTGAAGCTTGTCAATAGCATTGCCAATTGTGTATCTGAATGAAATGTCACAAATATCGATAATGGTGATGATGTGACTTCTACAAATTCCGCAACCACTTTACTAAGAGTTTGATAAGTATAAGGGTCACTATCATAGTCAATGTTTGGAATATTGAAACCATGGGGAATATTTGCAATAACTAATGAATAATCCCTTTTAGGTATGAGTTTAGCAATGTCTTCAAAATCACCTTGTATTATTTGATATTGAATGGTGTCAAGCCCATTCCAAACAAAATGAGTAAGAGTTGGATTAAGTTCAACATTACTAAGACCCTGCTTTCTCAGTCTTTCAATCTTAGTTTTTTCAATAAAGCTTCTAAAACTATCTGGTGCTGCATTTTCATCCTTATTCATCTTTAATAAAATAAAAAAATATATGTATAAGCTATAAAATAAAAATAGTATACATGAATAAAAATGAATGTATAAATCAACATACCATTTTAGATGCAAGATAAAGATATTTTAGTGTTTTTGTAGAACTTTAAACTTGGTAGTTGCATACAACATCATCCCAACTATCTTCATTCAACAATTTAACTGTTTGTTCTTGTATTTTCATATAAACCTTATGACTGAGTAGATAAAGTAAAAAAATTTAATATAATGATATGCATAACAAATACTACCAACAACAATATGTTATATTTAAAAGAAAATTATAATCTAGATATAAGTAAAAATAATGCAACAAACTTATTTTTGAAATTCCTCACACATTTCATCCAATAATAATTCCCTTGACTTTACATGAGATAATATTGTTTTGACAAGTTTTTCATTCTTCACTCCTTGTAATGCTCTCCAAGGTGTGATAGTCATATCTTCTGGAAGCTGCTTCATTTCAGGAACTGATTTACTGCTGCTACATATCAATGGCTTAGATTTTTTACCTTTTTGTTTTTTATGCATGTTGGGTTTTGTTATATTCTTTCCATGACTAACCTACATAGTGAACCAGGGGGTTAGAGGGGGGGACGGTAGCCCCCCCTGCTCGAGGGGTTAGAAGGGGCCCGGAGTCCCCCCTTCGTTGCGCCGATTGCGTAGCGGGGGGATCACCGGGGCGGGGCGGCAGCGCCCCCTTGAATAGGGGGTTTGAGGGGTGCGAGTAGCCCCCCTCTACAAGGTCCAAGGCAGCACCCTAGGAAAAGAAAATTTTGGACCCTCTATTAGGTTGGGCGAACGTACCTATGGTTTTCGTTCCATGCTTTTGGACACGATGGTTTTCAGTCCATGGTATTGGATGCTTCGGTCTGCATAAATATGTATTGTAACATTGAAAGGAACATAATGAAAAATCAAGTTGGTAGTCCCGGTTTTGGGATCCAAGGGAAAATCTCTATGTATATGTGTTTTATGTGTTATGTTCTCGCATTGTTTATTTTCTGTGTTTAAGAATTCGTATGTAAGTAATTTTTGTATGGGGTTAAAACCTACATTTGGTATAAGAGTTGTTTTGGCTTCAAGGGGACACCTTTGTTGCTAAGGGGTTTCGCTCGGGCCTATGGTAAACCCCGTTTCGTGAGAGATCAATGAGATCAATATGGTGGTGAAAGAAGATGGCGAGCAGTGGAAAGATAGAGATCGAGAAGTTTAATGGTCAAAGTTTTGAGTTGTGGAAACTCAAGATGGAGTATATGTTGGTGGATAAATATCAGTGGATCGCGGTAGATCTAGGTACTAAACCAACAGGAGTGACAGATGAGGAATGGAAGAAGTTGGATCGGAAGGCAAAGAGCACAATATGATTATGTGTCTTAGATTCAGTGTTACTGAATGTATCATGGGAAGCTACGGCGAAGGATTTGTGGGACAAGTTAGGGACTTTGTACCAATCTAAGTCTCTGGTGAATAAACTATTCTTGCAGAAAAAGTTGTATAACCTAAGGATGAAAGATGGAGACTCGGTGACAGAGCATCTGAACACATTTAATACTGTGGTAAGTCAGTTAGCATCTATTGATATTAAAATTTCAGATGAAGATAAGTGCATCAATTTGTTGTGTTCTCTACCAGATTCGTGGGATAGTCTGGTTATTGCAATAGGTAGCAATGCAACTGCCTTGCATTTTGATGAAATAGTCTCATCCTTGCTGACGGAGGAGATGAGATGGAAAAATATGGAGAGCCAGAATGGTGATGCTTTGTCTGTACGAGGACGGTCCCAGAACATAATCAAAAATAAGTCATCGAGTGGGAGATCTAAATCTCCAGGAAAACATGTAAAGGTGGTGCGCTGGAAATGCGAAAAGGAAGGGCACTACAAAAGGGACTGTAAATCTAAAGCTTCTGATAAAGGAAAGTGATCTAATGATACTCCTTCTGCAGAGGCGAAAACCACCTTAGATGAAAGGGGGGATGTGTACCTGGCCTCTTCAAGTACACATGTAGATCATGAGGTATGGTTGATTGACTTAGGTGCATCCTTTCACTTCACTCCCCATAGAGAGTGGTTTTATGAGTATGAGAAATACGATGGTGGTAATGTCTTCTTAGGGGATGATAGGAAGGCTAGTATCATTGGTCACGGAAAAGTAAAGTTGAAGTTGCAAGGTGGAAGGGTTAGAACACTTCCAAGTGTTCTGCATATTCCTGCATTGGCTAGAAATCTGATTTCTATAAGCAAGTTGGATGATGCTAGTGTAAACATAGTGTTCGAGAAGGATACCTACAAGATGGTTTGGGGAGCACTGGTATTGATGTGGGGAGTTAGGAATGGAACTCTGTACAAGTTGCAAGGTAGCATTGTTGTTGATGGGTGCAATAGTTCTGTGGTTCCTGAAAGTGGAGCAGAAAATCTAGTGGTCTGTGGAGAGAAGATCATGTTGTGGCATCAAAGGCTTGGACATATTGGAGAGAAGGGCCTTTGAATACTTCATGGTAAAGGTATGGTGGAAGATATGAGTAATAGCTCTCTGGATTTTGATTTCTGTGAAAATTGTGTATATGGGAAGCAGAATCGGGTGAGTTTCGCCTCTGGTGGTAAGAGGGCTCAACATATATTAGAGCTTGTGCATAGTGATGTGTTTGGACCTGTGAATGTTCCATCACTAGGTAAGTCTATGTACTATGTATCATTTATAGATGACTTCTCAAGGAATACATGGATATATCTCCTTAAGAAAAAATTTGAAGTCTTTGACAGGTTTAAAGAATTCAAGGCTCTAGTGGGAAACTAGACAGAGAAGAAGATAAAGGTGTTGAGGACAGATAACGGTGGAAAGTTTTGCAGTAAGTAATTTGAAGAATTCTGTAAGAAGTGTGATATAGCATGGTAGAAGACTACTCCATATACACCTCAGCAAAATGGGGTTGCAGAAAGAATGAACAAGACGTTGATGGAAAGAGCAAGAAGCATGCTCAGAGGTACCGGATTAGGACAAGAATACTGGCAGAGGTGGTGGATACAGCATGTTCCCTGGTCAACAGATCACCTTCATCAGCATTGGAGGGTAAAACTCCACAAGAGATATGGACTGGTAAGAAACCCTCTCTATCACATCTGAGGGTATTTGGGTGTGATGCATATGTACATGTTCCAAAGGAGAAACGAACCAAGTTGGATAGTAAATCTGAAAAGTGCATATTTATTGGGTATAAGGATGGTTTAAAGGGTTATAAGCTTTGGAACCCAACAACAAGGAAGGTTGTGTACAACCGAGATGTGGTGTTCAGAGAGGTGAAACATGTTATTAAACATGAAGTCCAACCAAAGGAACCTGAGAAGATAGAGTTTGAGGTAAATGAGGAAGAATCAGATTCTACAATAGAGGAGGAATCAGAAGATGAAGAGCCACAAACTCTAGGTGTAAGAATATCAGTTCGAGAAAGAAGGCAGCCAGAAAGGTATAGTCCATCTGCTTTCTATTCAAATTTTCTTTATCTATTACTGATGATGCTCCCAGAACTGTGAAGGAAGCAGTAGATTCAGAGGATGGAAAACTCTAGAAAGATGCCATGGTTGATGAAATGGCATCTTTGCACAAAAATGAGGCTTGGGATCTGGTGGAGTTTCCGGTTGGAAGGAAACCCATTGGCAGCAAATGGGTGTTCAAGAAAAAGACAAATGCAAAAGGAAAGGTGGAGAAATACAAAGCTCGGTTGGTAGCAAAAGGTTATTCCCAGGTGCCTAGAATTGATTTTCGTGATATTTTTTCTCCTGTTGCCAAGGCAACTTCTATTAGGTTACTTTTATCTGTTGCTGCTGCTTTTAATTTTGAAGTAGAACAGATGGATGTCAAGGTAGCATTTCTTCATGGGGATCTGGAAGAGGAGATCTACATGAAGCAACCTGAAGGCTTTACAGTGAAGGGTAAGAAAGAACTGGTATGCATGTTAAAGAAGTATTTGTATGGGTTAAAACAGTCACCAAGGATGTGGTATCAGAAATTTGATACATTTATACGGGGACTTGGCTTCACTAGAAGCAAAGCAGATCACTGTGTGTATTTTAAATTAATTGGTGACCGTGTTATTTATCTGGTCTTATATGTGGATGATATGTTGATGGTTGGAAATGATAAAGAAATTATCTAGGATTTGAAAACCCAGTTGTCCTCCAAATTCGACATGAAAGATCTTGGTGCTGCAAACTATATTTTGGGCATGGAAATTAAAAGAGATTGGGCAAAGAGGAAGCTCTGGTTAAACTAGAGGATGTCGAGACAATACTACAAAGGTTGAATATGCAGGATAGTAAACCGGTGAAGGTTCCTATTCATGTAGGTGTAAAGTTATCTGTTGAACTGTGTCCCAAGACACAAGAAGAGGAAGAGGATATTTCCCGTGTTCCATATGCAAGTGCAGTCGGTAGCCTGATGTATGCAATGGTCTGTACTAGACCAAACATTGCACATGCAGTGGGAGTATTTAGCAGGTTTATGTCAAAACTAGGGAAGGAGCACTGGATAGCAGTGAAGCAGGTTTTCAGGTATTTGCGTGGCACTAGTGATTATGGTTTGTGCTACCAAGGAATACCAGGATTGGACGAAGTGTTGGATATTCGTGGTTTTGTTGATGCAGAATGGGTTGGAGATCTGGATCAGAGAATATCTACAAGTGGGTATGTGTTTAACCTATTTGGAGATGCAGTCAATTGGATGAGTAAGAAACAATCAGTAGTGGCACTTTCAACTACAGAGGCAGAATACATGGCAGCCACTCATGCAAGCAAGGAAACATTTTGGTTTCAAAGATTGTGTTCAAGTATGGGGTTAGTACATGGAGCTATAAGGATAGACTGTGACAGCCAAAGTGTAATTTTCTTGGTAAAGAACCCTGCTTATCATTTAAAGACAAAGTACATTGATGTTCAGTATCACTTTGTGAGGGATATGATAGAAGACAAAAAGGTGTTACTGGTAAAGGTGGACACTTTGAAGAATACTGCAGATGCATTGACAAAATCTGTGAGCTTTGAGAAGTTCTCTTGGTGTAGATAAACAATGGGCGTTTCAGGGCTATAAAAATGACTAAACTCTCTTGTGGCCCCCTGTGGAAAGAAAACAACAAGTGGGAGAATGTTGGGTTGTGTTATATTCTTTCCATGACTAACCTACTAGTGAACCGGGGGCGGAGCCCCCCCTTCATTGCGCTGATTGCGCAGCGGGGGGGTCACAAGGAGGGCGCAGCCCCCCCTATCCGGGGGGTTTGAGGGGGGTGGGTAGCCCCTTTCTACAGGGTCCATGGCAGTAGCCCGAAAAAAAAAAAAAAAATAAAATAAAATAAAAAAAATTGGACCCTATATTAGGTTGGGAAAACCTACCTATGGTTTTCATTCCATGGTTTTGGACGTGATGGTTTTCAGTCCATGGTATTGGATGCTTCGGCATGTATAAATATGTATTGTAACATTGAAAGGAACATAATGAAAAATCAAGCTGGAAGTCCCGGTTTTGGGATCCAGGGGAAAATCTCTGTGTATATGTGTTTTATGTGTTATGCTCTCGCATTTTTTATTTTATGTGTTTAAGAATTCATATGAAGGTAATTTCTGTACGGGGTTAAAACCTACAATGTGAATGTCCTCCAACGTGCTAAAAATCTCATTAATCAATTACCATATCTCTCGAGTTCTAAATGCCAATTAAAAAATGTTATCAATACTTTTGAATATATCATAATGTACTTTGCTTCCTTTAGCCTATTTCCATACAACATTCCTTTTGAAATTATAGACTAGCCTATTTCTTATCTACACCATATTTTTCTTCAAACTCATTATGAATAAATCTAACCCTTTAGATGAAATTCATAGACATCCTATAGTCATTATCTATATCATGATCCCACGCCAATAACTTTGCTTTTGTCTCTCATAAACTAGCATAAATGATACATTTCATTGTTTCAAAACGTGGGTTATTAAAATATTCCTCCATCAATTTCATTTGAGCTTCTATAGAATGGTACCCCCCAAGAACATAATCATTGTATTCAAAACATTTTTACTTATCAAATGCTTCTTTGTTGGGAACTTGAACTAGATCAACAAGAAGCGCATAATCAACCACGTGATCATATGGATTATAACTCATCAATTTCCTCTAGTTGTGAACATGCAAGTGGTGTGACTTTGTAATTTGATATTTAAATTGTCCTTCACTTGGCTTATAAATTTGTCTAACATTAAGCTGAAATGTACAACCAGCCTCAATTAAGTTTATCTTTGTCAAGTTATGTCGAATGGAATTTGTTTTGTTTTAATAATTTCATCCTCTAAATCACCTCCTGGTGTAATGATTTCCCTACTTTCTTTTGAATTTTCACTAGGATCTTCGTTGTTGGCCTTGTCTATTTGAAAATGATCAACTTGTAATTTATTCCTCCTCTTTTCTTCTAGATAAGTAGCATCCCCATCATCGACTAGAACAGAGACATTCTTGGGCATTTTTACTTTTGGTCTTTTATGGTTCTTCTCCTTTCTAACATTATTTCTAATCTCATCCTCAGTAAAGGCAACATATTCTTCACCTTCAGTTTCAACTTCATCTTCAAAAGTAACATGTTTACCTTTGCTACATTTATCCACTATAGGCATTCTTTGATGATCCATTGGATGTAGTTTTGTAGCATCATGAATTACCTTTTTATGCTTGTTTGCAATATCTTCTTCTCACCGTTAGTAGAAACTACTCACAACATTCATAATATCTTGCTCTATAAAATAAATGTCTCCCAACATAGTTGAAAGATTTTCAATGAAATTCTGTCAAACAAAATATCATAAGTAAATAAAAACTAAGTTATAAAAAATATAATGATATAGTTACAATAACGTAAAACACATAAATATAAATAATAATACTTACAATCTCTTGTGTAACATCATTTATGATTTGTTTACACATCTTTGTAGATTCATCTGTCGTGTCATACATTGACAATGAAAACTGATATCTAATCTTGTCATGTGACTTGCACAGTTTTGTAAGTACATAAACAAATTCAGTATTCGGTATCAAACACATGTCTAGTACTTTTCCCAACACCTCATAACTTCCACTATCATTACGGAGATCAACATATAGATATATCTAAAGATGTTGTTTGCCTTCTCTATCTTTCACAAACCATATATGTTTTGTATGCTTCACTTCTTTTGATTTCTTCCAATAAGAAATCAAATTCTTATCCTTTGAGACACTTGATTGATTTGTAGTTATTAGCTTGGGTATGGTTCGTTCAACAATATTTTTTGACGATCCATCTCTTGTTTTAGAAATCTTTGGTCTAGAAAGATTCACATAAATCTTCCTTGATTCCATTTTCCTGCAAAAAATATACACATATAAATAAATCAGTAAATTACAAAAAACCCAATAGAGTAAGTAAACAAACAAAACGAAACAAAATCTAAAAATGAAAAAGAGACCATAAACATGCAAATCGGCCCCCATGACAAGTTGTATGTTAGGTTCATACAGGGAACAAAAAAAAAACCATTCCTTAGAAAAACAATTATTTATTTTTTCATTTGTCCCTGGTCCCTCGGTGATCTGAAAATCACCCTATGAGTGACCTCAGTTGAAGATTTATTAAACAAAAGGTATTATAGACCCATGTGTTGGTGTGTGTGTTCTATGTTACTGAAACAACGGATCGATCAGATTGCCAATACATAGAAAATAAATGGAAAGAGAGCAGAGAAATACAGTAAGCGACACAAAGACAAACAGTTTTTAATAAGGAGTTCACCCTATTATCCAGGGCTACGTCTTCAGTCCAGATTCAGTGGTGGCCTTGTTTTATTGTGTCTTTCAGTAGAGAAATTACAATGCAGGGACTCAATATGAGTTCTCCTAAAGCAGATTTTGCTTGGCGCGGTGGTTCTTGGATTCCCCAAGCCACTTGGAGTACACAGAATCTTGTTCTTCCTACCAGCTCTGTGACCCTCGGTCTACAGTGGAAAGAGCCAACTGTGATGCTCAATCCAGACAGATTCCTCTATGGGAAGGCTTGATTCTTCAAGCTCTCTGGTGCTTGATGCTACCTGTGGTCAGCTCAGCCCTATGTCCCCTTTGCTTGGCTTTACTACTCTCTGTGCTCAGTCCTCCTCTCAGGGTTCACTGTTCATTGTCTCTCTTGGTCGCTTGGACTCTGCGTTCTCTCTTTATTCATCTCATTCGATTGTCTCTGTTCAGGGCTTTAGCCATTCGACCTCCATGCCTATTTGGTTCCTCTCTGGCCTACGTCGATTCGCCCGCCGCCTGTGTGCTTGGAGTTCCATGTTCGACGTCAGCATGAACGCTCAAGAAGTAGCCATGTGTCCTCATTGGAATAGCACCAGCCTATTCGTCGATTCATTTCTTTCTCCACCATGGCGATCAACGGATTCCAAATCCCCTTAAATCGCGGCTTAATTCCGTGTCAATTCCGCTCTATCTATCGAACGCAATCCCAGCCATCCAATCTGGGCTCCTCTAGATCCAATGTCGTACACACGTTGAGCGCTTTTGACTTGCTTGACCGATAACGCGCGATCACGGCGGTTTTTCTCTCACCTCCGCTACCACGCGTCGATCGCTGAGTGTGATCACTCTATTTTCTCCAAAACCTCTTACTGTTCAAGGGCGCCTCGATCAAACTATCGGTTTCTAGGTTGTGGGTCCCACCTTCGTACAATTTCGCTTTTCATTTCTCCACCCACGGTCCTCTGGCTCCCAACGTGACCGAGTGCTTAAGGCTCTACCATTTCAGCCTTGTTCGCCCAGTGATGCACGATTAGTGCTAGGCGCTAATCACACATCGAAAATCGGCTCCTTTTCCTATTCCAGGGCTCCCAGGGGCTACATCAACCTCCTGCATAGTCTCCATGGGCCTTGTTCAACGTGCTTTGACCGAGGTCCTCGTCGTTTCACGCTGGCTACCATGGCCACTGGTTCAGGGTGTTTTCGATTGTTGTTTTGGATTATTCAAGGATTTTCTTCATCCCAATATAGTCATGGTTCTATGACAATTCTTTATGGATCTGATTTGGATCACAGCCTCCCTACTGAAAAGCTTTTGGACCACCAAAAGTTGGTTTTCTTCAAGCATTGACTAAGTGATGAAACTGTTGTCTCACTTGTCCAATCTCAATCCACTTCGCACAGCTCGGCTTCGAACCTTTAAGCCCAATCCTAAGGTATTCCACCTGTCCACTGTGCGTCGTCATTACCTTCCTGTCCAGCACTGTATCTTCCTACAACTCATTAAGATATTCAGGTAGCAGGTCATCAAGAGAAGGCAATTGACTCTGTTCTTCACGTTCCTCAATCATTGAAGTCTCAAACTACCTCAAGAAATCTACGTTTATGACTGAGTAGATGTGCATGTACGCTGGCAGATTAAGGCGAACAGCATTTTCACGAATCTTCTCAAGTATCCTGAAGGGTCCATACCTAATAGGTTTTTTCTTCTTACCTTCACCTTGCATCCTGTCCTTGCTGATATACAGCCAAACTTGGTCTCCAACTTGAAAACTATGCTCCATCCGATGCTTATCATGCCTAGCCTTGTACTTGGCCTGGCTCTTTTCTAGCTATTCCTGTACTGCCTGGTGGAACTCTTGGATTTGTTCAATGACCCTAGTTTCCCTGTCCACATCACTGTGTCCATCAACCATGGTATCTTTACCAAAGACAAAATCCAAGGGAGACCTTGGAATGAAACCAAAGCAGGTCTCAAAAGGAGATCTCTGGGTAGAATAGTGTTTGGCTCTATTGTAAGCATGCTACACATAACACAAGTGTTCATCCCAAAGCTTAGGGTGTTTGCTACAATATCCTCTCAGTAACTGGATCATTGTCTTGTTAACTACTTCTGTCTGGCCATCTGTTTGTGGATGAAAAGTTGTGCTTTTCTTTAATTTGGTATCCATTAGTTCCCACAGACTGGACCAAAACTTCCCCACAAATCGGATGTCTCGATTAGATATAATAGAAGCGGGTAATCCAAAATGAACCATTCATGTTCAAAGAATAATTTTGCAGTTTGTTCAGCTGTAATCTGTTTACTATAGGGTATCAAAATACACATTTTGCTGAACCTATCCACGACAACATATAGATAATCATGACCTTTCCTAGATTTAGGCAGTCCTCCCATGAAATCCATGGAAATGCTTTCCCAAGGGTGAAAAGGAACTGGAAACGAAGTGCACAAGCCTAGTTTTTTGTTGTTGGGCTTGCTTTTAGCACACATAGTACACCCCTTTACATATCTAGAAACTGTCTCACTCATTCTTGGCCAATAGCAGAACCTTTGCAGCTGTGCAACTGTTTTACTTACCCCAAAGTGACCTGATATCAGAGAAGTGTGTGCTTCCCTAATTATCTTTGCTCTCTCAGTTTGTGGAATGCAGAGTTTCCTACAATGATATAAGAGTCGGTCCTTAACATGATAATCCAATTCTTCTACTCTTTTGCCTTGACTCAAAGTTGCATATACATCTTTAAAGTCCATGTCCTAAGCATACTGTTCTATGTAGCTTTCATGCAGCACAGAATTATGCTTAAGTATGGTAGATGCATTTATAATGGGTCTAGATAACATGTCTGTAACCTTGTTATGTATGCCCTTTTTATATCTGATGACTAAATGAAACTGTTGTAGAAAATACATCCATCTACAATGTCTTGATTGTTGCAACTTAGTTTGTGAGTGTAGATATTGAAGTGGTTGATGATCAGTATGTATTACTGTTTCTTTGCCCATTAAGTAATGTTTCCACTGTTTCACACTCTGAACTAATGCATACAATTCTTTATCATAGGTAGGATAGTTGACTACTGCAGGATTAAAAGTATCAGAATGATAACATATGGGTTTACTGTGCTATGTCAACACTGCTCCCATGGCATAGTCACTGGCATCAGTTTGGATCTCAAATGGTCTTTGTAGATCTGGCAGTGCTAGTACAGGTGCTATACTAATTTTTTCTTTCAAGGTGTCAAAGGCTTTATGTTGTTTGCCTCCCCACTGAAACACCTTGTTCAATCCTGTCAAAGTATGTAAGGGAGCTGCAATTGAGGAAAAAATTGAAATGAACTTCCTCCAATACTGTGTTGCTCCTAAGAAGCTTCTCACTTCTGTAGCAGACTTGGTTTTAGGCCAATTTACAATGACTGCCACTTTAGAGGGATCTATTTTCAATTCACCTCCCCCTACTATATGACCCAAATAATTTAGAGAGGTTTTGCCAAATTCACATTTGGAGAGTTTAACATAATGTTTCTCTCTTTTTAGAACATCTAATGTCTACTTAACATGCTTTAAATGTTCTTACCACATTTTACTATAAATCAGAATGTCATCCAGATACACAATAACAAAATCATCAAGAAAAGGTTTGAGTACATCATTCATTAATATCATGAAAGTAGCAGGGGCATTGGTCAAGCCAAAAGGTATAACCAACCATTCATACAATCCTTGCCTTGTTTTGAAAGAAGTCTTCCATGCATCTTGCTCTTCAACTCTGACCTAATGGTATCCACTGTGCAAATCCAGCTTGGTGAAATAAACATCTTCCTTCAATTGATCTAAAAGATCATCTATGCGAGGAAGGGGATAACGATTTTTTATCGTTATTTTATTCAGTGCTCGATAATCAATGTAAATTCTCCACGAGCCATCTTTCTTTCTCACCAAAACAATGGGTGACCCACATGGTGATGTGCTAGGCCTAATGAACCCTTTCTCGAGCAACTCCTGCACCTGCTTCTTGATTTCAGCATTCTCTAAAGCAGATAACCTATACATCCCAATGTTAGGCAAAGGAACATCTTGCTACAAAATAATATCATGTACTATTCCCTTTTTGGGTGGCAGACCTTGAGGTTCTTGAAACAAGACATCATACTCTGAAACAATCTTTTCTATATCAGCTTGTTGATCAGAATTACAGCCCTCAAATACATTGGTTTTATCAGTTTTCTTTTCCTTTACAACCATTAGTAAGAACTGTTTGCATGAATTTATCATTCTTTTCATCTGTCCTGAATTTATGAGAGTATAATTATTCTTGATCTTATGAGCTCTTACAAAGTATTCGATTCCATCTTTAACAAGTAGATACTTGTTCTCGGCTCTATAGAAAATATCCTTTCTATCATACAAGTAAGGACTTCCTAAAACAATTCCACATATATCCAAAGGAATTATATCTAACTCAACCTCATCTACAAATGCTGACCCAAAAGAAAACTTGAGTTTGCACTGTCTAGTCACTTGTAATTGTGCTTTATCATTCAACCATCCTAATGGGTATGGCTTCTTATGAGGTGTAGTTGCTAATCCCAATTTCTTTACAATTGCTTCAGAAATCAGATTTACTTGTGAGCCACTATCAAACAAAGTATCAATCTTCTGATTTTTCGAAACAACTCAAATATGAAAAAGCTCATGCCTTTTTCTCTCATGTTCTTCATCAATAACAGATTGAGCAGAATTACTAGTAGATGCTTCAAAATTCTTACCTTTTATACCTGTGGCTGCAATGATTTTTTCATCTCACGAGTCTGACCCCAAATCTTTCTGAATATCTGCAGCAGTCTTCTTCTTCTTGCCCTCGGACTTCTTAGGTCTCAACTCTGGATGCAGAATCCAACAGTGCTCATCATCATGCCCCTCCTTTTTACAGTGGGCGCATGAGGCTTTGCCTTTTTGTGCAGTGTTAGCCTTCCTTTCTCTCCACTTCCGCTTTCTTTTCTCCTTGCTCTTATTTACAGTGGGTTGGGATGTTCCCCCACCTTCTGGATTTCCACTCTTTCCTCTAGCTTCTAGATGAGTAGCTTGTATAGATACCTCATCTATACTAGTGGGATTAAACATGAGGATGGTATGCCTCATGTAGCTGTGTAGACCACCAATGTACTTCAAAATATTTTCTGGTGAGTCTAATGGAATACCCAACATCAATGCTCTCTTTCTGAACTCTTGAGTATACCCTTGTACACTTTTCCCTTTCAACTGTCGAAGAGTTTTCCAACTCATCATGGCTTGTTGCATGTAGGCCAATGGATAGAACTCCTTTTTGATTGCAGTAACAAATTCACTCCAGACAGATATGGTCTTACCATGATTCCTCATATTAGCTTGGGTTCTACTTTCCCACCAAACCAAGGCAGTGCCCCCTAGGCAAAGGCTTGCCAGCTGAATCTTGCTCTTGTCTGAGTCTATATTTTGTACTCTGCAATACACATCAACTTTTCTAATCCAATTGTCCAACTTTTGAGCATTTAGCTCTCCATCATATATAGGCAAATCAAATTTAACATCTACTTAATCAAATATGCTTTATTATTATGCACAGGGCTACTAGGAGGTGTAGGGAAGCTTTCTTCTTTCCCCTTTCCTTTGGAGTGGTCATGGGAATGAGATTCATCTTCTTCTTTATCTTGCTTAGAGCCTAATGAATCTTCACCCTTATGCTTTCTAAAGTCCCTATACATTTCTTCTACCATAGACTCTATAGCTAGGAAGCTTTCTATGAATTGAGAGTCTAGCCCTATAGAACCTTCTTCTGACATTGTCTTCCGAGAATAGACTCTCCCAATTTCAGGATTAGTTTCCACCAACTCTCCTTCTCCTAATTTGAGCTTTGATCTAGTGATCATTCACAGTTAAACCAACACAATCTTGTCTAACCTTACAGCCTAGAGCTCTAACACCACTTGATCTAAAAATCACCCTATGGGTGACCTCAGTTGAAGATTTATTAAACAAAAGGTATTACAGACCCATGTGCTGGTGTGTGTGTTAAGTGTTATTGAAACAACAGATCAATCAGATTGCCAATAAACAGAAAATAAATGGAAATATAGCGGAGAAATACAATAAGCAACACAAAGACACATACATTTTTTAATAAGGAGTTCACCCTATTCTCCAAGGCTACGTCTCCGGTCCAGCTTCAGTGGTGGCCTTGTTTTATTGTGTCATTCAGTAGAGAAATTACAATGCAGGGACTCAATATGAGTTCTCCTGAGGCAGATTTTGCTTGGCAGGGTGGTTCTTGGATTCCCCAAGCCACTTGGAGTACACAGACTCTTGTTCTTCCTACTAGCTCTGTGACCCTCGGTCTGCAGTGGAAAGAGCCAACTATGATGCTCAATCTGGATAGATTCCTCTATGGGAAGGCTTGATTCTTCAAGCTCTCTGGTGCTCGATGCTGCCTATCGTCAGCTCAGCCCTCTGTCTCCTCTGCTTAGCTTTACTGCTCTCTATGCTCAGTCCTCCTCTTAGGGTTCACTATTCATTGTCTCTCTTGGTCGCTTGGACGCTTCATTCTCTCTTTCTTCATCTCATTTTTCTATCTCTATTCATGGCTTTAGCCATTCGACCTCCATGCTTGTTCGGTTCCTCTCCCACCTATGTCGATTCGCCTGCCGCCTATGTGCTTGGAGTTCCTTGTTTGGCGTCAGCATGAATGCTCGAGAAGTAGCCATGTGTCCTCATTGGAACAGTGCCAGCCTATTCGTCGATTCGTTTCTTTCTCCACCGTGGCGGTCAACAGATTCCAAATCCCCTAAAATCGCGGCTTTATTCCCTGTCAATTCCGCTCTGTCTATCGGACGCAATCTCAGCCGTCTAATTTAGGCTCCTCGAGATCCAACGTCATACGCACGCCAAGCGTAGTTGACTTGCTCGACCGATAACGCACGATCACGGTGGTTTTTCTCTCATCTTCGCTGCCACGCATCGATCGTTGAGTGTGATTGCTTCATTTTCTCCAAAACCTCTTGTCGTTCAAGGGCGCCCCAATCAAACCCCCGGTTTTCGGGTTGTGGGTCCCACCTTCGTACGATGGCGCTTTTCGTTTCTCTGCCCACGATCCTCTGACTCCAAATGTGACCGAGTGCTTAAGGCTCTACCATTTCAGCCTTGTTCGCCCAGTGATGCGCGATTAGCGCATTGAAAATTAGCTCCTTTTCCCATTCCGGGGCTCCCAGGGTCTACATCGACCTCCTGCACAATCTCCATGGGCATCGGTCAGTGCACTTTGACCGAGGTCCTTGTCGTTCCACACCAACTACCATGGCCACTAGTTCAGGGTGTTTTCAATTGCTATTTTGGATTCTTCAATGATTTGTTTCATCCCGATATAGTCATGGTTCTATCACAATCGTTTATGGATCCAATTTGGATCACTTGGCAAGCTAAGGGCTGATTCTGAGAATTGGTCCCTTGCATGCCAAGGGGACAATTCTCATAATCATCCCCCTAACTACTAAGGGGTTGTTATCTCAGTGTCGTGTTGTAATTATGTTGTGGGCGGGCAGGCTCGATCATGGGCATGCTCACGAGGGCAAAAAGAACCACTGGCCTACGAGGGGGCCGATTCCTAGAATCTCCCCCCTAACCTTTGGAGGGTCGATTCCAAGAATCTCCCCTGGCGAGTGAGGGGGTTGATTCTCATAATCTCCCCCCTAGCCTATTAGGGTTGATTCTAAGAATCGGCCCCTTAGCAAGCTAGGGGGCCATTTTGTGTTTTTCCTAGGGTGGGCACTCCCAAGGCTAGGCGCACCCAACCACAGGCACAGCGGTGTGTTGTAGAGGAAAGAGAAATGTATATTGGTTCCAAAAGATCTCATGCACAACGTGAAGCCATGGAAGACCTTTACAGGGGTTCAATACAGGATATTAAAGAGGGTTGCATGATCGCATTACTAGCAAATGGAGATGCCAATGGCTATCCATTCTGGGTTGCTAAGTTTATAAATATCATTACAGAAAATGAAGATGTTGTAGGTGTTGAAGTAAATTGGTATGCCATAAATACACACCCATTCAATGGTGTGTACAAGCCAGAGATGGTATTTGATAAAAAAATTGGTGGAAAGAGAAAAAAGAAGGGGTACAAAAATAAATCGTTGCCGCATAGACCTCTTAAAATTGGAGGATGTTGACATACTTATTTATGAATTCAATTTAACAAAGAGAGGAACTCTTCTCTTCAAGAAGATAGAGATTCTGAAGAGGTTGTTACCGGAAGAAATAGTGTTGAGATGGGAGTCTGCAGAAACCAGTTGTAGATATAGAAGAATTTTGAAGCCTGAAGTGGTGGGAATGCATGTGGAATCAAATGGGGCACTAGTGGATGAGAGAGAATAATATGGAACATCTTCATATGCATCTAGTTATACATCTGAAGATGTGACTTATGATGGTGTGTAAGAAAATATGAGTGATCTTAAATAATTATCTAAGATAGTTTATAGATAACTGATATTTATGAGCCATTTTTATGTTTGTTGGATTATATGTTTTAATTATGATGAGTTCTATTGTTTATGTAGGTTTTAACTCCGTACAGAAATTACCTGCATACGAATTCTAAAACATAGAAAATAAACAATGCGAGACCATAACACATAAAACACATATACACAGAGATTTTCCCCTGAATCCCAAAACTGGGACTAACAGCTTGATTTTTCATTATATTCCTTTCAATGTTACAATACATATTTATACATGCCGAAGCATCCAATACCATGGACTGAAAACCATCGCGTCCAAAACCATGTGCGAAAATCATGCACAAAACCATAGGTAGGTTCGCCCAACCTAACATAGGGTCCAACACCAAAATTTTCTGGGCCGCTACCCCGGACCCCATAGAGTTAGGTTACCTGCACCCTTCAAACCCCCTATGACTCCCCCCGCTACGCAATCGGTGCAACGAAGGGGGGGCTCCGCCCCCCTTCCAACCCTCTGGTTAACTATGTGGGCTAGTCGTGGAAAGAATATAGCACAACCCAACATTCTCCCACTTGTTGTTTTCCTTTCATAGGGGGGCACAAGAGAGTTTAGTCATCTATCTAGCCCTGCAATGCCCATTGTTTCTCTACACCAAGAGAACTTCTCAGGGCTCACATATTTTGTCAATGCATCTGCAGTATTCTTCAAAGTGTCCACCTTTATCAACAACACCTTTTTGTCTTCTATCATATCCCTCACAAAGTGATATTGAACATCAATGTCCTTTGTCTTTGAATGATATGCAGGGTTCTTTGCCAAGAAAATTGCACTTTGGCTGTCACAGTCTATCCTTATAGTTCCCTGTACTAACCCCATACTGGAACACAATCTCTGCAACCAAACTGCTTCCTTGCTTGCATGAGTGGCTACCATGTATTTTACCTCTGTAGTTGATAGTGCCACTATAGACTGTTTGTTACTCATCCAACTCACTGCACCTCCAAATAGGTTAAACACATAGCCACTTGTAGATCTTCTCTGATCCATATCTCCAGCCCAATCTGCATCAACAAAGCCATGGATATCCAACACTCTTTCTAATCCTTCTCTCCCTTGGTAGCACAAACCATAATCACTAGTGCCACGCAAATACCTGAAAACCCGCTTCACTGATGTCCAATGCTCCTTCCCTAGTTTTGACATAAACCTGCTCAATACTCCCACTGCATGTGCAATGTCTGGTGTAGTATAGACCATCGCATACATCAAGCTACCAACTGCACTTGCATATGGAACATGGGACATGTCCTCTTCCTCTTCTTGTGTCTTGGGACATTGTTCAATAGATAACTTTACACCTACAAGAATAGGAACCTTCACCAATTTACTATCCTGCATATTAAACCTCTGCAATATTATCTCAACATACTTCCTCTAGTTTCACCAGAGCTTCCTCTTTGCCTGATCTCTTTTAATTTCCATGCCCAAAATATAGTTTGCAGCACCAAGATCTTTCATGTCAAATTTGGAGGACAATTGGGTCTTCAAATCCTGGATAATTTCTTTGTCATTTCCAACCAGCAACATATCATCCACATACAAGACCAGATAAATAACATGGTCACCAATTAATTTAAAATACACACAGTGATCTGCTTTGCTTCTTGTGAAGCCAAGTCCCTGTATAAATGTATCAAATTTCTGATACCACATCCTTGGTGACTGTTTTAACCCATACAAAGACTTCTTTAACTTGCATACCAGTTCTTTCTTACCCTTCACCGCAAAACCTTCAGGTTGCTTCATGTAGATCTCCTCTTCCAGATCCCCATGAAGAAATGTTGTCTTCACATCCATCTGTTCTACCTCAAAATCAAAAGCAGCAACAACAGATAAAAGTAATGTATTAGAAGTTACCTTGGCAACAGGAGAAAAAATATTATGAAAATCAATTCGCGGCACCTGGGAATAACCTTTTGCCACCAACTGAGCTTTGTATTTCTTCACCTTTCCTTCTGCATTTGTCTTCTTCTTCAACACCCATTTGCTACTAATGGGTTTCCTTCCAGCCGTCAACTCCACCAAATCCCAAGCCTCATTTTTGTGCAAAGATGTTATTTCATCAACCATGGCCTCTTTCTAGAGTTTTCCATCCTTTGAATCTACTGCTTCCTTCACAGTTCTGGGATCATCATCAATAATAGATAAAGCAAAATTTGAACAGAAAGCAAATGGACTATACCTTTCTGGCTGCCATCTTTCTCGAACTGATCTTCTCACTCCCGGAGTTTGTGGCTCTTCATCTTCTGATTCCTCCTCTGTTGTAGAGCCTGATTCTTACTCCTTTAGCTCAAACTCTATCTTCTCAAGTTCCTTTCATTGGACTTCATGTTTAATAACATCTTTCACCTCTCTGAACACCACATCTCGGTTGTACAAAACCTTCCTTGTTACTGGGTTCCAAAGCTTATAACCCTTTAAACCATCCTTATACCCAATAAATATGAACTTTTCATATTTACTATCCAACTTGGTTTGTTTCTTCTTTGGAACATGTACATATGCATCACATCCAAATACCCTCAGATGTGAAAGAGAGGGTTTCTTACCAGTCCATACCTCTTGTGGAGTGTTATCCTCCAACGCTAATGACGGTTATCTATTGACCAGGTAACATGCTATCTCCACCGCCTCTGCCCAGAATTCTTGTGCTAACCTGGCACCACTGAGCATGCTTTTTGCCCTTTCCATCAACGTCTTGTTCATTCTTTCTGCAACTCCATTTTGCTGAGGTGTATACGAAGTAGTCTTCTAAGATGCTATGCCACACTTCTTACAGAATTCTTCAAATTCCTTACTGCAAAACTCTCCACCGTTATCTTTCCTCAACACCTTTATCTTCTTCTTTGTCACGTTTTCCACCAAAGCCTGGAATTCTTTAAACCTGTCAGAGACTTCAAATTTCTTCTTAAGGAAATATATCCATGTATTCCTTGAGAATTCATCTATAAGTGATACATAGTACACAAACTTACCCACTGATGGAACCTTCACAGGTCCAAACACATCACTGTGAACAAGCTCTAATATATGTTTCGTTTTCTTACCACCAGAGGGGAAACTCACCTGATTCTGCTTCCCATATACACAATTTTCACAGAAATCAAAATCTAGAGAGCTATTACTCATACCTTCTACCATACCTTTACCATGAGGTATTTTAAGGCCCTTCTCTCCAATATGTCCAAGCCTTTGATGCCACAACATGGTCTTCTCTCCAAAGACCACTAGATTTTCTGCTCCACTTTTAGGAACCACATAACTGTTGCACCCATCAACAACCATGCTAGCTTGTAACTTGTACATAGTTCCAATCCGAACTCCCCACATCAATACCAATGCTCCCCAAACCATCTTGCAAGTATCCTTCTCGAACACTGTTTTTATACCTGCATCATCCAAATTGCTTACAGAAATCAGATTTTTGGCTAATGAAGGAATATGCAGAACACCCGAAAGTGTTCTAACCCTTCTACCTTGCAACTTCAACTTTACTTTTCCACGACCAATGCTTCTAGCCTTCCTATCATCCCTTAAGAAGAAATTACCGCCATCGTATTTCTCATACTCGCAGAACCACTCTCTATGGGGACTGTAGTGAAAGGATGCACCTGAGTCAATCAACAATGCCTCATGATCTACATGTGTACTTGAAGAAGCCAAGTACACATCCCCACCTTCATCTGAGGTGGTTTTCTCCTCTACAGAAGGAGCATCATCATATCCCTTTCCTTTATCAAGAGCTTTAGATTTACAGTCCGTTTTGTAGTGCCCTTCCTTTGCGCATTTCCAGCACACCACCTTTACATGTTTTCTTAGAGCTTTAGATCTCCTTCTACATTTAGATCTCCCACTCGATGACTTATTTTTGTTTCTATTCTGGGACCGTCCTTGTACAAACAAGGCATCACCATTATGGCTCTCCATATTTTTCCATCTCATCTCCTCCATCAGCAAGGATGATACTATTTCATCAAACTACAAGGCAGTTGCATTGCTACCTATTGCAATAACTAGACTATCCCACGAATCTGGTAGAGAACATAACAAACTGATGCACTTATCTTCATCTGAAATTTTAATATCAACAGATGCTAACTAACTTACCATAGTATTAAATGCGTTCAGATGCTCTGTCACCGAGTCTCCATCTTTCATCCTCATGTTATACAACTTTTTTCGTAGGAATAGTTTATTCACTAGAGACTTAGATTGGTACAAAGTCCCTAACTTGTCCCACAAAGCCTTTTCCATAGCTTCCCCTAATACATTCAACAATACTGAATCTGAGACACACAATCGTATTGTTCTCTTTACCTTCCGATCCAACTTCTTCCATTCTTCATCGAACACTCCCGTTGGTTTAGTACCTGAATCTACCGCGATCCACTGATCTTTATCCACCAACAGATCCTCCATCTTGAGTTTCCACAACTCAAAACTCTGACCATTAAATTTCTCAATCTCCATCTTTCCACTACTCGCCATCTTCCTTTGCCACCAAAATCGTCTCACAGATCTCCCACTAAATAGGGTCTACCACAGGCTCGAGCGAAACCCCTCAACACCAAAGGCGTTCCCTTGAAGCCAAAACAGCTCCGACACCAAATGAACGTTTTAACCCCATATAGAAATTACCTGCATACGAATTCTAAAACACAGAAAATAAACAATGTGAGACCATAACACATAAAACAAATATGCACAAAGATTTTCCCCTGGATCCCAAAACTGGGACTACCAGCTTGATTTTTCATTATATTCCTTTCAATGTTACAATACATATTTATACATGCTGAAGCATCCAATCCCATGAACCGAAAACCATCACGTCCAAAACCATGGACCAAAAATCATCGCGTCCAAAACCATGGACCGAAAACCATCGCGTCGAAAACCATGTGCGAAAACCATGCACAAAACCATAGGTAGGTCTGCCCAACTTCATAAGGTCCAAAACCAGAATTTTTCGAGGCACTGCCCCGGACCCCATAGAGTAGGGTTACCTGCACCCCTCAAACCCCCTGTGACTCCCCCCTGCTACGCAATCGGCGCAACGAAGGGGGGGCTCTGCCCCCCTTCTAACCCTCCGATTAACTATGTGGGCTAGTCGTGGAAAGAATATAACACAACCCAACAGTTTAGAATATCTACAATGCAACAATAACTTAGAGATATAATTTATGTTTCATTCAATCATCAAGTATTGACATTTTGATTAATTTAGTCATGTAATTTGTTCATAATGTCATGGTTTAAATATGTTGAAAACTTATAGTTTTTTACTTCTATGGTTGAAAATTTTCCAATTCTTTTATCTTTAATGTTATGATTGAAAACAATTAGAATTTTAGCAATCTTTAGTGTCATGTTATTAAATGTTTAACAACATGGATGAAAATTGATGGAATTTTAACATGTTTTGGATCCTATTATTTCATCTTTATCATCATTACTAAAAAATGTTGAAATTCTACCTTGGAAAGAAAAATGTTATTCTACCAGAAACATTAATGTATTTTTTTCATTTATTTTGCACAAAAATATTGGCTTTTGCACACAAAAGATTGGTTTTACTGCCATTTTTTGAATATGTTGAAAATTAACGCTAAAAAAAACATCATTCCAGAATACAAACTTTTCTTTTTTAGCATTGTTTTTCATGTTTTTTGGGGTTTTTTTGCTAGAGTTCCCATTTTGAGTCTATAATTTCCATTTCAAAATTTACGTTGTTTATAAGCTTGTAGTCTAGCACTAACATAATCAATCATTCAAATAGAGAGCACCTCACCCATTCTATGTTTTCAAATATTAAATATATGACAAATATTATCAAATAAAGACATAATGTTGCAACAAGATGGTTAGATTTTACATTTTTATTCTTCTGCCACCCAATTTATCTACTGCATTAAGCTTATAAGAACTCATTCATTAACTATGAAAATAAAATCAAAAATCACAACATAAACATCATTCCTATAAATCATGAAGCACGTCATGTAAAACATGAAATAAATCCATATTATATTTGATAATTAATTTCTAATATTTCATATTAAATTTGTAAATTACTAACCAAATACATAAATGTGACATTATAACGCTAACCAACAAAAATAACTAACAACCATAATAAAAAAATTGCCTCACGGTGGAGCGCGGCTGTCTAGAGGAGGGTGCTGGTAGCGACATCCAACCAGAGAGCGCGATGGAGGTCTGTCGTCCTATAATCTAAGCTCAGGTGTGTTTTACATTTCCAACCAATGCATGTCGTTTCCCATTCCACGTCTCAGCAGGCCAGCTTTTCCCAGTAACATTCTCCATGCATGCTTAACCCTCATAATGCTCAACGATGACATCTGTTGGAAAAAAGAGCTCTGCATGTCTTTGGCCATGCTCCACTTCACTTTCTACCGGCTGCCTTTCTGTCTGAAGCTATCATTCTAACTGCACAAGAGGATAGCTTCATCTGCGAACCTTCTTCCTCTTCCCTGCGTACACCTTATGCAGTGTTGTTTTATTTTTCTCCCGGTATATCGAAGGATACTTTTTCCCTGTTTATCTTCCTTTTCTTTGGACCATTGTTGGCATTTCATGGGTTTCTGGTGGCGGTCTCTCTTTAGTCATGGTGATTTTCTTCGTTTACTGTTTTCACCCGCCCTCGGCATGCCTGCGTCTCTAGGTTAGTTTTCTATATTACTTGTTATCATGTTTTTTCCATATAGAATTTTGTCTAAAAAAGAACCTCAGCACATATAATTTGGATAAATTATGATTTGGTAACCAGTTTTGCAGTTGATTTGTTTTAGAAGTTATGTATGTCTTTCTCTGGTATACTATTTTGAATTCACATGTCAGGAAAATCAACTTCAAACTGGTTATGGGAAACAGTTTTCAAGCTTCAAAATTATTGTGTCATTACTAAGCCATGCTCAAATTTTCGATTTAAGTTAGGACCTTGGTGGTGTGTCTGTGAGGTTTTTTGTTGTTGCATAGTATGTCCTGAAGAAGCATCATGAATACTCTCCTGTTCTGGTGAGGCTTGAGAGCTCTATCTCTGGACTGGCCCTTTTTGAACAACCAAGATAGGAAAGATCTATGGTTTTTAGCTGAGGTTTTTGGCTCTTTGTTGATACCATTCTGGTCGATCTGGTTTTTCCGGGCCAGAACTTTCTCTGGGAAGCCGGATTACGGTTTGGGGTACAAGTTTTTAAATCTCAATCTCTTTCCAGGACGATCTCGAGTCGAGCCATTTAGATCCATATTTTATGAATGTCAGGGTTATTTAATCCTGCATAGGATGAGAGAAGTAATCCTGAAATATAGGGAGCCGTCGTTTTTCAAAAATCCTTCTATCTTGTCATATCCCAGCTCATGATATCGTCATCCTTTTTTAAAAATTGGAGGACAACTGTCCTTCTAATTGATATTTACCCTTTTGGAAAAAGTGTCATTTGTTCCCGAGGCTTCCTCTTGTCAGCCCATTTGTCAGGCAAGTCACGCTCCTATCTCGTTTGAACCTTCTCTGTCGGGTATTTTATTCGGAGACCATCTGTCCTCTCAGTTTGCAGTGTCCGACAAATATCCTTTCTGGATTTTCTAGTACTCCTGAGATAAGAAGTAGGTGGGCTATTTATGAATGGACCTCCCGTCCGACTCATCTACCATGGAGGCCATGGTCCACGCAGCCATACAGGCGGAATCCCTCCACGACGACGCCAAGCTGTCAAATGAATGGCATTCCACTCTGGATGACATGCTTATCCGTCCAACGATCCCTCAAGATGTCATGGATGGAACCGATAGGGTAAAGTCAAGGCCTTTCCGAGGAAGCAGAATATCTGAGGCCGATTTAAAAGGGAAGGCTTATGACGAAGCTATGAGCTATTCACAAAAAACTCTGAAGCCTGTAAAAACTACCCCCCCACCCGCGCCCATTAAAATCAAAAGTGTTCACCTGGCAGACCACATAGAAAGCCTCCAGGATAATGCTTTGGTTGGCCGATGGCACTTCCCGGAGATGGAATACTCGAAGATGAGAAGCTGGCTCGAGATACAATGGAAACCTCTGATAGGCTATGTTCCTATTGTGTCTAGATTATTGAAGGAATGGTATTGTTTCCATTTCCTAAGTTCTAGCAATATGGAAACCATCCACAATCAGCAATGGGTCTATGGAAGAAGTTTTTTGGCATTGCACAGATGGTATATGGGTTATAATCTGTTAAGGAATACCCCCACCAACAACTGGATTTGGGTCAAGTTATCCGGGTTACCCCTGGAGTTATGGTCGAAGGAATCCTTAGCAGAGATAGGAAACGCCATAGGAAGATGTGTTTATGTTGATCCGAGATGCCTGGGAGAGAAAGATAAAAGAGTGGCTTGGATTCTTATAGATAAAGCCTACAGAGGAGGATTCCCAGACCATATTGATATATACTGGAGGGAGTCAAAAATCAGTCAGAGGTTGGATTTTTGGGGAATACCCTTCAGATGCTCAGCTTGCCACCGAACTGGACATCTAATCAAGAATTGCACACGGCATCCTGTCCCAAGAAGCCGAAAGCATCATGGCATCCCCCAGTTTGCGGCAAAATGTTATAGGACAAAATCACCCTCCCCGGGAACGAAGAAGTTAACTACCTCAAAGAGCCTGTCTCCTATAGAGCCTGATGACCAGCAAAGTGCAAATATTGAAGCCCTACAGAATACCCCACCATCTCTCAAAATTCCAAACCCATTGGATGCTATCTCTCCTTCAATGCCTCCCCTAGAGCCGGCCTCTAACTATGAAGTCCCTCTTCCTCCCCCTGTCCCTTAGCCCTTTAAAAACATCAGCAAGGAGGTCCACATCATCCTGTCCTCATCTCCGTCCCCTTTGAAGAAAAGGTCTCCATCTGGAAAAGGAAAAGAGATCATGATTATGGCCACCCCTGTAAATTCCCCTATATCCTCGCCTTCAAACTCGATTGGCAGCGACTTGGACTACCTTTTAACCAAGAAAACGCTGGATCTCAGACCTCTCACCATTCATAAACCAAGGATTCAATGTTCTCCTCAAATAAGCCCAAATTATGCTAATAACATTACCGTGAGAAGAAAAAACAATAGGGGCAGTAGACATTTTAGGGGAAGGGGTGATGGAGCAACCAGAGGAGTACATAATCTATCTCTTATTGATGTACCTATCACTGATATGACTGAAGACAGGCCTCTTAGAGCAAGCATGGCCGGAAAGATTCCTCAATGAATTTTATCATTTCCATGAATATAAGAGGTCTGGGGGAAGACCAAAAATTTTTGGCTTTAAAGAATCTCTTCCTTTCTACAAGCCCCAAAATCATATTAATTCAAGAGACCATGCATGCCTCTTCTGTAGCAATTTCCTATTTCAGGAAGATGTTCCCTGCCTGGCACATAACCGCTTTGGAAGCTAATGGCCTTTCTGGGGGCTTAGCGGTTTTATGGGATCCTTATTGGATCAAAGCGAAAGCATATAGTTGTCTAGCAGGCATCCTCATCTCAGCGCAAATTAGGGGGCATAAATGTCCTATCAACATTCTGAATATATATGCGCCCTACAAGAACAGATTGTCTTTCTGGGAGAAACTTTTCGCTTCAGAAATTTTTGACATTGAATTTTTGTTGATTGCAGGAGACCTTAATGTCACATTAAATTTGAATGAAATCTAGGGCATCAGCAAGAAAAAGGATCCCCTTGCTGACAGAATCAAAAATGAGTTTCTAAGGAGGAATCCAGTTGATATTCTCCCTCCCAAAATGCATCCTACGTGGGAAAATGGAAGAGTCGAAAATGCTTATATAGCCAAGAGACTCAATAGATTTATTCTACATGATAGTATAAATTGAAATATGGGCATGCCTTTCTCAACAATTGAGAATGAATTCATATCAGATCATAGACCGATTCTATTAGGCTGGAGAGAGAAGGGTTTTAGAAAAGGCTACTCATTCAAATTCAATAGATCATGTTTGGAAGATCCACAGTTTAATGATATTATAACAAAATCCTGGAAGGTGATGTCATCACCTGAAACTTTTCCTCCCTTAATGACTTTCAGGGACAAAATAGAATCCATTCGAATGCTGGTTAAGGATTGGCAATACAAGAAAAGGAAAATGAACAGAAAAGCTCTCTGGGAAATTCAAAGGGAATTAGACAACTCAGCAGAATCTATGGCTACTCATCTTCTACCCTTCAAAATGAGATGCCGGATAAAGGAGCTCCAAAAGAAAAAATATAAAATCTTAGAACAGGAGGAAACTTTTTCGAGATTGAAGAGCAGGGCGATTTGGCTCAAGGAAGGGGACAAGAATACAAAGTTTTTTCATAAATATTCGAGCTCCAGACGTGAAAAATATTCTATTTGGAAAACAAGTGATGGAAAAGGAGGTTTCCTATACTCGCAGAAGGACATTTCAAGCGAGGCCATGAGATACTTTGAAAATCAGTACAAAAGATCTGAAGTTTGCAGGTTTCAGGATATTTTATGGGGCATAGATTTGTTCCCTCAGATGTTTGATGAGGAATTAAATGATCAAATTTTCCAGCCAGTAACAGAGGGGGAACTTTTAGGAACAATGAAAGCTTTTAAAAGGGACAAATTCCCAGGGCCAGACGGCTGGACGATAGATTTCTTCATTCACTTTTTTGATCTTATCAAATCTGATCTGTTAAGGATGGTGGAAGGATCTCGGATGTCAGGCAGTATCAATCAGAAAACTTCCTCCACCCATATTGCACTTATTCCAAAGAAGGGAGAAGCGGAATCCTTCCAGGACTTTAGACCGATATCACTTTGTAACATCTCATTCAAAATTATCTCGAAAATTATTGCAGAGAGAATCAAAGAAACTCTTTCAAGACTCTTAACAAAGGAGCAGCATGCTTTTTTAAATGGAAGAAACATTTTTGCGGTTGCAAACACACAAGAAGGTCTGTTTGCCATACATTCTAAAAATAGTGATGTTGTCATTTTCAAGATCTATCTTCGCAAGGCATACAATTGCCTTGACTGGGGTTTCATCAGGTGGTTACTTGCAAAGATTGGATTAAGAGCCAACATGATTAACTGGATAATGGCTTGTGTTGAGAAGGTGAATTATGCGATCATCATAAACAGGATTCCATCTTCTTATTTCCTTGCAGCCAGAGGGCTTCGACAAGGTTGTCCCCTATCTCCCCTTTTATTCATCTTAGCTATGAATTCGCTCAGCCTCCATATCAACAAGGTTGTCAAGGAAAACAGGTGCCATCCACAGAAAATCTGCAGGAATAATTCAATCTCACATAACTTATTCGTGGATGATATTATATTGTTCGGAATGTTGTGCAGACTCACCTGGCTATGTTATTATGAAATCCTTAAAAATTTTCAAAAGGCTACAGGAATGCAAATAAACAGTTCGAAGTCAATAATTTACCACAATGATATCAACCAGGAAGCAGTTAACTGACTATCTGCTCTTTTTGGAGTTGAGGCGCATTCCATTAGACATGGAATTAAATATTTGGGATTCCAGATAAAAGCAAATGGATATTCAAAGACGGATTGGCAATGGATTCTAGATAGATACTACAGAAAGATCTCAATATGGGAATACAGATGCCTCTCTCTGGTGGGAAGAGTGACCTTGGCGCAAGCAGTGTTAAATCAACTTGCAATATACTGGGCTCATTTATAGTTTCTTCCTGCGAACATTATTCAAAAAATGAATAAGCTTACTACGAATTTTATATGGGGTGGCCAATCGAGAAAAAGGAAATATCATCTCTCCAAATTATCTGATATCTCTTTGCCGAAGAGCATGGGAGAATGGGGTCTGTTGGATTTATGGACTTTTGGAAAGGCACTGTTATGCAAGTCTTTGTGGAGAGGGACCATGGAGTATCACAATACAGAAGAATATCTGCGCAGGAAGGATATATCTCTTTGGTACAGGGAAGGAAGGATCGGCTCCTCTTATGGGTCTTCAATATGGTTAAGCCTTCGTAAGGTAGAAAATTATTTTTTAAGGAATTTAATTTGGCATTTCCAAACCGGCAAAAAAATCCTTATTGGAAAAGACCAGTTCCTGAGTGGTGCCGAGGAGATCAATGTGCCTGAATCATTATTAAGTTTCTTTCATAGAAAAGGCTTTTTCTATTGGGACAATTTGATTTCTGGTTGGCAGGGAGCGATCCCTCTTTGGAAAGAAGCAGAATACTTGGAGATGCCGGCTGCTATCGCTCATCAATGGGAACATATCAAGACGTGCCTCAGGAATTGCGGTATTTTCCGCTCTGCGGATTCTGACTGTCTAATCTGGAAAAATTCAAAAGTGATGAATCTAGTCCGTGTAAAAGATATTTATCAGAATTTAATTGGGCAAAAGGAGGCCCCTCATAATCCTATTTTCCCTCGTATATTTTGGAAATCTGGATGCCCTTCCAAAATGATTTACTTCTCATGGTTAACTTTCCATAATAAAAATCTATCTTGGGAAAATTTGAAAAAGAGGGGATGGCAAGGTCCGGGTTTATGCCCAATATGCAGGTCAGCTGAGGAAAACAACTGTCACCTATTTTTAAATTGCCAAAGATCTCAGCAATTATGGCAATCTGTGGAGATATTATGGAATCCAGCATATTTCACACACTTCAATTTCTGAAGCGTTTCTCTGGTGGAGTGAGCAACAGGTTTCATGGAGGCCTTTAATCATTATCACTCTTTGGTGCATTTGGAAGTGGCGTAACAATTCTATTTTCAATGACAGTAAATCTCCTTTCTTGGATATTTTTTCCAATATTGTTTCCCTCTATGACGCTCTTCCGCAAAAGCCTCTCATGAAAAAAAAGGAGGACTGTAAAGGCCATTCACAAGTGCACACTTTTTTGCCAAGGGCGTATTTCGATGGAGCTGAACAGAAAGGTATCTATGGCTGTGGGGTTCACATTATAGTAAATGAAAATAATCAATATTTCATCCATTGGAATGGGGGGATGGGCTCCAACAGCAAAGCTGAGGCGATGGCTCTTGCCGGACTACTATATTTTTGTATCTTTCTAAACATTCAGGCAGTCTCAATTTTTGGAGACTCAAAAGTTATGGTGGATTATGCCTCTAGGAAAAATAATATTCTCATGCCTCATCTCGTTGGATGGATGGATAGGATCAGGTTTTTCTGGGGTAAAATGGAAGGAGCTTCAATTCAGCATATTAACAAGGATCAAAACCAGCAGGCAGACTTTTTGTCAAAGGAGGGTCTTCAATCGGCTCCAGGTTTTTGGTTTATGCAGGTATCTTCTGAAGGGAAAAGTTTCTCCATCCAGGAATTTTCTCTTCCTGATTTCTAATTATAGTAAAGCAGTCTCTCAGGTTTGCACTAGTTTATTTCTCTTCTGCTTTACATTCCCTCCGTTTTTTGTTAAACGATGATACATCATGAGATTTTTCTATGTATCATGTTTTCTTGCTCTGCATTCTGCCTCTCCTATGCCTCTTCTATGAACAATGTAATCATGAAGCTAGTTGACAGTCTATGATCTGTTGTTTTTCTGGGCAAATGTCTTGCCTTTTTTTGGATTATGCTCCATGCTTTTCAGCTTGTCAAATGATCCAGACCTATTAGGGTCATTTTCAAAATTACAAGCAATGTACTTATCTGCCTCTTTATATATCTTATATAAAACAATCAAGCCTTTTTCGTTTCTGAAGAAGAAAAAAAAACAAACAAACAAAACAAAAAAACAAACCACCTTTTCTCCAATTGTACAACCAAATACAAAAATGGGACATTATAACAAAAATAATAGCTTACTCCCAACAACACCCCTTTCCTAATCATACAATATATTTATACCATCTGGATAACATCAAAACTCGATTTAATTGAAATGATTTCATAAATACAAATTTCTATATATAATCATTCAACAAATCATGTTCCCTAAAATTAAAAATTATATCTCGAAAATCCACAAATCCACATCATTGTTGAATTAACCATCTCTCGTTAAGATTTATTGATTCTATCCTTAGCACATTAATGTGATCCCGCTACATTTTTAAGTACAAAGTTACCACAACCTAACGCACCATCTTCCAAACAAAAAGGTATAACCAATGGTATTTCCATGTCCTTAACGCTATTCGGTAAACATCCATTTTAGATAAGGATTTAACATTTTTATTTTTGGCATTTTACTGTAATCTTTAAGTTCCTATATTTTAATATTACATTATATTTTAATATTACATTGTTTCTAATAAGAATAGTATTGCATCTCATTTTCGCAAGCAACACTATTAATATTTTTATTTTAAACATTTTTTAATATCAAGAAAAATATTTTTTTTAAGTATTATTATAAAATTATATATAATGATTTATTTATTATATATATATATATATATATAACTAAAAAAATATTTTTATAGTTTTAAAATAAATGTTATGAAAAAATTAAGGTATTTTTTATTATTTTAAAAGAGATAATATTAGTAAATGTATTAAAAAATTTTAAATGAAAAATATTAGGTGGGAAAACAAAAATTATTTCTCTCAAACTAAGCTCAATGGATTTAAGTTGGTTTTATTAACTAAACTAGTAAATGACTCAAAAGAATTACAAACAAACCTTTTTTTCAAAATATAAAGGAAGAAGACAAATTATTATTACTTTCAAAGATAATAATTTTCAAACACTTAGTATGTAAGTGCCATAGTGCATCATGTGGCTTCCCCGGCCCAATGGCATCTAAGCAGTCAAAGTCACCCCGAGATCTCACGCACCTTGGATTTTTTAGCATGTCTCCTCCCCCTGTGGCATCTAAGCGGTCAAAGTCACCCTGAGATCTCACTCCGAGATATCATGCGGCCTGGATTTTTTAGCATGTCTCCTCCCCCTAGCACAAGGCACAGCCACCCACCATGAGGTTTGATCTTGGGTCGCCTTGTTGACTAGGCCCATCATCAACCAGTTGTGCTAGTGGGACTTGACTTTTTTTTATTTTTTTTAGTACAATGGGAAGACCTATTTGTTTTTTCTTTCTTTTTTAATATAGTGGGAAGACCTATGTGTTATCTGCAAATGCAAGATGACTCGTTATCATTATTCAAGGAAAACTAGGGCACCTAGAATTACTCACTCAGGATCCGCAAGGGGAGCCTTAGGTTTTCGCTCATGGTAGATGCTTCTAGATCTGAGGTTGTTAACATATTTCCTTAAATCTAAATAAGCCGAGCTCTTACCCAAACAAAAGCAATTTTAAAATATACTCCAAACAAAAAAATGGTTATAACATTTTTAAAATATAAATTTTTTTATATTGCTTTGCTATCTATTCTCGTGAAGCCACAAAAATGAATCCGTAAACCACATCAAATTAATCCTATTATTATTAATATTCAATTATTAAAAAAACACCTTAAAATTATTTTTTAAAGATAAATCATGCACACCTCCAATAACTAAAACATTCCGTCATTCTTTTCCTTATACAAGGTTTTCGTGCATAAACTTCTGACTCTCGCAAGTTTAGATCTGAAAAAGAAGAAGAAAAATAAAAATTACAGACTCGTCGTATGCATCAAAAAACAGAAATATGCGATGAATATTTAGATCGATGATGATGGTTTCTTTTATTTGACAAAAGCATAGCCCTGATCTCTCACTACGTCAATTTGTATTCATTGTCTCGCTATATTTTTGTAGAACGACAGAAAACCTCCTAATAAAATACAGAATCAGCTCTCATAGCAGGGGAGGATTAAGGGACACAATTATCACTTACATATTTTTCTTGAGAATCTCCACAACAATGTTCATGATATTCTTGAGGAGATTAATCCCTACTGTTCCCATCTTGAGGTGATTAATCACTACTGTTTCCGTCGAATCCTCTTTGTGAAATACCGCGTGACAGGATACATTGCTCACACCTACCCTCTGCGTTCCGACTATAGCACATCCATTGCCTAGAGACTTGTCCTTTGCTTTTGCTCATCAGAAAGATCAAGACAAAGGTAGATTTTTGCTCATCAGAGAGATCGTGACAAAGGTAGATTCATGGACTTTGCGCTTTACTTCTGCCCATGTCTGCTAAATTTTATTTCGAATAGAACCATATCTTTACCAAATTTCCCACCTTTTTATCCCTTTTAAATTTCAGATCCTCTGAATTCATGAACTTCCTAAATACAGTGTTACAGAGGTTGGAATCAAGATTGTTGTTATATCAAAAAGTCTAGTAAAAGAAACATTGTCATACTTACTGGAGGTGGTTAAGCACATGCAAGTGTCAGGGGGTGTTGGATTATTCAATGTTTAATAATTTATCTTTTAATGCAAGTAAAAAGTGTTTCTACCTTTAGCTCTAATACTACTCGTTGGAATCTAGATTATCTTTACACCAAAAGCTACTAATATTATTAAATAGGCACATACTTAAAATTAACCAATCCTGAAAGACCATTAAACGCATTGCTAAACCCATAAGAATGCTAAATTATCGAGTGCCCAACAACAAATAGATAGATATCATCAAATTAACACATCAACGGGAGGAGGGTAGAAAGAGGAAGTGGGCATCAACAAACAATGATATTATTCCCTTAGGTTCATAATCCCTTGGGGTTTTAGTATTAATCCCTTGGGTTTATTTAATGTTAATGTTAGTTTGTTGTATTTATTTATTCCTTGGGTTTATTAATCAGTGTCTTTTATAATATTAATGTCTTGGGTTTATAATATTAATAATGCATTGAGTTATTCATCCCTTGTATTTGTAATATTAATAAACCCTTGGATTTATAGTAATAATACCTTTGGTATATTAAACCCCAATATTAAGGGTTTAATCCGTTAGGTTTATAATGTTTATCCCTTTAATTTCTTTATTCTTTGGTTTACGATACTAACAATCTCTAAGGTTTATTGATCACTTGGGTTTATAATATTAATAATCATGCGAGTTTATCAATCTTTTGCTTTTAGAATATTAATTCTTAGGCTTTATTAATCTTTTTTGTTTGTAATATTAATCCCTTGTGCTTCTTGATCCCTTAGGTTTTTAATATTTATCCCTCGGGTTCACTAATTCCTTTGGATTTATTGATTCCTTGGGTTTATTTAGTGTTAATTTTAGTTTATTGGATTTATTTATTCCTTGGGTTTATTGATTGCTTGGGCTTCTTAATCATTTGTTTTTATAATATTAATGTCTTGGGCTTATAATATTAATAATGCATTGGATTTATGCATCCCTTGTATTTATAATATTAATAATCCCTTGGATTTATAATAATAATATCTTCGGTTTATTAAACCCCAATATTAAAGATTTAATCCGTTAGGTTTATAATGTTTATCCCTTTAGTTTATTTATTCTTTGTGTTTATAATACTAACAATCTCTAAGTTTTATTGATCGCTTGGGTTTATAATATTAATAATCGTGAGAGTTTATCAATCCTTTGTTTTTAGGATATTAATTCCTAGGCTTTATCAATCTCTTATGTTTGTAATATCGGCCCCTTGTGCGTATTGATCCCTTAGGCTTTTAATTTATCCCTTGAATTTACTAATTCCTTGGGTTTATAATATTAAACGGTTGGGTTTATTAGTTTCTTTTCTTTATAATATTAAGAATCACTTTGGTTTATTAATTCTTTGAGTTTAAAATATTAATTCTTAGGGTTTATTAATTCCTTGAGTTCAAAATATTAATACAACCATGTTTATTTAGTATTTTTAATATTTATCCTAGGGTTTTTATACCTTGGATTTATAATATTAGTCCATTGGGTTTAATATTATTCCCTTAGGTTTATAATCCCTTGGGGTTTTAGTATTAATCCCTTGGGTTTATTATTCTTTTGGGATTATAATATTAATCGCCTAAGCTTATTATTCCTTGGTTAACCATGGTTTATTATGATGTATCCCAGGGTCAACCATGGTCCAACATGAAATTGTGATAAGGATTGTCTCAATATGAAAATCAACGATGGTCAATCATGTTTATTTTAGTGTTTATAATATTTATCTTAGGGTTTATATATGTTGGGTTTATAATATTAGTCCCTTGGATTTAATATTATTCCCTTAGGTTCATAATCCCTTGGGGTTTTAGTATTAATCCCTTGGTTTTACTATTCCTTTGGGTTTATAATATCAATCCCTTGGATTTATTATTCTCTTAGATTTATAATATCAATCATAATCAACGATTGTCAATCATGGCCAACCATGGTCAACCATGGTTGAATGTCACATTGTGACAAGGATTGTCTCACCATGGAAATAAACCATGTTTATTTTAGTGTTTGTAATATTTATATTTTGGTTTACCAATGTTCAAGTTATAATATCAATCCCTTGGATTTAATATTATTCCCTTGGGTTCATAATCCCTTGGGGTTTTACTATTAATCCCTTGGGTTTATGTTTCCCTTGGGTTCATAATATCAATGCCTTGGGTTTATTATTAACTTGGGTTTATAATATCAATCATGGTCAACCATAAGCAACCATGGTCAACTATGGTCAATCATGGTTTGATCTCACATTATGACAAAAATCGTTTCCATTTAAAAATCATTGACGATCATCGACAATCATGGTCAACCATGGTTGATGATAGTCAACCATGTTTTATATAATCAAACATGGTCAATCGTGGTCAAACATGTTTGAACGTTGCGTTGTGACAAAAAATGTCTTGATATGAAAATCAACCATGATCAACCATGGTCCAATGTCGCATTGTGACAAAGATTGTCTCCATATGAAAATTAACCATGGTCAACCACGGTGCAACATGGCATTGTGATAAGGATTGTCTCAATATGAAAATCAACCATGGTCAATCATGTTTACTTTAGTGTTTATAACATGTATCTTACAATTTATATACGTTGGGTTTATAATATTATTCCCTTGCATTTAATCTTATTCCCTTGGGTTCATAATCCCTTGGGGTTTTAGTAGTAATCTCTTCGGTTTGTTTTCCCCTTGGGTTTATAATATCAATTCATTAGGTTTATAATATTAATCATGGTAAACCATGGTCAATCATAGCCAACCATGTTCAACCATGGTCAAACCATATGGATATGGAAATCAACCATGGTTAACCATGATCAAACGTTTTCTTCTCACAAATATTGTCTCGATATGAAAATCAATCATGGTCAACCATGGTTAACCATGGTCCAATGTTGCATTGTGATAAGGATTGTCTCTATATGGAAATCAACCATGGTGAACCATGGTCAACCATGTTTATTTTATGGTTTATAATATTCATTTTAGGGTTTATGTACCTTGGGTTTATAATTTTTATACCTTAGGTTTATTATTCCCTTGGGTTTATAATATCAATCCCTTCGGTTTGTTGATGTAACTATTCATATTCCTAGGGTTTAATATTATTCAACAATGGTCAACCATGTTCATGCACGGTCAACCATGGTCCAATGTCACATTGTGACAAGGATTGTCTCAATATAAAAATCAACCATGCTCAACCATGTTTATTTTAGTATTTTTAAAATTTATGTTCGGGTTTTTATACCTTGGGTTTATAATATTAGTCCCTTGGTTTTAATATTACTCTCTTACGCTCATAATACCTTGGGGTTTTAGTATTAATCCCTTGGGTTTATAATATCAATTGTTTGGGTTTATTATTCCCCGGTCAACCATGGTTTATTATGATGTCAACCATGGTCAACCATGGTCCAACATGGAATTATGCTAAGGATTGTCTCAATATGGAAATCAATGATGGTCAATCACGTTTATTTTAGTTTTTATAATATTTATCTTAGCGTTTATATACGTTGGGTTTATAATATTAGTCCCTTGGGTTTAATATTATTCCCTTGGGTTCATAATCTCTTGAGTTTTTAGTATTAATCCCTTGGGTTTATTATTCCCTTGGGTTTTTAATATCAATCCATTGGGTTTATAATATTAATCATTGTAACCATGGTCTAACGTTGTGTCCGACAAAGATTGTCTCGATATGAAAATCAATCATCGTCACCCATGGTTGACCATGGTCCAACATTGCATTGTGACAATGATTGTCTCTATATGGAAATCAACCATAGTCAACCATGGTCAACCACGTTTATTTTAAGGTCTATAATATTGATGTTAGGGTTTATATACCTTGGGTTTATAATTGTCATCCCTTAGGTTTATTATTCCCTTGGGTTTATTGATCTAAGGGTTCATATTCCTAGGGTTTAATATTATTCGACAATGGTTAACCGTAATCAACCATGGTCAACTGTGGTCCAATGTCGCGCTGTGATAAGGATTGTCTCAATATGAAAATCAACCGTGCTCAACCATGTTTATTTTAGTATTTTTAGTATTTATCTTAAGGTTTTTATACCTTGGGTTTATAATATTAGTCCCTTGGGTTCATAATCCCTTGGGGTTTTAGTATTAATCCCTTAGGTTTATTATTGCTTTGGGTTTATAAGATCAATTCATTGGGTTTATTATTCCCTTAAGTTTATAATATCAATCATGGTCAAACATTGTCAACTATGGTAAATCATTGGGTTTTACTATTAATCCCTTGGGTTTATTTTTCCATTCGGTACATAATATCAATCCCTTGGGTTTATTATTAACTTGGTTTATAATATCAATCATGGTCAACCATGGTCAACCACAACCAACCATGCTCAACCATGGTCAACCATGCTGGGATGTCATATTCTGACAAAAATTGTCTCCATATAAAAATCATGGACAATCATTGTCAACTATGATCAACCATGTCAACCATGTTTTACAGAATCAAACATGGTCAGCCATGGTCAATCATGGTCAACCATTGTCAATCTTGGGTTTTTAGTATAAATCCCAATGGTTTGTTATTCCTTTGGGTCAAACATGGTGAATCATAGTCAACCATGGTCAAGCATGCTCAAATGTCGCTTTGTGACAAAGATTGTCTCAGTATGTGTTGCAACCATGATCAACCATTGTCCAATGTCACATCGTGACAAAGAATTAATTATTATTAATTATTATCATCATTAATTATTATTATGTAAAGATGAATTGATTATTATTATTTTTATTTAATTAATTAATATTCGTATCATTATTATCAAATAATATTTAATTAAAAAAATGTCATTATTGTTTAACTATAATTAACTGTTTAACTATTATTTATTAATCTTAGTTGGAGTTCCTTGCACCTCACTCTCTCTCTTTTCCTCTAAAAACTTGGGTAAGAAACAAATGATTTCTTTTTCCTATAACTTATTAATGCTTTCAGTTGCTTCCCATACTACCTTTCGACATATGCTTTAAAGCTTTTGAAGATGAAAACCTATGATCTCTTCTTCACGAAGTATACTCACATTTTCCTTTCAAAATAGAAATGAAGGTGAAAGTATAGAGATCCTATGATGCTATGGTCTAAAACTATCACTATGAACCAACTCTATAACTTCTTTTGCTTTGTATATCATGAGCCACTTAGCGATCATGGTACCACTTAGCTTAGCACTTATGCGCTATGATCCTCCACAATGAGTTGCTCGATTTCACAGTGAGTTGCTTGATTTTCCTATTTCTCTTTTTGAGACAGATTGAGATAGACAAGGAAGCACACAAATGATCCATCGACGGGTTTCACCCTTTCCCCCTCAGAATGCTTCCAAATCATGAGAGTTAGAGTGAGTGGTAACAAGATAGGAGTTGTAATGAAACAAGATATGGGTAGCTAGTTGTAACGTTGTAACAAGGGAGTTAATTAAATAAAAGTATCCATATAAGAGTACCCATTACGTAACCATGAGCTACTCACTTAGGAGAACTATAATTAATTTTTATTACTAAATTTTTATTATTAATATTATTTTTATTATAATTTATAAAATACAAATACAAATATTTATATTTTTTCTAAAAATGATATTAAATTTTATTTTATTTTAATAAAATAAATTATTATTTATTTATATTTTATTAATAAATTATTATTATTAATATTATTTTTATTATATATTTATGAATGATTTGTGTCATATATAAAAATGTGTTATATATAAAAATGAAGTCTTATAGGTATATCAACTATATTTACAAAGATAATTATTGTTATTATTATGACAATTATTATAGTTAATTAATATTACTAATATTATTATTATAATAATATAATTTTTTATATTATTATACTAATTATAATATAATATTTTTATATTATTATAATAATATAAGAATAATATAATATTCTTATTATAATATTATTATCATTTAATATTATTAATATACTAATCATAAATATATAAGAATAGGTTGTTATTATTTATATAGTTATTAATAATCATAAATATTTGTTCTTTAAAGAAATATAGAAAATAATTATTAATGTGGGTGATATATGTTTATGGGCCTCTATCAACTATATTGGAAAATATGGTTGTATATATACTTTATATAAACTTATGGAAGTATGTCAACCACATTGGTAAATATGATTATGCTAATATTATTAAATAGAAACATACTTAAATTAATCAATTCTGAAAAATCATTAAAAACTTCACTAAACACATAAGAATGCTAAATTATGGAGTGCCCAAAAACAAATAGATAGATATCATCAATTAAACAAAGTCTTTTGGTAGAAATCACATTAAAAAAATTTGGCCGACGGGTTCGAACCAACAAGTATGGTTCATCATCAAATTAACATAGAAACGAGAGAAGAAAAAGAGAAAATAAGCATCAACACACTGTGAGAGCGGATCATGGTGGAAACCAACGGAGAGAGTACGGTTCCAGAGAAACGAGAGAAAAAAATGAGAAAGTGGGCATCAACAAACTGTGAGAGCCGATCATGGTGGAAATCAAGGGAAACAGTACGGTTCCAACAGCAGAGAAGGTTGATTGGAGATGGGGATGGCAGAGGTGGCAGGAGATCGACCAGTGTGAACGTGGAGGAGGTAAAATCGAGGAGATGAAGTGGGCATCAACAAACGGCGAGAGCCGATCATGGTGGACATCAACGGAGACTGTACGGTTCCAATAGCGGAGAACGTTGATTGAAGATAGGGATGGCAGAGGTGGCCGGAGATCGACCAGCGTGAACGAGGAGGAGTTGAAGTAGACTACTGTTTTAAACATGAAAATCGAGATGGTCGGTTGCAGGTTTGGATTTGACTTTCTATGAAACAATTCTTTCTTTTTAAAAGTTTAAAAAATTCTGCAACGTGTAAAAAATTTGAAACCTTAAATTTGATGGGTAAGAATTTAAAATGCTAGTCAGAAATTGCCATTCAGTCAATTACAGGTATTGAGCAGTCCAATGTTCACCATCTCAAATTTTTAGATTTTTATTTTAGATTTTATTCCATTATGATTGTTTTTTTAATTATAAGTAATACCTCTAGTCTCTTTTAAAAAGTCAACATAACCTTCAGTAACTTGCACAAAGTTGTAATATTATGTTACAAGGTAAAGTAGAAAAATCGCTCGTCATGGTCGGTTGATTTTAAAGATGGAAATGGATTATTGATTAGACATATTTTTTAATAGTCTTTGGGCAGCAAATTCAACGGTCTCTGCGCCGAACTTCCAGAATGTCACCCCGTTGTCGGCAGCTTACGAAGGGATCCTGACAACAGGGCATGCGCTCAACTTTCCAAATGTTAGGCCGTTGTCGGCAGCTTACGAATGGGATGATAACAACCTTATTCATTCCAGAATACTGGCGAATGCTATTTCTAACCTTACAGTTTTATAAATGCTCGTTTTTTACAGTTCAGAGACTTATTTTCTTTATGTCATCGTAGGTTCCCGACCATGTATTTATCAAATGTTGACGTAAGGAGGGGTGTAAGTACAGGTGTTTATGGAGTTATAGGGTTGGAAATAGCATTCACCTAGAATACCAATTAAAATAAAATTTATGCCGCAGTCTAACTATGATGTCTTTTCCCCAGAAGTTTTGGAAATTTTGGTTATATTTTAAAAAAATGGGATAAGGATTTTTGTAAATTTAAATAATGAAAAATTCATAATTTTAGATGTTTAAAAATTTTGATAGAGCTGAATCTATTTCCAGTATCAAAAACATGATTCAAACACTATCCTAAAAATATATATATTTTTATTTAAATTCTAATTACTTTTAACTATCCAAACAATTCTTCTACCTCCATAAACGATTCCCTATTTAACTGGGTCAAATATCATTCACTAGACAAATCCCAACCTCCAGCGTAGTTCAATTGGTAAGTGCTGTGAAACTGAAGGTTTGTATACCAGAACTGCGCAGTTAAACTTATATTGACGGAAATAATCTCAATTACCTGATTGAATTCGCACGGCGGACATGTTCAATTTATGTATTTCATATTTATTTTTTTAATTTTTATTATTTGAAATATATATATTTTTCATGGATAAATAGAGTCAATACAGTGCAAAATTGTAATAATTCAATTTTATAACTTTTAAAACAATTTTTAATTAAATTATACATAAAGTTAACTGAAATAAACAAAATAATAACATTACCACTTCAAAAACTTTTTTTTTTCCGAAGGTGGTAAAACCTATCAACTGTGTCAAACCAACAGTGAGGACAGCCATCTCTGGCTGCTATCCGCGAATGCTGGGTTTGACTCATCACTGTTAAATAGGAAAACCACGCCACCTGACATAACCCTGCTGGTGGTCCGTAATCGGGAGCAGGCTCTCACTCCTGCCAGATGCCTCTGGGTCTTGGGCCGTTAACCTGTTTCCTTACGTCCGAGGAAGACGAGCTCTTAGCCAAGCAGAAGCAGTTTTACGGCATACTCCAGGCCGGTTACCACTTCAAAAACTTATTTATTAAGATTGGTTTAACGTAATATTAATTTTCATTTTTATTATAAAATGAAATTAAAATATTTATAATTAATTAACATTATATGTGGCGTCAATTGAGTTTAGATACGATAACTTATTTATTAAGATTGGTTTAACATAATATTAATTTTGGTTTTTTATTATAAAATAAAATTAAAAATTATTTATAATTAATTAACATTATATATAATGTCAATTGAGTTTATTGAATTTAGATAAGATAGTTGGATAGAATAATTGTTATTTTTATTTAATTTAAAATTTAATAAATTAATAGGTTTATTTTTTAGTAAAATAATTTCATTGTGTTCAGTGAGTTTATAATTATTGATCTATAAAAATTCTTTAAAAAAGGATATTAACAAACCATATATAATAATTTATTTATTTTTATTATAATAATTCATTTATTTTAATTTTCATTTTGATATAGTTGAAGATATGAATATGAAAATGAAATTAAAGATATGAATATTAGTGCTTGTACTTTGGAACCAAAGTAGATTCACACATCTTCATTATGAAGTCGGTACTTTTCAAATCGAAATTAAGCGTATGAATATTAGTGCTGGTCGTGGACCACCAAAGTAGATTCATAGGATTGAGAAACATTAATTGTATAACTCGTTTGTATAGGGGTTCAATTTTGTTAGCTTTTTGGGTTTATTTTTGTGGTTAAATATATAAATTTTCATATAAAAGGTATTTTTTAAAAGATATTTTAAAAATTTTGAATTATTAAACTATAATAAATTTAATGTTTTAAAATATATTATATTTAAGAAATAAAAATGAATATCAATTTATTAATTAATTATTTTAATTTTGTATTTATCATATTTTAGAGGATCAAATTTTTTAAGATGTAATTTTTTTTTGAATGTGAAATATGAGAAAAGTTTGTACCTAGAGAGATTTGATTTCTTTTATCACTCGGTATATCATTATTTAGGATAGATCTATATTGGTTTTTAACAATATTATTTATATTATACAAATTTCACATTTTTATATTGTTGTAGCGATTATAACCACTCTCCAAAATTTTGCCTTCGTTTCGTTTTAGAGTCTCTCTACTAAAATATCAGCTGCTTGTCATGCATTGCCGAAGTACTTCCACTTTCATTGAGTTTTATCTTTCACTTTACAACTTTTATTTGCTTACTTGCTTTGCCCTCTAACAATAAGATGACCCCGTGACTTGGTTGCAAACTAGTTCTAGCACTGCCTTGATGATTTGCACAATCCTTGAGGGAAACCATCCTTGCTCTCAAGAAATGTGTAGTGCAACCTAGCAGTGAGCTTCGGCTCCATAATTTCGAAGACCCAGTTGGAAGCTTGACTTCAACTGGGAAACTACACAGACCATGGCAGGCAGCAAGTGAGCCTTCAGCTCCAGAATTGCGCAGAGCTAGCTAACAGCCTACCTTTACCTGAGAAATTGTGCAAAGCCTAAGAAGTAGCCCAGAGCCACTCAACCCAGAAATTCTGTAGAACTTGTTGTGCTCAGAAGACTTCTCAATGCATGAACTAGAGAGTTGCATGGTCCTTCCCATAACTACGCAATATTTCTAGGCAGTACATGATCGTTTTCCTGAAAAGAAAGAAGGTAAGTGGAAAAGAATCCCTAGGAAGTAGGGATCTATTAGTAGGTTCTCGAAGGTGACACATTTCCATCTTTAGAAGTTTATGTCAAGTGTCGTTGTTGTCCTTGATCTTAAGCATACGCATCATGAACTCCATTTTTATCAACTCTATGTAGTGAACGTCTCTAGACCTCACGTATACATTCAATAATCAAGCTCTAGCTTCCCTAGTAGATAAAGGGGCCTTCAGAGCATTGTCATCGCTTTTCGGGGTGAGCTTTGCTTTTATCGCATTTTGTTGCTTCTTCTATCGCTTTTGTCTGTTTAGCTTATGAGAGTGTTGTTTCACTCGTTTTGTTGAAAGACTACTGGCGTTTTAACTTGATTTATGTTGTAGAAGTGTTGTTTCAAGTTATAAATTGTCTTTCTCAAGTGTCATATGAGTTTTCCTGTTTTGTAGCAACGGTCGTCATTGCGGCAACTCCCTTCACACTCTTTGTGTTCATCCGATTTAATCGATTGCTACACTTGTTTCACTTGCATACATATACACTTAGTCAGATCGACACTCAACATCACATCATCCTTCAGATCTGCTTGTTTGCGCACTCCCCAAGAACAGCTTTGGGCTCCCCTTTTCCCGGATCTCACACTCCACTGCATGCACTGCACAATCTGGGAGCTCAAGGCATCTTCCTTGGCTCTTGAAAATGCACAGGGCCTCTCCTGGGCTGGCTCCAACTGCACAATGTGTAGTTCGAGGAGCCAGTCTCCTAGCTTGGTCACTAAGATTGTGCAATGTGCAGACTCTCCCAGGTCATGTCCCACACTAAACTGCACATTAAGCAGTTCCAATCATCAAGCTTCCACACTAACTCTTGGTACTATGTAGTGCGCAATTCCCACAGTCAGTCAGCCACCCCTTGTCAGTGAAAACTGTGCATTTCCTCTCATCAGATGCCCTAGTTGCTGCTTGATCATGTTGTAAAGTTAGATTTGTAAGAGATAATGTTTTCTTGCCATGAGTGTCCTTTATGTCCCACAGGTACCACACTCGTGAAGCACTTGTCTCAAGCAGTGATTATACCATGGCACTAAAGAAAGTGCTTTAAGATTGACCATTGAAAGCAGTACTGGGGAAACAGTTGAGTAAGTGCTAGTTTACTTGCCAATATATGCAGATGCCCAATTTTTTACAGAAAATGAGTCAACACTAACATGGCAGCAAGACCATCAGTAGTGGAAGAAGACAAGAATCTAGGGAATGACGAAATTTTTGACACAACAGAAGGAGAAAAAAGTTGCAGAGCAAAAGCAGATTCAATCTTCATGCAGACAGCTTTGACAATAGAAGCAAAAGGAAGAAGAGGGCACAGACAACAAAACAGTTGAGGAGAGAAAAGAAGAGCTTGCAGGTATCAAAACTAAGATCGCAACAAGCAGAACAAGAAATGAAGGAAGAACGGGAGCTAAGAATGAGAGAATAGGAAAAGAAGCAAAAATAGGAAGAAGAATAAAGGCAAGGCGTAATGACAGAGAAAACAGTAACAATACATGTTGATAAGCTGAAATAGCCAGCAGTTGAGGAAGAGAGTGAACAAATGCAAGTTCCCTCAGCAAAGCTAAACACAAGAACCAAGTCTAGTTGGAGGTCGACGGGTGCATGGAGTAGATAAGGTGAGAGGCCACCAGGAAGGTCATGGAGTTGAGCATACAAAACATGCATAAGTACATTGGTGGTCCTATCATGGTCAACACCATGCTACACATGCATCAGGATGAGTTGGACACACGTTCCAAGACCACATCCCCAGAAGTTATGGAGGCAAGAGTACGCTACCAGCAAGACACCATCAAGTAGTTTGGGGACATCATCACACAATACAAAGCTTGGCATCTGTTAGTGTCGGTATCTTCATCCCTCCATCAGTGATCAAATTCTCTTGTTGCATTACATGTTAGGTGTCTCACTCGATCAGCTGCATTCCATTAGGGTCATGGATCATCTTATGGTAGTGGCATATTATACATTTTCCCTCATGTTCTTTTCCTGCTGGCCCATTTTCATAAATTTAGATCATCTGCAATCATTTATTGTCTTTAAATCTGCAAAAGTCATTTTTAGGGTTTTAGGTCTCATTAGGTCTAGGGTTTCGTCAATAAGGTCTTGAAAATGCTCAATAATGATCATCAGGCACATGAGGAGGTAAAATAAAGTCTCAGCAACAATAATTTCCATAATCACATGTTCAGTGATTGATTTTTCCTCAAAACCCTATTTTGAGGAAAAATAGAGTTTTTATGTTTCATGTACAAATTTGATGTAATTTCATTTTTTTTTTCCATATGTAATGATTTCAGAGGCAGCGCTGGTCACCTCACCAAGACTCTGCTACTCCCTACAAAAGAAACAAAATGCCAAAGTATTTAGTCCATCAAAGGCAAAAAAACCAAGCAAAATGCCAAAACAGAGTTTTAAAAGAAAGAGAAATGAGCAAACATTAGAAGAGTGGGTTTTTGTAAATGAAAAATCAAAACCATATGTATATAAACTATTTTTTGATGTTTAAAAAGTTCATTTGTGCCCAATGGAGAAAGAGTGAGCAAATCAAAAAATCGTTTTGAGGCAAAGGAGGAAAAAATCACAACAAATTTGACATTCTCTCTGGCGCGACGCACTCGACGTCGGCACGGTGTACTCATCCAGCGCGGCACACCTGGCCATAGTTTACAGTGCATTTTTATAAGGGGCGTGACACAGCAAGGCAGCGCAACGCACCTGTGAGGTGGGGCGACGCACAGGTCTACAAAGCCAGAAATCATTCACATCTCCCTCCAAAGGCTCTCAAATTGTAAACTCCTCATCTTACAAGTAAGTTGACACTCCCTAATGGCCAATGAATGAGTTTACTTAGTGTTCATGGTGATTCAATAGGGAAATATTGAAACCCTAGCTCCTTGCATTGCTTGTTAAAAAAAAACATTGCCTAGGGTGTACAACTTGCATTTTTTGCTGCTAAATCCCACCCCTATCGTTTTCCCTCCCTCACTTCATTTTCTCCCTCCTTTTCATTCATGTTTATCCATTCCCTATTCCCCATATCCCTAAATTACTAACCCTAATCCCTACCTTTACTTATCCCAAATCCTAAACAAATAATCCCAAACCCTAAATATTATTCCCTAAACCCTTTCATTCCCCAAAAAACCTACAAACAACATCCCCAACCCCTCATACACAATCCCCTCATAGTCCCTCATCAAATCTTATCTTTTAGCAGCAATTTCCTATTGTCACTCTAAAATATCTTCATACTCATCTAAGAAAACTCAAGCATTGGCAAACATGGAGTCAGATTCTTCCTATGATAGAAATGAGGAAACAGTCAGTGACTCTTCTAGAGAAATTCACGCACCAAGGAGACCTCATAAGGGTGGAAAACATAATCAGGAGGAGCCTATTTCACTTGCCGAGCTGTTGGCCTATCCTCTTGCTGTCACATGCTTCCAATATCAATCTTGTTATCAATTTTGTGAGATGGTGGAAAGAGTCAAATACCACCATGAGCTCGCCACTCTGTTTGTGCTCCATCTTCACAATGGCCAAGTCAATTTGGCAGGTGTGACATTCACCTTGACACCTGAGACTATAGCACAAGAAACCAGTATTCTGAATGTAGGTGAATAGTGGGATAAGGGACAGTTGGTTTACAGAGATCATTATGAGCCTTATATCAAGGCTGGTTTTCAGAGACATGTCAGTAGAGTCTTCCCATTCAAGTACCTACATGACACATATACTCCCTTGATGAAACTCATAACTAAATATTTCAACTGTGAGGGTAGATTTTCTCGCTTATACACCTATCATATCAGATTGTTGATGCACTTCACTAGGGTGAGAATGATGAACCTCCCCTATTTCATTTGCCGGAATATTGAGAAGATGACCACATTAGTGCAAAGGAAGCCTCCTCATCAGTAGTATAACAACATTTATCACTTTGCACTAATCAAAATTGTGGTTTTGCATCAGCTTGGTTTATTGAATATCTCATGGGAGGATTTCATTTCACATGAGGTCTTTACAGGTCCTCAAGTGCCCCCAGCAGTTTTTCATGAGGCAGCAGAGCGTTCACATCAGCAGGAGGTTCATGAAACACAAACCACTAGTGTGCCAGTGTTTGTCACATACCAAAAGGGCACTAGGAGGTTGTTTGCAGTACCAAAACAAGTACTATATCCACCCGGGGTGAAAGGGGTCTCGTTTCCTCCATCAACAGAGCAGGTATAGGACAAGGGTAAGAAGCCCTTGCATGATGAGGGACCTTCAGGAGGTCAAGAGGTAGATTTCATCCTCATTCAGGATGATGACACTGATTTGAGCTCAAAGCTCAAAGAGATCATTCGGGAGCAGCGAGATGACATTCATCATTTGTCTCTCAACCTAGAAAGAGCCAAGTGGATAATCAACTATTTGGAGTAGAGGAACAAATAGCTAGAGGATCATAAAACCATCATGGAGCTCAAAAACATAAAGAAAAATCGGCAAGCTGCCAAGAGGAGAAAAATCAAGTTGACAACACTTGAACAAGAAATTCAAGCTGATCATGAATCTTGGTTCGAGATGACAAACATGCACTTAGAAAAGATGCTGGAGAAGGCCAACAAAGAGAAAAAGATGTTGAGGCACATGGCATACCACTACTTGGCGAGAAACAAGGTGTGAAAAGCGAGAATCAGGATTTTGAAGGCCAAGTTGAAGAAAGCCATGAGGAAGAGCAAAGAGCAAGATAGACTCCAGATCTTAGCTAAGGCTTCTTTAGCCCAACACAGCACCTAATGAAGAACACCCAGCCCAAATTTCAAGAAATTTGGGAAACTTTTTGCAAATTTTGAATTTTTGGCCTAAAAAACAGGGTTTTCTACTTGGTGCATTGCGCCACCTGGCACGCGCTTTTGCTAGAGACCTCCTTTTGATGAAAATCAGCATTTTTGGATTCCTCATGGAAAAATATGAATGCCCTCACATGGCCAAGAAATTTTAACAAGTTTTGAGCTTCCAAAAGGGTCAAAAACACCTCAAAAATGACCTTTCTGCCCCTTTTTGGACACACAGGAAGCAGTGTTGGGAGAACTCATTTTTAGAGGGGAAAATGAAGACCAAATTTTGAAATTCTACTTGTTTTGAAAAGTAGATAGGCAGGCCTTTCCAACAAGCCCACTTGGAGAAAATTTGGTGCACGAGAAGGCCTCCAAAATCAGCTCCAAAGTAGCACGGTGCACAGGGATAGGAGCGCAGTGCACATGATGAAATTTTCTCATTTTGGCCAAAAAACTCTGTTTTTCGCCTAGTTTCTTCTCAGTTTGACTTTTCTCTTTCTAATAGTCAAACTCATGATGTAATTTAATGTGACTTGATGGATTTTGATGTAATTATGCTAAATTTTCACTCATAGAGGTAGATTCATCATGAAAATGTAGTTTGTAACTGAATGAATCAGTTTCCTAGGTTTTAGAGGCAAGCTGTTCCACTACCTACTTTTTAGTTATTAGTTTAGATCTTGTTGAAATAGCTCCTAAACTCATGAATTCGACCCCTAAAGCCTAGCATAAGTTGTTTGTTGCCTATATCTAGTAGTTTTTCAATCATTGGTAAAGGTTGGACTCTTGTGAATGCTTTGAGCATTATTGTACACTCATATTTGCAGTTTGGCAAAGGAATAGACCAGGGTTTGCAGCACTTTATGGGATTCTTGTGGCAACTTGATTTGGTATTGTGTTTCCTTTTGTAATTACAAGTTTACATGTGTTTTATGTATGCCATCATCTCTTTCTATTCATCTTAACTAGTAGAATTCATTAAAATTTTAGTGCTCTACCTAGGTTTTGTTTAGTTATTTATGTTTTTAGCTGTTTGAAGAGGATCCCTGAGACTTTCATGCCCTCTCCAACTCCTCACCAGTCTAAAAGCTCTCCACCTCACTCAATTTAAAGTACTAAACCATTTGCCTACCTTGCCCCATAGATATCTCTACAAGGCTATGTCCATTCCCCGAACCTAAAATTGCCTTTCACATTTGAGCAAGCAAACCAACATTAAATTCAATCAAACTCTTCTGAAACACATACCTAGCCTAAAATCAATCTTAATATCAGTCATCTCTAGCTTTATTGACCATCTTTTCTGAGATTGACAAGGAGAGAGGCCTCTCCCAACCTGGTAGGGCTAGCTACCAGGTTAAGCATGGTTTGATGTTACCCTAGATCCTACCTTTCTCAGCCTTGAGGTAGATTTAGGCCCTAACATAGTGGCGACCATACTAGGGAAGAAAGTTTATTATCATTGTTTTGCTTTGTAGACTTCAGACGGAGCCTAAAGTTAGGCAGGTAGCCTTCGAAACGCTCTTGCTTTGCATTAGCGAAAGCATATGAATGCTGCTTTAGTCAATCTCCTGTCTAGTTTATAAACTGAACATCTGATCTAAACAATTTCCCCAGTATCATTAAGCAATTCTAGACATTGGATGATGAGTTTGGAATTTGATAGGTTGAACAAGTTGATTTTGTTCGTTTTATTTTTGGGATCAATTCAACACACTGGCTTCCAGACGATACACCAGAGCCAATCCTGATCCTGATCCTCCTCCTGTGTATGAAAACCCAAATTTCATCCCAAGAATTTTCCGACAAGAAAGTTCTGTGATTCCTGTGTTCAAATCTCGTTCGTGTCCTATCATTTTTTAATATCTTGAAGATCTTGGATTTGACAAATGTTTTGATCTGTCATTGTTTGAGACTAAATATGAAAGTGTTGTTGGTTCTACTGTCTTAAATCCGGAGTTTGTTAAAGATCTTGAAACTGAAAGGGAAAATAGATCAATTGACAGTTACATCTTGAATCTTCAAACTTCCATTGTGGCTTCAAATATTCCCAAGTTCTTAGAATCCGCATCAGCAACTCTTGGTTCATCCGCAATTGCATCTGGTTCAGGAAATCCTACTGAACCTCCTTTCATTCCCACCATTCCCGTGTAGCCCACTATATCAGATCAGAGACCTCCTGTCTCTTCTCCCTCATCAACCCCATCAACACCTCAAACATCTCGTATTTCCTCACCTCCTTTGACACCTCATACACCAATTACATCATCAGTTCCTATTTTATTAATATTCAATTATTAAAAAAACACCTTAAATTATTTTTTAAAGATAAATCATACACATCTCCAAGAACTAAAACATTCCATCATTATTTTCCTTATACAAGTTTTTCATGCATAAACTTCTCACTCTCGCAAGTTTACATCTAAAAAAGAAAAAGAAAAATAAAAATTAGAGACTCATCGTATGCATCAAAGAATAGAAATATGTGATGAATATTTAGATCGGTGATGATGGTTTCTTTTATTTGACAAAAGCATAGCCCTAATCTCTCACTACATTTCTGTCTATGATCAATTTGTATTCATGTCTCACTATATTTTTGTAGAACGACAGAAAAGCCTCCTAATAAAACACAGAATCAGCTCTCATAGCAAGGGAGGATTAAGGGACACAATTCTCACATACATATTTTGCTTGAGAATCTCCAAAACAATATTCATGATATTCTTGAGGAGATTAATCCCTATTGTTCCCATATTGAGGTGATTAATCCCTACTGTTTCCGTCGAATCCTCTTTGTGAAATACCACATGACGGGATACATTGCTCAGACCTACCCTCTGCCTTCCGACGATAGCACATCCATTACCTAGAGACTTGTCCTTTGCTTTTGCTCATCAGAGAGATCGAGACAAAGGTAGATTCATGGACTTTGCGCTTTACTTTTGCCTATGTCTGCTAAATTTTATTTCGAATAGAACCATATCTTTACCAAATTTCCCATGTTTTTATCCCATTTAAATTTTAAATTTCAGATCATCTGAATTCATGAACTTCATAAATACATTGTCACAGAGGTTGGAATCAAGATTGTTGTTATATCAAAAGTTTAGTAAAAGATGCATTGTCATAGTTAATTAACTTGCTAGAGGTGGTTAAACACATGCAAGTGTCCAAAAATACCGGGGAGTGTTGGATTATTCAATGTCTAATAATTTTTCTTTTAATGCAAGTAAGAAGTGCTTCTACCTTAAGCTCTAATACTACTTGTTGGAATCTAGATTATCTTTACACCAAAAGCTACTAATATTATTAAATAGACACATACTTAAAATTAACCAATCTTGAAAGACCATTAAACACGTCGCTAAACCCATAAGAATGCTAAATTATCTAGTGCCCAACAACAAATAGATAGATATCATCAAATTAATACATCAGCGGGAGGAGGATAGAAAGAGGAAGTGGGCATCAACAAACGGTGATATTATTCCCTTAGGTTCATAATCCCTTGGGGTTTTAGTATTAATCCCTTGGGTTTATTGTTCCTTTGGGTTTATTTAGTGTTAATGTTAGTTTGTTGGATTTATTTATTCCTTGGGTTTATTAATCAGTTTCTTTTATAATATTAATGCCTTGGGTTTATAATATTAATAATGCATTGAGTTTATTCATCCCTTGTATTTATAATATTAATAATCCCTTGGATTTATAGTAATAATACCTTTGGTATATTAAACCCCAATATTAAGGGTTTAATCTGTTAGGTTTATAATGTTTATCCCTTTAATTTATTTATTCTTTGGTTTATGATACTAACAATCTCTAAGGTTTATTGATCACTTAGGCTTATAATATTAATAATCATGTGAGTTTATCAATCCTTTGCTTTTAGAATATTAATTCTTAGGGTTTATTAATCTTTTGTGTTTGTAATATTGATCCCTTGTGCTTCTTGATCCCTTAGTTTTTTAATATTTGTCCCTCGGGTTCACTAATTCCTTTGGGTTTATTGATTCCTTGGGTTTATTTAGTGTTAATTTTAGTTTGTTGGATTTATTTATTCCATGGGTTTATTGATTGCTTGGGTTTCTTAATCATTTGTTTTTATAATATTAATACCTTGGGTTTATAATATTAATAATGCATTGAGTTTATTCATCCCTTGTATTTTTAATACTAATAATCCCTTGGATTTATAATAACAATATCTTTGGTTTATTAAACCCCAATATTAAGGATTTAATCCATTAGGTTTATAATGTTTATCCCTTTAGTTTATTTATTCTTTGTGTTTATAATACTAACAATCTCTAAGGTTTATTCTTCTCTTGGGTTTATAATATTAATAATCATAAGAATTTATCAATCCTTTGTTTTTAGGATATTAATTCCTAGGCTTTATTAATCTCTTCTATTTGTAATATTGGTCCCTTGTGATTCTTGATCCCTTAGGCTTTTAATTTATCCCTTGGGTTTACTAATTCCTTGGGTTTATAATATTAAGTGGTTGGGTTTATTAGTTCCTTTTGTTTATAATATTAATAATCACTTTGGTTTATTAATCCTTTGAGTTTAAAATATTAATTCTTAGGGTTTATTAATCCCTTGAGTATAAAATATTAATACAACCATGTTTATTTTAGTATTTTTTATATTTATCCTAGGTTTTTTATACCTTGGGTTTATAATTTTAAGCCCTTGGATTTAATATTATTCCCTTAGGTTCATAATCCCTTGGGGTTTTAGTATTAATCCCTTGGGTTTATTATTATTTTGGGTTTCTAATATCAATGGTTTGGGCTTATTATTCTTTGGTTAACCATGGTTTATTATGATGTACCCCAGGGTCAACCATGGTCCAACATGAAATTGTGATAAGGATTGTCTCAATATGAAAATCAACGATGGTCAATCATGTTTATTTTAGTGTTTATAATATTTATCCTAGGGTTTATATACGTTGGGTTTATAATATTAGTCCCTTGGGTTTAATATTATTCCCTTGGGTTCATAATCATTTTGGGTTTTAGTATTAATTCCTTGGGTTTACTATTCCTTTGGGTTTATAATATCAATCCCTTGGGTTTATTATTCTCTTAGGTTTATAATATCAATCATGGTCAACGATTGTCAATCATAGCCAACCATGGTCAACCATGGTTGAATGTCGCATTATGACAAGGATTGTCTCACCATGAAAATAAACCATGTTTATTTTAGTGTTTGTAATATTTATATTTAGGTCTACCAATGTTCAGGTTATAATATCAATCCCTTGGGTTTAATATTATTCTCTTGGGTTCATAATCCCTTGGGGTTTTAGTATTAATCCCTTGGGTTTATGTTTCCCTTGGGTTCATAATATCAATGCCTTGGGTTTATTATTAACTTGGGTTTATAATATCAATCATGGTCAACCATGGTCAACTATAACCAACCATGGTCAACTATGGTCAATCATGGTCTGATCTCAAATTATGACAAAAATTGTTTCCATTTAAAAATCATTGACGATCATCGACAATCATGGTCAACCATGGTGAGCCATGGTTGATGACGGTCAACCATGTTTTATATAATCAAACATGGTTAACCATGGTCAATCATGGTCAAACATGTTTGAACGTCGCGTTGTGACAAAAATTTTCTCGATATCAAAATCAACCATGATCAACCATGGTCCAATGTTGCATTATCACAAAAATTGTCTCCATATGAAAATTAACCATGGTCAACCATGGTGCAACATGGCATTGTGATAAGGATTGTCTTATTATGAAAATCAACCATGGTCAATCATGTTTACTTTAGTGTTTATAATATGTATCTTATGATTTATATATGTTGGGTTTATAATATTAGTTCCTTGGGTTTAATCTTATTCCCTTGGGTTCATAATCCCTTGAGGTTTTAGTATTAATCTCTTGGGTTTGTTTTCCACTTGCATTTATAATATCAATCCATTCGATTTATAATACTAATCATGGTAAACCATGGTCAATCATAGCCAACCATGGTCAAACCATATGGATATGGAAATCAACCATGGTTAACCATGATCCAATGTTTTCTTCTCAGAAAGATTGTCTCAATATGAAAATCAATTATGGTCAACCATGGTTAACCATGGTCCAACGTTGCATTGTGACAAGGATTGTCTCTATATGGAAATCAACCATGGTGAACCATGGTCAACCATGTTTATTTTAGTGTTTATAATATTCATTTTAGGGTTTATGTACCTTGGGTTTATAATTTTTATACCTTAGGTTTATTATTCCCTTGGGTTTATAATATCAATCCCTTGGGTTTGTTGATGTAAGTGTTGATATTCCTAGGGTTTAATATTATTCAAAAATGGTCAACCATGTCCATACATGGTCAACCATGGCCCAATGTCACATTGTGACAAGGATTGTCTCAATATAAAAATCAACCGTGCTCAGCCATGTTTATTTTAGTATTTTTAATATTTATCTTAAGGTTTTTATACCTTGGGTTTATAATATTAATCCCTTGGGTTTAATATTATTCTCTTAGGTTCATAATCCCTTGGGGTTTTGGTATTAATCCCTTAGGTTTATTGTTCCTTTGGGTTTATAATATCAATCGCTTGGGTTTATTATTCCCCAGTCAACCATGGTTTATTATGATGTCAACCATGGTCCAACATGGAATTATGCTAAGGATTGTCTCAATAGGGAAAACAACGATGGTCAATCATGTTTATTTTAGTTTTTATAATATTTATCTTAGGGTTTATATACATTGGTTTATAATATTAGTCCCTTGGGTTTAATATTATTCCCTGAGGTTCATAATCTCTTGAGTTTTTAGTATTGATCCCTTGGGTTTATAATATCAATCAATTAGGTTTGTAATATTAATCACCGTCAACCATGTTCAACCATGGTCAAACAAGGTTGGATATGGAAATCAACCATGGTCAACCATGGTCTAACGTTGTGTCCGACAAAGATTGTCTCAATATGAAAATCAATCATGGTCACCCATGGTTGACCATGGTCCAACGTTGCATTGTGACATTGATTATATCTATATGGAAATCAACCATAGTCCACCATCGTCAACCATGTTTATTTTAAGGTTTATAATATTGATGTTAGGGTTTATAATTTTTATCCCTTAGGTTTATTATTCCCTTGGGTTTATAATATAAATCTCTTGGTTTTATTGATCTAAGGGTTCATATTCCTAGGGTTTAATATTATTCGAAAATGGTTAACCATAATCAACCATGGTCAACCATGGTCCAATGTCGCACTGTGACAAGGATTGTCTCAATATGAAAATCAACCGTGCTCAACCATGTTTATTTTAGTATTTTTAGTATTTATCTTAAGGTTTTTATACCTTGGGTTTATAATATTAGTCCCTTGGGTTTAATATTATTCCATTGGGTTCATAATCCCTTGGGGTTTTAATATTAATCCCCTAGGTTTATTATTCCTTTGGGTTTATAAGATCAATCCATTGGGTTTATTATTCCCTTAGGTTTATAATATCAATCATGGTCAAACACTGTCAACTATGGTCAATCATTGGGTTTTACTATTAATCCCTTGGGTTTGTTTTTCCCTTCGGTACATAATATCAATCCCTTGGGTTTATTATTAACTAGGTTTATAATATCAATCATGGTCAACCATGGTCAACCACCACCAACCATGCTCAACCATGGTGGGATGTCGCATTGTGACAAAAATTGTCTCCATATAAAAATCATGGACAATCATTGTCAACTATAGTCAACCATGGTTGATCATGGTCAACCATGTTTTACAGAATCAAACATGGTCAGCCACGGTCAATCATGGTCAACCTTTGTTAATCTTGGGTTTTTAGTATAAATCCCAATGGTTTGATATTCCTTTGGGTCAAACATGGTGAATCATAGTCAACCATGGTCAACCATGCTCAAATGTCGCTTTGTGACAAATATTGTCTCAATATGTGATTCAACGATGGTTAACCATGGTCAGCCATTGTCCAACATTACATTGTGACAAATAATTAATTATTATTAATAATTATTATCACCATTAATTATTATTATGTAAAGATGAATTGATTATTTTTATTTTTATTTAATTAATTAATATTCATATTATTATTATTTAATAATATTTAATTAAAAAAAATGTTATTATTGTTTAACTATAATTAACTATTTAACGATTATTTATTAATCCTCGTTGGAGCTCCTTCCTCCTCGCTCTCTCTCTTTTCCTCTGAAAACTTAGGTAAGAAACAAATGATTTCTTTTGGCTATAAAAATATGCTCCTAACTCCTATAACCTATTAATGCTTCCAGTTGCTTCCCAGACTACCTCTTGACATATGCTTTAAAGCTTTTGAAGATGAAAACCTATGATTTTCTTCTTCGTGAAGTATATTCACATTTTCCTTTCAAAATAGAAATGAAGGTGAAAGTATAGAGATCCTATGGTCCTATGGTCTAAAACTATGACTATGAACCAACTCTATAACTTCTTTTGCTTTGTATATCATAAGCCACTTAGCGATCATGATACCACTTAGCTTAGCACTTATGCACTACAATCCTCCACAATGAGTTGCCCGATTTCACAGTGAGTTGCCTGATTTGCCTATTTTCTTTTTTTGAGACGGATTGAGATAAACAGGGAAACACACAAATGATTCATCGACGGGTTTCACCCTTTCCCCCTCATAATGCTTCCAAATCATGAGAGTTAGGAGTGAGTGGTAACAAGATAGGAGTTGTAATGAAAGAAGATATGGGTAATTAGTTGTAACGTTGTAACAAGGGAGTTAATTAAATAAGAGTAGCCATATAAGAGTACCCATTACGTAACCATGAGCTACTCAGTTAGGAGAACTATGTCAATTAAATTTTATTATTAATATTCTATTTATTATAACTTATAAAATACAAATATTTATATTTTTTCTAAAAATGATATTAAATTTTATTTTATTAGTTATTTATTTACATTTTATTAATAAATTATTAATATTAATATTATTTTTATTATATATTTATCAATGATTTGTGTCATATATAAATTGAAGTCTTATAGGTATATCAATTACATTTATTAAGATAATTATTGTTATATTATGAGAATTATTATAGTTAATTAATATTACTAATATTATTATGAGTTAATATTATTATTATAATAATATAATATTATTATTATAATATTATTATCATTTAATATTATTAATATAATATTAATATAATAATCATAAATATATAAGAATAGGTTGTTATTGTTTATATAGTTATTAATAATCATAAATACTTGTTCTTTAAAAAATACAGATAATAATTATTAATGTGGATGATATATGTTTATGGGCATGTATCAACTATATTGGAAAATATGGTTGTATATATATTTTATATGAACTTATGGGGGTATATCAACTACATTGGTAAATATGATTATGGTTTATTACCTTCCAAAAATTTTTATTTTTTATTTTTAGGATGCATCTTCGATCTTTTTTTTAGGATGCATCTTCGATCATTTTATTTTTTTTAGGATGCATCTTTGATCCTTAACTTTTGGTGGCTAGTCAGAAATAGCAAAAACATTCTGACTAAACTCAATTTTTTATAAGGAAAAGTCAACAGTAAATTTGGAACTAACATTATCACCCAACTGACTTTTAAAACGCAATTATGCATTGCTACAACCCTCTCTAGGCCTTTATTTTAAACTTTTCCTTAAGGGTTTTTGTCTTTATTATTAAATAGAAACATACTTAAAATTAACCAATCCTGAAAAACCATTAAAAACATGGCTAAACACATAAGAATACTAAATTATCCAGTGCCCAAAAACAAATAAATATATATCATCAATTAAGCAAAGTCTTTAGGTAGAAATCACATAAGAGAATTTTTTTTTCCGACGTGTTTCGAACCAACAAGTATGGTTCATCATGATCAAATTAACATATCGACGAAAAAAAGATTGAAAAATAAAGTGGGCATCAACAAATGGTGAAAGACGATCATGGTGGAAATCAATGGAGACCGTACGGTTCCAACAACAGAGAAGGTTGATTGGAGATAGGGATGGCAGAGGTGGCCTGAGATCGACCAATGTGAACGTGGAGGAGGTAAAATCGAGGAGGTGAAGTGGGCATCAACAAACGGTGAGAGCTGATCATGGTGGACATCAACGGAGACTGTACGGTTCCAACAACGGAGAACGTTGATTGGAGATAGGGATGGCAGAGGTGGCCGGAGATCGACCAATGTGAACGAGGAGGAGGTGAAATATACTACTGTGAAATATCGACAAAAAAAAAGATTGAAAAAGAAAGTGGGCATCAACAAACGGTGAGAGCCGGTCAGTGATCAAATTTGAAGGCCTAGTCTTAATTTTATTTGGAAGGGCATATATTTATCTAACCCTTCAAAGATGAAAGTTATAAAAAAAAATTTACTTCTATTAACAAGTGTATATTAAATGAATTCTTTATTAAAAAAAAATGCCAAAATGAAATGGTGTCCTTCTAAATCTTTAAAATTTAAAAATTGGCTACATTAAAACATTATAAAATCTCAATAGAATTTAGTAAATAGGCAAACATTTTTCTCAAATTCTATTAAAAAAAGGTAAACATATGTTTCTTCTATTCATTAGATAATCTTCAAAAGTATTTGAATTTACATCATTGAAAATATAAATGTATTTGCACAATGGAAAAAGTTTTTTTAGTTTTCATTTGTTTCTAATTTATACTATCTGTTTTGTTGAGCTTGAAACAATTTAAAGCAAACCAAAAAAATAAATATATACCTTCAACAACCAAGGGAATTGAAATTTTCTCTTAACATTGCTCAATCAAAGAACAATATCAATAGACTTTCATCTCCATTAAAAACTTCAAGCTTTATAGATTCAAAAATTTATGTAATTAAGAGGAAAATTGTCCATATCTAATAGGGAAATATCGTAATATGTAATACACATCTACAGTGTTGTTGTATGGTTTGGTTGGTCATTGTTTTTTTGTTTAAGAATGGTTTTCAAATTTGGTCCTTACAATGAATTCAAGTTTGGTTGATATTTTTTTCTAATAATGCGGTTTCTTTTTGTTGATGTCTTTTTCTAAAATGTATTTTTCTAACAATATGGTTTCTTTTCATCAACAATATCATTTAATTTTTCTATGATTTCAACGTCTCCTTAAAAACCCTTCATAGCAATAGAAGTTTGGTTGATATCTTTTTCTAATAATGCGGTTTCTTTTTGTTGATGTCTTTTTCTAAAATGTATTTTTCTAACAATATGGTTTCTTTTCATCAACAATATTGTTTAATTTTTTATGATTTCAACGTCTCCTTAAAAACCCTTCATAGCAATAGCTACATGGACACCCACACACACAACTTATTTCCTAGATTCTGTATGGAAAGAATGAAGTGGGAGACAGAATAGTAGTTGTATGGATAGCTATTGGCATTCTATATCTTTTGGGAAGACCAACCTGAAAAAGAAAATTAAGTTGTAGCCTTGTAGGCAGACCAATCTTCGGCTGTGTGGATATAAATAGAGCCCTGGAGTTTCATTTTAACACTTCTCCCTAGTTCAAATCTCTACATAATTTTATGGGAAGCACACTTATTATTTCTCAATTTTATTTTATAGCATTAATTTCTATGTTTTCAAAAAATAGAGAGTTAATAAAGAAAAGTCTTTTTAAGATAAGAGAAGAAATATCGGGTTTTAAATAAAGTTTCATTTTACAAATGCTAGGCTTAATAGTAAGCTTGATTACAATCTAAAAATAAAAAAGAGATGGTAGTATTTATTTACAAGAATATAAAAAATGTCAGAATCACTAAGCATAGTTACCACCAACTAATGGGTAATTTCATAATTGAACAATCTTGTCTAAATGGTTGTCAAAATTGAACAATCTTGGCTAAAAGGTTGGTTAACAAGAAAGAAAGAAAATTTTGCAAATTAGGATAGAACAGAAAATGTGGTTATGTTGTAAAAATGTCAATATTATCACTTTAATCTATTTTTAAACATGATAAAATTACATATTTAACCAATTTATTTCATTTATTGCTATAAAATGAAAATTATTCATTTATTACTATAAAATGAGAATGTATTAATTTATTACTATAAAATAAGAATTCAAATTAATAAAGAGATTACTCTGTCTATATACTGATGTTTTCTAAAAAGAAACCCTAAATAAAGAACCCAATCAGTCTTACTATGTTATCTCAAGATTTCCATGTCTAACATCAGAGTTTCAAAGTAATGATGTCTTCATGGAAAATGTAAGGACCCCTATCGGCCTTATTATACTATGTCAAGATATCTATGTGGAACATCAAAGTAATGTCATGAATATGTCCTCATAAAGGTAGGATGGAAGATGTTTTCATAGCGGTAGTATGATCAGTACTCGAATATATTCAGCATCCTCGAAGATGTAGTAGATGGTAGTAGTTATTTAAAAGATGAAAAAAAATGTTTGTGAATCAGTGAGCGTAATTATCACCATCTAATGGGGTAATCTCGCAATTGAACAATTTTGTGTTAATAGAGGGTTAACAAGAAAGAATAAAATTTTACAAATTAAGGAAAATGGAGATACCACAGAAAATATAGTATGTGGTTATGATGTAAAAATGTCAACACTATCACTTTAATCTATTTTTAAGCATTGAACAAATATGAAAAATATCATTTCAAATGTTGATCTGCATATCTGTTGAAGGCCATTGATAAGGACTGTGAAATCGCTTGCCTTTATCGACATTTAAGAAGCTTCAAAACTCCCTTTCCAATCCCCTAGAAAAACGAATATATGAAAAAATATGAAGTGAAATACTTCAATGGATTGATATATATGAAAAAATATGAAGTGAAATACTTCAATGGATTGATTTTTTGGAGTTGAGCAGAGCAAGATGTAATTACAAGCAGACCCACATCAAACCTTAAGGTTGAATGGAAAGATTAAAAGATTCTTCTTGATATGGAGTGTAACCTTGATGGTTCTCATTCCCTAGAAATTTCATCTTTTCCTCCTCAAGAAGGGCAAAAATCCGTTGAATTTGCTCAAATACTTAGTCCAAAAAATCTTCATCGATGACATGATGGATGATATAAAAAAGATCCAAAGTCTACACATGACTATATAAAGATCAATCAACCATTCCATGCATAATAATTTTAATCAGTTCGGCCTAAATCAATGAATTGAATGAAAAGCCATGAAAATGAAAGTTGAAAATTAAAACTAAGAGTTAAAAATACCTTGCCAACTTGTGTTGCACTGGCTGTAAGGTTGGGATTGGAAAACTCAATGCAGGGAAGATCCGTAAGGTTGGGATTGGAAAACTCAATGCAGGGAAGATTCACATGCTAAGAATAATCTACCCCAGTCATCGTTAATTCTGTCTTTTGTCATTTGTTTATTCTAGATCTCTCATACCTTCAAAATATGCCCTATTCATGGATACCAATACATAGCTATTTCTCCTTTGCTATCAATGAATGTGAAAAGAAACCTTTGTTATCAATGAATGTGAATATAAACCTCATATCATGATTGCTAACTCTATCAGTGTTGCCATTATCACTAATGACCTAGGAATGGATGAACAACCTCCATTACATCCCATTGCACTTTCTTAAGTGTTGCCAAAACTTCTTGCAGACTTTAGAGTGTTACTTGAATGAGAGAACTGGAATTTTTTGAAATGTTATATGACAGTGAGCTCTTCATACAACATGTTATAATATTATTATTATTTATTTTAAAAACTTGTAAAAATCAAAATTTAAATTTCTTTTGACCGTAAATTTCACTGAGCACTTCTCTGACTTGCTAGAGGTCTTCAGAAGGGCTGTGACTTGTTCAAATTTGAACACTGGAGCCGATCATGGTGGAAATCAATGGAGACCGTACGGTTCCAACAGCAGAGAAGGTTGATTGGAGATAGGGATGGCAGAGGTGGCCGGAGATCGACCAGTGTGAACGTGGAGGAGGTAAAATCGAGTAGATGAAGCGGGCATCAACAAACGGTGAGAGCCGATCATGATGGACATCAACGGAGACTGTACGGTTCCAACAGCGGAGAATGTTGATTGGAGATGGGGATGGCAGAGGTGGCTGGAGATCGACCAGTGTGAACGAGGAGGAGTTGAAATAGACTACTGTTTTAGACATGAAAATCGAGATGGTCGATTGCAGGCTTGGATTTGACTTTCTATTGAAAGAATTCTTTCCTTTTTAAACTTATTAAAAAAATTGAAATTTGATGGGTAAGAATTTAAAATGCTGGTCAGAAATGTGTCATTCAGTAAATTACAGGTATTGCGCAGTCCAATGTTCACCATCTCAAATTTAAAGATCTGCAAATTTTTATTTTAGATTTTATTCCATTAGGATTGTTTTTTTAATTATAAGTAATATCTTTAGTGTCTTAATACGAAGAGTTTTCGGCGTAAATCAAAAAAAACATTTGAGAACATTTGTCGACATTTGTCGCGTTTCGAACCAACCAGTGTGGTTCATCTGACGATGAACCACACTGGTTGGTTCGAAACGCGTCGACAAATGTCTCTCTTTACGTGATTTACGCCGAAGCTCTTCGTATTAATATTATAGATCGCAGAAGCCTCAATTCAACCGTTAATATCTTTTAAAAAATCAATATAAAAAACCTGTAGCAAAGCAAATTTTATTTCTAATTTCACTAATTTCACTGTTAAAATTTTGTTTGAGTACTGTTATTTTCTTTTACATAACCTTCAGTAACTTGCACAAAGTTGTAATATTATAATACAAGGTAAAGTAGAAAAAATCGCTCGTCATGGTCGGTTGATTTTAAAGATGGAAATTGATTCTTGATTAGACATATTTTTTAATAGTCCTTGGGCAGCCAATTCAACGGTCTCTGCGCCGAACTTCCAGAATGTCACGCCGTTGTCGGCAGCTTACCAAGGGATCCTGACAACAGCACATGCACTCAACTTTCCAAAATGTTAGGCCGTTGTCGGCAGCTTACGAATGGAATGATAACAACCGGCCATCATTTATTCATTCCAGAATCCAAAAAAAAAAATCATCTATTTTATTCCGCAGTCCAATTATTGTGTTTTTTTCTGGAAGTTATGGAAATTTTGATTATATTTAAAAAAAATGCGGTAAGGATTTTTGTAAATTTAAATTATGAAAAATTCATAATTTTAGGTGTTTAGAAATTTTGATAGGGTTGAATATATTTCCACTATCAAAAACATAATTCAAACACTGTCTTTACGAAAAAATAAAATATTTTTATTTAGAGTTTAACTATTTTTAACCATCCAAACAATTCTTCTACCTCCATAAACAACTCCCTATTTAATTGGATCAAATATCATTCACTAGACAAATCCCAACCTGCAGGGTAATTCAATTGGTAAGTGCTGTGAAACTGAAGGTTTATATACCAAAAAAAATTGAGATTCAAATCTCTTCTACAGGCGAATACTGCGCAGTTAAACTAATAGTGACGGAATAATCTCAATTACCTGATTGAATTCGCACGGCGGACATGTTCAATTTTTGTATTTGATATTTAATTTTTATTATTCGAAATATATATATTTTTAATAGATAAATATAGTCAATACAGTGCAAAATTGTAATAATTCAATTTTATAAACTTTTTAAACATTTTTTATTAAATTATAGATAAAGTTAACTGAAATAAACAAACTAATAACATTACCACTTCGAAAACTTATTTATTAAGATTGGTTTAACATAATATTAATTTTTATTTTTTATTATAAAATGAAATTAAAAATTATTTATAATTAATTAACATTATATATGGCGTCAATTGAGTTTATTGAGTTTAGATAATGGGCGGTCAAATGACTCTTTCTTGGCTAAAAGACTTGATAGATATATCATTCACGGGAAGCTGATCAATAGATTTGGCCCTCCTTTGATGAATATTATCCCTCAGCACATATCAGATCATCGGCCTATTCATATTCAATGCACTGATATTGGATGCAAATTTTGTTACCCTTTCAAGTTCAATCGTACGTGGCTCTCTAACGAGCATTTCAGCCAGTTCATAAAGGAGTCGTGGCAGCATAACACTAACCCGCTTCAGCAACAGTCACAGGATTTTATTAACCTTATGGCACTCCTTCGCAACAATGTTAAAAAATGGCAGCGGGAGAAAGCGGAATCAAACAGGAAGGAGCTGAAAGACATTGAAAAAGAATTGCAAACCTTATCCACACGCTTTAAATGTGTTTCCTTGTCTTCAAATATTCGTTTCCGAATATGGGACCTAGGAAAAAAGAAGCAAAAGATATTAGCAGAGGAGGAATCTACCTGGCGTCTCAAGAGCCGGGCAATATGGTTCAAAAATGGGGACAAAAATACCAAGTTTTTTCACAGATTTGCTAAAAGAAGAAGACAAGGTAACACGATTTGGGAAATAAAGGATGAATCTGGAAAATCTTTTTTTACACAAGAGGATATAACTCGTGAAGCTGTAAAATTCTTCAAAAAGGCATATCGCAGGATATTGGTAGTCGCATTGAAGACATCCTCGAGGGCATCAATCTATATCCCTTTATGTTTGACAAAAACCAAAATGCTACCTTTTTCTCAAAAGTAACTGAGGAAGAAATTTTGGCCACGATGAAATCATTCCAGAAGGATAAATGCCCGGGACCGGATGGTTATTCCATAGACTTCTTTATCCATTTTTTTGACTTGTTTAAGGATGATATTCTGCATATGGTTGAGGAATCTAGACTAAATGGCTATATCAATCATCGTATTACCTCCACATACATCGCGCTGATTCCTAAAAACACTCTATCTTCATCATTTTCAGATTATTGACCTATCTCCTTATGCAATGTACTATATAAGACAATCTCTAAAATCATTGCCATTCGTATTAGAAATGTGTTATCTCTGCATCTAACCCCAGAACAGCACGGCTTCCTCAAGGACAGGAATATTATGGACGCGGTGGCCCTAACACAAGAAACAATTCATTCCATTCATTCTAGGAAGCTGGATGCTGCTTTATTAAAGATAGATTTAAAGAAGGCATATGACAGTGTGGACTGGGGATTTATTCAATGTCTCCTAGCCATGATTGGTCTTAATTACAGGTGCTCTAGGTGGATCATGGCATGCGTGGAGGAGGTTAACTATGCAGTTTTGATTAACGGTTGTCCCTCTCCATTTTTTAAAGCATCCAGGGGGCTTAGGCAAGGATGCTCCTTGTCCCCACTTTTATTCATATTAGTGATGGACTCACTCAGCCTTCATATCAAGAAGGCGATCCAACAAAATACATGTCGTCCACTCCCTATTTGTAGAGGAATATATTCATCCCATGGTTTTTTTGTCGATGACATTCTCATTACTGCAATTTTGTGCAGAACTTCATGGATCTCTCTATACGAAATTTTGAGAAGATTCCAGATCATGACAGGCATGAATATTAATGAAGGGAAGTCTTCCTTTCATGTTGAAGATATAAATGGGGAACTGATCCATTTCCTTACACAACTCTTTAATATTCAAGCTAGTCCACTCCGAAATGGGTTCAAGTATTTGGGCTTTAAATTGAAAATTGCAGGTTATCGGGTGGCGGATTGGTCCTAGATTATAGATAGATTTTACAAGAAGATTGCAGCATGGGAGTATTTTTGTTTATCCAAAGGAGGCCGTATGACCCTGACACAAGCTGTCCTTGCTCAAACGATGGTCTTTTGGGCGCACCTGTTCTATTCCAGCTGCTATTATTAAAAATTTGAACAGGTTGATTGCCAATTTTATTTGGGGAAGAGATAAAGAACATTATAAATTTCATCTAACCAAACTATCTGCGATAGCTCACCCAAAACAATTGGGAGGATGGGGTATTTTAGAACTGGCACAATCTAGAAAAGCTCTTCTATGCAAAACAATGTGGAGGGCTATTATGGGCGATTCTTTGTTGAGCTCGGCAATCCACGCAAAATATATGTACAACAGGGACATGACGTTCTGGATTAGGGAAAAACATATCGAGTCTCCTTCTGGATCGACTATCTGGAGAGGATTTAAGAAGCTGGAACCTTTTTTCAGACAGAACCTCATTTGGAAATTTCAGGCGGGCTCTCAAATTTTGATTGGAAGGGACGATTTTGTGGGAGGGGCTGGGAAAATACAAGTATCCCCTCGGCTGTTGAGAGCGCTCCACAACAGAGGGTTTTTCTTTTGGGCCAGCACCATCCGAAAATGGGAAGGGGCCATTCCCATATGGAAAACTTCGAATGAATTGCAGCTCTACGTTGATATGGAAGCTCAATGGGAAACTATTTTAACCTCGTTGCATGGCCATGGGATTTTCCGATCTGCGGAAAAAGACCTTCTCATTTGGAAGGGTTTGGATGGCTCATCGACTGTGCTAGTAAAACATATTTATATGCAGCTACTAATTTCTGAGATCAATATGTCCGTAGAAATATTTCCTCCCACATTTTGGAAATCGGGATGCCCCACCAAGATCATCATCTTTGCTTGGTTGGTTTTTAACAACAAGAACCTTACGTGGGAAAACTTACAAAAAATCAATTGGCACAGGCCTGCCATATTCCTGCTTTGCTGAGAAAGCTCTGAAGATAATTTTCATCTATTCATCGACTGCCAACAGGTGCGGCCAATCTGGCTTAATATTGCTACTCTCTATGGTTTCCCCTCGGTTCCTTCCCATCCATTTCTGAAGCATTTACAAAATGGTGCACTATGAAGAAAGAATGGAGAGCCATACCCTTAGTGGTCATTTGGGGCATATAGAAATGGAGAAATGCCAGAATCTTCAGCTCAAAAGTGGAAACAAGCTATTCTGTCACTGCATCTATAATATCCCTGTACAGTGCCCTCGAATTTTCCAGGAAGAGTAGCATCAGTTATGGAAGGAACCATGTATCAACAACCTACGAGAACGGGGATGGTAGAAGATCTGCGACAATGACTACTATGGCAACTCCATGCGCATATTTCGATGGAGCATCACAACACGAAATATGTGCATGTGGTGTTTACATCAGAACAACTAATGCACAGGCTATAGAAATCTATTGGAATGCTGGTCCGAGGACAAACAATAGAGCTGAAGCGGTGGCTTTAGCGGGTCTTCTCTCAATTGGCATTTTTCTTGATATTCCGAATATGCAAATCTATGGAGACTCCAAGGTAATAACTGATCATGTATTGTCAAAGCATTAGATAAAAAACATTCATCTTGCTGGATGGCTGGACAGGATTGTAGCGTTATGGAACAACAGGAGGGACTATGCTATTTCACATGTTGATAGGAACAGGAACAAAAAGGCTGATGCATTATCAAAAATGGGTCTAACTTCGCCCCAAGGTATATGGAGAATGCACATAAAGGCGGACAACAACACCTTCCAGATCGAGGATTTCTGTTTTTAGGGTATATAGCCATAGAGAACGACATAAAATATTGGTATAGTTATACTTCTCATATCCACACATGGTAGCCCCGCAGTGAAGGTAACACTTCCCTTTTTTGTAGTCATACATTACAGTTTTGAAAATTCCTTGATCTCTATAGCTTTTGATAGCTATTCAGGTTACGGGTACGTATTTCTGGACATCCTTCTCTTTTTGTCAATTTAAAAGATGTGGTACATTTCTACTCTTCACTATATGCTTCAGGGAGTAATCTCAGAGATGTTTGTATATAAGGATCAATCATGAATTATAATATAAATATATAGTTTTTTTTGTGCTGAAAAAAACTTATTTATTAAGATTGGTTTAACATCATATTAATTTCCTTTTTTTTTATAAAATGAAATTAAAAATTATTTATAATTTTAATAAAAAATGAAATTAAAATTTATTTATAATTAATTAACATTATATATAATGTCAATTGAGTTTATTGAATTATATATAATGTCAATTGAGTTTATTGAATTTAAATAGGATAGTTGGATGGAATAATTGTTATTTTTTATTTAAATTTAATAAATTAATAAGTTTATTTTTTAGTAAAATAATTTTATTGTGTTCAATGAGTTTATAATTATTGATCCATAAAAATTCTATAAAAAAATATTAACAACCATGTATAATAATTTATTTATCTTTATTATAATAATTAATTTATTTTAATTTTATTTTGATATGGTTGAAGATATGAATATGAAAATGAAATTAAAGATATGAATATTAGTGCTTGTACTTTGGAACCAAAGTAGAGTCACACATCTTCATTATGAAGTTGGTACTTTTCAAATCGAAATTAAGCGTATGAATATTAGTGTTGGTCGTGGGCCACCAAAGTAGATTCATAGGATTGAGAAACATTAATTGTATAACTCGTTTGTATAGGGGTTCAATTTTGTTAGTTTTTTGGGTTCATTTTTGTGGTTAAATATATAAATTTTCATATAAAAGGTATTTTTAAAAAAATATTTTAAAATTTTTGAATTATTAAACTATAATAAATTTAATGTTTTAAAATATATTATATTTAAGAAATAAAAATGAATATCAATTTATTATATAATTATCTTAATTTTGTATTTATCATGTTTTAGAGGATCAAATTTTTAAGATTTAATTTTTTTAATGTGAAATATGAGAAAATTTTGTACTTAAAAAGATTTGATTTCTTTTATCGCTTGGTATATCATTATTTAAGATAGATCTATATTGGTTTTTAACAATATTATTTATATTATATAAATTTCACATTTTTATACTGCTGTAGTGGCTACAACCACTCTCCAAAATTTTGCTTTCGTTTCGTTTTAGAGTCTCTCTACTAAAATATCAGCAGTGTGTCGTGCATTGCCGAGGTACTTCTACTTTCATTGAGTTTTATCTTTCGCTTTACAACTTTTATTTGCTTACTTGCTTTGCCCTCTAACAACAAGATGACCCCGTGACTTGGTTGAAACTGGTTCTAGCACTACCTTGATGATCTACACAATCCTTGAGGGAAACCATCCTTGCTCTCAAGAAATGTGTAGTGCAACCCAGCAGTGAGCTTCGGCTCCATAATTGCGAAGACCCAGTTGGAAGCTTATCTTCAGCTGGGAAACTACACAGACCATGGCAGACAACAAGTGAGCCTTCAGCTCCAAAATTGTGCAGAGTTAGCTAACAGCCTACCTTCAGCTGAGAAATTGCGCAAAGCCTAAGAGGTAGCCCGGAGCCACTCAACCCAGAAATTGTGTAGAACTTGTTGTGCTCAGAAGACTGCTCAATGCATGAACCAGAGAGTTGCACGGTCCTTCCCATAACTGCGCAATATTTCTAGGCAGTACATGACCGTTTTCCTTAAAAGAAAGAAGTTAACTGGAAAAGCATCCCTAGGAAGTAGGGATCTATTAGTAGTTTCCTAAAGGTGACACATTTCCATCTTTAGAAGTTTATGTCAAGTGTCATTGTTGTCCTTAATCTTAAGCATATGCATCATGAACTCCATTTTTCTCAGCTCTATGTAATGAACGTCTCTAGACCTCACGTATACATTTGATAATCAAGATCTAGCTTCCCTAGTAAATAAAGGCACCTATGGAGCATTTTCATCGCTTTTCGGGGTGAGTTTTGCTTTTATCGCATTTTGTTGCTTTTTCTATCGCTTTTGCCTATTTATCTTATGAGAGTGTTGTTTCACTCGTTTTGTTGAACGACTACTGGCATTTTAACTTGTTTTTTCTTGTAGAAGTGTTGTTTCAAGTTATAAATTGTCTTTCTCAAGCGTCGCATGAGTTTTCCCATTTTGCACCAACGGTCGTCATTGCGGCAACTCCCTTCACACTCTTTGTGTTCATCTGATTTAATCGATTGCTACACTTGTTTCACTTTCATACATATACACTTAGTCAGATCAACACTCAAAATCACACCATCCTTCAGATCTTCTTGTTTACACACTCCCCAAGAACAGCTTTGGGCTCCCCTTTTCCCGGATCTCACACTCCACTGCATGCACTGCACAATCTGGGAGCTCAAGACCTCTTCCTTGGCTCCTGAAAATGCGCAGGGCCTCTCTTCGGTTGGCTCCAACTGCACAATGTGTAGTTCGAGGAGCCAGTCTCCTAGCTTGGTCACTGAGATTGTGCAATGTGCAGACTCTCCCAGGTCATGTCCCACACTGAACTGCACATTGAGCAGTTCCAGTCATCAAGCTTCCACACTAACTCCTGGGACTATGCAGTGCACAGTTCCCACAGTCAGTCAGTCAACCCTTGTCAGTCAAAACTGCGCATTTCCTCTCATCAGATGCCTTAGTTTCTGCTTGATCATGTTGTAAAGTTAGATTTGTAAGAGATAATGTTTGCTTGACATGAGTGTCCTTTATGTCCCACAGGTACCACACTCGTGAAGAACTTGTCTCCAGCAGTCATTATACCATGGTACCAAAGAGAGTGCTTTAAGAGTGACCATTGAAAGCAGTACAGGGGAAACAGTTGAGTAAGTGCTAGTTTACTTGCCAATATATGCAGATGCCCAATTGTTTACAGAAAATGAGTCAACACTAACATGGCAACAAGACCATCAGTAGTGGAAGAAGACATCAATCTAGGGAACGAGGAAACTTTTGACACAACAGAAGGAGAAAAAAGTTACAGAGCAAAAGCAGATTCAATCTTCATGTAGACAGCTTTGACAATAGAAGCAAAAGGAAGAAGAGGGCACAGACAACAAAACAGTTGAGGAGATAAAATAAGAGCTTGCGGGTATAAAAACTAAGATCGCAACAAGCAAAACAAGAACTGAAGGAAGAACGGGAGCTGAGAAGGAGAGAATAGGAAAAGAAGCAAAAATAGGAAGAAGAATAAAAGCAAGGTGTAATGATAGAGAAAAAAGTACTAATACATGTTGATAAGATGAAATAGCTAGCAGTTGAGGAAGAGAGTGAACAAATGGAAGTTCCCTCACCAAAGCTAAGCACAAGAACCAAGTCTAGTTGGAGGTCGACAGGTACATGGAGCAGATAAGGCGAGAGGCCACCAGGGAGGTCTTGGAGCTGAGCATACAAAACATGCATAAGTACATTGGTGGTCCTATCATGGTCAACACCATGCTACACATGCTTCAGAATGAGTTGGGCACACGTTCCAAGACCACATCCCCAGAAGTTATGGAGGCAAGAGTACGCTACTAGCAAGACACCATCAAGTAGTTTTGGGACATCATCACACAATATGAAGCTTGGCACCAATAAGTGGTTGAGAAGCATCAAGTGGAGGTTTCCAAGTTGGTATTCCACAAACTTCCGAGGCATAGTGTTTGTCTTGTTAGGCTGTCTTTGGCCTATTTTGTCTCACATGGGTACATGTGGAAAATGTGTTTTATTTGTAAATATGTTGTAAGTGAAATTCCAAGTGTCATTAGTGGAATGTGAACAATCACTATGTAATTTAAAGAGTTATTTGTAAAGAAGTTGAAGAGTAATGAGGGTAGTCAAATAATCAAAGGGGAATGTCAAGGGTCACCCCACCCTTTTCTATAAATAGAACCTCATAACTCATTTAACAGGCTTTTGCGAGCCAAGATTTTGGTTAGGAGTTGCTTAGAGAAGGCTTGGAGAGTATTGTGACAAGCCTTGGCTTCTCCATAGCATAGAGTGAGTACACCTCTTTGGAGGAGCAAGCGGCGTTGACTGTAGTGTTCCACTATTGGGGCTAGTGCTTGTTAATGGTGTATGTATGGATGGAACTTTCACTTAATAATATAACTGAGCCAACATGTTTTCATGCATATGTTTTTATTATAGTTCAACTATTTTGGATACTTTGGCAATGTATGTTATTTAACTTACGCATTTTTGTATGAACTATTTGATATGCAATTGTATGAATCTTATTGGAGACTTGTTGTTATATTAACCCATCACTTTGGATTGTGGACTATTTCGCTTCCATCTTGTGATGTCATTTCGCTTGTGTGCTCCTTTTAGGCTACATACTATTACAAGCTTCGAAGGGACACACTTACTTTTCCCCTCTATGTTTTAGAACCCCCATGCATCTCACTTGAATCGCTGCAAGGTTAGACACTTTCTTCCGACAAAGTTATCATACTTACCTTTATGCACTAAAGCGGTCAAGGCACTACTTTACTACCCAATATCGGGACTCCTACTCCAAATGGTCTGAGGTCTAGTTAGGACTTCTTACCAGGGAGATCCCTTGACATATTAGTGGGTCCAGCACCATCAACACTTCTGACACGAGAAGGAGGGCCAGATAACAAGTTGAGCCCTCAAAGTTTGTTTTGAATCTCTGCAAATCATTCATGGCTTACATTACAATCTGAACTCTATCATGTTTTTCTCATGCACTTGATTTTGAAGTGTCAGAGGATTTCATTAATGAATTGTCACAAATCAAGTACAACAGTGAAGGTAGAGTAGCCTTGTTGAGATAGGAAGTTGCATTCTTAAGATTCTGTCAAAGAAATGAAGTCCCTTCAGAAGACATTGCATGCAGGCTTTGCAATTACACGTTCAAAGGGCATGTCGACCAATGTTGTCACACATTGCCCGCAGACTTTGTTCACTCATTTGATCACATGATCAGAGAGTTAATCCGTGTTTTCTCTCATTATGATAATAAGGAACTCAATAAAAAAATTATGAAATTATAGAAATCACGTGATGAATCTATTGCGCAATTTTGCGACCACTTCTGTAATCTTTCTTTTAAACTCCCTGAAGATGAAATTGATTGGAAATTTCTCAAAGAAAGGTTCTGTATCTTCCTCATGTATCTGAAAATCCACATGAGTTAGAATCATTCAAACCCCTCCCAACATACCTCGGTGTTAGAGCTTCCAAATCTAAGACAGACAAGGTTGTTGTCACAAGTGACCCTCCATCCTCTTCTCATCAAACAGCGCTAGCTTTGCAGGACAAGGTGGGAGAGGTTGTGAACCCATCTGTTGAATTATCACCTCCTCCCACCCCACCTACTCTAAACATCTGAGTATATTTGGACTGCAACCCTGATGGTTGTCACAGGGTATTGTATACTCAACCTCCATTCGTATTATGTTGTGTTCAACCATTCCGGACTCCACCTCTATTGTTCACGAGGATCAAGGTGTCGACGAAGTTGGTGTTGAGCAACCAACCTGCGCTCTTATTTTTTATGATTATGTGTGGGAATCTAAAGAAGAACCTATGGTGAAGGATTACCTCCTTCTGTCTACACCTCATCTGCTTGATCTTGACATCTTTTGTGATCTTGCCATTTCTGATTTTTCTTGTGAAAAATCATACGCGGATGCTTCTACTTCCAATCATTCATAGGACACACGGGATGTCAGTTCGTCATTTGATTACATTGAGGACAAATATTTCCTTTTGAATCCACCCAATCTGTCATCTTTTCTTTCTACAAATTGAGAGGGTGGAAAATTCTATTTCTCATCAACCCCTCCGTATGATTCATCAAATCATGAGGAAGTTGATGCACATCTTGAATTTTTTGATCATGATTGTCGTGATCTCTTCACTCACTCATTCGATCATGATGTTGATTCACTTGTTGTTGATATTTATAAGCCATTGGTCTTTGATGATCTACCAGCTGATGAAGTGGAAATCTCGGAAGCTGTCGAGACACTTCAGCCCGAGCTAATGGTTATGTCAGGATCTCGTAGCCTTAAGGATAGTTACACTTCCGATAAGAAATCTGTTGAAACACCCCCAGGCTCCACATCACACTCATGTTTGCATTGAAAAGAAATTTGATCCATAGATCTCACATCCTCCACCAGAATTACACGATCATATTGCTCATGCATTAGAGGATTCATACGTAGAAAGTCATGTTGCTAAGTGAAAATTTTCTTCTTTTTGCATGTTTTCTCATTTTTCAAGATCAAAAGAGTGTGCATGTTTGTCATGTGCACAAAATGTGATGCACCACCATGGTACGTCTGTAGAGTGTATGTCTTGTGCTTTTACTCTTTTCTTTTCTAAGGACGCATTTAAACTTCAAATGTGTTGGTTTTCATTGTTTTATCTTTCTTGCTTGCTCATTTGCCTGAATATATTTCTTGTTAACCATGCCTTTACCTACATGGGTCAACCAATGCACCAATGGCTGCATTGGAAATATCACTTCACGTGAGAAGGCCCATGCACTATTTAGCTTAGGAGTGGGAGTAGTGTTTTCTTTTTCTTTCTTGTTTTAATTTCGCTTAATTGCTTTGCTTTCATTTTAATTTTGTCCTTTGCTTTCTTTTTTGTTTGCTTGTTTACGCACCCATAGGATTAGTTTCCCATGAAATCATGTTGGCTTCTTGAGACAAGAAGGCTGAGATACAAGAGGACTTTTACAACTATCAAAACTTAGTTATCTGTCTATCCCCTCTCTTTATTAAGCTCTTGCATTCTTTCAATCGATGATACCTTGATGGAAAATATGTTCTATTTAGAGTAAGTCCTCGTGAAAACACAACGCTTGCACTTTTAACTAGTACCGCCTACTCTAATTGGTTTTATATTTTTGGTTAACCATTGTCAACTCAGTCAAGTAGAGTAAGGTGAGGGGGGAAACTTAACAAGTATGTCAGAGTTATATATAACATCCTTCTCTGAAGGGACAACCTCTTCTTCTCTTAATAAGTCGGGATCCCTCTTCTGCCTCATGAAATAAATAAGTTCCTATGCACAATTCTTTGAAAAATTAAAAAAAAATGACAAAAAAAAAAAGGAAAAAGAAGAGAAAGGCTTCCTGCACAGAAAGGTGAAGCAAGAAACTCCGTTGGGGTACTATCCAAGCTTGCTAGCAGTGGAGTGATTCTTATGTTCCTGAAGTGACTTCGCAAGTGTACTGTCTAGACCTACTGGCAGCAGAGCAACACCAGAGATGAAACTAAAACTCTGACAGTCTATATTACTTGTGCATAATATACCTCTCATCCCCAATTGAAAAAATTCATTTGACTTGGCTTGGTATGTGTGCTGACCGAACAAGAGCATGGCAGGAACTATATCTTTAAATCAGGCTAGTGAAGGAACCATGCCGATCAAAGAATTGAATAATACTTCTAGAAGAGTTAGACTCGCTTTACATGAGACAAGGTCCATACAGAGAGCTAGATTTCTACCAGTGTGTCGCTTATGTTGTAGGTGCTACAACCACCCTCTAAAATTTTTCCTTCAGTTCATTTTCGAGCGTCCCTACTAAAATATTAATATCTTGTCGTACACTACCCAAGTCCTTGTGCTTTCATTGAGTTTTATCTTTTGCTTTACAACTTGTGTTTTCTCACTTTATTTGTCGTATAATTACAAGCTGCCCCCATGACTTGGCGGCAAATTGGTTCTAGCACTACCTTGACAATTTGTGTTATCCTTGAGAGCAACCAACCTTGCTCTCAGGAAATGCGCAGTGCAACCCAACAGTGAGCTTCGACGCCAGAATTGTGCAAACCCAGTTGGAAGCTTGTCGTCATCTGAGAAAATGTGTAGAGCATTAGAGGAAACAAGTAAGCCTTCAACTCAAGAATTGTGCAGAGCCAGCTGACAACCTACCTTTAGCTGAGAAATTTCACAAAGCCTGAGAGGCAGTCTAGAGCCACTCAGCCCAGAAATCACGCAGAACCTAATGTACTTAGAATACTGCTTAGTGCATGAACTAGAGAGTCGCCCGATCCTTCCCAAGACCGTGTAATTCTTTTAGGCAGTGCATGGCAGTTTCCCCAAAAAGAAATAATCTAAGCGGAAAATCATCACTAGGAAGTAGGGATCTATTAGTAGTTTCCTGAAGGAGACACATTTCCATCTTTAGAAGTTTCTGCGAAGTTTTGTTATTGTCCTTGATCTCAAGCATACGCGTCATGTACTCCATTTTTCTCAACTCTATGTAATGGATGCCTCTAGAGCTCACGTATACATTCGATCATCAAGCTCTAGCTTCCTTAGTAGATCAAGGGGATTTCAAAGCATTGTCATTGCTTTTCGGGGTGAGTTTTGATTTTATTGCCTTTTGCTGCTTTTTTAGTTGCCTTTGTCTATTTAGCTTGTGAGAGTGTTGTTTCACTCATTTTGTTGAATGACTGTTGACGCTTTAACTTGTTGTAGCTTGTATAAGTGTTCTTTCAAGTTATAGATTTCCTTTCTAAAGTATCACATGAGTTTTCCCGTTTCGCACCAACGGTCATCGTTGTGGTGACTCCCTTAGCGCGCTTTGTGTTCCTTTAGTTTAATCAATTGTTGCAGTTGTTTCACATGCATACATCTACAATTAGTTAGTTATGCACTCAACATCACAACATCCTTCAAATATGCTTGTCTACACACTCTCCATGAACATGTTTGGGCTCCCCTTTGCCAGGATCTCATACTCCACTACATGCACTCTGCAATATGGGAGCTCAAGGCCTTTGCCTTGGCTTTTGGAAATGTGCAGGGTTTGTCTTGGGCCGGATCCAATTGTGCATTGCAAAATTCTAGGATCCAATCTCCCAACTTGGTCGGAGAGACCACGCAATGCGTAGTCTCTCCCGGGTCATGTCTCACACTGAACTGCGCATTGTCTAGTTCCACTCATCAAGCTTCCACATTCACTGTTGGGACTACGCAGTGTGTAGTTTCCAAAGTCAGTTAGTCACCCATTTTCAGTCAAAACTGCACATTTCCTTTCATCAGATGCCCTGGTTATTGTTTGATCATGTTGTAAAGTTAGATTTGTAAGAGCTAATGTTTTCTTTCCATGAGTGCCTTTCTGTCCCACAGGTACCACACTCGTGAAGCGCTTCTCTCTAGTAGTCATTATACCATGGTACCAAAGATAGTTGTTTCAAGAGTGACCACTGAAAGTAGTACTGGGGAAGCATATGAGCAAGCGCTAGTTTTCTTACCAATATATGCAGATTCCCAACTGTTTACTGAAAATGAGTCAACACTAACATGCCAACAAGACGAGCATGAGTGGCAGAAGGCAACAATCAAGTACAAAATCAGGGTAAGAGGAAATTGTTGATATAACAGAGGGAGAACAAAGTTGCAGAGCGAAAGTGAACTCAATCTTCATGCAGGCATATTTTAGAGCAGAAGCGAAAGAAAGAAGAGAACACAGATAACTGAGTTTGCAACAAGCAAAACAAGAACCGAAGGAAGAGTAGGAGATGAGAAGGAGAGAAGAGGAAAAGAAGCATAAACAGAAAGAAGAATAAAGCCAAGGTGTAATGACATAGAAAACAACGCCAATACAGGTTGATAAAATGGAATATCAAGTATCTGAGGAAGAGAGTGAATGAGTGCAGGTTCCCTCACCAAAGTTAAGCCCGAGAACCAAGTTTAGTTGGAGGTCGAAGGGTACATGGACCAGATAAGGCGAGAGGCCACCAGGGATGGCTTGGAACTGAGCACACAAAACATGCATAAGTACATTAGTGGTCCTGTCATGGTCAACACCATGTTGTACATGATTCAGGATGAGTTGGACATAGGTTCCAAGACCACATACCCATAAGCTATGGAGGTAAGAGTACGCTATGAGGAAGACACCATCAAGCAGATTGGGGACATCATCGTGCACTACTAATCTTAGTCTTCCCCAAACTTTAGAGTCATAATGTTTGTCTTGTTAGGGTTTCTCTAGCTTATTTTGTCTCCTAGATGGAGGTTACCAAGTTAGTCTTCCCCAAACTTCAGAGTCATAGTGTTTGTCTTGTTAAGGTTTCTCTAGCATATTTTGTCTCACATGGGTGCATGTGGAAATTGTGTATTATTTGTAATATGTTGGAAGTGAAATTCCAAGTGTCATTAGTGGAATGTGAACAGTCGCTATGTAATGTAAAGATTTATTTGTAAAAAATTTGAAGAGTCACGAGGGTAGTCAAAGATTCAAAGGGGAATGTTAAGGGTCACCCCACCCTTTGTTATAAATAGAACCTCATAACTCGTAGAACAGGCTTTTGGGAGCCAAGCTTTTGGCTAGGCATTGCTTACAAAAGGCTTGGAGAGTATTATAACGAGCCTTGGCTTCTCCACAGCATAGAGTGAGTACATCACTGGTCCAACTTACTTGACTTTAGCATCTGCCAAAAGCAAGCGCCCTACTCAATTTATTTACTAGATCTACCAAGTCTCGGGACTGGTGCTACTTTATTTTAGACCTGCCAAGCCGCAAGTCAGGGATAGTTTGATTCAGGCCTGGAATTTGACGTCCTGTGGGATGTATTTTTGGTTGAAGAATGTATTTGACAAGAGTTGAAAAAATTTCCACATCAAATCTGACGTGTGATACACCCCTACAAACTGTCAAAATGACGTCTATTTCAACAAGTGAAACGTAAAAATTTATAATACCTTATTTGGCTGGGACCAGCAAGCTGTAGTGGTACATAATGTAGTTTAAACTTAAATGCTTTACCGTCCCACTACCTACTACCTAGTACTTACCATTAATTATCCAGCTACAATCCACCGCTCAAATTTAATCTGACGAGACTTGCAATTTGAAAATTGCAATCTACTGCTTACATGTTCATTGCAAATTTATAGAATTCATGTATGTTGACTCACTCACGGTCACCTCTGAGTCAGTGCCGTGTTCTTTCCGCGACTTTGAGGAGTTGCCTTGTGTTCAATTCTGCAATAGTTTGCGAGTGGATTATCTAGTCTAAACACGCAGAAGCTCGCAGAAACTATCTTTACTGGTTCGTTTTATGAGCGTATCACTGCAAAAACGCAAGCATTATAGCCAATTAGCTTTTTATGCATGTTTATATTGTGATGCATTGTACACGGAGCCTTAAGTTTGCCTTTTTCAAAAAAATTCAATTTGGGTGTTTTTGTTGGGGTCTAGTTCAACAGTAAGTTTGGGATTTAGAACTAATGGCTAAGTTGAATTTTTCATCGTTAGCCTGAAAAAAGGTTTTCTTTTGTTGGGTTTGACTGGTCGAGATTCTTACTGATAGTTTTTGGGCTTATTGTCTGCTCAAGGGTTTAACTGACATGAAGTAGCTAGGCTGATATGGCAAGTGGGACTGTAAAAGGGTTGGAATGCTCCTTTACTTGGGTTCCAAAATCATGGGTAGGAATTACCAAGCCAACTACAATAGGTCAATTAGTTATTGCAGCTTTGTCGACTGTGCAATCCTAAGCTGGAATCTCCTAGGTTCATTTGCTACTTGATTTTGATTGTGGTTTTCATCGTAACTTGCTTACAGGGATTTGAACTCGTGTCTCTTTGTTGTAAATGCTGCTAAATTATAGCCCCTGTTGTCACGAATACAGTCACCCCCAGGCTGTGAAGTGGGATGGATTTTGCAGCTCTTGATGTTTATTTTTAGGGGGAATTTTATGTTCATTGGTATCTTATACTTGTCCAGTGCTAATGATAGTAACCTCTTGGAATTGTTGGTTCTAGAAAGCTGGTCTTATAGGGTTGACCCCAATGACCATTCTCAGTCAGATAAGGTCATGAAAGTTCTTACTAGATTCAGTGTAGTTATTACTTTTGTTTATACTTAGTGCTCTGTTTGGTGTGTTGCATATTTGGGATGCAAATTTTAGCAGGCTGAAGTTCCTTTTTAGGTATATTTACGTTTTGCTTATTTATTCTACAATGTTGTCAACTATTATATTCACTTTGTTGTTATGTATTAGTCCAATAACATCTGCCGTGTACTACTATATCTCTACTTTCCTGCCCTGCATTATTCTTGTTTGCATGTTATACACTTGCTGCATATTTTATTTTTAACTGGTAAGGCATAAAACAATGTTCTTTTCATATACCTACGTCATCACTATGTCTTAGGAGGGTCCGCAACTGCAAACCGAAAAATAATTTATAGAATGGTGAATCGCAGCGTCGCAGAAAAGGTGTCTTCGAGTTCTGCACATTCGGCGACTTCTGCACATTTGGCTCTGGTGCAGTGGTGCTCCTCTCTTGCGGATTGACCGTGTCTGAGTGGAATCTGTGAGCAAACTTGGATGCTCAACAACTCAACTCTCCACTTCAAGTTTCACACGTAACATTCCAATACTTAAAATACAACCAAATTCATATTCCAATACTTTTCTCCTATAAAATAATTTGGTAATTTCGACATACTATTGTTTGATTTCTTCATAACTCAACTGCTTGGTGGCTTAATATTGCAATTTCTATTGGTTTCGTGTCAAAATTTCCTATAATTTTACAATTTCCCAAACAATCTTTCCATGCAAGTTTACAATTTTACAATTTCCCAAACAATTTTTCCATGTAAATTTACAATACTTTTTGGAATCAAACCTCCGTTTAACTCTATGCATTTAAGGATTTGGGATGGTGGGTTTAGTTGAACCCAAGACTTCCCTGGTCACTGGCATGGTATTCTGTGATCAGTGCTTGCTTGGTACACTGTCTGCTCTTAGCCAACCCCTTGCGAGTCGGATGCGAAGCATCAAGAATGAGATAGAGAAACAATCAGGATCTAATTCATACCATTTTAACAAGATCCTCATCTTCTGTTATTGGAATTGAAGGCTATCCAAACGCCCAAAAGCAGAAAAGTGACAGGGCATCAGCATTCTGCAACATGGGTATGTTATAGACATGGGTACTATTTGAAGTCGGAATAGTGTAATCCTGTCTTATTGTGATAATTGTCTTGTATCCCTCTGCTTCAAACAACAACTGTTCCACATTTGATCTTGACCAAAAATAGTCCAAAACCACCAAAGTTTTTGGATGTCCTTTTAAATGAATATTATTCTTCAGTTGGTTGTGTGCATCCTCTATGCTCTGAAAATCAGGCCTTCTGCCACCAATTGTCTTATCCCACAGAGTCTTTAAAAGGCCCTTTACATTTGGAGAATGTGCAACAGTAATGAAAATTATATTGTTTTGAAAGAAATCTGAAAATCGGAGATAGAAAACGCATTACAAACGAAAGTGAAGCAATTAAATGGGAGTTTGGAGTGAAAATTCAAAAGGGGATTTGCTCTAACCTTTGACTTGGGATCGTTGCAAAGGGCTAACGCAAGAGTGGTTTTGCCACTTCCTCCCATACCTTTTACCCCAACTACATTAACCCCATTATGAAATATTAGGCTTTGCTTGACATGATTTACAAGATTATTCAATCCAACTATGAAATTCGGCATATCCGGGACTCGGGAGTTGGAGCTGCAGGTGGGTTCTTTAGAAATTGTAGTATCATAGGACTCATCAATGGAGTTCTCGAATAACTGGCCTATATTTGATGAAGCATGAAGGAATTAGAGTTTTCCGTGACACTCACATATTTGATTAAAACGTAAAACAAAGGGTTAAAAAACTGCAAAAACGTCGTCAAATTTTAATTTGACAGGCAAAAGGAATTTGAAATTCCAAGCCTGGTCTGATTGGCTACTGATTGACAATGGCTGGTTGCCTAGGTTGTCTGGCTTATGAGAAATGTATAGCTTGCTTAATGCGGAACATCTTCGCACAAGGTTTAGTCCATCCATCCTGAAGGAACGGAACGCCTGCCGAATGAACGAAATGCCAGCCCTAGACAGTACCACAAGAAAGGGACAACCTACAGTCAGACAGTCTTTCGTACATACTTCAGACTCACCAGAGGTCAGACTCACCAGATAGCTTTTACGGGCTTGGAGATACACACGATGCATTGGGACTTATTCTGACTTATTTAGAGCTTCACCCATTTGTTTATCTAGCCAATACATTCGTGGTTGCATAGTTGGTCGATAAGCTACATTGGCACTTATTATTCTTTATGTTATTACTCCATTTATTTATTTCACCAGCCAAAACCATGCAGAGATCCCCTGACAAATACCTTATTGGACCGGGTGGGAAAAGCCCACCATACGCCTTGAAACAGACCAGTCTAAATACAATACGTTACTTCATTCCGAATAGACTTCTGTTAATGTTCACCTTTTTGTTATCATCGCCTGCATCTGGGAGCTGGGGAATCTCGGGAATGAATCCACCATCTGGAGGGAATATGTCAAATCACCGATTTGGGAATATGCCGAATATGGGGAATATGGGCAATCTGCGTCATCACCGATTTGGGAATATGCAGAATCGCCTATCTTTGAATATGGGTCATCTTTGAATCTGGTTCATCAAGGATCTAGGAATACGGAGAATCCACGAGCTGGGTCATCACTGATCTGTGAATCTGGGTCATCTGTTGAATCAACGATATTTTCATGAATCACCGACAAGCCACGAACCCGAAATCTGAACATGCAGAAGTTGTCTGGTCTATCAAAATGTATGGCTTTGCTCCTAATCGACAATCATCAACTTGGTCTGCTCCCGGCTGCAACTTCATCAGCGGTGACTTGGTTTACTCCCGACTGCGACTTTCTCAACGACGGCTTGGTCTGCTCGCCACGATGTCAAAAAAACATTTAACAACGTCTTTGACTCTTTGACCAATGGCAAAAAAACAAAAAATGACTACACGTTGTTCCTCTTTACAGTGGTGCGACCTTTTTCAGTAGCAGAGGCAACCTTTAAGAATACTCCTCCTTTATCCGACAATGGTTGTAAGAAGACATACATTTCCTCACTTCCCTCACAACCTAGCTCTAATACTATTGGTTGGTATTTGAGCCCGTTCAATGGTGGTAAGTAGACATACTTTTCCTCACTTCCATCATAACCTAGCTCTAATACTATTTGTTGGTATTTGAGCCGGTTAAAAGTTAAAAATTTCAATGGGAAAGAAATACACAAGAATTGGAAATTGGATCACACAACAGGAAACACAAAAAATTAAAGTGGTAAAACGCTCACAATGTGTCAAGGAAATTTCAACAAATCAACCGAAAAAAACCTCTAACTGGTCAAAGGATTAGAATTCTTATTACTCAAGGTAAAAAATGACACTCCAATATTACCTCAAGCCTCTGGAGCAATCACCAATTTAATATGAATTATTTTCTTACCTAACTTCCTTACACAAATTTAATATGAACTATTTTGTTACTAACATTTTCACAGCTACAAAACTAGATTTACTCCAATAACTACATTATTGACATTAATTGTTGTTATTTTTCAACAAACAAAAAACACACTTAAAATTAACCAAATCCTAAAAGGCCATTAAATAAATGAGAGTGGTAGATTATCTAATACCCAACAACAAATCATTAAATTAACACATTGACAGGAAGAGGAACTGGACATCAACAAACTGTGAGAGACTATTATGGCTGACATCAACGGAGACAATACGGTTCCAACTGCAGAGAAGGTTGATTGGAGATAGGGATGGAGAGGTGGCCGGAGTTCGACCAGCGTGAACGTGGAGGAGGTGAAATTATCGAGCAAATAGACTACTCTGTTTTGAACATGAAATTCGAGAAGGTCGGTTGCAGGCTTGGATTTGACTTTTTATAAGATTTTTTTCCTTTTTAAACGTATTAAAATTTCGGCTAACCTGTAAAAAAGTTGACACTTTCTTTTTTCAGAGAGAAAAAACCAGATAGATTATATTAAGAGAATATAATGAAACACATATACATAGTCAGATATTCATGCCTGGATGAACCTCAGCGCTCCTGAAAAGAAATAAGAAAGAGAGAAATGCACATAATGGATGATGCATCCCAAACCGGCTGAAACAGATAATATGACATATAATCCTTATGAAGGAGGCAGGAACGACAAAATGTTCATATGCAAAATAGCCCAGCGAAAGCCAAGACTGTAGAAAGAGAATGAAATAAAAAATGTCATCATCAAAACCTGTAGGAAAAAATCCCTACTAGACAGGAGTGATTGAACATTCAATAATTCGCATCAGTATGGATGCAAGAGGGGCTCTGTGATCTTGAAAAATACAATCATTCCTCCATTTCCATAGTAGTCAGACCACTGTTACAAACAAGGAGCGCAGAGGAATACTTTGCTCACTCCACTACCTGTAGCCCTCCTGTACAGAAGCAAAAACTCAGTAAGAGAAACAAAAAGATAAAGACAATTCATACCAGATTTGTAGAGAGTCTGAGTGACACATGGAACAGCGGCCCGGACCATTCCAGCCCCTCTTTTGAAGAACCTCCCAAGAGAGATTTCTGTTGGAGAAGACCAGCCAGGAAAATAGAATCATTTTGAGCGGGCATGTCACTTTCCATAGTGATAGAAGAAACAATGGAACAGAGCCAACAGTAGGACCATCAATCATTGCATTGTAAATGTCTTTGACCCGAATCGCTGAGTTGAGTTCTTTATAGTCCATACCAATTTATCTTTATGGGTAACCATTTAAAATGCTAGTCAGAAATGTGTCGCTCATTCAATTACACGTTTATAGGTATTGCGCAGGCCAATGGTCACTATCTCAAATTTCAAGATCTGCAATTTTTTTTTCAGATTTTATTCGATTATGATTGTTGTTTAATTATGAGTAATACCTTTTAGTCACTTTTAAGAAATAAATATGAAGAACCTAAAACATCTAAAACCTTTAGTCACTTTTAGGAAATAATATAAAGAACTTGTAGCGAAGAAAACCTTTATTTCTTGTTTCACTAATAAAATTTTGTTTTCGTACTGTTATTTTCTTTTACATAACCTTCCGTAACTTGCACTAACTTGTAAGGAGAACTTGTAATATTACAAGGTAAAGTACAAAAAGGCTTGTCATGGTCGGTTGATTTTAAAGATGGAAATGGATTATTGGTTAGACATATTTTTTAACAGTCTTTGGGCCGCGAATCCAACAGTCTCTGCGCTGAACTTCAAAAATATCAGGCCGTTGTCGGCAGCTTACGAAGGGAACGCTGACAACAGGACATGCGCTCAACTTCCAAAATGTTAAGCCATTGTCGGCAGCTTACGATTTGAATGGTAACAACCGGATATTTACGGAGGCGGAGGAATGGTTATTATGGTTAAAAGTGATTCGAATTTGACCAATTTTCTTTTTTTTTAATTTCGTAGATGCAGTGTTTCAATCATGTTTTTAATGTTGAAAATAAATTCAGCGCCATTAAATTTTTTTTAAATATGGAGTTTGACAATTTCTATTTAGATTTACAAAAATCACTATTAAATTTTTCAAATTTAACTAAAACCATAACTTTCGAAAAAAAACATAATTATGTGACTACACCAATTTTTTTTTTTTTGGCTCATTCAGTGAAATATCATTATTATCCCCAGACTAGTCCCAGCCTCCAGCGTAGTTCAATTGGTAAGTGCTGTGAAACGGAAGGGATATATAAAAAAAAATAGCAAATTGAGAATGAAATCTCTCCTACAAAATCTGCGCAGTTAAACTTAAACGAACGGAATAATTTCAATTACCTGATTGAATTCCTACCGCGGACATGTTCCAATTTTTTTATTTTATTTGAAATATATATATTTTTAATGGATAAATAGAATGCATTAGAAATATATATATTTTGATGATGGTGGTAGTGGTGGTGCTGAACGTCCACTGAGATCAAACAATGGTCTATCGGACTTAAAGAAACAAATTATTTATTTTGATTTAAGATTTTATTCCTAGGCTCAAAAAGCTTGGAGAGAAGCCTCCCGAGCTCACTATAATTTTGACATTGTAAAAGGCTAGGAAGGTCAGTATTCTAACAAAGATTGTGACACTGAGATCTAATGTGGTTGTACACGGAGCACTCTAAGAGGACGTGGTTTTCATCCTCAATGTTTCTATTCTCACATATATCACAGATCCTTTCCATCCATGGCGTTTTAGGAACTGCCCAACGACCTGTTTCACTATAGAGATCATGAGAATTCGTTCTAATATTTGCTATACTAATTTTCTTCTTTGAGCTTGTTGACACCTAATCTTCATGATTGGGGAATTTGTAAAATAAATAAATCAGGAATGTGAACAGTCATCGGAAGATGAACTGAACAATCACTCCTAATGTATAAAACAATAACATACCTATGGAATAAATATACCAATCAGCTTTTTCTGCCTTTGGAGAGTTACTGCCTGGCTTGACATGGTGTCAGAGCCAGCTCCCGAAATTAGCTTTTGTGTAACTCCTAATGTCAGTTTCCTGTCTATATTCTGCCTGGTTACCTGGCCTGACATGGTATACGTTTTTTGATATTGTATCTATTTTTTAAAGTCTGCGCCCTCTATCTAGAGACCTGGTGTGAATGCTGAATGCTAGTGTGTGAACGCTGTCATATGCGTTTTTCAAATCTGCGTTTTATCAGACCTTGGATTTAACGCTGACTCCTATTTGTTATAGTTTCTGCACATTTTCACTCTTTGTTGTCTGTTAGGTTCATGTGAATCTTGGGCTCGGCGAGGTTTAAGTCCGGTGGTATATGGACCTAAGAACTGCGTGCTTTCCTACCGGAACAAATCTCTAGGCTAGTCTATCTGGACCATGCTCAAGTCCACCTGCCCGATAGATGTTTGGTTTCCATGTCGCTGCTTCTGAGTGCGTTTTTGCACTTCCAACAAAGAGGTCGTTGCGTTTCTCTGCTGCTACTGTCAATTACTTCACAGTCATTGTCTTCTGGGGCCGAGTCCTGGAGCTACTCAATGGCGATGCTAGTCCAGCTCCCGAGGTTTGTCGTTAGTATGATTGGGCGTGAAATTTAAATAGAATTTTTTGCTAGTGCAGATCCCCGGAATTGGCAAATATGGCAAGAATGATGCAGTTTACAGCAAAAACAAATAGGACAGTCAGCCAGCGAGAGAAAAAATCCTGCATCCATGAAATGATCGCCGCCAGAAAGTGCTGAAGAGAAGGAAACGATGCCTTCATTACAAACAGAGCAGAAGCCACGACAACCAGAGAGAACGAATCCCGCATAGTGAAGTACATGAGCCTTGGCCTACTGTAGTGCTGCGTTTTATATTATATACTGCCTATACATATATTTCTTGATGTCATTGTAGTATCGCGTTTTATGTCACTTACCACTCTACGCTGCTTTGTATCGGACACCTTCACAAACCTTCACTTTCCATACACCTCCGCTTCCCATTTTTATTACATTGAGCATTGTCCATTGAATGTTATTGCTGCGTTTTTTTAATATAACTGTGGTATAATCCAACATACCATAGTCCTCTTCCACTTTCACAATATTACACAAAAAGCACATTTTTGCCAGCAAAAGTATTTTTACAGCTCTCGGATTTTTTACAAAATGCATTCAATTATCTCTATGGTAGGAATAGTTCTCACTGGCAAGGAGAACTATCCTGAATGGTCCCAGATGATAAAACACACCCTCATCTTCAATGAGTTGTGGAAGGGAGTGTGTGTCGGAGAATGAGACAATGACCCAGTGCAGCCTACATCAGACAAAGAGCTCGTCATTTGGGAAAACAAGAACAGCAAAGCCTATGCATTAATCGCAGCATCTGTAAATGAAGAAGTAAGTCGCCATATTTCATCATATTCAACTGCCTTTGAAGCTTTACAAAAGCTAAAAGAACTCTATGACTCACATTCTGCACTTGAAGTTGTTCAGCTCATGATTAAACTCTTCACTCTTGAACTGAAAAATAATGATCCTCTTGCTCTTGCATCTGAAGTAAAGTCTATAATGCATGATATTAAATCCACTAAGGTTGAGCTGGATATCCCTCTTATTGCTTTTCTCAAGGCACTCTATCCTACCTACTCCAATTATCTTGAGTCTTTACAAGCAAATGGAAATCTTAAAGATATAACCTTTGACTCTCTTGTGAAAAAATTTGCTGAAAGAGAGAAAGCCTTTGGAAAGAAGACAGCTCCTGAATCTTTTGAAGAGACTGTGTGCCTTGCTCATAAAGAAAAGCATCCTGCTCAAGATTCTACAAGAGGAAGAGGTGGACGAAGAGGAAGAGGAAGATACTTCAGAGGCAGGGGGGCAGACATTCTCAAGGAGAAAAGGCAGATATGCATTGCATTCGCTGCAAACGAAATGGATCACATGATGCTTCTACATGCAAGCTACCATGGGACAAAATTGAGCAGAAAAGAAACCAGCAGAAAGGTAAAACTGATGATACAGACAAAGGTAAAGCACCTGAATCCGCTCACTATATTGAGGCACAATGTAACATTGGAGTAAATGAAGATTTGTTTAATGCTTCACTTGCTTCTTCGAAAAATGATTGGTTGCTTGATTCAGGTGCAACCTGTCACATGACTCATAGAAAAGATTTTTTTGAAGATTTCACTGACAATGTTGATGGAGCAGTATACTTTGCAGATTAGTCAAAAATCAAGCCATTAGGGCTTGGCACAATCAGGCTTAAACTGCCTGATCTTCCAGACTTTCTTCTGGATCATGTTCTATATCTTCCACAGCTCAAGAGAAACTTGCTGTCCTTGGTCCAAATCTGCCAGCAAGGTCACTCCATTCATATGTTTGATGGAAAGCTTGAGGTAAGAAAAGCATCTGACCACTCACTTGTCATGAGGGGAATAGAAGAAGAAAGACTTCTCAAACTGCAAGGAACCTCTACTCATGCACAACATTTCTCATATATTTCTCATCATGAAGAAGGTACACTTCCATCAAGTTTATTATGGCATGCTAGATTTGGACATTTAAACTATGACAGTCTCCGCTTATTGAAGAAAAATGGTGTTGCTGGTTTGCCTACAATTCCTAGGAAACATAAGCAATGTGATGCTTGCATTCTAGGAAAGCATAGCAAACAATCTTTTCATGATTCACATTCAAGAGCACATAGGAAGCTTGAACTCATTCATTCAGATTTATGTGGTCCAATGTCTGTTCCTTCTGCAAATGGAAATAAATATATCATGACATTTGTTGATGATTACACCAGAATGTGTTGGGTTTATTTATTGAAGAACAAATCTGATGCTTTTCAAACATTCAAGAATTTTCATAAATGGATTGAAAATGATGCACGATCTCATATTGGGTCTATTCGCACTGATAATGGAAAAGAATATACATCAAATGAATTTGAAAACTATCTTCGCCAACATGGGATCAAACATCAAACAACTGTACCTAATAATCCCCAACAGAATGGTGTAGCATAAAGAATGAATAGAACAATTTTGAATATGGTACGATCCATGCTTTTCTTAAAAAATGTAAAGATAATGTTTTGGGCTGATGCTGTTCTATGTGTTGCATATATAAAGAATAGATGTCCATCTAATGCTATAAGAAACAAGACTCCTTATGAATTGTGGTATGGACATGTTCCTTCGGTAAAACATCTCAGGATCTTTGGTTCCACCTGTTATGCTTTGATACCAAAGGTACATAGAAACAAACTTGGTGCTAGAAGTCGTAAGTGTATCTTCCTGGGGTATTCAAACACCTCTAAAGCATACCGCCTCTATGATGAAGTAAATAAAAAGTTTGTTGTATCTAGAGATGTCATTTTTTTGAATCATCCAAATCTGACAATGTTGTTGAGCGGCAACTTGATCGCTTGGATAGATTCACAAAAACGAAATCATTTCAAGAATTTGATAATCAGATTCCACATCTTGAAGGGGGGATTCCTATACTAGATCAACGTGTGGAATCTTCTTCTGAAGAACAATCTCCCCTGCATGAAACTCCAACAACGGATGATGCTTTAAGTGATGTAATTGATAGAATTGGGAGACTCAATCTTGATTCAGTCCCAACTCAATCAACAGAGTAGCCTGGACCATCTTAGAAAGGTCCCCCAAAGTGGCTGACAAAGACACTTGAAAGTGTTCATCCTCATGAAATTGGAAAAACAGGAACCAGAAATTCAAACCGACAAAATGGAGGTGATGTAGATGACTCTAATTCACCTGTTGATATGGATGTTACTTATGATTGTGAATTGAACTTGTCTACAGATTTTGAACCAACTTCCTTCAAAGAAGCTGCTTCTCATGATGAATGGAAAGAAGCGATGCAAAAGGAGTATGATGCTCTCATAAAGAATGGCACTTGGGAGCTGGTTGATCCTCCATTTGGAACCAAACCAATTGGCTGCAAGTGGGTCTACAAGAACAAGTACAAAGCTGATGGCTCACTTGACAAGCACAAAGCTAGGCTTGTGGCAAAAGGCTTTGCACAGAAGGAAGGGGTCGATTATGAGGAAAATTTTGCCCCCACAGCAAAATGGGCCCCCATCGGGACACTCTTTGCACTAGCTGCTCAGAATGGTTGGAAAGTCCATCAAATGGATGTAAAAACTACATTCTTGAATGGAGATCTAAAAGAGAATGTTTTTATGTCCCAGCCTGAAGGATTTGCTGTGAAAGGACATGAACATAAATTATGCAAACTTGTGAAGTCCTTGTATGGCCTCAAACAAGCACCGCGAGCCTGGTATGAAAAACTAACTGAGCATCTTCTGAAACTCAACTTCAATCATTTTGATCTTGATGATGCAACTTTATTTGTCAAGAAAGTTGGCAAAACAGTTGTGTATCTTGTGGTATATGTAGATGATCTTTTAATGACAGGGAACAATGAAAGCTACGTTTCATCCATAAAGAAGGAATTAGGGAAAAGTTTTGAAATCACTGATTTGGGCTATGTTCATTACTATCTTGGCATTGAAGTAACCCAACATCCAAAATCCATATTTCTTTCTCAAAAGAAATACATTGGAGATTTGTTAAACAGATTTGGCATGACAGAGTGCAATCCTCTTTCTACTCCAATGGAACAAAACTTAAAGCTCACATCTATTGAAGGAAAGGAATTTGAGGATGCAACAAAGTATAGACAGCTTGTAGGAAGTCTCATCTACCTCACTACTACCAGACCAGACATTTCATTAACTGTTGGAATCCTCTCCAGGTTCATGTAAAAGCCTTGTGAGGGACATTGGTCTGCTGCAAAAAGAGTTCTAAGGTACTTGAAGGGAACTCAAGACCTTGGAATCAAGTATACACAGGTGGATGACTTCAGCTTGATTGGATACTCTGATTCAGACTTCGATGGAGACAAAGAAACTGGGGTATCTACTTCAGGATATGCTATGAGTCTTGGATCAGGAGCTGTCTCCTGGAGATCACGCAAACAATCAGTTCCAGCAGATTCCACAACTGACGCAGAATACGTGGCAGCAACTGAAGCAACGAAAGAAATTGCGTGGCTCAGGAAAATTCTTGAAGATTTGCAGGTGAAACAAGTACAATCAAGTCCACTCATGACTGATAACACCTCTGCAATAAAGTTGGCCAAGAATCCAAAGTTCCATGATCGAACAAATCATATCAATACTAAATATCATCTGATTCGACATCATGTTGAGGCCAAAACAATCCATCTCCGTCATTGTTCCACAAATGAGCAAATTGCAGACATCTTCACCAAAGCACTTGGAAAGGAAAAGCTTGAACGATTCAGAATGATGCTTGGACTCACCAACATCCCTTCAGATTAAGGGGGGGAATGTTGACACCTAATCTTCATGATTGGGGAATTTGTAAAATAAATAAATCAGGAATGTGAACAGTCATCGGAAGATGAACTGAACAATCACTCCTAATGTATAAAACAATAACATACCTATGGAATAAATATACCAATCAGCTTTTTCTGCCTTTGGAGAGTTACTGCCTGGCCTGACAGAGCTAGTTAAAATAGAGAGATACTTTTGATCTTCTAGGGTGGGGTTGATGACCTTCTTATAATAACTTAATTTTATTTTAGCCAGTAAATCTTTCTCACACCACATTTTTTCTTTGAGCTTAGAAGTAACAATATGTTTAATGTTACTTATGTTTTGCAATGCATCATTCTCGTTGACCTCCCAATAGTTTAACCAGGCCCTTGTGTCTTTATGCCACCCTCGATTGAGTCTTTAGTGGTTTTGACTGGAATTTAAAGCTAGCTTAGGAAGTCTATGATCATCTATGTTATTGAGTTTGTGCTTGTACAACAGAAACCTAAGCATAGCTAGGGTCTCAATAGGGGAAAGACCTGCTTCTATAAGGAGAATAGGATAGGGTGTATTACTTTTAATTTTCAGGTTATAAGTTATAAAATGCTTTTGGATTTGCTCAATCTTTCTCCATGATTCTCTGGAGATGCTGCAACCCCAAACCTCACAGCCATATAAGATAATAGGAGTGACTAAAGTTTCAAAGAGGAACTTCTTTTTATCCCACATTACGAGGTTTGCTATTTTACAATTATTTTTAAGACCAAAATAAGCTTTCCACCCCCCATTAATCCTTTTCTCAATGCTATGGTTTGAGTTGAGCTTGTGATGAATATCAATTCCTACATACTTGTAAGAATACACTTCCTCCAAGTTATTGTTGTCATACATAAAATTAGCGTAAGTGTCCTTCTTGGATTTGATAATCATAACTTTTGTTTTGTCAATGTTAACAATCATACCCATGGTAGAGCAGAAATCCTTAAGAAGCCTGAGTTGCTTATCAAGATCAGATGGGCACCTTGCCAAAAGAACAATATCGTCAGCATAGAGAAGAAGGATGACGACTATCCCAGCTAAGATCGAGCCATCACATCCAAAATGGTAATAATTTAATTTTATAATTTTTTTATTAAATTTTAAATAAAGTTTATTAAAATAAATAACATAATAAGATTATCACTTCAAAATCTTATTTATTAAGATTGGTTTAACATAATATTAATTTCATTTTTTTATTATAAAATGAAGTTAAAAAATATTTATAATTAATTAATATGGTTAAATAAGTTTAGCTATGTTGGTTGGAAACATTGATTATGCCGAATGCGTTTTTATTACTAACACAGACTCGTAGGCGACATTGTAAAGATTTTGATGAGGTCATGAAGCCCTTCATTTTTAGTCATCCTTGTGATTATATGCTCTGAAGCCGTGTATGCATATAGTGCAACCCCGAAACCCTATAGCCGTGCCCTTTGCACCCTAAGGTGCAATGCTACTGGTATAACTCGTATAAGGGTTCAATTTTGTTGGCTTTTTCGGTTTATGTTTGTGGCTAAATATATAAATTCATATAAAAGGTATTTTTAAAAAAATATTCTAATAAATTGGAATTATTAAATTATAATAAATTTAATATTTTAAAACATATTATATTTAAGAAATAAAAATGCACATTGTAATTACTAAAGAATTAATTTATCATTTAATTATCTTAATTTTGTATCTATCAAGTTTCTAGAGGGATAAGATTTTTTATGATGTAATTTTTTTTTGAAAGCAAAACATTAGGAAAAGCTTGCACCTAGAGAGATTTGATTCCTCTCATCCCCATATGTCATTACTTAAAATGAATCTATACTGGTTCTTAATAATATTATTTATATTATATAAATTTCACATTTCTATACCTTGATTTAATCAATATCCACAAAATATTTTTAGTAGTAGTGAGGATAGAGGGTATTGGACAATTTTTTTGGGAGTAAAACAATGTGTTGTTCTTGGTGGGTGATTATAAGCTTCTTGCTTTTAGATTTAATTTTAAAATGTTATAAAATTGAATTAAAATAAAATATTTTGATTATGAGATGAGTTATGGTTTTTGGGCATGGGGTAATGTCCATTGTTAAGCCATGGTATTGTCCCAGAGTATTATAACAAAGCCTATTTACAAGTTAAAAATATCTATGGTAAAACAAAGGTGAATATTCACTCTTAAGAATATTATTATATTGTAAGTTTATTATAATTATGAAGTTTTTATGTGCTTAGTAATTAAATTTAAATATAGTTAGGAATCATTATTTTAATTTATATGGTAAAATGGATCTTAATTTATAGCTACTTTTTATCTTTTATATATTTTTATGTGGTATGTATATTATGATTTTGTTTTATCTAAATTTTTTTTCGTAATTTTATTAATAAACAAGATAAAATTAATTAATATTATTATTTTTATATTTTTATTATTAATTGAACCAACATTTAAATAATTACACTCATTTAGGGACATTACAACATCTCCCCCATACTAGACTCTATATTATTTTTAACCTTTTATTATTTTTTAATTGAGCCAACATGTAAATGTTTACAAACAAACATTTATATGACTACAACATCACCCCCCATACTAGACTATAAAGAGCCTCTAAGTGTAATAAATTCAATCAGTAATTACTATGGAAATATAAATATTGAGAAGGGATATTGTATTTGCATAATGGCTACATGAAAGGTATCTAGATAGTGCCTTATAGCATTAACAAACCTAGTACTAAACAAAATCAACATCAAATAGAAAATCATATGTAAAGTAAAGTGGAATTGGGGGCATCAACCATGATTGACACAAGTTCCATAGGGATGGGGCAACTCAGTTTAGGTCCTAGAGTTATACACTCCTTTATGTGTGTTAGTGTATTGTTCATCTCCTTCAGTTGCAACACCATGTCATCCACGACCAAGAGTATTTCATCCTTAATATCAATCATGTCTAGCAAGACTCAACCTATGAGTTCCTCCATAGGCCAATAAAGATCAATAGTATACATATATTTATGTTTCCTACCACAAATTAGCCCCACATCTAGTATCTATGTTGCTACTGCTTCCAAATCATTAGATTCAAATATATAGTTCCATTCAACTACCAAATTTTATTCCACCTTGCTCAATTGTTATCAAGTATTTGGAGGGATTTGTTCCCTATAAATGCGAGCCAATGACTCCACCCATAGTTGATATGGAGAGCTTGCTAACAATCCATGATCACCACCCACTCTATGACAATGGGATGGATGACATATCATGGTAGTAACATAAGGAATATAAAATGATAAAATAGAATTAGAGAAATGCGTGTTGGAGAGGTAAATCCCCTCTACGGATAGAGGCGATCCCTACTAGCCCAGAATGGGTCTAGCAACAATCAATCAATGCTACTGTGCAAGTTCCTAATTGCAAATAAAAGAGAGGCAATGAACACCTACTTGGATTCCAACGCTATTGTTTGATGAAGAGATGCCGCTCTCGCTCCTTCGCTCTGGCCGGTCACGATCCTCCACGATCTCCGTGAATAGATACCTGCACACACGAAGAGAAAGACAAACACAAGCGTGAAATCTAATAAAAGCAATTATACATCAGTCAGAAAGGATGTAATTCACATTAACCATTACGAAGACAAATGAGAATGGAACCATAATAGTAGTCATCTATTATTAATCAGTAACAGAGAAAGGTACAACCAAAGTTCTGACGCTGAGTCCTTCTCTAGAGGGTCCAGCCAGCAAGTCTCTTAAGCATTCACCCTTGAGGTAGATTCTCCCAAAACAAAAGCTCTCTCTCACACAAGCAACACTCACAACCTTCCTTAAGCTTCCTCTAGCAAATCCACACTTGTCACACCAACTACCTATTAGCAGCAGCACTCTAAGCACTATGAATTCCACACTATCCAAACTAGCTGCTCATGGCAATGGTGGAGATTTAAATAGGAGAAGGAGTCTCCACAAATGGTGGGAAGATGAGCTTATCTCAAAGGAAGGTGGTTCCAAATGACGAATAGACGTGCCATAGAAGGGAGGGCGATACTCACAAGGCTAACAACCAGGTCTGGAGTTATCTGGAAGGCTAGCTGTTAGAACAAATTCGCCCAAACTGGATCAGCGCGGGCGTAACATTGAACCGGGGCGCTGACAGCGCATCTTAATAACTAAGCAGGCTGTGTCAACGCGACTTAGTGCAAGCATAGGATGCGCTGGCTCATGAAATTTGACCAGCGCGGAAAACCCGTGTGCTTCCGCGCTGGCAGCGCATCAGTTGCATTATCAGCCGCCAGTTAGCGCGGTTATTTTAATAACAGTCGCGCTGATGAAATAAACTTTGGCAAAGTGGGTCATTTGGCTAGTTAAAAGAGCATGAGCATGGTGCATTTGATTTCATGACACAGTAGGGAGACTGACAAGGAGACAGTGACAATTTACTGCGTAACAGATGCCCCCTAAAGCATGAAGCGCGAGAGAGTGGGAGGGGTGAAATGCTTTACAAAACTGCTGAACTGGAACACCACCAGGAAGGACCTGCATGTATGTACAACTGATATCTCAATTACATGTAGTCTAGGCATGGGCGCAGCCATCCAAAAGACATATAAAGAAGGTCTGTGGTATGGACGCAGCCACCCAGCTGAAGAGACCATGATGTTAAGAAGGTATGGTCGCAGCCATCCTAAAGACTCAAGTATGGGCGCAACCATCCATCAATGAGTCATGTAATGACAATCCACAAAATCGCAGCCTGGTTCACAACAGACAAGAACCAGGGTCTTGCGCTCCATCCCAACCCGAACAAAGTACAAGTCCAAGCATGTGAATACATGAGCTGAAGTCGAACATGCATGAACATCGTCTGATTACCAGCCAATGATGAGAAGTGTTAACAGACGCGAGAGGTACCACCAATAATGACAGTGGTCCTCAAGGTACTTATAGGTACAATCCACGGCGTGTGAATCAATGAGCTGGTGTCGAACACCCACAGAATCATCCGATCGGAGGCCAATGATGAAAACCTCACGTCGAACACGAAGAACCTGCCATTGAGGCATGCAGGCTCTAAGGCACCTGAAGGGAGTCTCTAGGTCACTTTCCTAGATAATGAGCTGAAGTCGACAGGAAGTAACCTTGATCGAAGGTGGGCCATAATGTTCCCCACATCATCGACACGAGACATAGAAGGATAAAATATTTTGTGTGAGACATCAGAGGGAGGAGGTAAGCTTGCAGAGGCCAACTTCTCTTGAACATATCGGCGGCACAATAGCGGATTTGGCAGTATCTGACATCAAATGAGCAGAGGTCATGGTGACAAGGCAATGAGCAGATGAGAGGTCAAATAGGATAACCCAAACCCACGGAGCCAAGTGTAAAACAAGATGAGAAATCCCCACCTAGACACGAATGCAGACGAGTGCCATGTTCAAGAGCGACATACTGCCGACACGACCATTATTACAGCTCCATTTTCCCCACCATTTCTGGCAGGTACCCCGATTATTTTTGGGTGATAAGCTTGACGGGGATAGCATATGCTTGGGAAGCGTCATTTCGACGGTGTCCGATGTCATTAAGTTTTAACGAGCCTGACAAAGGAAGAACTCGGCGTCTTTTCCTGTTTAGAGAGTCTGAAAAGACAATAGAAAAGGAAACTCCAGGGGGGTCCTTTTTCGTAAAGTTGTGTCTCTCGAGCCCGAAAAAGTATAAAACAATGCCCGAAAGAACCGCCCGACTAATATGATCGAGGAGTACTTTTCGTGAATAGTAACTTCGACCCGAAAAAGTAAAAAAGCGGTCGGAAGCACGTCGTTTTAGAGCCAATAACGAGTGCGAAACGACAAACACTCAGCAATCTTTTTAAGTTACACGGTCGAAAAAAGAGCTTTAAAAGTGACCACCTCTCGTTCCTTTTAACGAGCCGAAAGGAAGCTCGGCCATCTTTTCTTGGTTTATGTCGGAAAAGAGCTTAAAGACGACATATTTTTGGGACCAACTGTACATAGAATCGTTATGACCACGCCGGTTAGTAGAACCTGCACAAGAACACCACCCGCGTAAACCTGTTCGACATGTTAAAAAACATAGTAAAACATGCATAAAAGCATAATATAGCGACATTAGTGCTAAATCTATGATAAAAACATGACAAAAACCCACATTTATAAAAAACCATAGTCAATTACGAATTTTTTACGATAAATAAGGGGGTAAAAGTCATTTTTTACCATTGTTACCATTTTGAGTTGTGAAGAACGTTATGGAGCTGCAAGGTTGACGGAGCGATTTCCAGCTCGTGCGGACACCATTCATCCGGCAGCTTGTTCCAGGTAGGTTCTCCTCTCCCTACGCTTTAATTTGAGTCCTTTTGAGAGCAATTCCACGGTGGGAAGTGGCCCTTTGGGCAAATTTTTTGAGCGCTGATGCGCTCTCGGTCAGCACGGATATCCTCATCGGGTCCGCGCTGATCGATTTATTTTACACACACCACCACCCGGGTCAGCGCGGAAAACACGTGTGCTTCCGCGCTAACCCAGGAAGAAAAACACTGGGGCGCCATTATCAGCGCGACTGTTTTAAAAACAGCCACGCTGACGCCGTGAAATTTGATTTTTGAAAAAATGAACGTACAAATTCCAACGGTTAGCGCTCTAATGTTTTTTCATGGCCTTGCAGGACATAATGGCCTTCGTTTGGCAAGAGAGAGCTCACGATGACGAGGATATAGCCGCTTATGCCATTGCGGAATGCCGAAATGCAATGCGGGCATGCGGGTTCTTAAAATTCTTCCTCACTCCGCGCCTGAGGGCGCAACCTGATCTTCTCGAGCTCTTAATCAGAGCTTGGAACGCAGTTGACGGAAAATTCACAATCTGTGGCCGGGACATTGAATTTGATTCCACGGATATCTATTTTTTGACTGGATTGTCACGCCAGGGCCAGATGCCCATCCTGGAGGGGCAACGGCCCAGTGGTGAGACCCTTAACCAGCTCATGGCCCGAGTGTGCCCACGGGCTGTTAAAACACGGAGTGGGAAGGTGGGTATTCTGACGGTAGACGACATGGTTCTTCGCACCATACTCTTTATGGTGACACAGGCAGCGGGCTCTTTGGCCAATCATGAGGCCTCAAAGACCCATCTACTACTGGCTCTTGAGTGCTTACAACCCACCATTTTTAACTGGGCAGCAGCAGTGACGACCAGCATGAAGAGGCAACTGAGCAACTGCCGACGCGGAGAGTCGAAGCAGTTTGCTTATGGGTTGCTCTTGCTTCCGCTCATGCTGGAGCGGGTGCCGGCCCTACAGCTACAGAACATGGCCATGGATCCACCTAGAGGTCCCCGGGAGACGAGGGCCAGTCGATGGGGCCGTGTCATGCCGCGCGGAGGTGGCGGCCGCCCAGTGGCTTGGGGGGTGTATTTTCGAGAGTGGCTGGATCGGCAGGTCATTTTCGTAGAGGACTGGCCATATGCCGGTATGGACTTCCGCGGCGATCCCGACATGCCACTGCCCGCGGGAGAGCATTGGGATGATGGAGGTATGACACTTGATCTCTTTTCAATATTTTTTAATGTTTTTGATTTTTCATGTACATGTCTTGATAAATGTCATGGTGTGCAGATGTGGGACCCGTGAGACCCATTGGTCTAGCCCCAGAGGCACGGAGAGAGGGGCAAGGCGCTGGAGCCCTGGCCCTGGCTCCTCCAGGAGTTGACACGACAGAGACTATAGCTCACAACCTCGAGGGTTTACTGGTGGGGGTGCCAGATTACCAGGGGGTCGAGGAGGTCCCCATAGCTTCTCAGATCCACACAGTGGGGGTGGAACCCAGGATGCACCGCCTTTTGAGGCGGGTGGCACGGGCAGCTGTATGCTATAGAGAGCATAACCCAGCTCAGTAGTCATCTAGGTCTTATTTCCACTGATGTTTTTGAGAGACATATGTCTCGGATGTACCGAGGACATCGGCTTTACTTCAAACATATACACTTATTTTTGAGCACCTTAGTGTGCCATGCGATATATATATATACCGATTTTGGATGGATCTTTTACATATGATGATGTTTTATGTGCTATGCAAATGTCTAATACAAATGTGATCTAATTGTATCAGTTGCACAACATGCGATCCACATATTTTCATTTTTTATGCAAGCTTAAAAGCACACATGCAAACTATGCTTGGAAAATAAATTATTTACACATGCTTATTCTATGGTCTTATTATGTTTTCTATGTCTTGATGTATGATGCTTATCTATTACGCAAATGTCTGTCTAACACACGGTTCGCCAATGCATCAGTTAACGTGTTTAATCGTCTCGGAATGTGTTGATATGTGATATAATCAAAATTCCTTTCTAATAATCTTACACATAAATACAACCTTAGAATGCGTTGGTCTCTGACGGAATATCGCCCGTTGAGTTGATGGACGACAAGTTGAGAGTCCAGGTTCACCACCAATGCACGAATGCCGAGATCAACTGCTTCGGCTAGTAATTCAATTACAGCATTGTATTCGGCAACATTATTGGTGGTACGACCCAAGCACATGCCTTGAAGATCTAGCAACTCGCCGTGAGGATCATAGATCGCCCACGCCGCAGAAGACAAATTGCAAGTGCTACGGCAGGCGCCATCAGCGAAACCAACATAAGGTGCACTAGACATCTGCACAAGAAATAGAAAACATAATAAGAGGCAAGCACGCCTTCACACCAAAGCAAAACATGAAATCATACATACATCACACACCTGCTAAAAACACACGTATGTACAAACTAGGTGCACGAGATCATGCATAATATTTCTTCAAATAAAGCCCGTTGCGGGGCTTGTCAGGAGGGTTTCCTTCATAGTCAATTAGCTCATATGCCCCTTTCTGTAAAACTCTCTTCACAATATAGGGACCTAGCCACATGGACTCGAGTTTTCCTGCCCCCAGCTTATCCTTCGCTTGATCATAGAGCAGTACTAGATCTCCCTCAACGAAGGAACGAGGTTGAATATTATGGTCGAAGTGAGCCTTAACTCTCTTCTTTTGCGCTTCGATAGCCAGAGAGGCTAAACGACGGGTCTCGTCTAACCGTTCTAGGTAAAGAAGCCGTTCCTCCACCGGAGTGGTGTTGGGAAGCAACTCGACAGCTAATTTCAACGAAGGAATCTCACACTCAATAGGAAGGGTGGCCTCCAGTCCATAAACCAACTAAAAAGGGGTGAAACCGGTGGCGTCCATCACAGAGGTTCGGTAGGCCCACAAGGCGGGGAATAGCATCAGATGCCAGTTAGACTTGTGCGTATTGACGGTACGTTGAAGCATAGTGATCAAAACTTTGTTCACAGCCTCAACTTGACCGTTGGATTGGGGATAGTACGGTGTCGAACTATCTTGACGCAAGCCTAGCTGGGTTGTCAATTCCGTCATCATGTGATTACGGAAATGTTTTCCGTGATCCGTGACGATAGCTTGAGGGACCCCGAACCGAGTAATGACATGATTAAACAAGAACTGCGCCGCTGTGTGACCGTCTTCAGTCAATGTAGGCATCGCTTCGGCCCATTTGGTGAAATAATCCACGACAACGATGATAAACCCATGCCCCCCGGCCGAACGAGGGTTACAGGACGTATAATCGATGCCCCATTTGGCAAATGGACCTACGGTAACAACAGGGTCCAGTGGTGCAGGAGGTGCACGCATTTTCCGGTGGTAAACCTGGCATTCATGGCATGCACGGACGGCAAGGATGCAATCCTTGAAGATAGAAGGCCAGAAGTAACCAGCACGAAGAATTTTCTGGGCAGTAGCATATCCGGACATGTGGCCGCCACAAGCACCGGAGTGGCAGTCATTCAACACCCGCTCAGCCTCCTCGAGAGTCAAACATCGGCGGAGAACAGGGTCAACGCTGAGGCGGTACAGGGTATCGCCAAGAATACGATAGGGTTGAGATTGGTGACGAATCCGCCGTCGAGCATCTTTCGATACATTGGGATGGAAGGAAGACGTCTGCAAATATACTATAATGTCCCCATACCACGGATCGAGGGTGCTGATGAGAAACAATGTTTCATCTGGGATATGCTCCTCCGAACGAGATGGTGCAGGAGGAGATGGCAAGGAACAGAGCAGTTCTGCAAAGACCAGAGACTTCTTAGACTTGGCAGCAGTAAATTCCAAGTCAAACTCTTGTAGGATTACGATCCATTTCGAGTACTTGCTCCCCAGCAGCTGACGTGACAAGATGTACGTCATTGGGTTGCAGTCGGAAATCACGGTCGTAGTGCGCAACAGGATATAGTGCCGGAATCATTGGACGGCGCAGACAGCTGCCAATGCCAACTTCTCGACATAAACGTAGCGAGTTTCCGTATCCAAGAGATTGCGACTAAGGTAATAGATAACGTGCTCATTGCCATCATCATCATCCTGCACCAGAACCATGCCGATGGTGGTGTCAGCGGTAGCTAGATAGAGAGAATAATCACGGTGGTAGCTCAGAGGTCTTAAGAGTGGGGCCGAGAAAAGGAGGTCCTTGAGTCGCTTGAAAGACTCCTGGGCGATGGCATCCCAACGAAAGGGTGTGTCTCGCTTTAATAACCGTGTAAAACCCTTAGCCACCTCGGCATAATTCGGAATGAATCGTCTGAGGAAATTCGCTTTGCCCTGCAAGCTCTGCAATTGCTGCAAAGAGGCAGGGGGAGGAAGATTCAAAATGGCCTCAACTTTGAGGGGATCCAGACGGATGCCTTCTTGGGAGACGATGAACCTGAGCAGTCGGCCTGATTCTACGCACAAGACACACTTATGAGGATTAAGCCTAATGCGGTAGTGTCGACAGCGGAGAAAAATCTCGCGAAGGTGAGAGGGATGGTCCTGACGCTTGACTGAATGAGCCGGAAGGTCATCCAGGTATGGTTGTACAATGTGACGTATATCATGAAAGGCGTAAGACATTGCACGTTGGAAAGTGGCGCCGGCATTCTTGAGACCGAAAGGGAGCTTCTTATAGGCAAAGGTGCCCCAAGGACAAATGAAAGCTGTCTTATGCTGGTCTGCAGGGGCTATGTTGATCTGGTTATAGCCAGAGAAGCCGTCCATAAACGAATAAATCTCACTTCCTGCGCATTCATCAATAAGCTGATCGATGAAGGGCGTGGGGAAGTTATCTTTTGGACAGGCACGATTGATATCGCGGTAGTCAACACAGACCCGGATAGTGCCCTGCTTTTTATTCACAGGGACTATATTAGACACCCAATCCGTAAGGGGAATGGCGTAAATGAAACCAGCTTTAAGAAGTTTTTCGACTTCGGCCTTGATGGCTGCAGCCTTTCGAGGGTGCACTGGGCGTAGGCGCTGACGGACAGGCTTAGCCCCTGGATACGTCGGTATTTCGTGCACCACGATACTAGGGTCGATGCCGGGCATTTCCTCGTAGGACCATGCGAAGACATCACGGAATTCACGAAATAGAGCAGTATAGAGTTGAACCTCCTCAGGAGTACACGTGACTCCAATGTAAATGTATTCGACAACCCCTGGTCTGACAGAGATGTCGATGGGTTGGGTTTGCGTGATGTTGCCCATATTGCCCTCAGAAGACACTTGGTACAGCTGAACAGGTGTTTGGAGGGGCGGGGATGGGACACATGAAGCAAACTGCTCGAGACATGCGACCATTTCCGAATGTGGAGGGAGAAACGAAGAGCGAAGGTGGTAATCTGACCAAGGGAGCTCTTCGAGAGACATGGTCTCTATGATGGCTTCATCGGAAGGAAATATTTCCTTCAATGGATCCGAAGTAGCCTCATCTCCCAGCCAAGGGAAATGATCATATGAATCGGGAACACTGCTTGGAAAAGCCGGTTCAGCAGGGGGAGCCGATGCAGCGACAATCTCAACGTAGTTGAGCTCGGCAGGACTCAACGGCATCATATCACCCCAAGAGTCTTCCTAATTCGCGGGAGGAAGAACCCATGGATCAGAACGTACTGAGATCATGTTGATAGGGGCGAGATTCGGAGGTGGGAGAGGAAAGACTCCCATTAAAGCGGGATCTTTGAAAAGTCCGGCACCCACACTCTCTAATGACTTGGAGGTATGCTCCACAAACGGCACATTACCCTCAGAAGAAGAAGCGAAAAAGGAGAGCTGGTCCACCGTGACAATCTTCCCCTGGTGAGGGAAACGAACGACACAGAACAGGGAGGAAGCCACGGCTTGCATGGCGTATGTCCAGCTACGTCCGAGGAGGAGGTTGTAGGTGAGATTAGCGTCAACAACTTCGACCTCCACCTCTACGGTCTTCCCTTCTAAAGAAATGGGCAAGCGTTGGAGGATACCATAGGGACGAGATTCTCTTCCATCGAAGGCTTCTAAGGTCGTAGGAGACTGACTCAAAGTAGGAGAACCAATAGCCTTCCAGCAAGCAACAGACATGATGCAGGTTGAGGCACCTTCATCAATAACTGTACGATGAATCGTTTTGCTATTGATGATGACCTGTATAAGGAAAGCAACTTGGTGGGGCAGTCTCTGTGTAAAACCTTCGAGATCAAAAGAAATCAATTCTGAATCTGCCGGGTCGATGCCACCAATAGCTGATAGCAAGGACTTCCTCTGGGAGGGGCAGCTCTGGAGGACTTCTAACGTGGACATAGCAGAGGGAGCCTGAGCTAAGTCCTCAACAATGCTAAAATGCTGGGCAGCACGAGCATTAGGGTTATAAGATGACTTCCTGAGTACACCTTTTGGAGGGGGTAGGGGATCGTCTCAGTGCTGGGTCGTTCGATGTGAAGGGGACCAGAACTGGACGGAGGAGCGCTGGAGGGAACCTCCGGCTCTTTCCCGGCATGAGATGGATAATCTTTTGCTCGAGTTGAAACATGGATGGGAATCGTTCCAGCCATGAACACTTGAGAACCGAACGAGGAAGAGGGTTGAGACGGGTCTGCCACCATTTGAGTCTGCTGGGAAGGGAAAGGCTCTTTAAGCACAGCAGGAGGCCCAGGAGCACCTTTCAAAAGTCTACTAACTTCGGACCGCCTTGGGCAGTCCTTAGTGTAGTGATCCTCATCGCAGATGAGACAAGGATACTTAGGTTTTCGTTTAGCTCCTTCCTCGGAGGGAGGCTTAGGGGGATCCTGCTTGGGCTGTCTAGATTTATCTTTAGCTTTCCCTTTCTTTTTCCCTTTTAAGGATTTATCCACCGCGGTGGACTGAACGGCGTTTACCTCGGAGGTACTCCCAGAATTAGATTGGCCCTGAGGAGCATTTCCATTAGAAGTGTTCTGTTTTTGCTTCCCAGGGTTCGCGGTCGATTTCTTCGATGACGAGTTTACAGAGCCAATGACTCCATCGACAGATGGTTTCGGCGCAGCCTTGGACTGTCCAGGTCTCGGGGCGTCTGGAAAATAATCATATAAAGTACCCGACTGAGAGTACACTAAGTCGAGGTACTGAGCACGCGCGATCGCTTGCTCTTCAGTTACACAAGCTCCCATGGCGATGTCTCGTGCAATTGCGGGGACAAAGGAAGTCGTGAACCAATCGGTCAGGAGTTGATCAGGAATCCAGAATTTGATCAAGCGACGATGCCTTCTCCATTCATGTATATGATCAGATATGTGCGTAGCCGTGTCCTGTTTGAGAGACGTGAGGAGATTTGTCCCTGTCTCGTACCGAATGGGTAGCTGAAAATGAGTTAAGAACGCCATAGCTAGCGAGTTGAAATCTTGAAACGTGCCGCGATTCAGCTCAATATACCACTTAGCGGCTGAACCAGTGAGAGTTCTCTGAAAGAGGCAAAGCCGGATAGAGTCATCAAGCCACGAGTTCGATGAACACCAAAGGTGATAGGTCATGACATGGGCTTGAGGATCTTCACCAGCTTTGCCATCAAATTTTGGACAATCACCGGGTATTTTAGTTGGAACTGGTGGCCAATACGGATTATGCAAAATGGGATCGTTCGTCAACTTGGACACATTCGAAAGTTCCAACGTCGCTAAGAAAGGCAACTGAGGGTTAAAGGACATTTGTGGCTGCGGATTCGAGGCAGTATTAGGGTTCCAACCAGATGGTGGTTGCCCCCACGGACCCTGTCCAGATGGACCCGGCCCAAAAGGACCTGGTGCATAGGGACCTTGCCCATAGGAGTTCTGTCCATACGGATTCTGGCCATATGCTGACAGTTGTCCCTGGTTCTGCCCCCCAACACCCCATGTATTAGCAACTTGTCCTGCAGGTGTAACATACTTATAATTTTGGTAAGGAGTAACCTGCATTTGTTGATAATTTTGATAAGGGGTGAACTGAGTTTGCCCCCGGGGTTGCTGGTAGCCATACATTTGCTGAGCCCCATACTGAGCCTGATAAGGAGGCTGCGTTAGGTAAGAAGGTTGGGGCCGTGGCCCGCCTTGCATTTGATAACCCATTTGAGTTTGGGGCCCAGAATAATGTCCTTGAACCGATTGGGCCTGGATCATCTGGCCGGAGGGTTGACCTGGTTGGGTTTGGGATGGACCTGCTTGCCCAGAAGGACGTACTTGCTGGGTGCCAGGTTGTCCGTGAACCACCAAGGGTTGTCCTTGCGGAACAGATGGCTGAGCCGGATGGATGGCTGGTTGACCTTGAGGTTGGCCAGCCTATCCAGATGGAAGATTAGGGCGGACAGTGGGTTGGCCTTGCTGCATAGAAGGTTGGCCCATCTGCCCGGAAGGGTGCACTGGCTGAGCAGTGGGTTGGCCTTACTGTATAGAAGGTTGGCCCATTTGCCCAGAAGGGTGCACAGGCTGAGCAGTGGGTTGGCCCTACTGTACGTAGGGTTGCCCCCCTTGCCCGGAAAGATGACCAGACTGAGCAGTGGGTTGGCCCTGCTGTACGTAGGGTTGCCCCCCCTGCCCAAGAGGATACCCCTGTTGGACTGCTGGTTGACCTTGAGGATTATAATTTTGCCCAGCTTGTCCAGCGGGATAACCCTGCTGGAAACCAGGCTAGCCTTGTTGGATGTAAGGCTGCCCTGGCTGACCAGACGGATAACCTTGCTGGGTACCAGGCTGCCCTGGATAACCAGAAGGTTGACTCTGATAGGAAAAAGATGGACCACCAATGGCCGAAGGTTGTCCCGGATAGGGTTGTCCTTGTGGGCCCCCAGATTGTCCTGGGTAAGACTGGCCATAAAGTGGTTGCCCTTGGGGGGCTTGCAAATAAGGTGGTTGACCTTGATTTGGTGGTCCTTGAGGCTGCCCAGGGATTGCCTGGCCCCCATGAAAAGAATGAGTACTGGTGTCCCAAGTGATGGATAATGGTACCGAGACTTCAACGAAATGTTGAAGAGGCGCGGACTAAGCGAACTGGAGGTACTGACCATTAGAATCATAATAAAAGAGGGGACCTTGGTAATTCGGGTCCACAATGGGTTGCCCCTGGGCATCATACGGCCCCCCTCCTAGAACAGGACTAGAAGAGGGTTGAGCACTCTGTGCAGGATCGATGACTCCAGATGAAAGTTGCGGCTGGCCATTACTCACTTGACTGTGAGAAGGACCAGCACTATTATCCGTATATGAAGACGTTGTCACAGCATTGACGACTGGAGTTGAGTATGCTACACAAACAGTTGGAATCGTGGGAACTGAGGTAACAGGTGTATTAGGGGGTTGTGAAAGAAAAGGTTCCGTGGTGGCAATGAGACTAGGGTCCCATATAGTCGTAGAAGGCATTCTGGCAACTATTCTATCCCTCATCGACTGATACCGTGGAGGGAGGGGAGAGGTAGCTGGAATGGGAGATTCAACATTTGACACCACGGGCGTCTCACCTGCACTGGGAGATGTCTCGTCCATGTGGGAAGTGGACATCGGAGACGACATACCGGGAGGGGTAACAGGAATATCGTCCTCGTCAGGCTCCCAAATAGGGTTCCAATCTTCTTCGTAATCCTCGTCGCCCGGGGCACGTACGTTGATAGGCTGGATACTCGGGATAACAGGAAGAGTATCGCTTACAACTGGTACCTCAAGAGCAACAGAAGATGGAGAACCTTGATCACTTGGACCGGGAGTTGACGGGTCAGCCAGGATGACAAACCCCACACAAAACCCTAAAGGAAACTAACGATAAAGACCCTACTCAAACTAACGCACACACAATCTAACCAGGTAATGTTATCGTGGCCGAATAAATTTTTAAGACACAAGAACCAAACTTGACCTTTTCATGTTTCAAGAGTCGAGAAAAGGATGAAAAGATGACTCTAGTCTCCTTCGAATGTTTAATGAGCACGAAGTGACAAGACGCTCACTGGCACCTTTTCATTTAGGGAGTCCAAAAAGGATCAAAAGTGACTGCTCTGGAGATTCTAGGCAAAGGGTTTACCAAGCAATCCGTAAAACTGCTTATACACCTTGGCAATCATATGAGCACCAAGGACTTTCCGTACTACAGTCAATCTTCCTGAATGCTGTGTTCGGTGCGTTACGGTTCGCAGGGCGGCAGACTCGGCTTCCTATGGATCAAGGATAAAAGCCTAGTGGGGTCTCCCTATATACGCGACGGTACGTGGGAGCACAGTCCGTGTTAGACCACTATCGAGTCACAGAAGGAGGAATCACCCAACCGTAATGTGAAACAATAGTGACTATGTTTAAAGACGCCGGAACACGTCTCTAACCTAGACCTCTAGATGTTTGCGTTAAGTTCCAATGCATTTTTAGGTTTATTCAGCTTATTTTATGGTTGATCTTGAATTAAGTTTCGGTTTCAGGCCTTATCGTGTGATCTCTCACAATTACCTAGATGCAAACTACATGCCAAAGAATACCATTTCGTTCGATGAATTCTAACTATGAGAGGGTTAAGAGTTTTCAATCAAACAAAATGAACTCAATCAGTCAAACAATCTAATGCAGCTAATGACAAAGAAATGAAAATTTTCTTTCGAGAACACAAATCAATGAGATGCTCTTCTTTTCATTAACTATTGAATGCAAAAGATATTAGTTTGATTTCCTTTTCAATGGCACTGTGCACTTAAGATGAATTTTGAGAGACAGCAACACTGAGTAAAGAGAAATAAAATCACTCAATGAAAAGCACAACAAGCGTGAAAAGAGTCGATTGAACCCAAGCAGTTGTGATCTGTATCTGGGTAGTGAAACAATCCGAGGACTGGTTCAATGACAATCACCTCAACAACCAAGAAAAGAAAGCAAAAAGAGGAAGGTTTTCGCAATAGCAAAGGCAAGTAGCAACGAATTTTTGTGAACGAGTGATAAAACAAAATCAATCCAGTGAAAACGGGATGATGGCACTAGGTCACGGGACACAAAAACAAGTTTCATTCAACAAGACTTCGCAAGCAAGTGCTTCACAATTCAAACAATAAATATCAAGTCATAAACCAAGTAGAAAGAGCAGGAGATAGTCAAACCAACAGGCTCAGGAGGCAAAATTGAAACAAATTCAATTCTACAGGATCAGCGCGGGTAGCCCGCAGCAACAATGCGCTGACAAGAAGTCACGCGTAGCAACAAAGCACTGTCAGCGTGGAAGAACACGACTTAAGCGCGCTGGTTCGATTTCAGAACCGTCGCGACTGTTTTACGCACAAGCGCGATGACAACGGGGTCAAAAAGACAGCTATGCGCTGTCAGCGCGACTGTTTAAATTTAAACCGCACTGAGGCTAAAAAACAGGCAGAAACAAGCCAAAAACTCCCAAACCAAAGCAAGAACTCTTTAAGCAATTAAGGCACTTCCCAGATTGAACCAGGAAGGTTAACAGCAGAGGACTAACCCCTAATTTTGAAAAGAGAGTAACAATCAAACTCAAAAACAAGAATGGACAAAAAAAAACAAAGGCCAGCTCCCCAGTGGAGTCGCCAAATTGTTGGAGAGGTAAATCCCCTCTACGGATAGAGGCGATCCCTACTAGCCCAGAATGGGTCTAGCAACAATCAATCAATGCTACTGTGCAAGTTCCTAATTGCAAATAAAAGAGAGGCAATGAACACCTACTTGGATTCCAACGCTATTGTTTGATGAAGAGATGCCGCTCTCGCTCCTTCGCTCTGGCCGGTCACGATCCTCCACGATCTCCGTGAATAGATACCTGCACAAACGAAGAGAAAGACAAACACAAGCATGAAATCTAATAAAAGCAATTATACATCAGTCAGAAAGGATGTAATTCACATTAACCATTACGAAGACAAATGAGAATGGAACCATAACAGTAGTCATCTATTATTAATCAATAACAGAGAAAGGTACAACCAAAGTTCTGACGCTGAGTCCTTCTCTAGAGGGTCCAGCCAGCAAGTCTCTTAAGCATTCACCCTTGGAGGTAGATTCTCCCAAAACAAAAGCTCTCTCTCACACAAGCAACACTCACAACCTTCCTTAAGCTTCCTCTAGCAAATCCACACTTGTCACACCAACTACCTATTAGCAGCAGCACTCTAAGCACTATGAATTCCACACTATCCAAACTAGCTGCTCATGGCAATGGTGGAGATTTAAATAGGAGAAGGAGTCTCCACAAATGGTGGGAAGATGAGCTTATCTCAAAGGAAGGTGGTTCCAAATGACGAACAGACGTGCCATAGAAGGGAGGGCGATACTCACAAGGCTAACAACCAGGTCTGGAGTTATCTGGAAGGCTGGCTGTTAGAACAAATTCGTCCAAACTGGATCAGTGCGGGTGTAACATTGAACTGGGGCGCTGACAGCGCATCTTAATAACTGAGCAGGTTGTGTCAGTGCGACTTAGTGCAAGCATAGGATGCGCTGGCTCATGAAATTCGACCAGCGCGGAAAACCCGTGTGCTTCCGCGCTGGTAGCGCATCAGTTGCATTATCAGCCGCCAGTCAGCGCGGTTATTTTAATAACAGTCGCGCTGATGAAATAAACTTTGGCAAAGTGGGTCATTTGGCCAGTTAAAAGAGCATGAGCATGGTGCATTTGATTTCATGACACAGTAGGGAGATTGACAAGGAGACAGTGACAATTTACTGCGTAACAATGCGCATATTGGGGACGAAGATGGGAAATGTAGTGGAGGAGGAAGTTTTCACTTCCCACAACTGATATAACAAATCATGTATTTTGGGTACGGGGTACCTGTTCTTTAGCATATTTTGCATAATTCACTATAATTGATGAACTTTTGCCAAGTTTTTCTTTTCCATGATTCTGGTGTCTAGGAAACAATCTTAAATCTCTTACGCTACCAAACCAAGAATCACAACAAAGCCACTTTGCACAGTAAAACAATATAATGAGTTAATTCACTCATGCACAAATATAGAAAACTTTTTACACAAATTTTTGTACAATAACCCAACTTCATTATATTAATCAAATTGAATAATACAATAGTCTAGGGCTCTCATACCAGGGTTAATGGCCCTCATACATCAACTAATACCAAGATACAAAATTGGTGCTTCGTGTAAGTCCATTGACAACCAATCTACCATCAACAAGATACTCTAACCAACTAGTTGATGTAGCACCCTCTCAGCTCCTCTTGGTTGTTCCCTATACCTTTCTGATCCTTCGTCTCCCGATCTGCAACACTGCTCTATTAATGATCCAAATCCATCTGGCCACTAATGATCTGATAATCACCCTATGAGTGACCTCAGTAAAGATTTATTTAACAGAAGGTATTACAGACTCATGTGCTGGTGTGTGCATTCTATGTTATTGAAACAACAGATCAATCAGATTGCAAATACACAGATATTTTGAATGGAAAGACAACAGAGAAATGCAGTAAGCAGACACAAGCAATTTTTAATAAGGAGTTCACCCTATTCTCCAGGGCTATGTCTCCGGTCCAGCTTTAGTGGTGGCCTTGTTTTATTATGTCTTTGAGTAGAGAAATTACAATACAGGGACTCAATATGAGTTCTCCTGAAGAAGATTTTTGCTTGGCAGGGTGGTTCTTGGATTCCCCAAGCCACTTAGAGTACATAGACCCTTGTTCTTCCTACCCGCTTTGTGACCCTCGGTCTACAGTGGAAAGAGCCAATTGTGATGTTCAGTCCGGACAGATTCCTCTATGGGAAGGCTTGATTCTTCAAGCTCTCTGGTGCTCGATGCTACCTGCGGTCAGCTCGGCCCTCTGTCTCCTCTGCTTGGCTTTACTGCTCTCTATGCTCAGTCCTCCTCTCGGGATTCACTGTTCACTGTCTCTCTTGGTCACTTGGACTCTTCGATCTGAATCTCCCTTCTGATCTCCCCCATTCGACTGCCTTTGTTCATAGTTTTAGTCATTCGATCCTTGGCTTGTTCGTTTCCTCTTCTTCCTACATCGATTCGCATGTCGCCTATGTGCTTGGAATTCCCTGTTTGGCGTCAGCATAACACTCAAGAAGTATCCACGTGTCTCCATCGGAACTATGCCAGCCTGCTTGTCGATTCGTTGCTTTCTCCATCATGGCGGTCAACAGATTCCAAATCCTCTTAAATTGCGGCTTTATCCCCTGTCAATTCCACTTTGTTTATCAAGTGCAATCTCAGCCATCTGATCTGGGCTCCTCCAAATCCAACGTCATTCGCACGTTGAGCACGGTTGACTTGCTCGAACGATAACGCGCGATTGCAATGGTTTTTCTCTCTCCTCTGCTGCCATGCGTTGATCGCCGATTGTGATCGCTTCGATTTCTCCAAAACCTCTTACCATTCAAGGGCGTCCCAATCAAATCACCAGTTTCCAGGCCGTGGGTCCCACCATCGTACATTGGCGGTTTTCCTTCTTCTGCCTATGTTCCTCTGGCTCCCTGATGTGATCGAGTGCTTAAGCCCGACCATTTCGGCCCTGTTTTAACGCGCATCGAAAACTAGCTCCTGTTTCCATTCCGGGGCTCCCAGGGGCTATTTTGACCTCCTGCGTAGTCTCCATGGGCCTCGGTCAGCGTGTTTTGACTGAGGTCCTTGTCGTTTTACGCCAGCTGCCATGGCCACTAGTTCAGGGTGTTTTTTATTGCTGTTTTGGATTCTTCAAGGATTTGTTCTACTTGTTTTAGTCACGGTTCTATGACAGTTGTTTATGGATCTGATTCGGATCACGGCCTCCCAACTGAAAAGCTTTTGGACCACCAAAATTTGGTTTTCTTTTAAGCATCGACTAAGTGAGGAAATTTCTGTCTCACTTGTCCAATCTCAATCCACTTCGCATTGCTCGGATTCGAACCTTTAAGCCCAATTCTGAGGTGTTACACCTGTCCACTACGCGTCGTCCTTACCTTTCTGTCCAGCACTGTATCTTCCTGCAACTCATTAATATATTCTGATAGTAGATCATCAATAGAAGGCAATTGAATCGGCTCTTCAGGGTTCTCAATATTGAAGGTTCAAACAATCTCAAGCAATCTGCGTTCACGACTGAGTAGATGTGCATGTAAGCTGGCAGATCAACGTGAAAAGCATTTTCACCAATCTTCTCAAGTATCCTGAAGGGTCCATACTTGATAGGTTTTAGCTTCTTACCTTCACCTTGCATCCTATCCTTGCTAATATACAGCCAGACTCGGTCTCCAACTTGAAAACTATGCTCCATCTGATGCTTATCATGCCTATCCTTGTACTTGGCATGGCTCTTTTCCAGCTGTTCCTGTACTGCCTGATGGATCTCCTGGATCTGTTCAATGAACCTAGTTGCTTTGTCCACATCATTGTGTCCATCAACCATGGTATCTTTACCAAAGACTAAATCCAAGGGAGACCTTGGTATGAAACCAAAGCAGGTCTCAAAAGGAGATCTCTGTGTAGAAGAGTGTTTGGCTCTATTGTAAGCATGCTACACATAGCACAAGTGCTCATCCTAAAGCTTAGGATGTTTGCTGCAATATCCTCTCAGTAACTGGATCATTGTCCTGTTTACTACTTCTGTCTGGCCATCTGTTTGTGGATGAAAAGTTGTGCTTTTCTTTAATTTGGTGTCCATTAGTTCCCACAGCCTGGACCAAAACTTCCCCACAAATCGGGTGTCTCGATCAGATACAATAGAAGTGGGTAATCCGAAATGAACCCATACATGTTCAAAGAATAATTTTGCAGTTTGTTCAACGATAATCTATTTGCTACAGGGTATCAAAATACACATTTTGCTGAACCTATCCATAATAACATATAGATAATCATGACCTTTCCTAGATTTGGGCAGTCCTCCAACAAAATCCATGGAAATTCTCTCCCAAGGGTGAGAAGGAACTGGCAATGGAGTGTACAAGCCTAGTTTTCTGTTGCTGGGCTTGCTTTTAGCACACATAGCACACCCCTTTACATATCTAGAAACTGTCTCATTCATTTTTGGCTAATAACAGAACCTTTGCAGCTGTGCAACTGTTTTACTTATCCCGAAGTGACCTGATATAAGAGAAGTGTGTGCTTCCCTAATTATCTTTTCTATCTCAGTTTGTGGAATGCAGAGTTTCCCACAATGATATAAGAGTTGGTACTTCACATGATATTCCAATTCTTCTACTCTCTTTCCTTGACTCAAAGTTGCATATAGATCTTTAAAGTCCATGTCCTGAGCATACTATTCTATGTAGCTTTCATGTAGGACAGAATTATGCTTAAGGATGGTAGGTGCATTTATAATGGGTCTAGATAACATGTCTACAACCTTGTTATGTTTGCCCTTTTTATATCTGATGAATAAATGAAACTGTTGTAAAAAACCCATCCATCTGTAATGTATTGATTGTTGCAACTTAGTTTGGGAGTGTAGATATTGAAGTGGCTGATGATCAGTATGTATTACTATTTCTTTTCCCATTAAATAATGTTTCCACTTTTTCATACTCTGAACTAATGCATACAATTCTTTATCATAGGTAGGATAGTTAACTACTGCAGGATTAAAAGTCTCGGAATGATAACATATGGGTTTATCGTGATGTGTCAACACTGCTCCCATGGCATAGTCACTGTTATCAGTTTGTATCTCAAATGGTCTCTGTAGATCTGGCACTGCTAGTACAGGTGCTGTACTAATTTTGTCTTTCAAGGTGTCGAAGGCTTTCTGCTGTTTGCCTCCCCACTGAAACACCTTGTTCAATCCTGTCAAAGCATGTAAGGGCGCTACAATTGAGGAAAAGTTTGAAATGAACTTCCTCCAATACTTTGTTGCTCCTAAGAAGCTTCTCACTTCTGTAGCAGACTTGGGTTTTGGCCAGTTTGCAATGACTGCCACTTTAGAGGGATCTATTTTCAATTCACCTCCCCCTACTATGTGACCCAAATAATTTAGAGAGGTTTTTCCAAATTCACATTTTGGGAGTTTAACATAAAGTTTTTCTCTTTTCAAAACATTTAATGTCTGCTTAACATGATTTATTGTTCTTCCCATGTTTTACTAAAAATCAGAATGTCATCCAGATACACAATAACAAAATCATCAAGAAAAGGTCTGAGTACATCATTCATTAATCTCATGAAAGTAGTAGGGGCATTGGTCAAGCCAAAAGGCATAACCAGCCATTCATACAATCCCTGCTTTGTTTTGAAAGCAGTCTTCCATGCATCTTGCTCTACAACTCTGACCTGATGGTATCCACTATGCAAATCCAGCTTGATGAAATAAACTACTTCCTTCAATTGATGTAGAAGATCATCTATGCGAGGAAGGGGATAACGATTTTTGATCGTTATTTTATTCAGTGCTTGGTAATCAATGCGCATTCTCCACGAGACATCTTTCTTTCTCACCAAAATGATTGGTGACCCACATGGTGATGTGCTAGGCCTGATTAACCCTTTCTCGAGCAACTCCTGTACTTGCTTCTTGATTTCAACATTCTCTAAAGTAGATAACCTATACATCCCAATGTTAGGCAAAGGAGCATCTTGCTGCAAAATAATATCATGTACTATTTCCTTTTTGGGTGGCAGACCTTGAGGTTCTTGAAACAAGACATCAGACTCTAAAACAATCTTTTCTATATCAGCTTACTGATCAGAATTACAGCCCTCAAATACATCAGTTTTATTTTCTTTTACAACCATTAGTAAGAACTGTTTGCATGAATTTATCATTCTTTTCTTCTGTCCTGAGTTTATGAGAGTATAATTATTCTTGAGCTTATGAGCTCTTACAAAGTATTCGATTCCATCTTTAACAAGTAGATACTTGTTCTCAGCTCTATAGAAAATAGCCTTTCTATCATACAAGTAAGGACTTCCTAAAAAAATTCCACATATATCCAAAGGAATTACATCTAACTCAACCTCATCTACAAATGCCGACCCAAAAGAAAACTTGAGTTTGCACTGTCTAGTCACTTGTAGTTGTGCTTTATCATTCAACCATCCTAATGGGAATGGCTTCTTATGAGGTGTAGTTGCTAATCCCAATTTCTTTACAATTGCTTTAGAAATCAAATTTACTTGTGAGCCGCTATCAAACAAAGTATCAATCTTTTGATATTTGGAAAAAAATCGAATATGGAAAAGGTCAGGCCTTTTTCTCTCATGTTCTTCATCAATAATAGATTGAGCAGAATTACTAGTAGATGCTTCAAAATTCTTACCTTTTATACCTGTGGCTGCTATGATTGTTTCATCTCCCGAGTCTGACCCCAAATCTTTCTGAATAATTGCAGTAGTTGTCTTCTTCTTACCCTCAGACTTCTTAGGTCTCAGGTCTGGATGCAGAATCCAACAGTGCCCATCATCATGCCCCTCCTTTTTACAATGAGTGCATGAAGCTTTGCCTTTTTTTGCAGTGTTGACCTTCCGTGCTTTCCATTTCTGCTTTCTTTTCTCCTTGCTTTTGCTTACAGTGGGTTGGGATGGTCCCCCAACTTCTGGATTTCCATTCCTTCCTCTTGTTTCTAGATGAGTAGCTTGTACATATACCTCATCTATACTAGTGGGATTAAACATGAGGATAGTGTGCCTCATGTAGCTGTGTAGACCCCCAATGTACTTCAAAAGAGTTTTTGGTGAGTCTAATGAAATACCTAACATCAATGCTCTCTTTCGAAACTCTTGAGTATACCCTTGTACACTTTGCCCTTTCAACTGCTAAAGAGTTTGCCAACTCATCATGGCTTGTTGCATGTAGGCCAATGGATAGAACTGCTTTCTGATGGAAGAAACAAAGTCACTTTAGACAGAGATGGTCTTACCATGCTTCTTGACATCAACTTTGGTTCTACCTTCCCACCAAACCAAGGCAGTGCCTCCTAGGTGTAGGCTTGCCAATTGAATCTTACTCTTGTCTGAGTCTATGTTCTGCACCTTGGAATACATATCAATTTGTCTTATCCAGTTGTCCAAATTTTCAGCATTCAACTCTCCATCATATATATGAAAATCAAATTTAACATCTAACTTAATCAAGATGCTTTCTTATTATGCACAGGGCTACTAGGAGGTGTAGGAAAGCTTTCTTCTTTCTCCTTCCCTTTGGAGTGGTCATGGGAATGAGGTTCATCTTCTTCTTTATCTTGCTTAGAGCCTGATGAATCCTCACTCTTATGCTTTCTAAAGTCCCTATACATTTCTTCCACCATGGACTTTATAGCTAGGAAACTTTCTAGGAATTGAGGGTCTGGCCCTACAGAACCTTCTTCTGACATTGTCTTTCGAGAATAGACTCTCCCAATTTCAGGATTAGTTTCCACCAATTCTCCTTCTCCTAATTTGAGCTTTGATCTAGTGATCATTCATAGCTAAACCAACACAAGCATGTCTAACCTTATAGCCTAGAGCTCTGGTACCACTTGATCTGATAATCACCCTATGAGTGACCTCAGTAAAGATTTATTTAACAGAAGGTATTACAGAATCATGTGCTGGTGTGTGTGTTTTGTGTTATTGAAACAATGGATCGATCAGATTGCCAATACACAGACATTTTGAATGGAAAGATAGCATAGAAATGCAGTAAGCAGACACAAAGACACAAGAAATTTTTAATAAGGAGTTCACCCTATTCTCCACGGCTACATCTCTGGTCCAGCTTCAGTGGTGGCCTTGTTTTATTATGTCTTTGATTAGAGAAATTACAATATAGGGACTCAATATGAGTTCTCCTGAAGCAGATTTTTGCTTGGCAGGGTGGTTCTTGGATTCCCCAAGCCACTTAGAGTACATAGACCCTTGTTCTTCCTACCCGCTCTGTGACCCTCGGTCTAAATTGGAAATAGCTAACTGTGATGCTCAGTTTGGACAAATTCCTCTATGGGAAGGCTTGATTCTTCAAGCTCTCTGGTGCTCGATGCTCCCTGCGGTCAGCTCGACCCTCTGTCTCCTTTGCTTGGCTTTACTGCTCTCCGTGCTTAGTCCTCCTCTCGGGGTTCACTGTTCACTGTCTCTCTTGGTCACTTGGACTCTTCGATCTGAATCTCGCTTATGATCTCCCCCATTCGACTGCCTTCGTTCATAGTTTTAGTCATTCGATCCTCGGCCTATTCGTTTCCTCTTCTTCCTGCGTCAATTTTCTTGTCGCCTGTGTGCTTGGAATTCCCTGTTCGGCATCAACATAACGCTCAGGAAGTAGCCACGTGTCTCCATCGGAACTGCGCCAGCCCGCTTATCGATTTGTTGCTTTGTCCACCGTGGTGGTCAACGGATTCCAAATCCTCTTAAATTGCAGCTTTATCCCTTGTCAATTCCACACTATTTTTCGGGTGCAATCTTAGCCATCTGATCTAGGCTCCTCCAGATCCAATGTCATTCGCACGACGAGCACGGTTGACTTGCTCGACTGATAACGCGCAATCACGGCGGTTTTTCTCTCTCCTATGCTGCCACGCATCGATCGCTGATTGTGATTGCTCCGCTTTCTCCAAAACCTCTTACCGTTCAAGGGCGTCTCGATCAAACCGTCGGTTTCCAGGCCGTGGGTCCTACCATCGTACATTGGCGCTTTTTCCTTCTTTCGCCTGTGGTCCTCTAGCTCCCCGATGTGACCGAGTGCTTAAGCCCGACCATTTTGGCCCTGTTTGCCCAGCGATGCGTGTTAATGCTCGAAAACCAGCTCCTTTTTCCATTCCAGGGCTCCCAGGGGATATTTTGACCTCCTGCGCAGTCTCCATGGGCCTCGGTCAGCGCGCTTTGACCGAGGTCCTCATTGTTCCACGCCGGCTGCCATGGCCACTGGTTCAAGGTGTTTTCAATTATTGTTTTGGATTCTTCAAGGATTTGTTCGACCTATTTTAGTCACGGTTCTATGACTGTCGTTTATGGATCCGATTCGGATCAACTGAACCTTGACTATCTAATCTGCTCACTAGTTGTGCCTTTGTCCATCAAGGGCATAACACATCGATACTACTATTAAGTTGTTCACAACTTTGTTTGTGAACAATCCACAACTGCTCACTGCTACACCAAATCTAATCAGGGACTTCAACCCATGATAGTCTTCTTGCATTGCTCCAATGAAGACTAACATATGGCACTGAGGGCTTCCACCTATACTGCAAGATGTCCATTTCCCACAATGAATATGGGCTAGGAGAATTTCCCATCTTCTGTTGTAGATGTCATTCTCCATAAGGAAAGTCTAGGGCTACTCAAACTGCTCCTAACTGATCAGACCTATGAGCTCAACAACTACCACTCTAACAACCACCTAATTCCATGAAGATGGTGCACGTTGGGCTCCAAATTGGGCAATATCACACTACCCTCCAACAACCCATAAATTCCCAATCCACTATCCACACTTGGTCCACTCTCATTCTTCCCTTCAATAGACAATGAGTCACCAATATTTCTTGTAGCATCTACTCTTGGTTAGGAAATCCAAAAATCCTTCCTCTTGGATGCTAATAGACTTCACCAATGATCCTCTTCTAGGACACTCACCTGCCTACAAACAAATCAACACAATACATACCTAGCCCTGCATAGCTTCTACCTCACCCTGCTGCAGTTTGCTACATGCTTATCATCCACTCGCGCTGCCTACACTTGAGCTTCCTGCACTCATGCTGCTCGTACTCGCATTGCCTACACTCCCATAGCTTCTTATACTAATGCTTCTCCCCATACTCTCACCGCCTACACTCACGCGACTGCATGTACTCACGCTTCTACCCATACTCGCGCTCTTGCCCGTACTCAAGCTTCCGCCTATACTCATGCAACTACCTGTACTTGGGCTTCTACCCATCCTTGCATGGTTGCCTATAATTAGGCTTCTACCTGCACTCACATTGTATTTTAGAGATGCAACATGATGTGATTTTACTTGGATGTGTTAAATGAATCTTCTCCACCTTATATTTATACACAATACAAGGGCTCCATCAAATCACATGTGTGGACTTGAAAACTTGTCACAAGGTCTCTAAATTCCTAGTTGACCTTGACCAAACCCACACATTAACTTAAAAAATTAATATCTCCATAAGGAAAAATTAAAAATTGATTATTTTTGTTCCTTTGGATTCATCTCAACATCCTATATCATCTACATCCATCAGATATCCAATAAGCGTCATGGATTCACACCCACAAGCTTGGGTGAAAAGCCTACATGCTTGGACTGCACGTCCACAAGCCACACTTGTGTGCCAAATCCTCCACAACCCTCAAGCCTAGGGTTTGGAGTACCTCCCAAGCTACAAATATTAACACTCCCTCTTAGATATGGAGGTAATTCCAAGACTATGAAATAACCATCATCATATTTCGACGCTAGCCCATCTGACATCCATCACTGATACATGCTTTGGAGAATGAACCCAAAAATATCAATAGTGCCTCTACCTCATCACATATGAACTTGAAGATCCCAAACATCCACATGGATGCTCCCTCTAAGGCTGGACTCGATCTGAGCCTACACGATCTCCACTAGATCAGTCATCCAAGCACTCAACCTCTTGGATCAAATACAACACATGAAAATCCCTCCAACCTTGAATATGCAACACCATGATTTGATGGAGACTCTATCCTTCCAATCTCTAGTCCATCACATGAATCCATCATGATCATGATGATCTCATCCATGCTAAAGAAATCCTCGAGTTGTCCCAACCATCCATGACAAGACATACGAAATCCACGATCTACAAAATACCACACAACATACTGAAGTGCACCAAGTTCATCACTAATCCACCAGAACTCCCAACCAATCCCATTGCCAAGCCAGTCAAGACCACATCTCCATGTCTTCAGTTGAACCCTCTACTTCGTGATCTAGATACCCACAACTCCCTTTGAGTTACTTCGTTGTGCACACTCATATTCACTATCCCTAAAAGTAGCTCAAACACGCTCTGATACCATGTTGTTTTTCCACGATTCTGGTGTCTAGGATAGAATCTTAAATCTTTGACGCTACCAAACCAAGAATCAAAACAAAGCTACTTTTCACAGTGGAACAATATAATGCAGTGAATCACATGTGCACAAATATAGACAACTTTTTACACAAATTTTGTACAATAACCCAACTTCATTATATTAATCAAACTAAATACTACAATAGTCTAGGGATCCCTTACTATGGATAATGGCCCTCATACATCCACTGATACAAAGATACAAAATTGTGGCTTGGTGTCAGTCCATTGACAACCAATCTACCCTCAACAAGATTCTCCAGCCATCAGGTTGATGTAGCGCACCCTCTCAGCTCCTCTCGGTCATACCATGTACATTTCAGGCCCTTCAGCTCCCAATCTGCAACACTGCCTCTATCAATGATCCAAGTCCATCTAGCCATTGAACCTTGGCTATCCAATCTTCTCACTAGTTGGGCCTTGGTCCATCAAGGGCACAGCACATCGAGACTCTTGTCGAGTTGTTCAAACTATGTTTGTGAACAACTCACAACTTCCCACTGTTGCTCCTCAACTACTTAGGGACTTCAACCCACGATAGTCTTCCTGCGCTGCTCCAATGAAGAATAACATAGGGCACGTAGGGTTGCCATCATTCACTACAAGATGTTCATCTCCCACAATGAACATGGGATAGGATTACTTCCCATCTTATGTTGTAGATTTCCTTCTCCACAAGGCAAGTCTAGGGATACTCAAACTTCTCCTGGTTGATCAGACCTATGAGCTCAACAACTGCCACTCTAGAAACCACCTAATTCCATGAAGATGGTGCACTTCGGGTTCCAACTTGGGCACTATCACACTTCCCTCCAACATACCATAAATTCCCAATCCACTGTCCACACTTGGTCCACTCTCATGTTGCCCTCCAACAAGCGAAGAGTGACCAATCCTTGTTGTACCATTTTCTCCTCGTTAGGGCATCCAACACCTAGAAAACCCTTCCCTCTTCGCTACTAACAGACTTTACCAATCATTTTTATTCTAGGACACTGATCCACCTACAAAAAACTCAACACAATAGATACCTATCCATGCCTAGCTTCTGCGTCACCTTGGTGTAGTCTACTACACACTCAACTTGCACTCACGTTGCTTCCACATGTGCTACTTGCACTCGAGCTGCCTGCACTCACGCTATTTACTATACTCATTCTAATGCTTGTACTTGCACTACCTGCACTCATGCAGTTTCATATACTCATGCTTCTACCCATACTCAAGATTTTTCCTGTACTCGCGCGACTGCCCATACTCGGGCTTTTGCCTATACTTGTGCGACTAGATATAATTGGGCTTCTACCTGCACTCACGTTGTATTTCATAGAATCTAAGACTTGATGTGATGCTCCTTGGGTGTGTTAAATGACTCTCCTCCACCTTATATTTATACACAATACAAGGGCTCCATCAAATCACATGTGTGGACTTGACAATTTGTTACAAGGTCTCTAAATGCCTCGTTTACCTTGACCAAACCCACACATTAACTTCAAAAATTAATATCTCCATAAGGGAAACACAAAATTTGATGACTTTCATTGCATTGGATTTGTCGCAATGTCCTCTATCATTTCCATCCATCACATGTCCAATAAGCTTCATGGATTCACACCCACAAGCTCGAGTGGAAAAGCCAACATTCTTGGGTTTCATGCCCACAAGCCACACTTGTGTGCCAAATCCTCCAAAACCCTCAGTCCTAGGGTTTGGAGTACCTCGCAAGCTACAAATCTCAACTCAAGTCCCATCTATCTTTGGCACAATGATGATGGGTGACCCATATGGTGAGGTACTTTGTTGAACGATACCATATTCTAGTAACTACCACAACTACTTCTTCATGTCACTTGCTTCTACAGCAGACTACCTCTACAACCCAATGTTTTGTAATGTGGAGTTCAGAAACAACTAGAGCTCCTGCTCCACTTCCCTCTTCGGTGGTAGCCCTTTTATCTCCTATAACACATCCCTACATGTCTATAAAAACTATTCTAGTTTATGTTTATGTTTCTATTTCTTAGTACAACCTTCCATGCTTGACTTTGATCTCACTGACTCTTCCACAAACTAAAATTCTCTTAAAATAGTAAAACATGCTTCTTTCTAGAACTAACAAGTTTATTGGCTTGGTTGGAATTTGAAAATTTTTGGACTTTCCCCTATGTGCATTGATGGTGAAGGATTTTCCATCCTTGATGAGATGGTATCGATTGGCTCTCTACATGAATAGTACATCTCACATGTACAAATAGGGATTTCCACACACCACCCCACATATATTAAGGGGAACTGCATCTAGTTATACTTCATTAATCAAATCAACACTGGTAGCAAATTTAATTTTTCATTCTTTGGTTACCCTTATTTCCTTATCCTTATTTACCCATACCAATGGATATGGGTTTGGATTACCATGAAATTCCAATTCCAATTTGATGACCGATTTTTTTTTCAATCAGATTCTCTTATGATTTTGAGTAATAGAGCATCAATATTTGTCTTCTTGACACATATATTTATATTGAAGATTCTATTATATGAAGACGAATTAGATTCACTTTCTTCCACATTGATTCTTCATGTTAATATATGGATGCAACTTCCAACAATTCTATTTTGTATGAACATCAATGTTACAGTGGTTACAATGGCTGTTGGGATCTTTGCACTAGTCTGTTGTGGCTATTGTATTCTTATCTCTTCTCCCTTTCCAATTCTTCTTCCTCTCCTTAGAATCACCTTAGTTATCCCTTTTCTTTTATTGACTTGATTTCTCTTTCTTCTGGCCTATGTTCTCCAGGTATTATTCTTATATACAACCCTCATCCATGGATATGGGCTTGAACAACATCACTTGCTTTCATAGATGATTGTCTAGACACCCTAGATACTTCAGGAGTATGTCTCAGTTCTTTGCGGAGATACCTATAATTATGACCATCTTTCCAAATTATGTTTTGTAATCCTATACACTCTTCTTCGGGTTTTGATTGATGTAATGTCACCAGATCCATTGGTCGTTTACATGCCTAATAGGGTAAAATTTTGAATTTATGAGGGTTTTGAAATCCTCCCACTTAGTCAGTGGAGGATATCCCTCCAACATCAAGGTATCCATGTGGATTTCCCATCAAATCAAGGCACATCCCTCAAATTTGAGTTGAGAAAATGAAATCTTCTATTATTTATCTATATGATGATAAAATTCTAATTAGTATTTAGGGACTATGAATGGTTCACAAAACTCAAACTAGGTTAATCCTTTTTGGGTTCCTTTTTAGAATCCCTCTCAGGTTCTTCCCAATTTGTTGATTTCCCCTCTAATCCAACCTCCACATTAGAACCTCTATCTTCTCTAAATAGCCCAAGATGATTGGTTACGACTGCCATGAGGAGGCTCACATTATGGTTTATATTTGTGACTTCTGCTTCCATTTGCATAAATATCTCATCTATGGGAACATGAGGGTTATTCATACATTCATTGGTCATGACTTGGATTTTATGATTTCTTACTTAATATATCTCATTCCTCTACAAATATCCACAATATACCCAAAGAAACTTTCTCATATATCAATATGATCTGTAAACTATCATGTATACTCCATTTTATAATTCATCACAATAGATCTGCAAAATTATATTAGAAAATCCAAAATCTACACTATGAGGGTTTATTTCTCCTTAAATTTTAATATATGTAGTATTATTTTCTACCACATGTGCATGCAATCATAATTACGCAGAAAAGAAAAGAAAAGAAAAGAAAAAAGCACAAAAACACAAATTAACATAAGATACAACCATGGAGACACTTTTGGGAGGAATCCCAACTAGAAAGTGAGGCTACTCTGCTCTCTTTATCTCAATGGAAAAATCGATGCAGGTACAAAGATAGCGTGATAGTTTGCTAGTGGTTAAGTTTGATTCCTTCAACTCTTAAATAACATTACAATATGGATTATTCTAGAGTCCTTTTCACCATGATTACATGGTTATCCCATTTTCCATGAATAATGGGGGTTAACATGGAATCGTCTCAAATTATGGGGATCAAAATAGGAAGCTCAAATTTCGAGTGGCATAAATTTTGCATACAATTTTTGATTGAGGTTGTTCCTTATGCCATTGAAAAGGTATCTGTGTGTGGAATAAATAAATAAGGTATTGTGTTTAAGTGACAAATTTTTATCCCCCAAAAATGTCATTTGATATCTTAAACTACTCTTGTAATGTTTCGTGCCACAATTTTCCAAAATAAGTCCCGCAAAAAAATTGATCGTGTGAGATCATTCTTCCACTCTCACACTAAAAGCCTCACTATAAATGACAAAGGCGATAATAATCTAATCTAAAATATAAATACCCATGTTTAAACTTTTAGCCATGTTTCATTTTATTTTATAGCGTGGGAGGAAGGCATGTCAACCTTACTCACAAAAAGAGATGGCAATATCCTCACATTCACAACATACATCCCCGTTCACTTGATACGAAGGACATGCTCATAAATATTAAGAATACTTTGACGGATATTTTAAGTTTAAATACAACTCATTAATTACTTTGGAAAAGAAATTAAACTAAGAGGGATTTAAATATATAATAAAAGAGTATAATAATTTATCTTTCTATTAATCTTTCCTGGTCGTGTTAGAAGGAAAAGATTAAATATAATTCGTTATTTTAATAAATCTGATTCATGGGTTATTTTCATTAAAGTTGATTGATGATAAGTAGATGAACCAATGGTGTAATTACAACCTTCTACACTAATTTCTTTTTTTAGTTTGTGTTAGGCTTCTTGTTTTCTATTTTCATAATTAAATTTATTTGCGTTAAATACATAGAGGCAACCAATGGGATAAGGGGCTTCATTAATATTAAACAAGTTTGTATATCGTAAATGGTAAGTGATTTGTATTGAACCATGCATTAGATAACGAACTTTTTGAACTTTACCTTCATTGTTATTTCTTCTTCTTAGTTTGTATCTGCAATATTAGAAGTTTGTTTGGATTTTTTTCACTATCGATATTCCTCTTACATAAGTAAGAATGTATTTTCCAACATAAGCTTATGAAGACTTTGTTTTAGAGGCATTCCATATGGATTTAAGCATTTATAACTTATTATGGCTCATTTTTGTTGCTTCCATTCAGAAATCGAGGATTATTTGGATCTCTCTTGTTATTAGCACGATTAGGAAACTCTATGTAGCTTGAGAACTCATTGAAGATGTAGTTTTGAGGATATGGTATGAGATGAAGGGATAATTTATAAGTTCATTTAAATATTGTAAGTATCATTGTGTAAGTAATTTATATGTTCTTATTCATTATATAAGGTAGAATGTGAATGTTTGGTCTCTCTTTACCTCCTTGTTCTTAGTCTATATCTGCAATATTTTTCTTATATTTGCTTCTTTTCTACCATTACTACACCACCCTATCATTTGGGAAATTATTTGTGGTTTGAGAAATTGTCAGAGGCTTTGATCTAAGGATTTTAGCATGAGTTGATGGGTGGTGTATGGGGCTTTCTCTTGCTACTTTGTACTACATCCATGCATATATGGAGGAGTTTGATTATCTATAGTTATTGACATACCTCTTGCTTCTTGGAAAATTCTTTGTGGCTTGAAATTATGTCATGAGATCTTGGAGGAGAAGCCATGGAATAATAACAATTAAAAAATATGGAACACGGAATTTAGGAATGAACCACATAACTTACATGTGAGTCAAGCTACACTTGGAGGCTGCCAAGCAGCATTGCTAAACATTCATTTATTAATCAAACAAAATTACACATATTTATGTTCTAACAAACTCCTAAAAAATAGGTTCTAACACCTAAATAAAAACACAATATAAACCACTCATAACCGCTTTATCCATTATTTCCAAGTCTCCCCCTTAATAGAGAACGAATTAGTTTCCACACCTAGTATCTCCCTAAACAATACAAATTTCATCTTTCCAAGAGGCTTAGTGAAAATATCAACAACATTTTCACAAGGATTACAATATTCAAGAAAAATTTATTTATAGTGTATATTCTCTCTAATAAAATGAAACTGAGCATCAACATGCTTTTTTCTTGCATGATAAACTGGATTACTTTCCAACTTGATTGAGCTTTGGTTGTCACATTTGATCATTGTAACTTTGTTTTGTTCTTCTCCAACATCTTGAAGAACTCTCCTCAACTAAACAACTTCACAAGTTGTTGAACACAAGGATTTATATCTTTCCTTAGTAGATGACAAAGATACAATAGTCTTCTTCTTGCTAATCCATGAAACAATCCTGGATCCAATGGTAAAATCATAACCGGTAGTAGATATCCTATCATTTGGATGACCAACCCAATATGAATCTAAGTAACCTGTTAGCTCAACATCAAATGAATCGGTAAACTTAAAACCAAAATAATTTTTTCCTTTAAGTTACCTGAGTACATATTTCGCTGCTCTCCACTGACTTTCTAGAGGTCTCACAAAAGAATAACTTAACACACTAACAGAGTATGCTAAATCAGGTCTAGTTGTAGTAAGATAATTCAAGCTTCCCACCAACTTCCTATACATTGTACCATCACCTTCCTTTGAGCCATCATCAAAGTGAAGTTTCACATTCTATTGCATTGGAACAAAAGCAGATTTGCACTGATCCATCTCAAAGTTTTTGAGAAATTCTCTAACATACTTAGCTTGAGTAACAAAAATTTGACCAACATCTCTCCAAAATTCAAGACTTAGAGAGTAATGTAACTCACAAAGATCCTTCACCTCAAATACTTGTGACATATGCACCTTAATTCCATCAATTAGTTTAACTGAATTTCCTATAATAATTAAATCATCAACATACAAAGAAATCATTACTACATGCCCATTTGCATCAAATTTGGTATACACATTTGGATCACTTTGATTCCTCATAAAACCGTGCTGAAAAAAGAAGGAATATATATTCTCATACAATGACCTAGGTGCCTGCTTCAGCCCATACAAAGCTTTCTTTAATATGCAAACTATATGTTCCTGCCCCTTTTTCACAAAATCTCCAGGTTGTGTCAAATACACCTCCTCCTTTAAATAACCATTAAGAAAATAATATTTAGCATCTAATTGGTGCAAGTTCCAATGGTACTTTGTAGCTAATGCAATTAACAATCTAATAGTACTTAATTTAGCTAATGTAAAAATTTTCTGCATAATTAATGCCCTCCTTTTGTGAGTATCATTTTTCCACCAATCTGACCTTGTATTTGTCTATAGTACCATCTGCTTTAAATTTGGGTGTGTATAACCATTTACATCCTATGGCCTCTTTATATTTAGGCAGTTTAGTTAATTCCAAAGTTTTGTTTTTTTTATTATAGATTCATATTCTTCCTTCATTACTTTTATCAACTTTTGATGTTCATTAGCTTCACTAATACTCATTGGTTATATGACATTTAGAACACTACTCATTAAATAATAGTCCTTATACCTTTTAGGTAGGCGAATCTAATGAGTAGATATACTTGGCACTTATTTGTCTCCATCTCTGTTCTTTGAAGGCCCTTCTCCACCTCTGGGTGGATTTTGACTATTGGTTGTATCCATACCACTGAATTCTTCTTCTTCATGCTTATGTTTCTCACTATCTTCATCTTCTTCTGTACTGTCTTTGACTTCAGGAAATATGTGCCACCTTTCATAGTTGTTATCCGTGTTGCCTTCATATGCTTGCTCATGGAAAATTACAGCTCTACTCGCAAATACTTTGTGATTAGATGGATCGAACATTTTATATGCTTTAAATTCTGAACATGATCATACAAAAATACATTTGACAGATTTACCATAAAGTTTCTTTCTTTTTTCTTTTAGAATATGTGAAAAGGCCTTACACCCAAATACCCTCAAATGATGAATTGTCGGTTTAAACCCATACAAGGCTTTGAATGGAGCATTGATATCAAGATACCTCGTTATACTTATTTTTGTTAAATAAACAATCGTACTAATGGCCTCTGCCCAAAAGTCATTTGAGAGATTCTTACCTTTGATCATACTTCATGCGCACTCCACTAATGTTCTATTTTTCCTTTCTAAAACTGATCTATTGTGGAGTGTAGGGTACTATAAATTATTGCACTATTCCATGATCCTTGCAGTACTTGATGAAGTTCCCCAACCTGTATTCTCCCATTTTATCTAAACAACTGATCTTTATGAACCTCCCTGTTTACTTCTCTGATATGTTTTTGAATTCTTTGAGATACTCAAATACATCACTCTTTTTCCTAAGGAAGTACACCCAAGTGTATGTTATGCAATCATCAATACATAACAGAAAATAATAAGCACACCCTAGGGATTTGGTTTGCATTGGTCCACAAACATCAAAATTCACAAGTTCTAATACATCCTTTCTTCTCCTATTAGAATTAGATGGAAATTCATCTCTGTGAATTTTTCCTAATGCACAACCTTCGAAAGCAGCATACTCATTCTTTAACATATGGATTCCTTCAACCATTCTTTGCTTTTGCATCAACAACAAATCATGATAATTGATATGACCATACCTCTAGTTCCAAAGACTTTCTATCGACATAGCTGTAGAAGTCAATGCTTGATGAATTTTGTTGGTGACACAAAGCTTGTACAAGCCTCCAACTCTGACTCTTGAAGCAATAGTTTTGCAGTGATCCAAAAGGTATTTTACTATGCAATGTGTTTTGAATAATTCAACCTTCATATTATGATCTATAATTATGGACATAGAGATCATATTTTTCTTAACCTTAGGCACATACATAACATTGTGAATGTGTCTGAGACTACCATTTGGTAGAGTAATTGGAATATATCCATATCCCTTTATCTGATGTGCATGATCATCCCCAAGGTAAATGTTTCCACCATTGCTTATTTCCTTGAAATTCTCATACCAATCCTTATTTCATGTCATGTGCATTAAAGCTCTAGAATCCAAAACCATGCATCGACATCATCAATTTCAACAGATAATTCGACATTAGACACAAACAAATTAAGATTCTTAGGATCAAAATTCAGGGCTTCTCTTGTAAAGTCTCCTGAATGTCTTTTGTGCTTATACCTCACTTCATCACTTTTCTTTTTGTAACAATCTCTGACAAGATACCCACTTCCACCAAAATAAAAACATTTAATATGAGAATCATTTCTAGCAAGTGAAATACCTTGATTTGACTTTGGAGATGGCCTTCTTTGAAATGGACTTCCACCTTTACTTCCTTCTCCCTATTTTTCTTTAAAGAATTACTTCTTCACAACAAGTGTAAAGTCTAGATTACGAGGCTTTAAATTCTTGAGCCTCTCTTCTTCCTACATCAATATACCTGTTAATTCCTCAAAAGTGGGAGATTTATCCCTTGCTACAAGACCTCTAATAAACATGTGATAGTCCTTTGACATTTTGTTGTAGCAGCTGCAACACCCTCCAAAATTTTGGCTCACATACAATTTCAGAGCCACCTTTGAGAGTTTTACTTGATGACTGCATGCACTCGGGTTCACTCTGTGAGCTTGTGTGAGTTTTCATTCCCACCTTGCTTAATCATTCCACCAACAAATGTTGCATGTTTATGTCAATGTTATGCTTGCGACCATGTTCTATACATACACAAGGTCTCCACTTCGTGTGTACATGTTATGTTAACTATGTAAACATCCATCGCACTCACACGCAGAGTCATATACCCTATCACACAAGCGTCATCATGGTCGACCAATGATTAATCACAAGCATCACGCTTGTTTCTCACACCGTCGGTCAATCATGTTGAGAATATGTGTCTGGATGGTTTGAGTCGTCCTATCGTCAGGTCATGTAAGTGTGCGTTTGCAAGATCATGTATGAACCTTTTCACTCGTTCACATGCTTAGTCATTTTGTTGAAGTTCTGACGACCGGATTTCCATTTGACATCCAAACCTTCACCCCGCCGTCGACTTGATCGACTGTCACCCAGAATAGTGTAGAAGCACCAAGAAAGCCATTTCAAGTTGCGTAGCCCACAAGTAGATCAATTAACCTTCATGCTGGTCAATTGAAGAGTTTGACCTGGTAGTTACCCCGAGACTAACTCCCCTAAAAAATTGCGCAGAGGCTGCAGACCTTGCCCGCTCTGTTGACTGAGAAAATTACACAGACATGTCGGATAGACAACCAGTGCCCATCCCTGTCTCATTCAGAGAATTGTGTAGTCTTTCTAGCCAACCCACCAGTCAGTCGACCAACTACTCACCTAGAAAACTACGTAGTTTTAATCAGCAAGCCCTCTGCTTCCTAGCAGTCCACTTAGCTTAGAAACTTCGTATAGGTGATCAGCAGGCCAACCTCCCAGCATCAACACAGTTTTCCCTGCTAGGAGCTGACTGCTAGATCCCTCCAAGAATTGTGCAGTTTTTGTTGCCAATTTTCCAGCAGCTGACTTCTAGTTCCCTCTAGGAATTGTGCAGTTTCTGCTGCTAGGCTCCCACTGCCTGCTCCTTCTGAAAATTGCATAGATTTGTTTGCCTAGCCTTCATGCATCCCATATTTCTCCCCTAAAAAACTACGCAGTTTCGTCCTCCAGCTGAGACAGACCCCACAGACAGTCACTGTCAATTCGGATTGCCCATCTCCATCACCCAGTGACTTCTACATAGTTTTCACCAGCAATGCTTGGATCCTCCATCCCAGTTCGCAACTCGCAACCTTGTCTCCTCTCCTAGTCACCTTCATCTGAAATGATCATAAATCATGGTAGACAAGGAGGTTTATGGATTTGATTTTGTGTCGTCATGAGTGAATGTAGGTACAAGTACACAAACAAACATGGAACGATGACGGATGGGATGAACAAAGGGAGTACATGCAAAAGGACATGTTCACCAATGGACAAACAAATGATGCATGCAAAGAGATGTGCTCGCGAATGGAAGAACATGCAAGGATGTGTTCGTACATGGATGGACGGGCAACGAAAATGAAATATGTGTTCATGAATGTATGGATGATCGAACATGCACTTTTCGCGAATGTGTGAACCTGTCAAGCATGCCAACATGCAAGCAAGGAACAACGCACGAATGAAACATCAAGCGAACCCAACAAACATCGAAGAATCCGCACACTTTTCCATGTAGAGGTGAAGTTGTGACACACCATGAAGACATCCATCATCCAGCTACACTGCAGCTTGGCATGCACACCAGTAGCAGCATGAACGTACCAACATTGTCATTTTGAGTCTTGTTATGAGTCATGTCATCCATATCTCTACTGTGGGTCATACTGTCAATTAATGTAATGTAACGTGGAATTCCAAGAGACCCACTTATCATATGAAGAGTCATGTAAAGTTGAAAGGTCATGGAAGTCAAACAGTCATTAGGAAAGTCGAACAGCCACAAGGGTTAGTTTCACCCTTGGCTATAAATACCCCCTCATTTATACATGCAAATGACTTTTCACCACGACTCCTCCCACATAGCCTTGAGAGTCTGTAATATTTTCTTTGAGGAGTAAGTAATGGCTCCAACGCCCCGCCCATGGGGTTAGTGATGCATGATGTAACGATGTGTCTTGGAACTTTCACTTAATTTAGAAGCCAGCTAATATACCAACACGTTTTCACACATGTATTGTAATTGTTGTAAGACTGATCTTGAAAACTTGTAATGCATGTTTCTTTAACCTGTGTTTAACACTTGAACTCATTCAATTGTTGTAATACATATATATTAATGAAAATGTGTTGTATGAGCTGTTAACGTTGTCTTACCCATGTTGGTTACCTCCCCGGACATCAGATAGACCTTTCACGTAAAATTGCTATAACAACCGTCACACTCGCACGGACTCCTCCATTGTATGTTGTACATGTTATCTTTCCTTGTGTGTTGTGAATGTAGCATCTGTGTGGACTTCTCTTCCAGAAGATGTGCATGTCCTATTGCGTTGTTTGTTCCTAACAAAGTTGGGGCTTTCTCCCATCCGAATTGGGACTGAATCCCACCCTCTCCCTCTATAGTGAAAGAACCATTGACACAAGTAACATGAAAAATCACTAGGCACGTGAACCTCACTACTCAAAGACAAAGTATACCACTCTCCTGTGCTTACAAGCAAGAGATGAGGTGAATCTTTAAGACAATGGAAACTGAGCCATCATACCGGATGGGACTCCCACACCAAATGGTGTCAGGTCTAGTTGGGACTTCATAATGGGATGATCCCATGAATGTTGGCGGGTCCAGCACCATCAACATTTCTGGTGCTAAAAGGAGGGCAGCTAGTTGTTTATGGTTGAACGTCCTCTCACACTCACTCATCAACCATCTCGTCAAGGCAGTAACTCGCACTCCCTCTCACCTACACGCGAATCTACAGTTGGTTACTTCTCACCTCCCAAGACTGAGCGTGAAATTCCATATCATCACCTAAGCCTTGACTCTGTCCATCCCATCACTTTCGAGTTCGTGAAAGTAGTCGGACTAATCCAAGGCATACAACATCTTCCATACACATCAAGGAAGCCAAAAGCCACTCCCACAAGGGGTGCTGTATCGTTAGTGAAAGAAGTAGTTCTTGACACACTTGAAGGTTTGGCAGAAGCTATTGAATATGAAGAGGACCCTCTAGTCTTCCAATAGGGTGAATGAGACACCCTTGTGATCTTGGGATCAGACTCGAGTACAGGAGGCAGAGGGGAAGGTAGTGAAGGAGGCGGAGGCAGAGACGAACCAACAAAATCAGAGCCGGAACCGTCAGATTTCAAAAGAGAGGAAGAGGACGAAGAATAAGAAGAAGAGATGGCTGACAAAAATCTTGAATGGATGAATTAGGGACCATTAGCTCTCCCAGGTGTTTTGCATAAGATGCAAAAGAGAGCGAAGAGAATGAACATCAATTTCAACCTTGACAGCACAGTGAAGGCAGAAGATCATTTGGACAACTTCTACCTACAGTTGCAGACCCTTGAGGTATGGTATGACGACGTAGCATGTAGATTATTTCCATGTACCTTGGGCTGTCGCGCAACTACATGGTATCACAACCTTCCAGCCAACTCCATATAGAACTAGGGTGTGTTCCAACACATGTTTCTTGAAAAGTTTGTTGATGATAAGACCCCAACTATGTTACGCAAAGAATTGGGAATCCTGAAGATGGAGGGGAAAGAAAAGGTAAAATATTTCAATTAGAGGTTTACATGCATATTGAACAAGTTTACAGTGGACACCAAACCTCATGACTCCATCACTATTGATTACTACATGTTTGCACTGCCGACCAACATTGCGTAGTTCATCAAGCTAGCTGTGAAACCAACTCTATTGAAAAACTGTGAAGAGGCTATCACTGTTGAGAAATACCTACGCATGATTAGAGTCATCAAGGATCATGAACTAGCAAAGGACTCCAAATACGCGAGCAGAAAGTCCCAGGTGATGGCGAGCAAAGGTAGAGACAAGGAAGAAAATGATATTGAAACCCTCACTCGCCTCATCAAGAACTTGACAATAGAAGTGTCTGAGATTAAACAACAGAAAACAGACACATCTGCAAGAAACCATCCACCCAGATAGAGACAAGGAAGCATGTCATCAGGCAGCAACAGGTACCCTGTAAAAACTATGTAGAGCTCTGTGTTCCATCTTGATCAATGCGCAAATTCTGAATTTTGTTCCTTCCATGAGGAACATCAGCCAGAGAACTCTTGTTCAGACTGGAAGCGAGTCGCAAGCTTTGTATGCAGTCATACATTTTACATGAAGAACAATATGTAGGAGAAACCAGAAGACACATATAATGACGAAGGTGTTGCACCTGATGAAGCATCAAGTTTTGGGCATGTGTTGAACATGTACTAGTGCTCCCAAAGCAAAATGACTACTACAATCTTAGGAGTAAATGGGCTCCCCTTACACTTGGGGAAACATAAGAAAAGATGAGACTATTGTTGAGGAAGGATGATCCACCAGTCGCCCCAAAGAAGAAAACACAGAACAAGTCCTGGAAGACATCGACAAACAAGAGTACGTCCATGAGCAACAAACTACAGAACACTCTGCGAGACAACACGAACGTCAGTATTACCCCAAACACCTTAGTGAGTCTACCACCTTTGTACTACAACATTGTAGATGACATGAAGAAAACTTGTGCAAACATCTGTTTGTTTGATTTAGCTAAGATCCAGAGCAAGCGAGACATCCTGTTGCGTGCATTGGGACAGACAACAACAGACAACACAACCTCTACCAGCAAGGGAGTCAACACACCTCTTGGATCACCTTCCACTATGCTAAAGACACTATGGATGAAAGAAGAAAAATCAAGTTTCCCTCCATTCCTACTCTCGTTTTAAGTTTTCAATTGTAATGTTCACAAATGCTTCGTTGATTCTAGCGCGACAGCCAACGTCATGCCGCTCTCCATTGTGAAAAATATCAATGCACAATGGAGCAAGACATCCGCACAAATCATCCAACTTGATCGAACATCTGTACTAGCCATTGGTGAACTTGGAGATGTGATTATCCGACTATCTCATGACAATCGAGTCCACCAATGCATAAACATATTTTTTGTGGACATACCAGAAGCATACAGTTTATTACTCAGCAGAGATTGGTCTAGCAAGACGAACATATATTTTGCTACAGACTGGTCGCACATGTGGCTTCCGTACAAGGGAAGAAACAACGAAATCTGGGTGTTATCTGAGATGTATATGAGGAACAATGTCACTCCCATCAATGGCGAGAATGAATCATTGGCCTTTGCGGAACTTATGTTTGGAAACTACCTCCTAGAAACAACGTTGGGGTGTTATCCCACACATCCAACTCCAACCCACCAGACACATAGCTAGGTCTCCTTCCTTTGCCCAACTGATGGTAATGAAACATGTACAGTACATTGTACCAATACTAGCAGTAGCAGTAGTACAAGCGTGTCAAACGGTTTGTACATAGACAAGTTGTGGACCATGTACTTTGACAAATCAAAGACATAGGACGGCTCTAGAGCCAGGAGTGTCTTGATTGACCCATACAACAGGAAGCATCTGGTTTCAAGTCACTTGGAGTTCAAGTGCATGAACAACATTGCTAAGTATGAAGCACTCGTGTTGGTCTTGCAGAAATCCATCAGCCTCAACATGGTTGCACTCAAAGTGGTAGGCAATTCAGAGATAGTGGTATGACAGTACGTAACACCATTCACTGTGTGTCACCACATCTCAAAAGTTACCAAAAAGAGTTATGGCAAATGACCTCTAACTTCCAAGCATTTAACATCACTGTTGTACCACATACGTGTAATGCAATTGCCAATGCTCTGGAAAGCGCATCTTCTCGAATGTCACCGATTAGGGATAGATTTATAATTGATATTTTTTACAAACCATCTATCCCGGATAACATAACTAACTTACACATGTTTAATGATGATCAAAAGATACTACATTTCATTGCCAATGCTGATGTCTTCAAAGATGCAGCGATAAATGATGACAATCACGAGCAATCTCTGCAAGCAGAAGCTGGTAACAGGTTAGGTCATCTTATCACAAAGGGTGTGGCATAGTTGGAGAATCTTTATGACTTGCAAGAATGTTTTCAAGGGCCCAGGAATAGAATAATGCACAGTTCCACCATGATGCATGTACTAATCAACTTGGGAATAGAACACAATACAAATTTCATCAATCTCGACACGTGTTGCACACAACAAGAGAGGCAATCCTTTGTCTTCCTATTCAAATAGTACCGAGATGTGTTTGCGTGGACATACGATGGTCTGAAAACTTATGACACACATATAATCCAACACATCATTCCAATCAAAGAAGGGGTCAAGCCATATTAGCAGAAGCTCAGAAAAATACATCCGTCACTTGAACCCATCATACAGAAAGAGCTTACCAAGCTGTTGGATGGACGGATCATATACAAAATTCGTCACTCCACGTGGGTTTCAAAACTTGTTCCTGTACACAAGAAGTCTAGGGAAATCTGCTTGTGTGTTGATTTACAGAACTTGAACTGCGCCTCGGACAAAGACAACTACCTCGTGCCGTCTATGGACCACATTTTGCAAACAGTATCTAGGGCACATATGTTTTCCTTACTTGATAGTATTTTAGGATACTATCAAGTTCTGGTAGCAAAACCTGACAAACTTAAGACTACCTTCCGTACCAAGTGGGGTACATTTGCTTACAAACAGATGTCATTTTGGATTGTGAATGCACGCGCAAACTTTCAACGCACCATGGACATCGATTTTCATAGACTCATCGGACAGAGCATAATGGTATACCTCAATGATGTGATTGTGTTGTCAAGAAGATGTGAGGACCACATACGCCATCTGATGAAAATTTTTGAACGATGCCAGAAATAAGAGATTTCCTTGAATACCAAAAAGAGTGTATTTGCAGTGTCTGAGGGAAACCTTCTCGGACACATTGTTGCCAAAAGAGGGATCAAGGTGGATCCAGACTGGGTCCAGATTACTACATAGATCCCTCACCCATCCAACAAGAAAGCCATGCATTCCTTCTTGGGCAAGATAAATTTCCTCCAAAAGTTCATCTCAGATTATGTGCAGATAGTCAAGTCCATGCATGACATGATCAAGAAAGATGCAGTCTATAACTGGGGCAAGAGGGAAAAGTATGCATTCACCTATATCAAGCAGGCTATTGCAGAAGCACCTACACTCTACAGCCCATACTTCATGAAGGATTTCCTGCTATACACCTTTGCCTTCAATAATTTGCTCACTGTAGTACTCACTTAGAAGCACGAGATGAATGATGAACGTCCCATCTCCTTCATGAGTGAAAGCATGCAGGGACTAGAACTCAACTACCCCTCCTTTGACAAGCAAGCATATGCAATTTACAAGGTGGTGAAACACTTCGGCCTCTACTCGTTGAAGAACCACTACATAGTCTATGTCCCTCACCTAGCAGTCTGCACACTGCTTGTACAACAAGAATTAGGTGAGCGACATGCGAACTGGATGACATGCTTGCAAGAGTATTATCTTGAAATAAAACCAGTTTACACGATCAAAGGACATGGGCTTTTCAGACTTACAACTAAAGTAGTACACACACCAGAGAGTGAAGAAGAGCTCGCCGGCAGGGAGTAGGAAGTTGAGATGTACGACATAAGGCGAGAAACACCCACTGAAGACGGAACCTCTTGGTATGTAGATGTGTGCTAGTACCTTGAGCATGACACCGTACCCACTCACTTTTCCATCAAACAGAAGAGGGAATTGTGCCTCAAAGATTTAGCATATCAGTCGGTGCCCGTAATGCTTTACAGGAAGCACAGCAACAGAGTTTTGCTTAGGTGCTTGGAGGCACATGAATCAGAGAAGGTGTTACAAGATCTCCACGATGGACCCACCGAGGGTCACTTTGTGGGGAACACCATTGCACACAAAGTTATGCGAGCCAGTTTCTACTGGCTCACATTATTCAAGGTTGCACACACTTATGCCCGCAAGTGCTCAGTCTATCAGCGATGCATTGAAAAAATATGAAGGTCAGTAGCCCCACTACACCCTGTTGCAGTGATTGAACTGTTCCAACAATGGGGCCTAGATATCATTGGGGATATTTTCCCACACTCGTCAAAACAAAACCACTACATTATAAGAGCAACTGATTACTTCACGTGGTGGACAAAAGCAATTCCACTCAAACAAGTGAACGACCAGGAGGTCATCAGCTTCCTCCAGTAAAACATCATCTCATGCTTCGGCATTTCGGTATCACTTTTTTTTTATAATGCAACATACTTTTCATCTCTAAATATTTATGGTTTTGCATTACAAAATGGTATTGTGTTGAAACACTCATCCAACTACTACCCACAAGGAAATGGTTAAGAAAAATCCACGAATAAAAACCTCATACGCATAGTAGAAAAGATCGTTTTCTCTGAGTAACACAACTGGCATACCGCTCTGATGAATGCTCTATGGGATGACTGCGTAACAGCTAAACCCTCTCTTAATACCTCACCGTACTTCCTGGTCTATGGTAAAGAAGTCATCCTTCCACCTAATATCTACTTGCCTGTAGTTCAACTATCCCAAGAATCCTAAGGCAAGCCTTACCAGTTAGTTCAGCGTAGGATGGATACACTCCACAAGCTTCAGGAAGAAAGGATGAAAGCAAAAGAAAAATTTACACTCCACTAGAACCGTGTCAAAAGATGGTTCGATAAGAAGTCTGCAGGGAAATCTAACTTCGATGTTGGTGACTTGGTTCTGAAATGGGATAAGTCCCATGAAGACAAAGGAATGCATACAAAGTTTCAGTCCTCGTGTATTGGTCCGTACACTGTACATGAGAATCTTGGTCCACACACATACTATCTATAATCACTTGACAGGAGCATTGAAAACCTTCCTGTCAATGGCCAAGATCTTAAGAATTGATTCCAGTAGGTCGGGCAACGCCCTGTGCCATGTACATAGTCTGCTTGCTGCTTGTTGTTTTCATTTTATTTTCCTTTCTTACTATCTTTGTTTTCCTTTGGTTTACTTCGATCACTATTTTTTTCGTTTGTTTGAGTTTCTTAATAGCTTGCTATTTTTATTTTCTAGAAATAAGTGTTTCCATCTACTGGGTTCTGGATTTTGAATGAGTATGTGGCTGAGATATGAAGATACTTGTGACACTGCAGCACTTGGCCAGTCTTGTGTCTGTCTTCTCCGTGCTTGGTTATAACCTTCGGCCGATGAAGTCTTGATGAAAAATACAAGCCATCTGCAAGGGAAGTTTTGGTCCAACCATGAACCTGTGTCCACACTGGGAAACCCCATGCCTATACTTAGCATTTTGCTCCATGTGTTCAAGCTCATCCAACTAGTAGAAATGGAGAAGGGGAAAATCTAAACGAGAAAACCTATGTCAGAGGTATCACATGCTTCTCTGAAGGAACAACCCCTTCTGCTCTCAATAAGTCGGGATCCCTCTTCCGCCCCAAAAGTAAATAAGTTCCTATGCACAATCCTTTTAAAAAATACAAGTGCAAAAGAAGAGAAAGGATTCTTGTTCATTGAGGTGAAGCATGAAACTCCACTGGGGTACTGACCAGGCTCACTGACAGTGGAGCAATGTGTGTGTTCCTGCGTGACTCCATCAGGGTATTGTCTAGGCTTGCTAACAGTGGAGTAACACCAGAGATGAAAAATTATACTCTGAAAATATTCAACTCCTGAGCTAAACTACCCTTCCTGATTTTGAAACACTGTGATCAAGCTGAACTTTTGTTGTGTTTCATTAAGTTGGCAAAAGGAAAATCATGTATGTCCATGGGGTAAGTGGGGAAGCCGAAGAAACCTTCAAAATGATTCAATACTCCCTGAAAGACCAAGGCCCTGTGATGGCAATGAACCAAAATAGAGAAGATGGAGTTCTACTAGTGTGTTGCAAAGTGTTGTAGTGGCTGCAACACCCTCCAAAATTTTGGCCTTCATCCGACTTCGAAGCATCCTTTGAGAGTTTTACTTGATGACTGCATGCACTCATGTTCACTCTATGAGCTCATGTGAGTCTTCCCTCCCACCTTTCTTGATCATTCCACTAATAAATTTTTGATATTGATGTGAATGTCATGCTTGCAACCATGTTTTGGTCATACACAAGGTCTTTGCTTCATGTGTACAGGTTATGTTCACTATGTAAACATCCTTTGTACTCACACATGGAGTCATATACACTGTCACACAAGCATCATCACGATCGACCAACGATCAATCACAAACGTCGCGCTTGTCGCTCACACTGTCAGTCAGTCATGTTGAGCATATGTGTTTGGATGGTTTGAGTCATCCTGTCATCAAGTCATGTAAGTGTGTGTTTGGAAGATCACGTATGCACATTTTAACTCGTTCACACACTTAGCCATTTTGTTGAAATTCTGACAATTGGATTCCCCTCTGACATCTAGACCTTCACCCTGCCATCAAATCGATTGACTGTCACCCAGAATAGCGTAGAAGCACCAAGCAAACCATTTCAAGTTGTGCTGCCCACAAGCAGATCAATCAACCTTCATGCTAGTCAACTAGAGAGTTTGACTCGATATTCACCCTGAGACTGACTCTGCTCAAAAATTGCACAGAGGTTTCATACCTTGCCCACTCCGCTGACTCATAAAATTGTGCAGGTAGGCCGAACAAGTTCCTAGTGCCCGTCCCTATCTCCCTCAGAAAAGTGCACAGTTTTTCTAGCCAGTCCACTAGTCAGTCGACCAGTTGCTCACCCAGAAAAATGTGCAATTTTCATGAGCAAGCCCTTTGCTGTCCAGTAGTTCACTAAGCTCAGAAATTGTGCAGAGGTGATTAGCAGGCCATCCTCCCAGCATTACTAGTTTTCCCTCCTAGCAGCTGACTGCCAGTTCCCTCCACGAATTGTGTAATTTTTGCTGCCAATGTCCCAGCAGCTAACTGCCAGTTCCCTCCAAAAATTATGCAGTTTCTTCTGCCAGGCTCATGTTGCCTGCTCCTTTCGAAAATTGCACAATTTTTATCTGCCTAGCCTTCCCGCAGCCCAGACTTCTCCCCTTAAAAACTGTTCAGTTTTGTCCTCCATCTAAGCTAGATGCCACGAACAGTCACTATCAATCCAGATTGCCCATCTCCATCACTAAGTGACTTTTGCGCAGTTTTCACCAGTAGTGCCCGGAACCTCCATCCCAGCTCGCAACTTGACACCTTATCTCCTCTCTTGGTCATCTGCATCCGAAACGATCATGCATCGTGGTAGATTAGGAGGTTTATGGATTTGATGTCATCTCGTCATGAGTGACTGCAGGTACAGGTACATAAACAAACATGGCATGACGATAAATGGGATGAACAAAGGGACTACATGCAGAAGGACATGTTCACTGATGGACGAACAAATGATGCATGTAAAGAGATGTTCTCTCAAATGGACGAACATGAAAGGATGTGTTCGCACACGGATGGACAGACAAGCGCACATGCAAGATGTGTTCATGGACAAACGGACAATCAAACATGCACTTTTTTCGAATGGGCAAATCTATCAAGTGTGCCAACATGCAAGCAAGGAGCAACATTCGAATGCAACATAAAGTGAACCCAACGACCATCAAAAACTTTGCGCACTTTTCCATGCAGAGGTGAAGTTGTGACACACCGTGAAGGCATCCATCACCTAGCAACACTACAGCTTGACATGCACACCAATAGCAGCATGAATGTACCAGCACTGTCATGTCATCCACATCTCTACTGTGGTCCATACTGTCAATCTATGTAGTGTAACATGGAAGTCAAAGAGACCCACTTGTAATATGAAGAGTCATGTAAAGTCGAAAGGTCATGAAAGTCAAATAGTCATGAGGGAAGTCAAACAACCACAAGGGTCAGTTTCACCCTTGGCTATAAATACCCCATCATTTGTACATGCAAAGGACTTTCCACCTTGGCTCCTTCCACATAGCCTTGAGAGTTTGTAATGTTTTCTTTGAGGAGTAAGTAGTGGCTCCAACGCCCTGCCCACAGGGTTAGTGATGCATGGTGTAACGATGTATCATGGAATTTTCGCTTAATTCAGAAGCTCATTAACAGGCCATCACGTTTTCACACGTGTATTGTAACTGTTGTAAGATTGATCTTGAACACTTGTAATGCATGGTGCTTTAACCTGTGTTTAACACTTGAACTCATTCAATTGTTGTAATACATATATATTAATGAAAATGTGTTGTATGAGATGTTAACGCTCTCTTGCCCATGTTGGTTACTTCCCGGGACAACATATAGACCTTCCATGTAAACTTGATATAACAACCGTCACACTTGTGCAGACTCCTCAACTATGTGTTGTACGTGTTATCTTTCCTTGTGTGTTGTGATTGCCACATCCGTGTGGACTACTCTTCTGGAAGCTGTGCACGTCGTATTTTGTTGTGTGTTCCTAATGAAGTTGGGGCTTCCTCCCATCCGACTTGGGACTCACTCCCACCCTCTCCCTCTACAGTGAAATAACCATTGACACAAGTAACACTAGAAATCAATAGGCACATGAACCTCACTACCTGAAGAGAAAGAAGACCACTCCCTTGTGCTGACAAGAAAGAGCTGAGGCAAATCTTTAAGATAATGGCAACCGGGCCATCATACCGGATGGGACTCCCACACCAAACAATGTGAGGTCTAGTTGGGACTTCATACCAGGGTGATCCCCTGAATGTTGGCGGGTCCAACACTATCAACGCATTCCATTTAAAGTGATTATCACAAGATCAGTATTAGGCACTGATTCTCCTATGTCTCCGAGTTTATCTTTCAAATATTTGGTTCTTGAAACAAAAGCACTCACTGAGTCATTTTCTTCCATTTTAATATAAATGAGCTTAATTTTCAGGAAGAGGACATGATTTGTATATTTGGTCTCATGCAGGTCCTTAAGTGTAGTTCATGTTTCATTAGAATTCTTACAATCCTGAATATGAGGAATTATAATATCTTTCACAGACATCCTTAATAATACCTTTACTTTTTTCTCCCTCTTCTCACTGTCTAGAATTGATTCAGTTATCATGCCTCTAGCAACACTTGGTTTTTCTTGTTCTCCCTTTGTGATTGTCCAAACGTCATATCCCTCCATTAGAGTCTACAACTTGAATTTCCAATTAACATAAATGGATCCGTCTAATTTACTAGCTTCATTCAAGTAGGTATCTACAAGCGGATTAGTCATCTTGACAAAAAAATCCCAATTTCCAACAGTGCCCTCCTTCTTGCTCCACCCTTCACGAGCACCACCAGTAGCTCCACAAATCCTTTTTTCAAAACTGTCATGATCGATAGATCCACGGCTCCAACAACGACCAAGTTGGGGCTCCACGCTCTGCTCAAATTAAACCACAGACACAGTGCGCAAGAGAAAATTTTCTTAAGTTAATTGGGATCTGCACACTTTTCCTTAATATAAGTTGCACAAATTCGCTCACTTTCCTTTAATAAAAATTGTGCAATCTACTCACTTTTCCTTAAGAGAATTTGTGCATATATGCTCACTTTTCCTTAAGATAAGATGTGCAAACCTCCAAATCTACGCACTATAGAGTTGATAGAGGGTGCACAGGTCCACTCTAATATCAAACACAACTCTTCTTCACTTGACAAGTCCCAACTGGCTCACTCCTACCGTAGTTGCTACTTTGACAGTATGTGTACCACTTCACTCCTGAAAGTCTTCATGTCGAAGATACAAATCTATGGGGCACAGGGGCACAGATCGACGTATTTCTCAATGCACAGGTATGGGAGGTCTTGGCTCTTCAACCATTCCGACAAATCTCACACTAGCTCTCATTAACATAGGAGACTCCATGCTCACCACAACCTCACTCACCCCACCAGTCTCAGCCACCAATGGATTTGATAACAAATTAAAAATATGGAAGATGGAATTTAGGAATGAGCCACACAACTCAAAAGTGAGATGAGCTACACTTGGAGGCTACCCAACAATGCTGCTAAACATTAATTAATTAATCAAACAAGATTACAAACATTTATGTGATTATATTTTTATTAGGAATATCAAACAAACTCTTAAAAAATAGAATTTGACACCTAAATAAAAACACAATCTAAACCACTCACAAGAACTTTCTCCATTATTTCCAAATATTACAACCATAATAAATATTAATATTAAAATGAAAAAAAAAAGTTTTAAGTAAAAGTACTTGAAAACATAATAGGAAACTCAATTTTAATCGAAGTATGAGTTTATCCACTTGTTCACCATCATAAAAGCTGCTAATAGGAGAAATCCTATGTGAGCTCATGATAGTCTTTATCCTTTATGCCATTCTTAATGTGTGACTACTTAGAAATGATGAATTGAATGGAACACTCTCTTGCAATCTTGTACATATAACAAAATCATTTATGCTTTTCAATATTAATTAAGAAATATGATATGTATGGTGGGCAAGGGAAACTTAGTTTTGCGAACTCAAACTCTAAATTTTAATTTTTCCTTCATATATAACTTTCTTTAATCAATTCTTGAAATGACGGTTAAAACACAATAAAAAAATCTCGTTGTATGTGAGAAAAGTAATTGGATTTTTTTGTTATATGCGTTGAATAAGGTGGTTGTTTGATTCATATTACAAAAAAGTAATTGGATTTTTTCGTTGTGTAACATAGGATTGTGTGCAATAAGGTGATTGTTTGATTCATATTACTTGGGTGCAAATTTGTCACTTGTGTTTTCCTTTTTTAATTGTTAATTCTTTTTATTATCGGATGGTTTTAAAGGAGAGGAGGGGGCTTTTGTCATGTCTAGTTGTCATAACTCAATTTTTTATTTTTATTTATTTATTTATTTTTTAATTATGTTTATTTTTTATATTTTTTTTAAAAGTTAATTTTTATATTTTTGTGAAAATTTAGAGTTATTTTTTTCTTCTCTAATGAAATAATTGTTGTGAGTTTTAAGTTAATTTAAAGGTGTTTATTTGTCTAATTTTCATAGCTATTTTTAATTGATATTAGAATTTTTTCACATTTATAAAATTAAACATTTAATTATGTATAAAAACATTAATAACAAAAGATATTTTTTCATATTTCAAGACTAAGCATATTGATATTAAATATCATTTTGTAATACATATTATTAATTTCAATGGAATGACCATAAACAGTTTCATATTCAAAAAAACCCTTAAAAGTGTTTACCAAGTCAATATTATTACATTATAAATTTAAAACTCTTGTAGAAACAACATAGGTCTTTGGCTTTCTCTGGGCAAGGTGATCAATGGTGTACCAGGGAATTTGTTTTCAAAGTGAAAATTATTGTTTTGGTGAGAAAAATGTGTTTTAAAAAAAATTAACAATCGTTTCTCCTGTAAACCCTGATTTGAATTTAAAACATTTAGTTTTTAGCATTCCTAAAATTTAACCCAAGAATTATATAAATGCTTATTGTTGTGAACATATAAGGACCCGAGATCAAATATCTTTACCATGTAATTTTTTTTTGAATGTTATTTGTTCTTTACAATTTTTAATGATCAAATATCTTTACCATGTAAATAAATTTTTCAATGTTATTTGTCCTCTTCAATTTTTTAATTGTTTGTGTATGCTGCACATACTAACATTACATTTTCTGGCTGTTTGTATAAAATACTTGAAATGGGGACTCCATGTTGGAAGTAATGCTTCCATGTTATATGTAGTTGTCATTAGGAGTTACGAGGAGTCATTCTAGAAGTAGTTGTTTCCAATGTGTGAGTTGTAATGTATGAGTTGTAATTGTGATATGATTGTGCCGAAGTCAATAATTGGCGTCTTATATATTTGTACCTGTGGTAGTCAATAAATATATCAAGTAAGATTTGTGTTTTGTATAATAGATCTTTGTTATCTCTTTTATTTTTCTAATATGGTATCAGCTCTGTATGGGCTTGACTCCCTCAAAGGAGGGCCAAGAAAATGAGAGATCCTTGAATGTTATTTCTCCGCTGTAAATAGAATAAAGTAAAAAAAATAGATTTTTTTGTTTGTTTTAAGTGTGATAGTTTAATTTGTGTCTCTATAAATATTTTTGCTTGTTAAATCTGTGTCTCTGACAATTTTTGAAGAAAACGTCCAATGATTTGCGGGGAAATCCAGATCTCAAATCCCTTATTGAAATCAGGCATTTAAAAACTGTAGTGTGGAATTTAGAAACTGCGGGCTTGGAGATAAAAGCCTTCAGGGTTCTTTCGGATCTGCACAGTCGATGATCTGCTGTGGGATTGGAGATGGATGCCTTCAGGGTTCTTTGCCTTCGAGGTTCTCTCGGATTTGCACAGCTGTGTGTAGAGGGTTTGGTCATTGGTCGCTGGTCGCAGTGAAGAGGGTTTGGTCATTGGTCGTTAGTCGCAGAAAAGTAGAAGAAGCGGCCATTATTTCCCCCTCATGTTGTTATAAGTTTCCATAGTGGCCACGGTGGAATCCAAAGCACTATTTTTTTTTTTAATTTTTTTTTTACAGTTTTGTTATGGCGTGGAATCAATCAGAAATTGTGGCAGGTCTATTCATAGATCGAAGGACATGAGTCTAGCTCATGCACTGATAAAATTTTTGGTCCGAGATAATAATATATTTTTAAGAATTCTCCACCGCTTTGAATCAAGCAGTCATTGTTGTATGCTCACATGTGAAATTTAGTTGTTGTATGCTCACATGTGAAGTTCAGGTGCTATTGTTTGAAGGTTCTGTGAAAACTTGAAAATTCACAGCAATACGTTGGGAGCCCCACTCATATTTAGCGTGGCAATTGAATGTTTTTTTATTAAAAAGGTCGTGCAAAATAAAGAGTTGTGAGCCACTTGATGTCGCAGAAGCAAACTTAGATCTGTCTATCAAAAGGGGCATTTCGCAATGGTAAGGAAATATCAATAAATGTTTCTAGCACATTGGGCTAAGCCAAAAATTCAGTTTTATGAGAACTGATGAAAAAGAAAAAAATGTGAGAATGTTTAAATGTGGGTGGCCAACATGAACTTGCACTATTTTTTAAAGGCAAAATGAAAAAAACAAAGGGTTCAATATAATACTTCTATTGTCACAAATATGGACATATTGCCTGGAATTGTAGAACTCGTGAAAGGGATATTCTCAATGGAAAGGAAACTGCAAACATAGCCAACTTGGATGACATGTCAGAATCAGACAATGATGAGTGGCCACCAAAATCACCTCTCAAACTATTTTAAAAGTAAAAGAGATTTAAGTTTTTCTATTGTGTGGTGCAAGTTGATGAAGTTTTTTATTGGCTATAAAAAGGATTGATGATTCTTAAACTGGAAGCCCTGGTGTCACACCCCCATGCTGGCTGTAGTCTTTCAACCGCTCTTAGCGAGGTGCGGCACCACCGAACACTTTCTTTTTACCAATACTTATGTTTGTGGACTACGCCTAACCACTTACTCCTACTTAGTTTGTGTTTCGCAACCAAGTATTATTATCTTATCCTTTATACCAATGAACACCCATACACATTCATTATCATTAGCAATTATAAATGAAGAACACAATTGCATAGTATAAAGGGAGGGGAAACTGTAGAAATTTTGAATAATATGACACTTATTTACAGAGATTATCCCGATTATACACTATTGCAGAATACATGCATAATACATAACCTCCTCTACGTTGATCATCAATTTTGCGGAATTAAAAACAATGAAACATCAATTGCATGCGCACATTAACACAGTATGTAACCCGGGGAAAGCATACAGATGAAAACCCCCAACTATCTGTATATTATATTGATTGAGAACATGTAACAATACATAGTACAATACTCCTCACAAGTACTCAGTACTATCTCTCCCTGTTACACACAAACTAGCTCAGATTTGAATCAATCACAGGTTCAAATCTCCTCCGCTGCTTGCTTGCCTCCACTGCGCAATCCTGCATGAGAAATAGATGAGAATGGCTGATCCAAACTCGTATTTTCCCTTGGTAATACTCAATCCATTGATTGTGCAAATGTCATGCACAACTATAGTCACAACTGATAGCAATCTCAACCTCTAACACCTGTCTCCACTGAACTGTCCATGCACTGAGTTAACTGATGTATTCTTTAGTTGCTTTATGAGTTAATAAATAGTGAATTAATTAACAATTAATTCACATCACTCATCACTAGTGTATTATGCAGTTGGACTAAATACAACTAGTTTAACCAAGTCAAATGAACACAACTCCATCAACTCCTCAATCAACTCCACCAAACTCAATCACTTGAGTTCTAAATGAAGTCCACCATGCAATAGCTCAACTGACCCACAAGAAAAGTGTATTTCCTTCTGACGGTTGCATGTGCCACATCTATAGTTCAAACTGAAGTGCTCCAATAGGATAATATAATGTCTATAGTCCAAATATTATTATGAGCTAATAATATTCGACTGTTCTATTTTTAGCCTGACAGTCTAAAGATAGAATCCGACCATATGTCTAAAAATAGAAGTCCATCTATTTTTACCAACATGACCAATCATCCAAAAATAGAATCCTGCAACTCATAGACCATGATCCATATGTATAAAAATAGACTTTGCGCCAAAAATAGCCTGCGGGCCCACTTAGTGAAGGCGACTTCTTTCCACTAAGCTCCATCATCTTGTTGCATTCTCAACACTCCCTCTCAACAAGATATGGATTATCAGCAACCCCTATCCTGCCTCGATGGTATTCGAATTTGATCCTGGTGAGCGCCTTCGTCAAGATATCAGCATCTTGATCCTCCATTAGAATGTATGAAAGTAACATGATTCTCCGCTACACACAATCTCTAATATAATGGTACCGGATGTTAATGTGCTTAGATCTATCATGAAATACTGGATTAGCCGAGAGTTTAATGCAACTATGGTTATCACAATAAATCACTGTAGGCTCCAAGCATGAACCAAACAACCCGACCAGGATCTTCCTCATCCATATAGCCTTGCATGCAGCCAAACTTGCTGCCATATACTCAGCCTTTGCTGAACTGGGTGCCATGGATCTCTGCTTCCTACTGTACCAAGAAACTGCTGTCGACCCGATACTGAAGACCCCTCCAGATGTGCTCTTTTTGTTTGTTGGGCTCCCTACCCAATCTGCATCCATGAAGCCACATGGCTTCACCTCATCCTCCTGTCTGTACCACAATCCATATCCCGATGTGCCTTTGAGATAACGCAATACATGCTTGCCTGCCTTCCAAAAGAGCTTGGTTGGCTTAACCATAGCTTGTGAAAGCTAGTTAACAGCATAGCATACATCGGGTCGTGTATTGACTAGATACATACGCGACCCCACCAACTGTCGATAAACAGTGGCATCCACTACTTCTGCTGATGTAGCATCCTCCTTCCTCCAACCTCCAGGAAGAGGAGTATCAACAGGCTTGCAGCCATGCATGTTGAACTTCTCCAGTATCTCCCGAGCATACTTACCCTGAGAAACAAATAGTCCATCACTGCGCTGCCAAATTTCCAATCCCAGGAAATAATGAAGGAGGCCCAAGTCCTTCATTTCAAACTCCTTAGCAAGATCATCCTTGCATGAAAGTATCAACAACTCATCACCTGTCAGAATCAAATCATCTACATAAAGTACAATGATAAGCAACTTACCCTCCACCACAATCTGGTATAGGTTAGGATCCGCCTCACTCTTGGAGAATCCAAGTCTGGTGAAATAACTGTCTATCCGTGTGTACCAAGCACGTGGTGCTTGTTTCAACCCATACATTGCTCTCTTGAGCCTGCACACATGCGACTCGCTGCTGAAGATCTCGAAACCTTCGGGCTGCTTTATGTACACCTCCTCCTCAATGACTCCGTTGAGGAACGCAGTCTTCACATCCATCTGATGAATGTGCCACCCTATCTGCGCTGAGAGAGCAAGAATTGTCCGTATGGAAGAATACCTTGCGACAGGTGCAAAGGTCTCCTCATAATCGATCCCCTCTATCTATGAGAAACCTCGGGCAACAAATCTTGCCTTGTACTTCTCCACACTCCTGTTAGCTGTCTGCTTCACTTTGTAGATCCATCTCGAACCCACCACTGATTTCCCTTCCGGTCTTGGGACAATCTCCCATGCACTGTTTCTGACAATCAAATCATACTCTTTCACCATGGCATTTACCCATGCAGGATCCTCCACAACTTCCTCGAAAGAGGATGGCTCAGTCACAACACATTTTCTCACAAGAGCCATGTATCCAGTGTACTGATCAGGTGACTGTCTCTATCTACGTTGAGTTGTAGGTGGTCCTACAACCTTCTCTGCATCTTGAGCTAGTCGCTCAGCTTCTGTCATGTGCTTTCGCCCTTTGATGGTTGGCGTTGCATGAGTGGTCTCTTCCACTCCATGAACTTCGTCCTGTGGCTGATCCACGTCCTGAAGCTCATCCTTAGGAACTAATAGCTCCTCATCTGCATGCAAGTGTGGCTCCCTCTCAAGCGAACAATTCATGGCTTTCTCCTCCTGAAATTTTATATCCCGTCGCACAACAGTATTGCGACTATCTGGCAAATACACACGATAGTTGTGGGGCGTATCAGTGTACCCCACAAATATCCCAACCTCTGTGGTCGGCTCCAGCTTCTTCCTGGCATCCTTCGTCACATGCATGTAAACATTAGAACCAAAAATCCTCAAATGAGAAATATCAGGTCTCTTACCAGAATAAGCCTCCTAGGGTGTACTCATGCCAAGTATCTTGTGAAGACAACGGTTCTGCACATATACTACAGTATTGCATGCTTTCGCCCACAAGTGAAGGGGTAGGCCCTGATCATGCAACATCGCCCGTGCAGCACCCACGATCGTTCTGTTCTTCCGCTCAGTAACCCCGTTCTACTGTGGGTTATGGGGAGCTATGAGCTCTCTTCGAATCCCTTCTGCACTGCAGAAATCCTTGAACTCGCTAGAGATGAATTCACCACCATTGTCGCTCCTAAGAGCCTTCACCTTCTTCCTCGACTCCTTCTCGACCAGTGCTTTGAACTCACAGAACTTTGATTATGTCTCACTCTTCTTCTGCATGAAGAAGATCCAGCACTTTCGAGAGAAATCATCAACAAAGATCACATAATACCTGTGCTTTGCTGTCGAAGCTACTGAGAAAGGTCCACACACGTCTGTGTGAATTCTCTCAAGGATCAGCGTGGTGTGACTATCCTTCTCGTGAAAGGTGGCTTTCACAAATTTTCCCAAAGTACACCCCTTGCACTGATCTGACTGCGCAAGAGTGCCTTTAGGAAGCCCAGTAGTAATCAGTTGCAGTATCTTCAAGGCTCCATGGTGAAGGTGACCCAATCTCCTGTGCTACAGCTCACCATCATCCCGGCTCACTGATCCTTCTGCCTTGCATGCCATTGTTGCGCAGCCATCTACATGAAACTGATAAAGGTTCCTGACTCGAACCCTTATCTTCCAGGTTTCTCTAGTTGTTTTGCTACGCAGGAAAGCTTTTCCCTCGCTGAAAACAACATCATATCCCTTGTCTTCTAACATCGCCACAGAGATAAGATTCTTCTTCAATCCTAGAACATGCATCACTTCCTTCAATACGAAGGGTTTACCAGACTCCCTCTCAAAGTAAATGGTACCGATATTGGTCGCACTGTATCTACCATCATCGCCCATCTCGATGTGCACTCCAAGATCTTTCTCCTCTAGATCAGAAAACAAATATCGATCTCCTGTCATGTGGAAAGACGCACAACTGTCCAAGAACCATACCAATCCCATCACACTTGATACCGAGCATGTGATCAATGAAAAATCAAGCTCAAACTGTGAGGCTAAGGCCTCTCCCGTTGCAGATCCAGCAACTTGCTTATTTTTCTTCTTCTGCGAACAATTTGTGGCATAGTGTCTGTGCTGGTGATAGTGAAAGCACTTCACCTTGGACATGTCTTGCTTCTTGCCTTTCGCACCGGAATGAGAAGCTTTCTTGTTCTTCCCCTTCTTTGCTTTGGCAGCCAAAGCACAATTTTCTTCATCAGGTGCCTTTGATGAAGATCCGTCCCTGGTATTCCGCCTGACCTCCTCCTGCACAAGATCTGACCAAAGTCTCTCCCATCCTAGCAATTTCTCCTGACCATTGACAGAGTCTTGATAGGAATGCCAACTCTTCGGAAGACCAAGGAGAGCCAAGCTCACCCAGTCCTCATCATCAACAGTCACCCCCACACTTCCCAGCTCATCCCTGCACTGAGTGAACTTCATGAGATACTTGGGCATACTGTCTCCTTTCTCACACTTAATGTTTCTGAGATTATCCTTGAGTGCCAACTTCCTCTGGTCGCTCTTGCTTTGGAATGGATCTGTCAACGCTTTCCACATCAAGTATGGAGAAGCCTTTCCATGCAGGTTGGACACAATGTGATCCTTCACACCCTCCAACAGAATCCTTCGGCACTTTGTTGTCTTATTTTGCCAAGCATCAACTTGAGTAGTATCAGTAGACTTTGGGACCTCAGCCTCTATGAACTCCTTCAGCCCATTATCATCTAACACGACCTCCATCCTGTATTTCCATGCAACATAATTCCAGCTGCCCTCAAGAGCATACTCCAATCATAATCCGTTGAAAGACATTTCAACTTTGACACCAAGAAAACACTGCTGCAAATTCGAATTCCACCAGCTCAAAACTCAACCGCCTCTGATCTAAAATTCGTGAGAACAAAGTATTTCTCGTACATAGATTGACTATATGGGCTTTTATTGGATATCTAACCTTCCAAAGGAAGGATGAATCCAGAGGCTACCTGGCCCGATTGCAGACTCTGCCTGAAGAAATAAAATGTAAACACTTTTTGAATAATAGATCTGATGATCAACTTTGCTCTTATACCATGTAGAAATTTTGAGAAATATGACACTTATTCACAGAAATTATCCTGATTATACACTATTGTGGAATACATGCATAATACATAACCTCCTCTACGTTGATCATCAATTTTGCGGAATTAAAGACAATGAAACATCAATCGCATGTGCACATTAACACAGTATGTAACCCGGGGAAAGCATATAGCTGAAAACCCCCAACTATTTGTATATTATATTGATTGAGAACATGTAACAATACTCCTCACAAGTACTCAGTACTATCTCCACCTGTTACACACAAAATAGCTCAGATATGAATCAATCGCAGGTTCAAATCTCCTCCACTGCTTGTCTGCCTCCATTGCACAATCCTGCATGAGAAATAGATGAGAATGGCTGATCCAAACTCGTATTTTCCCTTGGTTGAACCATGAAATCCTCATTGGCAATATTCAATCCATTGGTTGTGCAAATCTCATGCACAATTATAGTCACAACTGATAGAAATTTCAACCTATAACACCTGTCTCCACTGAACTGTCTGTGCACTGAGTTAACTGATGTATTCTTTAGTTGCTTTATGAGTTAATAATTAGTGGAATTAATTAACAGTTAATTCACATCACTCATCACTAGTGTATTATGTAGTTAGACTAAATACAACTAGTTTAACCAAGTCAAACTGAACAGAACTCCATCAACTCCTCAATCAACTCTGCCAAACTCAATCACTTGAGTTCTAACTGAATTCCACCATGCAATAGCTCAACTGACCCATAAGAAAAGCGTATTTCCTTCTGGCAGCTGCATGTGCCACATCTGTAGCTCAAACTGAATTGCTCCAAGAGGATAAGATAATGCTTATAGTCCAAATATTGAGCTAATAATATTTGACTATTCTATTTTTAGCCTAGAAGTCTAAAAATAGAATCTGCCCATATGTCTAAAAATAGAAGTCCATCTATTTTTACCAACATGACCAATCATCCACAAATAGCATCCTGCAACTCATAGACCATGATCCATATGTCTAAAAGTAGACATAGTCTAAAAATAGACTTTGCGCCAAAAATAGCCTGCGGGCCCACTTAGTGAAGGCGACTTCTTTCCACTAAGCTCCATCATCTTGTTGCATTCTCAACAGCAACTCCCTGAACAATGAGTCTGCCCGAATATATATTATACAATATTTTACAAGTTACAAGCTTTACAAGTATACTTGGAAACCCCAATTTTCATACTTAGCCAAATTTACAATCTTTGGCAAACTTGGTTGCCCAGCTCGTCGGAGCCTCCACATGGTCGCCACACGACTCACCAACCCTTCGTTCACCTCATCGCATGATCGTGTTGTTTTCCCAATTTGGGCGCGCCTCCAAGTCGCCACACATGTGCGTCTCTGCACGAGTCGCACCTCTGTTCACAATCTCAACACTTCACCAAAAGTCACACTGTGCACACTTGCACGATGGGTGGGTGCTCACCTGAGTCACCCAAGAACTCGTGCCAAGTCGTCACACAAACCGGGCGCCACACCTGTGCATGCCTCACTCCAACCGGTGGGCGACCCTGCCTGCACCCTTCACCTAAAACAAGACAGTGCGTTCCTTCATGTAGTCTCGCCCAAGGTTGCGCGCATCATCGTTATGCAACCTCCTTTTACTTGCTGCAGCTACTCTTCATTCTGCGCACTTCTTCTACGCGTTTGAGTGATGAGCGAGTGATTGATGCCAAATGAATCCATCAAGCGTATAGTTTATACACTCCACAAGCAGTCGCGCTATATCCTCGGCCGACCTTCACTTAACTTCAACCAATGTTTCTTGTTCATGCTTTCGGTTTGGTCAGCCCGCCGACCAACGCCCTCAACTACAACTTCAACTGTCGGCTTCACTTCATGGGTGCCCACACTCAACCATCGTATAAACGTGGTCGCTCATCCCATCTACGCACTTCAACCTTATGTTTCCTCGCACATGCTGGTCGTATAACTCGTCGCTTAGTGGTAGTAAGAACCGCAGGTCCTTACATCCTCCTCCACCTGAAGTCATTGTCGTCCTCAACAACATACCATCCTGGTAGCCATCCACCAAGATCAAGATTTTCATATCTGAATAGTCTTATCCACGATATCAACTCCTCCACATACTGCAAACATCCTTGCAACATATGTAGAATCACATCTCCATCATGTCTCGTCCTCATCCTGTAGTCTACCTATCAAGATACTCCACCTGATACGAACATCTGTCTGCAAAAATGTCAACTCATGCAAATCCAACTCATGCCGACACGCCTCTGCACATTGGTACCCCTCATGACTCGAACTGATTGGGTCGCTAATCCAACCATACGCCCAAACCACAAGAATGCACATATTTATGCCACCATAAGTCTTTCCCTGACTTCTGCTACATCTCGGACTCATCAAGAATCTATCCAATTCCCATGCTCAGGTCCATAGAAAACTCCATCCCATCTGCAACATGTTCAGCTCATGGCCTTGTTGCACAAGAGTGTACAATCTCTTGGCCAGCTCATATGTCTCCATGTCACAACAGCATCTGCACAACATCCTTTGCTTCGGAATTCCCCATAGAATGTCCATGAATGACACCTCTACACATGCTCCCGCATAATGTCCCTGCATAACTGTCATGCTCCATGTCTCCAACCTGATGTCCATGGCTCTAGTTGTCCATGATGTCCAACCCATGTAGACTCCATCCCAACATCTGGCCATCTGCATCCAAGTCTGCAATCTGTCATAAAGAAGCCTCCTCCAAGGCCCCTTGTTAAGTTGGTGTAGCCCCTTCTGAACAAGGTCCCTACACCAACCCATCTCCAAGGTTGTCTATAGAGAAAGGAGGGCCAGGAAGTTTCCTCCCTGACTCTCATCCACCCATGTATCAGATTGATGTTGTGTCCTCAAGTATCTGTGCACAGCCTCAATCTCCTCACATGTACACCCAAGCTCCCCAAGCTTGGCTTTTGTCAACTGAAAGTCATATATTCCCATAGCATACCTACAAAAATCCACTATACCAACCGGATCTCTACCTTCATAATCCTCTCCAACCACTGCCTCTGAAGTAGTACTCAGACTCCCTTCTTTTGCAACTCCATTGTGAAGATCATCAGTAGAAGATGTCTTTGTCAAGTGCTTCAAGGTTCGTGAGATTGCCCTCTCACTTACTTCATTCTTCCTCACTCTTGCAACGAAGTCAATCAACTTTCCTTCCTTCGTTGTTTGAGTCATACTCCCAAGTCCTCTTTGCTCCACATCCTCATGCTTCACATTCAGATCTTTGGGATACAAAGTCATAGAATTCATCCTCGGTCTATACCCCAAGCAACTCCTTCTATTCATCGGAACCATCATGGTTCTTCCCTCAGCTGTGATCAAGAGAATGTCCCGGTCCACCATTGGTATGGCTTGTGCAAGCCTCATGAAATCTTGCCCCAGCACCATAGAATGATCATCCATGTCCACAATCCTCAAGTCCAACCTTCCAAACCACGATCCCACTCTCACCTGAGTGTTCTCCATCACACCAATAACAACTTTCATGGTAGAGTTGACTGCTTTGAAAGCACTCCATTCCCTCTCCATTTCAGCTTTCTTCCCAAAAGACTTTGCTGCCTTCTTACTCAAGAAGCTATGAGTAGCCCCCGTATCCACCAAAGCTGCAAATCTCTTGCCCTTCACGGTCACCTGCTCAAAATGCAGCTTGAAGTAATCACTTCCTTCTGTCGACTTTATCTTGTGTCTCACATCAGCAACCTTCTTCAAGAATTTGGCCTCAGAAGTGTCAATTGGCTTGTGCTCCAACTTGACATTCCTCCTAAGGTACTTCACTTCCTTGCTTGGCTCTTCTAAGCAATTCGATCCTGGCTCAGCTTGATTCCCTTCAAGCTTGTCCTCCATCACATTCTGCTCAAGTGCACCAACCAAGTATCCATTGACTACTTCCATAGAACTAAGCTTCCGAACATCCCCTGGATTGTCACGGTAGTGAGTTCCCAACCTGTCAATGCAGTCAAGCTCTTCCTGCTCAATTACAACGATCTTCTTACCAAGAAGCTTCTTCTTTATCTCTTTCTCAATTTGCTTGATTTCGGCTTCCACCTTGGCACTTTTCTTCCTTAACCAGGCTCTTTCATCCAAGAGCTCTTGTAGACCAAGACCACTTCGTCTGATCTCCTCATCAATTTCCTTGAGTTCAACATTAGTCGTACTTCCGCAATGGCTTTTGAGTTCTTCAAGTTCCCTCCTTAGTTTCGAACAACTTTCCTGAATCCTCATGTTCTCAGCCTTCATCAAAACCCAATTAGAACTCCATCGACCCATCTGTTCCAACACTTTGTACTGGAAGACTTCACCTGCATCATGGCTAGATTCACCTGTCATAGGTTCATCCAACATCTTTGCCTTTCAGTTTTCTCCAAGTTCCCTGCAGACATGAACCAACTCTTGTTCCACTTGTATGTAAAATCAACTTCCTTCACCTACAAGTACCTGTCACGAGCAACCCTGCTCAATCACCAACTATCAAGTGTATATACACCTGCTTCACCCATCTTCCTGCAAGACTCCTCCAAGTCTTCAGACTAGCTCTGATACCACCTGTGACACCCCCAAGCTGGCGGTAGTCTTTCAACCGCTCTTAGCGAGGTGTGGCACCACCGAACACTTTCTTTTTACCAATACTTATGTTCGTGGACTATGCCTAACCGCTTACTCCTACTTAGTTTGTGTTTCACAACCAAGTATTATTATGTTATCCTTTATACCAATGAACACCCATACACATTCATTATTATCATCAATTAGAAATGAAGAACACAATTGCACAGTATAAAGGGAGGGGCAACTCCCTGAACAATGAGTTTGCCCGAATATATATTATACAATATTTTACAAGTTACAAGCTTTACAAGTATACTTGGAAACCCCAAGTTTCATACTTAGCCAAATTTACAATCTTCGGCAAACCAGTTGCCCAGCTCGTAGGCACCTTCGCACGGTCGCCGCACGACTCACCAACCCTTCGTTCACCTCTTTGCACAATCGTGTTGTTTGCCCAACTTGGGCGCGCCTCCAAGTCGCCACACACGGGCACCTCTGCACGAGTCGTACCTTTGTTCACAATCTCAATACTTCACCAAAAGTCACACCGTTCACACTTGCACGCCGGACGAGCGCTCACCCGAGTCACCCAAGAACCCATGCCAAGTCGTCACACAAACTGAGCGCCACACCCGTGCACGCCTCACTCCAATCGGCAGGCGACCCTGCCCGCGCCCTTCACCCAAAACAAGATAGCGCGTTCCTTCGTGTAGCCTCGCCCAAGGTTGGGCGCATCACCATTATGCGACCTCCTTTTACTTGCTGCGGCTACTCTTCATTCTGTGCACTTCTTCTACACGTTTGAGTGATGAGCGAGTGATTGATGCCAAATGAATCCATCAAGCGTATAGTTTATATGCTCCACAAGCGGTCGCGCTATATCCTCGGCCGACCTTCACTTAACTTCAACCAATGTTTCTTGTTCATGCTTTCGGCTTGGTTGGCCCGTCGGCCAACGCCCTCAACCACAACTTCAACTGTCGGCTTCACTTCATGGGTGCCCATGCTCAACCATCGTATAAACGTGGTCGCTCATCCCGTCTACGCACTTCAACCTTATGTTTCCTTGCGCGTGTTGTCGTATAACTCGTCGCTCGGTGGTAGTAAGAACCGCAGGTCCTTACACCCGGTATCTGAAATGTCAATTCTTGTATGTTAGTAATTTGGTTATAAAAAAGGTTGTTGGTCCTTAAACTGGAAGCCCCGGTGTCCGAAACATCAATTCTTGTGTAAGATCAAGTTGTTTGATATGCTCTTGAGCACATTCAGTGTCTAGACCTCCATCCTATCAATTGACGTTGTTTGATCAGCTCTTGAGCACATTCAGACCTCCATCCTATTAACTAAGAATAGCCGAAAGTTAAATATCGAACAGATGGTGGTTGGTCCATAGGATGGCGCATTACTTGATGGCTCTTATTGGGGAAGCCCCAACGAGCCAAGTTGTCAATATTGTTAATCCTAAAAAGTTCATCAACAATGGTTAGAGGCAGTTACATTTTAAATGGAGGTCAAGTGACAACTCAAAGATGTGGTAATTAAAAAGCAGTGTTTCCGATATTCTAGAGTGGATGTGGGTGCTGATGAAGACCAGTCAGACATATATTTATTTATTGTTGTAATATGTTTTCCATGTGAACATTAAGGGAGGGTGTTGAAAATAATGCTTTCATGTCATGTATAGTTGTTATTAGGAGGTTACGAGGAATCATTCTAGGAGTAGTTGTTTCCAATATTTAAGTTGTAATATATAAATTGTAATGGTAATCTGTTTGTGTCAAAATCAGTAATTAATGTCTTATATATTTATAAGTATAGTGATGAATAAAAGTATCAAATGAGATTTGTGTTTTGTGTAATAACTCTGTGTTCTCTCTTCTATTTTTTTATTTTTTATTTTTCTAATACTCCAGCCATCACTATTATATTCTGCCGAAATGTCTCCACCATTTTTTATATAAACAGAAACCGAAGGTGATGCAATTGTTCAGAATCGGCCTGTTTTATATATTCTAGATATGCTGTGTTATGATAATTCACTAAGTAAAGGTCCGGTGATGTTTAATACACTTTGGTCGACAAGCGATGTGTCTTCTTCGTAGCTGGTATATTTCTTTCACCGAATCTTGGAACCGGGCAGAAAATACTGCTTTAGAAAATAAGATCTGCAATCAGATACCAGATTTTGTCTGCCTCTCCAATATAGCATGGGACTGGGACAAGAAGGGAATTGGGATGCAGAGAATCCTGATACTTTTCTGCACGGCTTTCAAATTGAGAATTCATTGTTAAAAATCATAAAAATATATATAAATTTTGAACAGAGAGGTAGGTTGGACAAGGCTGACTGTCGGCTTGGTGAAAAAAAATCTTAAAAATAATTCGAAGAGATAAATACTTTGTACAGCAAACAAACTTTTCTAAAAAGTCCCCATAGATCTAAGTACGTTGTACAGGAAACGAATTGTTTTTAAACTAATTTTTTTGTATGGTCCATACCTTGAAATCAAATTTGATTTTCCATTTGAATTTAAAAAAAAGATATATATATAGTCACTAAAAAGTTGCCGTAGATCTAAGTACGTTGTACAGCAAACAAATTGTTCATAAAATAATTTTTTAATGTCCAACCTTGAAATCAAGTTTGATTTTTCTTTTGAATTTAAATATCGAAGTACGTTGTACAGCAAACAAATTATTCTTAAAATAATTTTTTAATGTTCAACCTTGAAATCAAATTTTATATATATAGATAATGTCATGAAAATGATTCATATTATTATAAATATTTTAATATTAAGTTAATTAATACGATAAATATGGTATCATTTTAATTTAAATATAAGATACCATTTGGAATATATATATAGGTGGGGGTTTGTATAGAATTTCATATGTAGTTAAATATCTATTTTTATTATTTAATTTAATTTAATAATTAATAATTTTTAATTTTATGTAAAATTAGAAATATAATAAAAATTATTATTATTAAATTTGTTTATGCATATGAATTAAATAATGGTTTTTTTGGATTTTTTAAATTTTTTTTATAATTTAAAATAATATGGTATTGGAAAAAGATATTTTTCATTTCCACATTTTAGTGTTACAAAAATGACACTAATTTATAGTAAGAATTAATTTTTATTTTAGCAATATTTAATTTGTTATTTACATTTCTCAATATTATAAAGAGAGAAATAAAACATAAAGAAAACAAGTGCTCAAGTATTATTGGTTGCAATATGGGGCCACCATATATATATCTATATATAAAATCAAAAGTGAAACAAAAATTGTCAAATTTGATAGTTGTATAAACATTATAAATTATTTAACTTTGTTGTTTACATTGCCCAAAAATTCAAACTTCAATATTTTTATAGACAATTTTCTTATTTGTAAGAATAAGTAAGCTAAACCATAATTCTAACTCCTTGTAGTACCTATAAAATAAACAACTATCTATAAATATAAATATAAAAAAAATAAAAATAAAAACAATTATCTATAAATATAAAAAAAAATTAAAAAAATATGATTTAAAAGTTACATATAAATAATTATGACCCTGTTAAACAAAGAAATAGAAGAGAAAAATAGAATAAAGTACCTAGTGACCAAACAAATAGCAAAGATTTTAATGCTTATTGTATTTAGTGCTTGCAATATGGCATAGCTTTAATTTTCTAGCTTTAATTTTCTTTTCCACATTTCAGTTACACTGGCAGTATTGAGTACAAATAATGGGAAAAAGACAAAGCAAAAATGGAAAATCCAAAGGTGGAGGAGCGAGCGGGTTCGAATTACACGATACCTACAATTATAGTTGATCAACTAGAGGAGACATGTTACAGCAACCTTCCAGACAAGGTTTTTGATATTGGATTATTCACATGCATAGAGATAGTTAGCTTGATCATTATGGGAGATGAGATGGCTCATAAACGGTTAGCTATGAGTATTTACTTGACCAATTTTAAACCAAAAAAAATTCTTGAGTCACTCACTCACGTGTTAAGTTACTTAAAAATGCACTCACATGTCTCAAAATTTAAGAAATTGGGATTAAATGGGGAGGGGTGACGCCAGAAATCTTAGTAAGTGTTAACCAATTTTGAAAAAACATGTTTAAAATGTAATTTTAAGGTTGAATTTTGAAAATATTAATTAATGGTAACCATTTAAAAAAAAAATTGCAAGTGAGACATGTATTAAGTGCAATTGTTTCCAAAAATTATTTCAAAAAATTAATGAAACATGTATTGATCATAACTACTTTTAGAAATCATTGCAAAAAAGTAGTGAGACGGTTATCCACATGATGATTTTTGAGTTAATAGAGTTTATTAGTGAGGATGGGATAGATAGCATTAAGGTTGCAATAAGATATCAAATTTTCTGTCAAGCCAAATATTTACAAATTAATTTTTTAAATTATAATAAAAAATATGTTATTTCTTTCTAAAGTTTAACATTTAGTTTTTCATAAGTCAAAGCTAAATTAATAGCAGTTAAATTGCAAATCAATTTCTAGGCAGAGACATAAAACATCTTGCTATCATAAATAACCATTATTGAGATACTATTAGTAAACTAGATAATCTCAATTTAAATTTTAAACACGTCCTTCCATCACAATAATAGTTGTTGAATTTAAGGTCATCTCTATACAATCTCTATACAACAACATTTAAACATGTTAGTAGAAGATGCAAATATACTATCTAAGAATATATTGAAACTTTATTCACTAAAAAACGGCTTCTAAACCTATTAAATAAATTAATACTAATAAGATCATGTTCCAAGTTATTAATCATAATAAAAGTTATGATAAAGAATGAATAGAAAATTAACCATTTACATCTCATGGTTAATGACTGTGTAACACACAAACTCAATGTGAGATTATGATATAAAATCAATCTATTCAATATTAAGGAATATTGAAATTCAACAACTTAACAATGCTAATTTATTCACTGGGAATCGAAAATACCAATATTTAAAAGATATTTGTTGGTGATGGTGTTTGACTCCTACGTATGTAGCCCTTACGCATCAACAAATAACACACGCACACACACACACACACGCACACACACACACATATTAACTAAGGAAGGCATGACATAAATATTAAAACTTAGTATATTTTTGTTATTTTAGCTTGGCAATAGATGTTGATAGAAGGCCAAGGATATAGGAAATGGAGTAATATGTGGAATAGAAAGAAGTATAGAAGAAGTTGCGAAAGACTAACATATCAATTTGTGTAGAAACCTATTGTAGAAAGATTATTTTTTTTTCTAGTTAAGACTAACCTAAGTACCCACGGGGGATTTGAACCAGTGACCTATCGCAAGGAGTGCCTTAACAGCGCACCCATATTGTAGAAAGATTATTATAAAGTCCTTCCTCATTTTATTTTTCACAAGGATTTCAAATGTAAATCATTAGTCAAATGCTAAAGGCTTAGTGATAGTAGCTAAGTTGGAAATTATAAAAGATCAATGAGAAGGAATAGTAATTTGATCAAACCTATAGCCTTATCAATGCCCTAGTGCAAAAAGTGTATTAGAAACTTCTTCCTCGTTGTGTGTTTCATAAGAATTTTAATATTAAATCAACAAAAATTACTGAGAGTTCTTTATATTTGAGAAACATTAGCAACTTGGATGTACTTCTAGCCTTGTTAGTTTGTTGAGCATTGTCCAATATGTTTTAAATCTCATGATAATCAAGATTACTATATGGACAAAAAAACATCTCTAAACCAATTATTATTTCGCATTGGATTCCATCCCATGTCCTTGCAAAGATTATTATTGCCACAAATATGAAAATCCCCATAGTAGGATTTCCAATAGAATAGTATATTTTTTCTTCCAATGCTTGTAGTGGTTGGCTACATCAGTCAACATCTCCTTCATACTAGGAAGGACAAATTTTCCAGACAAAAAATATGACAACCATCAAGAACAGATTTCAGAAGAATACACATTTGATAAGCTTTTATAATTGCCAAGAATTTCTATGTGAGGAATATGGGGAAGGATGTGCCCCCTGTTTGTTCATTCTCAATAGATGAAAATTGATTTAGGTTTTGGGAGTGATTTGAACTTATGATTTACTATGCATTTTTCTTCCTTGAATTGAGTTAACATAAGGAAAATACATAGAGGAGAACAAAAAGAAGAAATGACCAGAACTACATAAAGGAATTATACCAGTTGAGTTCGAAAGAACATATATAAAAGGTCCTAAAAGCAGGGTCTTGAGTTTCTTCTTAGCATCAAAACTAGTACCAAATACCATAAGATCAGGTTCTGCCTCTATTCCATCAGCCAGTACAACCCCATTCCTTGAGAAAATCTAATAGGATACTTTTGAAAACATATGTAACCTTAATCTACTCTTGAAAACCAATCACCATGATATATTGTAACATGAGAAGTAAATAAATCCTCAACGTGTTAGACATCTAATCGTCGGGTTATGATTTGGGTTAGTGTGTGTTGTGGTAATTAGTTATTGAATTCTAAGAAGACCCATAAATGGAATCAACGATTTCTTTATGTATTTATATATACACTATTTACATCATTCTTTGAGATCAATTCTTAATATACAGTTGAGTTTGGTTTCCAATATTGTTGTCTAAAAATGGTATCAGAGCATTGGTTTAAGGAATATCAGAGCATGGTTAATTTTATTTGTTGTAACAATATGAGCCACTAGTTCTGTCCTCGTATAATTTTGTTACTACTACACAAAGTTTGATTATGGAGTGGTAAATGTTGTGTGAAAGAGAATTAGGATGCGTGAAACCACCAGTGCATTGGAGAATTCACATGACTCCTAGTTTGATGGTGAATTTGTCGTCGTCAGAGGCTGACTAATATCGGATCTGAAGCATCAATAAAGTGTGTGTGACTACTTGTTTGGTTGATAACAGGGTTAACTTGTGCGGGCCGTGTTGTGGATCTCTACTCTTTATCAAATGACATGTAACTGTAGATAAAATAAATGATAAAAGGTACAAATTTTTATATGCATTGATGCACACAATAATAATAGAGTGGAATGTGTTCTATTACAACTACACTTTGGGTGTTTAGCCCTTTCTTCCTGTAGGTGATGAAAATTAATTTTTGAATGTTATCCCTTTCCATTACTAGAGTTAAATCTTAGGAAGTTAGACTATGCGAGTCACTTCAACAAAACTTCCCTTTGGTGACGATGCTTTACATGACGGTAGTTGAAGCATTGGGCTATCTATTTCTATGAAGTGTAAGCTTAAAAAAATAAATAGAGTGGAGTATCTAGGAGCGTCTAGTGTCAGTTGGATAGTGTTAAAGGTCAACCAGTAGGGGAATACAACAAAAAAAAGAAATTGGTAGCGCAATTCTGAAGTATGGAAATTGTTTAGTGGACAAGAAAGGTTGTACTAGATTATGCAAAGAAGGAGTGGCAAAAATGTGTGAACAAAGTTGAATTCGAGAAGGATATAGAGAATATCAGTGCTTGATTTGACCTAAGTGTGTTGTGTGAATGTCTATTATCTACAGAGAGCAATGGCTTCTAGTGAATTTAACAGTTTAACGACCAATGTATGGGATCGAGAATCTGTCGCAGTGTTGTCTTAGATTGTTGACCTAGTTGCTCAAGGATGAGAGCTAAAGATTCTGTGAGATAATTTGATCCCCAAAATCCAGATTAAATCAAATTCAGAGACGTCGCTACATGCATCTGTAAGTTTTTGGCCTTTTTTTTAGCTTCTAGTCAGTTTACTTCTTTTGTTAATTAGACGGTGCTAAATGGACTTGAAAAAATTATGTAAGAGGTCTAGAGATCTCTTGTTGAATAATAAAAGTCCTAGACCACAAACCAACTGCTCTTGGAGGTCAAGGCATGAGTAAACTTACTAGAGTGGATAAATTTCCTATGCTTTTGAACTTATTGGAGTCTACGAAGACGCAAATAAGAGTTTCATTGTTAAAGGCAGAGAGTGTGAACAAATGTGTTATGACTAAGATGCATTGCAATGTGGATCTACAAGCTTGAAATTTTTTGATTTCGATACTGTAGTTTCTTCACTGATTATAGAGTCTGGTTGTTGCAGTAGTTTGCAGTACTCTCTAGAATTTTTCTCCCTAGATTTGGATCCTTTCTCCTAGACCTGGAACATATTTTAAATTTGGTGCTATTGCTTGGTAAACAATCATTATTTGAGACCACCAAAAACATTATAGGCAATTGATTGTTTTTAGGTAGATACGTTAGTTTTCAAGATAAAAGTAATTGCTAAGAATTTTACTCAAATTCATTGTTAAAGAATAAAAGTGCATAAATAATTTTGATTATAAGTGTGGGAAAACACTGAGTATGGAGAATTAGTAAAGCTATTTTAATTTGGTCACATATTCAAATGGGCCAATAAGTTGATGAGAGTGAAGACAATGGAAAAAAGCTTTTTTACTTTCTAAAGGGCGTTTTCACTCTTCTCCCTCAACATTGTAGCATATTTTATTCATATTTTCATTGAATTTTTATTGCAAGTAGGTGCATGATAGATTAAACCCAACACTCGACACTCGGTTAAATCATTTTAAATTTTCTTGTGTTGGGTGCATTTTTGGTGGGTGCCGACACCTTTTTCAAATTTGATTGAATTTTTTTTTTAATCGGAAGCTGGAAAACATGGCTAAACTCAATGATTTGTTAGATTTATTAATAAATCTAATGTCATCTATAGTTCATAACAGTATCCAAATTAACAAGGACACCCTATTTGACATTAGAAATTGTTTACAAAATGCATAAGAGAAGATCAATATTTTGTAACTCGAATCCCAACTCTAGTGACATGAACTTCAGCAAAACAATTGTGATTGTGAACTGGTTATTGTTCATAATAACTCATTGTTTGAGTCTGATACCTATCACTTGTCATATGGATCAAACCATTTCAGGAGAAAATTTGGATGTAGTTGAAAGTCATGATGTGAAACCTACAATTCCTAAAACATTTTTTAAACCTTCGGAAGAAATCGTGCACAACAAAAACATAACTAGTTTGGGATATAATAAGGATTTTTGGATGTATCTTTTCATGTTCCTGATTTTTCTAAATCTATACAATTTCGTAGTGCTAGCTTTTTGGATGATGTTGTTCCAGAACAAATTAATTGATGTCAACATTGTGATAGAATTGGACATTTGAAAGATCAATGTTTTGATCTTCACCCATGTGAGCATTGTGGAAAGCACAATCACCATTCAAATAGATGTTTTGAAAGGAATATTGTTGCATGAGAGAAACTAAATTTTGGATGGATTACTTCTTGGGATTGGTCTAAAACCACCAAAAAAGATTTATAGGTCATACCACAGGATATGTTCAAGAGTATTGACCAGTCTTGCAGTGAAGTGTACTTCATCTTCTCACCCTGTATCTGACAAGGGGGGAATTGATGGTCTGCTACAAGTTTGAATATTTGTCAAGTGAGCCACAATCAAAGATAATCAGAGTTTACTGCTACAACCTAATTTCCTAGTTTATAATCAAATTCAAAGTTGTTTTTATTTATTCTCTATGAGGATGAGGATGGCTGCATGTTTTTAGCATGCTGAGATTTTTTATGGAGCAATTCCACTAGCAGATGATGTCAGATTAAAAATTGTTCCAAAGTTGGAACTGCTATGAGAGTTCCAGAGTTGATGGTCATCCTTAAACCATCACTCATTGAGACCTTGAGTTCTCCCACAATTTTGTATCATTTGTGGTTTTCTCTTAAAAACCACCATCCTTGGTTTGTGATCATCCTTGAAAACCATTTTTGAGAGACATTCAATTCTTGGATGAGAGGATTTTTTTGCATTTTTAGCTTTCATTCTTGGACTTGGATATATACCATCATATTAGGAGCGGGAGGGGAGATGTTAGATATCTAATCCTCGGCTTATGATTTGAGTTGGTGTGTGTTGTGGTAATTAGTTATTAAAGTCCAAAAAAACCCGAAAATTGAATCAACAGTTTCTTTATGTATTTATATGTACATTATGTACATCATTCTTTGAAATCATTTCTTAATACATAGTTGAGTTTGGTTTCCATTTTTATTGTCTAACACAACGAAGTTGTGATTTGGAATAAAACCATATTTTCACAAGAGAAGATTTTAACATAGATTAAAAACAACGGACTTGAGGATTTCCCATCTATGGATTAAAAAAGATAAAAAATTATAACAAGTACCAACACTTAAAATACAGTTATATTATTGAGTTGAAATTGAACTTGTAAATTTAAAAAAATATTCTTGAATCTAGCGAACATAAATATTCTTGAATTTGGAAAATAAGAGTGAAGTCAATACATTGATCTCACTGATGTTCACCACAATTTGAAATATTCCAAATTGTAACTAAAATAAAGGATAACATTTCCTTGAGAGGAACGTTTTGTCATTCCTTTTTTGATAAATTTTGGTGAATAAATAAATGTTAAAAACACATGCTCCTCTGCACAAATGAAGGATGGTCCATGGATTAAACCCAGACTTATGGAACTCTCATCAAGCATACTTTATACCAAAATTTATATCATGTTCATGTTCGTATTAAGTATACTATTACGTTCACACACTGTCTTCATATTAAATATATTGTTATTTTATTGTTATATTTATCACTAAAGTTTATGAAAATGTGCATATTGAATTCATTTAAACTGTATAATTTATCATCTATTCAAATTAACGAATGGATTCACTCCCACGTCTACGCAAAAATAAACAATAAAAAAACCATTTCAATTATGTAAAATTTTAGTTTCAATGGTTTATATCGCCCACAATATTGAGAAATGTTAGGCAGATTTACATGGTCATAAATAACAAAAATTCAACTACATTACTACTGTTTAAAAATTAGATACTCCAAGTCTGGGGCAAGAAGCATTTACCAAAAATTCTAAATTCTATCCATAACACTTTATTCATGCTTTAAAAATCAAATCATTCAATAAGATAGGTTAAAATATACTAGTGGTATAAATAGGTGTAATATTATGTTGTGCAGAAAACCCTGATCTGGTCTTTCTAGTAAGAATGACGCAAACCATGTATTACAAAAGAGTTGTGTGGGAAATCCATAGAGCTCATGAAAATAATCTCCATCACGCTCTTCTGAAGATCACCATACAAGGATCGACGTATTTTCCTACCAGGGTTCAGAAAGAAGCCATTAATAGCCCTATAGAAATTGAATTGAAAGAACGGAAACACAACTTGTATAATATTTGTTATGTATAACAAACCTCGATTCGCCTAGTACATTCCATAAAAAAATCTAATTTTTATTTCTGGTATGCAATATCTACAACTCTCTTTCCTTTGATAAACTCATAGGTACTATTTTCACAACTCATAAGAACTTTTTTCGTCCAAGCCTATGTAGGCCATGGTAGGTAAATATTTTCCTTGAAACATTTTTGTCATTCATTTGGAGGAAATGATGGGATATGCCATAGATCCCTGTATTTACCAATCATAATGCTAAGAAATCACAAGCATGCCACTGGATGATAAACCAACACAAACAAACACTAGTCAATATAAACAATACTCGATTGAGGAAAATAAAATAATGTGGGGATGAAAAATTCATGAAGGCTTGTTAATTTCTTGTGTAGGTGTAATTATTGAATCATGGGGGTGAACTAAATTAAACATTAGCAAAGAGCCCTATAAATCTAGGTTTAGCTATGCCAATGCCTTGTTATTAATTTATTAATTGTAATTGTTTCTAAAATTTGATGGAAAAAATTAGCGAAACATGTATTGACTGTAACTAATTTTAGAAATCATTGCAAAAAATTAGTGAGACACTTATCCACATGGTGACTTCTTAGTGTTAGCAATAGTTTATCAGTGAGATTGTGATAGATGACGTTAAGGCTAAAATAAGACATCAATTTTTTTGTCCAATCAAGTGTGTAAAAAATTTTTTTTTTTTTAAATTATAATAAAAGATCGTTATTTATTTCTAACATTTAACATTAAGTTTTTCATAAGTCAAATATAAACCAATAGCAGTGAAACTGCAAATCGATTTAGATTCTTACCTGGGTAGGGACTAATAAGACGTGAAGACCATAAACTATCCTAGAACCCCTCAAGAGAAACCAATTCTAAATATCTATTATTATTTGGCCCAAAAGTCACCTTACAATGGAGTCATTATGCCCTTAAATAAGTTGTAATACATGAAAATACCATGAAAAAGACTAGGGGATACCAAAACCTCAAGCAAGTAGACTGCCAATAGTAAACCATTATTTCCTCTAACTACTCTAGTTATTTCCCTCTTAAATTTGACTTCGAGAGATTAACCTAGTCTAAATATCTTTGTTAAATCCCATGTAAGAAATTTACCATTCATTGGAATACATGGGTAACCTTGTATCCACCATTTTTCTTGGATACGTTTTCGAGTACATGGTTCATAAACCATCTAGCATCAGGAGATCTCACATTACCCCCTCGCCTAGCATATGAGTACAATTGCCACCGTCATACCTATTTAGGTGGTTCAACCCCATGCACCTTTGCACTACAACATGTATGATTAAATAATAGGTCTTACAGAAAACTAACCTCAAGTTAACATATGAGTACACCTGCACCATCATATATATTCAATGGTTCATTTTACAACTTAATCCTACATATTCTTCATGCATGAGAGGGATGACATCATGTGCTACCATGCTACAACATGTATGCCTAAATAACAAGTCTTATAACAACCTTGGAAAATATATCCTACATATGTCTAGGCTTTACAACTTAAACCAAATACTCTACGTTGGTCATGCAATATCAGGGTTCTCCATAACATGATGTATCTTTCACCAAGCCTCGAAACCTTTGGATCCATCTATGTTCTCTCCTCCATGCCTTTTTGTGGCCTCCTTTCTTCATCTTAACTATCCTTAACACAGGTTCTACAACATATGTTGCATAAAGTGATCTTCATGGAGATCTAATGTCATTGTTATGAAAAAGAGAGATAAATAAGAACATAATAGAAACACCTAAAGGCACTAATAATCAATTATTGTTTGTCCCAAAATATGTCTATAATGGATCTATCATGTCCTTAAATAGGTTACATTACATGAAAATATGATTGGAAAATCCATGGGTTACAAAAACCTCTACCAAGTAAAATGGCAATAATAAACTAGTTCAAGTTTACCCTAACTTTCCTAATAGTCAAAACATACACTTTTAATCTTCTAGAGTAGGGTTGATCACATCATTATTATCTCTTACTTTTATTTTTCCTTCTAATTCCTTATTCCACCATATTTTCTCTTTAAATTTTGATTTGATAATATTGTAATACTATCCTTATTTTGTAAAATGACTTAGTTCTTTTTTCCCTTATGGTTTAGTCATGACTGAGCATCCATATACTATTCCTACTTAAACTAGGGATGATTCCGCCCCGAATTTAAAACAATTTTAACAAGTTTCTTATCTTCTATATTGTTCAACTTATTCTTATACATTATGTATCTAGTCATACTATGCTCTCAATTAAATAAAGAATTAATTCTATGAAATAAATAAGATAAAATGTATTTATTTTAATTTTGAGATTATAAATTTTAAAATTCTTTTAAATCTATTCTATTTTCTTCCATCAACTAAATTAATACACTCTTGAGTTTCTCATTTATATAAAATAATCACAATAACATCTTTCTTAAAAAAAAATTAAAATATCACATAACCAAATAATAGAATAATAAGAATAAGGGTCTTCTTAGAGGGGAAGCTTTTTCTTTATAATTGTGTATTTACTTATACTACATTTCCCCCTTTAAATAATATTATCATTAAAAAAATTATATTTAAAACTATTTCTTTATTATTATATTGAAAACCAATATGATATTGTTATTTCTACAAATTATTATGTGCAAATTACTTTCATGTTAGAATTTAGACTTTTGTGATCCATATTGATAATGAGATTGTCTTTCGGATTAATCACATCATGAAGATTTGGTCGACATTTGAACTATCTAATGTAGTTCCTACTTTCATGTTATCTCAATATGATAATGTTATTTCTACAAATTATTATGTGCAAACTACTTTCATGTTAGATTTTACATTTGTGTGATCCATATTAATAATGAAATTGTCTTTCCAATTAATCACACCATGAAGATTTGATTGACATTTGAACCATCTAATGTAATTCCTACTTTCATATTATCTCAATAGCATGTAACTAGATAATAACATGAAAAGTTGCAATAAAATATGTTTTTTTGTTTCTAGGTATATAAACACACATCTATGCAGAAATAATGTACAAATAGATATATATAAATTAAATGATTTATTTTATATAAATCATTAAATAATTTATTTTTAAGTGATTTATAAAAGGAGATAGCCATTAAAATATTTATCACATTTATAAATTAGAGAATTTGTAACTGGAAAAATAAAAATGAGAAATTCAAAATAAATTCAGAAATCCTTAATTTATATAAGACTAAAATAAACTATCCATAATTATCCTAAAATAAACTAACTGAAATTGTGTCAATTGTAATAATACTGTCAAGGCCGCTTAACGACCAGAGCTCAGCTGCTGAAAACTTTGGGGCAAACCTTAAAAATATAATATTTTACATTATATTATTAATATCTATTGTAAATGGATGTTGAAGAACTCCTATCGGAACGGATCCCAACTGGGCTTACAATGCTGCTTAAGCTATGTTGTTTGAAGAAAACGATTACTGTAAGAAATGAAATCGAGTGTTTCAGGATTAATTCTACTTGGACACTCAAGAATCATGGCAACAACTATTCTGGTGCGGGGCAAGAAAGGGTCCTCATGAGCTCATTAGCTTTCTGCTTCGTCCTCGGTGAACACTCCATCTGCAACAGAAAAAGTAGTCTCTGAAGGGTCCCCATCTTCACAACTTTTGTCAGCAGCTCTTCGTCTGCAAAATTGAGGCAGATTCCCAATAGAATTCCAACCGCATAATCCGTTGCAATATCGGATACCGCCAGCAAGCTTCTAATAATACTCGGTATCGCTAAGGCATGGCCAATTATGGCAGACCGGCCTTCTGAAATTGTGGATAGTGCTTCCAAAATCGCCAAAGATTGCTCTACCACGTCTGTGTCTGGGCTCGGAAGAAGGTCAATCAAACGAGGGACGACACTTGCTTTGGCCATCTTAGCTCTAATTTTATGCACGGTACACAGAGGAAATATTGCCTTCAGGCTGGCCTTAATGGCCGGAGAATATGGAAAATCCTCTTGAAACAGCTTCAGTAATCCATCTGTGATTCCTTCTCTTGATCCAATTTCTCTGGCAGAATTTCTATCGTCTGCCAATTTTTGCACAACAGATGCTGCGTCTATTCTGGTCTCCACGGTGCAATTTGCCAACACCCATTCCAGGGTTCCCAGCGCAGAAGGTCTGAGCAAACCTGTTTCGATAGATATATCATCCACAGGGAACATTGAAATTACTCCGATTGCTTCTTCTACGGCCTCACGATCTACACCCTCTGCAGAATGCAGTAAGGCCTCTGAATCCAGAATATGGATTAGAACAGGAAACACTCCCTCGGATTTGAGGCATTGTCTGTTCCTTTCGCTGGCCATTGCTAGACTTCGCAAGTTCTTCAAAGCTTCAAATTTATCGATCCTTGAATCTTGAATATGCTGAATCATTTGGCGCACTTTACTCGGCTCTGCAACAGGCTTAGGTGTCGGTATTCTGTGGACACCATTAGAACTGTTGGCAACGCACCATTCCTGTATCAGTCTGCGAAGAGTGTGATTGGGGATGAGCTCTTTGCTGTGAAGAATTTCCAGAGTCACTGGACACCCATTGTTTCCTTCGCCCAACCATTTCTCAATGGAAGCTCGCTCATAGGTCATGCCTGTAGATAAAGTCACCGGGTCCGTCATTAGTTCCTTCGATATCGGACACTTGAATAAGGGCGGGACAGTTACCGATATAGAGAGATCCGGACGTTTGTTTCCTGTTTCTGACAGCATGCTTTACACGCTGGCCAGAATCGCCCTATGTTGGAATAATCAGGCCAGGAAACCCAAGATAGCATAGAGAAACCATCGTTGGACAATAAAAAAACTGATCTGTGGTTCAGAAAATATCAGGACACCATTGACCACTCACAGATCGGAGAAGCATTGAAGTCAATAACCTTAATCTGCTGATCACAAACATTAGATTATATAACAAATCATCACAATACAAAAAATGAAGTTACTCTTGGTGATAATATAGCGAACTATCAGAGCACAAAACCATGGATCTACTATTGACTGTCTATACCTGAAAATACCATCACAGTCTCGACAGAAACCATCAAATCCCATAAAACGCCATTGTGGGTGGACATGATTACTGAACTTCATCAAAGAATGAAATTTTCATGGAAAAACATGCCCGTGAATGAAAACAAACTAATCAAATAAATAAAAAGGAATCGAGAGATTGATTACAACCCAAAAAAGAGATTGATTACAACCCAAAAAAAGTACCACGGTGAATCAATAATCGGTACAACTAAAAAAAAATGTGAAAACACTAATGGTGAAAACCCTAATGGTAATATTTGCAAATAGATTTTAAACAGCAAAACTTTATAAACTTGAGTTAGTGATGAAATTTGTTTTCATATTGCTTGTTTCCTCTTACACTAAAAGATTAATTTCAAGTGTCACTATAGTTTATAGCAAAATTTTATAAATTTGAGTTAGTGATGAGACTTGTTTTCATATTGCTTGTATCCTCCTACACTAAAAGATTAATTTCAACTGTCACTATAATTTATAGCAAAACATTATAAACTTGAGTTAGTGATGAGACTTGTTTTCATATTGCTTGTATCCTCCTACACTAAAAGATTAATTTCAAGTGTCACTATAGTTTATTACAGTAGTTTCAATAGATTACTGTAATATTGAAAATTAAATATGTCAATAACTTATGATTTAAAAAAAGCCAAAATATTCATCGAACAAACTAAATATGCCAATAACTTAACAAGCTAAATATACCAATAACTTTAATTTGTAATTTAACAAAAACCAAAATATCTATCCCCACATCAAATATACCAATAATCAAAACCCAAATATTAAAATTCACCGAAATAAAATTCATACCACTAATCACCAACCGTTAAAGAATTATCATACATATCGATCAAATTATAAAAGAAAACCAAAATTACAAAAGGTGTGTTACCAGTCTAATTTCAAAAGCTGTGGGGCAGGGGAAATTGAGAATCCCTTCCTGACGAGTCAAAAGGTTGCGCCGGGCATTCTAATGTTGAAAGTTGAGATGCTCTGTTAGCGATTATAAATTTTTGGTCCGTTTATTTTAAATATGAAAATGAAATCTCTTTTTTGCAAAAGAGGATCTCATTCGCCGTCCATTGAACGATATTTAGGCTGAACTTTCAAACTGTCAGCATCAGCAGCTTACGCAGGGCAGACTCACATCATTTATCCCTTCTAGAAGACTAGAAAAGAGAGACAATGAGTTTTGTTTGGTCAAGATCGTGATCATTGGCACGTTGGTATTTGCTTGACTTTGACTGCAATATCAGTGGTAGCGAGCATAAAGGTGCGCCAGTCAGATCCCCACAGCTGAGATACTTGGCTTTTGTGATGACCGGACTAGTGTTTTTCTCGTGGGTCTTTTTATCAATTCATATAAAAGGACTTTATGCTCGATGATCACTCGCGAGTCGCATTTGAGTGTAAAAATCAATGAAAGTCATGCACAAACAAACAACCTATAGTCCAGTCCAAATTGGTAGGTTCTTTTGACAGCTCATGGGAATCTAAATACGTTGAAGAATTGCGTCACAGGACTTACGTTGAAGCATTGTCGTGGTTCTGGAAAGTAGGGACCATGTGGGCGTGAAGAGAGAAATAAAGAAAAAAAAAACTTAATTACAGAAGATAGGGATGCCAAAGCAGTATGGAATCATTTTAATGTCTTCCAACTTATAAAATTTGGATAAGGATGGATTAGATCGAAATATAAGAAATATAGTATATTGATTCGATAAAGCCATCCAACAATGGGTTTGGAGAGGTTTTGTCTCAAGTATAGTCGGTCATAATGAAAATGAGAAAAAGGATTGGTCAAACTCACATTGTAGAAAATAAAGAAAGTTTTAAAGTTAATAACATATTTTTTTTTGTTAAACAAGGTATCAGCATTGCAGAAAATTTCACTCAATGGACATGTGGGTTCATTATTGTAGAAAATTTCACTCAATGAACTTGTGGGTTCCTGACATACTAAACAATACCCTTAATTTGGCTACATATTGGGAAATATCTCTAGAAAACACATTATTTAACCCCCTACCAATACTAACCCAATACACCTCAATTTAAAAAATACTTACATTCACTAGATATTGTAGGTATCTATTTTTTCATTAACATTTTTTATACCCATTTATATTTTTCATTAACTTTGAATTCCTTTTTTTACATTTGCCAATATAAAAACTCTTTATCCCCTATTACATGCTCAATATATTATGTAATTATTTCCTCATTATATATCCCCCAATATGAATGCACATAGTATGGTATTGCTTTGGAGTGAAGCCCCCGTGAGAAAATCAAGGGAAAAATAGTTTTCAATAAATTTCATTTGAAATATAGGTTTTACTACATTAACATAATTTCAAAACATGGCTACATAATTCAGAAGACATCTACAAAAGAACATTTGTTGTTCCATGTGGCCACTATCAATGGAAGGCAATGCCATTTGGATTCAAGAATGATCCGGGGCAATTTTAGGAAGGCATGGAAGATATATTTATACATTTTTCATGCTTTTTCATCTACATTGATGATATCTTGATGTGTTTGAAAAAAATCCAACAACACTACATTTCTAACAATTTTATAAGATAGTATCCAAACATGACTTAATACTAGATATCATTTTAGGATTCAATTGCATTAAGTAAGTCATTCATGTATGCCCATTTCCATTAGAGGTAGTCGTAACTGACTAATTTCTCAAGATTTTTGAATAGTTCACTTAGCACTCATTGCATCGGGTGATGCTCACAGGGGTGGAGAAGTGGGATTAAAACTAGTGAAATGAATCACATAGCATCAATCATCACTTTTGGGGCTTGCACCTAGTAGTAACCAGGACTTCCTGGGAGGTCACCCATCCCAGATCGCCTCTGGCTCAAGTGCGCTTAACTGTGGAGTTTTCCCCACAATCAAGCCCACTTAGATTGCTACCCCACTTACAAAACCTTAGCAAGTATTGTGCCTCATGAACCATTTAAGTAGAGATCCGTTCACTCTTTTTGAATTTAAGTATTAGGGGGTTTACGCAGTGCATTATATTAGATATCATATTGGGATTCAACTGCGTTAAGTAAGTCATTCACGTGTGACCATTTCCATGAGAGGTAGTCATAACTGACTAATTTCTCATGATTTTTGAATAGTTCACTTAGCACTCATCGCATCGGGTGATGAAGTGGGATTGAAACTAGTGAAATGAATCACATAGCATCAATCATCACTTCTGGGGATTGCACCTGGTAACCAGGACTTCTCGGGAGGTCACCCATCCCAGATCGCCTCCAGCTCAAGCATGCTTAACTATGGAGTTTTCCCCACAATCAAGCCCACTTAGCTTGCTACCCCATTTGCAAAACCTTAGCAAGTATTGTGCATCATGAACCATTCAAGTAGAAATCCATTCACTCTTTTTGAATTTAAGTATTGGGGGGTTTACGCAGTGCATTATATTAGATATCATTTTGGGATTCAACTGCGTTAAGTAAGTCATTCATGTATGAAAATTTCCATGGAAGTGATGATTACTGGGTGCAAGCCCCGGAAGTGATGATTGATGCTATGTGATTCATTTCACTAGTTTTAATCCCACTTCTTCACCCCTGTAAGCATCACCCAATGCAATGAGTGTTAAGTGAACTATTCAAAAAACATGAGAAATTAGTGAGTTACGACTACCTCTCATGGAAATGGTCATACGTGAATGACTTACTTAACACGGTTGAATCCCAAAATGATATCTAATATAATGCACTGAGTAAACCCCCTAATACTTAAATTCAAAAAGAGTGAAGGGATCTATACTTGAATGGTTCATGAGGCACAATACTTGCTAAGGTTTTGCAAATGGGGTAGCAAGCTAAGTGGGCTTGATTGCAGGGAAAAATCCACAGTTAAACGTGCTTGAGCTAGAGGCGATTTGGGATGGTTGACCTCCCGGTAAGTCCTGGTTACCAGGTGCAAGCCACGGAAGTGATGATTGATGCTATGTGATTCATTTCAATAGTTTCAATCCCACTTCTTCAACCCTGTGAGCATCACCCGAGGCAATGAGTGCTAAGTGAACTATTCAAAAATCATGAGAAATTAGTCAGTTAGGACTACCTCTCATGGAAATGGTCATACGTGAATGACTTACTTAACACAGTTGAATCCCAAAATGATATCTAATATAATTCACTACGTAAACCCCCTAATACTTAAATTCAAAAAGAGTGAAGGGATCTCTACTTGAATGGTTCATGAGGCACAATACTTGTTAAGATTTTGCAAATGGGGTAACAAGCTATGTGGGCTTGATTGTGGGGAAAACTCCACAATTAAGCGCGCTTGAGCCAGAGGCTATCTGGGATGGGTGACCTCCAAGGAAGTCTTGGTTACTAGGTGCAAGCCCCAGAAGTGATGATTGATTCTATGTGATTCATTTCACTAGTTCCAATCCCACTTCTTCACCCCTGTGAGCATCACCCGATGCAATGAGTGCTAAGTGAACTATTCAAAAATCATGAGAAATTAATCAGTTGTGACCACCTCTCATGGAAATGGTCATACGTGAATGACTTACTTAACACAGTTGAATCCCAAAATGATATCTAATATAATGCATTGCGTAAACCCCCTAATCACTTCATACTATTAGATTCCAAGATGGAGATAGGGAAGATAGAAATCAAGTTCCTTGGTTTTAATATCAACAAATGCCAAATTGTAATTCAAGAGCATGTCCTTAAAAGTTTTGAAAAATTTCTAAACTATATTTAACACTTCTATATTGGATAGGTAGATGACATATTCATTCTTTAACATCACCTAAAAAAATCACAATGACAATGTACTATAGCCATCACTGACACATCTATGAAAATAAACAAAAAGGTAAAAGATCGTGTGGCTCTAAATCTTCCTATTCAGCATGATGCATGTATCATTGAAATATATGTTTTTAGTATTGCATGGGTAGTAGTTTTGGTTGAAAATTTTGATGGAAAGGAAGAAGTGTGTAGGTATGCCTATGCCTCTTTCAAGGGAGTAGAAATGAACCACCCATCTAGTCATAAGGAACCTTCCTATTAAACATAGTACATACATCATTGAGATATATAATTCTAGTATTGTGTGGGTAGGAGTTTTGATTGGAAAAGTTGATGGCAAGGAAGAAGTGTGAGGGTATGCCTCTAGATTTGCCAACAGAGCATAAATGAACTACCCATCCACTAATAAGGAACCATTGGTAGCCGAAAAGGTAATTCAATATTTTCTATTATATTTGAAGGCTACGAGACTTTTAATTAGAACATGCCTTAAAATTTTACATGGTATGATTAACTCTGAAACAATGCCAATCGATAGCCATATACTAGAATCCAAAAATTGGTGGTTTGGCTAAAGAATTTTTAATTTTGACATTGAGTTAAAAAATGGTCACTTGAATTATTTGTCTCACACACTAAATACAAAAATAGATCCTTGTGTATTAGAAATGAAATGATGATTGCAATATCGTCCTCCAAAGTTAAGGCTCCAATGACATTATAATAATAGGATAAAGAAACTTTAGAAAGGTTAGGAGAAAAATTGAAGAAAGAAAGAAAACAAGAATTAAAAGTTTGTCTATAGTTGAAAAAGAAGAAAGGGAAGGACTTGGCAATATGATATCTAAAGAAATAACTATGCAACATATGCCCTATGATCTAATTGAAGAAATTAAGAATTCTCCACTAAAAATTGAAATTTTAGAAACTGGTAAAGGACTTCATTCTTTGGGATAAATAGAGATGATGAAAGGATAAGAAAAATTTAGAGTTTGGGTTGAATATGATGAAAATGTCCCACGTTATTGTGACATTGGCAAATGATTTCTCTCATTGGATACTTATTCTTTGATTTCGCATTGAACAAAAGAAAAAAGGACAAATTTATTTGTGCAGATGCTATTAATCTAGTTCATCATCCATGGATTAGAGGGACAAAAGTGATATTGAAACATATTTTCCCAAGAAAAGATTGAATGGATAAGAGGTACAACTTCATTGAGCTTATACAAGTAAATATGAATGTTGGTGCAAGACATAATCTTTGGTTTAATTTTTTTTTGCAAGCTATTGAGCTCACATTTCAAAACTAAATCCACATGAATTCAAATTATTGGAGAAATTTTAAAACCAAAGGGAACTTTTTTGAAGTAATTGCGGAGGAAATTGTGCTAAATATACAAGTAAGGTCTTGGGTTGAAGGATATTATTGCAATAAAGAATCTCATCTTCTTATGGAAGGATCTAAGGTGAAAAGATGTTTTGATGTTTTTCTGTTTCCCTTTCCATATTTCCTAAATATCTAGACCCATATGATAGTGATTTTTGATGGACAAAGGAAGAACTACACAATATAGAGAACTATATGGAAGATTAATCATGTCAAAAACAAAAGCATTGTGGCTTGTACCCATTCTATTGGCCTTACTCATTTCTTCTCCAATGTAAATATTCTATTTTAATCTTATAAAGGATTGTTGGCCATATTTTTAAAGTTTATTCTCATAAAAATTTGAGTTTTCCTTACGGGTAGTGAGATGCTCCACTTCATATTGCATTAGCCAATTGTTCGTCAAATTCAATATTGATTCAGGTCCCCATATGTCCCAAAGACCATTAAAGGGATGAGAGAAGATGTGGTGTCCCCATACACCGTAAATCATTATCCTCTTATGTTGCTAGTCATGAGTTTGTATGTGATTACCTTCTCATGTATAAGATTCTAGTTAGTGCAATACTTTTGACCTATAGTTATAGGTAGTCTACTATCGACTATTGGGTTCTCTATATATATAATGAGTGTTATCATCTCATTTGGGGAATAGGATATTTTATTTTGTAACACTATATATGCTTCTATGTTGCATCTTTTGATGATCTCCAGAATAAAAAGAAAACCTATTCTATGGAAGTGAGATAATCTAGAGTGTATAATGAGGTGAGTATTCTCTCTTGTTGCATCCCTTACATGATCTTCATAATTAGAACATCTCTGAGTGTTTAGTTAATGAGTATATAAGCTTCTTATATATGTATTCTAGATGTATTGAAGTGAAGGTTACAATCCATCAGATAGAGCTAGACTTTCTCAGCTAAATTCTCCATTACTAGATTTGTTGAATAATAAAGGTTACTATTGTAGTCTATCAAAAAGTGCACAATGGTTACCAGTAGAAAGAATAAAAAGAACCTACATAATCCTATGCAACATAGGAAGGATTAAAGAGACAAAGTAGCAGATAACTAGCAAAGTTGTACTTTATATTGTATATTCTTAATGAGCAAATCAAGTTACTACATTGATGTGCATACATTAACACACACACAAACATATATCAAAAGTTACAATAGTTTAACTATCGAAACTTACTTTCCTTAATCGACTCAGATAATCAACTCAACTAGCAAGCTGACTGACTTTACATTATGTATTTCTATGATGACTTGAATGGGCTAGTCAACTAAGTTTATTATCCCCTCCAATATCTCCCCCATGCTCAATGCCTTCCCTGTTCGAAGAAGGGGGATACTTGAAGACTTACAAAATTTTACAAAATCTAATAGAATAGACAAAAAAGAAGAAAAAAGAAGTATTGTAGAATATTATTGAGCTACTAAGGGAGAAGGATATAGTGTTGTTTTTTTCATGAGATGGTTGTCCCGCGACTATGGTCAGTGATAAACTAATGCTTCTTGTCCTCTATCTCACTACTTTGAAAATTGAATTCCTCTTCTTTCTCTTTCCACTAGCAACCAATCTCCTTCTACCTCAGTCTTGTGTGTGTGTCTAGCCATTTTTTAGGGGTTGGTTGCATCTCGACAGACTCGGTTCAAAGAATTGGTACTTAGGTTACTGAGGAGTCAACTCAAATGACTGTGTTAGAGCTGGGACCTCTAGAAATGTTGTTCAATGGGTGGTGAGTGCAAGTAACTGAAGGTATTGATCAAATATTGACCATTCTCTTACAACTACTCTTGATTGTTCTTTTAATGTTTTTAGTTATGATAAATAATGCACCTTATCATCCACTATTGTTTGTTATGATAATATTCTATCGACTGATCCTTACTATTTTGGATGTTTCACTTGACTAAGAATTATGTATAGATATTTAGTGGCATTAGATGCTTTTATATATGTTTTTTTCCTTCTCTTAGCCACTCTCTTTGTTGTTGCATTAGTTTTACTTGTAACTTTCTCTCCTTTGCAATCTTAGTTTTTAGCACAGACTTTGCTCAGGGTTGAAATGCTTCTTGCTAAGACAGGTCACACATGAGCATTTCTCGAGCCTTTAAATGACTACATGCAGAAGATGAGTATGTTGTCCAATTGTTGAGAATTATATTCAGTGTGGCACACTTGCTCAGTGTATATTCCAATTCAAGCTTGGCTTGTCCATATTCTCTATAAACATCCTGAAAAATAGTCAACATTTTTTTATTTTCATGCATAGTTACCTATTATTGAAGGTCGATTATCTATGTACTCAATTGTTCATCATGGTCAACAAAATGATAGACAAGTTGTTTAATTGCATCAAGTGGATCATTAGCTTCAGTCAAATTGTCAATATGAAGTTTTTTTCTTGCGTGGTTCCTACAGTCCAACCAAACTTCCCTTGTTGTTTCCTCTATTTAAGTTTGTTACTATCTGTTGGCCACCTTTTCCATCTCTTATTAGCTTCTCAAACAACATTTTGCAAGAAAGACCTGGATGCGGGTGTCAATCCTGCTAATTAATATGATTAGATGGCTAGCCGGTGGATAGGAGAGCCATATGGCTACCAGCATCGTCCCCCACACCAACCTCAAGGGAATTCATAACACATTGCAGAAGGAAATAAATGAACCCGAAAGCCAAGATACTTTCATCTCCCTCATACCCATGGCCCCTGCAGAATGACATGCAATTCCTCCGTTGCTTCAAGGCGTCTACCCTTTGCAAACTGCTGAACGTTGCATGCGCACCGTGACTAGCAGTCGATGTTCGTTACTGCCTTGACTGGATCTTGGCAATGACTTTCATTTCTCTCACTCTAGACACTGCATTTTATACCAGGCACAGACCTCTCCTGCTCACTCTTCACATCGAAATACTTCCAATTCCTTTGCTGTCAACTTAAATCATAATTCTGCTATGGCTCGCATTAGGCACTGAATGCGTAGTAGGTGCGGCGAAACCCGCTTAGGCATCATTCGCACGCTGACTTCGACTAGCTTAGCCACCAATTCCCCTAACTCCTCCACTGATACGCTCAATCCTCTTAGTTTCTACCCAAATACCAGAAGTGGCAGGGGTCATGCTAGAATCCAAGCCATTGAAGGGAGGAATGTAGCAGTCCGCACTGCAGATTTCCCTCTTCCACCTTACCCTATTCCTCACAGCACCCAGTTCCATTTCAGAAGAACCTTAAATCAACCTATAATCACTGATATTGTAACAATTTCTTTTGCAGAAGAATCTGAGCCGCAAGCTCCTCCGACTGGGCTCAAGGGCAAGCAAAGCATGGAGGCTTCAGGTAGTCGAGGAATTAGCATTCCTAGCAATAGGCCACAAAACGAAGGTAGAGCGACTTTGTATGGCAAGGATATAGCTGGTGGTCCTTTAACTGAGAGTGGAAAGCATAGTGGCATAAAGGCTTCGGGAAGCAAACTGAACGACACCTCAGAAACGCAGATGGGCACAGGTGGCATTGAGGAGGGTCCACCAACTCATGGACGTGGCATGTCTGGAGCGGATGATGACTAGTACCAATTTGCGTGTAGAATCGAGGAGGAACCAACCCTAGAGGATCCACCGAATTGACGTGTGGCAACCTGTTAATGTTGTTTTCTGCCAGGTGGATATGTATAAATCTGGGCAATGTTTTTAGGACTCCTGTTTTTTGATTCTAGACATGATTTTTTTCTCTCTCAGTCTTTTTTTGGAAAAACAATGTTTACCCAGGAGTGGTTTTCTTTTTGGTTCAATGGGCTAGTTTCCCCTATGCTGGGGCAGTCTTTATGGTTCAATGGACTGGTTTCCCCTATGTTGGGGCAGTCCAAAACAAACAGATTCTTTTTTTTGGTGATGATTGATGTTCAACAACTTTGAAGTCAAGCCTCTCTGTAACCTCTTTTTGTACCATATCAATAGAACAATATTACTTAGAAAAAAAAAATTGCAAGAAAGAGAATACTTGTCGATATAATGCATTCTTAAGTTCAAATAACCTATTATATTCCCTAACTTAAGTGTTTAATGTAAATATTATATATATGTGTGTTTTCATTTTTAAATGTTTTAAGTCTGAAATACATTTGAAGAATTTATCTATCATTAATTTATTACTAATAATGACTAATTACAAATCTATAATTATGATTGTTAGATCTCAGAGCAACCACAATATTCATTTTTGTCTTCGACATTTCGAGTCAATACCATGACCCATCATCGGGAAAAACTTGCTACTCAGAGAGGGAGAAGGAGGAAATAAATAGAGTTAATTTGGAAAGAGAAAGGAGGGAGCTGACCAGCGTTTCAATAGGAGAAAACCAAAAAATCCTTAGGGAAGATATGCTTTTCTACATTTTTTTTTAAATATATTTGTAATAATTAACATGATTAATGAGCAATTATAGCCAATTTTGTATTACTCTAAAGTCAATAAAATAAAAACTAAATAATATAAGGTTTTATTAATTTAGACAAAGTTTAATTAAATTATTATTAAATTTATTTTTAAATTGATATATTAAGGTTTATTTTGGAAGCATTATTAAATTAACTATGAAGCAAAGGTAATGGATGTATATAAATTATTTTATATTTTAATAGATTTCCAATAATGTTCTAAATAAGCTTAAATTAAATTGATTTTCATTATATTTTTAAGTTTAATTTTAAAATTTTTATTAATATAATAATTAGGTAAAGGATAAAGATAATATATGAAATTATATAAAATTGGTTTCTATTTTAAATACTTTCAATTTATTTAATATATATTTTACTTATTAGTTTTAATTATAGTATAATAGTAATAATGCACTTATTGCTATTAATGATATAATTAATATAATTAATAATAAAATAATAAGATATTAATGATATTAAATAGGTTTTTTTTTTAAACTAATGACTAATGAATTCACAAGGGAGGTTATATTAGGAGTATAAGGAATGACAAGGGGGGACGAGAAATAATGAAAATGAGAAGCTTAGTTGGGGGCAATTATATGAGAGATAATTTTAAAGAGATGGGGATATGAGAAGGAGGAAAGGGAAAAGGTTTGGAGAGGAGAGAGAGGAGATATTATTGGGGGTAGGAAGATGATGGGTTGGGATTTTGAGAGAGGAGGGGAGCCGAATTTCTTCTTATTTCTAAGCCCCCATCCCTATTGAGATTAAGAGGATGTTTAATGATTTCAAGAGACTCCCGCATTTTCCGTTTATATTTATGGCTTTCATTAGTGATGACCTTCATGTATTCAGGGAAAATATGGTGACAGGTCTTTGATGAATGTTCTACTAGTGTTGAGGATTTTACTCTATCATTTTTTATGTCTGCACCATGTTCCTTTAGTCTTATTTTTAATGATATTCTAGTTTCACCAATATAACAACTACCACATGAACATAAGTCCTTGTAGACACCTTTCTGTTGGAGGTGATCACATTTATCTTTAACCAATTTCATTCTTTGTCTAATAGTTAACATGGGCTTCAAAGAGGTTTCAATATCTCTCTTTTTGAGAACCTTGGCAAGTTTGTCTGTGAATCCTTGAATTTATGGTAGGTATGCTCTCTTGTTTGTAAATTGGGTGCTTGTTATAGTTTGTTTGTCTGTATTTCTAGATCTAACTCTTTTTATGGTCTTGACGATGTCCCTCTTATTATATCCAATGTTTCCAAAGACTTTCATTAAATATTTGATCTCTTCTTCAGTATGGGAGGCATCTGAAATTTTGAAGGCCCTTGTGAAAAAAGCCCTAAGAACCCCCATCTTTTGGGATGGGTGATGGTGAGAGTCAACATGAAGATAGTTGTTAGTGTGTGCTCTCTTTCTGAACACCTTATGTCCAACCGATCCATGTTTATTCCTTATGAGGAGAATCTCCAAGAATGGTATCCTTTTGTTCTCCTTAACCTCCATAGTAAACTTAATATCATTAGATATGTTGTTGAGGTGGACTAGAAAATTATTAAGCTCTTCATCTGCATGTGGCAAGTTGACATTGGTGTCATCAACAACCCTGATCCAAAATTTGGGTTTCAAGGGGAAAGTGTCAAGAGCTTTATTTTCAAATTTCTCGATAAAGAGGTTTTATACTATGGGATATAGTGGTTATCCCATAGACACTCTAGTTGTCTGTTCAAAGAATTCTCCTTGGAAGGTGAAGAAGGTAGAGCGAAGGAATATTTCAGCTACTTTTGCAGTTTGGGGATCTTTGACTTCTTTTACGACTTGAGCCGCTTCCTCTAAGGGAATCCTAGTGAATAGTTGGACAACATCAAAGCTAACAATTTTATCACCATGTTCTAGTTTCTCTTTTTTAATGAAATCGACATAATGATTAGAATCTTTTATGAATGAGCTAGTATTGCCAACCAAGGGTGCTAAGACGCTGGAAACATATTTAGCTAGCTCATATGTTGATCCAGGTGGATATTAGTGACCACCCGCCAAGTCCACTTGTACGCCCACCATTGTTTCTTCCAACTTTTTAGTTTCCTTAATTGTAGCATATTTTACTATTTTTAGCAGTTTTTTGGGGCCTGAACTTCCGGAGCCCTTTTGAGGCCCTAAACGAAGTTTTTTGGGAAAACTCAGAGCACCATGGTCCATAGACCAATGTTGCTCTTCCCAAAGTTGTATTTCTCGGATAGATCTTTCTAACAAGATATTGTGTGCATCAAACGAAGATCGTATGCCAAAGTTACGACCCCGAGAAGTTGATGCACCAATTTACCCAAACAGGGCCCAAAGTTTTGTGTTTCATCTTCTAGGGTCAGGTTTTCGAATGTTTAAGGTTTTTCATTGTTTCTCAACAATAAATAGGCCTTTGAGCCTCATTGTAACATAGTTCAAAGGCATGTATCCACCCCATCTCTTCTCAGAGATAAGCTACCATTGCCCTAGCTGGTTTATTTCTATTTTTGTTTGTAAGCATATTTCAGTATTTTACAATAATGAAATGAAGTATTATTTCATTTCATCTCTGTATTTATGGTTATCTCTATAATTTGTTATGTTCCTGTTTAAATCCGGATCAGTGGTATCATAGCGGTGTGCTTTTTCTCTGTTTTTCTTTGCATGTCCCCAACGAGGTCGGGATATAAGGAGTTAGAGCTTGAACTGGTCAAACCTTTGCAAGACCAGCCTCGCAAATCCCGACGACCTCCCATGGCGGATGAAAAGAAAGATGAGGGGGCAGGAGATCCTATCAAAATCTTGCTTGAAGAATCCCTCGAGTGGCAAAGGAATGTGATGATGGACAACTTTGCTCATATCCTTCAGCAGCTACCCAGAGGTGACGCATCACCTTCCAACAACTACTCTGGAAATGACACACCCTTTAAGGTACAATTTAATTTTGAAATCCCCATCTTTGAGGGTCAAATAGATGTGGATGTCGTAGATAAATGGTTAAATCAGCTAGAAGGGTATTTTTCTGTTCATGATTTTTTGAGTCGGGAAAAGATTATTTTCACTCTTCTCAAAGCAACCCCCCATGTCAAGGACTGGTGGGAAACCTACTGAGATAGAAGGATGAAAGTACGAGCTCACTATTTTCAGCCACATCCACTGGAATCCATTCCAGACTGCCATCAAGGAGCAGTATTACCCTGTCAGAAGCTATGAGGATTAATACAAAAATTTGACCACGCTGCGGTAGGGAAGGGACCAAGACGTGCCAGAGTTTACTAATATTTTCCATACCCTTTGCACAAAGTGGGGTATCAAGGATTCGAATTAGCATTTGGTACTCAAATACTACAGCTGCCTGCACAAGCACATCCAGGAAGAAATAGAATTCCTGAACATCTCCTCGCTTTGCACAGCACACCGATATGCCATCAAGGTTGAGAAAAATTTTAAATAGAAGAAGCAAGACTTTGGATCCACGAATCTGAAGCAATGGAAAGGTGCCCCCAAACAGCAGAACAAAGGATAAAGCCAAGGCAGGGTAGCCCACGACAACCTGCTAAAGCTGCAAGCAAAGAATAGCGTCGCGAAGCCGAAAAAGGACACGGGAAAGTGATGTGAATTCCATAAGAGCTCCACTCACAACATAAGGAGTGTCGAGCCAAGCAGTCACTAGTGGCCGAGCTAAGGGTTTCAGTATCAGATGCATGTTCTGACTCTGAGTCAGAACCTGACAAGGAGAATGAAAAATGGAGTAGATTATCGATGTGGAGCCCAACGCCATTGTTGCTACCACAAAGATCAAGAAGGAGGAACACGAAGACATAGAGGAGGAGGAGCGTCTCTTCCACTCCCAAATGTGGGTAAAGGGCTCCCCGCTACAGTTCATTGTCGATAGCGGGAGCCAAAAGAACCTCATTTCGATAGAGTTCATGAAGCGGCTAGGCTTACCGACCACAGTACATCCATAACCATACACCATCAGGTGGCTTCACCAAGGACAGGATCTTTGCATAAGCTAGCAGTGTCTCCTTCCATACAACATCAAGCCCTTCACGGATGAGGTATTCTGTGACGTTGCTCCCCTTGATGTTTGTGATGTATTATTAGGACAACCATACTTGTGGAAGCAACATGTTGTGTATGAATCAAGGCCCCATGTTGTTATTGTTACTTTGGGAAATAAGTTTTAAAGGATACCAAATGTAGCACTGCTTACCGCCATCTCTTTGGTTACTGCAAAAAAATGTAGTAAGCTCATTTCCAAAACCAGGAAATTTGTTTTTCTGATGATACGTCCTCAAGCAAAGAAGAAGACATTGGCCACAACCTCCAGACAGGGCCCCTCGACACAAAAACTACAAATGGACAAGGTCGTGGAGGAGTACAAGGACATCTTCACCTCCCTCACAGGGGTTCCTCTACACTGTCAGGTCAAGAACTCCATCGATTTGACCCTAGGTACACCACTGCCCAATGGACCAATCTATCGATGCTCCATTATGGAGAACAATGAAATCAAGAGGCAGATTTAGGAGTTGTTGCAGAAAGGTCACATCCGTTCGAGTTCATCACCTTGTGGGAGCCCAATCCTATTGGTACAGAAGAAGGATGGGACTTGGAGACTATGTATTGACTATCAGACACTAAACAAGATCATTGTCCATAATAGGTACCCGATCCCATGATTGATGACCTCTTGGAACAACTAAAGGGGCCAACATATTCAGCAAGATCAATTTGAAGTTAGGATATCACCAGGTACCAATCGAACCCTCCGATGTGTGGAAGGCTGCCTTCAAAGCCAAGGAGGGCCTTTTCGAATGGTTGGTTATGCCTTTCAAATTGACGAATTGTCCTGCAACCTTCATGAGGCTAATGGATGACATCTTGTGGCCATTCACCAACTCATTTGTAGTGGTATACTAGGATGACATCCTGATCTTTAGCCAGAATTGGGAAGAGCACCTCCACCACATCTGACAGGTTCTCCAAACACTGTGGCAACACAAGTTATGTGCCAATTTGGAGAAATGCACTTTTGGCATGACCCAAGTTTAGTATCTGGGATACATTATTAATGAACTAGGGGTGCATGTGTATCCAGCCAAGATGCAAGTCATTCAAGATTGGACATCTCCAACCACTTTGACAGAGCTTTGTAGCTTTCTAAGTCTTGCCAACTTCTACCGTAGGTTTGTGTTGGGATTTTCTCATATCACTTGGCCCTTGAGTCAAGTCACCAAGGGAGGAGTAAAAGAAAAATTCTTTTGGTCTGAGTCACAACAGAAGGCATTCACAGAGTTGAAAGATCGCCTCTGTTCAGAACCAATGCTCACATTACCGGACTTGCAATAACCATATGAGGTCAAGACAGATGCCTTTGACTATGCTATTGGGGCAGTCCTTACTCAACACGGGCATCCAGTGGCATATCACAGTGAGACACTTTCAGATATAGACCAAAAGTATCCCACTTATGACAAAGAGATGTATTCCATTGTGTAGGCATGCCGACAATGGAAGCATTACATTTTGGGGAAGGAAACAGTCATCCACAAAGACCACTGACCCCTGTAGCTCATACAGACCCAAGGGAAATTACAGAATGATCGCCATTAGAAGTGGTCGACATACGTGCACCAGTTCCATTTAAATATCAAGTATAAGAAGGGCAGCACCAATAATGTTGCAGATTGCCTCAATCGACCACCGATCATGGCATTAACCACCATGCTCAACTATTGTGGACACGAGACTTCTAATTGGCCACTTCTCTACAAAAGCAACCCAGAATGTAGCCACACATACCAGACAATCTTGGAGGGTCGGCATGTTCCACATTTTCACCTCCGGGATTCTTTGTTATGCCACCTGGGTCACCTTTTTGTTCCTTCATGCGAGCATGCCAAGATGATTTGGGAAGAACAATAGAGTCAGGCTGTTGGGAATTTCGGGGTCGAGAAAATGGTGGCAGTACTGCAAAAGTATTTCTATTGGCCAAATCTTCAAAAGGATGTTGGGAAATACATCAGATCATGCACTACCTGTGCCATTGCCAAACCAACCATCAAGAAGCAAGGCCTCTATACCCTACTACCTACCCCTAGTCGACCTTGGCAATCCATATTCATGGATTACATGTCGAGCATTCCTTCTACTAAGCATGGAAATGACTATGTTTTCATGGTCGTCGACAGGTTCTCGAAGATGGCCATTATGGTGGCTTGCAAGAAGAATATCACAGCAAAAGCCACTGCTAAACTCTTCTTTGAACGAGTGTGGGTACACTTTGGGATCCCACAGTTTATCATCTCAGATCGGGATAGCAGGTTCCTTAGTACATTTTGGTCCAGCCTCTGGTCGATGCTGGACACCAAACTCACTAAGTCCACAACCTTCCATCCTCAAATTGATGGCCAGACAAAGGTTGTGAACAAGATGATCATACACATTTTGCACATGTACAACTCAAAGCATCCACGCACATGGGATGAAAGCCTCCCGTATGTTTAGCACAACTACAACCGGGCTCTCCACAACTCGACTAGCCACAACCTTTTTTAGGTGAGCTTGGGATTCCAGCCACTCTGTCCCATTGATGTGGTCATGCCATTTGCAGCTACTCACGCAGATTCGGCTCATGTCCAGTTTGAAACTTATAAGGCAAACAACTTCATTGAGCACATCCAACATATTTGCCAGCATGTCCATGACATTCTGGAGAAATCAAATGCCAAGTACAAGCAACGACATGATCAACATCGGGTTCCACACAAGTTTTAGGTGGATGAAAAAGTTTGGTTTCATTTGAAAAAGGAATGCCTTACCAGAGCCTATCAGAAACTCAGACCACTTCAATATGGTCCTTACACCATTACCAAGACTGTGGGAGATAATGCATTTGAGCTCAACATTCCCCCACTCCTTGGCCTGCACCCAGTGTTCAATGTGGACTGCCTTCAGCCATACTTTCCACCATTACTAGACACATCCGACATTACAGAATAGCTCACACCCACAGAGTTAAATCCAGATTGCATGGAAAAAGTTACAACTAATCAGATCATGGGCACACAGATCGAGCACACTCGCCAGCAGTATATCCAACTATATCGAATTTTCAAAGCAGGCCAACACCTTCACTAGGGCAAGTGGCTTACTAGGGACCAAGTTCAGCAGAAGTTTCCTCATCTCATGGAGGAACTCAATGCAATGGGGACCATTCTTCCTAAGGGGGGAGGAATGATCCAGGTGGATATTGGTGGCCACCTACCAAGTCCACTTGGACCCTCACCATTGTTTCTTTTAGCTTTTTAGTTTCCTTAATTGTAGCACAATTTACTATTTTTAGCATCTTTTTGGGTCCTGAACTTCCGTAGCCGTTTTGAGGCCCTAAACGACATTTTTTGGGAAAAATGGGAGCAACATGGGTCATGCGTCAAAAGACCGAGGTTTCTCTTCCCAAAGTTGTAGTTCTCAGATAGATATTTCTAACAAGATATTGTGTACGTCAAACGGAGATCGTATGCCAAAGTTATGACCCCAGGAATTTGATGTACCAATTTACCCAAATGGGGCCCATGATTTGGCGTTTCATCTTCTAGGGTTAGGTTTTCATATGTTTAGGGTTTTTCATTATTTCTCAACAATAAATAGGCCTTTGACCCTCATTGTAACATAGTTCATAGGTATGTAGCCGCCACATCTCTTCTCAGAGATAAGCTACCATCGCCCTAGCTGGTTTATTTCCATTTCTGTTTGTAAGCATATTTCAGTATTTTACAGTGATGAAATGAATTATTATTTCCATTACATCTCTACATTTATGGTTATCTCTATAATTTGTTGCATTTCTGTTTAAATATGGATCATATGTGGGTTCCCCAATGGTGTTAACAATAGGTTGAAGGGGGGCACCTAATTTATGGATTTTTGGGGCTCCCTAAATACGAGGGGTGATTTCACTATCCGGAGTCAAGTGTTTCTTTATTCTTTCATCTAGGTTTGAGTCTTTGATGGTTTTCTTAATAATTCTGGTGATTTTGGAAATAGGGTTATTTTTAAGTTTTTTGTAGTTGCCACTGTTGTAAAGGTGGTCTTTCATTTTCACATTGTATTCATTCCTATCCATAACCACTTTTTCCCCTCCTTCGTCTGCTCTAAGGATGTCAATGCTTTCATTATTTCTTAAAATTTTTATGGCTATTAATTTCTCATGGTTTAAATTACACTTCAGAGGTTTGGCTTTTCTTAAAATAACAACACACTCTTGTCTTACTAGCTCCTTGTCATCATCCTTGAGGGCTTGAATTCCATCCTCAAGATTGCAGATGATTTCTTCAAAGGGTAGGTGCTTGGGGGTGATGGAAAAATTAAGACGTTTATTAAGGACTTCAAGCTCTTCTATTTTCAATGTATACTTGGAGATGTTAACAAATTTTTTACCATAGCATAGGTGTGGAAAGGGCTAAATATTATTATTAGCGTTAATGTAAGAGGAGGGGGAGTCAATGATGTCCCTATTATTGCAAATTATAACTGGGTTTTCCATATTAGAACTGGGGTTGCCAAAGACTTCACAATTGATACGTCAGATTGCAGAAGAACAAATTTCAGTGTTGTTGATCTTAGTATTGTTACAACATTATGTACCTTGATTGACTTCTAACGCTACAATTTCCGAGAAGGATCTCACCGAATCCTTTGCTGTGTTTTCTAGAGGGTCATCAGCAAAGGTTTCAGTGAGCTCCTTCACGGAAATCATAGCGTTAGAAGTCAATAATGGTACCCAACATTGTAACAATACTAAGAGCAACAACACTGAAATATGTTCTTCTGCAATGCAACGTATCAGTTGTGAAGTCTTTGGCAGCCCTAGTTCTAATATGGAAAACCCAATTTTAATTTGCAAGAATACGAACAACGTGTTTAGTCAATTTAGTGTTATCTAAATTGCTTAGTATTTATTGTCAACCCGGGGCTCGTAAGCTGATGAAGTGAGGGTGTACTATATGTACTTAAGTAACCTCTTAGAGTTTTTCTTATCGTTGGGGGGTGTTGTTGTGGTTAATTATGTTCCTAAGATGGAGTGAGAATTTATAAACAAGTGAGTGATGGTGTGTGTGTAGAGTGAATTCTAAATGAGTGGAAGTGTGTGTGGAGTGATCTCTAACTAATTGCTTGAAAGGAAATGCTTGGAAAGAATAAATGAATTGAAATGACTTGAAATAAACTTGAAAGCAAATGACCACTACCAATGGCACTAGACACCGTTCAAGTTGCTGCTAATAAAAGAAAAGAGAATCACTTTTAAAACCCAAGAATAAAGATTATCTCTCTCTAACTCGATACTTCAAAGCACATGTACTGTGTAAAGCACGGAAAGAAAGTAGCTTAAGTGGAATTTATAAAAGTGAGAAAAATATGCTTGAAAGACTAATGATAATAATTTGCTATTTCTAATTCTCTACTTCAGCCATATGTACTATGGAAAGCATGATTAGAAAGTAGTGAGGAAATAGTCTAGGAAGCACTTTAAAATCAAAACTTTTACTCTAAAGACTAGTGGTAATGATTTACTCTTTCTAACTCGATGCTTCAAAGCACATGTACTGTGTAAAGCATGGAAAGAAAGTAGCTTAAGAACAGTCCAAAAAGTACCCAAACAAGCTGCAAGTTAGTGATATTTTGATCTTAAAAGATAATAATTTATGATGAAGATCATTCATGTATGTTAACAGCTCTTTGAGAAATAAGATTAAAAACTAACTATAAAGACAAAGGCAGCACTTGAATTGTCAACTTCAAATACCATTGGCTGTAAAGCAAACACAACACATATAAAAATAAATCCCGGGCTAAAAGAAACCTGCAAAGAAATAACACTGATCAGCTGAAAAGAAAGGAAAACAAGTAAATGAAACTATACATGCTTAAGGAAATAAACAAGAAAATAACGAAATACTGCACATAAAATACTTTACAAAGGCTGAGACGAGCAGGGGCCCTCTGTTCATTCAGCCACAAGAAAACTCAGAGATCTGGAAACTTCAAAACGGTGCTATGTCTATTCCTCCATTTGCAAAAAGTATACAAAACAGAGTGCTGGAATAGCACTAGAAAACAGAGTTCACAAAGCTCTTAAATTCCACACAAGTTCAGAAAATTACAACTAATCAAAAGTTCCTTGAGAGTACGCAGACGCATCAATTTATAGGAGTTTCTAAGATAGCCTACTCGTACAGCTAGTTAACAGAAAAACAATAAAACGGTATGCGTATTAAAGGTCCTTTGACACATCACGGCTGCGTGGACGAGTTTAGTGGTTCTGTCGACATGGATAATAAATCCTATGTTGGATTACGTCCCCTGCCATCTGTAGAACATGGACAAATCACCATTTAAGGTGACGTGACCAAACAGCTTTCAAACACCGTTTAAACCACCTTGAGTTGACCGTGGCTTAACCAGCTTTGACCATGGGTAAAAATGACGTGGATGGCTGGAACAAAGGGACAGGAACCTCGAGCACACTGATACCTGAGTGCCCATGTGGCTCGTCTAGCAAACCGACACGTGGATCATAGTGTTTAACAAAAAGGCTGCAGGATCTTCAGATAGCTGCGGGATCATCAGATAGATGCGGGATTCCTGCAAGTAAGTCAAAAACTAAACAAATAGTCATCCATTAGCAAAACTTGCTTGATCATGCTTATTGACACTGAATGTAATGATCTGAGAGGTTTTATGGTGAAAATGAGGCAAAAGTGAAGGAAAGATAAGGAAAAGTTGAGGAAAATGGTAGACAAATAGGTGTAGAATAGAGGTTCTACATACCCCCACTCCGAGGGTATTGCATGTCCTCATGCAATGAAAACACAATTCAGTCCATCTGCTGGGATGCCTCAGCTAGGACATCCAACCTCCTTCTCTTCCTTTGTGTAGAAACATTAACCTTTGGCCTCTTGAACATGCATCTGAATTTCAAGTTAATTAAGGCTCTGTTCAGCCTTCTGCATCTCTTCTTGAGTTTGTTGTGTTTCTTCTGCCACATGCTCATGTGAAGATAGGTATTATCTTGGATTGCCTTGGCAATATCAGCTTGCTGCTTCATTTCTTCATTTCTCTGTTTAATGTGACGGTTTAGCACTTCAAGTTCATAGATTTCTTGTTTAAGTAAATCTATTTGCTGCTCATGAGGTATGACATTACTTGGGCCAGCAGTGTTTTGCTCCAATGTTTCAAAATAGTTGTACACCTCTTGTTGAACTGGGTCAACAATTGGTGACTTCCTTGGACTGTATTCATGCTCAATTTCAGTTTCAAACTCCGGCTGAAATGGACTGTCCTCCCTTGGAGGAGTAGCTGCCTCATGTGATGGGCTATCCTCAAGGTCTGCTTTTGTAGCACCCTTCTCAGGTGTGCCAAGATCAACGAAGAGTGTCCTTGTGGCTTTCCTTTTATTCTGCAATCTACTACTCCTTCTTACCGTGGCAGCACTCTGTGTTTCTTTTTGTGCCTTTTCCCTTGGTTTTTGAACTTTTACTTTCTCGGAGAGGGCAGTTTTCTCATGGAGTTTAGCTACCCTTTGTGCTAAAGGCTGGTTATCTCTTTCTTCACCACTAGAATGCTCTGGGGTCTGGTCAGTTTCTCGGATTATGGATTTCCCCTTATCTTGTTTTTGTTTCTTTTTGTCCTCTCTTTTCTTTTTGGCAGCTTCCTTGGCAAGTTCAGCGAGGGTTTCTGAGATGACCTCTTGAGCACTGTCTTCAGTGGGTTCAATCTCAGGTTCAGGATGATGGACTTCTATTTCTGCCACAGTTTGTTCTTCTAAGATATCAGTCTCAGAGATACTTCCTTTTCTCTTCCTTCTGCTTTTTCTAGGTATAGAAGACTCTCCAGGCTCTGCAAAATGATTCCTTACAAGGAATTTTTCCCATGTGTCTTGTTTTTCTTTTAACTGTTCTTCTATCAATAATTTTACAAGACCATGGTGACAGAGGTAAGCTTCTACATTTCGTGGATTTCGTTGAGCCATGGAACACATTTTCCTAAGGCTTTGAAATAGGAAATAAGGAAGGTTTATATCATGTTCTCCTTGATACTGCAGCATAATTTTACCATGATAGACATACAACACTCCAAATCTCCCTTCACAGGTGAAAAACTTTTGTACTAATAACAATAGAATTTTCCATTCTTCTTTAACATGGGAAATTGGAATTCCTTTGGTGAAAACACTTGTGTCCATACCTGGGTTTTTAAAAATCCGCTTCCATTGTTGATCCTGGACTGCCCGGTTTTTGAACCAACGTTCACCGGTTTGTGGAAGAGAGGTAGCCCTTGCTATGCTTCCTTCGCTGACTGTAACTGTTAAATCACCCACAATTGCCTGACTGTCTTTATCCTTAAATGATCTTGCAAAGGCTTTGGTTACTTCCTTATGGTAGCCCTTAAACTTTCTGATACATTGTAACCAATTGGCTTTTTGTAGTGCCTCCTCAACCTGAGGATATGCCTCCAAGAATTTCGAACCTTCGGGTTCAGCCCTCAAAAGCTTTCCCATCGACTCTTCAGGTCTTGTTTAAACACAAATTTGATGGTGACCTTACACGGTAACTCCGTAACTTCACACAGTAACTCCTCGGTTCCTGTTCAGACTTCGTGGAACAGAGGGTATACGGTGCATCAACAGCCTCAGACACCGGGAATTCACGGCTTGAATTTAGAGTTAAGCGGTGGAATTAGCGTGGACACAGTGAAAACGGTGACTAACAGTCGTAATACGACTGTATCACAGGTTTACGGACTATACGGCAAAGGGAAAACAGAGGATGGTTTATGGAGGTAATCGTAGTGAGTGAAAACGAAATAAGGGAGATGATGGCGAGGAATAGGGTGTTATGAGCATAGAGGGTTTTGAAATGATGGAACGGCTACATTCTTTAATCTTGGCTGTGGAGTGACACATGGTTGTGGAACGAGAACTGAGAGACGTAATGCGGTAGGTTACGTCATTAGGGTACAAGACCTTAATGACCAAAACAACGATATGTAATTTCAAAAATCGTGGTTATTATGAGCTGGTAGACGTGGAGGATTCGGAGATTTGTGGTCGCATGGGAAAAAGGAAATGGGTAATCATTACGTTTAGTGGCCAACAAGACATAACCCAGAAAATTCCGCATAATGAAATAACCATAGGTTTAGAGTTTTGAACATACCTCGGATCACTTTTGATTTGGCTTCTGATGATTTACTAACCTTTTGTAAACTTTATTGCTAGCACATGACCTTTTTCTCCTTGTCTTTGATGATTTGGAACTGTAAATATTTTCTTCAGACAAACTGTGTTTCTTGTGCAGGTACAGAAGGCTGCAGGAAAGCTAATCGGCTGCAGGATTGTCAAATGGCTGCAGAAACTGTAATGAAGTCTTCCAGCTGCATAAAATACTTTAGTTGCCTAAAAAAAACTTTATTAATGAAGTGAAATGGAATGAAGGAATGAATGAGTGAGTGGAAAGCAGTGAGGTGAAGTGAAGATGGTAAGATGGAAGAAAATGGTGAGATGAAATAAATGAAATGGAAATGAAAGAGAGAGAGAGATTTTTTTTTTTTTTTGAAAAACATTAGGTGTCAGGTGACCCTGATTTTCACCTTATGTTTTCTGCATGAGACTGCCAATCAGAGATTGGTTTTCAGGCTCATACATTTATTCATTTTTCCCTTTTTTTTTTTTTTTTTTATTATTGAAATTGAAAGAAACAGAGATTAGGCTGATGGAGGAGAAGAATTCTTCTCCACCAGCCTCATTTCAGAATTGCCTTGGAATAACTTAACAAACTCCTCTTTTGAGAGTGGCTTGTGGTAGACTTTTAACCGGTGGCCATTCACAATAAAGGGAGTTTGAAGTTCATCAATAGTCTTCACTCTAACTGCTCCATTATTAAAGACTTCATCAATCTCATATGGCCCAAGCCAATGAGTTTGAAATTTTCCTTTGAAGTCCTTAAATTTTGAATCAAACAAGAGTGTCCAATCACCCTTTTGAAACTTCTTCTCTTTGATATGTCGATCATGCCATTTGCTTCTTTGGTGCTGAACTAGCTCGGTTCTTAGAATTGCATCTTGTCTCATTTCATCTAGTTCATTTAATTGGTCCATTCTGTGCTTCTGGGCTTCTGATAAGCTCATCCCCAATTGAACTGCTGTCTTGAAGGTCTTGATTTGGAACTCAATGGGGAACAGGACTTCCTTCCCATAAACAAGTTCATAGGGAGAATGTCCTGTAGTGTTTCTCCATGTAGTTCTATAGGCCCATAAGGCTTCAGGAAGCCTTTCTGCCCAATCTCTTCTATGAAGATGAACAGTCTTTGTGATGATGCTTTCAAGAACTTTATTTGTAGATTCTACTTGACCATTCGCTTGCGGATGGTATGGAGTAGATGTTCTATGCTTAATCTTATATTCCTCCATCAGCTTTTCCACCATCCTTGATGTGAACTGGCTTCCCTGATCTGTTACAATTTCTCTTGGGACACCAAAACGAGTGAAAATATCCTTGAAAAGAAATTGAACAACTGAATTTTCAGTAGCAGAAGTTAATGCTATAGCTTCTACCCACTTGGTAACATAATCAGTACAAACCAGTATATATCTATTTTGCTTGGATGGCGGATTAATTGGTCCAACAAAATCTAGAGCCCATTTCTCGAAAGGTTCGATGCATACCTGTGGCTGTAGTGGCATTTCATTTGAAAGAGTTGGTCTCCCAGTTCTTTGACAACTGTCACACCTTTTAACATATTGCTTTGCATCCTTAAAGAGAGAAGGCCAATAATATCCTGATGAAAGGATTTTATAGGCAGTCCTCTTATCAGAAAAATGTCCGCCACAAGGTTCGTCATGACATGCCTTAAGGATGTCAGGCATCTCATCCTCTCGTACACATCTTCTGATCATCAAATCTGGCCCTGTTCTGAACAATTCATTAGAAATCCAAGAATAAAGTGAACTATCCTGAATGATTTTCCTTTTCTCATTAGGGAATAAATGTAAAGGTAATTTTCCAGTAACTAAATAATTAGCAATATCAGCATACCAAGGGGTTTTGGTAGTTACTGCAAACAAATACTCATCTGGAAATTTATCCTCTACCGGAGAGTCCTCATTAGTGTTTTGGATTCTAGACAAGAAGTCAGCTACTGTGTTCTGTTTACCTGGTCGATCTAACACAGTTATGTTGAATTCTTGTAAAAGCAAAAGCCATCTTGTAACTCTACCATTAGTGACTGGTTTGTTCATGAGGTATCTAATGGCAGAGTGATCAGTGTGGACAAAGGTTTCATAGCCGGTTATATAGTGTCTAAACTTGTTTATAGCATGAACAACGGCTAGAAACTCCTTTTCAGTAACAGTATAATTTAACTCAGTAGGAGTCAAATTCTTACTCATGTAATAAATGGCATAAGGGATCAAATCCTTTTGTCCCAAAACAGCTCCTAAAGCTGTATCTGAAGCATCAGTAGAAATGTGGAAAGGGAGTTTCCAATTTGGACCCCTTAAAATGGGTGCTTCAGATATTCTAGTCTTTAAAGCTTCAAAGGCAGATTGACATTCAGGATCCCACTTAAATTCACAATCTTTAGTGAGTAATTTGAAAAGAGGGGATGCTATCTTAGTGAAGTTTTCAATAAATCTTCTGTAATAACCAGTAAACCCAAGAAAACTTCTAACATCTCTTTGGCAATTTGGAACAGGTAACTTAGAGATGACTTCTACTTTAGATCTATCAACTTTGATTCCATCTCCTGAAATATGATGTCCTAAAACAATCCCTTCAGTAAACATCATAAAACACTTTTCATGACTTAAAGAAAGATTTGTTTCCTTACATCTTACCAGTACTTTTTCCAAATTTGCCAAAGCTTCTTCAAATGTATTACCATAGACTGTGAAATCGTCCATGTATACCTCTACACAATCATGAATCAGATCTGAGAAGATTCCTAGTACAGCCCTTTGAAATGTAGCAGGTGCATTGCACAAACCAAAAGGGAGTACTCGATAGGCAAAAGTCCCCCAAGGACAAGTAAAGGTGGTTTTGTCTTGATCTTCAGGTGCTACCTGAATCTGATTGTAACCACTAAAACCATCCAAGAATGAGAAATACTTTTTACCTGCTAAAGTGTCTAATACCTGATCAATAAAAGGTAGAGGAAAATGATCCTTTAAGGTTGCCTTGTTCAATTCTCGATAGTCAATGCAAACTCTCCATTTACCATTCTTTTTGGGCACTATAACCAAGGGAGAAACCCATTGGCTATCTGAAATGGGGTAAATGAAGTTTACCTTGAGCAATTTCTGAAGTTCTTCTTTCACAATTTCCCTAAGATTTGGATTCATCCGTCTTTGTGGCTGCCTAATAGGTCTGCTGTTTTCTTCAATGTAAATATGATGAATACAAGTCTTAGGGTCGATTCCTTTCATGTCAGTATATTCCCATGCAAAGGCAGTGGAATGTTTTTGCAACAGTTTAGTTAATTCTTCATGTTGTAGTCTTTCCAAGTTCTTGTTGATATTTAATGTTTTTCCTGGAAAGACTTCAACTGTAGAACTACGAAACTCTTCCATTGAGAAGAGAGACATCTGTCTAGAGGAAAGATATTCAATATCTGCATCTAACTGGAATTGTGAAGAGTCATATTCTAAAGATGCCTCAAAATTTTCTAATGTATTTAGAATTTGACTGTCCTCACTGATTTCAGAGATGGTTAGAACAGGTTGAAGAGTATCCTCATCATCAATCCACTCATCTTCTCCTATTTCTGTTATTGCCTTTGCGGGAGGATACAAGTTGAATTTCTTGGTAGAATTACCATCTGATATATACATGTCTCCCGACCTACAACTTATGAAAGCATCAGCTGTGGCCAGCCAAGGTCTTCCTAGAATAAGAGGATGTCCTCCTAGATTGTTCTTGGGAGTTAAAATCATAAAATCAACTGGATATTCCCAAGAGTCTAGTGAGACTGGAATGTCTTCCAATACACCATCAGGTTTAATGATTGATCTGTCTGCAAGTTGCAGCAAAGTAGGTGTAAAGAGAAGGTTAGGAAGTTTTAACTGATCCATGGTCTGTCTACTCATAATGTTGATAGCGGCTCCTAAGTCAATCAAGGTATTTGGGATTTCAACCCCATTAATGTGAGTTTTAACAATAGGGCTACCGGGATCTACATATTTTTGCATGGTAATTTTACCCATCATAATGTCTGCAATTTTTCCAACTAGATGTATCCTTTTTGTGTCTCTGGTTCTTTTTATTGTTTTTTTCAAACTCATCTCCTTTATTGTCTTTGCTAGAATGGGAATCTCCTTAATGGCTGTTAACAAGGGAATCTTGATACAGACATTTTTCAATTCATCTAGAAAGCTATAGTCAGGCAACCAAATCTGCTTCTCCACTCCTTTATCAATTTGCAATCTTTCAGGAAAAGGAGGAATAGCTGAAGATGTGGGTTGCTCTACTAAGGGAGTTGATTCTTTTTCTTTTTCTTTAATGCTTGGGTTTTGAAGGGATACTTCAGAACCCTTATTGGCTTTGAGAGATTCTTCCTCAGAAATGCTTGGTTGTTGAGCACTTGTAGAAGGTTGGTCTAGGATTCTACCTGATCTGAGTTGGACCTCATTGAGAGGGACAACCATATAGGTAGGGAATGGTTGACCTTCCATAAGTGGTTGTCCTTCCATCACATAAGCATTTTGAGGATTTCTATTATTGGGGTTTGGTTGAGGTTGAGAGGGAAGTTGATTTGGCCTCTGCTGAGATTGTAACAAGAGTTGAGAATTTTGATTTTGTGGAGGAGGTTGTTGTTGTTGAGGGAATGGTAATGACAATTGTTGACCTTGATTTGAAAGTTGGGGAGCTTGCTGATTCTGAAAGGATTGAGGATATTGATAGAATTGGGCAAATCTCCCATAAGGATTTTGCATTTGCATGCTTTGCAACCATGCTTGGAAAGGATTTTGTGGTTGTGACCAAGGATTCCAATTTGGTGGGGGTTGGAAATTCATAGAGTTATTAAACCCTTGATTTTGCTGCCCCTGCCAAGGTTTTCTTGCAACAAAACAAAGGGATTCAAGCGTACTTGGATCTTCTTGAAAGACTGCTTTGAGGCCAGGAATTGAAGGACATTCCTTGGTCTCATGGGTTTCTGAGCAAATTACACAGGTTTCCACAACTTGTGCTTCCAAGGGACATTCCCTTAAAGCATGCTTCTTTCTACACTTCGGGCAAAAGATAGTCATAGCCTTGGCTTCTGCTTTTTGTTTATTTTGAATCTTAAGGGTATCAATTTGTTCACTGAGACTCCCTAAGATGTCAGTTTTAAATTCATCTAGCATATTACCGATTTCAGCCCTACTCACTGATCCTGTTGCAGATTTATTTGCCCTAAGGAGAGAAGGATCTCTAGGCCCTTTTTGAGTTTTTGATTTGCCCCTTGAGAGATGGATACAAAGTTCTGCTATATCATTGAGAGAAAGTTGAGAAATATCCCCTTTCCCATCATGTTTAAGATATCTATCCATTCATCCCTAATGGCTTTTAATAAGAGGGCTTTTAAGGTCTCTTCATCCAAGGTACTCATTTTTGCTCTTTTTAAATTATATTGAAATCTCTCAAGTAAATCTTCTAAGCTCTCATCTTCTTTTTGCACCATTTTAAAAACCTCACCCTTATGATCAGTAGGCATACAATAGTCCAAATACCTATCCAAAAAGGTTTGTTTCATTTCATCCCAGGTCCTAATGGATTGAGTAACTAACCCCATGAACCATTTCAAAGCTTGATCTTTTAATGTTGATGGGAACAGTTTGAGTTTCTGCGTATCATCCAGATAGTCATAAGTTCGACACACAACTTCAAATTCAAACAAGAATGTTTCAGGGTCCTCAGTTCTTAATCCATGAAAATTTGGGAGGACGGATGGTGATATGTTTTTCATGGTGGCTCGGGAGTCCTCATCAACAATGGGAAACCCAAATGAATTATCCCCATCTCTATTTCCTCCAATGGGACCTCTACCTCCTCTATTGTTATTATTATTTCCTCCTCCTCCTCTACCTCTACCTCTACCACCTCCTTCTTCCTCTGCCATGATGATTCTCCTAGGGATTTCAAAATCTTCTGGTTCTTCTACAAAGGGTGAATGAGAAGAGATTTCTCCTTCCTCTTCAGGTGAGTCTATTTCCTCAATTACAATTGGTTTTCTGGTAGGAGAAAGAGAAGAGTCTCTTCCTAGTTCAAACTCAATAGAAGGTGTAGGAGAGTCAACTCTTGGCTCTTGAATTTTAGGACTAGGAGTTTCGGTTGGAGATAAGGGAGGTGTCTCTTGTCTATCTCTTGAAGCAGATGGACTTGTAAAAATTGAACTTCGAGCTCTAGCTAAAAACCTTCCCCTAGAATCTCTAGCTCTATGCATGTCATTTTTATTTTATCTTCAAGTCAAGTTAAATAGTTCTTTTTCTGATCTTCCAGTTCACTCTAGGTGCAAGAAGAGAGCATACTCAAGAAACTATTAGATCAATAACTTTCTCCTTTCTGATCCTCCAGATCACTTCAAAGTGCAAGAGGAGAGCATACTTAGATAGGTCATTAACTTCTTTTCTTGAAGTTTTTTTTTTATATTTTTTTTTCTTCTAAGAATATGGCTACTTAATTTCACTTCCCCGGCAACGGCGCCAAAATGTTTAGTCAATTTAGTGTTATCTAAATTGCTAGTATTTATTGTCAACCCGGGGCTCGTAAGCTGATGAAGTGAGGGTGTACTATATGTACTTAAGTAACCTCTTAGAGTTTTTCTTATCGTTGGGGGGTGTTGTTGTGGTTAATTATGTTCCTAAGATGGAGTGAGAATTTATAAACAAGTGAGTGATGGTGTGTGTGTAGAGTGAATTCTAAATGAGTGGAAGTGTGTGTGGAGTGATCTCTAACTAATTGCTTGAAAGGAAATGCTTGGAAAGAATAAATGAATTGAAATGACTTGAAATAAACTTGAAAGCAAATGACCACTACCAATGGCACTAGACACCGTTCAAGTTGCTGCTAATAAAAGAAAAGAGAATCACTTTTAAAACCCAAGAATAAAGATTATCTCTCTCTAACTCGATACTTCAAAGCACATGTACTATGTAAAGCACGGAAAGAAAGTAGCTTAAGTGGAATTTATAAAAGTGAGAAAAATATGCTTGAAAGACTAATGATAATAATTTGCTATTTCTAATTCTCTACTTCAGCCATATGTACTATGGAAAGCATGATTAGAAAGTAGTGAGGAAATAGTCTAGGAGGCACTTTAAAATCAAAACTTTTACTCTAAAGACTAGTGGTAATGATTTACTCTTTCTAACTCGATGCTTCAAAGCACATGTACTGTGTAAAGCACGGAAAGAAAGTAGCTTAAGAACAGTCCAAAAAGTACCCAAACAAGCTGCAAGTTAGTGATATTTTGATCTTAAAAGATAATAATTTATGATGAAGATCATTCATGTATGTTAATAGCTCTTTGAGAAATAAGATTAAAAACTAACTATAAAGACAAAGGCAGCACTTGAATTGTCAACTTCAAATACCATTGGCTGTAAAGCAAACACAACACATATAAAAATAAATCCCGGGCTAAAAGAAACCTGCAAAGAAATAACACTGATCAGCTGAAAAGAAAGGAAAACAAGTAAATGAAACTATACATGCTTAAGGAAATAAACAAGAAAATAACGAAATACTGCACATAAAATACTTTACAAAGGCTGAGACGAGCAGGGGCCCTCTGTTCATTCAGCCACAAGAAAACTCAGAGATCTGGAAACTTCAAAACGGTGCTATGTCTATTCCTCCATTTGCAAAAAGTATACAAAACAGAGTGCTGGAATAGCACTAGAAAACAGAGTTCACAAAGCTCTTAAATTCCACACAAGTTCAGAAAATTACAACTAATCAAAAGTTCCTTGAGCGTACGCAGACGCATCAATTTATAGGAGTTTCTAAGATAGCCTACTCGTACAGCTAGTTAACAGAAAAACAATAAAACGGTATGCGTATTAAAGGTCCTTTGACACATCACGGCTGCGTGGACGAGTTTAGTGGTTCTGTCGACATGGATAATAAATCCTATGTTGGATTACGTCCCCTGCCATCTGTAGAACATGGACAAATCACCATTTAAGGTGACGTGACCAAACAGCTTTCAAACACCGTTTAAACCACCTTGAGTTGACCGTGGCTTAACCAGCTTTGACCATGGGTAAAAATGACGTGGATGGCTGGAACAAAGGGACAGGAACCTCGAGCACACTGATACCTGAGTGCCCATGTGGCTCGTCTAGCAAACCGACACGTGGATCATAGTGTTTAACAAAAAGGCTGCAGGATCTTCAGATAGCTGCGGGATCATCAGATAGCTGCGGGATTCCTGCAAGTAAGTCAAAAACTAAACAAATAGTCATCCATTAGCAAAACTTGCTTGATCATGCTTATTGACACTGAATGTAATGATCTGAGAGGTTTTATGGTGAAAATGAGGCAAAAGTGAAGGAAAGATAAGGAAAAGTTGAGGAAAATGGTAGACAAATAGGTGTAGAATAGAGGTTCTACACAACGTTCACTCCCCCTCCTCTTACATTAATGTTAATAATAATATTCAACCCTTTCCACACCTAAGCTATGGTGAAAAAGTCGCTAACATCTCCAAGTATACATTGAAAAGAGAAGAGTTTCGAGTCCTTAATAAAGGTCTTAATTTTGACATCACCCCCAAGCAGCTACCCTTTAAAGAAATCATCTGCAATCTTGAGGATGGAATTAAAGCCCTCTAGGATGAAGAGAAGAAGTTAGTAAGACAAGAGTGTGTCGTTATTTTAAGAAAAGTGAAACCTCCGAAGTATAATTTAAACCATGAGCAATTAATAGCCCTAAAAATTTTAAGAAATAATGAAAGCATTGTCATCCTTAGAGAAGACAAAGGAGGGGCAACAGTGGTTATGGATAGAAATGAATGCAATTCCAAAATGAAATACCACCTTTATAATAGTGGAAGCTACAAAAAACTTAAAAATAACCCTATTTCCAAAATCACCAGAATTGTTAAGAAAACCATCAAAGACTCGAACCTGGATGAAAGAATAAATAAATTCTTGACTCTGGATAGTGAAATCACCCCTCGTATTTACAGAGCCCCAAAAAATCCATAAAGTAGGTGCCCCCCTCTAGCCTATTTTTAACACCATTGGGGCACCCACATATAAGCTAGCCAAATATGTTTCCAACGTCTTAGCACCCCTAGTTTGAAATACGATATCATTCATAAAATATTCTAATCATTATGTGGATTTCATTAAAAAATAGAAACTAGAAGCTGGTGATAAAATTGTTAGCTTTGATGTTGTCCAACTATTCACTAAGATCCCCTTAGAGGAAGAGGTTCAAGTCATAAAAGAAGTCACAGATCCCCAAACTGCAAAATAGGTTGAAATATGCCTTTGCTCTACCTTCTTCACCTTCCAGAGAGAATCCTTTGAAAAAACAAATGGAGTGGTCATGGGATCACCGCTATCTCCCATAGTAGCAAACCTCTTTATGGAGAAATTTGAAAAGAAAGCCCTTGATATATTCCCCTTGAAACCCAAATTTTAGATCGGGTTTGTTGATGACACTAATGTCAACTGGCCATATGGATACGAAGAGCTTAATAATATTCTGGTCCACCTCAACAACATATCTAATGATATTAAGCTCAATATGGAGGCTGAGGAAAACAACATGATACCATTCTTGGAAATTCTGCTCATAAGGAATGAAGATGGATTGCTTGGACATAAGGTGTTAAGAAAGAAAGCACACACTGACAACTATCTTCATGCTGACTCTCACCATCACCCAACTTAGAAGATGGGGGTTCTTAGGACTCTTTTCACAAGGGCCTTTAGAATTTCAGACACCTCCCATACTGAAGAAGAGATCAAATATTTAATGAAAGTCTTTGAAAACATCAGATATAATAAGAGGGACATCGTCAAGACCATAAAAAGAGCTAGATCCAGAAATATAGACAAACAAACTTTAATAAGCACCGAAGTTACAAACAAGAGAGCATACCTACCATACATTGAAGGAGTCACAAACAAACTCACCAAGGTTCTCAAAAGAGGGATATTGAAACCCCTTTTAAGCCCATGTTAACCATCATACAAAGAATGAAATTAGTTAAAGACAAACTTGATCACCTAAAACGAAAAGGTGTCTGCAAGGTCTTATGTTCATGTGGTAGATGTTAATTGGTGAAACAGGAAGAACGTTCAAAATTAGACTAAAGGAACATTGTGTAGACATAAAAAATGGAAGAGTAATATCCTCAGCACTGGTAGAGCCTTCATCGAAGACCTGTCACCATATTTTCCTTGAAGACACGAAGGAGATCACTAATGAAAACCATAAATATAAATAGAAAATGCGGGAGGTAGAAATTGGGTTCCCTTGCTCTCTCAAAATCCCAGCTCATCATCCACCTACCCCCAATAATATCTCCTCTCTCTCCTCTCCAAACCTTTTCCCTTCCCTCCTTCTCATATCCCTTCAAAATTATCTTTCATCTACCCCCGCTAAGCTTCTCATTTTCATTATTTGCCGTCCCCCTTTTCATTCCTTATATTCCTTCTAATATAACCTCCCCTATCAATTCATTAGTGATTAGTTTAAAAAAAAATATCTATTTAATATCATTAATATCTTCTTATTTTATTATTAGTTGTACTAATTATATTATTATTAGCGATAAGTGCATTATTACTATTAATACTATAATTAAAAATAATAAATAAAATATATATTAAATAAATTGAAAGTATTTAAAATAAAAATCAATTTTATATAATTTCCTATATTATACTTTTCCTTTACATAATTATTATCTTCATAATTTAAATTAAACTTCAAAATATAATGAAAATCAATTTAATTTAATTTAAATTTATTTAGAACATTATTGGAAATCTATTAAAATATAAAATAATTTATATACATCCATTACCTTTCCTTCAATGTTAATTTAATAATGCTTCCAAAATAAACCTTAATATATTAATTTAAATATAAATTTAGTAATAATTTTATTAAACTTTATCTAAATTAATAAAACTTTATATTATTCAGTTTTTCTTTTATTGACATTAGAGTAATACAAAATTGGCTATAATTTCTCATTAGTCATGTTAATTATTATTGAGATATTAAAAATAATTAAACATAAAAATAATGTAGCAAAGCATATTTGCCCTAAGAATTTTCTGGTTTTATCCTATTGAAAAGGTGGTGAGCTCCCTCCTTTCTCTTTGCAAATTAACTCTATTTATTCCCTTCTTCTCCCTCTCTCTGTAGCAAGTTTTTCTTGATGATGGGTCGTTGTATTGACTCGAAACATCGAAGACAAAAATGAATATTGTGGTTTCTCTGATATCTAACAATATAAATCCTCACCATAGAAATCTCCAAACTCTGATATAATTATGATGTTTTTCTTTTATAAATAAGGAAGTCTAGAAAAATAATTTTGGAGTATATGTGGCTGAAAGATATGATGTTGAAACATTATTGGTGAATATTAATTACCCATCAATAAGTCTTAGGCATCTAATCTAGATGATTAGATTTATTGAAAAATTATGGAATTGGCCAATTAATTGTTTCCCTAAATGACAAGATGTTGTCTTTGGGGTGGGAAAGAGAAGCTCATTAATGAGCTAGTAACTACGTGTCATCTATTGGTGAGTTGGAGGTAGTTACCAACCACCAAAAGAGTGGTAGATGGGTAATGGATAAAAATATTTTCGTGTGCTTGCTTTTGTCTCACACTGTGAGAAAAAGAGAGAATAAAGAGAAGCAAATACGTAAAGACAAAAGGAGTTACAAACTTTTGCTTAGAGGGATATCTTCAGGAGGAAGGATCAAGGCTAGGAACAAAAAAGTACTTAGTTATTAATTTTCCAAACTGTTAAATTAAATTGAGTATTCTTAGGTACTACCACTGTGCTTATTTCTATGAAAAGAAAAATAAGAAATTACCATGTTTTTAGTTTTTTATTTACTATTTTTGTACAATGAGTGGTAAAAGACTGAATTTGGATATTATGTCAAACAAAGCAAAAAAATAAGAATAGATATCTTTTATTTTATTAAGACAATGATATTAAATGAGTTCGTAATATTAGAAACAAACTATTGTTACTATATATGCATGCTAGATAACACCATTCGTGCATGGAATATTTTTAAATAAGTATAATAGAAGGAAAATTATACTTATACATATCAAAAGTATAAATATATAAGTATGTATATAAAAATAAAATTATTATTTTAATTTTTTATTTTTATTAAAATAATATGTATATATAAAGTGTATAATATAATTCTAAATTCATGCAATCTTTTCTTGAAGAGGAAAAAATTAATAGTAGAGATATTGTAAGGTTTTTTTAATGTAAATAGAGAACATATAAAGAACAGTTTTATGCACGAACTCAACTCGAAACGACAACATTCAAAATAGGATATTAATCATATTTTACAGTGTATAATTTGAAATAAAGGTTAATATGGAATGAATATCTAGATTCCTTGAAAATATATGTAAAGACAGAGCTTATTAGCATTCTGGTTACATGTTTGTTTCATAAACATTTTTAATTAAAACGTAACTAGAACGACTTAAATAGTGGTAAATATTTAAATAAATAGGAAATATGAAAAATTAGCACAAACATGACTTTGACTATGAGTATAATTTAAGTAAATGATTTAATATTAAACATTATTTTTGAAGTATAAACATAGATTAAATGACTGAAAGTTATTATTGGTTCTTTATATAATGTAATGAAAGTAATTAAAATAAATAGGAAATATGAAAAATTAGCACAAACATGACTACGAGTATAATTTAAGTAAATGATTTAATATTAAACATTATTTTTGAAGTACAAACATAGATTAAATGATTGAAAGTTATTATTGGTTCTTTATATAATGTAATGAAAGTAATTCTCTGCACGAGGCATTAGTAACCTTAAAGAGTCTTTACAATCAATAGAAGACATACAAAATGTGAGCATTCTATCTAGAAAATATTAAAATAGAAATAATAGTTACATGAGGATTATAGTTTTTGATAAAATTCTTCCCTACAGGAAGGAACATATACATCACAAAGAAATAAAAGTAAATTGGGTCACAAGTGCATCATAATTCAGAAATTTGGGAGATTTTTATTCAAATATTGCAATCATGCCCAAACTTAAGAAAATACCAAGGGTTTCGAACGTCTGACTTGAGAAAGTGTAACTGAACATTTAACGAATTGTAGAAGTAACTGAAGAGCTTAGAAACATCAAAGGAAAGAAGTATCCTTTCTTGATATGTAAAAGGGTTACCTAGAGAAGTAGAAAAGACATGAAATCAATAAATAATATATATAATTGTTTAAAATATGTAAATAAAGAAGATTGAAAAGATTTATTTATGATTATCTTTAAAGAAATTCAAACTTTGTAAAGTCTTCAAAAACCTACAACATCAAACATATCAAAACATATATAAGGAAAACTGATGAAATCCAACTCATATATATATACACGCACAGAGACTATTATATGTGAAGACAATATACACTTTATGTCATCAACATTGATTCAAAACATGAGAAAAATAGAGGGATGAACCAAGAGGGGGTTCAACCTCTATTGTTGTAAATAAGATAGTAAAGAGAGTAAACACCCTACAAAGAAAGGAAATAAACCAACCAATTTATTTTGTAAATGAACAGACCAAAAATTAAATAAGCCATAGAGGCAGACATTAATCACGGTAATCAAATTTTTTTTATACAACTCTACATGAAAGTAATAAAAAGAAATATGTTTCTAGTACATAATTGTATGGCCAAGCCATCAACATTAGGTAGGGTTTAGCTTACAATTTTGAACCTAGTATATACATACATGTCAACAAAATTACACTTCGTTACAATGAACAAAGTTGAGCCTATATATGGTTGTAGGGACAAATTGTAACAAGTAATACCCAAATAGGATTTACTTCGAAACCCTTAAAATTATCCCATTAACATTTCTTAAAGGGTAGAGGTTTTACCATCAAGAGGTACTCCAAGAAGGAAAATATATTAATAACTATAAAAAATAATCTAGGAAGAAAAAGATTCACTCTAAAATACATACTTATATATGTGTGTGTGTGTGTAAAATGTAACTCAAACTAGCTAAAAGAAAAACCCTCGAAAATAATAAAGGTGTATGTAGCCTTTCTAATAGTAGAGGAGAAATTACTTACAAGGTTTTATTTTTAGTAATTATGAGTATTTTTGTGGTTTATCTCGTCGAGCTATATTACTATGCCAATGTGTGACCATTATCTAATAATTTGTTGATTGGAAAAAAAATTTGCTGTCAACATTAGGGGAGACCACCCAATTGGGAATTAAAGCATCTCCTTTTCCGTTGAAGATGTTGATTCTGACTGGTTATGGGTCCAATTACCCTATTATCTAATAGTAACCTAAATCTAATATAATACTAATCTAACCTAAACTAAGAGTTAATCTATTTACACTTATAATGCATCATGCTACATTTCCTTTATATCGATCTTTAAAGATGTAAGTTAAAGGATTAGATCAACACAAAGGTTTGATTGAATTAAAGGTTGATCAAATTGCAATTAAATGATTGATTCTCCTCTAGGAGAAAAATCATTTAATTAGGAGAGAGCTATCCCATTCTAGTTCAAGATAGGTTTTTCAATTAAAATCGAAAGAGGAAGTTCTTTTAGAATCAACCCTAAGATTATCCCTGCGACCAAAATACAACATAGAAGTGAAAATTTTATTAAAAATCACTTGAATCTTAACAAATCATAAAGAAAACCATAATAGCTCAAAAACTTTAAAACAATGATTGTTTAGACTTTATAGCAGTGACCAAACCAAAGCGTGACACATGGCAGAAATGAGTGGATATCGTAGGTTTTATGAATCAGAGATTTTGAAACGGTCACAAGATGACATAGTCTCAAATCTTGCGATATAGCTAACATGGCATTATATTAAATAGTCATGATAAAGAACATCAAACCCACAACATATTAGCGATCCGAGATTAGGATTTATCGGAGTACCATTTCAAAACTTCTGATATGGGAGAGGATGCGATATTCTGATTAGAACAATGTTAATACGCCTATCGAGTCTAGATATCAGAGTGAATAGTATGTAGAATATTGGAGGTGAATGATTATTAGAGTTTGGAGATCGACAGAGTGATATATAGGCATATCAGAGTGAAGGCCTTTAGGATATCGGTGGTCAGAGGGAAATATGATATCAGAGCTTTTAAGAGGGGAAACATAACAAATATTCCAATATAGGATTCTCCGATATACGGGAGCGTGGTATGTGGGGTACTCCAACAGTGCTTATAAATTATAGCGCCTTATATAATGTTTAGAATTTGGTTGTATGATATGTTTGAATTAACACTCTGAAGTCTTATAAAAAGCATTTGCCACATTATTATGAATTGGGATTTTGACACCGAGGAATTCTAAAATTGTTCCTATGATGTCAAAGCTCCAATATCTCCGATATATAATAACCACTTGATTAAGGCTTGAATCCTATACACGCTTCTTGGTCTTGAGGGATATTTTATTCATTAATCTAAATAATTAAGATGTTTAAAACAAAAAAATTATTTACAAAGTTTATTAACAAACAAAATTAATCAAATTTAGGAGAACTATAAAAATAAAAAAAAATGTAAATAAAAAGAAAATTAGACTTGAAATGATGCAATCACACTCAGAGGCTATAATGCAAAAAATGGTATCCATGTCTATTATGATAGAATAAAATGGGGGTGTTGTGTTTTCACTACAACAATGGCCACACACTGGGGAGAAGAATTTATCTCTGTTGTAAAGATACATAACTTAGTTTAAAAACGAAGCAATTATAATTAGATAATTTGAAATGATCGAATTTAGATATACTAACCATTTTGTCCCTATTATATGTTGTCACATAAATAGATACACCATTATCGTTTATGAACTTGTAAAAATTTACCCCACGAATTCAATGTTTCAGGAAATTTATATGTACAACAATCAACTTAGTTAGACATCAGTTTTCGAGTAAACAAGCTAATCAAGAAAACATAGTATTAATTTAACTTCAATACCATAGGCATGGCCACTACGGTTCTATAGCCTCGACACGGATGCCTTTTAGCCCTTTTAGGTGCTAGTGTCCCATCTATTAGGAATAAATGCAAAATTGCAAAAGATCAACTTAAACTTATTTGAATTCTAACTAAATATCATTGTCCTAGATTGGTAACCATATAATGACAATGTCATTCACGAGATATAACATGGTGAATAAGTCGTCTCAGATGAGACCTCCTGTCCTTCAACTATGCAAGTAAAAATACATTACCTTTGCTTAGTGACCAATAATGATAATGTCACAATTTTAGAACTTATGATGATGGTAGGTCGGCCCATGATGAGAGATCCTATCCCTCAATGGACCATTTTTGTTTTTTATGTTAAACTATGGTTATTGTTAATCTCATAGAGATGAATTTTTATATGGGGTGGTAAATTTCTCCTTAAGAGAAATGGATGATGTAAAAGGATTTTAAGTTGACTACTATTCACTTGACTAAACTTTCTCACCAAAAGAACTCATGAGTTTAAGTAACTATTGTTAAATTTGTCTTACTTTCTTCAAAGATAGGGGTTTAAAGATAGTTCATTAAAAAGTAGCGGAAAGATTTAAACTTAAAGAACCAGGGACTCTATTGGTTAGGAAAGTTGAAACTGAACTTAAATGAAATTATCTTCATTGAAGTGATCCTTAAAGATTAGGTTCCGTTAATATAAATTAGAGCACAACAATGACTCACCCAATGATTATGTCAAGCTGAAAGAGAAAACATTACTCCATTTTATTGTGAAATGAAATGAAAATACAATCTAGCTAAGCCTAAAATGCTTTACCAAATGAGAAAGAAGACAATCAACAGAATGAAACTTGAGATACATCTTAGAAGATAAATAAATAATTAACATAAAAATGAGATTATGTTGATTTTATCTTGTAGGATGATTTTTTAATAAATGTATTTTATTTCAAAGCATAGTTATTGATTTAGAGTTATTGTTGTATGCTTTAACATGGTTTTTTTACTCTTGAACATCTTACTTAAAGATAGTTTGTGAGTCTTTAAAGATTGAATTTTAAGAATAATATTGACAATCGATTTCAAAATATATGAAAAATTAGAAAAGAGAAAACTCCCTAATGTTATAAGATGTTTTTTCTTCTGAAATGTTATTTGTTAGCAAAGCTAAATCTACAAATAAAATCCTTGGGAACTTGCAAGAAGAACAACAAAATATAAGAAACGAATAATGATTAAAAGAGAAAAGAAAAGCTAAAATAAAGCTCAAACAAGATGAGGATGAACATATAAACATGTACCTAGAATAATTCTATCTTAATTTTACGTGATGAATCTTCATTTTCTCCTATGCATTAATCAAAGTTCAAAATCATCTTCTTATTCAATTTAAACTAATTTCTAAACTATACCTAATCATAATCTGAAAAGTAGGCTAAGTCTAAGTGAAATCATACTTCTAATGAAGCCATTCAATCGTTTTATTTTCTACATGAATATATATAATCAAATATTAGTAACAAAAGTATAAATCTACTTAAAACAAAATAAATAAAACTAAAAACATTATGTACAACTATTGTTAATGTATGTACAAGAAGTAACTTATTTACATTCACCCTCTCTTGGAGATTTTCTTCCAACTGAATCTTAATGGGATCGTAAAAATGTGGATGAATATTAATTAGAGATTGGAAGTGATTTGAAGAAGAGGATAATAGATCAGATTGTGAAAATATTCTTTTAAATGCAATGACCTACATCAAATTGTCAGTTTTTTGTACATATGATGAAAGGTCATCAATTGTGTTAGATGGTTGGTCATGTTGTAAAAGTACATACTCGAGTACAATTTTTTGGCAATGCCTTTGAGAAGGAGAATAAAATTGATATGAGATGAAAATCAGACAAAATTGGAAGAGTAATGTCTCTTGATGTTCAGAAATAAAGCTTTGAATTTCAACTTTATCCTTTTCTGTTAATGTATCTCGTGTGTGTGAAATGTTCAGTTGTTGAACATATGAGCATAAAATATCAAAGGGTTGAAAAATAAAATATGAAAGTGAATTTAAATCAGTGCAAAAGGATTGAAATAAAATCAAATCACTATTTACATAAATATTACAATTATTGTTACACCACAATTGTGACAGGTTTGAAAATATTTCCTTTTCACGAGACTTAGCCAAAATGAAATTTGAATGGTTATTGGCATTATCTTGTGCATGAGATAATGGATTAGGAATAGAAAAGGTAATGTGAACATTAGTAGAATCATAGATTGGGATGGGTTCTTGATTAGTGAAATCATTATAGACATTAAAAGTTTGAAAACAAGAAAAGATTGGAACAACTTTTGAATTAAAGATTTCTTCATTTTCAAATATAAATTTACTTGGACCATGAGAATTTAATGAAGAATGAGATAAATCAAGATCCTCATTGTCACCATATTCATCATAAATTACTTCAAAACTTTCCTTAAAAAATTTATCATTCCCTTGAGACACGTCAAAATAAGAAGAAAAATTGGCCACATTTTTTTTCAAAATTGAAAGAATGATCATTGAATATTTCTTTATCCTGGCGAAAGTCAACAAGAAATTCATGTGTAACAAGTTCTTTGATTTCTGAGATATCATTAATGTGAATAGGAACTGAATTGCTAAAAATATTAGGATAAAGATGAAAATGAGAGTTTGAGATAATGAACCTAAAAATATCTCTATGGGTAGATTCCTCTGTGTATTATCCATTGCTGATTTCAGATTCTTTGTTGATCATACTTTCCTGTTGTCTTGAATTTTGCAGGTGATCATTATAACAAAAATCAGAATTTTCAGATTCAACGGATGGTATTTGATATGTCTATTGATTTTTTAATTTCAGGATCATTAATTCTTCAAATATGTTGATGTGATCTTCTTGCAAACAGTTATCAATTTGTTCCAAGTTAGTTGGTTGAAATTCATTAACATGTGAAAGTGAATTTGAATTATCATTAACACTATAAGAAATATAAATTAAATGGAGAAATATATTATATATAGTTGTAGTAGTTTCATCATAATTAACATGTTTCTCCATGTCATATTTTTTAGCAATGTTAATGGAAGGCGAAGAAGACTCATTTAAACTTGGAATTACTTCATATGGATTAGGAATGAAAGGAAAAAAAATTAATTTATCAAACCATCATATTAATTAAAATTCTAGAGGTAAATCATCAGGTTGAAATTGACAACAAATTAATTTGAATCTAATACGAAGGTTATTTAATGATTCACCTTCAAAATTACAAAATTTTTCCAATTGATAACATACATTTCAAAGTCGTAATCTTGAAAAGTGAGTAGGAAAATATTTATAAAAGCGTCCCAAGTGTGTATGGAAACAAATGGTAGGGCTTTGCACCGGTATTTTGCTATTCCTACCAAAGTAAGGGTAAACAACTTGCATATGACACCTTCATCAAGATCATAACGATTACAATTTAAAATGAATTGATATACATGTTCATAAGTAGAGGCATTATTATCATTGTTAAACTTCTTCTTTGACAAGAGTTTAGTTGCTTGAATTGGAGTCGAATCAGGTGGAATTCCATTAAATCAACTCCAAAGTGGTCTCTTAAGAGGAGCCATTGAAATCAAATAAAAAATTAAAAAGCAAGATCTCTAAAGAAACAAAGAAGATGTTGACCCTCCTTCTAGCGCCAAAAATGTTGATCGACAAAAATGTTTGATGTCAACATTAGGGGAGACCACCTTAAAGCAGCTCCGTTTCCGTTGAATATGATGGTTCCGAATGGTTATGGGTCTAGTTATCATGTTATCTAACACTAACCTAAAACTAATCTAATGCTAATCTAACCTAAACAAAGAGTTAATCTATTTACACCTATAATACATCATGTTACATTTCCTTTATATTGATCTTTAAAGATGTAAGTTAAAGGAATAGATTAACACAAAGGTTTGATCGAATTAAAGGCTAATCAAACCACAATTAAATGATTGTTTTTCCTCTTTAATAGAGGACTTGATGTAGAGCTAAGATGTAAATGCAAAACTAATCTAAAGCATGACAAACCTATCTCGAACTAGAATGGGATAGCCCTCTCCTAATTTGAGAGAAAGTAAACTAAAGCAAGGGGAAAGATTTGATATAATTCATCATATGATTTAGTATTAATTAAAAGAAGTAGTCACATTAACTATTACAAGTGAAAGAAAAATAAGCCTGCAAATGAATAATAAATGGTTATCAGTTACCACAGGAATACTTCAATGAATTAAGATTGATTCTGATCTCATTCTACTCTGCAAAGATAGCTTTAACAAAGCTTCAAAAACAAAATGTGAATGACACAACAATAGTGCATAATATCGAAGAAACATAATAATATTTAGAATAAACATTAGATAATGAAATTTTAACAATGAGCCAATAATCTTGCATTCCAGTAATAGTATACAAGAACAAGAATCAATTAAAACCATGTAAAAGTTTTATTACCACAGTTCTAAGAGTAGATCTAACCCTTAATGAAAGTGATTACAATAGTGAAAATTCTCTTTATAATAGAGCAATAACTTCTCTACAATCTCTATAATAAAACTCTTTGCACTCTACAATAGTGTGAAAGCACAAATTACATTATTACAGAGAATCCCCCTATGTGTGGATTGCGACCTCCATCTTATTGAAGAGTCGGGTATTTATACAGAGTTACAAATTTATCAGATCCCTAAAGTTTCTCACTAAAAGAGAAATAAAAATTAAATGAATATGGAGGTTTTGTATTTTGTTGAATCGCAAGCTGAACTTAGAAGATCTTGGAAGCTTCATTTAGATCGAATTCGAACAGTCTTCGAATGAGCGGAAGGGTAGTTTCCAAGAAATTCTTCGAATAGCCTTTTTCAACAACCTTTGTCTTTCTTTAGCACTAAAGTGGTTCAACTGTTCAATTAAAATTAGAAGAGGAAGTTCTTTTAGAATCAACCCTGATATTATCCATGCACTCAAAATATAATGGATAAGTGAGAGTTTTATTAAAAATCACTCGAATCATAACAAATCATAAAGAAAACAATAACAACCCGAAAATCTTAAAATAGTGACTGTTTAGACTTTATAGCAGTGATCAAAACAAACCATGACAAGTGGCGGAAATGAGTGGATATCAGAGGTTTTATGAATCAAAGGTTTTGAAATGATCACAACATGACACACTCTGCAAACTTGTGATATAGTAGATGCAACATTATATTAAATAGTCATGATAAAGCGCATCAAATTTTCAACATATTGGCTTAGGATTTATCGGAGTACCATTTCAAAAGTTTTGATATTGGAGCGGATGTGATATTCTGATTAGAACAATGTTAATTAGAGGAAATTTTATTTTAAAATATTAACATTGAATTTCCATGTCATAATGTGTAAGCCAATCAGAATCATTTAAAATTCAAAAGAGATACATGTGTGGCTAAGCATTGACAAATTTTTTAATAATAAAATTTACCTATCTTAAGCGTGAATAGTGCCCAAGTGATCCAAACTGCTATAAATATTTAAAATAAAATTAATATCTTATTCTATCAAAAGTTATAGTATCCATAATTTTAATGACATGTAACTAATTTAAATTTTAGATTTACTTTTTTAATTTAAATTTTATTAAAACTTGTGTAAACAAATTAATTTAAATATAAAATATATATACTACTATTTTGATAAAAGTGCATTTATTTGGTTAATTTAAATTTAAATTTTAAATTCACTTTTTTAATTTAAATTATTAAATTTTGTGTTAACAAATTAATTTAACTATAATATATATTGTTATTTATTTTTAATGACACACAAGTGATATAAATTTTACATATATTTTTTTAATTTAAATTTAGGTCATTAAATTTAATTTTAATTAAATTTTAAATTTTCTTTTCTAATTTATTTTTTATGGAATGTTGTGCTAATAAATTAGTATAAAGATAAATTACATATACTATTATTTTGATAAACATCACATTTATTTGGGTAATTTTGAAAAAAGTAAAATAATAAAAATGATATATTAAAAAATTGTCGACGTGGCATTATTTTATTAATTTCTTAATATTTTCTTAGGTGGCTACTTTTGAGTTAAAATTTCCTCTACACCTATCAGGTCCAGATATCAGAGTGAATAGTATATCAGAGATTGGTGGTGAATGATTATCGGAGTTCGGAGATCGATAGAGTGATATATCGACATGTCGGAGTGAAGGCCTTTAGGGATATCAATGATCAAAGGGAAATACGATATTGGAGCTTTTAAGAGGGGAAACATAACAAATGCTTTGATATGGGATTCTTCGATATACATGAGTGTGGTATGTGGGTCCTATGGCAATGCTTATTAATATAGTGCTTTTATATAATGGTCAGACTTTGGTTGTATGATATGTTTGAAATGACACTCTGAAGCCTTATAAAAAGGGTTTGCCACATTATTATGAATCGGGGTTTTGACATTGGGGAATTCTAAAAGGGTTCCTATGATGTCAAAGCTCCAATATCTCTGATATATAACAACCACTTGATTAAGGCTTAAAGCCTATGCACACTTCTTGGTATTGGGGGTTATTTTATTCATTAATCTAAATAATTAAGATGTTTAAAACAAAAACAAAAAAATATTTACGAAGTTTATTAACAAATAAACTTAATCAAATTTAAGCAAACTATAAAAATAAAATAAATGTAAATAAAAATAAAATTAGACTTGAAATGATGTAATCACACTCAAAGCCTACATACAATGCAAAACAGGGTCCCCATGTCTATTATGATAGAATACAATTGGGGTGTTGTGTTTTCACTACAACATAATCGAAAGAATCGAACCAAACCTCCATACGTCAATGGTATATAAGAAGGGTTTCTCTGCAAAAACCTGAATATCATGAATAAAATTAGTCACGCAATTATATAACAAATTATTTTGATTTATTTAGAAATAACAATGAAGAAAACAAACATATCATTTCAAACTATGAAAACTGTAAAAAGGAATAAAAATTTACTAGAGTTATAAGTTTTGAATGGTTGAAAGAGGTACATTGTCCTAATATATGAATCAAGGGTTCAAAAAACACTAGAAGGAAGGATTTTAATAGCATTGTTTATGCAATATAGAGTATTAAAATGAATGAAAACATTGAAATGAAAATAATTTGCAGAGCCATAAAACCCTAGAGACAACCAAATAAAAAGAATGAACAACAAGCGAAAATGATGGATGGAAAAGTAATCATTGGTAAATGTAGGAACCCTAATTTCCTATGAGCCAGTGATTGTGTTCGATCGTATACTTGTCATTATTTTTAGGGTTTTCACCTATCCCCAGGTTTTCGTATTGGTAAAACACGTGGAATAATGAGATGTCAACATGTTGATCAAGTTTCAAGAATGGATGTTTATCTATATATATATATATATATATATATATATATATATATATATATACCACATTGGTGTCAAATCTATAGTTTCAAAGGTTTGTAAAGCCTAGGAACTCACATGAATGAACATCAAAGCTTAGTAATACAAATAAATACATTTTTTTATATGGTTTAAGGCATATGATATTATATATGGAACTCTTTCAAAGGTATAGTGTGAATTTAAGTATCTGATGAGTGCTATTAAAGCATGTGTTTGCGATAATGTAAAATGAATTTTGATTTAGTTAAATACATGTATATCATAGAATTGAATAAATATGCTAAAACTATATTGATTGAAGTATTTCAACCAAGAGTATGATTATTATAAATGATTAAACTTTTGGCTATGAAATTATTAAACTATCTAATTATGTTTGGAAGAATTAAGGAAATATTTATAAATGGGATATGTATACCATATTAATTGAGGATTTGTTATATATATATATATATATCTATATCTATCTATCTCTCTCTCTCTCTCTCTCTCTCTCTCTCTCTCTATATCTCTCTCTCTCTCTCTCTCTCTATATATATATATATATATATATATATATATATATATATATATATATATATATATATATATATATATATATATATATATATATAAGGGATAAAATTCCAACGTAGGCACAAACGTTATGTAAGTTAGAACAAATCAAGTTGAGATTTAAAATACAGTCTTCAGTATATTAAGAACAAAATTCTCATTGCATTGATAGGTATGATTACAACAATAAAGGATTGAAAAAAAAAATGTGTTGTAACTGACGTACATTACAAGTGTTATTAGAATTGTAGGCTACAACAATAGGCCTAAAAATAAAACAATTATTTTATTTATGTGATGACCAGATTATCAAAGGACTGTAAGAAAAATTTTGAAGCATGGGTGAAGAACACAATGGGAAGACTTCTATTGGATCACCTAGAGGTGGTGAGCAACCTAATACTGAGATTGGTATGATGTGTGGAGGGAATAGTAATGCAGAAAAACAAGAATCTAAGTTAGTGGAAGTAGTACGTAGTCTGAAAGCAAGCTTAAATAATATAAAAGAAAATCAAGAAAGTTTTTCCTAAGCTAAAGAAGAACAAGAGGAGATTAATGATTATTTGTTGAGAAAAATAGAAGAAGAAAAATTCATTAGGTAAAGAAAATAAACTCATAAGAAGAGAAATAGGAGTGAATCAATCGATATAATTGTTTCTATAACTTCTAGTGAAAGTAAGTCTCATGAATTTGACATAAGAGAAGAATAAATATTTGAAAGTATTACTTCTGTAATCAGCAAGAAGAGGACTACATCATAGCTACAAGGGGAGTTTAAAAATATTAGGCCTCCAAATTTTGATGGTGAATCCAAGGAAAAAGAAGAATCATGGCTTCCTAATATGTCCAAATATTTCGAGGTCGTAAATTATCCAAGTAATTTGAAGGAAATATTTGTAACTTACCAATTGACTGGTAATGCAGCATTATGGTGGGAGTAGAACAAAGTTGTGAAGAGAATCAGAAGTAAAAAAAATTGACTTGGACACTCTTTAGAAAAGAATTAAAAAATATTATCTAACTGAAAGGTATTTCAATGAAAAATATAGAGAATTTCATGAGTTACGATTGGGATAGTCTATCATGGATGACTTTGTTAATAAATTTATGTGTTTGTTGAGATATGTACCTTACCTATAGGATGAAAAAGCCAAAATACAAAGGTTTATTAGTTGTTTTAATTTTTTTTTTATAAGGAAAGGATTGAGTTTGATCTATAGATGAGACTATAAGGAAGGAAAAGTTGTGTTTTAATGAAAACAAAAAGAAAGGCGACAACTTAAAAAGTTGGATGACCAAGAAATGATAAATTTATCATTAAGAAGAAAGGCTTTAAGAAACTAGCATTTCCAAACACTTTCAAAGGTAATCAAGGGAATTATAACATAAGTGTGGACCATCCAAGAAATTTGGGACATAAAAGTGGAAAAGGGGTTGGAGCAAGAAATAGAAATTTTGTAGAAGCAATGAGAACACTGATTAAATTTTGGGGTTGCAGTGAAAATCACTTAGGCAGAGACTATCCAAAAGAATCAACAAATAAAAATGGATATAGTAAATAACCTACGAGAATCATCAACATTCAATGACATTTCCAACAATATTTCATTGATCGGTGCAAAGTTAGATGGAAGATAGACAACCCACTAGTCCACAATGGTGGAAGTCCAAGGTAAAATTTTTGAACAAAATCTTTCAGTATTAATAGACCCTAGATCTACCTTGAGTTACATTTCCCATGATGCAATTCAAAATTGTTAACTTAGAAAAGAAAAAAAAAGAAAACCTTGGTTAGTACAACTAGCCATAGGAACAGAAAGGAAAGTGACAGAAATAGGAAAAAAAATCTTATTAAACTTGAATGGGATGAATACTCATCTGAGTCTAAATGTTTTACTTTTTGGGTCATATGACATGCTAATTGGAATGGATTGTGTAGAATCTCATAAAGTAATTATGAATTTCTTTGAGAAGTCTTTCACCTATGTTAAAGATTATGGAAAGGATTGCATAGTTAGAGGAATAAAAAGAGCTAGTTATGTGAGGCATATTTTTTCCCTATAACTAAATAAATGTGCTCACAAAGGGTGTTAAATGTTTGCGTTTAGTTTGAGGATTTAGATGAAAACAAACAAAAACCATATTTAGAGGACTACCTTGTTTTACAGCAATAAAAAATGTTTTTCCTGAGGAGACACTAGGACTTCCTCCAAGGAGAGATATATATTTCACTATTGATCTCATTCCTGGAGTTTGCTCTAGTGTCCAAATCTCCATATAGTATGAATATCCTTGAGTTAATGGAATTGAAGATACAATTTCAAGATTTACTAGATAAAAAGTAGATAAGGCCTAGTGTGTCTCCTTGTGGTGCACCAATTTTTTTTGTAAAAAAGAAAGATGAGGCACTATAGGTAGCTAAATAAAATGACAATTAAAAATAAATATCCTTTACCTCTGATTGATGAATCTTTTGACCATGTCCTAGGAGAATAAAACTTTTCAAAGATTGATCTAAGGTCAGGATATCATCAAATAAGGATCAAGGATGAATATATACATCAAACAACATTCATAACAAGATATGGACACTATGAATTTGTAGTGTTTCCATTTGGAATTGCTAATGCACCAACAACTTTTATGTGCTTGATGAATAGTGCATTGAGTCATTTTCCTGAAAATTATGTCAGAGTATTCATAGATGATAATCGAGTTTACCCAAAGAGTACGAAAGAACATGACCAAAACTCACATATTGTTCTTCAAACACTTAGAGAGAATGAAATATATGCCAAGTTTAGAAAATTCTCATTCTACAAAGAAAAAATTCAATATTTGTGACGTGTAATGTCTAAGGAAGGGATTGTTGTGGATCTAAAAAATATTAAAGCTAGTACCGAGTGGGAAACACCTAAGGATGCAATTGATTTCAGGTCATTTATTAGAATTACAAGTTATCATAAAAGATTTATAGATGGATTTTTTAAATTGGCATATCCTATTACTTGAAAAATCAATCTGGTAATCTCATTTTTGGGATCTAGGGAAAAATATCTGTGTATACTTGTTTTATGTTCTCACCATTGTATATTTTTTGGTTTTAAGAGTTCATTTGCAGGTAATTTCTGTACAGGTTTAAATCCTACAGTACACATGACTTCGAACTCGAAGCTATAATCCATGCCTTAAAAATGTGGGGACATTTTTGATTGGGAGGAAATTTAAGATAAGAACAAACAATGTTAGCCTCAAATATATTTTTGACTAGTCAAACTTGAATGCTAGACAGGCTAGATGGATAGAATTTCTTAGTGAGTACGATTTTGAAACCATACATATTAAAGGAAAGGAAAATAAAATTGCTAATTCTTTGAGCAATAAATTACATTAAATATTCACAATTTTAGCAACAAGTTGACAAACAAATTTGATTAGAAAGATAAAAACAACAGGAGAATTTGATAAATAATATATGCATATTAAAATAAAATGTATAAAACGAATTATTAGGTGAAGAAGAAGCTAATTTTTTATCTAAATGGAAAATGGCATCCACTCATGGTATTTACCCATGGTATCTACCCATGGTATTTACCCACAGTATTGTAACTCACGAAGGCTATCAATAATGAGCCTCACTTTATAAAGGGGCAGATTGTTCCACCATAATGTAGTGGCAAATAATTTCTCCATTAATAAAGAGTCATCTTCTTTTCAATGCATTCATTGTGTATTTTTTGTTCAATGTTTTTTTTAAGAATAATTGAAGGTTAGATTATAGTTTTTATCTCCTCTATATCTATATTCATGACTCCCAAATCTTAGCCCCCAAGATCCAGATCCATTGTATTAGAGTGGGTTATGACGCTATAGTAATTGGGGTTTTACAAGGATTTCAGGATTTGGTTATGCAATATGTAAGAAAGGAACTAAGAATGGCTAATTAACTTGAGGGACTTAAATGATTCAATTCTTGGAACATACAAATTGACTTGCTATTTATGATCATGGTTTCCAATTTTTTCTCCTTCTAGGTTGCACCAGTTTCATAAATTTTCAATGGCTAAGGTTTCAATCTATTACTTATTTTTAGTAGGTAATTTGTGTTCAGAAATCTAGGGGACGAGTTTTATAAAGTCAGAACTGGTTATCTATATTTATCTATTATCACTCTTTGTACTTGTTACTAGTGATAAGAAATATAGAACTTAAAAGTAGTAGAAGCATTAGGGTTTCTGCTTTCTCTCAATTTCTACAACACCAAGTCGATCCAATGGCTTCATAACAAAGAAGAATAACATATTAATGTGTAGGTTTTAACCTCGTACAGAAATTTCTTGCATATGAATTCTAAAACACAGAAAATAAAAATGTGAGAGCATAACACATAAAACACATATACACAGAGATTTTCCCCTAGATCCTAAAACCGGGACTACCAGCTTGATTTTTTTTTATTATATTCCTTTCAATGTTACAATACATATTTATACATGTCGAAGCATTCAATATCATGGACCGAAAACCATCGCGTCCAAAACCATGGACCAAAAACCATCGCGTCCAAAACCATGGACCGAAAACCATCGCGTCCAAAACCATGGACCGAAAACCATAGGTAGGTCTGCCCAACCTAATATAGGGTCCAAAAAAAAATTACCGGGGTGCTACCTTAGACCCCGTAGAGGGGGGCTACTCGCCCCCCCGTACAACTAGCCATAGGAACAGAAAGGAAAGTGACAGAAATAGGAAAAAAAAATCTTATTAAACTTGAATGGGATGAATACTCGTCTGAGTCTAAATGTTTTACTTTTTGGGTCATATGACATGCTAATTGGAATGGATTGGTTAGAATCTCATAAAGCAATTATGAATTGCTTTGAGAAGTCTTTCACTTATGTTAAAGATTATGGAAAGGATTGCATAGTTAGAGGAATAAAAAGAGCTAGTTATGTGAGGCATATTTTTTCCCTATAACTAAATAAATGTGCTCACAAAGGGTGTTAAATGTTTGTGTTTAGGTTGAGGATTTAGATGAAAACAAACAAAAACCATATTTAGAGGACTACCTTGTTTTACAGCAATAAAAAAATGTTTTTCCTGAGGAGACACTAGGACTTCCTCCAAGGAGAGATATATATTTCACTATTGATCTCATTCCTGGAGTTTGCTCTAGTGTCCAAATCTCCATATAGTATGAATATCCTTGAGTTAATGGAATTGAAGATACAATTTCAAGATTTACTAGATAAAAAGTAGATAAGACCTAGTGTGTCTCCTTGGGGTGCACCAGTTTTTTTTGTAAAAAAGAAAGATGAGGCACTATAGGTAGCTAAATAAAATGACAATTAAAAATAAATATCCTTTACCTCTGATTGATGAATCTTTTGACCATGTCCTAGGAGAATAAATCTTTTCAAAAATTGATCTAAGGTCAGGATATCATCAAATAAGGATCAAGGATGAATATATACATCAAACAACATTCATAACAAGATATGGACACTATGAATTTGTAGTGTTTCCATTTGGAATTGCTAATGCACCAACAACTTTTATGTGCTTGATGAATAGTGCATTGAGTCATTTTCTTGAAAATTTTGTCAGAGTATTCATAGATGATAATCGAGTTTACCCAAAGAGTACGAAAGAACATGACCAAAACTCACATATTGTTCTTCAAACACTTAGAGAGAATGAAATATATGCCAAGTTTAGAAAATTCTCATTCTACAAAGAACAAATTCAATATTTGTGACGTGTAATGTCTAAGGAAGGGATTGTTGTGGATCTAAAAAATATTAAAGCTAGTACCGAGTGGGAAACACCTAAGGATGCAGTTGATTTCAGGTCATTTATCAGAATTACAAGTTATCACAGAAGATTTATAGATGGATTTTCTAAATAGGCATATCCTATTACTTGAAAAATCGATCTGGTAATCTCATTTTTGGGATCTAGGGAAAAATATCTGTGTATACTTGTTTTATGTTCTCACCATTGTATATTTTTTGGTTTTAAGAGTTCGTTTGCAGGTAATTTTTGTATAGGTTTAAATCCTACAGTACACATGACTTCGAACTCGAAGCTATAATCCATGCCTTAAAAATGTGGGGACATTTTTGATTGGGAGGAAATTTAAGATAGGAACAAACAATGTTAGCCTCAAATATATTTTTGACTAGCCAAACTTGAATGCTAGACAGGCTAGATGGATAGAATTTCTTAGTGAGTACGATTTTGAAACCATACATATTAAAGGAAAGGAAAATAAAAATGCTAATTCTTTGAGCAATAAATTACATTAAATATTCACAATTTTAGCAACAAGTTGACAAACAAATTTGATTAGAAAGATAAAAACAACAGGAGAATTTGATAAATAATATATGCATATTAAAATAAAATGTATAAAACTGAATTATTAGGTGAAGAAGAAGCTAATTTTTTATCTAAATGGAAAATGGCATCCACTCATGGTATTTACCCATGGTATATACCCATGGTATTTACCCACAGTATTGTAACTCAAGAAGGCTATCAATAATGAGCCTCACTTTATAAAGGGGCAGATTGGTCCACCATAATGTAGTGGCAAATAATTTCTCCATTAATAAAGAGTCATCTTCTTTTCAATGCATTCATTGTGTATTTTTTGTTCAATGATTTTTTAAGAATAATTGAAGGTTAGATTATAGTTTTTATCTCCTCTATATCTATATTCGTGACTCCCAGATCTTAGCCCCCAAGATCCAGATCAATGGTATTAGAGTGGTTTATGACGCTATAGCAATTGGGGTTTTACAAGGATTTCAGGATTTGGTTATGCAATATGTAGGAAAGGAACTAAGAATGGCTAATTAACTTGAGGGACTTAAATGATTCAATTCTTGGAACATACAAATTGACTTGCTATTTATGATCATGGTTTCCAATTTTTTCTCCTTCTAGGTTGCACCAGTTTCATAAATTTTTAGTGGCTAAGGTTTCAATCTATTGCTTATTTTTAGTAGGTAATTTGTGTTCAGAAATCTAGGGGATGAGTTTTATAAAGTCAAAACTAGTTATCTATATTTATCTAATATCACTCTTTGTACTTGTTACTAGTGATAAGAAATATAGAACTTAAAAGCAGTAGAAGCATTAGGGTTTCTGCTTTCTCTCAATTTATACAAGACCAAGTTGATCCAATGGCCTCATAACAAAGAAGAATAACATATTAATGTGTAGCTTTTAACCTCGTATAGAAATTACTTGCATATGAATTCTAAAACACAGAAAATAAAAATGTGAGAGCATAACACATAAAACACATATACACAGAGATTTTCCCCTAGATCCTAAAACCGGGACTACCAGCTTGATTCTTTTTTATTATATTCCTTTCAATGTTACAATACATATTTATACATGCTGAAGCATTCAATATCATGTACCGAAAACCATCGCGTCCAAAACCATGGACCAAAAACCATCGCGTCCAAAACCATGGACCGAAAACCATCGCGTCCAAAACCATGGACCGAAAACCATAGGTAGGTCTGCCCAACCTAATATAGGGTCCAAAAGAAAATTACCGGGGTGCTACCTTAGACCCCGTAGAGGGGGGCTACTCACCCCCCCGTGGCCCCCCCCCCCCCCCCCCCCCCCCCCCCTCCGCACTACATAATCATCACAACGAAGGGGGGGCTCCAACCCCCCCCTCTAACCCCCCAGTTCACTATGCAAGTTAGTCATGGAAAGAATATAACACAAGCCAACATTCTCCCACTTGTTGTTTTCTTTTCATAGGGGGCCATAGGAGAGCTTAGTCATTTTTCTAGCCCTGAAATGTCCATTGTTTCCCTACACGAGGAGAACTTCTCAGAGCTCACATATTTTTTTCAATGCATCTGCAGTATTCTTCAAAGTGTCCACCTTTACCAACAACACCCTTTTGTCTTCTATCATATCCCTCAAAAAGTGATACTAGACATCAATGTGCTTTGTCTTTGAATGATAAGCAGGGTTCTTTGCCAAGAAAATTGCACTTTGGCTATCACAGTTGATAAGCCCCAGAAATGGGTAATTATATGGGTTTATTCTACCTCTTATTTCGACTTAATCCACCATTCTTATTAGTTTAATGCATGTTTTTGAATATATTTATGCTAATAGAGTGAATTGGGTTAATCACTTTGCCATGTAGTCTAATGAGTGCGCAAATTTTTTGGACAATTTTGGACAAAGACAAAGAATTTATGAGCAAATGGCAGCCAAACTTGAGGAAAACAGGGAAGAGGACTTGTAGGGGGGTGTCTCATTCATTAATAACCCCTTTCCTCAAATCCTCCATCAGCAACTCGGAGCACAAAGGCCCACATTGATGATTCCAAGGGGCAGCCGAGCAAGTTAAGTAGGACTGTTGTTTATCTTCAGTTCTAGGAAGCCGAGTTCCTTGATCTTAGGAGGACTGTTGGAAGTCCCCATTTGCATAAATAAGAAGGCTTCGAGCCTTAGTAGGTTAGCCAGTTCTTAGTAGATTTTCGCACTTTTATGCAACACATTGTTCATCTTATTTTCAAGTTCTTTTTTAGAACAGTTTATGTGATGTAACTGCTTTTTTTGATAAATGCAGATGAAACAGTTTTTGAGCCAGCACTGATCTCTTTCAGAGGGTTGAAGCTCTTGGGTTAAGGCCCAACCCAAGCTTCCTGGCACCTCCTTTGTGTACTTATATGTTTTTGCTTCAGTTCATCAGTTAATTTCTTTTGCATAAATTCACTTTACTTTGTTAGAATAGGTTGCTTTTGATGGTTAGTATAATTGTTGTTGTTTCAGTTGATCAAGCAGGTTACTACAGTGACAAAATAAGATTCAAAAATGCCAAAAATAGGCCCTAATCTCCTTTCTCCCTTCCTGGGACTATGATTTGAGGTCAAGGCATTACTGTTTCCACCAAAAACACAGTTTTTGCTCTTCCATGCAACTGCTAGTCTGATAACTTGATTTGGAAAGGTTGATAGATTAATTCAGATTCAGTTTCTTAGATCATTTCTTGTTCTTTTCTCATAGTTCTCTCCACATGCTTTTCTGTTCACAGGTTGCTATTCAGTATTTTCTGTTTGTAGGTCAGAAATTAGGTCAAGATCGAAAAAGCTCTGTTTTCATGGTATAGCAGTTCTTCCTTTGATCAATTTTTCTACAGATCTATTGCAGGACCTTTCAGCTCACCATCCATTCATGCAATAGCCAGAACTAGCTCACTTCCCATAGATTTCCTAGCTCATTCGCAACATTTCGCTAATCTGCTCTAATTTCTGCGATTTTTTCCATAAAGTTGTTTTCTTGCCATTTGAACAAATCCAACCATCACGTTCATCCCTGACCTTCTTTGACAAGTTATAGACACCTCAACACCTTCATCCAGCCTTCAGTTCCCCTTTCCCATCATTTTCCCCCTTCAAAACTCCAAAAATAGCTCTCGGCCTCCTCTTGAAGAACCTCCTGTAGATCCTCTTGTAGATCTCTTGCAGCCTCCTGTAGAACTTCCTGTGAGTGATTTTTCGAAGTAATATTGCTATGGAAGCTTTTAAAAGGGTACTAGGGGCTTCTTAGGACCTCTACACACCTTCCTCACTCTCTTCAAAAGCCAACTCCATCTTCCTTTGCCACCAAACCTCTGCACAGTCATAACCAGATAAATCACAAGCATAATAATTTCACATAAAAACACTAAAAAGTACAAAAAGATGATTTCTTCTAATTTCTTTTCAAAAGTATCCTGAATAAATGCAATTTACCTTTTCCATAGTCAATGGCACTCATTTCATTAGTTTCCATCTCTTTTCTTGCAAAAGTAGGGTTAGTAGGTAAATTAGGGTTTGCTAGGGTTTCTGTTCCATTTCAGTTTTCATTCTCTTTTTGCAAATAGGATAGCCTCTGTAGAGTTAGCTTTCTTCCATCACAGTTAAAAGCTTCTTCTGAGAACTCATAAAAGTTGGCTTAAGCTCCTAGAGAACTTGCGCCAGCTAATCAAGTGACAGCCTGTAGTAAGAGCTAGTACTTGTGCATACAACACTGTTGCTTCCAATTTTGTTACGAATTACCGAGTTGATAAAAGTAAAGAAGGAACCCCAGGAATTGCAACATTATTTCTGCAATACTAGAGCCCATCGTTCATTTGGTGCTGTTGTCAGGGAAGCGTCAGAGTATTTTGTGATTACTACTTTTCTTCTATTTTGTACTACAACATTCTGATAAGTAGTTTATTTTAGCAAAAGTAGAGTAGTTGTTTCATTTCAATTCTACAATTCCATTTCAGCAAGCGCAACTTAGGCATTTCCTACTTTCATTTCAATTCTACAATTTTCATTTCAGCAAAATAGATTATTCATTTCCTACTTTCATTTCAATTTTGCAATTTCCATTTCAGTAAAATAGATTAGTCGTTTCCTGCTTTCATTTCAATTCTGCAATTTCCATTCCAGCAAAGTAGATTAGTCATTTCTTACTTTCATTTAAATTCTGCAATTTCATTTTAGCAAGATTCATTTTAGTTAGTTGTAGGTTGTTGTTCAATTCATTTAAGTTTTGCAGGTACAAGCAGAAAAAATAAATAAAAAAATAAATAAAAAATCACAAAAAAAGAGATTTCCTTTCATGCCTCGTAGGAACAGAGACAATTCAGGAAAATTCCTACCCAACGCCCCCACCACATCACTAAGTCACCCTTCTCTCTCTTTTGGTGGTAGTGATCAAGAAGAACCTATAGGTGAACCTCCAGAGATATACAAAGATCTTAAAATAGAAGAAGAGAAAGAAACCATTCCTCCTGAGACTATGGTTGAAAATAGAAATGTTAGAGGAAATGGGGAAAGAATAGAGGGTGCCTTTCCTATCTGAGAGACCAATGGGGACACAAAAATGAAAAACATAAGTCCTTCAACCTTACCTCACTTCCATGGATTGACTACCAAAGATCCTGATACCTTCTTGTTTGAATTTTTTGTTCTCTGTCGAACTTATGACTATGCAGAAGATGAGAAGAAGTTGAAATTGTTTCCTTCTACCCTCAAGGATGTAGCATTACTCTGGTTCATGGGGTTACCTGGAAACAGTATCACAACTTAGGCTCGGATGCAGTAAGCCTTTAACAACAAATACCTGGACTACTCTAGGTTAAAGGATACCAAGGAAGAAATCTTCTGAATGACCATGGGAAGTGATGAATCTTTAGAAGAATATGAAGAGAGGTTTCAGCTCAGTTATAAAAGGGCCAGGTGCACACTTGACCCCAAATCTTTGAAGTTGGTCTGCTCAGAAGAGTCCCTAAAAACCTTCTAGATACCCTCCATTTGCTGGCTGGGGGAGACATCTACCAACTACCTTATGATGACATAAAGATTGTGTTTAGAAACCATTCTAGGGTAGCTAGAAAGAGAGGTAGGGGAAGTCAACCTTTAGCCAGTACATCCTCATCTAGTTCATTCCTTAGAAATGAATTTGAGATTCGGATGGAAGATTTAAAGAGCGAGATGAGGCAGACTCTTGCCATGCAAATGGATACCTTACATATCAAAAGGAAACGAGAGGAATCCAAGAGGGCTTTGGCCATCTTTTGTCCTAGGTGCACTAGAAAGTATCCTAGGAACGAATGTCCATTGCACTCCATAGAAGTGTGTTTAGTTTGTGAAGAAGACCATCCTACGAATCAGTGCCCTTCCTTGCATGAAATTAAAGCCGCATATCAGAGGGCTGAAGGAGCCATTGAACCACTCTATTTCATGAACCAAAGGAGGCCACATGAACCCAGACCTTACCAGCAGGGAATGCAAGGGACATCCTAGACCTATTGCAACCCCAATCAAGCCACTTCCATGCCTTCTTGGGGCCCCTCTGCTCATCCTTCCTTGTCCACACCCCCTCCTTGGTCGTATCCATCTCAATACCATGCTCCTCCTATTGCGCATTTGTTTCACTCTTATGCTCAGCCACAACCTTAGTGGAATGCACCTTATTAGAGGTGGAGGCCCCAGTACAACTCTCCTCATGCTCTTTTGCCTCCACCACCTGCTCAACCGCAACCATTGCCTCTTGCTCCACCAAGACAACTCCAAATACCTACTCAACCGAACCTGAACCCTAATAACAAACAGGACCAACAGGTATATACTAGAGAAATATCATTCTTGACCTATGCTGTGGAGATTCAGGAGATAGCCTACGATCTGGGAAGGTTCTCCCAGATAGCCAACCTCCTCCTAAGGAGGAAGAGGAAGAAAAATAGGAAATTGAACCAAAAGCCATTCCACACTTTCCTGAGAGACTAACTGGAACCACATAACCAACCCTAGAAGAAACTAAACTTCTGGGACAACTGAAACAATTATGTGTAAAGATACCACTTCTCCAAGCCATAAAAGATGTGCCTATATACAACAAGTTGATCAAGGAAGAGTGCTTCAGGCACCCAAGTAGGCACAGAAGAGATGCTCCAACTATCAATGTCATAGGACAACTGTCCGACCTGATGTTGGGGCAGTTAATCTATCCAAAATATCTAGACCCTGGGAGTTTTGTAGTCGATGTCCACATCAATGGAACCGTAATCCCCCATATCCTGATTGATCTAGGGGCTACCATTAACATGATTACCAAGGACACTATGCTCAAGCTCAACCTCCAGGGTTCGCTGAGAAAGACCACAACAGTACTGCAACTATCAGACTGCTCCACTGTGACTCCTGAGGGGATTGTGGAAGATGTAATGGTCTCTATTGATTCTTGGGAGTACCCTGCTAATTTCTTGGTTCTCCAGCCAAAGGAAAAGCTCACTAGGTATCCTCTCATCCTGGGAAGACCCTGGTTGGCTACTGCGGATGCCTACATCAGTTGTCGAGCTGGGAACATGACAATCAAGAATGGGCATATGTCCAAATAGCTAGTCCTATATCCTCCTACCCAACCTCTGTTAGAACATGATTTACCTCTCTGGTTGGAGGAGGAAGATGAGGATGAAGTCTATTCCACATCATTGTGTACAGTAGAAGCTACCACGGGGGGCCTATAAACTGAGGATGATCTTTTTGAAAACTTGATTCAGAATCCACCCCCAGTGTGTTGCCATTAGAAGCGCTGGTGGAAGGAAACCAAGCCAATCCTTTATTTGATCTCTATGTGGCTGATTCGACCCCTCTCAAAGTTAAGAATGTGGAATTTGGCTCAGACAGAACCTTGAAGATCAACTCATCTCTATCCACCTCTCAAGAGAAAGAATTGTGTAGATTATTGAAAAAAACACTTGGATGCTTTTGCTTGGAGCTATAAGGAGATGAAGGGAGTCCACCCTTTAGTCTGTACTCATCACATTTACATTAAAGAAGATTGTAAACCAGTCAGGCAGCCTCAAAGGAGGATGAATCCAGCCCTTAAGGACATTATCAAAGAAGAACTGCAAAAGTTGTTGGATGCAAGATTCATCTACCCCATCTCTGACAGTGAATGAGTCTCTCCTTTGGTGCTGGTGCCAATGAAAAATGGGAAGTGGAGAATCTGTGTCGAATATTGCGAACTAAACAAGGCCACCAAGAAGGACCATTTCCCTTTTCCTTTCATAGATCAAGTGTTAGATGGCCTGGCAGGGAAGAAGTTCTTCTCCTTCCTAGATGGGTTTAACGGGTACAACCAGATCCAAATCAACCTGGAAGACCAAGATAATACCACTTTCACTTTTCCTTGGGGTACTTTTGCTTATCGAGTCCTTCCTTTTGGGTTGTTCAATGCTCCTGCCACTTTCCAGAGAGCAGTACTGAGCATATTTGCTGAACTGCTTCATGACTCAGTGGAAATCTATATGGATGACTTTACCCCTTATGGTTCTAGCTTCCAGAAAGCTTTGACTAACTTGGGAAAAGTTCTAGCCAAGTGCATCAAAATGAACCTATCGCTCAATCCTGAAAAAAACGAATTCTTGATGACTGAAGGGACCATGCTAGGTCATACAATTTCTCAGCAAGGATTCTAGGTGGATGCCAATAAGATTGCCATCATCCAAAGGGTCCCACCTCCTCAAACGTTAAGAGATGTTCGGAGTTTCCTAGGCTTAGCAAGGTATTATAGAAGATTCATTAAGGATTTTAGTAAGCTAGCCTCTCCATTGTTTGGTTTTTTGGGAAGAGATGTTGAGTTCATATGGACTGACAACTGTCAAGAGGTTCTAGACACCTTGAAAGGTAAACTGGTAAAAACCCCAATTTCAAGAGGTCCAAACTGGGCCCTACCTTTCCACATTCATACAGATGCCTCGAACAAAGTGATAGGAGCAGCCTTGGGGTAAGTTGATAAGAAGTTGCCTTATGCCATCTATTTTGTAAGTAAAAACTTGTCCAAGGCAGAATTAAACTACACTGTAATCGAAAAGGAGCTCCTAGTTGTAGTCCATTCCCTAAATAAGTTCAAACACTACATCACTGGCTATCAGACATTCATACACACTGATCATGCTGCAATTAGGTATTTGATGAATAAACCAGATGTAAATGCTCATATTATTAGATGGTTACTTTTATTGCAGCAATTTGATTTGACCATTGTTGACAAGCTGGGTAATGAATATGTTGTTACAAATTTTCTGTCTAGACTAGATCTACCTATAGGTGAAGAAGGAATGGTGGATGATCAAATGCCAAATGAACACCTATTTGCTATTTCAGTACTCTGTCCATGGTTTTCTAATATAAAAATTACTTGGTTTTAGCATAGTTTATGCCACACCTGTCCTCAAAAGAGAAGAGGAAGATCGTGAGGAAAAGTGCCCCATTCACCTGGATTGGGGGCAATATTTTTAAACTTGACCCAGATCAGATTTTGAGGCAATGTGTCAAGGAGGAGGAATTTTTTGACATTCTCCTAACCTGTCATGATGGGCCTTGTGGGGGCCATTTCGAAGCAAAGAGGACTACCTTCAAAATTTTGCAAGCAGGTTACTATTGGCCCACTTTTCATCAAGATGTCAGAAGATATATCAGCCAATGTGACCGATGTCAAAGGATGGGGAAACCTACTCCAATGGATGAGATGCCCCTGTAACCTCAAGTGACTTTTGAGCCATTTGAGAAGTGGGGCATTGACTTTGTGGGTCCTATCAACCCTCCTTCAAAACAGAAATCTTACATAATTGTGTGTAATGATTATCTGATAAAGTGGGAAGAAATAAAGGTGATCAAGGAAACAACAGAAGAAAAAGTAGCTGAGTTTTTGAGGGAAAATATCTTCTACAAGTTTGGCTATCCAAGAGAATTAGTCACAGATTAAGGGAGTTAGTTTACCTCCAATCTGATTGAAGACCTGCTCACACATCACAAAATTAAGCACAAAACCTCCACCCCTTATCATCTGCAAGAAAATGGATAGGTGGAAATCACTAATAGAGCTTTTGAAGGGAATTTGACTAAGGTAGTGAGCAGCAACAGAAAAGATTGGGCAGATCGATTTGTTGAGGCCACCTGGAAAACCCCCACAGGGTTCACACTCTATGAGCTGGTCTATGGGAAGAAGGATTTGTTGTCAATAGAATTTGAATATAACACATTAAGGATGGTAGCTCAGCTAGACCTAGATCTCAGCCATTCACAAAAGGAAAGGTTACTTCAGCTAAATGGATTGGATGAACAGAGATTGCAGGTCCTTCTCCACTCATAGGTAGTCCAACTTCAAAGGAAAATATGGCATGACAGAAACCTCAAAGAAAGACAATTCCAGGAAGGAGATTGGGCGCTATTGTATGATTCAAGATATAAATATTTCAAGGGAAAACTGAGGACAAGATGGCTGGGACCATACACAGTAGAAAAATGCAATGACAATGGTTTAGTCCTGATCTGGACCATTAATGAAGAAGCCATCCCCATGCTCGTCAATGGGCATAGATTGAAGATCTACAGGAAGCCCCTCTCCAAGCAGGAATTCATTGAAAATCTGAGTAAAACAGTGTTGGTAGTGGAGCAGGTCTCTGCCTCCACTCCACCCACACCCTAAAAAAAGAAAAAAAAGAAAGAAAAAAAACAAAAAAAGAGAATAAAATATCCTTGGGTGAAAACCTCTTGGAAGCGCCTATGGAAGATAGTGAGGGTGACAACCTCCTAAAGGCGCCCCAACTGTCTCATAAAAAAAAAGAAGAAAAAACAGAGAAAAAAAGCAGAAAAACTAACTTCTTTTGAATGCATTGCAGATTGCAGGAGGGTCATAGAAGAAGAAAGGACATGGCCAGGTTGCATAGACCCTTGATATCTCATTTCTCCATCGCCATTATCTTTTCCCAAGTCTTGGTCTCACTCGTCCTAGAAGTTTTGTATCCTACAGGAAACTCTGTGCATTCTACAAGAGGCTCCCATAGAAACCATAGAGAGCTCAAACTCAAGTTCAGAAAAGAATCCGAGGGTTAGAAATTTGTCCAGAAGGCTTGTGGACCTCCCTACCACCATTCATGCTCCTAACTCTCCATTACATTCCCACACACCTACATCTCCATTCACTTCTTTCTTCCCTGCACAGAAAACACAAACATTCTGTTTCTTTTGTTTTTTTTTAAAATAAAAATATCAAAATTGATGATGAATAAAACATCAGCATTCTTCACTTGTTTCTTACCTAATGCATTCCAGCTGCTCTTCCTCTCCTTCAGAATCTTCCTTAGCTATCTCTTCAGTCCTTTCTCAAGCATCAGCCAGAAGTTTTAGAGGGATAAACAGCGACAGGAAGTCCTGCATGATTCCTTTAATAGCCGATCCCTTTAAAAAAACAAGCTTTAGAGGCAGGGTCAAGGTATTCAAGATGTATGAAACGTGCAAGGAGCAGTTCCTGATCAAAAATCACCAGCATAAGGTAGCCAATCCACCAGTTCAGAGGCCACGAGCACCAACAATAGCAGCAATAAAAAAAAAACAAAGTGCCAAAGTTTGAGCATGCAGAGCATGGTAGCGACTAACAAGTAAGTGGCTAAACCCGTTCCTCTGTTGCATGAATATTATTTAGGAACTACATGAACCATTGAGATGGTCGCAATTAAACGAAATCAGCGGCCAGCTAATTGGCCACCCTCGTTCAGTTCAAACAAGTCTCGTCCAATTCAAACAGCAGTTCAAAAGGTACAATCAGCATGTGTGGTCCGTAAACTCGGGAAGAAAAACTCAGAACCGGTAGTGGTGGTAGCGTATAACGAGAATGATGGAAGTGACGGCAGGCAAGCAACATGAAATACCATAATGGCACTGGAGTAGGAACCAATGGTCCCAATGGGGATAACATACCCTTCTTGCCACCTCACCTCATCATCGCAGAACACGCCATCAGCTTAAGTACACTACAGTAGAAGCCTCCACCACCTTTTGTTTTGATTGGCATCAATGAGTTCTCAGCTGCAACAACTCACCTACCACCTTCAGAACATTGAAACAATCGCTCTCTGCCAGTTTTCATAACCCTCCCGCTTATTGGGCTCTACAGGAGTGGAAACACAGTCTACAGGAGCCTTTCTACAGGAAGCCCAAAGAGCAGCTCTACAGAGGGAACATTCGAAATTTTTGCCAAATTCGAGCTCGAAACAAGGTAGGCTCAGAAACCCACTTTGTATGTGATATATCTACAAAAGGTGGTGGGATTTGAAGCAAAGTACTGGGTTGAAAAAGGAAGGGAAAGTGAAAACAAAAGTCTACCTGTGTTTTTCTGAAATACATACAGTCTCTCCATTTTACTCTCTACACTAAAAGTCTGTCTTTTTCTTCCCCGTATTCTCTTGTAAAGAAGGGATGCAACCATAGAAAATCAAGCTTGTAAAAAAAAAGTGAATTTGTATTTGGGAAGTTTGTTTATCTTGTGAGAAAGAAAAAGCATTGGTTTATATACTCTCTGTTTTGTCAAAATCTTGATTTCCTCAAAAAAAAAAATCTCGAGAAGTAAATTCAGGTTGAGAACAGGGTTTGAAGGGAGGCAAACTGCAAATTGCTATTGTGAAAAAAGAACACAAAAAATTTCCCTCTTTGGTTCCAGAAAGACAAACCTCAGTTGTTCCTTTGTTTTTGGTCTTGAAAATTTGTTGCCTTCCTCCTCACCTAAGAATTTCTAGCAGTCACTAAACATCATGACAATGGGTTTTATGAGAGAAGAGCCTCTAAATTCCACCAAATTGCATGAACACCTAGAAGTGGTAGCCCTCTTTACTAGGGAAAATTGGATGCCTTTCTTTGAGAGAATTCATGGGTGTGATGAGGAAGTGACAGAGGAATTTTTAATGTCTTTAAGACCCCATTCAAAAACCCATGCTACAGTCAGTTTCAGGGGTCTAACCATAGAGCTTACACTAGAATTCATCAGCAGAATCACACGTCTTCTTCTTGGGCTCCCCTTGAGCAAAGAAGAAAAACCACTAGGACAGGTTGCTAGAAAGACATTTTTCCAACCTGATGAACATCCTGTAGAGGGTAAGAATGGGGTCAGAAGGACAAGTATACCTCATCCATGGGGTGAGGTCAGCTACTAGATAATGAAATATATCTCTTGTGAAGGGAGATACAATATAGTCTATGGTTATCATTTCAGATTATTGCATGAACTAAGATATGGAAAGGAACTACCTGCATCTAGAAAACTCAGTCTCCCATATTTCCTCCTCCAATCTTTGATAGAGTGTGGCACCAAGTTGAATGCAGGGGTTCCAGACCAACTGGCCCACCATGGGCTCATTAAATTACTAGTAGAGGATGCCCTCCAGACATACACCATCCCTATAGCTTGGGAAATTTTTAGGAATATGTCTAGGGAAGATGACATAAAAACTCTCACTGATGACCTTAGCCCATCTGGCAGTGAAGAGGAGGAGCAGAAAGAGGAACTTGAGAAGGAAATCCATGAGGAAGAACAAAATATTCAATTAGAAGAAGAGAAAGAGGAAAATTAGAGAGAAAAGGAGAAACATGACACAACCATAGTTGAACCTAAGGCAGAGAAGAAAACAACATCAAAAGCAGAGAAGAGGAAGAGGACAAAAGTTGAGAAGAAGAAGCCCAAGACAGCTCAAAAAAAGACTGCCACAAGAAAGGTAGGAACTTAGCAAGAAAAGGAAAAGAAAACACCAGAGATAGTAGAAACAAAAATAGAAACATCAGACATGGGAAAAATTGCAGAGGATCAAGAAGAAGAACAGCAAGAAGAAGTGTCTCCTGAGACACTAACAAGAGAAGCAGCAACTATTCTTGCTGCACTTAGCACTCCAGCTAAGCAAAAAGGGAAAAGAAAAAGACAGACATCTTTGTATTTCAAAGCCTAGAGGAGCACTAGAATTAAGGTGGGCAAGCCTTGGCCACCTTTGAAAGAACCCATTATCATTGAGGATGCACCTACTATAACAAAGGAGGAATCTCTCTCCAAAATATTTATCACTTACGAGAGAGGGAGTTCTAAGACCTCCACCTGGAAGGAAAGGATCAAATTAATGGACTCTAAAGCAGTCCTACAGGGCACAAACCTCTCTACAGGAGACATTGGCCAAGATCAAAGAAACTGAAAAACTAGAAAAGAAGGCAGAAGAACAGTCCCTAGAGGAAGGTAAGGCAAAAGAGATACCTGAGCCTAGACCGCAGCCTAACTTAGGCTCCTACTACAACCTTCTAGAAGGTGGGAAGATCATCCCACAAAAATTTGCAGTGCCTCTTTTCTTCGAACTGGAGAAGGAAAGAGTCAAGACCCACACCTAGATGCATATTGCAAAATCCAAAGGGGTCGAAGATATAGGGAAAATGCAAACAAGTTGAGAGATATGAGCAGAGAGTTGAGCATTGTAAGGCACACAGAGAGAATCAAAGGAGATCAACTGCAGGAAGAAAATGAATTGTTGAAAAAGCATCTACAAGAAAGGAAACCTCAAGGAGGAAATAAGCAGTCAATCTTGGAAGGACGACAACAAAAAGAGGGACCCCAAGCAGATAGTGAGGCAACGGAGAAATAGTAGCGAGAAAAAGAATCCCAGGAAGAAACTGAAGTGTTGATTTTGAAAAGGCATCTATAGGAAAAAGAAGCCTAGTTAGCTTGCATGGCCAGTTGGGTAACGGAGGCATTACAGTGCAAGCAACCAGCTAAATCATATGCACTGCATCTCAAAGATTAGTGGCTCCAATTCCAGATTAAGACACTGGCCCAGAGGGGCACAATACCATTTCAAGATTATGGCCAATTTATGCATTTATGTGATCATACCTCAGCTGAGGATAAAGCAAAGCTAGCAAAATTTTACCTACACAACATGGCACTTCCTGACATGAATTTATGGGATCCAAATGCTGCATTGGGAGACTTGCAGCTCAAGGCTATGGCATCTTGGATGAGCCATGGAGAAAAGAGAGCAGTGGAAATTCAGAAAATAATGGCAAAATATCTGAGTGAGCCCCTGATGATTAGAGCAGAACCAACAGAACCCTTGGCTCTCATCTATGCCCACCAACACCTTACAGCTAATCCTCAAGTTCTCCCTGACTATGTTGACAAGAAAGCATAGGCTATTTCTCATTTTGAGGATATGGAGAGATTGTTTGCCGATGACTGCCTTCATGCCTGCATGAGAAGGTGGAATACATTGCCACGTAGCCTAAGGATCAGGGAGTATCACTCCCCAAACAGGATGAGGGAGGCCATGAGGAGAGTGCCCCTGTATAAGCACTCAATGCAAAACTTGCAAGCCAATTGGATTGGTCTTAAGTTCAGTCCTCCACTATTGCTAGGATTGTTGGAAGGAGTTAAGGAGGAGGAAGAACAAAAACAATGGGAGGAAGTGGATAGGAAAGTAGGTTTCCATGATAGAGAGGAAGACATCACATCAGAGGCTTGGGATGTCATGGAATCTATCAGAGCCATTAAATATGAAGAGTTAGATTAGTTGTTTAGAGGATGAGCAACCCATTCAGTAGGGGGGTGATGATGAGCCCCAGAAATGGGTAATTATATGCGCTCATTCTGCCTCTTATTTCAACTTAATCCACCATTCTCATTAGTTTAATGCATGTTGTTGAATATATTTATGTTAATAGAGTGAATTGGGTTAGTCACTTTGCCATGTAGTCTAACGCGTTTTCTATGCAGATTCTTTGGACAATTTTGGACAAAGACAAGGAATTTATGAGCAAATGGCAGCCAAACTCGAGGAAAACAGGGAAGAGGAATTTTAGGGGGGTTTTCTCATTCATTAATTACCCCTTTCCTTGAATCGTCCATCAACAACTTGGAGCACAAAGGCCCACATTGATGATTCCAAGGGGCAGCCGAGCAAATCAAGTAAGATTGTTATTTATCTTCAGCTCTAGGAAGCCGAGTTCCTTGATTTTAGGAGGATTGTTGGAAGTCCCCATTTGTATAAATAATAAGGCTTTGAGCCTCAGTAGGTTAGCCAATTCTTAGTAGATTTTCGCACTTTTGTGCAGCACATTGTTCAACTTATTTTCGAGTTCTTTTTTAGAACAGTTTATGTGATGTAACTGCTATTTTTTTATAAATGAAGATGAAACAGTTTTTGAGCTAGCACTGATCTCTTTCAGAGGGATGAAGCTCTTGGGTTAGGGCCCAACCCAAGCTACCCAACACCTCCTTTGTGTACTTATATGTTTTTTCTTCAGTTCATCAGTTAATTTCTGTTGCATAAATTCACTTTACTTTGTTAGAATAGGTTGTTTTTTATGGTTAGTATAGTTATTGTTGTTTCAGTTGATCAAGTAGGTTACTTCAATGACAAAATAAGATTCGAAAAGGCCAATAGCAGGCCCTGATCTCCTTTCTCCCTTCTTGGGACTATGATTTGAGGTCAAGGCACTACTGTTTCCACCAAAAACACAGTTTTTGCTCTTGCATGCAACTGCTAGTGTGATAACTTGATTTGGAAAGGTTGATAGATTAATTTAGATTCAGTTGCTTAGATCATTTCCTATTCTTTTCTCATATTTCTCTCCACATGATTTTCTGTTCACAGGTTACTGTTCAGCATTTTCTGTTTGTAGGTCAGAAATTAGGTTAAGATAGAAAAAGCTCTATTTTCATGGTATAACAGTTCTTCCTTTCATCAATTTTTGTGCAGATCTATTGTAGGACCTTCTAGCTCACCATCCATCCATGCAACAGCTAGCACCATCTCACTTCCCATAGATTTCCCAGCTCATTCGCAACATTTCGCCAATCTGCCCTAATTTCTGTGTTTTTCTCCATAAAGTTGTTTTCTTGCCATTCGAACAAATCCAACCATCACGTTCATCCCTGACCTTCTTTGACAAGTTCTAGACACCTCAACACCTTCATACAGCCTTCAGTTCCCCTTTCCCATCATTTTCCACCTTCAAAACTCCAAAAATAGCTCTCGGCCTCCTCCTGTAGAACCTCTTGTAGATCCTCCAGTAGATCTCCTGTAGCCTCCTGTAGAACTTCTTGTGAGTGATTTTTCGAAGTCCGAATGCTATGGAAGCCTTTAAAAGGGTACTAGGGGCTTCTTAGGACCTCTCCACACCTTCCTCACTCTCTGCAAAAGCCAACTCCATCTTCCTTTGCCACCAAACCTCTCCACAGCCATAACCAGATAAATCACAAGCATAATAATTTCACATAAAAAAACTCAAAAGTAAAAAAAGATGATTTCTTCTCATTTCATTTCAGAACTAGCCTGCATAAATGTAATTTACCTTTTCCATAGTCAATGGCACTCATTTCATTAGTTTCCATCTCTTTTCTTGCAAAAGTAGGGTTAATAGGTAAACTAGGGTTTGCTAGGGTTTGTGTTTCATTTCAGTTTTTATTCTTTTTCTACAAATAGGGTAGCCTCTGTAGAGTTAGCTTTCTTCCATCACAGTTAAAAGCTTCTTCTGAGAACTCATAGAAGTTGGCTTAAGCTCCTAGTGAACTTGCGCCAGCTGATCAAGTGACAGCCTATAGTAAGAGCTAGTACTTGTGCATATAGCACTGTCGCTTCCAAGTTTGTTACGAACTAGCGGGTTGATAAAAGTAAAGAAGGAAGCCCCAGGAGTTGCAACATTATTGCTGCAAGACTGGAGCCCACCAACAGTCTATCCTTATAGCTCCCTGTACTAACCCCATACTTGAACACAATCTCTACAACCAAACTTCTTCCTTTCTTGCATGAGTGGCCGCCATGTATTCTACCTCTGTAGTTGATAGTGCCACTACAGATTATTTCTTACTCATCCAACTGATTGCACCTCCAAATAGGTTAAACACATACTCACTTGTAGATCTTCTTTGATCCAGATCTCCAGCCCAGTTTGCATCAACAAAGCCATAGATATCCAAAACTCTGTCCAATCTTGGTCTTCCTTGGTACCATAAACCATAATCACTAGTGTCACACAAATACCTGAAAACCCGCTTCACTGTTGTCCAATGCTCCTTCCCTGGTTTTGACATAAACCTGCTCAATACTCCCACTACATGTGCAATGTCTAGTCTAGTATAGACCATTGCATACATCAGGCTACCGACTACACTTGCATATGGAACACGGGACATATCCTCTTCCTCTTCTTGTGTCTTGGGACACTATTCAATAGATAACTTTACACTTACAGGAATAGGAACCTTCACCAGTTTATTGTCCCACATATTAAACTATGCAGTATTGTCTTGACATACTTCCTCTGATTTAACCCTAGCTTCCTCTTTACCTGATCTCTTTTAATTTCCATGCCCAAAATATAGTTTACAGCACCAAGATCTTTCATGTCGAATTTGGAGGACAATTGGGTCTTCAAATCTTGGATAATTTCTTTGTCATTTCCAACCAGCAACAGATCATCCACATATGAGACCAGATAAGTAACATGGTCACCAATTAATTTAGAGTACACAAAGTGATCTTCTTTGCTTCTGGCGAAGCTAAGTCCCTGTGTAAATGTATCAAATTTCTGATACCACATCCTTGGTGACTGTTTTAACCCATACAGATACTTCTTTAACTTGCATACCAGTTCATTCTTACCCTTCACCGCAAAGCCTTTAGGTTGCTTCATGTAGATCTCCTCTTCTAGATCCCTGTGAAGAAATGTTGTCTTCACATCCATCCATTCTACCTCAAAATCAAAAGCAGCAGCAACAAATAAAAGTAATCTAATAGAAGTTACCTTGGCAATAGGAGAAAAAATATCACCAAAATCAATTCTCAGCACCTGGAAATAACCTTTTGCTACCAATCGAGCTTTGTATTTCTCCACATTTCCTTCTACTTTTATCTTCTTGTTGAACACCCATTTGCTGCCAATGTGTTTCCTTCTAGTCGACAACTCCACTAGATCCCAAGCCTCATTTTTGTGCAAAGATGCCATTTCATCTGTTAGTGTCGGTCTTGAGCCCTCCATCAGTGATCAATAACTCTTTGCATATGCATTTATAGGTGTCTCATCAGTGTCAGTTTTGCATCCCACTAGGCATGCCATAACACTAAATGGAGGAGCTGGTCTTTGTTCCCTTCTTGGCTTTGCTGGATCAGGTCATACAACAATGTAATTGAGTCATGCTTGTTCTTATTTTTTGTCTTGAGATCCCATGGTCTTAGGTCTAGGGTTTTGAGTCAAGATCATTTCAAGGTAATGAGTCATGGTCAGCAAGTGCCCAGCAAGCCGGAAGGAATTTTGTACATATGTTTCATTATCATTTTCTTCAGCTACAGCTCACTTTATGCCTTGGATTTAAAAAACCCTGTTTTTAAATCCAAGGTCATGAGGAATTTGTAAAATTAAAGAAATTTTCAAAAATTTGTAAAAGTGCCAGCAACAACCCTGGTTCCTTCACTACAGTGCATCAGGCGGTCAACCTGCAAAAAGAACGGAGTCAAACGCATCAAGAAAGCTCATTTCAGGACAAAAAGACTCTAAACAGTGTTAAAAAGCAAAGCAAGTTGAAAACATTAGAAAGTGGGTTCTAAAGTTAAATTTTTTTAAAGTGACCCTATAAAAGCTAATTTCCCTCTCAATTCACTCTTATTGTGCATTTGAAAGTCAAAAAATTTGTGTTAGAGGCAAAAGGAGGCAATTCGGGCAAATTTTCGCAAGTTTCAAGGTTAGAAGTGGTGCGCGACCATTCTGGACAGGTGCGCGACCACCTGGGTGCGCGCGACCAAACGGAGGCCAAAGCGCAGTGTTAAATAACACGGGCGTGACCAAACGAAGGGGCGCGACCAAACGAAGGGGCGCGACCATTCTGAGGGCGTGCGCGACCAAAAAGTCTGCCCGCCTTGAAACTCTCCCAAACGCTCAAATTCACTCAAATTTTTAAAGCATACTTCACAGCATTTTGCAGGCAGGGCAGCGGTCATCTTGACTTGTTTATTCCACCTTGCTCAATAACACCATGTCAACCACTGAGACTAATGAGCAAGGTGATGACCGGTCTTCTTCTACAGAGGTTGAGACACAGCAGAGGCCTCGTAAGGGTGGCAAAGGTGGTCATCATAGTGGTTACATGTTTGCAAGGCTAAAATGAAAATTCTCCAAAGGAAGCTGTCTGAGGCCCGGAAGAGGAAGAAAAGGACAAACCCACTCCGCATCTTGGCTGAGGCATCTCTCACTCATCATGGTACTAATCAGCCTTGATCTAGCATCAAAATGTGAAAATTTTGAGAATTTTGGAGCATTTTGGAAATTTTTGGTAAAATTACAGGTTTTGCCCGTGGAATGGTCTCACCCCGGGTGAGACCATTTTGGAGGACTGCTCGGAATTTTGAAAACTTGGCATTTTTGGAAAGGGCATGCAAAAAGAAAAATTACCAATACTTGGGAGAAGCCTGATTTTGAGATTTGAGCCTCCAAAAGCTCAAAATACATCAAAAAAATGACTTTCTGCCCACTTTTTGAGTTGCAGAAAGTGACCTTGGGAGAATTGATTTTTGAGGGGTCAAATCAACTCCAAATCCAGAAATTCCACTTGGGATGGAAAGTAGACAGATCAAGCTTTCCAATGAGCCATCTTGCACCTGATTTGGACCAGTGGAACCCACTCAAAAACAGCTCTGAAGGTGCACGACCAAAACTTCAGGGGGCGCGACCAAAAGTTCCAGCTTTGCCAGAATTGACCTTTTTGGTCAAAAAACGCTGTTTTGACTATGGTTGACTATTTTTACTTGTAGATGAAGGATAAATGTAATATTTTCATGGCACTTTGGTAGATTTTATCTCTCTTTACCCTTCTAGAAGCTTCTTTGATGTAAAAAGTGAAAAATTAATGCATGGATAAGTTAGCTAAGTAATAGAGGCAAGTTGTTTGGCTGCCTATTTTCTAGTTCTTAGTTTAGAATTAGTTCAAACTGCTCCTAGGAAGCTGAGATCGACCCCTAGAGGTGGGGAAAGGAGTTAGATGGTCTATATTATGCCTTCTCTTACTCATTTTTCAAGGTTGGAGGTTGGACTCTTGTGTAAGGAAGCTTTATTGTATATTGTGCATCTATTTCTGCAATTGAAGGCAAGGAAAGCCAGGGTTTTACAGACATCTTTGAGGATTCTTGTGGATCTGATTGTTGATGGTGTGTTCTCTACATGTTCTTGTAAGTTTGTTTATGTGTTTCACATCTCTCTTATGCTTCTAAATTGGACAGATGAAGTGGTAAAGTTTGAACTCATGTTTTGACATGCTCAGCTTTTTAATTTGTCCAATTTTAATGTTTTCTACTGTCTAGAGAGGATTCGAATTGTGTGTTTGCCCTCTTTAGCTTCTCCTCTATCATCTCTGATCATCCATCTCAGATTAAGACATCAGCACTCATTCCTACCTTGCCCCTTAGATCCCCCTGTGAAAACTGTGCTCAATCCCCGCACCTTGAATTGCACTTCCACCAATTGCCACCAAAACCCCCACAAATCATCAAATCAACCCCCCTTATCAATTTACTAGCCTAAAATCTTTATTCTTAATTGGTCAGCCTAATCCTATTGAAAGATCTACCGAATCTGACCCGAGAGAGCCTTCTCATACCTCGTAGGGCTAGCTACGAGGTGAAATGGTTTGATGTAGCCTTGAAGATTTACTTTTCTCAGCCTAGGGTGAAATCTCAAGCGCTAACATCATCAACCATTGCCTCTTTCCAAATTTTTCCATCCTCTGAATCTACTACTTCCTTCACAGTTCTGGGATCATCATCAATAATAGATAAAGAAAAATTTGAAGAGAAAGTAGATGGACTATACCTTTCTGGCTACCTTCTTTCTCGAACTGATCTTCTTACACCTAGAGTTTTTAGCTCTTCATCTTCTAATTCCTCCTCTATTGTAGAGTCTAATTCTCCTTCCTTTAGCTCAAACTCTATTTTCTCAAGTTCCTTTGGTTGGACTTCATATTTAATAACATAGTTCACCTCTTTGAACACCACATCTCGGTTGTACACAACCTTCCTTGTTGCTGGGTTCCAAAGCTTATAACCATTTAAACCATCCTTATACCCAACAAATATGAACTTTTTAGATTTACTATCCAACTTGGTTCATTTCTCCTTTGGGAAATGTACATATGCATCACATCCAAATACCCTCAGATGTGAAAGAGAGGGTTTGTTACCAATCCATACCTCTTGTGGAGTCTTATCCTCCAATGCTGATGAAGGCGATCTGTTGGACAAGTAACATGCTGTCTCCACCACCTTTGCCCAGAATTCCTATCCTAACCCAACACCACTGAGCATGCTTCTTACCCTTTCCATCAACGTCTTGTGCATTCTTTCTACAACTCCATTTTGCTGAGGTGTGTATGGAGTAGTCTTCTGTCGTGCTATACCACACTTATTACAGAATTCTTCAAATTCCTTACTGTAAAACTCTCCACCATTATCTAGTCTCAACACCTTTATCTTCTTCTCTGTCTGGTTTTCCACCAAAGCTTTAAATTCCTTAAACTGTTAGGTAAACTTGACTCAAGATAGAGTCAAAGTTGACCAAGTTAAACAGTGATGGTTTCGGGGCACATGGTATTGTGCACCCATAGTATTTTGCCCATGGTCTTATATGTAATGGAGCTTATAAAAGGCTGGAAGGACTTCATTGTAATGCAAGACTTGGAGGTGAGCGGTGAAGCCTCACTTGGTCGGATTGGCCAGGGTTTTAGCCAATGCTAATGAGATCTTATTAGTGCATTTGCGATATTTACTGGTTTGGAACAAGCTGACGAATTGTTCCGGATTCATGCGGATTCAAAAATTGTTCATTTTCTGCTACCTGAGGCCACCAGTGCTGGAATCTATGAGGTTCTCGTTAGGCTTGCAGTTGAAGCGGTGTGATAGAAGTTTTTGAGCAAATCAAATTGAGAGAGGATGGATCAGAATCGCAGTAGCAATAAAAAAAAAAAAAAGAAAAAAAAAAGAAAAAAAAAAAGAAATAATAAATAAATAAATAAATAAAAAATTAATGAAGTCAAAATTATTGCATGTAAATGGGCATACTACTGTAAGACCTAGTAAGGCATGTGTACCCCTCGGTGATCATCGGTAAAGTCTGCGTTAGACCTAGGTGATAGGGGGGATGTCGGGTTAACAATACCCCAGGTAAAAACTCTGAGGGGGGTAAGAGCTAGAGTGAGTGAGATTGTCTCACTTAGCAGGTTTGGCTGGAGTTAGTCAAGGAACCCCAAGTCAAGTTTAAGGGGGTAATTGTTAGGTAAACTTGACTCAGGATAGAGTCAAAGTTGACCAGGTTAAACAATGATGGTTTTGGGGCACATGGTATTGTGCACCCATAGTATTATGCCCGTGGTATTATATGTAATGGAGCTTATAAAAGGATAGAAGGACTTCATTGTAATGCAAGACCTAGAGGTGAGCGGTGAAGGCTCACTTGGTCAGATTGGCCAGGGTTTTGGCCAATGCTAATGAGATCTTATTAGGTTGGGTTTTTCCTCAGATTTGGGGCTTTCCCAGATAAACATTTGTGTTTATGGTTGTTGCTGGTTATTTTTATATTTATTCCTCTTAGAAGAAAATTGTTCAGTTGTTAAGAAATTTACTACATAACATAAATAATTAGTGAGAGGAATAAATATAAAAATAACCAGCAACAACCATAAACACAAATTTTTATCTGGGAAAACCCCAAATCCAGGGAAAAACCCAACCTAATAAGATCTCATTAGCATTGGCCAAAACCTTGGCCAATACGACCAAGTGAGCCTTCATCGCTCACTTCCAGGTCTTGCATTACAATGAAGTCCTTCCATCCTTTTATAAGCTCCATTACATATAATACCACGGGCAGAATACTATGGGTGCACAATACCATGTGCCCCAAAACCATCACTGTTTAACCTAGTCAAGTTTGACTCTATCCTGAGTCAAGTTTACCTAACAATTCCCCCCTTAAACTTGACTTGGGGTTCCTTGAGTAACTCCAGCCAAACCTACTAAGTGAGACAATCCCACTCACTCTAGCTCTTACCCCCCTCAGAGTTTTTACCCAAGGTATTGTTAACTCGACATCCCCACTATCACCTAGGTCTAACCCAGACTTTACCAGTGATCACTGAGGGGTACACATGCCTTACTAGGTCTTACAGTAGTATGCCCATTTACATGCAATAATTTTGACTTCATTAATTTTTTTTTTTGTTTATTGCTGCTGCGATTCTGATCCATCCTCTCTCAATTTGATTTGCTCAAAAGCTTCTATCAAACTACTCCAACTGTGAGTTTGACGAGAACCTCATAGATTCCAGCACCGCTGGCCTCACGTAGCAAAAAATGAACAATTTTCAAAGCCGCATGAACAATTTTCTTCTAATGACCTTCTTTAAATAGCCACATGAATCCCGAACAATTCATCAACATGTTCCAAACCGGTAAATATCACAAATGCACTATGATCCCTAGCAGTTATAGCACTATCTTTTGCACATTCTCCTTGAGGTTCTTCTATGTACGATTGTTCCACCATTATTTTCCAGACCCAGATTTGGAAAAAGGCTGCATTGATCTCATCAGGCACTATAAACCCCTCGCATCAAAGAATCCCTTTGAAGCCAATATCTGGCTTTGATACCAGTTGTTAAGAAATTTACTGCATAACATAAATAATTACTGAAAGTAATAAATATAAAAATAACCAACAACAACCATAAACACAAATGTTTATATGGGAAAACCCCAAATCTGGGGAAAAACCCAACCTAATAAGATCTCATTAAAACCCTGGCCAATCCGATCAAGTGAGCCTTCACCGCTCACCTCCAGGTCTTGCATTACAATGAAGTCCTTCCAGCCTTTTATAAGCTCCATTACATATAATACCATGGGCAGAATACTATGGGTGCACAATACCATGTGCCCTAAAACCATCACTGTTCAACCTGGTCAACTTTGACTCTATCTTGAGTCAAGTTTACCTAACATAAACCTGTCAAAGAATTCAGATTCCTTCTTAAGGAAATATACCCATGTATTCCTTGAGAAGTCATCTATAAATGATACATAGTACATAGAGTTACCGAGTGATGGAACCTTCATAGGTCCAAACACATCACTAAGCACAAGCTCTAATATCTGTTTTGCCCTCTTACTACCAGAGGGGAAACTCACCCGATTTCTTTTCCCATATACACAATTTTCACAGAAATCAAAATCTAGAGAGATATTACTCATACCTTCTACCATACCTTTACCATGAAGTATTCGAAGGCCCTTCTCTCCAATATGTCCAAGCCTTTGATGCCACAACGTCGTCTTCTCTCCAGAGACCACTAGATTTTCTGCTCCACTTTCAGGAACCACAAAACTGTTGCATCCATCAACAACAGTGCTACCTTGCAGCTTGTATAGAGTTCCAATCCGAACTCCCTGCATCAATACCAGTGCTCCTCGAACCATCTTGTAGGTATCCTTCTTGAACACTATTTTTACAATTGCATCATCCATCTTGCTTATAGAAATCATATTTCTGGTTAATGCAGGAATATGCAGAACACCCGGAAGTGTTCTAACCCTTCCCCCTTACAACTTCAACTTTACTTTTCCACGAACAATGATTCTAGCCCTCCTATCATCCCCTAAGAAGACGTCACCACCATTTTATTTATCATACTCGCAGAACCACTCTCTATGGGGAGTGAAGTGAAAGGATGCACCTGAGTCAATAAACAATGCATCATGATCTACATGTGTACTTGAATACACCATGTACACATCCCCACCTTCATCTAAGGTGGTTTTTGCCTCTACTGAAGAAGCATCATCAGATCCCATTCCTTTGTCAAGAGCTTTAGATTTACAGTCCCTTTTGTGGTGCCCTTCCTTTCCGCATTTCCAGCACACCATCTTTACAGGTTTTCCTGGAGATTTAGATCTCCAACTCGATGACTTATTTTTGTTTTTTTTCTGGGACTATCCTCGTATAAACAAGGCATCACCATTCTAGCTCTCCAAATTTTCCCGTCTCATCTCCTCCATCAACAAGGATGAGACTATTTCATCAAACTACAAGGTAGTTTCATTTCTACCTATTGCAATAACCAGACTATCCCACGAATCTAGTAGAGAACACAACAAACTGATGCACTTATCTTCGTCTGAAATTTTAATATCAACAGATAATAACTAACTTACCATAATATTAAATGATTTTAGATTCTCTGGTACCGAGTCTCCATCTTTCATCCTCGGGTTATACAGATTTTTTTGTAGGAACAGTTTATTCACCAGAGACTTAGATTGGTACAAAGTCCCTAATTTGTCCCACAAAGCCTTCGTCGTAGCTTCCTGTGATACATTCAGCAATACTGAATCTGAGACACACAATTGTATTGTTCTCTTTGCCTTCTGATCCACTTCTTCCATTCTTCATTGGACACTCCCGTTGGTTTAGTACTTGGATCTACCACGATCCACTGATCTTTATCCACCAACAGTTCCTCCATATTGAGTTTCCATAACTCAAAACTCTAACCATTAAATTTATCGATCTCTATCTTCCCACTACTCGCCATCTTCTTTCACCACCAAAATTGATCTCGCAGATCTCCCACTGAACAGGGTCTACCACGGGCCCGAGCGAAACCCCTCAGCAAAAAAGGCGTCCCCTTGAAGCCAAAACAACTCTGATACCAAATGTAGGTTTTAACCCCGTACATAAATTACTTGCATACAAATTCTAAAACATAGAAAATAAACAATGCAAGAGCACAACACATAAAACACATATACACAGAGATTTTCCCCTGGATCCCAAAATCGAGACTACCAGCTTGATTTTTTTTATTATATTCCTTTCAATCTTACAATACATATTTATACACGCCGAAGCATCCAATACCATGGATCAAAAACCATAGGTAGGTCCGCCCAACCAAATATAGGGTCCAAAAAGAAATTTTTGGGGTGCTATCTTGGACCCCGTAGAGGGGGGCTGCCTGCCCCCCTCAAATCCCCCCTGTGACCCCCCTACTGCACAATCAGTGCAACAAAGTGGGGGATTTCCCCCCCTCTAACTCCCTGGTTCACTATGTAGGTTAGTCGTGGAAAGAATATAACACAACCCAGCATTATGTGTAATGTTGCTACTTCTGAGATAAATATAGTGCCTGGTGACGTTGGCATGCTGTTAGCAACTTCTCCAGTGCTTGAAATCCCCCTCAACCTATGCCTATTCGTTTGACTCTAAGCCTGAGGAGTTAAGCATCCAACCAACAACAATTCAAGTATTAGTATGAAATTGCATGTTGCTTCATTTATAGGTGTTTCCCCTTAGCTCACTCAGGTGAGAATTAAAAAAGACATGATCCTTGATGCTTTCATTATTCTGTTTATTCTGGAACTACTTGTCTAGACCTAAGAGAGGGAGCATGCCATTGTAGGGACATCTGTGATTTTACTCACCATAATGTATTTGAATGTTGGCATCATCTTGTTTGATATCAGACCCAACCTTGTAATTATGGGTAGATATATAAACATAAAGTCCATTTTCGCCTATTGCTAGGTTTTTCATTGCTAAGAGGTTTCTAGTTTCGATCCCAGTACCAATGGAGCAAACATCTAAGTCTACTCGCATCTCCATGGAAGTGGATTTTAAGGGAGAAAAGGAGTTGAAATCTATTGGTTTTCATAGGAAGGTGAGTTCCCATGCTAGAATGTTGAACAACCCTTTCAAATATCAAGGGATTGAATCAATTTATCCTCTATCCTCATGTCCACAATCTCCATGCCCAAATATGGTTATCCTTCCAAACAACCCTAAACCTAATTTGTAGCCTAGGAATTTTAATATGTTGAAGAAAAGAAAGGGAACCCAAACTAGTACAACATCTAATGGAATTTTCCCAACTGATTCCATTTCCCATCGATTCATCCTAGCTCTGTGGATTCAATCCATTTAAGAAAAAACAACAAAGGTGGTCTCAAAGATAGGCCACCCAGGTGCCCATGTTGAGAAAGATGATAGAACCCTCTATTGTCTTCAACAACAGGGATCCCTCTACATTTCCTTTAGACCTTCACTTGGAAGATGTCATCGAGCTGCAACAATTTAATAGGGAGATTTTGAGTGCAATTTTTGAGGTGGCGCAACAAATGGAATTAATTAAGAAGGACCCACTTGGATCACAAATTTTTATAGGTCACTTAATGGACACTTTGTTCTATGAACCTTCAACTGGAGCTATGCTTTCATTTGAGTCTACAATGAAAAGACTTGGAGGAGAATTTTTGACAATTGAAAATTCTCAAGAATTCTCATATGTAGCTAGAGGAGAAACATTGAAAGATACCATAATAAATTGTTGAAGGATACTCAGTTATTATAGTTTTGCATCACTTTGAGAATGGAGTTGCTAGGAAAGTTTTTATTATAGAAAATATTCAAATAACCCATGTGGGAGATCAATCGGGTTAGCATCCAACTCAGGCATTGTTGGATATGTATACAATTCAAAGATAAATTGGGCCTTTGGACAACATCGAATTTTCCCTTGTTGGATATCTTACACTGTGACCACTGACATCCTCCTCCACTAGGATTTCTAATAGGTCCAAAAGTTACCTTTGCGGGATTGGTCTGGGGAGGGTCTTCAACATTTTCTGCAGTTTTGGACATGTCAACCATGGCGTATCTACTAGTATCAACTTTTTTTTAGCCTCTTCTTTGTAATGTTTGGTACATGGTCATCCATTTGGCTATGGATATGACATAGAAACTCAAGATTGAGATGCACAATTTCCATTTTATATTTCCATATTTACAGTCCCATCTAGGGAATCTAGATAGATGAATTATATTTATTATTCCTTTGATGTTGGGGGAGTACACTTCGTGATGTTAGCATGATACATTGACTATAATAGAACCAACGAGTAGTATAGGTTATTGGAGAGAGATCTGAAGCAAGTGGATTGAAGTGTCATGCATGCCTAATTACATCGTGGAATAACCCTTGGTACAATAGTTATATTAACCATTTTCAAGAGTTCAAATGCATGAGACAGTAGATGGAATATCTTCTTTATGTGTATGGAAGGAATACTAGGTTGGATCAAGGTTAGGGAATTAAAATAGGAAGACAAAATGTTAAACTTGCATACTAGGATGAAGTCTTTACAACATCTCATTAGATAGTGAGAATGTAAAAAGATAATCCACTAGATTTCTACTTGGTAGGATGGAAAGAGAACTATATCGAGGTCCATTTTCTAGGTTGCACACTATCTCATAGTTGTCTCACAAGAATTATAGGACATATCTCTCCGCATAACCTTACTTAAAACCCTTGCCATCGAAGTCCATTTGCTAGGTTGCACAATATCAATATCGTAGTAGGTCCACAATCATTACATGGTATCTCTATCTTCAAATATTCATCATGGTTTTAGGTCATCCAAAAACCCATGGTTATGGGTTAACCACACAAAACCCTACTCTTCATTGGCTCATATTCAACAAATTCCTCTCAATAAGAAACTTCACGCAATGGGGTCCATTTCTTCCAAAGGAGGAAGGAGTGATCTGAATGGGAAATGACATCCACCCATCGTATCTAGACGTCGTATATACCTAAGGTATTGTAATTCAAGAAGGTTATAAATAATGAGCCTCAGTTTTTAAAGGGACATATTGGTCCACCACAATGTAGAGGCAAATAATTTCTCCTTTTAATAAAGAGTTATCTTCTTTTCAATGCATTCACTGTGTATTTTATGTTCAAATTTTTTTTTAAGCATAATTTAAGGGTAGATTATAGGATTTATCTCATCTTTCTTTATATTCATGACTCCCAAATCTTAGCCCCAAAGGTCCAGATCAATTTTTTAGTAAATTATGAAGATGTGTTGTTGTTTAAAAGAATAATTTACTTGCTTAATGACCTAAAATTGAAAACATTTTTGTTAGATGAGTTACATAAGAAAATAACAACTGTTAATCTTGGTTATCAAAGACTGACAATTGTGTTGAAGAAGGATTATTATTGGCCAAATATGAAAATATAGACAACATAATTTGTGTCTAGGTGCTTAGAGTGCCAACAAGTGAAGGCTTCTCATCAACACCTAGTAGGATTGTTGCAACCTTTGCTAATTCCATAATGGAAATTGGAAACCATATCCATGGATTTTATTATTAGACTACTAAGGAATAGGAGGTAGCATGATTCAATCATGGTAGTGCTAGATAATATTAGAAAATATGCACACTTTATTCATGTCAAATCTATCTTTAAGGCTATTAATATAGCAGAAATTTTCATGAAGGATATTTTTAGACTTCATCGTATACCCAAAACTATGATTTCTGATAGTGATGCCAAATTTACTTCAAAATTTTGAAAGGGATTATTTGAAGGAATGGGAATAAAGTTGAACTTTAGTATAGCATATCACATTCGAAATGGTTTTCAAACAAAAATAACTAGTCATTTCATAGAAGATATGTTAAGAATATATGTTATGGACGAACCAACTAAATGGGAAGACTACCTTCACCTAGTTGAGTTTAATTATATTAATGGTCATCAAACTTCTTTGAATATGAGTCCCTTTGAGGTACTATATGGTATGATATTAATAATACCTCTAATTTGGGACCATCTTGAAGATTGCTTAGCACTAAGGCTAGATATGCTAAAGGAGATGCAGGAAGTGGTTAAATGGGTCAGACAAAATTTAAAGAAAAAACATGATCGAAAAAAGAGTTATGCAGATTTGGAAAGGCTTCAAAAGGAATTCAATGTAGGAGACCATTTCTATTTTAAATTCAACCCAAAGAAAAGCACATTTATACTTGGAAATTTTACCAATATATCACACAGATACTATGGACCTTTTGAAATCTTAGTCAGAATTGGACCAGCTTCTTATGAACTTTCTCTTCCAGCAAACATAAAACATCACAATGATTTTCATATATATTTATTAAAGAACTATGTAGAATGACTCATATAATTGATTGTAATGTTGTATAGGTGGAAGCAGAGGGGAAGTTCCTAGCAGAACCACTACATATTCTAGACTAGAGGGTAATCACACTCCATAATAGAAAGATAGATCCATTAAAGGTTCAATGGAAACATTTTAGACTGGAAAAGGTGACTTGGGAATTGGAGGAAGATTTTAAAAGAAGTGTGTCCCTCTCTATTTTAACAATATGGAATGAATTCCAAAAAAATCTAATCAGACATCAGGACGATGTCAAATTCAAATGGGTGAGGATGTCATATTCCCTTATTTGAGGGTTTAATGTAAATGTTGTATATATGTGTTTTCATTTTTGAATTGTTTAATTATGAAGTACCTATGAATAATTTAATTATCATTACTTTATTACTAGTAATGATTGATTATAAATCTGTAATTATGATGTTTTGTTTTCATAAATAAAGAAGTTTGGAAAAATGAAAGAGAGGACACTGGAAAATTATTGGTGAATACTAATTACTCATCAATAAGTCCTAGGCATCTAATCTAGATGATTAGATTTATTGAAATATTATGGAACTGGCCAATTAATTGTTTCCCTAAAAGGTGGGATGTTGCCTTTGCGGGTGAGAAATAGAAGCTCATTAATGAGCTACTAACTACCTATCACATGTTGGTGATATGGAGGTAATTATCAACCACCAAAACAGTTGTATATGGTTAATGGATAAACATATTTTTGTCTGCTCGCTTTTGTCTTAAAGTATGAGAAAAAAGAGAGACTGAAGAGAAGAAAGGATGCGAAAAGGATAAAAAGAGTTGCAGACTTGTGTTCAGGGGATATTTGCAAGAGTAAGTATCAAGGCTACTAGGATAAAATTACTTAATTATTAATTGTCCAGATTGTTAAATTCAAGTTGATATTTTTACCTACTACCACTGTGTTTATTTCTCTAAAAATCAAAAGGAATAAATGACTATGTTTTATTTTTTATATTTACTATTTTTGTACACTGAGTTGTGAAAGATAGAATTTAGACACTATGTCAAACATAAAAAAAATTCAGAATAGATGTCTTTTATTTTGTTAAGACTATAGTATGAATAATGAATGAGTTTGTAATATTGGAAAACTATTGTTACTACAAGAAGTTACATATGTATCTACATGATATGTGTGTGTGTGTGTGTGTGTGTGTGTGTGCACCAACTGTTATAGACATTTTTGGGCCCTACAACCCCAAGCATGAAATGTCCATAAACCAAGGGCTCCTAAGTCCCTAAAAGTGTTGTTCTAACCCCTAAAGGAACAAGGTCAACGGATTACAGCTTCTCCCAGAAGTTCTCCATGAGAAACTGCTCAGAATTGGTCAAAACAGGATCATTGCAGCTGCTCCACTGGCTAAGTGCGTTGCATCTCACCTAAATACACTGTGAGGGTGCATTGCATTTCAAAAGTCCCTTCTGTGGAGTGCGATGGGTGAGAAATGACAAATGGCAGTGTCATTCCGCGAGGTGGAGAGGTAATGGAAGCTTCCAGAATCTCCTCCTATGACACTTGCCTCACTGAATTCGACCAAACATGAGTAAGAGGCCATCAGTCTCCAAGTGGAAGCAAGAACTATCAGAGAGAAGACACTAAACAAATCACAAGCTGACTCATCCCCCTTACAGATATCTATATATGGATCCCTCATCTCAGAGATCCGGAGGCTGGAATTTTGCATATTGTAAGGAATTGTTGTTGGTTTCTTGAGACAAACATCAGATTCTTGGGTGATCTAAGCTTTGTTTGAGGTGAAGAGGGGCTTCTTTGCTGGGAGGTTGATGCTGGGTCAGAACAACTGGTTGTAACTCCTCCTGGCTCTTTTCTTGTTTATCAATAAAAGCTATTTGAGTTTTCCTCCATGCTTTTGTATCATTGATGCTTGTTACATTTGTATGGTCAATTTACATCTGATCCTAGATTGTTTATGATTATAGATCCATGTATTTGTATAGTGTTATTCTTCTGTGATCTTATAGGTACTTTGTGAAGCTGGGCGTGCAAGGGAGCAGGTAGCTGAGGACTATCAAAGAAGAGAGGGATCGAATCAAGAGATTAGCACAAGACAGAGGTTGGTCTTTCTGTTCCTCTCTATCTATAATTCATAAAGGAAAAACAAAAGTAGCTTTTCTCTATTTGTTTCTAAGGCAACTGTCACACCTTAGTGGGATAGACTAGTTCTATATAGACACTTTTCCCTGTAACAAAATGGCGACTCCGCTGGGGAACTAATTAGTTTGTTTGTTTATCATTCTTTGTTGTCTATTTCATAAACTTATAAGTAGCATTCGAACTGCATTTGCCATAACAAATGAAAAGTAGACAACTACTACTTCAATCCATCTACTGGATTTGTTTATGATTTAAACAACTGATTCACAAACTATCTAATTTCCCTTGTGATAGCTCTTAGATCCTCCTTAGATCTACCCCTAATTTTTGCATTACTGATTGCTTTTTGCTCGGCCAAAACCCAAGAACTGAACTGAAAACTGTGACCCGGAACCCGAACAGAGTCTCGTTTCTGGCCCAGCGCAGGTACTGTTCAGAGATTCTGAATTTCAGCGCACTTCCCGAGTGGACAACCTGCGCTGCATTTCAGATTCTCTGTGTTACAGGTGCGCTGATCAGACTAGCTCTGTGCAGTTGTGGCTTCTGTGGATCATTCTTTCCAGTTCTATTCCTGAATTTTGCTGCCTGTGATCAGTATATGTCTGTTTGAAACCGCTTTTCCTTGCTGTTATTCCGCCTCCTTTGTACAAAAGAACTATAGATGTTTTTGTGTGTTTGTTGAGTCATTTACAGTTCTCCTTTGCAAAAGTAGTGTAATCGTACTATCGCCCTTTGATTTGAAACTGTCGCAAGTGTCGATTTCAATCCTAGGAAAGAGTTTGATTGCTGTTGATGGTCGATTATCCTGTTACTATTGCTTTTGGTCTGAATTTGTAATTTTCTAGTGTCAAGAACAAGTATTCATTTCAAAATCGTAAGGTGTTGTAATCGTCTCCATTTTTTTATTTCGAAAAGAAACTTGTTGATATTTGTCGTTTGAAAAGAAATTCAGATTTGTGCATCAACTTTCTTTTTAGCATTCATATACTAAGAAAGTCGAAAACAAATACATGCATGTGCATTTGAATATAGACAGTCTGATTGGCTTGATTTAGAAAAGTGAATTTAGAGTGTGCTCTTTGCTCTTTGTGAAAAGATTATGTCTTTCTTTTCCCTAGTAGCTAGGATTTTCATTGCATAAAGGAGATAAAAAGTTTGTTTATCATCTTAGATTTCATTTTAGGAATTACATCTACATCTCGTGGTGAACCCGAAAGGCAAACTTAATAAACAATATCAACTTAAAATAAATTCAATGAATCTAACAACGCTTTGGAACTTAACGCACAACATCTAGAAGTCTAGGCTAGAGACGTATTCCGGCGTCGTAAAGCCTGGTAACTGTTGTTCTCACTGATGGTTGGGTGATTCCTCCACTTTGAGACGATAAGTGCCAGTACGGACTTGTGTTCCCACGTACCATCGAGGATATTTTGGGAGACCCCAATAGGCTTAATCCTTTATCCATAGGAAGCCGTGTCTGTCGCCCTATCGATCGCAATGCACTGAACACAGCATTCGGGAAGATTGACTGCCGTACCGTAAAAAGTATTCTGCAATTTTGCGATTGGTTTGGTACTCCCTCTACCTAGATTTCCAGAGCAGTCCCTTTCGTTCCTTTTTAGACTCCTTAATGGAAAAGGTCCGTCTGAGCACTTTTCACTTCAGGCTCATTAAAAATCGAAGGAGACTAGAGTCATCTTTTGTTTATTCTCGACTCTTAAAAACTAAAAAAATAAGTTGTGTCAAAGCGTCTAAAATTTATTTTAAATGGAATATTCATTACCCCTTTCCTACGTTGATCTTGGGTTGAGAAAATGGAATCCACCAACCAAGGAATTCCCCTTGGAGGAAATCCTAGTCCCTTCTCCTCTTGGGGAGATGTTGGTGCACCCCATATGGCCACATTGTCGCTTCCAGGACTGACAATTGGTTTGCCTGTATGGCTCTTCTCAACCTCTGTCGTTCAGAACACCACAATTCCTAAACAATCGAATCAGCAATTAGACGAGTCCAGAGTTACCCACTAACCTTCTACTTCCTCTAATTCTTCCTCTCCTCCTTCCTCTTTGCTTGATGGGGCTAGTAAAGCCAAAAGTCAAGTGCCTAAGGAGAAGAAGGAAAAGAAGAAGAAAGAGAAGAAGAAGAAGGAGCCAAAAGCGAATGGGGGCAAACGAGTGTCGTCTAGCGAAAATCCACACACTACACCGACCAGGCCTAAATCGCCATGTGTCATTTGCAAGGGAGACCACTATCACAGAGATTGTCCTTGCATCCCTCAGATCTTAAGGGACTGGTCTCCTCGTTTGAACAACCCGGTGTCGTCAACCTCTGATGATCATGTTGAAAACACACCGTCAACTAGTGAAAGTGAAGCCCCAGGACAAAAAGGAAAATATAGATTTCCTTGTAAACTGTGAGAAGGCAATCATGCCGTCCACCGTTGTCCCTTCTTAGACGAAGCTAAAAGAGTTTTGGATGATCGTCTGGTTTCAACGTTACGACTTCCTCCTGGATATAAAAAACTCTTGCCGAGTCCGTCACTAGTTGAGAATCCGGCTGGCCCGCTCAGGTGGTCGGTCGAAGCATCTATCATTGAAGATAAACCATCTGAACCCATACCAGACGAAAGTCAAAAGGTCGAGGCGGCAGTTGACCCGGTCTTGCCTTTAGAGGTTCCATCTTTAGATGATACAGTCACTGAAGAGAGCAAGGATGACACCGTCCAAATTCTTTTCATAAGCACAGACTCCAACGAACATGGGGGCAATTTACCCGTTCCTTTACCGCAGGAAGGAAGTTCGTCAGAGTCATACCCGGCCATCTATTCGGTCCCACCTCCAAGCAACCTAGTTATCTCCTTCGACTGGAATCAACTAGGCAGACCCCGTTTACCAGCTAGTATACCATTCCGAATTATTGTTCAAATATATAGAATGGTTATGGCCGGTACCATCATAGATGAAGGGGCTTCTGCGAGTATCCTTTCCTCAACTGCTTGGAAAGTGCTTGGTTCGCCATCGCTTTTGCCTGAGATGAGAAATCTAACAGGCTTTGATAAAGGAACCAGTCGACCATTAGGGATCCTTCCCAATGTGCTCATAACATTGAGAGGGAAAACCGTTCACATGAACGTGATGGTAGTTCAAGGACCCCTGGATTACAATCTACTCCTTGGACGAGACTATATTTATTGCATGGGGGCAATTGTCTCCTCACTCTTTAGAGTAATGTGTTTTCCACACAAAGGAAGAGTGGTCAGGCTCGTAGACCAGCTTTCATTTCCCGGATCACGCATAGCAAATAGTCATATACCATCCCTAAATGGTCTTTTCACGCAAGAAATGTCTCAATCTCCAGTCCGTCCACCCGATGAGCGCGAGTGATTCGAGGGGACATGACTGAAACCCAGGGGGCATGCACCCTGGTCTGCTTCGGCAGGAAAACTTCGGGTATAGGGTAGGTTTCCGCGAGAGAATATGACCTCCATATTCCCGTCTATGATTGGAAGAGGGAGTTGGACTGGAATAAGATCCTCTTGTCAAAGTTATGTGGGTTGGCGGGCATCGCCGCTCACCTTTTTTTATTTCGATAGACATCGCTGGAGAAGTGTTTTGTTTACGAGCTAAATAGAACAATCTTTGGGTAGCCTGAAAGAGGTATACCTTTCCTGATAAAACAAATGTTTTGTCAGCTCGAATAGAAGGTGACCTTGAAACTCTGTTTTATACTTGGGGGCATGGAGCCTTTTGGCATGCAAGCGAAGAGCGACTATTTATTTTTTAAATTTGTAGGACCTCTAACCCTTTAAACTCGTAGGAATGGTCATTTCCTAACTTGCATAAAGAAAGGATGTGGGGAAAAACTCTAAAAGTTGCCGTTTTATATGAGACATTCTTATCACATGACTAGATTAATCGAGCAGTTTTAGCACATAGTTCAAGCTCGTTAAAAAATAAACATAAGACATGAGCAAATGTTTCCCCCCGCGTTTAAGCTCGTTAAAAAATGAACTATTCCTCGGTAAATAACCATCGTGAATGTAGTACTTCAACCGTTAAAGCCTTGGTCATGTTTGCACTGTCACCTCCACTTTCTCATTGGCCGATCATTCACCTCCATTTGATTGTTTACCCATTTTGAGGAACAGCTGCGAAGAGTGATTTCACTAGCCATCCTTGTAACACTGCCGTGATTGGAAAATTCCAACCCTTACCTGGAATCAGCTGCTACCCATTTTATCACTCGTTCCTCAAAAGACGAGTCTCCTTTAAGCTCTTTTCAACTGACTCATAAAATATGAAAAGATTGCCGAGCCATTGGCCTCTCCAGCTCATTAAAGGGACAGGAAGTGCTATCCCTCCTCTAGATTTTAATCTTTTTGGACCTGAGGGATTATTACACAAAAAGATCAAGTGCTTGTTTTGTTCGGCTCATTAAAAGTATCGAAAATCCATCCCTTCTGTATTGTTTTATACTTTTTCGGACTTAAGGGATTAGATGACGAAAAAGGAATTTTGGAGTTACCTTTACGTTCCTTTTCAGCCTCTCTAAAATTGAAAAGGACCGAGTTATCTTTGTCGTTAAACTCGTTAAAAAGATTAATAGCGACAAACTTGTCTATAGACGAGAACGAGTTTCACTATCGCTAGGCTCGTTAAAACATAGCGATGGGTTTGCCCGAAGGGCAAATTATAGAACAAGCATATGTTATCCTCCTCAAGCTTGACAAAAATAAAGAGGTACTGGTCAGCAATGACTGGGGAAAAATTGGGAAGAAAACTTAAAGAAACTTTGTTGGTAGCAAGTCGCTCTTGAACATGACACTTCCGCTTCGTGTCCGAGTCGGGTTGGGTTGTTTCATTCACCGGTCACATCACCATGGTCACGCCATACCATCCACATTTGGGGTTAATGCTACCAATCCATCACATCAGTGTCGCTGATATGTTCAAGAGAAGTCATTCAGAGAATTCACCTGTGTCTCACCCACTACCATACATTATACTCCATTCTTTCATGACCGCCACCCTGAACCCTATATCACCAGATCGTTTTCACCTCCATTAAAATCATTTGCTCCGTTCCGTGTCATTGATGTGGGATTCATTAAGGCCCTCCTGTGACGGATCACTTCTTGTCGACATCAGCTCATTATCCAAGAAGTTGATCTAGGAACACCCCATTCAGTACTTTGAAGCTTGCATGCCTCAATGGCAAGTTTCTCACTTCCGGCGACAGGTTTACATCAATGGCCTTCGACTGAAAGATTTTGTGTGGTTTTTGACGCCAAGTCCTTTTTTCACACCACGTGAATTGTACTGCAGTACCTTGAGGGTCATTATCTTTACCGGTGATTCCTCTTGCGCTTGTTAACAGTTTACATCATTGACTGGTAATCAAGCGATGTCTTTCCATGTTCGACTTCAGAACATTTCTCACATGGGTCGACTTGTACTTTGAGTGAAGATCGGACGAGATTGAAGACCCCGGATCTAGTTTCATCCATCCGGGCTACGATATATATTCAGGGAAATAAAGAGATTAAATGTACATCATTGCTGCACAGATAATCATCCACTCAAAAGGATGATGGCTCTATCAGAATCATCAGTCTACACTCAGACGATTGTCTGTCCTATGTACATGAGAATGAATTTATAAAGCTGAGCATGGGAATGCCCGCCTCAGCTAGATCATGAAAAAAGTATGAAGATAATGTATTGTATTGTATCTTATTACAGGTCTCCTACCAGCATTGAAAGAAATTCAGATCCTCATAATAAAGCATTTCACCCGACACCAAAAGATTAACGGCCTCATACTTTAGGGGGCAACTGTTATAGACATTTTTGGGCCCTGCAACCCCAAGCATGAAATGTCCATAAACCAAGGGCTCCTAAGTCCCTAAAAGTGTTATTCTAACCCCTAAAGGAACAAGGTCAACAGATTACAGCTTCTCCCAGAAGTTATCCATGAGAAACTGCTCAGAATTGGTCAAAACAGGATCATTGCAGCTGCTCCACTGGCTAAGTGCGTTGCATCTCACCTAAATACACTATTAGGGTGTGTTGCATTTCAAAAGTCCCTTCTGTGGGGTGCGATGGGCGAGAAATGACAAATGGCAGTGTCATTCCGCGAGGTGGAGAGGCAATGGAGGCTTCCAGAATCTCCTCCTATGACACTTGCCTCACTGAATTCGACCAAAGATGAGTAAGAGGCCATCAATCTCCAAGTGGAAGCAAGAACTATCAGAGAGAAGACACTAATAAAATCACAAGATGACTCATCCCCCTTACAGATATCTATATATGGATCCCTCATCTCAGAGATTTGGAGGCTGGAATTTTTCATATTGTAAGGAATTGTTGTTGGTTTCTTGAGACAAACATCAGATTGTTGGCTGATCTAAGCTTTGTTTGAGGTGAATAGGGGCTTCTTTGCTGGGAGGTTGATGCTAGGTCAGAACAACTGGTTGTAACTCCTCCTGGCTCTTTTCTTGTTTATCAATAAAAGCTATTCGAGTTTTCCTCCATGCTTTTGTATCATTGATGCTTGATACATTTGTATGGTCAATTTACATCTGATCCTAGATTGTTTATGATTATAGATCCATGTCTTTATATAGTGCTATGCTTCTGTGATCTTATAGGTACTTTGTGAAGCTGGGCGTGCAAGGGAGCAGGTACCTGAGGACTATCAAAGAAGAGAGGGATCGAATCAAGAGATTAGCGCAAGACAGAGGTTGGTCTTTCTGTTCCTCTCTATCTATAATTCATAAAGGAAAAACAAAAGTAGCTTTTCTTTGTTTGTTTCTAAGGCAGCTGTCACACCTTAGTGGGATAGAGCAGTTCTATATAGACACTTTTCCCTGTAACACCAACCATGCATAAAATATTTTTATGTAAGTATAATAGAAGGATGATAGAAAAAATAGGTTATGTGTTTATAAATACGTATTAATTACAATAATATGTATATATAGACTATACCATACAATTCTAAATGCATGCAAGGTATTCTTGAAGAGGAAAAAAGTAACAATAGAGGTATTGTAAGGTTCTTTTTATGTAAACAAAGAACATATAAAGAACAATTTCATTAATGAACTCAATTGGAAATGACATCATACAAAATAGGAAATTAATCATATTTTATAGTAATAATTTTGAAATAAAGGTCAATATGTAATGAAAATCTAGATTTCTGGAAACTATATGTAAAGACAGAGCATATTAGCTTTATGGTTACATGTTTGTTGCATAAACACTTTTAATTAAAACATAAATAGAATAGGTTAAATAGTGGTAAGTATTTAACTAAATGGGAAATATGAAAAATTAGCACAAACAAGACTATGAGCATAATTTAAGTAAAATATTTGATTTGAAACATAATTTCCAAAGTAAAAATAGAGATCAAATGACTAAACGTCATTAATGGTTCTTTATATAGTGTATATTAAAAACAATTCTTTGTGTGAGGCATTTATAACCTCAAAGAGTATTTATAATCAATAAAATCATACATAATTTAAGCATTATGTCTAGAAAAAATTAAACTAGAAGTTATAATTACAAGAGGCATATAGCCTTTGATAACATCCTTTTATCTAGGAAGGAATATATACATCACAAAGAAATAAAAGAAAATTGATTCACAAGCACTTCATAATTCAAAGATTTTGGAGATTCATCTTCGAGTACTACAATCACACCCAGGGAGAAAGAAAGACCAAGGGTTTGGAAAATCCAACCCGGGAAAGCGTAGCTAACCATTTAGTGAACTATAGAGGTAACTCAAGAGCTTGGAAATATTGAAGGAAAAGAAGTATCCTTTATTGATATGTAAAAGGGTTACCTAAAAAAGTAGAAAAGATGTGGAATCAATAAATAATATACAGACTTGTTTAAAACATGCAAAGAAAGAAGATAGGGAAGAGTTACTTATGATTACCCTTAAAGAAATTCAGAGTTTGTGTCAGAAATGAGCTCACTACTGAGAGGAAGGGAATGGGGGCATGAATCAACAATGATAAGGTATATTTACCTTTTTAAATATTTTTATCAGAACATACAAGAATCAGTAAGCCATCAACTAACTCATGAAAATAACATATAATCAAAATATAAAAACACCATGAATTTCATCAAAACATGCACACAAACTGACACTAATGTATCCAGTGGAAAACTTCTTGCAAGGAAAAACAAAACCACCCATTGTTGTTGCTGCTGAAATATTCTATTATGTGCTGAACATTTTTTTACATAGAGTGGCTATCACCCACTAGATATAAGACGCGATTACTATGAAAATATGGTAGCAACATCAGTTAAAAAGACTCTTATCCAACGAATATGAACAACCATTCGCTAGAATCCACTGCAACTAATGAGCCTGGTGCAATTCTACTAGACCCTAGAGAAAAATTCTTCTTGTACTGATCTATCTGCGAGAAGGCCTACACCTTATCTACACACTATCTGTTATGAAGCCTCAACACCTTCAACACCACCATGTGAACCACATTTCAAAATGCTTCAGACTAGGTTCTCAAATCTGCCCAACATGAGCAACCCAACATCCACTCTTATCTAAAAATAAAATATGATAAAGCACCCAACTCCACCCAGTTACAGATATTCAATATGAAATATTCTAGATAGAACACTATAGCACACTCTTACTCTCACATCAACAATCAATCAACACCACAATCTCATACAATTATATGCCAAATTATCCTCAACAATATCCAAACCAATACCATGGGAAAATACCATGGTTATTCCAATACCCAGGACACCTGTACCATGGTACTCTCTAAACCAATACCAAGAGAAAATACCAAAGTATTGTTGTACCCATGCTCAATACCAAGGTAATGTCTTACTCATAATTGAACCTGCAACCACAGGCACAAAAGATGGAAAAATTAGTTGTAAATCAACCCATAAGATTGCATATGTATGGTTAGAGGCCTAAAAATACACACATAAGACTGGATCCATGTTGTTGTGGCAGAGTATCAGGGAAAACAAAAAAACTACTCAACTCAAACCTCTACCAATCGGATACAAAACTCTCCCAACACCTACACAACTATCAGAGCATCAGTGACATACCCTACAACTAACAACCCAAGCATTTGTCATAACAACACACCATAACATCTAACATAAACCAAGTTTCCACCTACAACACAAACATCTTCCATAGATCCACATACACCAAATACAATATAGTGCTTGTACTAAACCCCTGTAACCATCTATCACATATATACACACTCAAGCCACCTGTACCAAGCCAAGCATATGCATCCACATATAGTCAGTTTCATCTCATGTTACAATCATGCTATGTTAGGGTCCAACCCTAACCACCTTATTTATGTAATAAGGTCGAGTCATAGTTATAGTTAGTTAAAGAGTCAATAAATCCCATATTAATAATTGTAAGTGGTTGGCTTGCATTTAAGAAAGGGACCAAAGTTAGTTGCAATGGGCCATAATTAATAAATAAAGTGGTTAACCCATGTTATGCAAAGGACCACTAGTCATTAGGTTGTTGAAGGTCATTTAGCTATTAATAGTCGTAGATAGAATGGAAATATCATCGAGTCTTATTTTGTAATCAAGCTTTGCTCTACTAGAGGTTGCCCCCTTGAAGAGGTAAGTGAACATTGCTTTTATCTCTGAATAATAAAATACTTGTTGTTTTTCTCATTTTATTCTGTGTTTTAGGTTGTCATTCTTTGCATATTTGACATTCTGGAATTTCTCGCAGGTCAAGAGCATAAAAAGTGGTAACAGAGCACCTTCCAGGGCCAGTGATACCTCCATTTTTGTCAGAAATGTTTTTAGGCTAGAGACGTGTTCCAGTGTCTTTAAACCATGGTATTTGTCATTGAGTGCATAAACCTATGGATTTGAGGAGGCATGCACACATGAAATACAAGAGGTGGTCACGCTTGTTGGACTTCCTTGTAACCGCTGTGGGTACCCCTTTGAGTAGTAGTGCATTAGACATAACCGCGCACGGACTGCCTTCCACATACCCTCTAGGTATAACAGAAGCCCCCTAGGCTCACCTTTAACCTTTCCTTAGATAAGTCGTCGATTGTCTTGCTCCTACAGTACATTGAGAACAACACTCAGGGAGATTACTCGCTCGCACGATTGGACAGTTGCGTAGTACGACCAAGGGTAGGGTTGATCCTCCTTAATCAGTGCCTTGAAAGATGGGGCTAAGTACTATTGTTGGACCCTTATGTATATTGGGATATGTAGCACCTGACACTCCTTTGAGACCATATTTCCCTTGACTCTTTGAAGATCCCCCATTATCTTATTTGCTAGATTAGATCCACTAGTTGGGGTTCTAACTCCGTAGTATGATTTAGATCTAACAGTTGGGGTTCTATCGCTATCATAATAATTAGATCCATTTGAGGTTATACGGCTACAGTACCATTCAGATCTAGCAGTTGGGGTTTTGTAGCCATTGCAATCCAACTCACATTCAGTCAATGGGGTTTTGCACGCAGATCTAACCATCTACGCAGTGAGGCTTGTGGGTCCTATAGTTTGGGCTTGATTTTCACAGGACATTGGCCAAGGTCAAGTTTTTTGGAATTTGGCCACTACAGTATTGATCAGTGGGGACTAAAACTCTGTTCAGAGTAAAAAAAAAAAGTCAAAGGCCTTTCTAGGACACTTACAAGAGACTTAACCCATAAGATTCAGGATGACAAGCTGATCGCGGTGGTACCATTCACTTGTTAGCTTCAATTTTTAGGCAATCCCAAATTTTTTCAAAGTGGCATTGAGTGATTGAGATCTATGTATGGTATAAACCAAATCTCAAGTCATGGCCAACAAGAAGATCGAGCGCCTTGAACAAAATTTGGATTCTTTCTGGGAACATATGTAGAAATTCATGGCACAATTCAATATGAGCACTTCGGGGTTGCATCTAGAGTCACATGGTATTAATGCAGACATTGAAGGAGAATCTATCCATCATATTCACTTCCATGTAAATCACCAACATTCCCACCCTTGGCCACCCAACATGGACATGTATAAATGTGATGGCTCTAATCAGCAATATCAGTAGTAAAAATGGAACAATATTTAATTCTTAATGATATCTGTGATGATCAAACTAAACTACATGTGGGAGCCCTTTACATGGACCAAGAGAGATGGAAATGGTGGCAATGACATCAGAAATGCTATCCCAGAATCATAACTTGGAAGGAGTTCCAAAAATCCCTTTCTGACCACTTTGACAAAGAATCTAATTTTTTGGGTAGTCTTACTAGGCTTCAATAGATAGGCACAGTAAAAGACTACATTGTAGCCTTTGAGACATTGGTGATCCGGACAGAAGGTCTAAGAGATGAATTCTACTTGGAATGTTTTATAAGTGGTCTCAAAGAAGCTATCCAAGCACATGTCTAGATGCACCACCCACCTACATGGATAGACGCTTGCACAAAGGTTGTCGAAGTGGAACGTGCTTTAGCTTCCCAATCTACTCATCCAAATTTTATATCCAAGGGATGCCCCACCCAGGCTCATGGCCCTATTCAAACACTTAAGGTCAAAAGGTTTCCCTCGCATAAATGGGTGAAAGAAGAAAACAAGGATTGTGCTACTACTGTGATGACAAATACTCCTCAGGGCATAAATGCAAGGAACCAAAATTATTTAAAATTGATGTTACTGATCACAGCTCATTGGAGTAACCCCACCCCTCGGGGGACCAAAGGACGAAGTTGAGAAAACCTAGCAGGACAATGAGCTCACAGCTACCCTAGAGGAACCAGTTATCTCGTTAAATTATTTAGCGGGCATTTTTGTGTCCCAAACTCTCAAAATAAGAGGCTTTATTAAACATCACCATGTGGTAGTATTGATTGATAGTGGTAGCACTCATAAATTTATCCATCAGCGAGTTGCTGAAGCTGTTCATTGTTTTGTAAGGGAAGCCTCTAATTTCCAGGTCCTTATTATTGATGTGGGGATAATGAAATGTGAAGGCCACTGCGAAAATATTAAACTTCATATGACAGACTACCACCTAAAGACCCACATGTTTGTGATTAACATGGGTGGTTGTGACATTGTCTTGGGTTTTGAATGGCTTTGCACACTAGGCCCAATCACAATGGATTTCCAGGAGTTATATATGAGCTTTAAGTAGAATGATGACATATATACACTCCATGGACTCCAGGCAGGTGCTCCTTCTATCATCAATTCACATCGAATGGAAAAGTTGTTGAAAAAGGGCCATCATGGAGTTATCGCCCAGTTTAGTACCATCTAGGCCATAGAACCCACTACTCTTTATATTCATTCTGAGATGAAATAGGCCTTAAACCACCACCAGTAGGTATTTGAAAAACCTAAAGAGCTTCCACCCTCTAGAGGGGAACATGATCATAGCATCACTTTGGTCCTAGAGGCACAACTGCCGAATGTGCACCCATATTGATATCCTTTCGCCCAAAAGAATGAAATTGAAAAAATCATCAAGGAACTCCTTGAAGAAGGTGTTATTTGTCCTAGCATCAATCCTTATTCATCACTAACGGTCATGGTGCTCAAGAAAGATGGGGAATGGCACATGTGTCGAGACTTTCGGGTCCTCAACAAGCTCACTGTCAAAGACAAATTCCCTATCTTGGTTGTTGATGATCTACTTGATGAACTACATGGTGCTCAATTCTTTACCAAGTTAGATCTTCACTCTGGCTATCACCAAATATGCATGAAAGAAGTAGACATTCCCTTTCAGGCTGCTTTCCAAACTCATTAAGGCCATTATGAATTCTTGGTCATGCCATTTGGTCTCCGTAATGCCCTATCCACTTTTCAAAGCCTCATGAATCACCTTCTGAAACCATATCTCCGAAAATTTGTCCTCGTTTTCTTTGATGACATTCTCATCTACAACATAACCTGGGAAAAACATCTTCAACATGTAGACCTACTCTTTCAACTTCTCTGGAATCACAAATTATTTGTCAAATTGTCCAAGTGCTCTTTTGGCGTGGAAGAAGTTGAGTATTTGGGACACATTGTGGGTTGTGAAGGTGTCAGGGTTGATCCCAAAAAGATACAAGCAATGCAATATTGCCCCCAACCAAAAACCTTAAAGAGTTTGAGGGGATTCCTGGGACTCACAGGCTACTATCGATTTTTTTTTTCAATTATGGTCGCATTGTTAGACCCCTCACTAACCTTCTCAAGAAAAAATTGTTCCTCTAGACTGATGCACCAGAACAGGCATTTATGGATCTCAAACAGGCCATGTGTTATACTCCATTATTGACACTACTCAACTTCACCAAATCTTTTGTGATTGAATGTGATGCTTCAGGTACTGGTATTGGTGCTTTCTTAATGCAGGAAGGTCAACCCTTGGTTTTCACTACCCAACAAATGAGTGGGAAACATCTGGGACAATCTACCTATGAGAAAGAGATGATGGCCATCTTACATGCAGTGGATACCTAGCGACCATACTTATTGGGGCAGTGTTTCCAAATCAGCACAGACCATCAAAGCCTAAAATATTTTTTGGAGCAATGTCTATCCTCACCACAGCAAAATAAGTGGCTGGCCAAAATGTTGGGATATGATTATGAGATAATTTACAAGAAAGGGTGTGACAATGTAGTATCGAATGCTTTATCACGCTAATTTGAGGATGAAATCACCCTACTATCAATCTCTCTTCCCATACTAGATTTGGTTGAAGAAGCCCGCAAGGAATGGTTTTCACACCCCTCTCTCTCCCAAGTCATTAATGACTTGAGAGCAGATCATAATTCCTCAATTGGCTACTCTTGGAAGTATGAGATTCTTCACTACAAGGATAAAGTAGTTATATCGCTGACATCCACCATCAAAGAACCCATTTTGGTAGAGTTGCACTCAACGCCCACTGCAAGCCATGTAGGCTTTTAGAAGACTTATGCTCACACTCATCGTTCTTTCTTTTGGACAGGCATGAAAATGAAATTCTTACTTTTGTAGTTGAATGTGATGTGTGTCAATGCCACAAAGGAGAAACAATCAAGTTACCAGGCACCTTACAACCATTGCCAATCCCTACCTATGTTTGGACAGATGTTTCTATGGATTTCATTACTGGTCTCCCAAGGTGAGGCACCAAATCAATCATCATGGTGGTCGTGGATAGGCTTTCTAAAAATGCTCTTTTTTTCACTGTACCCCACCCATTTACACCCACTTTGGTGGCTCAATCTTTCATGGAACATATCTTCAAACTGCATGGCATGCCCACTTACATTATGTCTGATCATGACCCAACTTTCACTAGTAATTTTTGGCAAGAGCTTTTCAAGCTAAAGGCACCCAACTCCAACTAAGTACTTCCTATAATCCCCAAACTGATGGTCAAATTGAATCAGTCAACAAATGTTTGAAGACATACCTAAGGTGCTTCACTTCAGAAAAGTAGCACCAATGGGTGTAGTGGCTACCTTTAGCTGAATGGTGGTATAATACTAACTATCATGAAGCCACCAAGATGACTCCATATGAAGCAGTGTATGGCCAGCTCCCCCCTTCACCTATTTTGTATCTCTGTGGATGCTCTAAGGTGCAAGAAGTTGATCAACTCCTATAGAACCATGCTTCCCTGCTAGCTCTTCTCAAAGATAATCTCCATCAAGCTCAGAATCAAATGAAGCAACATGCAGAACAACATCGTTTAGAGTGCACATTTCAAGAAGGGGATCAGGTAGTCCTGTGGATGAAACCATATAAGAAGACATCACTCAAAGAAAAGGGCTACCAGAAATTAGCTCCAAAATTCTACAGACCTTATCAAATACTTCATCGCATTGGAGAAGTAGCCTACAAGCTGGCCTTGCAACCAACTTCAAAAATCCATCTAGTCTTCCATGTATCATGCCTCAAGAAATTGGTGGGCAGCAATTACATAATTCAAACTAGTCTACCTAAATTGGATGAAGAAGGTTCACTCTAGCTCCAACCTGAATAGGTCCTCGATATGCGAGAATGACATATGCACGGCCGCACGATTAAGGAAGTCCTTGTCAAGTGGAAAAAAACCTCTCTAGAAGATGTGACCTAAGAACTAGCCACTATTCTTTAGTAGTTTCCACAGCTTCAGCCTTGAGGACAAGGTTGATTTTCATGGGGGAGGGCATGTAAGGGTCCAACCCTAAACCCTTTATTTATGTAATAGGTTTGATTCATAGTTATAGTTAGTTAAAGAGTCAATAAAGCCCGTATTAATAATTGTAAGTGGTTGACACGCATTTAAGAAAGGGACCACAGTTAGTTGTAATGGGCCATAATTAATAAATAAAGTGGTTAACCCATGTTATGCAAAGGACCACTAGTCATTACATTGTTGAAGGTCATTTAGCCATAAATAGTTGTATATAAAAGAGAAAGATAATCGAGTCTTATTTTGTAATCGAGCTCTACTCTGCTGGAGGTTGGCCCCTCGAAGAGGCAAGTGAACATTGCTTTTATCCCTGAATAATAAAGTACTTGTTATTTTTCTTATTTTATTTTGTGTTCTGGGTTGTATTTCTTCTCATATTTGGCATTCTGGAATTTCTCATAGGTCAAGAGAATAACATGCTACCAATTTGACATCAATGCCAACCAACACATTGCATCTAGCAAATGCATCATTAATGGCAATAATCTCCCCTTTTGGCATTGATGGCAACCCCTCTTGAACCATCCAACTAATGTCGAACTCTGAAACTGATCTTTGTAACCACTCCCCATTTGACATCAATGGAAAAGGGTTAAACTCATCAATGACATCATAATTGAATAATCAATAGCTCCCCCTCGATAGTAGTCTAATCTTACCATAATAATATCCAAGCAGCAAACTATCTCTCTCCTCTATGAGTGGATGAAAAGAAGTAATGGAAGTAAGAACTCACAACGAAAAGATGATCATGAACATAAAGAAGAAGAAAACCATACTCATCTACAATAGTATAGTGTGGGTATCAACACTCTCTCTCGAAATAAATGAGAAACAACACATCATAAGCACCAACAACAACAACATCACTCAACTCAGCAACAACAGACTTAACCAACTCCATCTCTATCGACACCACTCTCCAATCAAACCAATAGAAACATAATCATGACCATCAACAACAATAATCACTAAGAAGTAGCAACATCTAACCAATGCACATTGACCTCACCAAAGGCATAGTGTCAACACATACATGAAGACAAGGACAAAGAAATAACCTAGCCACCGTCCACGCATGGGGGCTTCACTTAATGAACCTATGACATATCACATGCATTTGTGGCATATTAAACAATACCCTTAATTTGACTACATATTGGAAAATAACTCTAAAATCACATTATTTGGCCTCCTACCAATATGAAACCAATACACCTTCCCAATTTAGAAAACCCCTACTTTCACTAGATATTGTAGGTATCCATTTTTTCATTAACATCTTTTACACCCCTTTATATTTTTTCATTAACTTTGAGATCCGTTTTTTATATCTGCCAATATAAAAACCATTTACCCCCTATATTTCACCCAATATATTATGTCATTTTCCCCTCAATATATATCCCCCAATATGAACCCACGTGGTATGATATTGCTTCACTAATGAATCCATGTGCATCCACACACCCTTAACAACATCTAGATATGATCAACAACAAAATACTAGAAATGCTCCCCCTGAGCATCATCATCATCAACATCCTACAATGAAGATCTCCTAGCTGAAAGTGATACCTCATGGACTAGAAGACTGATTCTTGACCAAGGACTTGACCAATAGAGTACAAAGTTGTGTAGTGCACATGACTAATATATGACTCTTACTATAACCAAACATTGACATCATGCAATCAATGACTTGAATACTTAATTACAAAGCTTCATCTGCATTTTACAAAGTTTTACCATTCAAATGATTAGCACCAAAGTCTAATTACATCGCTAAATAAACCTTTTCATCAGCATGACCACCCAACCAAGCTCGTAAATAAGGACTTTCTCTCACAAATTTTATAGGGCTTTTAAATTTAATGACAATGAAAAAAATCACGTATCCAATGACATACCTTGTGCAAACTCACTCAATAGATCAATTAACTAGTCATCACTTGAAATTCAAATGTCTCACCATATAGTCACATACATCTCATCAAACACTAGACATCATACATCCATCGCTAATTTAACTCACTTAGCGACAACAACATACTCTTATTTACATTAAATGGCTTTAGCATTTTCTTAATTACTTGATATTGAGGAAATATGACCATATGGACAACTCTACTAAGTACCCTTGCAAACACAATTAATCATATAAATTATCTGTCACAAGATCTCCAACCTCACCTTTGTCTCTGAAATTTCCTTTTCCTTTTTGTATCTCCTTGTGATGGCATGTGCCACATCTCTCCACTTCTTGATGGTATCATGATTTTGGAGACTTAGTTCAACATTTCGAGCTCTTTCAACAAAATTAAGAGACAATATTGTCTATTTTACTTATGCATGGTTGGGACTCATGTTAACAATAATCAAAATCTTGGAATCACCACCTATAGAATCTAAGAGAATTTGAGTGACCTTTTAGTTATCATAAGATACATTTTCAAAGAAAATAGAACATCCCCTGACACATAAATTTATTTATTTACGCGCAACACCTCTTTGAGGAAGTCCCCATTAGCTTCCTCCTTAGGAAAGCACTCAATTCTAGTCAGAAAACTAGTGAAAGCTTGCTATATTGGAACTCCCTAGTGAGGCTGCTTGAAAAATGTATATGAATTATAATAATAAAATGATAATGGCTACATTCTTCAAAATTTATGGCGTCCATTCCTTGGTCTTTTATTCCAAAGTTTAGCACCAAAGAGGTTTATAATTAGGGTTTGAGCCGTCGCTCGACCTCAAAGAAAGTATTAAAAAAGATAGGTGAGACAGTATTTGTGGTTGATACGAAAAAGAATGAAGCACCATACAATACCTCGATGAGAGTATGGTAGGATTTGTATTGCAAAAAGAAAAAAAAAAAATAGTGGCCATTTCCTGTGAGGTGCTACATATTAGACTGCCCACAAAACACATCTAGAAAATTTGTAAATAAACTGTGCAAATCTTGTTGCATTGTTATTGGTGGCTTCTACATTCGACACCACTCGCGACAAAACCCAATTTTTCTCAATCTACTAGTTCAATTCCTTTTACTGTTTTGTTGTGATGCTTCCACTTAGCGATTCAAAACATCGTCATGAAAGAACTAACTTTTTCATTTTCCACATGATGCTCTCCTCAACCACGCCTGTTAATTAATGCACTTGTCCCATTTGACATAGCCTACATATCAAAGAGAGGCAATTCATTACCTCCATAACATTAACCATACAATAATCAATTCCTCATCCATAAAAATAGAGATATCCAATAGGAAATGTCATGTTTCATGAAATATGGTTTCCCATTATAGTCTTCATTCTAAAATCATTTGTTTCTTCATAATTGAACCTCTGCTAGCTTTTCTAGTAGCATCACCATGACATCTATTGTTCAACACTCCATCTCATAACTACACCATGTTGATGATCATTCTCGTGTAGTGTCTGAAGCCTCACAAGTGCTTACATCATCCCTGCTAACATTGGGGCTTAACCTCAATAGTGCAATGACACCATTTGAGTCACTTGACACTCCACTCCTTGAGAAAGCTTCCAACATACTTTTCAAAGGTTTCTTTTATAATAGGTGAAGAAGAATGGATGCTGTTGAGACCCTCATATCCCACTCCTCTAAAAAATTCAATAGAATTCACAACCTCCTTAATGACTGAGTCTTTGTCGCAAGTCACCACCAATAGCCTGTTAAGGCTGGCTCCATCGCAGACAATGCAAGAAAAAATTCCCTTGTTCCAAAACTAATTTTCATAGACTCATTGGCCCCCAAGAAATCCTAGAGCTTATCTACCATGCCTATAGAGATTATGTTGGCTATGCATCCTTCTCCTCATGATCTTCCCTACCCAGCTCGCACATGAATACGTTGATCCTCCAAGGGAGCCTCCAACCTCTATAACCACTTATTCAATATAAGGGTCTTATTTTATCCTTGTGGCACAAAACCATCCGCATCTGGATTATATTGGAGTTGTTGCATCAACGAATTAATGCACTACTTGCCACATCGCTTTCTTTCACCACGAGAGCACCATCAATGCCACCAATTCCCTTGGACTGAACTTTGTTAAAAATAAAAATCTTTCTTGTATCATCATTTTGCATGCAACGCAGTATCCATCGCATTGAGTATATGGGATGCATGTAGCTCCATGTGTATACCACAAATATGCATAGTTAAACATTTGCACAATCAAGTGGATGCGTATTTTAATTCAATAGATATAACATTCGCATCATGATCAATTTAATGCATTCAGATGATTGAAGGAATACATGAAAATGCCCAGGAGGACCAAATCAATACATTACCATGATCCACTACATTTTTCACATGAGCATGTGACCAAATCAACCATGAAGATCAATTAATGCATTCACATCAATTAATAATCTCCAAGAGGAAAAACTAACCCATTCATGTGATTACTCATTTTCTTTGTTAAGACTATGCATTCTCTAATAATATTTCCAACAATTGAAGTACACACTCCATGGAAAAAAAAATTCATCTACTACAGGTGTAATGCCCTCCTCCCACATCTACCTAGGTAACTGGCCAACTAGGGTAAATCTGTGACGTGAAGTTACTATGATATGATTTGAATCCCAATGTGTTAGTTAAGGAAGTGGAATTGATGAAAACCCACAACGCAGACCCTGATACAGGACTCCCAGAATGCATCACAATCATTCCCCTGACCTATCCCTGGGTCCCAATAATCTTTTAGACCACTAAAATCCTGTACGCTCCCTTGATATGGACAAGGGTGAATCTAAAAACCTCAAGAAGCACGCACAACATGGGTATGCATATGTCTGGGGACTTTTCTCTTCAGACATGTGCCTGCAACTCCAGGATTTGTGCCACGTTTCAAGCCTAGAATCCAGGTCACTGCCCAAAAACTCTTGTAGCTTTTAGAATCCATAAATTAAATGATAACAATCCTTACAAATCAAAAACTGAATCGAGGACTAGGCCTCACAATCCCCAACCGGGACTAACATTTTATCAAACACTTGGCATCGATGCAATCTACAGGAAATGAATACAAGATATAGCATAAATGACTGAGAACTCATATGAGACTTGACAAGAGGTATCACCACTGTCTCCCCTTAATTTTTTTGAAATTAATTAGGTATTTCATCCATTATCCTTTCAGTTACAAGTAAATACATGAAATAACCATGACTATAATCGGCCACATAACCATGCTTATAATAAACATTAAACCATGTAAATAATAATGAGATAACAACCATTAAGGCCACATAATAACAAGTAAAAAAGAAAGAGAAATTAGCTATTATTAAACATAGGCAAGAATCGACTAGGTTTAGGACTTCCACGTAGCACCTGACTGTAGATATGGCGTAACCAAATATTTCTTTCACTCAGTCACCCCTGTGCCATATTCCAAGCATGAATCTGGTATCTCATGGATAAACCAATCCAAAAACAACCAAGCGAATCTAGAGGTTAAACCACCTCCATTGTCAACAAATTGTGGTCTCACCAAAACCAACACCGAGATCACAAAACTAAATGGAGCTTAGAATGCCCCTGATTTCCATCACTATCCTTGAGGAATTTTTTGCCTCCTTCTCTCTCAGGCTTTATCGCAATCCACACCAAATCACTAGACCCTAAACCGAAACATTAGTCTCTCAGGATTGACCACAATCCACACCATATCACTCGGCCCTAAAATGAGACACCACCATTGAGATTTACTACGTATCTCACCAAAAAATGGTCAAGGGATTATTAAGCCTTTGGGAATTTACGTGAGACCACATCTGCCATGGATTCTGAAACCATCTGGAAAATTCCAAAGCTCAAAACTGAGAAAAAAATCCCATCACACCATGGCTATCCTAAAAAAGGAAAGGCAAGGCTAAAAGCCACGGTGATAACCTGATAAACCCTCCGATAGCAAAAGAACCATATACCAACATGCAAATCCATGAATGTCAAAACTTGCTAGGACATCACACATGCAATATCTTACCCGCAAGTATTCCTGCCGAAGTTGCTTGATCCTACTCTTCCTAGCTTGATCTTTTCTTTCCTTCCTTTTCCTTATCATTCTTTTTGTTGCTTTTCCCTTCCTTGCTCCAAAGTTAAAGTGCTCCAAGAAAAATCAAAGTTTCCAAGAGTGAGAGTGAGATAATAATGAGAGAGCTCCAAAACTACACCGACAAATGGTTACAAAATGATCCTTAGAAGCCTTTTTATCAATGAGGCCTCTATTTTCTTCATTTTCTTTCATTTTCCTTCAATTTCCTACCCACATGAAACCTGCGACCTTTACCTTCCTTTTCTCCTATTTTCCTTTATTTTCATAAATAAATGTGCCAAAAATACCCTTTTTCCTTTTTAATGCCTTATTCATTGCCTTTGCCAATTTCCCTTTGCCATAAACACATCCAGTGATGCCCACTAGGATATCTTTGCCCAACATTCATCTTGGAATAAGTTTCCCTTAATCGTGGTCTCATTTTTCCTTTATTAACTTTTATTACATTAAATTTTAACCAAGGGTCATTGCAAACCCCTCTCCCTTGGGGAACATCGCCCTTGGTGTTAAACCACACCAATACCTCAACAAAACCATTGAAAAGAAAACATACTTCCCATGGATCTTTGTAACTTAGCTTGTTGCAGGAATTACCATGAATGACCTACTCAAAATAAAAACATCATGACAACATGACAAGGTAACAACCGTATCGCTTATTGGAACTTTATAACTCAGCTCGTGGTGGTATTTACATCCATATACATATGTACATATACCAAAACATTAGCAAAACATATGCCAAACATATACCAAACATCATACCAAAACTACATTTCCTCCACTAGGAAACAAAGAAGGATACATGGCCCGCATCTGATCCACCATCTCCCATGTAGCTTCTTTGGGCCCAAAATGCTTCCACTACACTTTAAGTTGCTCTCTAGCTCTGTTCCTGAGTATGAGTTGCTTCCACTATAATATGCACTTAGGATCCAGCAAGAATTATCCTTTTTTATCCACCTACAATACATACCAACCAATAACATGATAAACATCCTTTATATACCTTTTAAGAAATGAAACATAGAAAACATCATGGAATTTCATTGTTGGAGGTAGTGCAAGTCGATAGGCCACTATTCCAATCCTCTCAAGGATTTCAAAATGCCCGCAATACCATGGTGCCAACATTTCACATGATCATATCCTCAAAGAGCTCTTCTTAGACTTGATGCGCAAATACACATGCTCCCCAACCTGAAACGCCTTGAATACCCTGTGTTCGTCCACATAATTCTTTTGTTTATCCTATGTTTCCTTTAGATTCTTCTTTATAACTTCTTTCCTAGTCCATGTATACCAACATATCCAATCCAATAAGTACCCTTCTTACGAGATCACTATAGCTGATGAGATTATTACAACTCCATGCAAATAGTGCCTCGAAAAGACTCATCCTTAGTGACTCCTCATAATCATTACTGTATGTAAACTCAACCAATGGAAGATACTCCTCCCATATTCTTTGTTGGTGCATCACATACATCCTCAGCATATCCTACAAGATGTTCTTTACCCTCTCTGTCTATCCATCTATCTATGGATGATACGTTGTACAGAAGGCCAACTCTATACCCAAACTTGAAAATAGCTCCTTCCAAAACTTGGATGTGATATTTACATCCTTGTCTGACACAATATTCTTCGAAACACCATGTACTCTCATGATATCCTTGATGAAAACTTGTGCCACCTCACTAACTGAATATGTAGTATTCACTGGAATGAAGTGAGCTACCTTGCTCAACATGTTGACCATGACCATATTAGAATTATGTTGTCTCACTATCCTTGAAAGACCCGTAATGAAATCCATGGAAATGACTTCCCATTTCCATTTTGAAATCAAAATAGGTTGTAGTAGACCACCTGGATGCTTACATTCTTCCTTTACATACTAACAATCCAAAACCTTCACCATGAACTCTGCCACTCCCTTCTTAAGATTTGGCCAATAGTATAGATTCTTCACCATTTTTAATGTCTTTTAATATCTTGGGTGACCCATGTATGGATTGATGTGAAACTCCCTCAAGATAAGCTTCTTGAGTTTACTATAATCCAACACATAGATCATGTCCCCGAATCTCACCAAACCATATGTCATGACATGATATTCTACATCCTAATGACATGTACCTATACTATATTGTAACTTGTGCATAATATCCATATACCTATCATCGCCTTGTCCTTCCTGCAATATCCTATCCTATAACTTTGTCCCATAAGAGCTCATAATTGCTATATGATTCACCTGTGCCTTCCCGCTAAGAGAATCTGCAACCTAGTTCTCCTTTCCCTTAACGTATCTGATCTAGAATTCAAACTCACTAAGGGTATCAAACCATCTATCTTTCCTGGAATTTAGATTAAGTTCTTCAAACAATTATCTCAACCCACTATGATCACTCATCAATACAAATCTCCTGCCGAGAAGATAGTTCCTCCACATCTTCAAGGCATGAATAATAGCTTCCAACTCAAGATCATGAGTCAAGTAGTTCTATTCATGCTCATTCAAATTCATGGAATCATATCACACCACCTATCCCTCTTGCATAGGGACTCCACCAAGTCTTGTTTTACATGCATCTATACACACTACAAAATCTTTATCTGGATCTTCAATCTTAAGGACTGGAGCAATGGTCAACAACTACTTCAACTACTCAAAATTAGCTACACATTATTCTATCCATTCAAACTTCCTCCCTTTCCACTAAAAATATGTCATAGGGTATGCAATGCGTGAGAATTTCTTGATGCACCCCCTATAGTAACCTTCCATTCGTATGAATGATCTCACCTCATCCACATTCTCAGGAATTTCCCTGATCTGGATTTAAACAGGAATGCAACAAATTATAGAGATAACCATACATATAGAGATGAAATAATACTTCATTTCATTATTGTAAAATACTGAAATATGCTTACAAACAGAAATGGAAATAAACCAGCTAAGGTGATGGTAGCTTATCTCTTAGAAGAGATGTAGCGGCTACATGCCTCTGAACTCTATTACAATGAGGCTTGAAGTCCTATTTATTATTGAGAAATAATGGAAAACCGTAAACATCCAAAAACCTAACCTTAGGAGATGAAACGCCAAACTGTGGGCCCCGTTTTGGGTAAATTGGTACATCAACTTCCCAGGGTCATAACTTTGGCATATGATCTCTGTTTGATGCACACAATATCTCATTAGCAAGATCTATCCGAGGACTACAATTTTGGGAAAAGAAACATTGGTTCATGGAACCATGTTGCTCCTATATTTCCCAAAAAATGTCGTTTAGGGCCTCAAAACGGCTCCAGAAGTTCAGGACCCAAAAAACTGCTAAAAATAGAAAACTCCGCTAGAATTAAGCAAACTGGAAAACTGAAAGAGATAGTTGTGGGTGTACAAGTGGGATAGGTGGGTGGCCACCAACATCCACCTGAATCATGCCCACTCCATGATGGCCCTTATCTTTTCTAGATCTATTGTTATGTCTTCCTTGGAAACAAGATGTCCCAAGTAATGCACCTCTATCTTAAAGAAGTTTCACTTACCAAGATTTACATACAACTAATGCTCTCTTAGAAATCTCAACACTGATGCTAAATGCTTGGCATGCTCTTCTTCATTCTTGGAGTATATCAAGATGTCATCAATGAATACAATAAAAAAAATTTCCAAATAAGGAAGAAACACACTATTCATCACACACATAAATGTAGCTGGGGCATTAGTCAAGTTGAATGGAACTACAACAAACTCATAATTTCCATACCTGGTCCTTAACCCAATCTTGTAGATATCCTCTTCTTTGATGCGTACCTGATGGTATCCTAAACTCAGGTCGATCTTAGAGAACACTATTGTTAGTGTGAAATTTCTTGGAAGGTGTACCAAAAATACTTCACTTAAGTCACTAGGTGACAAGTGACCCTAACAACAAGTTAATGGCAGCTTGCGATTCATATTTTCAATAAAAATTGAAAACTTGCAACAAAATTATAAACAATCCAAAATAGAAAGCAACAGTAAATATATCCAATGCAATAACCTAAATGGAAATACTTTAATTGAATAAATTATTTATTAAAAACACCTAGTGAAAGAGATATATAAAAGGGTCTGTAAGTCCCCCTTTGTGGGATGGGTCCTTTGATGTCCTTGATGCTTCAAAAAATGATCTTCTCTCTCAATATGTAGAAAACCCAAACAAAATGTGGAGAACTCAAATGGGAGCTCAAGAGAAAAAAAATGATAATGGTGATGATGATTATGATCATGGTGAAGAATGAATGGAAACCCCTCCTATTTATAACAAAGTATTGAGTTAATCTAAAAAAAGGAGAATAATAAAATAATATTAACCATATCTTGATCTAACCGCTTGGAATAATTTATTATATTTGTTGGAGAGGGAAAAGATATTTAAAATGGTTAAATATCTTTATTTAGAAATAATTAACAAATAAAATTATTTATTGATTATTTCGCAAGGATTAAGAATTGTGTGAAATTGAAATAATTATTAAACAGTGATTTAACAATTATTCCAATAGTAGAAATAAAGAATATTAAATAAATAGTGATTTACTTAATTATTCCTATAATGTTTAGTCAAGTGTGACAAGGAATAATTATTTAAATAATGATCTAATAATTATTCCTAGAGAAAATTAAATAAATACTTATTTATCTAATTATTCTCATGGGTTTTTTTATTTAAATCAGAAAATAATTTAATAAAAGTGGTTTACTAAATTATTTTCCACAGTGAAAGTGATTTTACTATGGTAAAATTAATCCTACATGGTGTATTTCGATCCACCTAGTAAAAAATGGTTAGGTGATCATTTTTGGTGATAACAGATTTCCCCCACACATATGAGTGTTAGGAGAAAATTGTATGACCGAAATATGTTGTAGGTTACATTTCCATGAGACACCAAAAGGGGAGTGAAAGAGAGGGAGAAATAATTGAAGCAATACAAGGATGGACAAAAATGGAGGGGAGAGACCTACTTAATTGATAGAAGTATCCTTTTATGTTGGAGTACATGATCTCAAATGAGGCAAGGGAGGCATACCCATACCCATCGAGATAACTGCATACAAATAATAATGATGACCCCAACAATGTGGGATTGAGCTACAAAGTACATGATACATCACTGGCATCAATGGGCCAAAAAAGAATACAATGGATCCCATATACATAATGTGCCTAGGAAAACATAGGCCATGACTGAATACAATAAAATTTGATTACATGAGACATAATTCCCCTCAAGATGACATGGTGAGGGGGTATCACAACTGAAGAATCCCTGATGAACAAGAAAGGGCTCTAAAGATATGAATGGATCATCTAAAAGAGACATGCATGTTGTGGGCAATGCAAGCAGCAAAAACCAAACCCATCAAATCTACAGAACTATATCTGAGGTTAGATCATCCGAGCATTTGGGGAACTACCTAAAGGGCCACCCCCTCATGAGGTCTGGAACATCTCACACACACTCAGGAATCACTGGGACAGTCATCTAGATCACCAAACCATAAAGTGTACGAATATCAATCGTGTGATAAGGATTTGATGTCGAGTACGTGAGAAACAACCAAGTCAAAGGGAAATGATGATTCCCTTTGCTTGATTTGAGGAAACGAAAAAATATGGAAGTTGGAACTGAGGTACATTGTCCTCTAGGCCGCTCTTCTGGAATAAATGTGCTGAGGTCGACAAAAGAGGGCCTGCCAAAGTTAAGGAAATAAGGAATCCTTAACAAAGGCACGAGGGAGCATAGTAGAGTGATTGATGGACTGACACCAGGGATGATGATGGAATGAAATAAGATGTGTGGTAGAATTACGACTTCCCTTGGCAAAGCATAATAAGAATGTTTGACCTAGAAGCAACTGACTCGATTCTAGAGGGGATGGTCAATGACTCAAACGGGGGTTTGGCAAAGATGGAGAAGTAGAGATGGAGAAAAGATATGAATAAAATGGGATGGATGCTACATGAAGATATATGAAATACTATAACAAGATTCAAGGGGACTTGAAACATAATCCATAAGTACAAGGGAGACTCATCTCGAATGCTCTTAACAATGGTGACCTGATGATGCTGCCACATGGGGGAGGCCCGAGGGGACCGTAAAATCACGATTAAATGATGGTTACTCATGACGAAAATGACATGTGAGTCAACCAGTGCAAAGGTAAAATGATACTATAATGTGGGTGGCTCAAATGAATAAATTTGATTTTAATAGGCGAGAAAGTGAGAGCTCATGGAAAAAATGGCTTCCTGGTGAAGTGTCAAATTACCAAAAACAAAGAGAGACCCATTATAGAACTCGGTGAGATATTTCCAATGGTGTTGACGGTCTATCAAATGGAGCTACAGTTTGGTTACAATGGGTGATGAAAATACTAGTGTCTTTCCCATAAAAGGGCTTTATGCCTCCAAATCCAATTCATTTGCATAGGTGGCTGTGGAGAATTTGGAGAGGAGGAGAAGGCCCTAAATCTTGTGGAGATTGTAGCAGACAAAATGAACATCAAAATTAGGATTTGTAACTTTTAGGTAGGTGGCCTTACTTGTTTAAAAATGAACTTATTTCTTCTTAGAAGAATGGTTCTGGATGAAGAATCAAGGTAAGAAGGGAATAGAAGAACGAACTATTAGAAAAGGTATAAGATCGTTCTTTCCCACTCAGTCAAACATTGGTACTAGATGGTAAATGTGACATCACAGAAAGTAGATTATGTGAATATATGGTATCAAGAATCTACGATATGTGATGTGTATATGGCTCGCCAGAGAGGTCGGTAGAACAAACTATCCAAGGAATGAAAGGTTAATTGACCATACCTAGATTGTTGGTGTCTATGCCAAGACTTAAGTTGATCAAGTGAGAAGGTGGATAAGGGGGCAGCCATATGCGATGGAGGGGACTGATCTGGTATGCAAGGGTGGGAATGATTCCCCTTAATAAGAGGAGTTTGTGGAGTGCCATTTTGTTCGAAGTTCTTGAATAAGGGATTCAATCATCTTGGCCCAACTGGCACGCGATCCTCCAAAGGATGATGAGAACATGGAAAGGCATGTGTGCCCCCAATTTTGTATGGATAGATGGAGTATGCTATGGGCATACATGATGTATTTAATTTAATGGACTCCAAACAAATTTTGATGATGTGGTTCACCATTTGTTTATGGTTTTCTTCTTATGGGAATAATGGATAGATATAGTTAGAAAAAAGAAATTGTGGATTACCAATCTCATCTGGTACTACATATATGAATCAAATGGACTGAATTTTTGGGATCGCATACATAGTGTCACTATGTGAAAGAGTTGCTTTGGATATAATGAACTGATGCTCTCACACAAAACATGAGGGTTGAACAAAAACAATGTCGAAGGGACATGGTTGTTGAGGTAATATGGAGGGAAGAGTAGGTGGATCATCCCAGGAGTGGTCTAAAGTGATATGAGACTCTATAGGTTCTTCTAAATGGGGAATAATAGTGATACTAGAGTCGAAACTACTAGATGTACTAGGAGGGTTGGGGAGAATTACTTCTCTTGGACTCTCAAAAGTGGATTCCCCCTTACCCAAACATTGTGTGGCAATGTCATTCCCACAAGTTGGATGTGGTTCAAATTCATGGGTTTGAATTAAGGGGTTATTGAACCAATCGACCTCACCATGGGTGAATTCTTTGGACTCCACAACATATTGGCCATGGTTTGGCCATAGAAGGAAGTACGCATGATGGTGCATATCATCCCAAGGATAATCAAGGGTGGTCATGGCTTACATAATGTCTTCATCAAAATGAAATATAGGGGACTAGAGGAAGAGAGACCACATGATGAAGAAGAGCTACCTGGAGAATATTCATGAGAGACAAGGTTCACATACGCATTGTCAAGGGTGGGAAACATATAACTAGTAGATGGAATATGTACTGATGTTGAGACCAGGGTTTTCATTGAATAAGGTTCAACAAAATCACAATAGGAGGCATCAAGGGAGTTCTAATGCATTGATCTCATAGATGATGACAGGTAGAAAATTGTAGTGGTACTATCCGTCATATCGAAATTAGGGGGAGGGATCACAATGGGAGTTTGAGAGACCTCCTATTCTGGTGCAGGAGTGGGACCAGAATCTGCGGGTAGAGGAGAGGTAGATGAACTACGAGTGACCTCTAATTCACAGTGAAGTCGCCATTTGTTAGTGTTAAAATTCTTGGAAGGTGTACAAAAAATACTTCACTTAACTCACTAGGTGACAAGTGACCCTAAGAACAAGTTGATGGCTGCTTGCAATTTAGATCTGCAATAAAAATGGAAAACCTACAACGAAAGTATAAATGATCTAGAATAGAAAGCATCAATAAATATATCTAATGAAATAACCCAAATGGAAAGAATTTAATGGAATAAATTCTTTATTAAAAACACCTGGTGAAGGAGATCTACAAAAGGGTATGTAAGTCCCCCTTTATGGGATGGGTCCTTTGATGTCCTTGATGCTTCAGAAAATGATCTTCTCTCTCAATATGTGAAAAAACTAGAAAAAATGTGGACAACCCAAATGGGATCTCAAAAGCAAAGAGACAATAATGGTGACGATGATTATGATCATGGTGAAGAATGAATGGAAACCCCTCCTATTTATAACAAAGTATTGAGTTAATCTCGAAAATAGAGAATAATAAAATAATATTAACTAAATCAATATCTAACCACTTGGAATACTTTATTATATTTATTGGAGAGGCAAAAAATATTTAAAATGGTTAAATATCTTTATTTAGAAATAATTAAGAAATAAAATGATTTATTAATTATTTCATGAGGATTAAGAATGGTTTGAAATTGAAATAATTATTAAATAGTGATTTAATCATTATTCCAATAATATAAATAAGGAATATTAAATAAATAGTCATTTATTTAATTATTCCTAGGGAATTTAGTCAAATGTGACAAGGAATAATTATTTAAATAATGATTTAATAATTATTCCTAGATAAAATTAAGTAAATAGTGATTTATCTAATTATTCTCATGGGTTTTCTTATTTAAATCAGAAAATAATTTAATAAAAGTGGTTTACTAAATTTTTTCCATAGTGAAATTTATTTTACTATGGTAAAATTAATCCTACATCGTGTATTTTGATCCACTTAGTTAAAAATGGAAAGATGATATTTTCTTGGTTATAACAATTGTTGCTTCCTTCAACTTATCAAACAAATCATCAATCCTCAACAATGGGTCCCTGTTCTTGATTGTTACCTTTTCCAGCTACCTGTAATCAATGCACAATTTGAGAGTGCCATCTTTGTTCTTTACGAACAACACTGGTGCGACCCAAGGTGATACACTTGCCTGAATGTATCCCTTGTCATGCATCTCCCTTAACTATAATTTCAACTCTATTAGATTTTGGGTACTCATCTTGTAAGGTGCCTTCGATGCTAGTGTTTCCCCTGGCACCAACCCAATAGAGAAATCTACTTCCCTGTGAGGAAGTAACTCTGTAATCTATGTTGGAAACACATCCTGATACTGCTGCAATATAGGGTATATATTGAAGATTTATGCATCCTCAACATCTTTACCCTGTCTCTAGATATTTGCACTGCAAAAATCACACAACCTTTGTTGCAACTACACTTAGCCTACATAGTGGTAACCATCCTCACTGATGTAGGCTTCTTCTTTCCCTCCAAAATTTTGTTTTCCCCATTATCATTCAAACACTCAATGGCCTTATCGAATCAATCCACTTTGGTCTTGTGAAGATACAACCAAGCCATTCCCAAAAGCATGATATATGATGCCAATGGTAGAACATTTTAACTCAAATGCACAAGCTCTTACCCAATGGTGAAGTCTCTTCTTTGTACCTGTATCCAATTGTACCAACCAATATTCTGCATGCACTTCCTTTCTCAAACCACACTTATCCACGAGGTCAAGATTAATATAACTATAATTAGATTCAAAATCAATCTAAATAGAAACAACTTGATCACAAATATTACTGTCCATCTCAATGATAGATGCCTGATGATCCACCTACCTATTGTCCACAGCTACATAAATCTGAGGAATGTTATGACCAACATGCCCAAATGTGTGCGGCTCCAGAGCACTATAGATCTGGGGTCTACCACCCTAATAATAAAAACAATCCCTCTTACGATGATCCTTGCCACATATTCAACACTGCAACAATTCTCTACCATCGCCTCTAGTCCACTGCTCTCCATCTCCCTTCTCAACTGTATTGAACTTCTTGTAGGGAACTACATTTTCTTTCCCGCCTACATCTTAAGGTATTCCTTGCTTTGGTGTCTGTTTTCCTTTAACTTCCTCTTTTCCTTTCAAGTCATGCTTATACTGAACTTTGTGCTTCAAATGCTCATAATAAAGTTTCATCTTTCAGATGGCCTTCTCCAACAATCTAGGCTCATCGAACTAAATCCGGTCTTTCCATGTTATTGGTAGTCCACTTATGAATCTTTGGACCTTGGCCTCCTCCTCCTTGAGGTAAGGCACATATCTCAAAACCTCCAAGAACCTGCTAGTATACTCATCATCTGTCATGGAACCCATATGCAACTCATAAACTCCTTAGCTTTGTCATCATTGTACCATTTCAACAAATACTTCTTCTTGAATAGCCTCTCAAAATCATTCCAAGTCAAGTGATCTTCCCAAATACCTTTAACATTCTTAACATCCTCCCACCAGATATTTTCTTTCCCTTTAAGACTAAAAGTGGCTATCTTTGCTTTCATGTTCTCTAAATAATAGTGCAATCTGAGGAACTTCCTCATATCAAGCAACCATGCCTCTGCATCTTATGATTTCTTCATCTCTCCATCGAATGTACGTGGCATTGCTTTCTTAAACGTGTCTAGAAAATATCCCTTGTCACTCCTCCTATAAGGATGATAACGATGACGATCGTAATGCCTATCAGAACCATAACCAGAATAGTACCTGTGTCTATTATCCCTCCTATCCAGAGTATCCAAGCACCTGCCATCCCTGATTATGTCCTATCCATCCAACTTGTACTCACAATGAGGCCTGTTGCCATATGCCCCATTAGTTCTATCCTCATGTTCATGGCTGATCTGAAGTGGTCCTTGTCGCTGCAATTCTGAAAAACATTGAGCTATCACTGCATTTACCTCTGCTTGTTTCTATTGTGCCTGTATGATTATGCCATTGTCTACTTTACAACTCCTTATTTCTTCCTTTAAGCTTCCCAATGTGTCTACCAAATTAGAAGAGTTCCCAACACCACATTACTCATCTGATCCATAGGAAGAGTCTCAGGAACTATACTCTACCATCTTGCTAGTCATCTTTGATAGTCTTCCTGCAAGGTATATCATGTCAGCTAAATGAAACCACAATGAACCAATGTATCTTAGCATAATTCGAGGAGGATACCTTGTCTGCATGATCAACAAATCAATTTAATACATGTATAAGATAATCATGACAACATATAGGAATATAACACATAATCATATAACCATATAACCATCATTCTATCTAGAGTCTAGTCATCAATGCATGCCCATATCAACTACACATACCATGATCTCATGCATGACAAAAACCACCACATCATTGTACACTTGTCCACATGTAATACTAACATGCCTAAACAATGCATAATCAATCATGCACTCATGATGGCACACTCCATAAAAACACCATCAACTTTCCATAGAGACCTCACTGTGACAATAACCTGAACCATACAAATACAACAAGCATGTGGTCTTACAACACAAGAAACACATGTGCAACCGACATGAATTCATGACAAACACACAAACCATCCAGTCTAAGGGGTGAAGCATGCTCTGATACCACTCTATAATGCCCTCCTCCCACATCTACCAAAGTAACCGGCCAACCGGGTGGTCAGCCCTAGTATTGCACCAAGATTGTTGCAACTCCCAAAGGATCCTTAACTCTATTTATCAACTCGGGGTTCATACAAACTTCGAGGTGACAATGTTATATACAAAATAGATGGAATTCTACTCATGCCACCCTCAACTACAGAATTTGATCAATAGGTTTGGAAATTAACTACTAAATATGCAATTCAGAAGCTAGATCTAATGTGGAAAAATTAGATGCTTTCCAAATCCTAACTTGTAGATTCTTCCAACTTAAATGGCACTGAATTAATTCATGAAAGAACATAAGAGCTATATTACCTGCAGAAAGGTAATTACACTATTTTCAATCAACCATCTGGCTATCAAATTCACTTGTAAATAGGAAGTTATCGTACCAAATCATAACTCAAAATTTCATGCATCATCTATCTAATTCACACTTGCATATAAAGTAATGTTTTTCATGTGCTAAATTTTTGATAAAGAAGCTAATGTTATTCTATCTTGTATTGAAGGAAAAATGATGGTTGGAGTGGCCTAGGTGCTGCCTTTGATCATGGATTCCTAGCTGAGGATAAACCTACTCCTAAACTAAGTCAAACTTGCATCAAAGGTCAAAACAAGGGAAAAACAGGATTCTATGTTCATGCTATAGGAAGATACTACAAGATCGTTGTATTGCTACAGGAAGGCCTATAATGACATAGGAAGGTTGTTGAGAGGGTTTGGAAGGTAAGAACAATGAGATCAAGGAATGGAAAGGTGGATGGAGATTGTGGTAGATGGATGAAAGTTGGCCAACATCCCTAGCCAAGCTCTAGACTTCAGGAAAGCATGTTTTGGACTAAGAGGGCTTCTCACTGTGACCTAAGAGATAGAACACAAGAACAATGTGGAGAAGTCCTGGAAGGAGATGGTGAAAAGGCCCCTTGCCTACAGATCCTACAGTATGGCAACATCACATGCACATGCTCTCTTATCACTCACAATATATCATAACCAATGGTGGAAAATATGAGTTGATTTTAAAAACTATCTAACTTACGCCAAAATCTCTGATCTATGCAATGAATCGACTTCTAAGCTACCACAAGCATATGCAAAAAAGTATAACTAATATAGATCTTTTTACAAGAAATCATAAACATAGTATTTTTGGGCTGTGATTGTAGATTCCTCTATTCATTCTTCCATGAGAGAGATAAGATAGAGATAATAGTCATAGGATTTTTGAGGAATTATATTTGAATAAAATGCATCAAACTAACAAACATTCTAAGCTAAAAAGAAATACCAATACACAAGAGGGACCTAAGCTACTAGGGTTGGGCCCACACCCAAGAGCCTTAGTCCTCTGAAACTAACTGAGTGATGGATCAATAAGAAACTTCTCATTATCATTGCATCAATGTTAAATATATCACATAACAAGTCAAAAATAGTAGTAACAAGTGCTTGACCTCAATAGCTTCTTAGCTGCAAAAATAAAATAAAATAAATAAATAAATAAATAAATAAAATACAATAAAATACAATAAATAAATAAATAAAACAAAATAAAACAAAATAAAAATATAAAAATAAAAATGAATCCTAATGATCTCTTTGGCATGTTTATTTATACAAAAGAGTAGCCACCAACAACTCCCTAGAGAATAGATATGTTTGTCTCCCAAAACTCGAGAAAGTCGGATCTAGATCTGCTTGAATTGCACTTGCTTGGCTGCCAATGACCTCGTCCTACTTGGATGTCGATGAGCTCAAGCTGATGAGAGATAAATGTTGAAAAGTGTGCAACAAGAAATTCTAAATTTAGGAAGTGCTAAAAATAGGATTGCTAAAAATAGCACTTCTAAAAATAGCAGTTTGGCCAATGAGCATTTTGGCCACCTTGGGTGAGAGGTGAAACTACTTAAAATAACATCTTCTAAAAATAGCATTTCTGGGTCCCTTCCTATTTATAGCAGTCCCTGGTCTATCTATAGGAAGTAAATTCGAATTTGATCTTACTAGTAGTTTGGAATATTAATTAATTAATTCTCCATGAGTTAATTAGTTAAGGAAAAGCAAACTTGAAGTCTTTGTGAGAACATGCAATTATTTATCCACTAATTGGGGAATGTATCCTTGATTGACTCCATTGATTGAGGAATTGAGGATGAGTTCTATATTGAGAGGATCAGTTGACTTAGTTTAACTTAGTCAAATTCAGTTAGATTAATTTAACAAGTTGTTAAATTAATGAGATATAGTTTGTTGATGCTTGCATGCATGTGACAACTATTATTTTCAGATAACTGTGTATTCACTCATGGATAACTGATGCATGTTAGTTCTGTCAAAGACCCAGTTGAGATTAGATGTGGGACAGTGTACTATTAGATGCTAGGATATTTCTAGTAAGTATTCCTTGCATGGGGAAGGAAGCATCTTCCTTCTATGACTGCGTAGTTGGACCTGAGGTGACAATAGGTATGATCAGGCCAATTTACATGTGTTTTGTAATTGGACCCCAATCAAAACTATGCAAGGAAATAGGATCTTGGACCTGAGGTGCAGCCTTTATATATAGGGCTAGGTAGTCCATGAGCTTGATCATCAGAGTACAAAGAGAGCAGGATAGCTTTTGAGCTGATTCCTTTTGTATGTTGTTGAGGATTTTCACTTGATTGATAATACAGTGTTGTGGTTTTACGCTGGTGCTTTCCCCAGTGATATATTCTGTGTTATGTGTGATTGATTCCTTCTTATCAGTTATATGTGTTCATGCTTGATGTTGCTCATGGTTGATTAGCTTCTGCAAATTTTATGGTAGATGTAGATCTAGTATTATGCTTTAGTACATTGCATATATTAGTTTGATCTGCAGGTGAAATTTCTACATGATATCAATGAGCTAGTTGATTTGTAGAGAAAATTCTACAATAAAGTGGTGATCTTCGCTGATTGAGGGAGTTAAGGAGGTGGAAAACCTACTATAATCTCTCCCTGTTGTCTACTCCGATCTCCTACATTGACATTATCTCAGAATTTCTCCATTTTCTGCATTTAAACCATATTAGGACACATGAGATATAAAAACATCTTTCACCCTACCACTAAGCATAACATAACAAAAAATGTAAATAAATGTGAGAAATAGATAGTTCTAAAGCTGGAGGATTCCATTATGACCCTTATGATATACTTATGGATGAGTTTCATCATCACCCCCTACTGAACCTGTTGCTCATCCTCTGAGAAACTCAGTCATCTATGTCCATGTCTTTCATGGCCCTAGCGGCCTCTCTGACATCCCAAGGCTCGTTAGATGGTGTGCCTTCTAGAGGATAGAATCCTGCATTCTTTTCTATTTTTTTCCACTCCTTTCTCTCCTCTTCTTCACTTCTTCCTTCATATAGGCCTAGTAGCAAGGGTGGATTGAGCTTGAGTCCAATCTAGTTGAATTTTAATCTTTGAATGAGTCTTTCTTACAAGGGCGTCCTTTCCAATTCATTCCTCAACCTTTGAGGAGAGTGATACTCCCAGATCTGGAGATTGTGGGGTAAGGCATTCCATCTTCTCTAGCAAGCTTCCTAGCTTTTTGTCCCTAACATCTTGAGTGTGTCTTCAAAATGTGATATGGTTTGCTCTTGGGTGGAAAGTTATTTGGGTGCTAGATCAATATCATTGGAGATGATGCTATGATTTATAATGACAACCATTGGGCTTATCTTCTCTGCCCTGATATATAGTGGTTCTTTTTCTTCCTTTTCCATTACTTTATTTACCTCCTTAGATCTGGCCTCCTCATGAGTCATCCAAGATGTTAGTGCCATCAGTTGCATATTCCCCAAATTTGCATTGGGATCCCAAATATTCATATCAGTCAAGGTGAGGTTATGCATGTAAAACTCAAACAATTTCACTTTGTATTCTATGCTACTTTGGTCATGTAATTTAATGAATTGTTTGTAATCTTGAAATGGCATGGAGCCATGTTGTGCTAGGGTCTTGATTTGGAATTTCATCCACTACTCTTTAAGAAAGAGTGCATAATAACTGGATGGTTTTCTACACCATAATGCCTCCATGGAGAGGCTTGCCATTATGGCTAGTTGGGTTCCCTTCTCCTACAGATTCTCCATCAACCATCTATTTTCTTCCTATAGTTGTTCCCTCATTATGGAGTCTTTCTCTCTTAGCTCACTTAATTATTTTCCCATTTCAAGGAACTTTTCTTCCATGAGGCCACATCTTCCACCTTTTTAGACCTAGAAATTTTCATCCATCTATGGTGCCTTCCTCTTTCTGCTTCTAGTTAAAATAAAATTGGGATTGAAATTTTTTAGGGAATAACTCTCCCTCCTTCAATTAATTTATAATATGATCTCAAAATAGGTTGTGGACTAGGCTCTTGGAGCTCTAAGAAGTCCTTCTCAAATGTTTTTTGGGAAGTTGCCCCCTCTTGTAGTTGTTGTGTCACATTATTCCCCTCCTGTTGCTCATTTTGCTCCTCTCGTAGCACACTCTGTTTTTCTTGTAGCATGCTCTAATTTTCTTGTAACATGCTTTGTTTGTCCTGTAGCTTCCCCTTTTATTTTTGTTGGTGGGTGGTAGGTGTCTTGGGTTATTTGAAGGAGGCTAATCTAGTGGTGGGCCTCCTTACATATGCTATAGGATTCTTTGATATGGATTTTGAAGTGGTGAACTCTTCAATTTTTCTTTCAGTGGGCCCCACCTCCTCTTTCTTATTTTGGGACTCTTCAATTGAGATAAGGGATTTGTTTGGGGTTTGAGGCCTTCCTTGCTTGATGCTAGTGCTCTTCCTGGTCTTAAAGTAGTGGGGGGGTTGCCTTTGCCTCTTCTTTTTGGGTTTGACTTGGTGCTCAAGGTAGCTAAGGTTGCAACTACCTCTTTTTCATTGGGTCCAGGAGACAAACGTGTTTGCTCTATGGATACCCCTGCTTCTCTAGGTTCAACAATTTTCTCAAGGTTTGGATTTTCCTGTTTCTCCCCCTCTTCCTCTCCCTCTTACTCTTTTTCTACCTATGCCTCTGGTTCTTCCTCTGTCCTCTCTGCATCTATCTCTCTTTCCTCTTCTACCTTTGCCCCCTATTCTTCTTATTCCTTCCCCTCTCTTCCTCTAACATTGGAGGTTGGCATCTCACCTGGTGTTAGGGTCTATGTGTCAATGAAGGCCTATCTATCCATGTCTATGAATTTGGACCAAAGGACAAGGATCCTTTGTTTGTTAAAGGCATCCACCACTATCAGTTTAATGAGGCCATGGTGGCCTACGTGTTGGTTTTTTCCCTCTCCCACATTTTTACTAATGTCCCTGATGGACTGTAGGAGAAATTATGGCACACTGAGGTTTTGATCCAGGGGAAATTCTGCTTGAAACCTAATTTCATGAAGTAATATAAAATGGTATCCATAGATCACACTCAACCTTCCTTCAGAGGAGATGTATTTTAGGATATGGTAGGCCACATCATACCAAGGATAGGGTAGGGTTTCCCTCCTAACTCCATTCTTGTCTTCGATAGGTTTTTCATTGGCAGTGAAGTTCTTTTTAGAAGTGACACTAGTGATTTTGTCTTCTCTGCCCCATTTGATCCTTAGGGTAGGGTCGTCACTCTGCTAATTAGCTCAGGGCTGAGTGAAATAGTTAATCCCCTCACCACAGTGGTGGTACTAACTTCTGTTTGTGAGTTCAGGGCCATGGAAAATTCAAATGTAATTTCATCATCATATCCCTTCAATAGTTCAAATAATCCTAGCCACTAGTGTCTTCTAAAAATTTCTACCAATGGAGGGTGGAGATGGATTTTTTAGTGTCCAAAGGCTCCCTTCTATTAAATCCTCCCCCCATATCTTCTCTATGTTTTCAAATAAGTGAAGCATATATACTTCCCGCAATAGCTTTGATGTCTAATTTAGTGGAAGTAGAGGGTTGAGATCTCTAGTTGACGATAATTTCCTATATTTCCTCTAATCTACAACCAAAAAATATCTTTCATTTCACAATTTGATGGATACTTCCTGTAGAATTTGAAGTGCACCAACATACAAGTTATGGATGGATGAAGGAGAGCGCACACTTACTCCTTACCACATGGCATGGGATAAAGATAATAAATTGGAAACCAATTCGACCCTTGGTAGAATTCCTTCACCATTTTGGTCTTCTTGTAGCAGTCTCTCGACCTTCCTATAGCATTTGTTGGTTTCCTATAGCTTCCTCCTATAGAAATGGTAGAAAAGTGTTTGAAACTTCTTGATTGAACCCCAAGCTTGTCCTCACCTTAATTGTTTCTGAAATGAGTATAAACTCAAAAGAATTTGAGCCCCAGTACATAATATGCCATTTTTGGCTTAGGCTTGGAGCGTTGTGATGACCTGGAAGACACACAAGGTTTCCTCTTTTGGAATGTTGTCCCCACTTGGAGTAATTATTCCCTCATTCCTCGTAATAAATACCCACTCTATGTGATCTTAACTCAACTGATGTGACACCTCCATGTTGCACGAGTGCTTACCATCACTTTTTGTTTACTAGCTGAGAGTGGCCAAGTTAACTAGCCACCTCCATGTTATTAAAACACCTTCTCTCATCATTTACACATTTTTCATTATTTACACATAGGGAGGAGATGATAGTTTTCCATACCTATGCCTACCTCATGATTGACTAATGTAGGGATGTGCATGTTGGAGTTGGACCTTTTTATTGTCATCAAGGGAGTTGACTTGCTGTATTTTTCCTTTCCTGCTTATATCTTCTTTCCCCCTCATGGTATTTGACTCTTGTTGTTGCTATGTGTGTAGGTATCTTGTTGATGTCCAAGTTACTACTACTCATGGAGAGTCATGTTGGGAGTGGTATGACTACTGTATAGTTCCTCATGAGTTGTTATCACCTCGCCTACTGATGAGAAAAATAAGATTATGTATTTTTATGAGGTTTGCACAGGGTACTACAGGAGGAGGTTTTCTTCTTGTAGCAGTGCTTTTCTTCTCTTCAAGGGTCTTCAAACTGCATGGGGGCAATCAGAGAGGATGTAAAGGGTATGGAGGATGATGATAGGAATCTAAGGGAGTGGTATATATTTGTGAAAATGGAGAGTATGTGCTCTATGTGTTTCTCAAGAAATTTTTAACGGGGGTAAGATAGAGTGGAGAGAATTTAGTGAAAAAATAAAAGTATGAACTGGGATGGATGAGTGATGGATGATGGTGGACCATGGTGGGGGAACCTTATTCATCCTTTTCAAGGTCATCCTTTTTTTCCTTTTATTTGTATCTCCCTCCTATAGCTCGGAGCCCTCTTGTAGCACTACAAGACCTTCCTATAGCAATTACAACTCCTTCCTGTAGAAATATAGAGAGGGGGTGAAACTTGAATTTTGAGTTAATGGGATGATGGGGAGTGGTGATCACATGAGTTTGGATGCTGGATATGAAGTGGATGGAGGGATTAGCAGATAGAATATTAAGGATGTTGGCCCTGTAGCTATGGAATCCACCATTGTATTCAATTCTACAAAATGAGAAAAAAGTTTAATAGATGTGTTGTAGGTCCAAGTCCTGGGATTTTTCCTTTGTTTTATTCTTTCTCTTATATATATATATATATATATATATATATATATCTATCTATCTATATATATATATATCTATATATATATATATATATATATATATATATATATATATATATATATATATATATATATATATATATATATATATATATATATATATATATATATATATATATATATATATATATCTTGAGACACATAGGTTGCATTACGAGAGGGTTTCAACCTGTATGCCTACCCTCGGCACCTCAAGAGAGGTTTGCACCCAGAGATCTTTATTTTTTCTTCCTTTTCTTTACTCCCGGATTGCCTCATAATGGTTTTCATCCAGGCCTTTTTTTTTCCTTTTAAGAAAATATCTAGATATGTTCTGGACTAGAAGCTATCACACTTCCAATCACATTTACCTCTCTACTGATGGTGCTTATGATTTCTTCCTTAGACATAGGTTTTATATATACCTTCAACCTGTAGCCATTGAAAAGCAAAGGAATCCATTCCTCATTAATGGTCTTGATTTGAATAGATCCGTTTTCATTGAAATTTTTCTATCATATATGGCCTAACCATATCGTCATCTATTTTCATTTGAAATCACTGAACCTAGAGTCATATAATAATGCCCAATCCCCTGCCTGAAAAACATTGTCCTTGATATGCCTATCATGCCAGACCTTCCTCTGTAATTTTATAACTTCAGTGTGTAGGAGGGCTTGCATTCTGAGCTCATCCAAGCCATTCAACTGGAGCAACCTCTCCTGCTATGCTTTGGTGACATCTAAGTCCAATTGGGTTGCCATTCTCAATGTATTATAGTCAAACTCAATAGAAAGCAGATCTTTCTTTCCACAAACCCGATCATATGGAGTGAAACCAATAGTTGTTTTCCAAGTTGTGTTATTGGTCCAAGTGGCCTCCACTAATATGTCTACCCAATCCCTCTACTACTATTCACAACCTTGGTGAGGATGCTCTCCAATGCCCTATTTGTAACCTCTACTTGTCCATTTTCTTGAGGGTGACACACTATATTTTCTGTGTTTGATATGATGCTTCCTTAAAATACTCTCTATCAAATGTGATGTCAATTGAGTTCTCTGATTAGTGACTATCTCTCTAGGGTACCAAAATTTATAGAAGACATTTTCCCTTAAGAATTATGCCACTTTCTCCTCTATTACTACCCTAATAGTCTTTGTCTCAGCCCACCTTTTCAAATAATCAGTACACACAATGATGCACTTTTTCTCCCTTGATGGTGGATCAATTGGATCAATGAAATCCATGCCTCACTTGTCAAATGGATCCAATATCACTTGGGGTTGTAGGGGAATTTCATCCTTGGGTGTGGCTTTCCCCATTCTTTGGCACTGATCACATCTGCTGGTATACCTTCTCGCATCTTGGTGGAGAGTGGGCCAATAATATCCAACTTGTAGAGCTTTGAAGGTTGTTCTCTTGGTAGAAAAATAACCTCCACAGGGCCCATCATGACAGGCTGAGAGGATGTGAAAGACTTCCTCTTCCCTGACACATCTCTTTAAGATTTGATCTAGTCCCATCTTGAAGAGATTGCCCCAAATCCAAGTGAAAGGGGCACTCTTCCTTACAATTCTTCTCTTATCCCTAGATGATAGATTTGGAAGAAATCTTGTAGCAACTAGGTAGTTGGCAATGTCATCAAACCATGGAGAGAGCACTGAGATAGAAAATAAGTTCTCATCTAGAAGTTGATCATCAACCACCCCTTCATCACCTACAGACAAAGCAAGTCTAGCAAAAAATCTACAACTATGTTTTCTTTTGCTGGCTTGTCAATGATAGTTAAATCAAACTATTATAATAATAGAAACCATCTAATGATTACATCATTCACATCAGGCATATTCATCAATTATTTGATAGTTACATGTTTAATATGCACAAAATTTTGATATCCAGTGACATAATGTGTGAATTTGTTCAAGAAGTGTACAATAGCTATGAGTTCTTTCTCAGTTACAGTGTACTTCAATTCAGCCTTAGACATTTTTTTACTAATGAAGTAAATGGCATAAGGTAACCTACCATCTATTTTTCCCAAGGCTGCCCCAACAACTTTCTTGTATTCATCAATATGGATATGGAAAAGCAGAGCCCAATTTGGGCCCCTAAATATGGGTGAAATGGTTAATTTCTCTTTCAAAATATCAAGGGCCACCTAGAAGCTATCTGTCTAGCAGAATTCTAAGACCTTGGCTAGCAATCCTAAAAATGGTGAGACGACTTTGGTAAAGTCCATGATAAACCTCCTATAATATCCAACTAAGCTAGAGAAACTCCTAACATCCCTCTGCTTTTGAGGAGTAGGGGCCCTTTTTATTATGGCAATTTTGTTTGGGTCCACTTGTATTCCCTCCTGAGATATTGAGTGGCCAAGGAAAGTCCCTAAATTAATTAATAATTCACACTTCTTTGGACTAAGCAAGAGCTTCATTTCAATGCACTTCTTCAGGACTTTTCCTAGGTTAGAGAGAGCCTCCAAGAAGTCACACCCATAGGGAGTGAAATCATCCATGTAGATCTCTACAGAGTCATGGAACAACTCAACAAATATGCTAAGAACTTCCCTTTGAAAAGTGGTAAGGGCATTACATAAACCGAAAGGGAGGACCCTATAAGTAAAGGTAACCCAAGGAAATTTGAATGTAGTTTTATCTTGATCCTTAGGGTTGATCTGGATCTGATTGTAACCATTGAATTCATCCAAGAAAGAGAAGAACTTCTTCCCTTCAAGACTATCTAAAACTTGATCAATGAAAGGTAAAGGGAAATGGTCTTTCTTGGTGGTTTTATTCAATTCTCTAAAATCCACATAGATCCTCCATTTCCCATTATTATTTGGGATCAAAACTAGAGGGGACACCCACTCACTATTTCAGATGGGGTACATGAACCCTGCATCCAACAACTTTTGTAACTTTTCCTTTACTATATCCTTGAGGGCTAGATTTATTCTCCTCTGAGGTTGGTGCACAGGCTTTCATTCCTCCTTGATGTAGATGTGATGAGTACAAACCAAAGGATGCACCCTCTTCATTTATTTATAATTCCAAGAAAAATAGTCTAAGTGCTCTCTCAGCATATTGCATAACTTCTCTTCCTGGTTGGTTAAGAGAGGGGTTAATCTTCAAGGTGCTAGATGGATCAAATTCTAGAAACTTTACATGGGAAGGAATTGGGTGAGCTAAGCATAATTTAGTCCAAGGATTACCCTCATATTCCTTTACAAGATGAACAAGAGCCATGGTATTAGGGGGTTGGTTCTAGAGGCTCTGGTCAATGAGGTCATCTTCATCAGGTTTTCCCCCTTCTATAACATCATCTAGGGTATAGATTGGATGGGATGTTGTATGATACACTTCATCTTCCTCCTCATCTTCTAACCATAAGGGTAATTCATGCTCAATGGATGACTCGGCAAGGGGGTAAAATACCAACTATTTGGAAAAATGCCCATTCTTAATGGTCATGTTCCCAACCCTTCAACTAATGTAAGCATCAATAGTGGATAACCATGGCCTTTCCGAAATGAGAGGATAACCATTGAATTTGTTTTTTGCCTGGAGAACCAAGAAGTTAGTAGGATACTCTCATGATTCCACAAAGACCATTAAATCCTCAACAACTCCCTTAAGAGCCATTATGGATCTATCTGCAAGCTACAACATTGTAGTGGTCATTCTCAGGGATCCTTGGAGGTTTAGTTTTAGCATGGTTTCTTTAGTCATCACATTGATGGAAGCCCTAAGATAAATTAGGGTGTGAGGAATAATGATGCCATCAATGTTCACATCTACCACTGGACTTACAGGGTCTAGATATTTTGGACAAATCACTCTCCCCAACATCAAATCAGATAATTGACCAATAACATTAATGGTGGCAGTGTTCCTTTTTCTCCTCCCAAGGTGTTTGAAACATTTATCTTTAATAAGATTATTTTAGATGAGAACATCCTTAATAGCTTGGAGGATGGGGTATTTTAACACATAGATTCTTCAATTCTCTTGGAAGTTCAGTCTCTTCTAGGTGTGTTGGTTAGGATGGATCAATCTCTTAGGAAAAGGAGGTGGATTTTATTGAGGGCTACTCTCTTCCTTTTCCTTTTCAAGCACTTCAAGTGGAGATTGGGGTTGGTTATCTGGAATCACTCTTCCACATTTGAGTTTGATTTCTTGAATCTCCACAGCATAGGCAGGGTAAGATATCTTCCATTGTTGACATGCTGTGCTTGCTTATTATTTGGGTTAGGATTGGGTTGGGTAGGAATCTGAGGTTGCTTGGGTATGACACAATGAGTAGTTGTGGTTGAGATGGAGGTGGAGGTAGTAAAGCAAGACGTTGGTTGAGGTTAGACCTCCACCCTTTTGATGGTTTATTCCATTGAGAATGTGGAGAACCATGTGGTTGAAATGGTTGATTGATAGGTTGGGGAGGATATTGAGGAGCATAAGGCCAGGAAGGAGGTGTGGACCATGATGGATGAGTGGAAGAGTACCAAGGTGGAAAGGGTGCATTTTGGTTGGGATGGTAATAAGAGTAAGATGCACCTTGCATGCCCTGTTAGTAAGGCCAATGTCCTTGAGGTCTCCTTTGATTTATAAAACATAGTTTCTTAGCCCCACCTTCTACCCCCTGGTACACAAATTTTAATCTAGGCAAAGAAGGACATTTATATATGGCATGGTTTTCATCAGAGATTGAGTAGACTTCTATAACATTTAATGGGCATTCATTTATGGGGTGCCTTTTAGTGCATTTAGGGAAACAATAGCTAAGGCACTCTCTGGTTCCTCTTGTATCATCTTTGATATACATGGTATCCATTTTCAAAGTAAAGGTATGAAGCATTTCACTTTTAAACTCCTCCAACATGTTTCCAATTTCGTTCTTGATGGATGTTGTGGAGGGAGAGGAACTGACCAAGGCTCGCCTAGTCCTACCCTTCTTCCTAATAGCACTAGAGTGGTTCTTGAACATTTTTTTGATGTCTTCATAGTATAACTGATAGATGTCTCCCCCAGATAGCATGTTGATCATTTCTAGTATGTCCATCCTAATCCATTGGAGAAGAGCTAACTTGAGTGATTTAGGATAAAGGGTGCATCTGTCCCTCCTATAACTGAGTAGGAATCTATCCTCATACTCCTCTAGGGATTCATTAGGTCAATGAGTCATTCTAAATATTTATTCTTTGGTTTCTTTGGACCTACAACAATCCCTATACTTTTTGTTAAAGGCTTGTTGCATTTGAACCCAATTAGTGATGTTATCCCCAGGCAGACCCATAAACCTGTGCAAGGTTGCATCCTTAAGAATAGATGGCAATAACTTCAGCATCTAGTCATCAGAGATATAGTCATAGGTCCTACAAACAACAACAAACTCAAACATAAAAGTATCAGGATCTTGAGAGGTTAAGCCATGGAAGTGAGAAAGGGCAGTAGGGCTTATATTCTTTGTTCTAGCCTCTCCATTAGTCTCTCTAATAAGGAAAACCTCCTCATTCTTATTTTCAGCCATGGTTTGGGTTGGTGAAATGGGTTCTTATTCTTCCCCAATATGTTCTTTAAAAATATCAAGTTGTTCACTTAGGGGTCTTTTAACTCCCCTATAGTAAAAGAGGGAAGCTGACGGTCATCGAAGAAGAGTGAAGGTTGACTGTTTAAGGGTGTGGGGGTGTTTGGTAATAATTTTCCTTGAGTATCTCTATTCCTACTGTTGTGGCCAGCAACAACCCCCCTTCTTATTTAGTATAATTCCTAATACTAAATAAGTGGGGACCCTTAGCAAAAAATTTAAAAATCAAAGTAGTGTTTAAATTTCCTTTTTCGAATAAAATTACCATCATAAGATAAGGAAGCCCCCCTTGAAAATTCATAAAAATATAAGTTTTATGATAAGGTAAGACGCAAATATTTCCTTAGGAATATCGCATCGCAAAAAGATAACGGGATACCTCATGAGCTGAATTTTAAACATTGCGAGATTGCAATGTGCGATAATGAAATATCGCATTGCATACAGCACAATTTACAACGAAACACTTTAATTTTCCGATATGAGATGACACCAATCGCAAATCGCATTTTGCAGAAAACAAGTTAACAAAGTTTATCATATATAACGTCATTGCGATCTGCGATATTACGATATTGCGATCTCGCGATACAGCGACAATGCAATAATGCGATATCACGAGCGACCAACTTTGTGATGTTACGATTTTGCGATGTTATCATTTCGCGATGTTGTGATTTGCGATATTGAGAATCAAATCGCAAAATCTCTCCATCATAAATCTTTCGAGCGCGTAATTCAAGAAAAGTATTTTCCATAAGCTGACACCTGGTTATGCGCTTTAATGCTAATAAATGAGTTAGTTGCCAGTTATTAATGGAATATGGGTGCGTGCTTATTGAAAAAAATCATCTCACGTAAGGTGGTATACTTTATGTGTCTGCGGCATTTAAAACTTTCCCATCACCCTTCCTTGTCATTCATTTTCACTTCACTTGTGAATTGCAAGAACGGAGAAAAGAGGCCAATACAAAGCAATACGCAGGTTAAAATGGGAAAGAAAAGCAAAGCCCTGAGCTCAAAAGAAAAGGAAATGGCGCCCTTGTATATAGACACGACATGTAATAGAGATGCGGGAATTGCTATGTGGGAAGGCATGTATAATCTGCTTGAAGAGGAGAATCCCAGAGTAATGGAAGTAGTTGCTACTATGGGCTCATAGAGTTCTTCTGAAGCATCCCTTACAGAGCTAGCTTGCTCATTCTTACACCGGATAGCAGCAAGGCCCAAAATTCTCCCATACACAGACATGGTCAAGTGGATACTGGACAGCGCCGATATCAAAAATAGATAGTTTAAAACTCAGGGTCAAGAGCTTAAGGAATTATTATTTTTACAAATTTTGAACTTTATATCCGCTGGAAGGAAAAAGCACAAAAGGCGAAAAACGCATCAAGGAAATCCTGATCAAGAAACGGAGGTAGTTTCCGATGCGCGATTAGCAATTAGCACCTAGCACTAATCGCGCATCGCTGAGAATTTTTTTTCGAAAAGGCAAGCTGCTAATTGCCTAGTCACCTGCAAGCTCCGAAAATTGCATGAAAACAACGATAGAGAAAGAATGGAAGCAGAAGGCCAAAGAAAAGGCACAAGCAATCCAAGGGTTAACCAAGTTGAACTAGGATTATTACTGGGTATACTTGGTAAAGCCACATAGCCAATGGATGACTGTTAAGTGCATCATCAATTCGGCCGAAAAGATGGTGCCAGCTCTTGTCGATTCTGTTTTCTCAGCTCAGCTAAAATCAGAAGTCGGCCAGCCGACTCTTCTCAAACAGATGCTGCATGCGTGCAATTTCAAGGACCAAATACAAAAGTAGTTTAATTTTAGATTCAATTTTAGTTTTAATTTTGTTTTATTTTCCTGAAAAAAGGATGGTCATTTAAACCGCATCCTATATTTTTGTAATAATTTATTTTTAGATGTAGTTAGTAGTATTTAAACCGCTCTCATGCATTTAGAGAAGGGTCCTAAAATTTATCAAAAACTTATCCCCAGAACATGCACTTTTGTACCCTCTGAGGAGGTTTTGATGAATGAATGGAACAGGATTTATTGATGTTTGCATTTGATATCTGCTACTGATGTTGCACTTTTGTACTCTTAGTGGATGTTAGATCAAGAAGAGATAAATCGTTATCGCTTGAAGCTCATGAGTAGGACTAGTTATAAATGGTATTTCTATCTCTTAACTATTTCTGCCTTGTGTTAGAGTGATTTTCAGTTCAGTTATTTATATATTGATTTATGAATGCTTGAATTATCATTTGGCACTTTTGTATAGTGATAGCTATTTATTTATGCTTAGTGTATGAATAGCTTATTATGCAATATGTTTTTCACAACTGTTTCGTCTAACTTCTTATACGAAGTGGTTCATCTTTATTGAATTCTTTTCTCATAACAGCTGAATGATATTTATTACCAGTTGTTGTTTGAAATCATTTTAGATCGCATAGAAGAAAGATTACACCCCAGGTTAGTGTAGATTTACATATTTCTATTTATTAGAATATAATTTCCTTATTATTAGATTAGAATTAGAATTAGAGTAAAAGTATTCCATTTAGAAACTGTTAGAAATAGAAATATCCATCTTTCTCACACACACACACATAAATTGGGAAACTGGTCCCATATCCCCAGTCGGACCCGCTATACCAAATGGAAAAGGAGCTGCCAACCAAGGTCCGGACCGGGCGGGTATCCCCCTTGTTGTAGACCCGATTTTCGGGGCTTCAACATTTTTGGTGCTAGAAGGAGGGCCTGAACCTCCAAATGGCAAGAAAATCCAAATCTAAATACCATTCTAAGAGTAAATCACCCTCACCATCTCCTCCGACTTCTCCATTGCATTTAGAATCTGTAAATCCAAAGTCAGAAGTCGTTGGATCAACAGCCGCTGCTACAAACCCTGATATTTCAGAACAATCTACTATTTAACCTCCTAAAGTTGAATCTTTGATTCACAAACTTCATCAATTTTCTATATCTCCTCAAAAGTCTGATAAATCTCAAGGCAGTGTGACTTTGCAATATAATCCTGCTCATCCTCTCACCAGGTTAAAGAGTGAAAAGTTTGGTGTTCAGCCAACTGAATTACCTCTACCTACTAGGAAGAGAGCAACGAAGTCTCCTAAAGGATCCGATAGTGATACTCTTTCATCATCATCATCCATATCAACCTCTTCACCGCGAAGTCAACCATCCACTCCTCCACTTCAGATCATCGTCCATCAGCCTATTGCAACTTCCTCAACTCCTTCTCAACCATCTAGAGTCATAATATCCTCATCTTCTCAACCACAAGGATCATCTTCTGCACTTTCCTCTGTTAGTAGTTTAGCAATGGCCCAAACTCCATGGAATAACCCAGGGGCTGTCTTAATGCCTGCACCCTTGAGTAAGATACCGGCCCATCCTGAAAAATGGCCGCCTAAGTTTAATCCCAAGGCATGCATGCTAGCAGAAGAACATATAAATAACTTTATGTTATCCATAAATCTCAATGGAGTTGTTAATGAAGATGTTGTTGTTCGACTTTTTCCTTACACTCTACAAGGAACAGCTGGATCATGGTATTTCTCATTACCATCTGGATCTATTACTAGTTGGGACATCTTCCAAGAATAATTCCTGACCAAGTTTGGTGATGACAGGTCTACAGTGACACTGATTAATGACTTGTCTAACCTTAGGGCTGAGTCAAGAGAACCTATCAAAGATTTCAATTTACATTTCAATAAAATCTTAAACAAAATACCTACTGCTTCTTAGCCTAGTGAAGAAGTGCGAAGTGAATGGTACGTTACTACTTTACCATCAAACTTAGCAATTTTTGTTGATAGGGCTAACAAAACAACCTTAGTGGAAAACAGGAAAGAAGCAATAGCAGTAGAGAAACGTATTACAGCCCTAGAAAAGAAAAACGCGATAGAAGAATGAAAATCTAAGAAGGTTTCTTTCAAAGAAGATCCCAAGAAAAAACAACAGAAAGATCCATTTGATTTAGAAGGATTACAAAAAATTTTGAAGACCATGTCTAACGAAATGGTCGACATCAAGAAACAAGTGGTAGAAACTTCTTCTAAAAAGCCATACAAGCCTTTTAAAAGAAATCCTTCAACTGATTCCAAACCCCCTAACGCTATATCAAATGCTGAGTTAGAAGAAGAAGAGGAAAACACTACCGAAGAACATACCGATGATGAAGAAGTTGTAGAGTTACAAGGTATGTGGGATTTCATCCTCCCAAATGAAGAAGATCAAGAGGCATTCCCGGTTAGTACTCGCAGCAAAAATCAGCTTGATCCTCCTCAACCTACACCTAAGCCAAAGAGCGCAAGCTCAATGTCTAAAGATAAAGTCGTAGCCAAGAAAACATCACCTAAAGCGACTCAAACCAGCCCAGTCCAAACAAACACATCTACTCCATCTAAAACGCTAATCATTTCGGATGAAATGGAGTATAATATCGTAGAAGACATGAAAAAGACTAGGGCTAATATTACTCTTTTTGAATTGAGCAAGTTAAAACACTAGTGGAAATTACTTTTGAAAGAATTACATGCTGTGCCAGTTGCACCTTTACCAGCTACTGTAATCTCTCAAGCTTCCCATGATACGGGAAGACCTCCAACTAATGTGATGAATAAAGTTGATCCAAATGATATCGCATTAATTGGAGGAAGATCGAGATCACATACTCCCCCATTTCTCCTTATGAAATTTTCAATAAAAACGTGCATAATTACTTAGTGGATTCTGGAGCTTCATCGAATATTTTACCAAGATCAATTTGTGCAAAATTGAACGTTCAACCACAGAAATCCATTGTACACATAGTCCAATTAGATCGATCACAAGTCGAAGTGATTAGCGAGTTAAATCAGGTTACCATAAGGTTGTCATCCAACCCAAAGGTATGTCAAGTTATCGACATTTTAGTTGCTAATATTCCTGAATTTTATGGCTTAATTATTAGCAGAGACTGGTCAGAAAAACTTCATGGATACTTTGCAACTGATTGGTCACATATGTGGCTGCCTTATAATGGTAAACTAAACCAAATAAAAGTTGAGCGCGAATGACATCAGAAATACATAGTAACGGGACTTGAGGGAGAAAACGAACTAGTAGCATATAATTCTAACATTATTGGAAACTATTCAGTAGATTCTTTCCTAGGAAATTTTAATGCTCACACTTCACCTTACTTAGAACATTCTGTTTTATCTCAAGTAGAAATTTTTTCTCAAACAGATAGTTCTAAATGCATTAATTTTATAGATAGTCCTACAAATAAATATTTGTTTTGGAAACTATTTTTTGATGGTTCTAAGTCTAACGAAGGAGCATGAGTAGGATGCGTATTAGTAAGCCCAGAGGGAGATAAAATCATGCTAACTTGTAGACTCAAATTCGAGTGCACCAACAATACCGCAGAATATGAAGCTCTAGTCCAAGGCTTGTACAAAGCAATCGGATTAGACGTCAAATACTTGCAAGTTTTTGGAGATTCTGAAATTGTAATTAGACAGGTACGTAATACTATACACTATTTATCAGGTCATTTAAAGCATTGCCAATCTTTAGTTCAAGATCTGACTGAAAATTTTATAGCATTTAATATTTCATCAATTCCTAGACTCCAGAATGCTAGCGCAGACCTCTTAGCCAAAGTAGCATCCAAGCTCATTCCTTCAGAAGATTTTACCCCTGACCGATTTTTAATTGAGTTAATTTCTAGACCATCTATTCCTGATAACATTACCAATTGGAGGATTTTCAATGACGATCATGATATCGTGAGTTTTCTCACATCTGAAGGATCCTACACCAATCAAATAATTGACGAAGACCAACATGACCAACAATTGCAACAGGATAGTACTAACAATGCTATACCTAAATCAGTAGTCAAATTAGAAGACCTTTATGATTTGAAAGATCGATTCAAAAGATCTACCAATTCAAAACTCCAAAGTTCAACTTTGAATTATGAATTAGTAAATCTAGGAACTAATGCCAAACCCCAGAATATCAACCTAGGTCTTGGCCTAGCCCCTGAAGAAAAATTAGCATATATCCTTCTCTTGAAACAATACAAAAGTGTCTTTGCCTGGAATTACGATGAACTCAAAACATACAACACCTCCATCATCCAACATACTATCCCAATGATTGATAATGTAAAACCTGTCCAACAAAAGTTGAGAAAGATCCATCCAAATTTAGAAAATCAAATTAACACTGAACTCAACAAGTTATTGAAAGCCAAAATAATATTTCCCGTTAGACATTCTAAATGGGTCTCCAATATGGTACCTGTTAGAAAGAAAAATAGAGATATTAGAATTTGCATTGACTTTCAAAACCTTAACAAGGCCTGCCAAAAGGATAATTTTCCTTTACCTCCCATGGAACAAATACTGCAGGTAGTTTCGGGCTCAGAATTAATGTCATTCTTGGATGTATTCTCAGGATACAACCAAGTGTTGATACATCTCGACGATCGGTTAAAAACAACATTCAGAACTAAGTGGGGCACATACGCATATCAAAAGATGCCATTTGGTTTGATAAACGCGGGTGCCACATTTCAGAGAGCCATGAACATTGCATTCAAAGGGTTAGTTAATAAGTCAGTGGTAATCTATTTGGATGATATTACTGTTTATTCCAAGAAACGAAACAACCATCTCAGGGATTTAAAACAAATCTTCCAACGCTGTTTAAGGTATGGAATTTCGCTTAACCCGAAAAAATCCTTTTTCGCATTAAGTGAAGGAAAGCTTCTACGATTCATTGTTTCAAAATCTGGAATTCACATCGATCCTGACAGAATCAAGGAAATTTCCGCAGTTCCCCTACCTCACAACAAGAAATTCATGCAATATTTCCTTGGTTAGATTAACACTGTAAAGGGATTTGTTCCAGACTTTTCAAGAATCGTGTCTCCTTTACAAGCCGTGATTAAAAAGAACGCAAACTTTAAATGGGGCCAAGATACACATGAGGCATTCAATCTGATCAAACAAGCAATTATCAATGCTCCATCTTTAGCAACTCCAAATTTTTCCGATCCTTTTATTTGTACACATATGCCTTAGATAAATCATATGCTGCAATACTCACTCAAGAAAATCAAGAAAATGCAGAAGCCCCAATTGCTTTTTTCAGTTCCAATTTACAAGGTGCTGAATTAAATTATTCAGATGTGGAGAAACAAGCTTATGCTGTTTTTAAAGCAATTAAATATTTCAGACCTTTTTTACTCAAAACACATACCAAGATCATAGTACCGTTTCCAGTGGTAAGAAATATTCTAGTACAGAAGGATGTGGGTGAGAAAAGGGAAAATTGGGTTACTGCCTTACAGGAATACGATGTAGAAATCAAACCAAGAAATATTGTAAAATGTCAAGGCTTTTGCAAAATTCTTGCAGGAGCATCGCTAATGCCCGAAAATCCATCTGAAGAGGTACAAGTGTACGAGGTAAGCCTAAACGATGCTGAGTCATTATATGTTGATATTATTTATTATCTAAAGAATGGATATGCCCCTTCAAACCTCAATCATACCAAGAGAAGAGCCCTAAGGTTAAAAGCCAAACAATATCAACTCGTGAATGAATTTCTTTTTAGAATAAATTATGATTCTGTTCTTCTTAGATGTCTTGAGAAAACTGAAGCTGAAAAAGTCTTGCAAGAACTCCACGATGGGCCAGCAAGCGGACACTACGCTAGAGACACCACTGCTCATAAGATTTTACGTGCAGGCTATTACTAGCCCACATTATTCAAAGACGCACACAACTACGTAAGGAAATTCCAAGTCTGTCAAACCGCTACTGGGAGACAAAAGAAACCATCCTTGCCACTGCAACCAGTTACCATCGAACAACCTTTCAATTAGTGGGGATTGGACATAATAGGTGAGATCATTCCTCACTCTTCTAAACAGCATAGATACATCCTGACAGTGACATATTACTTTACAAAATGGGTAGAAGCAGTTCCATTCAAGATGGCTAACGCTGAAAACATCATTGAATTCATAGATCAGTTCATAATCACCAGGTTTGGATTGCCTTCCGCTTTAATGTTTGATAATGCATCATACTTTTCTGGTAATGCAATGACTAAATTTGCACTCAAAGAGGGTTTCAAGCTTAAATACTCAGCCAATTATTATCCGCAGGGAAATGGGTTAGCTGAGTCTACAAATAAGAACCTAATTAGAATCATTAAGCGAACCATTGACCAAAATCATAAAAATTGGCATAAATATTTAATATATGATTTATGGGCAGATCGAATAACGCAGAAAGCCTCTATCGGCACTTCTCCCTTCAATTTAGTTTATGGGAAAGAAGTGGTTCTTCCAACACATTTGGCAATTCCCTCTTTAGCCTTGGTTCAATATATTGATGAAGTACCAACTTCTTCTTTACAACTTAGGCAGTTGGAATTAATTAAATTAGAAGAACAACGAGAACGGGCTAAGATTACTCACGCTCATCATCAAGCATTGGTGAAATCCTCTTTTGATTCCAATATGATATCCAGAAAATATTTTCAGATGGGAGATCTAATTTTAAGGGACAAGGCTCATGAGGAAAACGGAAAACATACAAAATTTCAAAGAATGTGGCTTGGTCCTTTTCAGATCATAGAATTCATAGGTCCATCTACCTTCATGTTACAAGATTTAATAGGAAAAAGAGATTCTCTACCTGTTAATGGTTAGATTCTTAAGAAATATTTTCCATAGAAGAACATTCTTCTATTTTTGTAGAGTAGTTGTTTTTCTTTTCATAATAAAAACAATTGTGAATGGTTACAATAGGCATTTACGAAAAAGACACCAATTCTCTTTCAAATTTTGATCTTTCACTTGTATAAATAGCAAATATTTTGGAAAATTGATCTTTATTGTTGAAAGATACAGTTAAAAAACTCTAGCCTAGATATGATACTAGTTTCAACTTCATAAAATTTGATTAAAACAACCTTTAGTGAGAAATTGTTTTATATCAGTGCAATGAAAGGTATCAATAAAAAAATAAAGATTCTCTGTAGAACAGCTATTTCCAAAAACTCTATTATTGTCGTCCAGAGCTATCTTAAGGAAACAATGACTCCCTCCTTACTAACGAAATCACAACTTTCAGAGGAACAATCCAAGGATACACTTTATCTTAAAGAGTGAGAGGTCTCATCATGAGCCGGCTTATCATGATCATAGATGTTATAACTTGCTGACTTTTCCAATACTGCATACCACAATAGGGCAATGACTTGAGATTGTTAAAATCAAAAGACAAGGGGTCTCATCACGAGCCAGCTTGTTCAACAAAGTTATAAATCAGTGAATGCCTATGTCATGAATTGGCTAGCAAACCAAGACATTGCTCTTTAAGAGTTAAAAGAAAATGAAAGTAGAAAGTGTGGATGTGGATTCTTCTTTGAGAATTGTAGGTTTCTTTAAGTAGGATACAGGATCATTGCTGGGTAACAGGTAACCCTTTCGAGGCTATAAACGCCTGCTGGCAGCAGAGGCTCTACCTACAACAAATGAGCATATTTAAAACTATTTTACATAGAAGACTTTGTTTTATCTTTACAAGCCAAGCAATGACTGATCGAAATACAAGGACTAGCTTGAGGCAGCAAATAATCAAAGTCGAAAATAGTTGAAAAAAATGTCATTGATAGGTTAAAGTATAATGTACTTTATCTTTCTATAATAAAGTTTAACTTTCTGGAAAATTTTCTATTTTGGAAGTTTTGAAAATTCAAAAAGCAGCAGAGATAACTGGTTCTTCCAAGTGAATCACCAATTGTTGTGGCCAGCAACAACCCCCCTTCTTATTTAGTATAATTCCTAATACTAAATAAGTGGGGACCCTTAGAAAAAAATTTAAAAATCAAAGTAGTGTTTAAATTTTCTTTTTCGAATAAAATTACCATCATAAGATTAGGAAGCCCCCTTTGAAAATTCATAAAAATCTAAGTTTTATGATAAGGTAAGACGCAAATCTTTCCTTAGGAATATCGCATCGCAAAAAGATAACGGGATACCTCCTTATGAGATGAATTTTAAACATTGCGAGATTGTGATGTGCGATAATGAAATATCGCATCGCATACAGCACAATTTACAATGAAACACTTTAATTTGCCGATATGCGATGACGCCGATCGCAAATCGCATTTCACAAAAAACAAGTTAACAAAGTTTATCATATATAACATTACTGTGATCTTCGATATTGTGATATTGCGATCTCATGATACAGTGACAATGAAATAATGCGATATCACGAGCGACCAACTTTGCAATGTTACGATTTTACAATGTTATCATTTCGCGATGTTGCGATATTGAGAAGCAAATCGAAAAATCGCTCCATGTTATCGGGAAATCTAGTGTCTATGCAGAGCTGCTAGTCCCACTAAGGCTGGTAGCTACCTTAGAAACAAACAAACTAAAACTACTTTCGTTTTCCTTTATGAGAAATAGATAAGAGGGGAATAAAGGAGACCAACCTTTGTCTTGCGCTTGGTTCCTTGCTTGATTCCTCTCCCTTCTGATAGATCTTTGCCACTCGCTTCCTCGTCTACCCAGCTTCAAGGAGCACCTGTAGAATCAAAGCAGCATAACACTATCCAAGAACATAGATCTACTATCATAAACAATATAGGACCAGATATATATTGACCACACAAATGCATATATCATCAATCATACAAGAATGTGGAGGAAAACTTGAATAGCTTTATTAATAACCAAGAATAGCAAAGAGGATTACAACCATTTTTTCTGACCCAACATCATCCTCTCAGCAAGAAAGCCCTTCTTCACCTCATGAAAATCTTAGATCACCCAACACTATGATATTGCACCAAGAAACCAGCAACACTTCCTTACAAGATACAAAATTCCAACCTCTGGGTCTTTGGGATTAGGGATCCATATATAGATGTTTGCAAGGAGGGTGAGTCAGCTTTTGAGATTTGATTAGTGTCCTCTCTTTGATAGTTCTTGATTCCACTTGGAGATTGATGATCTCTTACTCATCCCTGGGCGAATGCAGAGAGGCAAGTGTCACAAGAGAAGTTTCTAGAAGATTCCATGATCCTCCACCTTGCAGATTGACCCTGCCATTTGTCCACTCTCGCCCATCGCACCCCATAGAAGGGATTTTCAAGATGCATCGCACCTCTCGTGTGTATTTAGGTGGGATGCAGCGCACATTGACCATGGAGCAGGTGAGATGGTCCAGTTTTGACCAGTTCTGAGCAGTTTTTCATGGAGAACTTCTGGGAGAAGATGTAATCAGTTGACCTTGTTCTTTTAGAGGTTGGAACAACACTTTTAGGGACTTAAGAGCCCTTGGTTTATGGACATTTATGATTGGGTTGTAGTGCTGTTGTGGTCACCAACAACCCCCCTCTTTGTTTGGTATTAGCAATAACATCAAGCAAAGGGGGACCCTTAACAAAAAATCCCAAAAATATTTTTATCAAAATTTTTGTATTTAACTCCCTAAAAGCTATATCGCATCGCAAGGAGAGAGTGAAGCGTTTTCCTATGCGCATAAATAAGCTGCAAAGAAGCGATGCGAAATTCATCGCATCGCATATTTTGAGAGCGCCCTTAAAAGAAAAACCAAAGGAATCGCCGACAGCCGATATGCGACGTCGCATATCGCAACGTCGCATAAGCAGCGCATAGTGATCAAATGAAAAATGCGATCTTGCGATTTGCGATCTGCGATCTTACAAACTGCGATCTTGCAATTTGTGATCTGCGATGAATGAGACTATCAATTGCTGCGATGACACCTCTCGACATCGCAATCCTTGATGCTGCGATGCAAATCGCAGAAACCACTCATCGCAAAGTTTCCTCGGCATGATCTGTAAACCCAAAATTGAGCGCGCACCTTAAGGGAAATTAATGATTACACGCCTGAGTATCCAAGGACAATCGTGTTGCGTTTTTCAAAGAGTCAAGTCATTATGGGTGTCATGATTATGCATTCATTAGAACTTAAAGCTTTCATGTCAATCTTTTCGTCATTTCTCTTTTCCTTTGCGTAAACTATAAGGCAGCAACTAATATAAATCTATATGCAGGAAACATCTAAGGAAAAGGGGAAAGCGCCAATACTAGAAAAATAGAGAGGAGATGTCTTCGCAAATGGATGCCGCATGCAGCAGGGCCGCGGATTCCAGAGTATCACTCAACAGACACTGATGAAAATAGACTATCCAAGACTCAGAGTCAAAGGCGCACAAAAGCGGCATGTTTGCAAAAGATCCTGAAGCTCAGACTGGGTAAAGCAAAAAGAAAAACGCTAAAGAGGGAGGACGCTCCAGAAAAGCCTGGAACAAAGAATGGAAACAATTTTCAATATGGAAGATTGTTCAGACAACGAAATCCCTAACTCATTGAGTCATTCGCACGGCCGGAAATCGAAATAGCAACAACACAATCAGTTTGGAAGAAATCTGGGTTATACTAAGTATACACACAGCAAATACACCCAGCCAGAGGAAGATTTTCAAAAATATCTTCTAGTTTGTCGGAAAGAGGTGCCAGCTTTTGTTATTTCTACTTTTATCGCTCGAGCAAAAGAAAAAGACAACCAACCGACTCTTTCCAGGCGAACCTTGCATGGCTTACAGCACTAAGGAGCAGATACAGAAACGGTTAGAAATTAGATTCAATTTTTAGAAATAAATTTGTTTTAGTAAAAGGGCGGTAATTTGAAGCCGTTTCCTAAATTTGTGTAATTAAGATTAGTTAGTTAGTAGTATTTAACCCTTCTCATGGCATTTGGAGAAGGGTCCGGAAATTTGTCAAAAAACTTGTCCTCAGAACATGCACTTTTGCACCCTCGGAGGGGGTTTTTGATGAATGGATGGATCGAGATTTATTTATGTTTGCATTTTAATGTCTGCTACTGATGTTGCACTTCTGTACTCTTAGTAGATGTTAGAAGTAAGTAGAGATAAATCGTTATTGCTTGAAGTTTGTGAGTGAAATCAGTCATAAATGGTACTTTTATCTCTTGATTAATTTCTGCTTATATTCTTAGAGTGATATACAGCTGGGTTGTTTACATGTTAATGTATGAATGTGTGGGTTACCATTTGGCACTTTTGTATGGTGGAGTCATTTATTTGTGCTTGGCATATGAATAACTTATTATGCGATATGCTGTTCACAACTGTTTTGCCTAACTTCTTATGCAGAATGGTTTATCTTAATTGATTTATATTCTTATGATAGCTGAATGATCTTTATTGCCAGTTATTGTATGAAATATTTTTAGATCGCATGATGAAAGAATTCTACCCCCGGGTTAGTATAGATTAGATGTGTTGTTTTTGTTAGATTATAGTAGTATAGAGTCAGTTCAGAGTTTAGAATTAAATTAGCTTAAAATTACCTCTAGATTAGCATCATCAAAATCTACACACACACACACATCCTTTAGATTGGGAAGCTGGTCCCATTATCCCCATTCGGACCCGCTACACCAAACGGGCAAGGAGCCACCAACCAGGTTCCGGACCGGGTGGGTATCCCCCTTGTTGTTGACCCGATTTTAGGGCCCTCAACATATTTGGCGCTAGAAGGAGGGCACGAACTATGAATGGCAACTAAGTCAAAATATACATACCATTCTGAGAGTAAATCACCCTCATCAACTCCCCCGACTTCTCCAGTACGGTTAAACCCGAAGTTAGAAGTCGCTCGAGTATCCACCGCTGCTACCTACCCTAATATATCAGACCAACTCATCATTGAACCCCCGGAAATTCAAACTTTGATTCGCAAACTCCAGGGATTCTCTATTTTTTCTCAGAGGTCTGATAAATCTCACAGCAATGTGACTTCGCAGTACAATCCTGCTCATCCCCTGACCAGATTGAAGAGTGAAAAATTTGGTATTCAACCAAGTGAGCTCCCTCTCCCTACTAGGAAAAGAGCAAGGAAAACACTACCAGAGTCTGACAGTGAGACTCTTTCATCCACTTCGTCCATTTCAACCCCCTCACCGCGAAGTCAACCACCCACATCCTCATCCCAAATCACTCATCCATCTTCCACAACCCTTCCTCTTCAATCATCAAAGATCATAATATCTTCATCTTCTCAGCATCAGGGACCATCTTCTGCACTTTCATTAACTAGCGGCTCAACGATGGCCCAGTCTCCATGGAACAATCCTGGGGCGGTTTTAATGCCTCCACCCTTGAGCCCAATACCGGCCCATCCTGAGAAATGGCTACCTAAATTCAATCCAAAAACAGGCATGCTAGCTGAAGAGCATATCAATAATTTCATGCTTTCTGTTAATCTCAACGGAGTTACCAATGAGGATGCTGTCGTCTAGCTTTTTCCTTATACAATGCAAGGAACAGCCGGGTCATGGTACTTTTCGTTACCTTCCGGGTCCATCACAAGTTGGGACATTTTTCAAAGTCAATTCCTCACCAAGTTTGGTGATGACAGATCAACAGCGACATTGATCAATGACCTATCTAATCTTAAAGCTAAGGCTAGAGAACCCATTAAAGATTTCAATTTACGGTTCAATAAGATCCTCAACAAAATTCCCGCTGCTTCTCAACCCAGCGAGGAAGTAAGATGTGAATGGTATATCACGGCCTTACCATCAAACTTGGCTATCTTCGTAGATAGGGCAAACAAGACGACCTTAGTTGAAAACTTGACAGAAGCGCTAGCAGTAGAAAAGCGCGTAGTTGCCCTAGAAAAGAGATCTGCAATAGAAGAACGCAAATCTAAGAAAATCTCTTTCAAAGAAGACACCAAGAAGAAGCAAACGAGAGATCCTTTCGATATGGAAGGATTACAAAAAGTGTTAAAGGCCATGTCCAATGAGATGATTGACATAAGAAAACAAGTAGCAGAAACTTCTTCAAAAAAGCCCTACAGAACTTTTAAAAGAAATCCTCCCATGGAGGTGAAACCACCCAATGCTGTCTCAAACGTCGAATCTGAAGAAGAAGAAGAAGAAGAGAATACCACTGAAGGGCAGACTGATGATGAAGAAGTTGTGGAACTACAAGGAATGTGGGATTTCATCCTCCCACAAGAAGAAGATCAAGAAGCATTTCCGGTTAGCACACGAAGCAAAAATCAACTTGATCCTCCCCAAACTACCCCTAAACAGAAGGGTGCAAGCCCTCCAACAAAAGATAAGGTCGCAACAAAGAAAACAACCGCTAGAGCGACCCAATTTAGCCCAGTCCAATCAGATCAAGCACCTCCATCAAGAACACTGATAGTGTCGGATGAAATGGAGTATAACATTATCGATGACATGAAAAAGACTAGGGCTAATATTACTCTTTACGAATTGAGCAAATTGAAACATCAACAGAAAATAATGATGAAAGAGTTACATGCCGTGCCTACTACATCTTTACCTACAGCTGTAGCTTCCCACAACATGGGAAGACCTCCAACCAACATGATCAATAAGATTGATCCAAATGACATTGCCTTGATTGGAGGAAGATCAAGATCCCATACTCCTCCTTTTCTTCTCACTTATGAAATTTTCAATAAAAACGTGCACAATTGCTTGGTTGATTCTGGTGCTTCAACGAATATTTTACCCAGATCAATATGTGCCAAATTGAATGTTCAACCACAAAAATCCGCAGTGCGCATAGTTCATCTTGATCGATCTCAAGTCGAAGTGATTGGTGAACTTAACCAGGTGACCATAAGATTGTTGTCTAACCCGAAAGTATGCCAGGTTATCGACATTCTAGTAGCTGATATCCCTGAATTATATGGTTTAATTCTTAGCAGGGATTGGTCCGAAAAACTCCACGGATATTTCTCAACCGACTGGTCGCACATGTGGTTACCCCACAACGGTAAGCCGAATCAAATAAAGGTTGAACGAGAGTTGCACCAAAAGTACATAGTGACTAAATTGGAAGGAGAGAATGAAGCAATAGCTTACAACAACAGTATCATAGGCAATTACTCGGTAGATTCTTTCCTCAGCAATTTCAATGCTCACACCTCACCTTACTTAGAAAATTCAGTTTTGTCCCAAGTTGAAAATTTTTCCCAAACTGATGATTCAAAGTGTTTTAATTTTTTAGATAACTCTGTAAATACATCTTTATTTTGGAAATTATATTTTGATGGCTATAAATCTAATGAGGGAGCAGGAGCAGGATGCGTTCTGATTAGCCCAGACGGAAACAAGATCATGCTTACATGCAGACTTGAGTTCGATTGCACAAACAATACAGCGGAGTACGAAGCCTTGGTGCAAGGCCTATGCAAAGCAATCGGGTTGAATGTTAAGTATCTTCAAGTCTTTGGAGATTCTGAAATTGTCGTCAAACAGGTACGTAACACCATACATTGCCTGTCAAGTCATTTAAAGCACTATCAATCTTTAGTACAAGATCTGACTTCACATTTCATAGCATTCAATATTTCGTCAATCCCAAGACTCCAAAATGCAAGCGCAGACCTGTTAGCTAACGTAGCCTCTAGACTTATTCCCTCCGAAGATTTTAGTCTCGATAGGTTCTCAATAGAATTAATCTTTAGACCATCCATCCCTGACAACATCACCAACTGGAGAGTATTCAACGACGATCCTGACATTGTAAATTTCCTCACTTCTGAAGGATCCTACTCAAATCAAATAATTGACGAAGACCATCATGATCACCAAATTCAACAAAATAGCACTGATAATGCTATACCTAAATCGGTGGTTAAGTTAGAAGATTTATATGATTTGAAAAGTCGGTTTAAGAGGTCTGCCAATTCTAAACTCTACAGTTCAACTCTGAATGATGAATTAGTGAACCTAGGAACCGATCAGAAGCCGCAAAACGTTAATCTGGGCCACGGCCTAGCCCCTGAAGAAAAATCAGCATATATCCGTCTTCTGAGACAATACAAAAACGTTTTTGCATGGAATTACGATGAGCTGAAGACATACAACACTTCTATCATTCAACACACTATCCCTATGATTGACAATGAAAAACCTGTCCAGCAAAAGCTCAGAAAAATCCACCCCAACTTAGAAAATCAGATAAAGACTGAGCTAAATAAGTTGTTGAGAGCCAGAATAATTTTCCCCGTCAGACATTCCAAATGGGTATCCAATATGGTGCCCGTTAGAAAGAAAAACGGAGATATCAGGATCTGTATTGACTTCCGGAACCTCAACAAAGCCTGTCAGAAAGACAATTTTCCCCTCCCACCTATGGAGCAAATACTACAGGCAGTAGCGGGCTCAGAATTAATGTCTTTCCTGGATGGATTTTCAGGATACAATCAAGTGCTGGTACATCCCGATGATCAGTTGAAAACCACATTCCGAACCAAATGGGGCACATACGCATATCGGAAGATGCCATTTGGTCTGATCAATGCCGGCGCTACCTTTCAGAGAGCCATGGACATCGCGTTTAAAGGTTTAGTCAATAAATCAGTAGTGATTTACCTGGATGATATAACAGTGTACTCCAAGAAGCGAAGCGACCATCTCAAAGACTTGAAACAAATCTTTCAAAGATGTTTAAGGTATGGGATTTCACTTAACCCAAAGAAATCTTTTTTCGCATTAAGTGAAGGGAAATTGCTAGGATTCATAGTGTCGAAATCTGGTATTCACATTGAACCTGACAGAATCAAAGAAATTTCCGAAATATCCATGCCCCATAACAAAAAGGCCATGCAATCTTTCCTTGGACAAATCAATTTTGTAAAAAGGTTTTTCCCGGATTTTTCACATATTATTTCTCCTTTACAAAATATGATAAAAAAGAATTCAAATTTTAAATGGGGTCAAGATGAGCACGAAGCATTCAACTTGATCAAACAAGCTATCATCAACGCTCCATCTTTAGCTACCCCAAATTTTTCAGAATCTTTTATCTTATACACTTTTGCCTCAGAGAAATCTTATGCCGCGATTTTAACTCAAGCAAATCAAGAGAAGGCGGAAGCTCCAATCGCATTCTTTAGCTCGAACTTACAAGGTGTTGAGCTCAATGATTCAGACGTAGAGAAACAGGCATATGCTGTTTTCAAAGCGATCAAATATTTCAGACCTTTCTTATTTAAAGCCCATACCAAAGTCGTAGTACCGTTTCCAGCGGTAAGAAACCTGTTGGTACAGAAGGATGTGGGCGAAAAGAGAGCAAATTGGATTACCGCTTTACAAGAATACGATCTTGAGATCAAGCCAGCAAACATCGTAAGAGGTAAAGGCTTCTGCAAAATGTTAGCTGGAGCATCGCAAATTCCTGAGAACTCATTTGAAGAGGTACATACATATGAGGTAAGCCTAAACGACGCAGAATCATTGTATGCGGACACCATTTATTATCTTAAGAACGGGTATGCTCCATCACACCTGGATCACACCAAGAAAAGAGCTCTGAGATTGAAAGCTAAACAATACCAGCTCATAAATGATGTTCTGTTTAAAAGGAATTACGATTCTGTACTTCTTAGGTGTCTTGAGAAAACTGAAGCCGAAAAGGTTTTGCAGGAACTCCACGATGGACCAGCAGGTGGACACTATGTTGGAGAAGCTACTGCACATAAGATCTTACGTGCAGGATATTATTGGCCCACGTTGTTCAAAGACTCATACAATTACGTAAGGAAGTGCCAAATCTGCCAGACTGCTGCAGGGAAACAAAAGAAATCGTCCATGCCACTACAGCCGGTTAACATCGAACAACCATTCAACCAATGGGGCTTGGACATAGGTGAGATCGTTCCTCACTCTTCTAAGCAGCATAGGTATATCCTCACGGAAACAGATTATTTTACTAAATGGGTAGAAGCAGTTCCTCTCAAGACAGTTAATTCTGAAAACATTATTGAATTCATAGATCAATTTATCATCACTAGGTTTGGATTGCCAACGGCCTTAATGTTTGATAATGCATCATACTTTTCTGGAAATACAATGACTGAGTTTGCACTTAAAAGAGGGTTCAAACTGAAGTATTTTGCCAACTACTATCCGCAAGGTAATGGGTTGGCTGAATCAACAAACAAAAACCTAATCAAGATTATTAAAAGAACAGTCGACCAAAACCAAAAGAATTGGCACAAAGCACTGGTAAATGCTTTATGGGCAGATAGAATTATGAAGAAAGCTTCAATCAACACTTCTCCCTTTAATTTAGTTTATGGGAAAGAAGTGGTTCTTCCAACTCACTTAGTCATTCCCTCTTTGTCTTTAGTACAGCACATCGATGAAGTACCTACTTCCTCTTTACAATTGAGACAAATAGAGATAATCAAACTAGAATAACGACGAGAACATGCTAAGAAAACCCATGCTCACCACCAAGCGCTAATAAAATCCTCTTTTGACTCAAGCATAATGACTAGAAAAAGCTTTCAGATGGGAGATTTAGTTTTGAAATGGGATAAGGCTCATGAAGAAAAGGGCAAACATACGAAATTTCAGAAGCTATGGCTTGGTCCTTTTCAGATTGTAGAAGTCATAGGCCCATCGACGTTTGTGTTGCAGGATTTGGCAGGTAGAAGAGATTCTTTGCCTGTGAATGGACAGATTCTTAAAATGTATTTTCCATAGAAGATCATTCTTCTATTTTTGTAGGATAGTTTTAGTTTTTTTTATTATTTAGTTTTTCTCTTTTTTATAAATAAAACCGGTTGTAAATGATCATTGAAAAGGATTCATGAAAGAGCACACCAACTCTCTATCAGATTTTGATTTCACTTGTATAAATAGCAAAATTTTTTGAAAAATCTGATTTTTATTATTGACAAATAGAGTTAACTTTAACCTGAATGTTATATTAGTTTCAACCTCTCAAAAAACTTTGATGAAAGCAACCTTTGGTAAAAAATTGTTTTATGTCAGCACAATGAAAGGTATCATCAATAATAAAATAAATATTCTCTGTAAAGCTGTTGTTTTCAAAACTCTATTATTGTCGTCCAGAGCTTTCTTAAGGAAAAACAATGACTTCCTCCCTGCTAAAGGAAACTGCAGCATTTAGAGAAACAATCCGAGAAAACACTATATCTCAAAGAATAAGAGGTCTCATCACGAGCCGGCTTATCATGATCACAGATATTATAACTTGCTGACTTTGCCAATACTGTCTATCAAAACAGGGCAACGACTCAAGATTGTTGCAATCAAAAGACAAGGGGTCTCATCACGAGCCAGCTTGCTCAGCAAAAGTGTAAATCAAGTGAATGACTGTGTCATAATTTGGCCACCAAACCAAGACATTGTTCTTTAGAGAATAAAAAAGGAAAAAGTGTCAAAAAGGATTTTTCTCTGAAATGTTGTAAATAACCTCAAGCAGGAAAAAGGATCATTGCTGGATAACATGGTAACTCTGTCGAGGCTATGGACGCTTGCGGGCAGCAGAGGCTCTACCTACAACAAATGAGCATATTTTAAAGCCAGTACACAGAGAAGACCTTATTTTATCTTTAAAAAGGACCGAGTAATGTCTGGTATGAATGCAAGAACTAAGCCTAAGGAAGTAGACAATTGGAATAAAAGAAAGGTTGAGACAAAGTATCATTGACAGGATAAGGGGTAATCTACTCTATCTGTCCATAACAAAATTTAGACATATGAAAATTTTTCTGTTTCGGAAGTGGAAATGTCTATAGAAAAGCAGAGATAACTGGTTCTTCACAGTGAATCGCCATTGTTGTGGTCACCAACAACCCCCCTCTTTGTTTGGTATTAGAAATAACATCAAGCAAAGGGGGACCCTTAACAAAAAATCCCAAAAATATTTTTATCAAAATTTTTGTATTTAACTCCCTAAAAGCTATATCGCATCGCAAGGAGAGAGTGAAGCATTTTCCTATGCGCATAAATAAGCTGCAAAGAAGCGATGCGAAATTCATCGCATCACATATTTTGAGAGCACCCTTAAAAGAAAAACCTAAGGAATCGCCGACGGCCGATATGCAACGTCGCATATCGCAACGTCGCATAAGCAGTGCACAGTGATCAAATGAAAAATGCGATCTTGCGATTTGCGATCTGCGATCTTACAAACTGCGATCTTGCGATTTGCGATCTGCGATGAATGAGACTATCAATTGCTGCGATGACACCTCTCGACATCGCAATCCTCGATGCTGCGATGCAAATCGCAGAAACCACTCATCGTAAAGTTTCCTCGACATGATCTGTAAACCCAAAATTGAGCGCGCACCTTAAGGGAAATTAATGATTACACGCCTGAGTATCCAAGGATGATCGTGTTGCATTTTTCAAAGAGTCAAGTCATTATGGGTGTCATGATTATGCATTCATTAGAACTTAAAGCTTTCATGTCAATCTTTTCGTCATTTCTCTTTTCCTTTGCGTAAACTGTAAGGCAGCAACTAATATAAATCTATATGCAGGAAACATCTAAGGAAAAGGGGAAAGCGCCAATACTAGAAGAACAGAGAGGAGATGTCTTCGCAAATGGATGCCACATGCAGCAGGGCCGCGGATTCCAGAGTATCACTCAATAGACACTGATTAAATAGACTATCCAAGACTCAGAGTCAAAGGCGCACAAAAGCGGCATGTTTGCAAAAGATCCTGAAGCTCAGACTGGGTAAAGCAAAAAGAAAAACGCTAAAGAGGGAGGACGCTCCAGAAAAGCCTGGAACAAAGAACGGAAACAATTTTCAATACGGAAGATTGTTCAGGCAACAAAATCCCTAACTCATTGAGTCATTCGCACGGCCGGAAACCGAAATAGCAACAACACAATCAGTTTGGAAGAAATCTGGGTTATACTAAGTATACACACAGCAAATACACCCAGCCAGAGGAAGATTTTCAAAAATATCTTCTAGTTTGTCGAAAAGAGGTGCCAGCTTTTGTTATTTCTACTTTTATCGCTCGAGCAAAAGAAAAAGACAACCAGCGGACTCTTTCCAGGCGAACCTTGCATTGCTTACAGCACTAAGGAGCAGATACAGAAACGGTTAGAAATTAGATTCAATTTTTAGAAATAAATTTGTTTTAGTAAAAGGGCGGTCATTTGAAGCCGTTTCCTAAATTTGTGTAATTAAGATTAGTTAGTTATTAGTATTTAACCCTTCTCATGGCATTTTGAGAAGGGTCCGGAAATTTGTCAAAAAACTTGTCCTTAGAACATGCACTTTTGCACCCTCGAAGGGGGTTTTTGATGAATGGATGGATCAAGATTTATTTATGTTTGCATTTTAATGTCTGCTACTGATGTTGCACTTCTGTACTCTTAGTAGATGTTAGAGGTAAGTAGAGATAAATCGTTATTGCTTGAAGTTTGTGAGTGAAATCAGTCATAAATGGTACTTTTATCTCTTGATTAATTTCTGCTTATATTCTTAGAGTGATATACAGCTGAGTTGTTTACATGTTAATGTATGAATGTGTGGGTTACCATTTGGCACTTTTGTACGGTGGAGTCATTTATTTGTGCTTGACATATGAATAACTTATTATGCGATATGTTGTTCACAACTGTTTTGCCTAACTTCTTATGCAGAATGGTTTATCTTAATTGATTTATATTCTTATGATAGATGAATGATCTTTATTACCAGTTATTGTATGACATCTTTTTAGATCGCATGATGAAAGAATTATACCCCCGGGTTAGTATAGATTAGATGTGCTGTTTTTGTTAGATTACAGTAGTATAGAGTCAGTTCAGAGTTTAGAATTAAATTAGCTTAAAATTACCTCTAGATTAGCATCATCAAAATCTACACACACACACACATCCTTTAGATTGGGAAGCTGGTCCCATTATCCCCAGTCGGACCCGCTACACCAAACGGGCAAGGAGCCGCCAACCAGGTTCCGGACCGGGTGGGTATCCCCCTTGTTGTTGACCCGATTTTAGGGCCCTCAACAAGTGCCCAAAAATGTCTATAACAGTTGCCCCCTAAAGCATGAGGTCGTTAATCTGTTGATGTCGGGTGAAATGCTTTATCATGAGGATTTTAAGTTTTTTCAAGATGGAAGGCGACTTGTAATAAGATACAATACAATACATTATCTTCATAATATTTTCATGATCTAGCTGAGGCAGGCATTCCCATGCTTAGCTTTATAAATTCATTTTCATGTACATAAGACAGACAATCGTCTGAGTGTAGACTGATGATTCTGGTAGAGCCATCATCCCTTAGGTTGGATGATTATCTGTGCAGTAATGATGTACATTTGATGTCTTTATTTTCCTGAATATATATCACAGCCCAGATGGATGAAACTAGATCCGAGGTCTTCAATCTCGTTCGATCTTCACTCAAAGTACAAGTCGATCCATGTGAGAGATGTTCTGGAGTCGAACATGGAAAGACATCGCCTGATTACCAACCAATGATGTAAGCTATTAACAGGCGCGAGAGGAATCACCGATAATGATGATGACCCTCAAGGTACTGCAGTACAATCCATGTGGTGTGAATAAGGGACTTGGCGTTGAACACCACGCAAAATATTTCGGTCGAAGGCCATTGATGTAAACCTATCGCCGAAAGTGAGAAACTTGCCTTTGAGGCATGTAAGCTTCAAAGTACTGAAAGGGTTGTTCCTAGATCGACCTCTTGGATAATGAGCTGATGTCGACAAGAAGTGATCCGTCATAGGAGGGCCTTAGTGAATCCCACATCAATGACACAGAACGGAGCAAATGATTTTAATGGAGGTGAAAACGATCTGGTGATATAAGGTTCAGGGTGGCGGTCATGAAAGAATGGAGCATAAATGTATTGCAGTGGGTGAGACACAGGTGAATTCTCTGAGCGACTTCTCTTGAACATATCTACGACACTAACATGATGGATTGGTAGAATTAATCCCAAATATGTATGGTGTGATGGACCCATGGCGATATGACCAGTGAACAGAACAACCCAACCCGACTCGGATGCGGAGTGAAAGTGTCATGTTCAAGAGCGATTTGCTACCAATAAATTTTCTTCAAGTTTTCTTCCCAATTTTTCCCCAGTCATTGCTGACCAGTACCTCTTTATTTTTGTCAATCTTGAGGAGGATAACATATGCTTGTTCTATAGTTTGCCCTTCGAGCAAACCCATCGCTATGTTTTAACGAGCCTAGCGATAGTGAAACTCGTTCTTGTCTGTATGGACAAGTTTGTCGCTATTCGGTTTTAATGAGTTTAACGACAAGGATAACTCGGTCCTTTTCAATTTTAGAGATTCTGAAAAAGGGACGTAAAGAAAACTCCAATAATCCTTTTTTGTCATATAATCCCTTGAGTCCGAAAAAGTATAAAACAATAAAAAAGGGATGAAATTTCGGTAATTTTAAATAGCCGAACAAAACAAGCGCTCAATCTTTTTGTGTATTAATCCCTCAAGTCCAAAAAGATTAAAATCTAAAGGAGGGATAGCACTTCCACTCCCTTTAACGAGCTGGAGAGGCCAATTGCTCGACAATCTTTTCATATTTTACGAGTCAGTTGAAAAGAGCTTAAAGGAGACTCGTTTTTTGAGGAACGAGTGATAAATTCGGGTAGCAGTTGATTCCAGGTAAGGTTTGGAATTTTCCAATCACGGTAGTGTCACAAGGATGGATAACAGGATCACTCTTTGCAGCTGTTCCTCAAAAAGGGTAAACAATCAAATGGAGTTGAATGATCGGCCAATGCAGAGTGGAGGTGATGATGAGAACACGACCAAGGCTTCAAAGGCTAATGGTAATACACTCACAATGGTTATTTACTGGAAAATGGTTCATTTTTTAATGATCTTAAACTTTGGGGGAACATTCACTCATTGCTTATGTTTATTTTTTAACGAGCTTGAATTCCGCGTTAAAACTGCTCGATATAATGGTCATTGATTGTATTGATTTTACCATTGACAACTTTGTTCTTTCAAAGGTTGTATTGCCTGCTCAATTGCTTCATCAAACTAGTTAGAAACGAATAACATATGTTCGAAAAATGAGTTAAAACACTAATATTTTACTTGAATTATGTGAAAAGTAATTTAAAAGTGCTTTTTACCTCTCATTTTACCATTTCATTTGAACTTTGGTTTGTTGGAGCTTTGGAGGGGCTTTCCCCTTTGATTTTCACTAGCTGATTCCGGGAGCTTCTGTGGACGATTCTTGGTGCCGTCTGGACTAGGTAGGAGCTAAACCTGAGCTTGTTTTCTGGTTTTCTTTGAGCCTCTGGGGTTTGAAAAACTCGCCCTGGCTCCATCACACCTCTTCTACATCAAAAGGTGCGATGCATGTTGGCTTGGCCATTGGCCAGTCAGTATGCATCCCACCTAGAACACTGCTGGGGGTGCGATGGGCACAAAGAGGGCCATTTATGCACAGTTTTTCATGGAAATTTTTGCCTGTTTTTCACCAAATCAGGATCTTGACTCTTCTCTTGTTTGTTTCAGAGATTCATTGGAGCAAAATGCTTGTTACATGGCAAGAACGTGAGCATGAAGAAGAGGACATGCTTGCTTTACATGATCCGGTTACGGTAAATGCACTGCGGAACTGTGGCCTGTTCAAGTTTTTCCGCATCTCTTGCATGAGGTAACAAATCAACCTGTTGCAATATTTTCTCGATGCATGGGATCCTACCACCCAGGTGTTCCAGATTAGGGGTAAGTCCATCCCCTTGACTATCGTGGACATCTATTTTTTGACCGGCTTATCGAGGCGGGGTGCCCCTATCTCATTATCAAGTTCGGCCCGTGGGGGTGAATCTCTGAGAGATTACATTTGTAGGTATTGCAGAGAGGGATCTCAGCCGAGTAAGGACAGCAAGATCATTATCCGAGATGTCACTGACAAGTCCCTGAGGACCATTCTATTTACTTTTTCTAGACTAGCTAGTAGTGTGGCTCTTCACGTGGCCAACAGGTCTTATATGCAGTACACCTTGGAATGCCTTGAACCAAAGGTGTTCAACTGGTGTGATGCAGTACTCTCTGTGATGAAAGAACAACTGAACAAGGTGAAAAATGGAAGATTGAAGAACTTTGGATATGGTTCTATCTTGACAGCTTTCGCCTTGGAAAAGATCCCGTTGATGTAGCCGCAGTATGTTTCACTTGGTTTACCTCCACCGACTGAGCCACGGATGCAGAGATGGGTCGAACTTATGGCCAGACATGCTGGTAAGTCCCAGGTTTCCTTTTCTGATACCTTTTTCAAGTGTTTCAACCATCAAGAGATGGTTTTTTCTGAGTATCCATATGCTGGTATGGATTTTCGGGGTGATCCGGATTTGGTACTGCCTGCTGGCGAGCAGTCGGGTGTCATCGGTAAATTCTCTGACCATATCTCTATTTATCGTTTCTCTTTATAATTTTCTTGTGCTTTCTTCTATCAGGACTAATCAAAACTCATGTGCTCATGTAGATGTTGGACCAGTTCGACCAGTAGTACGCCTAAGAATGCCAGCTGCCGCTCCAGCAGGAGAGGGTGCGGGAAGGGCTATCCTTCGCGACCTTGATGTGGTCGAGACTCTTTTAGCATTGTAGGATTAGGTCGAAGGCCTTACTCTTGGTATTCCAGATGTGAGGACCGACGAGCTGCCCCTGAGGCTGCAGCGACATACTACTGGTGTGCCGAGTCGGTGGACTAGGCTTTTACGCATGATTGCATAGGCGGTGACTTGTTATCACCAGCATCATTAGACTAGGGTGCCCCCTAGCGTTTTGAGTTTTGGGTCATTTGACCAATTTTTTCCTGGTTACAGAACATTATGTGTAACCATAAACAGTTATATATATATTTTTGATTTTCGGAGTTTTATTTTGGTTAAGTTACATGATCCTGATGCAAATACTGATGAAATTCTTCTTTTTATAAATGTTGCAAGTGTCTATCTAACACATTATTTGCCAATGAGTCCGTTTATGTGTTTAAGTTTCTGGAAATATGCTGATATTGAATAAAATCAAATTTTCTTTCCAAAATCTTGACCCTTAGGAACATGCGATAGATAGCTGGATTTCGGACGGAATAGATACCAGTGAGTTGTAGTATGACGAGCTATGAGTCTAGCCTGATGACAAGTTAGCTTATGCCATGTGTGATGGCATCAGAGAGAAGTTTTATCAATGTGCTATATTCAGTGATGTTATTTGTTGACCGACCAATGCATACCCCTCTGAAACTTACTAACTTGCCGCTTGGATAAAAAATGGCCCAGGCCGCAGAAGATAGGTTCCGTGAACTACGACTCGCTCCGTCGGCATATCCAAAAAAAGATTCCAATAGGTTCGACATCTGCGACAAATGTAAAAAGTGGATTACTTGACCAAAACGATTACTCTTAGCGAAAACAAAAATGTAACAAAAGCATATGGGTTACCACACTGAATTATGCGTAGTAACGCTTAAGGTACAACCCGTTACGGGGTTGTGCCAATGGAATCCCATCGTAATCCATTAACTCGTAGGCTCCTTTTGCTAATACATGCTTAACAATATAGGGGCCCATCCACAAAGACTTGAACTTACCTGCTCCCAATTTATCAGACTCCTGGTCGTAAAGTAAGACCAATTCACCTTTTGAGAAGACACGGGGTTTGACATTTTTGTCGAACTGCACCTTGACTCGTTTCTTATGGGCTTCGTTAGCCAAAGTGGCATCACGACGGGTTTCATCCAATTGGGTTAGTTCCAAGAAATGAGCCTCCTCTTCTGAAGTTCCAGGGAGAAGGTCGACTACGAGTTTGAGAGACGAGATTTCACACTGAACTGGTAAGATTGCTTCTAGGCCATACACCAGTTGAAAAGGTGTGAACCCAGTTGCATTCCTTACCAATGTTCGGTATGACCACAAACCTGAGTACAAGATCAGGTGCCATCTCCTTTTGTGGACTCCAATCATCCTTTGCAGCATCTGCTTCAGGACTTTGTTGATTGCTTCAACTTGTCCATTGGCCTACGGGTAATATGGAGTAGAGCTATCGTGGGACAACCCTAATTTGGTAGCCAATTCGACCATCATGTGATTGCGAAAATGTGATCCATGATTTGTGACTATAGCCTGTGGAATGCCGAATTTGGTGACTACATGATTGAAAAAGAAAAGGGCAGTTGTTTCACCAATGTTATCTAATGTAGGCATCACCTCGGCCCATTTGGTAAAATAGTCTACTGCGACTATGATATACCCATGCCCCCCGGTCGAGGTGGGGTTACATGTCATGAAATCAATGCCCCATTTGGCAAATGGCCCAACAGCAACTGTCAGTTGCAGAGGTGTGGGTGGTTTTCTGGTTTTGCTATCGAAAATTTGACATACATGGCAACTTCTGACTGCGGTTATGCAATCTTTGAACATTGTTGGCCAAAAGTATCCTGCTCGTAAAAAAATTTGCGCCCTAGCGTAACCAGATTGATGCCCCCCACATGCGCCTGAATGGCAATCATTCAAGACTTTTTTCGGCCTCCTCATGGATGAGGCACCTCCTCAGAACTGTATCGACACCACGACCGTAAACTGTATCATCGACGATCATGTAGTCTTTTGATTGCTATCGAATACGTTTTTGTTCCGAGCGAGAGGTATTAGACCTATATTTTTGGGTTTGGAGATAGATGATTATATCTCCATACTATGGATTGCTTGAAGATATCATAAACAAAGATTCATCCACGATGGTTTCTTCGAATGTTTCATCGTTGGACGATGATGGGAGATCGCATAGTAATTCTGCGAAAACCAGGGATTTCTTTGATTTGGATTTTACGAATTCCAGATCAAACTCTTGAAGAATTGCTATCCATTTTGAATATTTGCCTCCCAACAACTGTCGCGACAATATATAAGTCATGGGGTTGCAATTTGACAAAATGGTAGTTTTTCGAAAGAGGTCACAGTGTCAAAATCTCTGTATCGCTTGAATAGCTGCGAGAGCCAGCTTTTCAACATAGGAATACTTGCTTTCTGTATCATTTAAGTTCCTACTCAAATAATATATAGGATGTTCAATTCCGTTGTCTTCTTGAACTAAAACCATTGTGATGGTTGTATCTACTGCAGCTAGATACAGGTTAAAGTCTTTTTGATAATTAGGAGCGTACATTAATGATGCTTTCATTAGGGATTCTTTTAAAGCATCAAAGGAAGCTTGCGCGACCTAATCCTAGATGAAGGGTACTTCCTTTTTCAATAGACATGTATAATATTTAGCAAGTTTGACATAATTTGGAATGAACCTCCTCAGAAAGTTTGCTTTCCCTTCGAGTTTCTGAATCTGAAGCAAATTTGAAGGTGGAGGAAAATTTATGATTACCTGAACCTTACAGGGGTCGAGACGGATCCCATCCTTCAAGACTACAAAGCCAAGTAAATGACCAGAACTGACACATAACACACATTTGTGTGGAATGAGTCGTATCTTGTAGTGTCGGCAACGTAGAAATATTGCTCTCAAATGCTGCGAATGATCGGTCCGCTTTCGCGAATGAGCCAAAAGGTCGTCGAGATATGGTTGAACAATGTTTTTGATGTCATGGAAGGCATAATTCATTGCCCTCTGAAATGTTTCCCCTACATTCTGTAAACCAAAGGGTAATTTGCGATATGCAAATGTGCCCCACGGACAAATAAATGCAGTCTTTGACTAGTCCTGTGGGCGGATATTTATTTGATTATATCCGGAGAATCCATCCATAAATGAAAAGATTTCACATCCGACGCATTCATCAATTATCTGGTCAATAAAGGGTGTAGGGTAGTTGTCCTTCAGACAAGCTTAATTTACATCCCTATAATCGACGCACACTCTAATCGTTCCTTGCTTTTTCATCACAGGAACAATGTTCGATACCCAATCGGTTAGAGGAACCGGGTAAATAAAACCAGCATGGAGAAGTTTCTCAACTTCTGCCTTGATGGCAGCAGCTTTCTTGGGGTGCACTTGCCATAGCCATTGTCGTACTGGTTTGACATCTGGATACATCTTGATTTCGTGCTCAACTATACTCGAGTCAATGCCTGGTATTTCATCATATGACCAAGCAAAGACATCTTTGAATTCGCGAAAAAGAGCGTTATATATTTCTAGTTTTGAAGGAGAACAACATTTTCCAACATAAATATTCTCTACAACATCCATTTTGGTTGAGATATTTATGGCGATAGTCTCTTCAATATTGGACAAGTTTCACTCGGAATCCGCTGTGTTTATAGTATTTGATAGGAAATCAAAAACTGAAGGATGATGACGGTCATCAGGAGTATCTTCTTGACAATCCGGAAGATGGGAACGATGGTGGTAATCTTCCCATGGCGCCCCTTCAATTATCATTGACTGAACAATTCCTTCGTCGGCATATGCACTTGCGACCAAGGATCTAAAGGGGTGCCATATTCCTTAGACCTATCTATCCAAACGATTGATGAGCGTTGATTTAGGTCTACCTCCCATGCCAAAAACATTGATTGCTATAATATTTCTATTGGGCTTGGAGGCAATATCTGAGGATGATCCATGTTAATATCGTTTTCTAAGATCTTTTGAATCGAAGATATCATATTGCAAGTTCCTAGCGTCGCCACTTCCACCAGATTGATTGGAGGTGGGAGGGCAAAAGTCCCCATTAATATAGGGTCTTTTAGTAGGCCTAATCCGATATTTTGAAGCGAATGGGGGCTTCCATGGATCATCAGAATGCTTCCCGTAACTTGGAAACTATTGGGGAGAAATGTTTGTTGGTCGACGATTGTAATTCCTCCTTGAAAAGGAAATGCAATCTTCCTAAAGTAGGTCGACACAACTGTAGCCATAGCATATATCCATGGTATTCCCAATAGGATGTTGTAATCGAGGTTTTCCGTCGATTACTTCGACATCTATTTCTACTGTTTTCCCCCCTAGTTCAACTTGCAAGTTACTTAGAATACCATATGGGGTATATGTTCATCCGTCAAATGCTTTTAATGTCGTCGAAGATTGTGACAAGGTTGGAGATCTTAAAGTTTTCCAGCAACTCATTGACATAATACATGTAGATGCCCCCTCATCAATAATTGTTCGATGAACAGTTTTGTTGAGGGCTTTCACCTAAATGAGGAAAGCTAGTTGAGTGGGTAACTGAGGATCATATCCTTTGTGAGTAAAGGACACAAGATTAGAATCCTTTGGGTCTATCCCACCTATAGCTGATAATAAAGCCTGCTTTTCAGATGGGCAATTTTGTAGTACTTCAAGTGTCGACATAGCGGATGGCGATTGGGCCAAATCTTCCACTATATTATAATGCTGTGCTGCTCTAGCACAAGGATTAAATGGCGACTTGTGTACTACTCCCTTTGGCGGTTTTATTGTTAGTTGTGGAATGATGGGTGGCGCAACTTCTGTCGAAGTTGTTGTCGAACTACTAGGTTGATCTTTATCCTTGTTGTTCGACAGCTGTGGATTCTCGTAATCTTTATTCCTTGTCGATATCAAAGCATCATTTTGCTGTTTCGAAACCGACAACATAAGCACTTGGGATGGGGAAGCATTTTCACTAGCAACCAGATTTGTTCCTGGATTTGGAAACGGATTAGTCAATACCGTCGAGGTTTTTGAATTCTTGAAGAATTTTCTAAGCTTAGCTTTATATGGACAATTTCTTGTCCAATGATCCTCATCACATATTAAGCATGGACTTTTTGGTTTCCTATCTCCAAAAGGGTTTGCAGAAGAATTTTCAGGTGATGATTCCTCCTGTTTCTTCTTCTTCCCTTTGTTTTTCTTCTTGCCTCCTAGTTGCTTGGTTTCTTTGCCTTTATCAGTCGAGACGGCATTTACTTTCGAGGCGAGAAGTTCTTCTTTTGCATTTTGACTAGAAACCTTACGGGCCTTTTTAGATGTAGTCTTTGTCGATTTCGTGTCTGTCGTACCAATCACACCATCGCCGGCATGAGAGTCATTGTTCGATTTAGGAGGAGGAGGGACGGAAAATTCCGATCTAGGAGCGTCAGGGATTTTATCATAGAGTGTGCCATACTGGGTATAAATCAAGTCTAAATATTGCGCATGAGTAATAACTTGCTCCTCAGTGATGACTCCTCCTTTTGCCACATCTTCTGTAATGGAAGGTAATAATGACTTAATAAACCATTCAGCTAAAAGCTGATCAGGAACATACGTTTTTACCATTCTACAACGACGTCGCCACTCATGAATATGATCGGATATGTGAGTGGTCGTTGTTTGCTTGAAATTGGTAAGAAGTTCTGTTCTCATTTCTTACCTTATTGGTAACTGAAAATGGGTTAAAAAGGTTGTGGCTAGGGCACTGAAGTTGTCAAATGAAGCTCTAGGTAACTCGATATACCATTTTGCTGTCGGACGAATTAACGTCCTCTGAAAAATGCGAAGCCTAATCGAATCATCGTTTAAGGTGTTTGATGAACACCACAGATGAAATGTCATCACATGATTCGACGAGTCTTCACCCAGATTTCCATTATATTTAGGAATATCTGATGGAAGTTTATGCAGAATCGTTGGCCACCAAGGGGTGTAAGCAATTGGATCGTTCATTAGTCGATTTAGATCTGGTAACTCTAAAGTTGCCACGAAGGGTAACTGTTGATTCAGGTTTGGCGAAGCATACCCAAGATAGGATGGAATGGCCTGAGTAGTTGGTCTTTGCATACCATCATAATGCATTTGATGCTGGTAACTTTGGTAAGGTTGATGGGCATAACCATTGTAGAATGGTTGATTTTGACCGTTTTGAATATACGGCTGTCCATTATTTGCAAAGATTTGTTGCTCAGATCCTTGGTATACTTGTTGGAATTGCGGTTGTTGGTATTGCACCAGCCATGGTTGCAAAGCCATGTGCTGTTGTCCAATACTGACCATTTGACCAAGATGAGGGGTAATTGTACCCGTTTGGGCCTGTGTCATTCCACTAGTTGGCAATTGTGGTTGAGTCGTAGGGACAAGAGGCTGTTGCATTACAACCTGAGAAACCTGAGGTTGGCATACAACAGGCAACGCTTGTACTTGCGACACCATCACAATAGCCGGCATAGTTGGTATATTTGACATAGGTAAACATTATTGCATCGAATGTACAACTCTTGGTTGTTGAGGCAGTATTGGTACCCAATCGCTAGATGTAATTCTAGCATAACCTAAATTTTGTTGTAAAATCTTGTATGGTTGTCCTCCCAGAGGAGACAATGAAAGGGTATATTGCCCCCCAGATGGCGGTAATCCGGTACTCAAATGAATTGTTTGTCCTTGAGGACCGGACTGCCCAAATTGACACCCTGAAGGATAAATTTGCTGAGACTCAACATAAGAGTTCCCGGATACTATTCCGAATGAACAAACAGGAACGGACCATACTGCCGAAATAGCCCCTGAGTGGGCCCCTTCTAGCAATTGAGAGCTAGTTGGGATAGATGGTATACCGGCGAACATAGTTGGAGTTGTTAGACTCCGTCTCATGTCAGAGATTGATTCTTCTTCAAAACCCTGTTTTGAAGAAGAAATCATTAATGTGTTGTTTAAATTTGTGTAATTTATTCTCTAGCTCTTCAAAAGGCAGCAGTGACTTCACGCTCCTATCCCTTCACAAGCACAATTTAAAGCATCATCAGCAAATCAAAGGCTGGCAAAGATTCGGTGTTGAAACTACATTGTTATCACTCTCAAAACTTGCATTTGGATCAGTATCAACGTTGCCAGACCAGGTGGATGTGTTGTCCTCGTATCTAAGCTCTGACCCCCGATACATTGTGCGTGCAATGTCATTGAAATGTCTCAACAAATTCTCTGCTAAAATTGGTCAAAAAGTTATGCCGCACTTTCGCTATTAGTGGATCTATCATTGAGAGACTGCGAAAAGGGGTGTGGAATGAGATACCTAGACATCAGTCAGCAGCAGATGTGCTTCCAGAGGATTCATGTAGGAATACAAATGCAGCTAGAAAAGAATATTGTCTGATGGACCTTCCAGTACGAGCAACTTTTCTGATTTTTGATCAATTAGTTTTAGCATTCAAGTGCCCAATAGAAAGAGCTTTCGGTATGGAAGGAACATTTGCAAGTATTGAAGTTATCCAACAAGCGGTCGGTTTGCGAGGATATGCTCAGCGAGATCCCTTCATAGAGTACAAGCTTGAACTCTGTTTTTTGCCTACAGTTATTGGCGCACCAATATTTTGGCATTGCTGCAATATAAAACACAATTGTATCTTGTAAATGTTGTGACGCTGAGTAGGGAGCTTATGTATCAGCAGGCTGTGCGACGATTTGCTCATTTTAATGCTATATAATTTAGTAATCCTGCTTCTGTTTTTGAATTGCTTATGATTGCCCTCGATGAAAAGGAGCAAGCAGGATTGTGGCAGAAACAGGATGGGCCCAGAGGGAATGGACAATACAACATGTTCTATCCTTGAAATTGTTTTTGAAGCCTCCAAATCATATGGCCAATGATGGTACATTTTTACAGGTGGCATGTTTGAGAAACTTTTCAAGATATTCGAGAAATGTTGATATTATATTTTTTATGGTGAAGAATGGATTGCACAGATGACAGTTGTCTTGTAAAAAATCATGTTGATTGTGTTCCCTGGAGTATAAATGGCCTTAAAAAAAATCGAAGTTGGTCGAGTGGTTCTCTGCTGCCTGCGATTTAATGATTTAAAGATGGTAGCTTTTGTCGTTATCATGACACAGTGAAGGTGAAAGATATTTTGACAGTCTATTGCGATTCCTTCAAAGAACAGGTTCCGGCTCGTAAATATTTCTACAAGTCCAGCAAACTTGTTGCTACAAGTTGAGAACGAGTACATATTCTCATGGAGGTGGTGACTTGATGGATCAGCACGTGGAATTAGATCGTCGCATGCTGGATTGGATTGTGGGTCTTGATACTGAAATGAATGAGCTTGTTGAAGGAAGCCATCTGTACAAGTCAAAGGTGTCGATGGAGCAGGTAGTGCTCCCAGATGAGTAAAAAGAAATGCTACGTGGACTGCAGATAATTTTGGCAGATTTAAACAATACAGAAAGAATGCTGGTCTTGAAGATGTGATAACTTATGGAACAGGACTTATTATACTTCTCTGCGGGCCATCAGGAGCTGGAAAGACAATGACAGTCAATGTTGTTGCTCATCATCTTCTTCACATGAAACGTGTTCTTGGTCCTCATTCACGCCACCGCAACAGAAAAATAGAAACGAATTTCCTATTTCAAGACCACCGAAATCAAAAAGATATGCGCTCCAGTTTTGCCTCATAATTAGCCAAATCATCAACAGAATGTTAGTTTAAAGTTTGTTTTATTAAAATAGCCAACGCATTTCCAGATTTGGGGAGCAGTTGCAAACTGGCATTCAGGATTCGATTGCCTGTAGCTTCAGCAAATGGGATTGACACCTGCCCTTCACTTTAGTCACCAGAAGACACCTGTTACCAGATGCATAAAATTCGTTTTCTTATCTATAACCTCAGTTAAGCAGCGCTCCAAAGATTTCAAAATAAACAAATTCGCCTATTTTCATCCTCAATTATGATTTCATGGGATTTTTGCTCCGGATTTATCTCTCAGCTGGCCAATTATCATAAGATTTACAGAACGCTGTTCTATGTTTAGGAAACGCCCTTTCCTACTTTTTGTAATGATAGTTAAAACAACGCCCCTGTTTTTGGGCAGCAGATTGATTTTATTATTGTATTAAAAAAAATTCATGGAGTGTGGAGAGTGGAGAGATTTTTTCTGAGTACTGAGTGCTGGAACAGAGCTTTCATTGTACAGTTTTTGGCAGAGAATTTAATGGAATTTCACAGCTCTGTTTGCTGAGATTCATGTGGTATGTTGATTTAGCATAAGTTTTTCCCTTTGTCTCATATGTAAACTGTTATGTTTCATTCACCTCATGATCATATCTATTTGAGCAAATGAAGTGATTAGGTAGGAATTCATAGTATTGTATGCTCCTCCTATAAATTTGCTCATGTTCAATGTTTTCCTCTGTTTGACAAGGATTCAAAGTTATTGTTTGCCCTTGTCAGCTCCTCACCAGTCTTGCCATCTCATTTAAAATCTAGATTTGGTGTTAAATTGCTTGCCTACCTTGCCTCAGTTAATAATCTGTGTAGTCATTATATTTCTCTGTTCAAGCTGTGATTTTGCCCATGCAGCCCAGAAAAGCCCCGTCATTTAATTAAAAACCCCAAATCAAACTTCCTTATCAGTTTACTAGCCTAATATCAGTGTTCCTAATTGGGTCAGCTCATCCTATTGAAAGATCTACCGAGTTTGACCGGAGAGAGCCTTCTCATACCTCGTAGGGCTAGCTACGAGGTGAAATGGTTTGATGTAGCCTTGAAGATTTACCTTTCTCAGCCTGAGGTGAAATCTCAAGCGCTAACAGGAGTGATAGCAGGAAATTTTGTTGTCACTGTGTCGGATGACACAGTCCTAGATGTCGACGGTTGTTCAGACATTTCTAGTCTATCCAAAAGATTGCCTAGTGATTCTACAGGAGCTTCCAATGATGGTAGACTAATTTTTGATGAAGAAGGATATAGAGTGATCCCGACTCCAAATCGCGATGGAGTACTAGATGGAGGATCCTCCAAAATCTCTTCTATAGCAATCAGACCAGGTGGAAGAGGTAGACCATCAGGTCCGTAAAATATTTCTGGTGCCGAAGAAGGTATAGAATCTTCAGCGACAGATATTTGGGGAATAACACCTTCTGAATCAGCTGTAGATGGAGCTGGTTCAGTAATACAAGTGTTTGCCTTCACACTAGGATCAGTTCTACTATCCTTTGGTGGCTGCTGAACTTCTTCTGTAAAGGCAGGGATACCAGAAATGTTTGGAGTAACCGGAGTCTCCGAAGGTGTTGGAACACTTGTTCTAACTTTACTAGGGGATTTGGAACCGGTTAAACGAGTTCGCTTTGTCCGTAACAGTTTCGATTCTGGAGACAAAGACAGTTGACTCGTAAGCCTCCACGAACGACGGGGTTTCAATTGACTTTCTTCCACGATTATGGATTACTTGATCAACTAAAAATAAAGGGGAAATATGTTTCTGAATTAAATTAATTTTAGACGCTTTGACACAACTTGCTTTTTCAATTTTTAAGAGTTGAGAAAAAACAAAAGATGACTCTAGTCGCCTTAGATTTTTAATGAGCCTGAAGTGACAAGTGCTCAGATGGACCTTTTCCTTTAAGGAGTCTGAAAAGGAATGAAAGAGACTGCTCTGGAAATCTAGATAGAGGGATTACCAAACCAATCGCAAAATTGCAGAATACTTTTTACGGTACGACAGTCAACCTTCCCGAATGCTGTGTTCAGTGCATTGCAATCGATAGGGCGGCAAACACGGCTTCCTATGGATAAAGGATAAAGCCTATTATGGTCTCCCAATATATACTCGACGGTATGTGGGAGCACAAGTCCGTACTGGCACTTATCGTCTCAAAGTGGAGGAATCACCCAACCATCAATGAAAACAACAGTTACCAGGCTTTACGACGCCAGAATACGTCTCTAGCCTAAACTTCTAAATGTTGTGCGTTAGGTTCCAAAGCGTTTTTAGATTCATTAAATTTATTTTACAGTTTATCTTGCTTAAGAAATTTTCCTTTCAGGTTCACTGTGTGATGTAGATGTACAATTCCTAAAATGCAATCTAAGATGATAAACAATCATTTAATCTTCTTTTTGCAATGAAAATCCTAGCTACTAAGGAAAGAGAGATGATATTCTTTCAACATAGAGCAGAGAGCACACACTATATGCACTGTCCTAAATCAAACCAACAAACAGTCTAAATGCAAATGCACATGCATGTATTTGTTTTCAGCCTTCTTAATGTGTGAATGATAAAAAGAAAGCTAAGTGCAAACCTGAATTATTTTTCAAAGCGACATTACTAGCAAGTTTCTTTTCAAGACAAAATGAGGACAATTATGACACTTTGCGATTTGGAAGTGAAAACTTGCTTTTGACACTTGAAAAACTACTAATTCAAATCAAATACAAGAGTAACAGTGTAATCGACTATCAAGAACAATCGAATTCTCTTCTATGACTGAAAACGACACTTGCGACACTTTCAAATCAAGAAACGACAGTTCAACTACGCTACTTATTTATAAAAGAGAACTGAAAATGGCTCAAAATACATAAAAACATTTACAGTTCTTTGCACAATGGAGGCAGAATAATGGCAAGGAAGGGGGTTTCAACAGAGGTGTACTGACTACAGGCAACAAAACTCCTTAATAGAGCTGAAAAGAGTGAACACAGAGACCAAAATCTAGGAGCAGGAGAGGCCTTGCCTAATCAGCGCACGTGTAACACAGGGAAAAAGAGATGCAACGCACCTACTACACTCGGGAAGTGAAATGCATCCAGAATACAAAGAAGAGACAGTGCGATGGTCTAGGGACGAGACTTCAACTAGGTTCCGGGTCATAGTTTGTAGCTCAATTCAGGGATTTAGGCCGAGCAAGTGGTAATCAGTAAGTCAATCACAGGGGTATATCTAAGGAGGTTACTAGAGCCACCACAAGGGAAATTAGAGAGCTTGTAAATCGATTGTTCAGTTCATAAACAAAACTCGGAGATAGACTGAAGCAACATTGATCTTCTTTGCACTTGCATAGCAAATGCAGTTCGAAGGCTAGCTGGCTTGACTTCAGGCTCCGTCTGTAAGTTTATAAAGCAAAAAAATGTGGACAAACAAAAAATATCTTCGATCCCCAGCGGAGTCGCCATTTTGTTATCGAGAAATCTAGTGTCTATGCAGAGCTGCTAGTCCCACTAAGGCTGGTAGCTACCTTAGAAACAAACAAACTAAAACTACTTTCGTTTTCCTTTATGAGAAATAGATAAGAGGGGAATAAAGGAGACCAACCTCTGTCTTGTGCTTGGTTCCTTGCTTGATTCCTCTCCCTTCTGATAGATCTTTGCCACTCGCTTCTTAGTCTACCCAGCTTCAAGGAGCACCTGTAGAATCAAAGCAGCATAACACTATCATAAACAATATAGGACCAGATATATATTGACCACACAAATGCATATATCATCAATAATACAAGAATGTGGAGGAAAACTTGAATAGCTTTATTAATAATCAAGAATAGCAAAGAGGATTACAACCAATTGTTCTGACCTAGCATCATCCTCTCAGCAAGAAAGCCCTTCTTCACCTCATGAAAAGCTTAGATCACCCAACACTATGATATTGCACCAAGAAACCAGCAGCACTTCCTTACAAGATACAAAATTCCAGCCTCTGGATCTCTGGGATGAGGGATCCATATATAGATGTTTGCAAGGAGGGTGAGTCAGCTTTTGAGATTTGATTAGTGTCCTCTATCTGATAGTTCTTGATTCCACTTGGAGATTGATGATCTCTTACTCATCCCTGGGCGAATGCAGAGAGGCAAGTGTCACAGGAGAAGTTTCTAGAAGATTCCATGATCCTCCACCTTGTAGATTGACCCTGCCATTTGTCCACTCTCACCCATCGCACCCCATAGAAGAGCTTTTCAAGATGCATCGCACCTCCCGTGTGTATTTAGGTGGGATGCAGCGCACTTTGACCATGGAGCAGGTGAGATGGTCCAGTTTTGACCAATTCTGAGCAGTTTTTCATGGAGAACTTCTGGGAGAAGATGTAATCAGTTGACCTTGTTCTTTTAGAGGTTGGAAAAACACTTTTAGGGACTTAAGAGCCCTTGGTTTATGGACATTTATGATTGGGGTTGCAATGCCCAAAAATGTCTATAACACTCCATCGCAGATCTTTCGAGCATGCTATTCAAGAAAAGTATTTTCCATAAGCTGACACATGGTTATGCGGTTTAATGCTAATAAATGAGTTAGTTGCCAGTTATTAATGGAATATGGGTGCGTGCTTATCGAAAAAAATCATCTCACGTAAGGTGGTATACTTTATGCGTCTGCGGCATTTAAAACTTTCCCATCACCCTTCCTTGTCATTCATTTTTACTTCACTTGTGAATTGCAGGAACAGAGAATAGAGGCCAATACAAAGCAATACGCAGGTTAAAATGGGAAAGAAAAGCAAAGCCCCGAGCTCAGAAGAAACGGAAATGGCGCCCTTGTATACAGACACGACATGTAACAGAGACGTGGGAGTTGCTACGTGGGAAGGCATGTATAATCTGCTTGAAGAGGAGAATCCCAGAGTAATGGAAGTAGTTGCTACTGCGGACTCACAGAGTTCTTCTAAAGTATCCCTTACAGAGCTAGCTTTCTCATTCTTACACCGGATAGCAGAAAGGCCCAAAATTCTCCCATACACAGACATGGTCAAGTGGATACTGGACAGCGCTGATATCAAAAATAGACAGTTTAAAACTCAGGGTCAAGAGCTTATGGAATTATTATTTTTACAAATTTTGAACTTTATATCTACTGGAAGGAAAAAGCCTAAAAGGTGAAAAACACATCAAGGAAATCCGGATCAAGAAACAGAGGTTGTTTCTGATGCGTGACTAGCAATTAGTGCCTAGCGCTAATTGCACATCGCTGAGAATTTTTTTTCGAAAAGGCAAGCTGCTAATTTCCCAGTCACCTGAAAGCTCCGAAAATTGCATGAAAACAACGATAGAGAAAGAATGGAAGCAGAAGGCCCAAGAAAAGGCACAAGCAATCCAAGGGTTAACCAAGTTGAACTGGGATTATTACTGGGTATACTTGGTAAACCCACATAGCCAATGGATGACTGTTAAGTGCATCATCAATTCGACCAAAAATATGGCACCAGCTCTTATCGATTCTGTTTTCTCAGCCCAGCTAAAATCAGAAGTCGGCCAGCCAACTCTTCTCAAACAGATGCTGCATGCGTGCGATTTCAAGGACCAAATACAGAAGTAGTTTAATTTTAGATTCAATTTTAGTTTTAATTTTGTTTTATTTTCATGAAAAAAGGATGGTCATTTAAACCGCATCCTATATTTTTGTAATAATTTATTTTTAGATGTAGTTAGTAGTATTTAAACCCCTCTCATGCATTTAGAGAAGGGTCCTGAAATTTATCAAAAACTTATCCCCAGAACATGCACTTTTGTACCCTTTGAGGAGGTTTTGATGAATGAATGGAACATGATTTATTGATGTTTGCATTTGATATCTGTTACTGATGTTGCACTTTTTTACTCTTAGTGGATGTTAGATCAAGAAGAGATAAATCGTTATCGATTGAAGCTCATGAGTAGGACTAGTTATAAATGGTATTTCTATCTCTTAACTATTTCTGCCTTGTGTTAGAGTGATTTTCAGTTCAGTTATTTATATATTGATGTATGAATGCCTGAGTTATCATTTGGAACTTTTGTATGGTGATAGCTATTTATTTATTTTTAGTGTATGAATAGCTTATTATGCGATATGTTTTTCACAACTGTTTCATCTAACTTCTTATACGAAGTGGTTCATCTTTATTGAATTCTTTTCTCATAACAGCTGAATGATCTTTATTACCAGTTGTTGTTTGAAATCATTTTAGATCGTATATAAGAAAGATTACACCCCAGGTTAGTGTAGATTTACATATTTATGTTTATTAGAATATAATTTCCTTATTATTAGATTATAATTAGAGTAGAAGTATTCCATTTAGAAACTGTTAGAAACAGAAATATCCATCTTTCTCACACACACACATAAATTGGGAAACTGGTCCCATATCCCCAGTCGGACCCACTATACCAAACGGAAAAGGAGCTGCCAACCAAGGTCCGGACCAGGCGGGTATCCCCCTTATTGTAGACCCGAGTTTCGGGGCTTCAACACCTACAAGGCATGAAATAAATTTTTTCTTCTTTCATGTGATTTTTTTAAAACTATATGCAAAATAGAAAGAAATGCTTAAGTAGAAATAACATCTACCTAGACACCTCCCTTGCAATGAAACCAAAAAGTGGTGAGCCTTGGTATTGCACCAAGAGTGTTGCAACTCCCAAGAGATCCTCAACTCTATTTATCAACTCTCAGTTCGTACAAACTTTGAGGTGAAAGTGCTATATACACAGTAGATGGAATTCTACTCATGCCACCTTCAACTAGGGAATTTGATAAATAGGGCTCCAAGACCATACTTATACTAAATTAGGTGGAAATTACCTACTGAAAGTGCAATTTAAAAGCTAGCTCTAATGTGGAGAAATTAAATTCTTTTCAAATCCTAACTTGTAGATGCTACCAACTTGTAAATGCTACTGAATCAGTTCATGAAAGAACACAAGAGATATACTACCTGCAGAAAGGAAACTACATTATTTGCAATCAACCATCTAGATATCAAATTCATTTGTAAACAGGAAATTATCCTACCAAACCATAACTCAATATTTCATGCATCATCTATCTAATTCACATTTTCATATAAAATATTGTTCTACTTGTGCTAAATATCTGATAAAGAAGCTAATGTTATTCTATCTTCTAGTGAAGGAAAAAGAACGGTTGGAATCGCCTAGGTTCTACCTTATCATGGAGTCCCATTTGGGGGTTAACCTGCTCCTAAACTAAGTCAAACTTACATCATATGTCAAAACAAGGGCAAAATAGGCTGCTATAGGAAGTTTCTATAGGATCCTTCTATTGTTATAAGAAGGCCTGTAATGATACATGAATGTTGCCAAGAGGGTTTGGAAGGTAAGAATGATGAGATAAATGTATGGAAAGGTGGATGGAGGTTGTCGTAGATGGATGAATGGTGGCCAACACCCCTAGCCAAGCTCAACAATTTAGGAAGGCCTAGTTTGGACTAAGATGGCTACTCACGGTGATCCAAGAGACAAAGCTCAAGAATAATATTTGAGATTCATCAAAAAGATGTTGGAGAAGTCCTAGATTCAGATGATGAAAATGTCCCTTTCCTACAGATCCAATAAACCTGCAACATCACATGCACATGCTCTCTTATTATTCACAAAATATCATAACCAATGGTGGAAAAGATGAGTTGAATTTAAAAATTATCTAACTTATGCCAAAAACTTTGATCTATGAAATGAATTAACTTCTAAGCTACAACAAACATATGCAAAACAAGATAACTAATATAGACCTTTTCCTAAGAAATCATAAACACAGTATTTTTGGGTTGTGATTGTAGATTGCTCTATTCATGCTCCCATGAGAGAGATGAGATAGAGGTAGTAGTCACATTCTTTTTTGGGAATTATATGCTAATAAAATGCAATAAACTAACAAACATTCTAAGCTAAAAAGGAATACCAATACACAAGAGGGATCGAAGATATTGGGGTTGGGCCCAAACCCAAGAGCCTCAAACCTTTGAAACTAACTCAGTGATGGATCAATAAGATACTTCTCATTATCATTACATCAATGCCAAATACCTCACATAACATGTCAAAAACAGCAGTAACAAGTGGTTGAGCTCAATAGATTCTTAGCTGAAAACAAAATTTTAATCCTAATGAGCTCTTTGGCATGTTTATTTATGCAAAAGGCTAGCTACCAATAGCTCCCTAGAAAATAGATATGTTTGTCTCCCAAAACTAGAGAAATGTGGATCTAAATTTTCCTGGACTGCACTTTCCTGTCTTCTAATGACCTCATGTTGCTTGGGTTCCAATGACCTCGAGCTGATGAGAGATAAAGTGGTGAACTTGGTTGATGGAGGGAGTTAAGGAAGTGGAAAACCTCCTAGAATCTCTCCCTATTGTCTACTTCGAGATCTTGCATTGAAATTATCTCAAAATTACTCCATTTCCCGCATATAAACCATATGAGTCCATATTACATAACAAAACATCTTTATCCCATCTCATTAAGTATAATATAACAAAAATTGTAAATAAATGTGAGAAAGAGATAGTTCTAAAGCTAGAAGATGGCATTATGACCCTTATGATATACCTATTTATGAGCCTCATCACGAGGTAAACATGTGACAAGAAGTTACTATGATATGATTTAACTTCCTATGTGTCAGTTAAGGAAGTGGAATCGATGGAAACCCACAACACAAACCTTCTGTAGCTGCTAGAGGACTCTTAGAATGCATCCCAGTCATGCCCCTTATGCGTCCCTCAGTGCCACTGAGATTTTAAACCACTAAACCCATGGAATCTCCCTAATATGGATAAGGGTGCATCTGAAAACCTCTGGATGCACACACAACATGGGTATTCATGCATCTTGGGACTTTTCTCCTTATACCTATGCCTATGACTTTGGGGTTTGTGCCACATTTCAAGCCTAAAATCTAGGTCACTACCCAGAAACCCCTGTAGCTTTTAGAATCCATAAATTACATGACAAGAAGACTTACAAATCAAAAGCTAATTCCAGGACTAGGCCTATCCATCCCCAACTGGGACTGACATTCTGTCAAACACTTGGCATCAATGCAATCTACGTAAAATGACTAAAAAGCAGAGCATAAATGACTGATAACTCATATGAGACTTGAAAATAAGGATCACCACCCTCTTCCCTTAACTATTTTTACAATAATTAGGCCTTGCATCCATTATCCTTTTAGTTACAAGTAAATACACGAAATAACCATGACTATAACTAGTCACAAAACCATGCTTATAACCAACATTAAACCATGTAAATAACAATGAGATAACAATCATTAAGGCCACATAATAACAACTACAAAAGCAAGAGAACTTAGCTTTTATTAAACATAGGCAAGAGTCGACCAAGTTTGGGACTTCCACGCACCACTTGACCATAGACATGGCTGAATCAAATCTTTCTTTCATCCAGTCAACCCCGTGCGATATTCCAAGAATGAATGTGGGATATCATGGATAAACCAATCCAAAAAACAAACATGGGAATCCAGAGGTTAAACCACCTCCACCCTCACCAAACCGTGATCTCACCAAAATTAGCATTGATATCACAAAACCAAACCAAGCTTGGAATGCCTCCAGACTCCATCACTATCCTTGAGAAATTTTTTGTCTCCTTGTATCTCAAGCTTTATCACAATCCACATCAGATCACTAGGCCCTAAACCGAAACTCCGGTCTCTCAGGATTTATCGCAATCCACACTAGATCACTAGGCCCTAAATTGAGACACCACCCTCAGGCTTTACCATATATCTCGCTGAAAATGGTCAAGGGATTCCTAGGCCTTTGGAAATTTTCCTGAGACCATCTTCGCCCCATATTCCGAAACCATCTAGAAATTCCAAAGCTCAAAACCGAGAAAACAATCCCAATACACCATGACTATCTAAAAAAAGTCAAGGCAAGGTTGAAAACCACTGTGATAACTGAGCAAAACCATGCCACTGACAACACGAGAACCATATAACAACATGGAAAGCCATGCATGTCAAAGCCAACTAGGAAATCACACATGCAATACGTTACTTGCAAGTATTCTTGTTGAAGTTGCTTGATCTTTCTCTTCCCAGCTTGATATTTGATTTCCTTCCTTTTTCTTTACCTTCCTTTGCTTGGTTTTCCCTTCCTTGCTCCAAATCTAGAGTGCTCCAAGAAAACTCTAAGTGTCCAAGAGTGTGGGAGAGAGAATAATGAGGGAGTTCCAAGACTAAACTTGGGGGGGGGGGGGGGGGTTTTGTGTTATGAAACTAGCTCAAGAGAAGAATATAGAAACGATAGATCAACGCCTTAGAATTCAGCCTCTTCGAGGGGGCAACCTCCTTTACATTACATAAATGAACAATTCTTGGATCCTACAAATGACAAAACCTCCTTTCTATATATAGGAGTCTAAGGAGTCACAATATAATCCAGCCGACCTAACAATAATAATATAAAGCCACAAAAATAACAATAGAGGGATTCTATGGGGCATAGAAATAACAACATGGGGGTAATAGGGGCACAACAATATAAATAAGGGGTATAACTACAATAGTAATGGGGTAATCACTAGTATTATAGGGACCCAACATGCCCCTCTCCTTCAAAAAAGTGTTGTCCTCAACGCTTGAGTAGTTCTGGATACTTCTGCATAAAATTCTCATCCTCCCATGTGGAATCTTCAGCGGATAAGTTCTTCCACTTGATAAGATACTCTGAAATTGATCGATTTCGTAGCTGTCGAGTTCTTGTTTCTGTGACTGCTTCCGGTTCCAATATAATTTTTCCTTCCTCATCAAGTTCTGGCAATATTGTTTGAACTGGGAGCTTGTCGCCTATAACCTTCTTTAAACATGAAACATGGAAAACTGGGTGCAATCGAGAAGCTGCAGGAAGCTCCAATTTGTATGCCATAGTACCAATCTTTTGCAACACCTTGTACGGACCATAATACTTTGGTGATAATTTATTATCCTTCTTAGCTTGCTTTAGGGACATTTGCTTATATGGTTGTAGCCGTAGGAATACCCAATCACCTACATCAAAACTTCTTTCACTGCGATGTTGATCTGCCTGTTGTTTCATTCTATTTTGTGCCAACACGAGGTTATCCTTTAAGAGTTGGAGGACTTGTTGTTGATGTTCGATGTGATGTTCCACTGCCTGAACCTTAGAATTTTCTCTTAAATATGATGTGATGGATGGTGGTTGATACCCATAAAGTGCCATAAATGGGGTCATTTTTGTTGCTGTATGGAAGGAAGTGTTATACCACCATTCAGCCAGAGGCAACCATTTGACCCATTGTGTCTGTTTATCAGATACAAAGCAACGAAGATATCCTTCCAAACATTTGTTTACTATCTCAGTTTGCCCATCAGATTGAGGATGATAAGATGAGCTATGAGCTAACTGAGTACCAAGACAAGAAAATAATTCTGTCCAAAAATTTCCAGTGAAAATGGGATCTCTGTCACTTACAATAATCTTTGGGTTTCCATGTAGCTTTTGAATTGTTTCCATAAATGCAGTAGAAACTGTACTGGCTTTAAATGGATGTGATAATGCACAAAAGTGTGCATACTTGGTAAGTCTGTCAACTACCACCATGATGACACTCTTTCCCTCAGACTTGGGTAAACCTGTGATAAAATCCATTGAAACCTCCTCCCAACGTTGGCTTGGAATGGATAAAGGTTGTAATAGACCCGGTGTCTTAATTGTTTCAACTTTATTTTGTTGGCAAACCAAACATTCCGCCACAAACTTTTGAATATCTGATTTAAGGCCATCCCAAAAAAATTCCTTCTTAACCCTGTGGTAAGTTTTTAAAAATCCTGAGTGCCCTCCTAAGGGAGAAGTGTGCAATTCCATAAGAATCTTTTGTTTTAGCTGGGAATTCTTACAGAGGTATAAGCGATCTTTGTACCATAACGAATCATTTTGCCAGCTAAATGTATCAGACGTACTGGAATCTTGTTGTAGCTTTCGAATAAGTGCCCACACTTCTTCATCATTCTTCCATTCCTCCCTTGCTTCGTTTATCCAATCTGGTTGGATAATAGAAATGGCGCACAACAATGCTTCCACATCCTCATCCTTTCTTGAGAGTGCATCTGCCACCACATTTTGCTTCCCTTTTTTGTAGATGATTTCAAAGTCATAACCCAACATCTTTGTGACCCACTTTTGTTGCTCTTCAGAGGATAATCTTTGTTCTAAAAAGTATTTAAGGCTATCATGATCCGTTTTTACCTTGAAGTGTCTTCCCATTAGGTAGGGTCGCCATTTCTTAAGTGCATGGAGTATTGCCAACATTTCCTTCTCATAAATAGCTTTGCTTAAAAACTTTCCCTTGATTGGACGACTTTCAAAAGCAATGGGTCTTTCATCTTGCATTAGAACAGCACCAATTCCATTTCCTGAAGCATCACATTCCACAATAAAGGTTTTTGTGAAGTCCGGTGTAGCTAAGACCGGTGCTTGGCACATTGCCTCTTTAAGATGTTCAAAGGCCTTTGTTGCTTCCGGAGTCCATGAAAATGCATCTTTCTTCAATAATGTTGTTAGAGGTGCTGCTATTCTCCCATAATTCTTAACAAACTTGCGATAATACCCTGTCAACCCAAGAAATCCTCGCAGATGCTTTATGGATGTGGGGATTTTCCATTCCTTAATGGCTTTAATTTTGCTAGGGTCTACCTTAACTCCTTCATGAGATACAATATGACCCAAATATTCCACCTCCTGGACTCCAAAGAAACATTTGGATCTTTTTGCATATAATTGTTTCTCCTCCAATAGTTGTAGCACCCTGTCAACATGTTCAACATGATCCTTCCAAGACTTGTTGTAGATTAGTATATCATCAAAAAATACTAACACAAATTTTCTAAGGAATGGTTTGAAAATTGAATTCATCAAACCTTGAAATGTTGAAGGTGCATTGGTAAGGCCAAAAGGCATGACCAAAAATTCATAATGACCCTCATGAGTTCTAAATGCCGTTTTCGGAATGTCTTCAATCTTCATTCTGATTTGATGATATCCCGAACGAAGATCCAACTTGGTGAAGTAAATTGATCCATGCAATTCATCCAGTAATTCATCAATGACAGGAATGGGGAACTTATCTTTAATAGTGAGCTTGTTGAGCTCCCTATAATCTGGACACATGCGCCATGATCCATCCTTCTTGTGCACCAATACTACTGGAGCAGAGAAAGAACTTTGACTTGGTTGAATTATACCAGCCTCTAGCATTTCTGCAACCATACGTTCAATTTCACTTTTTTGGACATAGGGATATCTGTACGGCCTGATGTTTGGAGGAACACTTCCTGGAATCAGATGAATAGCATGATCATGATCACGCATAGGTGGGAGACCTTTGGGAGTCTCAAATACCTTGGAATGATTGTCCAGGACTTTTTGGAGATCTGGAGAAATAGATGATTCCGATGTGGAAACATCTAGCGAACATAATTGTGCAATTACACCTCTTTGCTCCTTTTTTAGAAGCTTTGTCATACCATTAGAGCTGATTATCTTTCCTGGTTTCCCTGCAATACCCCTTAATTCAACTTCCTTTCCTTCCGTAGAAAATTTGATGAAAAGTTCTTGAAAATTAAAAGCTATTGTACCCATTGGACTCCTAGTACAACATCAGCACCTCCCATTGGAATGGAAAGCATTGGGCTAGTCAATACATATTCTCCCATGGATAGCTTGATATTATGGCACTTTCCAGAGCAATTTATTGTTCCTCCATTTGCAATCATCACTTGACACTCTGGTGCTGGATATAGGAAGCAATTCAATTCTTTTGCTACCCTACAATGAATAAAATTGTGGGTGCTTCCTGAATCAATCAACACTATTACCTTTTTCTTCTTGATTTGTCCTTCTATCTTGATGGTTTGAGGAGTGGTAATTCCCGCCAATGCATTACAAGATATGGTCGGATTTATTTGTTCTTCATCTAGGCTTTGTTCCTGGAGTATATCTTCTTCTTTTGACCTTTCTTGCTCCTTTTCTTCTTCCTCTTCACAATCTATGTAGAATAATTTCTTCTCAGCACACTTATGACCTTTAGTGTATTTGCTATCACAACTGTAACAAAGCCCTTTTGCTCTTTTTTCTTCCAATTGTTGTGGTGTCAACCTTATAGGTTGTGGAAGACTAGGGGCAACAACACTTCCGTCTTTATAGTTGTGAGTGGTATGCTTCCTGGTTGCCATAATTTTGCTTTCCATTTTTCTTGCTAACCTGAATGCCTTCTCTAATGAATCAGGTTCCCAAAGGCGAACATCATGTTGGATATTATCCTTTAAAGACCCTATGAACACATCAATCCTATGCTCCTCTGGAATATCTTTTACCCTTATGTTCAATTTTTGGAACTCCTCAATGTGCTCCATTACTGAACCCTTTTGTTTGAGACTTATCAATTGGCTAAAAAAAGTGTTGCTTTTTGTATCTTCATAATGTGCTATCAATTCTTCCGTAAAAATTGCCCAAGTGATAAATTTTTTACGAGAGCAAAGCCATTGATACCATACAAACTGATTTGGTTCCAAATATACAGTTGCCATACGTACCTTTTGTGTGTTTTGCACATTATTGAGATCGAAGAATTGCTCCATCTGTAATATCCATGTGGCGGGATCCTTGCCATCAAACTTCCTCATATCGATTTTTGGAATATGGTGGGTCTTCGATCCAACATTAGCGTCTATGGAATCATGATTAACATTTCTTTTGTTCACATCATGAGTTTCCTTTACAACCTTTTCACCATTAGTAAGTATTTCTTGTAGAAAATTTGTCAAATCTGTCTTCAAATATGCCATGTCTGTCTTCAAATCTGTCTTCAAATCATTCATCTTAGCTTCCATGCCCTTCATCTTAGATTCCATGCCATTTATCTTAGATTCCACGCCATTTATCTTAGATTCCACGCCACTTATCTTAGCTTCTGTTAGCTTTTGTGAGCGTGACATTTGTTGCACTTGTTCTTGTAATTTTGATATATCATGTAGCATTTCTTCCTCTTCTTCATGAGTCATGCTAGAGCTTTCAGGTTCCTTACTAGGTGTTTGCATTTTCTTTCCTCGGGGCATCAGTTACCGATAATAATGCTTTACTATGCCCTTTGAATTCCGTTAAACCAAGCTTACACAAAAATTAAAAAAAAACTACACACCTTTTTTCACTTTATAGAAGCCTGATATTGAATCTGATGTATCTCTGTAATTTCAGATCATCCAGTTCTAAAATTGTGATCTGTAGTAGCCTTCTGCGTCCTCTTTCCAATGCCACAAGTCTGACCCAAATTGGATTCTCCAAGGAAGAGTTATGTGAAATCTCCCACAGTGACTTGCTTTTAGACTAGTTCAGTAGAGCGAACTTGTACGACGTGCCACGAGTCACTGTTTCAACCTTTGAATCTGAAACACACATACAAGAAACTATAGTCCGTCCTCTTTCTGTACCTTCTTACGAAATTTCAATCCAATCCCCAGAGAGAAAGTTATGACGATTTTCCCCAGGTCACCTGTTTTGAATGTAATTCAGGAGTCTGCAAAAAGACCAACTTCCTCAGATCATATCTCCGCAAATATCACGCGAAAAACTCTGAAATTTGGACCCAAGGTTCAGCGTGATTTCTTCTAAAATGGGTTTTTTTTAGACTTCTGAAACGTCACAGAAAAAAGTTATAGCGAAAATGCCACGATGACCTGTTTGGAGCAGCGAAACCCTAGAATCCAAAGCTCTGATACCAAATGTTATGAAACCAGCTCAAGAGAAGATAGAAAAGATAGATCAATGCCTTAGAATTCAGCCTCTTCGAGGGGGAAACCTCCTTTACATTACATAAATGAACAATTCTTGGATCCTACAAATGACAAAATCTCCTTTCTATATATAGGAGTCTAAGGAGTCACAATATAATCCAGCCGACCTAACAATAATAATATAAAGCCACAAAAATAACAATAGAGGGATTCTATGGGGCACAGAAATAACAACATGGGGGTAATAGGGGCACAACAATATAAATAAGGGGTATAAATACAATAGTAATGGGGTAATCACTAGTATTATAGGGACCCAACAGGGGGACAAGGTGAATCAATAGTGATAGGGGTTATTTACATTTTTAAATCTTTTTATCAAAACTTACAAGAATAAGTAACCCATCATCTAGCTCATGAAATCAATATATAATCAACATATAAAACACCATGAACATCATCAAAATATGCACAGAAAAGGACAAAATTGTATCTAGTGGAAAACCCCCTCGATGGAAAAAATATACATGTTGTTGTTGTTGCTGCTTGAATATACTATTATGTGTGAAATCAAATTTACATGGAGTGGCTAGAACCAACTAGCTAGAAGACTCAACTACTATGGCAATTTGCTAGCAACATCAATTAGAAAGACTCTTCTCCCATGACTCAATGAACAACCATTCACTGCAAACCACCACAATCAATGTGCCTCACCAAATTCTACTAGACTTTGGAGAAAACCACTTCTTGTACTGATATGTCTGCTAGAAGGCCCTAAACTTATCTATACATTGTCTATTATGAACCTTCAACGCCTTCAACACCCCATGTGAACCACATATCAAAATGTTTCAGACTAGGTTCTCAAATTTTCCCAACATGAGCAACCCAACAACCACTCTGATCTGAAAATGAAATCTGATAAAGCACCCAATTCCACACAACTACATACATGCCATATGCTAGATAGAACATTGTAGCACACTCTCACTCTTAGCCAAATAATTAATCAACACCACACTCTCACACAAGTGTATGCCAAATTATCCTCAATAATCTCCAAGCCAATACAACAGGAAAATACCATGGTTATGTTGTTACCCAGGACACTTGTACCATGGTAATATCCAAACCAATACCACAAGAAAATATCATGGTTATGTTAATACCCAGGATTCATGTACCATGGTACTCTCCAAACCAATACTAAGAGAAAATACCAAAGTATGGTTGTACTTATGTTCAATACCAAGGTAATGTCTTACTCATAAACTTGCAACCGCACACACAAAACATGGAAAATGTGGCTGCAACTGCACCCATAAGACTGAATGTATGTAGTTAAATTCTTACAACTATACTCATAAGACTAGATCCATGCAGTTGTGCAAGAGTATAGAGAAAAACAAAAAAATTACTTAGCAGAAACCTCTGCCAACTTCCTCCATAACTCTCTTAGCACCTACACAATTGTCAAAGCATCAGTGAGTCAATGACATACCCTACAACTAACAAGCCAAGAATTTATCATAGCAACACACCATAGTATGTAACATAAACCAAGATGCGACCTACAACACAAACAATTTCCATAGATTCTCATACACCAAATACCATCTGGTGCTTGTACTAAATACCTACAACCAATTGCCTCACATATACACACTCGAGCGACATGTACCAAGCCAAGAATATGCATCCACATATAGTGAGTTGCATCTCATGCTACCATCATGCTACAAGTTCACATCAATGCCAACCAACAAATTTGCATCCAACAACTTCACCAACAACAACATCATCAATGTAAACACTTTGTAAATCCTTCAAAAGCCTACAACATTAAAAAAAAAACATGTCAAAATAGATATAAGGAAAATTGATGAAATCCAATGTAAATAAGATATAGATATATATATATATATATATATATATATATATATATATATATATACAAATATGTTTATATGTAAAGACAATGTACACTATATGTCTTGAGCATTGATTCAAAACATGAGAAAATAGAGGGATGAACCAAGAGGGTGTTAAACCTCAATTGTGATAAATAAAAGAGTAAAGAAGGTAGAAACCCTATAGAGAAAGGAAATAAACCAACCACTTTTCTTTTTGTAAATGAATGGACCAAAATGTCAATAAACCATAGAGAAAAACAATAATTGATGAGCCTCATCATTGGGTAATTATATGGGCCTTAATTCACCTCCTAGCTTAGTCAAACCAATTATTCTCACAACTTATTGCATTCTTTTGATTATATTTTGTTTATGAGATGAGTTAGAGTTGGATATTTTGCTTTGTGGTCTAGTGTGCATTTAATGTAGGATTAAAGGATAAAGGCAAGGAATTTTGGCAAAGACCTTGGTCAAAACTCGAATGGGACAAGGGAGAGGAATTATAGGAGGTAAATCCTCCTCATTTACTACCCCTCCATTCGAATAGTCCTCCATCAGCTCGGAGTGCAAACAGCCAAATCATGAGGACTAGAAGGTATTCGAGCAAGTGAAAGACAAAGCACCAGCTTAGCTCGAGTTTGGGAGTCGAGCCTCCCTAATTTTAAGGAAGTCATTGGAGACTTCAGATGTATAAGTAGAGAGGCCTAGGACCTCAGTAGGATTTGGATTTTTGATGGTAAAAATCTACTCTATTTTCGAGCTGCAAGACTTGTGATAGTTTTTGATGTAATCCATGGTTTTGATAATAAAAATGAGTTTTGTTTTGAGCTAGAACTAAGCTAACTCAAAGGGTTGAAGCTCTTGTGTTAGGCCCAACCCTGGTAGCCAAGGCTCCTCTTTATTGTACATGTATGCTAGCATAGGTTCATGGTTTAATTGTTTATTTGCTTAAGTAGCTGCATTTCCATTTTAGTAGTGTAGAGTATATTGGTTGTATTTTAGTTTGCTTCCATTTGTGCTTTCTTTCAATTAGCAGGTTAGCAAGGAGAAAAATATCACTGTAAGGTTGTCAGCTGGTGTCTCGGCCTCACCTCCTCCTGGGACCATGACTTGAGGAAGAGACCCTTCAACAACCCCAAAAACAAATATTTCTAGTTCTTGCATGAGATTTGGAGTTTGTTGTCTTGATTTAGTACTTAGTTCATTTCATTGCCATATTTTTCCATTACTCTATTTCTGCAATAAGATCTCACTCATGTTATCATTTCCTTCAGCACTTTCTTCATGCATAATATGGGCAATTGATTCATGCTTTTCTAGTTTATGAGAATGTATCTTGTTGCATAGTTCTTGGAAGACACACATGTTTTATGAATAGCAGGTACTTCAGGAGGAGGTCTATACTTCACCACCAGGATCCATCTTCCACCTCATCCACCTCAACCATCTCTTGGTCCACCATCACCCTCACTAGTTTTCTTGTCCTTTTTTATTGAAATGGCCCTAGACACATTGAGTGAATCTAGCCATCTCTTTTTTTGGGTATTGACTCCTGAGTGTTCTTAGACCTTCTAACACCCTAATCCACTCATCACACACCTTTTCCAAGCTTGCCAACACCTCCAACACCTCACAATTAGCTCTCGGCTACATCCTATAGGTTTCTTGTCAAATTCCTACAAGATCATCCTGTAGGTTTTCCTGAAATGACTTGTTTTGAGGCCAAATTGATGGAGAACCTCTAGGAAGTCACAAAAAGCCTCCTATGACCCTCCCACACGATCCAAACACTCCATATACCTTCTAGCCATCCTCAACCGCCTTCCATTCACCTGTCACATCCACAAGAACAATTAAATTGCATGCTTGATTTTACCAAAGAAAACCAAAAAAGTGAAAATAGATTTAGTTTAGTTTTCTTGCTTACACATTAGGATGGTTTGATGCTCTTTACTTCTATAACTTAGATAGCAGCATTAGGTTAGTTTTGATTCACCAATTTTGCTTAGCATAGATGTTTAAATAGTTAATTAAGATATGGTGTGATTTAGCATTACATGTTGTTTTCTTCATTACTGCAGTAGAGTTGCTCTCTTAGAGTAGATTTGCTCTTCTTCCATCAAAGGATCAAGCTTCTTTTAACTCTATAGAAGTCTGGGTTGGAGCCCCTGTGGTCTCTCACCGGATGAACAATGACAACAGGCAAGACCTTCACTTTTACTTGTGCATATAGCACTGTCACCTCCAAGTTTGTACAAACCCCAGGTCGATAAGTAAAGTTGGTAGCCCGGGAATTGCAGCATCCTTGCTGCAATACTGGAACTCATCACTTTTTGGCGCCATTGCCGGGGAGGTGTCTAAGTAGAATTTGATTACTGCTTTCTTTTCTTCTATTTCTAGTCTCCAATTTTTTGCCATTAGTTTATTTCTGCAAAAGTAAGCTAGTAGCTTACTTTCTTTCATTTGTCATTATCTTCTTTCCTTTACATTCTACAAGTAGAATTTCAATTCAGCAAGTAACTTTTCTTTCTGCCAATAGTTTTCATTCAATCAGTAATTTTATTTCTGCAAAGTACTTTCTAGTATAATAAAATAAAAATAAATAAAAATCATAGAAATAGGGACAATTTAGGGAAATTCTTGCCAAATACCCCCACTACATCCAACAACCAACCTTCTCTCTTCTTTAGTGGCTGTGAACTCAGGGAACCTTTAGGTGAGCAACTAGACATATTTGAAGAACCTACAGGGGAAGAAGAAGAAAAGGAACCCATTCCTACTGAACCAATGGCTGAAAACCAAAATGACAGAGGGAATAGAGAGAGTGTTGAGGGTACCTTCGCCATCAAGGAAACCAATGGGGACACTAAGATGAAGATTATAAGCCCCTCTTCCCTACCTCATTTCCATGGCCTGACCAGAGAGGACCCCAACACTTTGTTATTTGATTTTGTTGTTATATGCTAAACCTATGACTATACAGATGATGAGAAAAAGTTAAAATTGTTTCCATATACCATCAAGGATGCAGCATTACGGTGGTTCATGAGTTTACTAGGAGATAGCATCACAACTTGGGCTCAGATGCAATAGGATTTTAACAACAAATATCAGGACTAAGGTAGGTCAAAGGATACTAAAGAATAAATTTTCAGGATGACCATGGGCTAGGATGAATCCTTAGAAGACTACGAAGAAAGATTCCAGCTCAGTTACAAAAGGGCCAGGTGCACACTTGACCCCGAGTCACTAAAGTTGGTCCTACTCAGAGAAGTAAGGGAAGATCTTCTGGATACCTTACATCTATTAGTAGGAGGAGATATCTACCAATTACCCTATGAGGATATCAAGACTATCTTTAGAAACCATTGTAGGGCAGCCAAGAAAAAGGGTAGGAGTAGTCAACCTATGGCTAGTACATCATCTTCCAACTCAACCATCAATGGCGAAATTGGAAATATGCTAGAAGATATCTTACATCTGTTAGTAGGAGGAGATATCTACCAATTACCCTATGAGAATATCAAGACTGCCTTTAGAAACCATTCTAGGGCAGCCAGGAAAAAGGGTAGGAGTAGTCAACCTATGGCCAGTACATCATCTTCCAACTCAACCATCAAGGGTGAAATTGGAAATATGCTAGAAGATTTCAAAAGTGAGATGATGCAAACCCTTGCCTTGCAATTAGATAGCTTGAATATAAAAAGGAAGCAAGAGGAAGCAGAGATAGCCTTGGCCATCTTTTGTCCTAGATGCACCAGTAAGCATCCTAGGAATGAATGTCCATTGAACTGTATTGAAATTTGCTTGGTTTGTGAAGAAAACCACTCCACATGCGAGTGCCTTTCTTTACCCAAACTCAAAGTTGTATATCAAGGAGTTGAGGGGGTCATGGAGAAGCTTTGCTACATCAACCAAAGGAGACCTCCTGGCCCTCGACCATACCAGAAGGGTATGCAAGGGTCATCCCATGCATATTACAACCCCAACCAAACCATAGTTATACCTTCTTAGGGACCCCCTGCTCATCCTTTCTGGTCTACACCCCCTCCTTGGTCCTATGCATCTCAATATCATTCTCAGCCAGCCAGCCATTCATTTCAACCTTACACTCTACCACAACCTCAGTGGAATACACCACTCCAGGGGTGGAGGCCCCAATACAACAATGCTCCAGCTATGTTGCCTCCACCACCTACCCAACCACAACTCCTAAACTCTACTCCACCCAGGAAACCCCAGATGCCTGCCTAGCCAAATCCGAACCCGAACAATAGGCAGGCTCAACAAGTATACAGTGGAGAGACATCATACCCAACTTATGTTGTAGAAATCTAAGAGATCATCCTAAGATCTGGGAGAATTCTCCCAGATAACCAACCTCCCTATCCACATAGGAAGGTTGAGGAAGAAAGAGAGGAAGGAAACCTTAAAGTAAATCCACCCTTTCCTCAGAGATTAGCCCAACCACTCCAGCCTACCCCAGAAGAAACTGAACTTCTAGGAGAATTGAAAAATCTATGTAAAGATCCCCCTTCTCCAGGCAATAAAAGATGTCCCCATTTACAATAAGTTGATTAAGGAGAAGTTCTTCAAGCATCCAAGTAGAAGAAAAATGGACGCCCCTACCATTAATGTCATTGGGCAGTTGTCTAACTTAATGTTGGGGCATGTAATATGTCTGAAATATTTGGACCCTAGAAGCCCTGCAGTAGATGTGCACATCAATGGCACCATTTTCCCACACACTCTGATCGATCTTGGGGCTGCCATTAATGTGATGACTAAGGACACCATGCTCAAGCTCAACCTCCAAGGGTCATTGAGGAAGACCACAACAATTCTGCAACTTGCAGACCATTCCACAGTCACCTTTGAGGGAATTGTGGATGATGTATTGGTCTCCATTGACTCCTAGGAGTACCCTGTAGATTTTCTAGTTCTCCATCCTAAGGCTAAGCTTATTGGTTACCCCCTCATCCTTGGGAGGCCATGGTTGGCCACAACCAATGCTTACATTAGCTGTAGAGCTAGGTATATGACCATCAAGAATGGGCATATGTCCAAACAGTTAGTCCTATACCCTCCTGCTCAACCTTCTCTAGAGCATGATTTAACTTTATGGTTGGAGAAGGAGGAAGAAGATGAGGTTTATTCCACCCAACTTTATGCTTTGGAAGCAACTATAGGAGGAGGATATCAAGATGGGGTTGACTTAATTGAACACTTGCTCCAAAGTCCAACTCTTGGTTTGTTACCATTAGAAGAAGAAGTAAGGGAAACCCAGAACAATCATCCAATTGACTTATGCTTAGCTGATCCCAACCCACTCCATGTCAAAACCATAGAATTCGGCCCAGAGAAAACCTTGAAAATTAATCCATATCTTTCTTCTCTCGAAGAGGAAAATCTATGCAACATGTTGAGAGAAAACCTAGAAGCCTTTGCTTGGAGTTACAAGGAAATGAAGGGAGTACACCCCTCAGTGTGTACTCACCACATATACATCAAAGAAGGTTGCAAGTTAGTCTAGTAACCACGAAGGAGGATGAATCCATCTCTTAAAGATATAGTCAAAGAAGAACTACAAAAATTGCTAGATGTAGGATTCATTTACCTATCTCCGATAATGAGTGGGTCTCTCCTTTAGTGCTAGTTCCCAAGAAAATTGGTAAGTGGAGAATTTGTGTTGATTATAGGGAGTTGAACAAAGCCACAAAAAAGGATCATTTTCCCCTACCCTTCATTGACCAAGTGCTAGATGGCCTGGCATGGAAGAAGTTTTTTCTTTCCTAGATGGATTCGGTGGGTACAACCAAATCCAAATCTGCTTAGAAGACCAGGGTAAGACCACATTCACCTATCCTTGGGGTACTTTTGCCTATAGAATCCTTTATTTTGGTCTATGCAATGCTCCTGCCACTTTCCAGAGAGCATTGTTGAGTATTTTCACCGAATTAGTACATGGTACGATGGAAATTTATATGGATGATTTACACCTTATGGCTGTGATTTTCAAGAAGCCCTGACAAACCTAGGCAAAGTATTGCACAAATGCATTGAAATGAACTTGTCTCTCAATCCAGAAAAATGTGAATTCTTAATGACTGAAGGGACCATTTTAGGTCATTCAGTATCTTAGCAAGGACGACATGTGGACCCAAACAATATAACAATCATCCAAAGGATCCCACCTCCACAAAAGTAGAGAGATGTTTGGAGTTTCTTAGGGTTAGCTGGATACTACCGAAGGTTCATAAAAGACTTTAGCAAGTTGGCCTCTCCTTTATTTGGGTTGTTGGCCAAATATTCTTAGTTTATATAGTCAAAAAGTTGTCAAGAGACCTTAGACACTTTAAATGGTAAGCTAACCACGACACCAATTCTCTGAGGCCCAAACTGGGCCCTCCCCTTTCATATTCATGTTGATTCCTCACACAAAGCCATAGGAGTAGACTTAGGTTAGGTAGAGCAAAAATTTCCCTATGCCATATATTTTATCAATAAGAACCTGTCAAAGGCTGAGCTAAATTATACTATGACCGAAAAGGAATTCCTGGCTATTGTGCATTCATTAAACAAATTTAGGAATTACATTACAAACTATCAAACATTTGTGCATACTAACCATGATGCAATAAAATATTTAATGAACAAACCAGATGTGAATGCTAGAATTATAGGATGTTTTTTTTTATTACAGCAGTTTGATCTAACCATTATTGATAATCCTGGTAAGGAAAATGTTGTTGCAAACTTTCTATCTAGGATGAATCTTCCTACAAGTGAAGAAGGAATGGTGGGTGCCTAGTTACCAGATGAGCACTTGTTTGCTATTTCAATTCTCTCTCCATGGTTTGCTGATATAGCAAACTATTTGGTATCAGCACAGTTCCCACCAAACTTTTCCTCCAAAGAAAAGAGCAAGATAGTCTAGAGAAGCACCCCCTTCACTCGGATTGGGGGAAATATTTTCAAACTTGGCCTAAATCAAATCTTGAGAAGGTGTGTAAGGGAAGAGGAAGTTTTTGACATCCTTCTGATCTGTCATGATGGGCCTTGTGGAGGTCACTTTGCAGTAAAGAGGACAACATTCAAAGTGTTACAAGTAGGATATTATTGGCCCACTCTTCATCAGGATGTGAAAAAGTACATTAGTCAGTGTGATCGGTGCCAAAGGATGGGAAAGCCTACTCCAAGAGATGAAATGCCCCTACAGCCTCAAGTGACTTTCGAGCCATTTGACAAGTGGGGCATAGATTTCATTGGGCCTATTAACCCTCCTTCAAAGCAAAAAAAAATACATTATTGTTTACACTGATTATTTGACTAAGTGGGCTGAAACCAAGGAAATTAAAGCAGCAATAGAAGAGAAGGTGGCTAAGTTCAGAAGGGAGAATGCATTCTACAAATTTGGGTACCCTAGAGAGCTAGTCATAGACCAAGGTAGCCAGTTTACCTCCAAAATGATTGAAGAACTGCTCGGCCATCACGAAATCAAGCAAAGGACATCCACTCTCCATCATCCAAAAGCTAATGGGCAAGTGGAGGTGACCAACAGGGCACTGGAAAGCATATTAACCAAGGTAGTGAGCAGCAGCAGAAAGGATTGGGCAGAGAGACTAGTTGAGGCCATCTAGGCCTGTAATACAACATGGAAGACCACCACTGGATTTACACCCTATGAGCTGGTCTATGGAAAAAATGCTTTGTTGTCCATTGAGTTTCAATATAACACATTGAGGATGGCATCCCAACTAGATTTGGATCTTAGTCCTGCAGAGAAAGAAATATTGTTCCAATTGAATGGTTTGGATGAATTTAGAATGCAGGCCCTCCTACATACAGAGATAGTTCAGTTTCAGAGGAAGATCTGGCATGATAAACATATTAAGGAGAATCAATTTCAAGAGGGAAATTGGGCAATATTATATGATTCTAGGTATAAAGACTTCAAGGCAAGCTAAGGAAAAGATGGCTCAGACCTTATGTGGTGGAGAGATGCCACGATAATGGCTCAGTACAAATCAAAACTATAGATGAAGAATCCATTCCATTGCTTGTTAATGGACACTACTTGAAAATGTACAAGAGGCCTTTATCAAAGCAAGAGTTCATTGACAACATCAATAAAATAGTGATGATGGTGGAGGATGTCCCAGCTCCTCCCTCATTAGGTCACTATGAAAAAAAGAAAAAAGAATAAGGACTTAGGTGAAAACCTCCATGAGGTGCCTAAGTCCCATCTTTGGGTTGAAAACCTCATGAGGCGGCCCAAGGGTGAGAAAAAATAGAAAGAAGAATAAGAAGATTCCAAGGGGAAAACCTTCTTTGAGGTAGCCAGGGAAAACATCTAGGGTGAAAACCTCTCTGAGCCAGCCTAGGTGTTTTTCAAAGAGAGAGAGAGAGAGAGAGAGAGAGAGAGAAGATATAATTGTTATTTGCAGGTGGGTGAGAAAGATAGTCAAGGAGCAAAAAGAGGATCCAAAGGGAACCCTACCTCATACCTATCCATCTCCTCCACTCCTTACCATGCATCCCTCCATCATTTCTATCATTTTCCACTCCACTGATTCAATTTATGTGTAGACTGTGTTTTCTACAAGATCCCTTGAAAACCTACAGGATGATCTTGTAGGAATTATAGTGGCTTGGAAAACCTACAGGATGATCTTGTAGGAATTATAGTGGCTTGGAAAACCTACAGGAAGTAATCCAAGGACACATGGTAGGTTTGTTAGGTCCCTAAAATTCATCCTAGACATGATTTAACCCCTCACCTCATCCATTACCATCATCCCTGCACTCACCATTCAAAACAAAAAGTGATCAGTTTCTGCCAGTTATGAAGAAAGAGAAAAAAAAGAAGGAAAAACATAGGAGAGTAAGAGCATTACCTGAATGTCCATTGCTCTACACACACTCCTACTCCCTCTTTCCATTCATTGCACCATCCTCACATCCCTAGCCAGCAACATGATTAAGAAATTCTAAGTGAGAAGTAGCTACAGGACATCCTGTAGCAGCCTATCCCACAGAATGTCAATCATCAGCTACAGATCTTCACTGGGATGATCTAGGAGCTCCACAGTAGCAGCAGCATCAGATCTTCAGTCACAGACACTTGAAAAAGCTAAGAAACCATCAGTAGATGGTAACAGGAGAAAGAAGAATGACCATGAAGCAAATAAAAAACATTTCACCTCTAATCTTCGACAACTACAACATGGCATCGAGACCACAGGTAAGTATCCCGCTCACTCACTCATATGCATCATTTGATCAAAAGTTGTAAGGGTTATGAGATATTTGGTTTATAAGTGAAAAGGTGGCTAGTTATCTTGGCCACCTTCATCCAATCATCACATGCAAAACTAAGTGTCCTCTCACATGTGGCTGCAGTTAACTCAAAGACAGAGGAGGAGTAGGACAAGAGGTGGTTAACTATGGATCTATGAGGTGGGAGATGATTACGAGGAAACCTACCTCTGCTACCAGCACACCATCTAACCCTGAAACACCATAAAGGGAAATAAAACATTGTTTGCATGCATTCATGTGTTCCACCTCCTCGAAACTCCCTCACTCAAGTCACTCTCATAACTTTGGCCACCCACTGGAAGCAAGGATCCATCGTTCTACAAGAGAATTTCTATAAGAGCATGCATAGGAATTCCTACAGGAACATTCTACAGGATACAGTCTATAGGAGTAGTCTACAGGATAAATAGAGGTAGTTTACAGGATAGGAAGAGAAGAGTTCAAGAGGGGATATCATAGGAATTGTCCACTATCACTAATCTAAGGAGGTAGGATCTAAAACTCCATCCCCATTTACAAGCAAATGAACTAGAAATACTCTAAAATCTAGTGGAGTTAGCAACTGTAGGAGGTGAATTACATACACAGTAAACTTTGTTTTCCTTCTGAATTTAAAAATTTTGTGTCAAACCTCTAATTTTCTCCTCAAGCCTCATAAGCAAGATGACAGGAGGGTTTAATAGGAAAGAACCCACAAACACTGTGAGGCTGCAACAGCACCCCTAGGTGCTTGAAATATTTACAAGACACAATTGGATGGGGTTTTTCAGAAAATTCATAGGGTATGATGATGAGGTGGCTCAAGAATTTGCTCATTCCCTCACTCCACACAACAAAATCCATGCCACTGTTATAGTTAGAGGTATCACTATATATCTCACCCCAAAACTCATTAGTAGGGCCACAACACTTCCCCTAGGAATTCCATGGAGAGAAGAAGACAAAGCAAACAGTCAGGTGGCAAGAAGGAAATTCTTTTTAGAAGATGAAGAACCCATAGAGGATAAAAATGGAGTAAGGAGGGACAGTCTGGCATACCCATGGGATGAGGTAGGCTACCAACTCATCAAATATATCTCATGTGAGGGTAGGTACAATGTTGTTTATGGCTACCACTTTAGGATCCTTGAAGAATTAAGATTTGGGGTAGAGACACCAGTTCACCAAAGACTCAACATACCCTATTTTTTGATGCAATCACTCATAGACTCCAACAAAAAAATAAAGAAAGGGAATTCCCAACAATTGGATCACCATGGGTTGATCAGGATCCTCATTGAGGATGCCCTCCAAAAACTTAGAATCCCTATAACAGGGTCAGTCTTTAGAGACTTGCCAATAGAGGATGACATCAAAACCATCACTTATGATGTTAGTCCTTCCGTTAGTGAGGAGGAGGCAAAATAGGAAGAAGAAGATACAGAGTTAGATAAGGATGAGATGGATGAAGAAGAAACTAATATAGAGGAACATGATGAAGCAGAAGAATAAGAGGAAGAAGGGAAGGAGGATGATGCTGAAATAGAGGAGGAAACTAAGGAAGAAACCGATGGAGATGGGGAAGAACAACAAGAGGAAGAAGATAAGAAAAACAGAGAGGAGGAAGGAATTGAAATAGAAAAGGAAGAACACAAAGAAGAGTCAGGCATAAGGTGCTACCTGAATTTGATTATAACCACTAAAACCATCCAAGAATGAGAAATACTTCTTACCTGCTAATGTATCTAATACTTGATCTATAAAGGGCAAAGGAAAATTATCTTTAAGTGTTGCTTTATTCAATTCTAGGTAATCAATGTACACCCTCCATTTACCATTCTTTTTAGCCACAATTACCAAAGGAGAAACCCATTGGCTATCTGAAATTAGGTAAATGAAGTTTACATTCAGTAATTTTTGGAGCTCTTATTTTACAATCTCCCTAAGATTTGGATTCATCCTTCTTTGAGGTTGTCTAATAGGTCTATTATTTTCCTCAATATAGATATGATGGATACAAGTCTTAGGATCAATGCCTTTCATGTCAATGTATTCCCATGCAAATGCAGCATAATGTTTTTGTAATGTTTTGGTTAGCTCTTCTAGTTGTAATTTCTCCAAGTTTTTGTTTATGTTCGATGTCCTACCTGAGAAAATTTCAATTGTAGAGCTACCAAACTCTTCCATAGAATATAGAGACATCTGCCTAGATGACAAATATTCAATATTAGATTTTTCTTGAAATTGTGCATGATCATATTCTGAAGATGTTTCAAAACTTTCCAATGTATTCAAAATTTGACTATCTTCACTAATTTCTGAAATAGTAAAGAGAGGCTGAATATCATCTTCATCATCAATCCATTCCTTGTCATCTAATTCTGTGATTGCTTTTTCTGGAGGATACAGAGTAAATTTCTTTGTTGAATTTCCATCAGAAATATACATGTCACCAGATCTACAACTAATAAAAGCATCAATTGTGGCTAGCCAAGGTCTTCCTAATATGAGTGGATATCCTCCTAGATTATTCTTGGGAGTTAAGATCATGAAATCAACAAGATATTCTCAAGAATATAAGGATACTGAAATATCTTCTAACACACCATCTGGTTTAATTACTGATCTATCTACAAGTTGTAGTAAGGTAGGTGTGTAAAGAAGATTAGGAAGTTTAAGCTACTCTATAGTTTGTCTACTCATGATGTTTATTGCTGCCCATAAGTCAATCAATGTATTTGGAATTTCAATTCCATTTATATGTGTCTTGACAATTGGACTTCCTAGATCCACATATTTTTGTAAGGCAATTTTTCCCATCATTATGTCTGCTATTTTTCCTACCAAGTGAATTATTTTTGTTTCTTTTGCTTTTCTTCTTGGTCTTTTTATGCTTAACTCCTTTATTGTTTTGGCTAGAATTGGAATTTCTCTAATGGCTTGTAGCAAAGTAATTTTGATATAGACATTCTTCAATTCATATAGAAAATCATAGTTGGGCAACAAGATATGTTTTTCTACCCCTCTATCAATTTGTAGTCTTTCAGGAAAAGGAGGTGTAGAAGTAGATGCTGGTTGCTTAATGATAAGAGTTGTGTTCACTGGTTCTTTTTGTTTTCCTTTTTCAATGTTTTGGTTTTGGAGAGATGTTTCCTCAAAACTTTTATTGACTTTTAGAGAATCTTCCTTAGAAATGTCTTGTTCTTGAATAACTACAGAAGGCATTTCCTTTTCTAATATCCTTCCAGATCTGAGTTGAACATCATTAAGATCTAGAGGAGTAATCATGTAAGTTGGAAATTGTTGTCCTTCTACCATTTAAGCATTCTAAGGGTTTTTATTGTTGGGGTTTGGTAATGATTGGGCAGGTAGCTGATTTGGTTTCTACTAAAATGGCAATAAGAGTTGAGGATTTTGGTTTTGTTGTGGAAATGGCAATGAAAGTTGAGGGTTCTGATTTTGAAGTTGTGGCTGTTGGTTTTGTTGCTAGTTATGGGGGGGGGGGGGTATAATTCTAATAGGATGGAGGATATTGATAATATTGAGAAAATATCCCATAAGAATTTTGTACTCCTTGTGCCCATGGTTGAGACTGAGGTTGAGGTTGAGGCCAAGGTTACTGCCAAGAATTCCAGTTTGGTGGGGGTTGAAGATACATTTGATTGTTAAATACCTAATTTGGTGGCCCCAACCAAGGTCTTCTTGTAACAAAACAAAGAGATTCTGCAGAATTTGTGACTGTTTCCTCTTGAAAGACAACCTTAATACCTGGGATTGAAGGACATACCTTGGTGTCATGGCTTTCCGAACAAATCATGCAAGTTTCTACAATTTTTGCATCTAAAGGGCATTCCCTTAGAGCATGTTTTTTTCTACATTTTGGACAAAAAATGACTAAAGCATCAGCCTCTGTTTTCTGCTTGTTTTGAATTTTAAGGGTGTCTAGTTGCTCACTAAGGCTCCCTAGGATGTCAGTTTTAAATTCATAAAGCATATTGCCAATTTTTGCCCTACTTACAGATTCAGTTGCAGATTTGTTTGCTCTAATAAGAGAAGGATCTCTCGACCCTTTCCCTATTTTAGATTTCCCTCTTGAGAGATGAACACATAGTTCTCTTATATCACTCAATGGAAGTTGAGAGATATCTCCCTTCCCCATCGTGTTAAGGATATCTATCCACTCATCTCTAATGGATTTTAATAAAATATATTTCAAATTTTCTTCATCTAAATTGTTCATCTTTTCTCTTTTCAAATTATAATTGAATCTCTCAATCAAATCTTCTAAGTTTTCATCCTCTCTTTGCATCATTTTGAACAACTCATCTTTATGACTGGTAGGCATGCAATAATCCAAGTACCTATCCAAAAATGCATTTTTCATGTCATTCCATGCTCTAATGGATTCAGTGACTAACCCCATGAACCATTTCAAAGAAGCTCCTTTCAGTGTTGAAGCAAACAATTTAAGTTTTTGAGAGTCTTCTAGATAGTCATAAGTTCTACACAAGACTTCAAACTCAAACAAAAATGTTTCAATGTCCTCACTTCTCAACCCATAGAAGTTTGGGAGGACAGAAGGTGAAATATTTTTCATTGTGGCATGTGTTTCCTCATCCACTATAGGGAATCAAAAAGAGTTATCTATTTCCCTATTTCCTCTGCCTCCTCCATTATTACCTCTACCTCCTCCATTATTTACTCTACCTATCCTTCTACCCCCTCCTCTAAATAGTGAGAATTCTCCATCTTGTTCCTCTTCTACCATTATAGTTTCTTCAGAGTCGGTATAGGATTCAACTGCAAGGTTACTTCCTCCTCCTCTAGTTCTTCTATTAATGGACTATGGGAGAGAGGTTCTACTTCTTCTTCCCCACCAGGTATTCCTAATTCTTCAACTACAATGGGCTCTCCTGTGGAGGTGAAAAAGGCTATTCTTGCTGTTGGATATTCGAAATTTTTCTCCCTTAGGAATTTCTTGGTAGATGAAATAGGCGATTCTTCTGATTAGATTTCTACCCCTGGAATTCCAAGAGTCTTATGGCTGGGAGTATGAGTTTGGGATGGAGGTGTGTCTTTTCTTGCTCTCGGTGGAGTAGGTGGTGTTGTAGGAATTGAACTTCTGCCCCTAGCTATAAATCTACCCCTAGAGTGTCTTTCTCTATGCATGTCATTGGTTTTTTTTTTTTTGAATGTAAGAGATAAGGCTACCTAGTTACACTTCCCTGGTAACGGAGCCAAAATGTTTGGTCAATTTAGTGTCTTAAATTGCTCTACATAAATTATCAATCCGGATATCATAAACTTATGAAGTGTAGTGCACTATTTGTGCTAGATGACCCTTCTTACTTCATTGTTTATGTTTTATGTTGTTTTGGGGGTTTTTGGTCCTTTAATCCATAATGATTTACAATGTAACTATCAAAATCTTAAATCTAACTTCTGTAAAGGCTACTAAGAATCTAAAAATGAGAAATAAAAGAGCTTAAGGAAGACTTGGAAGCAAATTTTAAGCAAGAAATGAAAATAGAGTTTCTACTTCTATTTTATCATTGTTTCCAAATCATGAACTAAAAATTGAAAGTGAAATTACAACTAATGTCTAATCGATTACAGAAACAAAACTAAATGAAATACTTAGTTACTCTACCTCTCAATTTTGGGAGAAAATCTCCTTGTGATGACATTTGAGGAATTATGTACTTCATTATTCTAAGATAAAATAAATGTAGGAATGCAGAAAAGACTTATTGCATGAATGAAGTACTCAACCACTTAGTTTTAGGATTAGTTATCAACTAGAAGGGCTCTTCAGAAACATTCATCAACACCATGAGTCAATAAACTAGTAATAAAATGGTAAGAACAATAATGGCACTGATCAATCTATTTGAAAATTTAAAGGCTAGTAAAACAGTAAATGAAATAAACTAAATTATACTACTGAATTTCAACTTCTAACTATTGATAAAAACTAGAAAGAAATTAAGCAAAAAGAGACTATTATGCACTACAAGAAGCTATTCTGCATTAGTAATAAAATGATGAAAGTTGCATTATAAACAAGGTTAGTACAAAAATGATTATGAACACTGTGGAAGGAAATGATGAATTTACATTTTAACTAAAAAAGGAAAAACAAAATGAAATAAAACCTCATTCAGCGCAGGGCCCCTCTACAACTGATCAGGTTATGCGTGCTTAATCAATCTCCAAGAAAATCTTTCATATGTCCATAAAACATGCAGTCTTCATATTAAAAATAGTGAAATTAGTTTCAAAATTACAGAATAGTAAGTCTAGGCTTAATACATGAGGAAATTCGAACTCCTTCCAAGTTCTTTACAACTGATATTTAAAGAAAAATCCTAACTATATTTTGAGATAATTTAGCTACAGGTGGTCCACGTATTACAACAGTTCTGTGTGAATGGGTGATCAGCTATAGGTGACTTTAAGTCAGCAAGGTAGTTGCATGAAACTGTTATCACCGGTGGTTGGTTCAAGTAAATGCTGCAAAAGAAACTGTCAGATTTATTAAATAGCCACGAAGAATGGACATAGAGCCCTATTGCTTCTAGGTTTCCTCATTTGACTCCACCTTTCACTGTGGTCTTGAGCTAGTTTCTTTGTTGATTTGGGCTGGTTGACTAGGATAGGATCCATGTCGTGACCATTCCAGAGATGCCCATGTGGTCGGTTTTCTTGTTTGACACCTGTAAACTATTAAAGCATGAAGGTAGTTGTGGAACAGCCGATTAGTTGCAAAATAGGCTACATTCCGTAGCTAAAAGACAAAAATTTATTGAAATAACAAAACATAAAAGCATAACATGTAAATCACTAAATGTCCTTCTTAAGGCAATATATACTGGTCATTAATGATAAGAATGCTTTTTCTTCATGGAAAAACAAAGAAAAGGGATGAGAAGAGTTGCTAGGGAAAGAGTAATTTTGAGGCTCAACACTCATGAGGGTGTTCAGGTAGACCCTAACAAAATTAAATCCATTAAGGAATGGAAAATCCCCACATCCATAAAGCATCTGCGAGGATTTCTTGGGTTGACAGGGTATTATAGCAAGTTTGTTAAGAATTATGGGAGAATAGCAGCACCTCTAATAACATTACTGAAGAAATATGCATTTTCTTGGACTCCAGAAGCAACTAAGGCCTTTAAGCATCTTAAAGAGGCAATGTGCCAAGCACCGGTCTTAGCTACGCCAGACTTCACAAAAACATTTATTGTGGAATGTGATGCCTCAGGAAATGGGATGGGCATTGTTTTAATGCAAGAAGGAAGACCCATTGCTTTTGAAAGTTGTCTAATCAAAGGAAAATATTTACACAAGGCTATTTATGAGAAGGAAATGTTGGCAATACTACATACACTTAAGAAATGGCGACCTTACCTAATGGGAAGGCACTTCAAGGTAAAAACAGATCATGATTGTCTTAAATACTTTTTAGAACAAAGATTATCTTCAGAGGAACAACAAAACTGGGTCACAAAGATGTTGGGTTATGACTTCAAAATCATCTACAAAAAATGGAAGAAAAATGTTGTTGTGGATGCACTCTCAAGAAAGGATGAGGATGTGGAAGCATTTCTTTGTGCCATTTCTATTATCCAACCAGATTGGATAACCAGAGCGAGGGATGAATGGAAGAATGATGAAGAGTGTGGGTACTCATTAAAAAGTTGCAACAAGATGCTAGTACATATGATACATTTGGCTGGAAAAATGATGCATTATGGTACAAAGATCGCTTATACCTTTGCAAGAATTCCCAACTCAAACAAAATATTCTTCTGGAATTGCACACCTCTCCCTTAAGAGGGCACTCTGGATTTTTAAAAACTTACCACAGGATTAAGAAGGAATATTTTTGGGATGGCCTTAAAGCTGATATTCAAAAGTTTGTGGTAGAATGCTTGGTTTGCCAAAAAAATAAAGTTGATACAATTAAGACCCTAGGTCTGTTACAACCGTTATCCATTCCAAGTCAACGTTGGGAGGAGGTTTCAATGGATTTTATCACAGTTTTACCCAAGTCTGAAGGAAAGAGTGTCATCATGGTGGTAGTTGATAGACTTACCAAGTATGCACACTTTTGTGCATTATATCATCTATTTAAAGTGAGTACAGTTGCCACTGCATTTATGGAAACAATTCAAAACCTACATGGAAACCCAAAGATTATTGTAAGTGACAGAGATCCTATTTTCACTGGAAATTTTTGGATGGAATTGTTTTCTTATCTGGGTACTCAATTGGCTCATAGCTCATCTTATCATCCTCAATCAGATGGGAAAACTGAGATAGTAAACAAATGTTTGGAAGGATATCTCCATTTCTTTCTATCTGATAAACAAACACAATGGGTCAAAAGGTTACCTCTGGCTGAATGGTGGTATAACACTTCCTCCCATACTACAACAAAAATGACCCCATTTATGCCACTTTATGGATATCATCCACCATCCATCGTGTTATCTTTAAGAGAAAATTCTATGGTTCAAGCAGTGGAAGATCACATAGAGCATCAACAACAAGTTCTCCAACTCGTAAAGGATAACCTTACTTTGGCACATAATAGAATGACACGACAGGCAGGTCAACATTGTAGCGAAAGAAGTTTTGATGTAGGCGACTAGGTATTTTTACGACTACAACCATACAAACAAATGTCCCTAAAGCAAGATAAGAAGGATAATAAATTATCACCAAAGTATTATGGTCCTTACAAGGTGTTGCAAAAAATTGGTACTATGGCATACAAATTGGAGCTTCCTACATCTTCCACAGTGCACCCAGTTTTCCATGTTTCATGCTTAAAGAAGGTTATAGGTGACAAGCTCTCAGTTCAAACAATATTGCTAGAACTTGACGAGGAAGGAAAAATCATATTGGAACCTGAAGAAGTCATGGAAACAAGAACTCGACAATTACGAAATTGATCAATTTCAGAGTATCTCATCAAGTGGAAGAACTTACCCACTGATGATTCCACATGGGAGGATGACAATTTTATACAAAAGAATACAAAACTACTCAAGCATTGAGGACAACGCTTTTTTTTAAGGAGAGAGGCATGTTAGGTCCCTATAATACTAGTGTATTCCCACAGTTTTATTAGTGTAGCCCCCTTATTGTTATTATTGTGCTCCATAGAAGCCCACTATTGTTATTGTGGTACCCTTACATTATTATTGTTATGTCGGGGCTGTGATTATATTATGATCCCTTAGACTCCTATATATAGAAAGGAGGTTGTTCCATTTTAATCATCCAATAATTCTTCATTTTGTGTAATGTAATCGAGGTTTCCCCCTCGAAGAGGTTGATTTTTAAGTTGTTGATCTATCTTTTCTATCTTTTGGTGAGCTAGTTTCATAACATTCTAACCTTCAACATGATGTCATGCTCATGTCATCATCACCACATGTTGACTCCTTAGTGGTGACATGTTTCATACAAATTTTCTCTATTATACCACCCAAAATGTCAAATTTGGCTACCATGTGTCCTCTGTATAGCCACATCATGCTGACATCATTTGCCACTGTCAGCTCCTTAAGGCCAATCACCTATTGCCATGTGTCATGTCTTGAGGAGACAGAAAGGGTCCTTTGGACCTTTGGTTTTTCATTGAAATCATTTGTAAATCTTGTCTCATCACAACCTTGGCACTTTTAAACAATTCAGTAGTTAAGAACTTACAAGGTTCTAAAGTTCCGAAATCTCTAGGCTTTGATATCCACCTACTCCGAGGTTTGACCTTTGATATTTCAGCCTTCCAAAACTTTGCCTGCTTCCATGGTTCCACGCCATCTTAGGTCCCTTTTAAGTAAACTACTAAGGTACTAATGTTCTGACATTTTGAGGTCCCATCGCTCTGACCTCTGATATGTTGCCTGCTACGTAATTCTGATATCGGATCCTGAAATTCGGCCCTGTTGCCCTGGTATCATACCAAAACTTTCTAAAAGTGGAACTACATTGCGGTTACAAAGTTCCTAGGTCCCGAGGTTCTAATCCTTCTGATTTTTGGAGGTTTTTCCACCATTTCTTATGAATTTGGCAGTGCTTCCAACTTTGGCTATGCACCAAGACTCCTGCAAGCACCTTTTGACTCTGCTTTCAAGGCTTAAGTCACCAAATGTTAATTGGGAATAAATCCTAATCCAAGAGGCCATTTGTAGACTTATTCATTCTGTTGGAAATTTATTTCATAGAAATTTCATGTGGAGAAGGTCTGATGTAGGATTTGAGCCCATCTGCTACCTGAAAAATGGTTGCAAATGCTTTTTTTTTTCTTTGCACCTTCACCCTTATTTTTGTGCCTAAAACCTATTCTTTTGAGGCATTATGAACTCTGAACCACCATAGTCATCATTTTATGGATTCTCCAAAATCCTTCTACTATGGTGATTCTCTACTGAAGACTACAGCAACCATAGGACTCCCCCTGAGCTTGAAACATCAACCACATCAAACTAGCCAAATTACCATCATAGCTATGCTATGGGACATCAAGGCCAACAGTTGCTACCACAAACATCCATGCTAGTCTGATTGACATCAATGCCAACACTATTGCCAATATTTAGACAATGACAATTTCTCAACACCTTTCTCAGCATAATTGTTGACATCAATTCCAACACACTTACAACCACTGGCCATCGAGCCAATGCCAATTGTCCAACAATCTTCCCCTTTGGCATTGATGGTAATATGATAACCTCATCACCACATGATGGCCAATCCTCATGCTACTTTCACACTTCTCTTGGCATGAGCCACTAGTGGCTTTCTCTCCTCTATATAGGCCATCACAACTTCTCAATTACTTATCTCCCCATTTGTGATCAATGGTAAAGATATGGAATTTTCCTTTTTCTTCTCCATGCAATGATTAGTTGTTAATGACAAGGACCTAACTGCTAATGTTCTTTCTACTCTACATACTTCTCTTCAAAGGATGATCACTGTTGTTTCTCTATAAAACTGGACATATGTGGTATGCTCCCCCTAAACATATACTGCCTCTAATTTGAATGCCTCCAGTTTTTGACACCTTATGTATACTGATTGAATACTTCTCTTGCCAATGCATATTTCCTATCAGTTAAAAGGAAACTTATACAATTAAACTTCTCATGGTATTACTACTGTTGAAAATACCAATCACTAGTGATGCATTTCATCTTGCTCTTCGCCATTGTTGTTGTTTCATCCTCTATGCTCACTTCTCATTAGCATTTTAACCACTTCTTCTCCCCTGAGATCATACCTCAAAATATGGATTGTTTCTTAAATAATACCATTTTTGTTGAGAAATAGATACGAATTGGATAATGTACTAGGAAAACTCTTATAGCCTTTTTCATAAATAAATTTTCATTTGCACAAACAAGTTTTCTCCGCGAGAAACCAAGACTACCAATTGATATAGTGATACCAATTGAAGGTTAACGGACATGCAAAGCTTGAACCAATTGTTTTTCATGAACACAAGACTGCTAGGCATAATCAAACTCATAACTTAAATGAAATAAGGGTATTTCAATCAAGATGCAAACCTTTCATTTACACAACAATCTTTCTTCCTAAGACTAACAATGGTTGTCTGCTACTGCTTATCAAAGTAGCTCCCCCAGAGCCAATGTTCTTTGATCTCTTGCAGCCACTTCTTTGCATCTGTGCAAGGACTGATACTAGGGAGCTAACTTAACTATGGGCTTCCTATCATTCCACACTTATGTTGCAGCCAATATTCTTTTTCCCACAACATAAGATATTGTTTTTTACTTCCCCAAACTCTTTCTAGCTACACTCTTCCTTTCTATTCAATGTTGATATATTTGAAATAAGAAAATACATTATTGTAATTAGCAAGGGGACTAGACCATACCTTAAACAGTCATATGCACCTCTCTATCTTTGCCTTCTAGCATCCAGAATCAGACTTATTCAGTCTCCCTTGAAATAGAGAATCTACTACCCCTGAGGAAATATTTTTCCTTCTTCTTCCAAACTTTCAGTGTTCGAGTCCTAAATGGAGACTTTCCTCAAGATGCTTATTTTCCCATGTTCTATCTTTCTCTCAGCTTTGCGTGGATGGAGGACACTTCTCCTTCACCTCGTCTTTATTCACCCAAATCTTCTTGTTGCCTTTCTGCCTTACAGAGGAATCCACCACAAGGGTAAGAGGATCATTCTTTTGATTTCTTCCTCCTCTTTTCATCTTTCTCTTTTGATACTGAGCAATGAAGAAAAACTTGTATTATTTTGCACTTTTGTTCCTTTTTCTCTTCAAATATCGAGCTGCTACATTTGCATGCATATTTTGAGAAGCATGCCATTTATTCTCATATATGTAGCTTTCTCTCTTGTGCCCAATATTTCCACAGTTGGAGAATTTAACGTGGCTTAAGAATGGGGTAAAGGAATTTTCATATCTTCTAGAAACCTTGTCAAAACCTCTATACTTCCAACATGCCTTCTCCTAGCCTATTTGTGCATTCTTCTATTGTTTCTACCCAACACATCTTATTTTCTAACATGCTATCTACAATCAATGGCTATATGTCTGAAATTATGGAAAGAAAAACAATACCCATAAAAAGGATTTTTATTACAGAAGTTACCTTTTCTTTAAAGGCTTTGTGCTTGAGGGGGAAAGGACTTTTGTTGGTTCTTTATGTGCCTTCCATGGTAGCCTAGAATTTTGCCTTGCATTCCTTCTTGTAGCTTCCTAGCTTTCTTCTGTTTCTCTCCTCGCTATTGTTTCTTATCATTCTGTTGTTGTCCAACAACCTCCTTCCCCTTGTTGTTTTTGGAACTTCTAACTACCCTTACTTGGATAGCTTACCCTTCAGTATTTTTCTTCTCGGATCTTGATTCCTATTTGAAACCAAAACTAGCCTTGATGAGTGGGCATCTCTACCTAAGAAGAACCTCATCCAATACTTTCTTGCTCCCTTTAAGCTTATGATATTGAGAAAACTATTTATTTGACTTTTCTAAGTCATGTCTCAATGATACTACTTCATTCCATAGTCTCTCATGGTAAGCTTCCTTCTTACTCATCTAATTGGTCAACATGCCACTCAGCTTGCTAGCCTCTTCTTGTTGAGCATTAAGATTTATTATTTTTTTTCTCAAATTTTCATTCTCAATCTCAAAAAAATTCAGTTGTTTATCTTGCTTGAGATTTACCTTTGATAGGTCCTTGATCTCCTTAGAGAAGAGATCAAATTCTTTATAAAGTATATCCTTTAATTCATATCCTTATCTTCACTATCAAAGATGCTATCTGAGTCACCACATATATCTAAAACCAACTCTATGACCATGGAGTCTTCCACAAGTCTAAGGGATATTCCATCTTCATCACATCTAGTGATACCCCTATTCTCTTCACAGTATATATTGTCTTCTTCTTCAGAGGATCCCTCATTTTATATTGCTACTAAAGAGGGTCTATCTTCATTACTACTACTAGATGCATGGATATCTGTATCTTCAAGTGATTCACATGAATCTAGATAATTAATGACCTATTTCTTTACATTCATCACAAAACAATAGCTTACCTTTAGGGCAGCCTGGCCTCTCTTCTGATTTTTCATCATCATCTTGAGAGTGATGAGAAGCAACTTGAGCATTAAGAGGAACATATTCAATCTTCTTAGCATCTCTTTTCTAGGATGGTTTCTTCAACTTCTTCCTTCTCATCTTCTCATCATTAGCAGCCTACACATATTCAAGTTCACTGCTTGAGAAACAAGGTTCTTTGACCTCCTCTTGATTTGTGTACCTTTCTCCTCCATATAAACATTGAAACATGTCCATTATTTACTTTGTTGACTTGCAATGCCTCACTCTATCAACATCTGGCTTAGATATCCCTTTCATGATGATTTCCTTGGCTTCTGTATAGAACTCATTCCTCTCTCCATATATCATAGACAACCAAATGTCTTCATTGACTATCATCAAGTAGGCCTCCATTCTAATCTTCCAAATCTCATAGTCTGATCCATTTAAAAATGGAACTCCTTCTATTGTTATCCAAACTTGATTATCCATTGTTTCCGTTTTGATCTTCCTTCTACAGATTAAGATATTCCTGAAGGATCCAAGCTTTGATACCAATTGTTGGAAACAATGTTAATAATGAGAGGGGGGGTGAATCAATATTAAGGCCAATTTTAACTTTCATGCCAATTCATTTTTCATTCAAACTTGGCATCCATTATATTAGAGTAGTCTTTAGCAAACCATAACAAAGTCCATATAAATCAACACAAGAATATACATCATGAGCACAAAACTCATGAGGCACGAAGGTTTTACATGGAAACCTCTTCAAGAAAAAACAACCAAAGCTTGTTGTTTTGTTGATGTAAAATAAGAGAACCTACTCTATTACATCAATCTATTTGTGAGTCACCACTCACAGGAAGCACTAACTCCCTCCATTTGTAGATACCTTTCCATCTTACTAGAAGCACCATGTGAAGAACCAACTTCACGGATTTGTTGTAAGCACCAACTTACAGGAGCCACCAACCACCAAGCCTTCTCAATCACCCACTAGAGATGGAAGCACCAACTTCCTATATGCAGGCTCCAACCCACACTCAAATAGGAACTGATGTTCTCTATCCATGGAAACCACTCTGCCTGATATCAACTTTGTTCTCTTCATCCCTTGGCCCACACAACATTCTCTATCATGTGCTCTCAACAACATGCATTCAGAACTCTTTTGTTCTCTGCTCACTCTATAGCAGCCCACTATACTCATCAAAACCTACACAACCCTCTGTCAAGACCACAACATCATACTTATCTCGACCCTTTCCTCTCAAAAGCATACACTTCAACTCTCGTCCCCTTCTATTTCATATTCTCTCTCAAACTCTCACATCGCAGCATAGGATCACTTGGCCTTCTTACTCTTCATAGGTGCTTTCGACCTCTTCTCACATAGAAACACAGTCTCTCTTAGGGTCTCTTTCCTTTGTATAGGCACTCTCTAGCCTTTCCCTATAGAATAGGATCACTTGGACTCACACATCAGCGCACTTACACCCACTAAGATCTCTACACATCTTTCTTATGAGAATGTTTCTTTCCCCTACATTGCTCTCCTCTATTTTGTTCCCTTGTTGCACATTGGTCGAGGATGCCTCTGTTTCCTATCACTCTTCCATTCACAGTTCCTAAGTGTGTACTCCTGTATGGCTCGCCATCCTACAGTTACATCTACCTTGGCCACTGGTGCCTCACTAACCACTGAGAATGGGCATCTAAGTGACCTGCATACTAAGAATTAATTCTCAGTGCACATGTACACTTCAACCAGGCACTGTCCTCTCTATGAATAAATCTCATGTCCTTGAGACTCTCCATGCTTATTCATGGTTTCACATAGCATGACTATTACTTCAGAATGGCTTCTCTGCACATTGTGGTCCTCGCTACCTTGACTTGATGATCTTTGCCTCTGTCTATTTTCTTTGACAGTCACCATTGACTCAATCGACCAACTCCTCTACGTGCTCATGGTCCTTACTACCAACTCATCCATCTTCCATACACCTCTCTTCTTCCATTAAATTAGATCCTTTACACCATAGTGCAATTTTTAGAGCCACAACTTATCATAACTTTTCATTAAAATGAGATTACAATATTACAAGATTTTGATGCCTTTAGCCCCTTCCTCCTTAGCTCCTCTTGTTTTTCCACCATAGTACTAGGATTTTTGACTGATGACTTCATGTAATAATGTAATTTTATATTGGACCCCTTTCATATCATAACTTTTATTGAAAATCCATTACGAAATCGAAAAATCGCAATTAGAATTTAGCTCTTTCTACTTAGCCCTTTATCACATTTTCTCCATAGGACCAGGTGTCTTGACCGGCAGCATAGCATTCAGGTGCTAAGGCCTTTAGACTCCTATCGGGGACCTATCTCCCTATTTTTTAGCTCTCACCCTTAGTTCTTTTGGGCTTCCACAACCAAGTGCCAACACATCGGATCCCCTTTCATCGTAACTTCTCTCCAAATTACAATTACTGAGGATTTCTGAAATTCTGACCTTCGAAACACTTCCCACATGGAATCACATAGAACTTAGATGCTAGGATCTTCTCTATTCCCTTGGTTCTTTGGGTCCTCATGACCAAGTTCCACTTAACATCATAGCTCCACATATCTAATCGAAACTTTCCTATAAACAATTAAACATGAGTTATGAAAAATCCAACCTCTGAAATTTCGACCTCCGAGAAGACGTCATGTTGATGTCATCATCACCACATGGAGAATCCTTAGTGGTGACACATGTCACACAAATTTTCCCTATTAGGCCAACCAAAATGGAAAATCTGGCTACCATACAGCCACGTCATGTTGACCTCATCTACCACTATCAACTCCTCAGGTCTTGCTACCATGTGTCATGTCTTGAGGAGAGAGAAAGGGTCCCTCAATCCTTTGGATTTTCATTGAAATTATTTGTAAATCTCATCTACTAGAAACCTTGGTGCTTTTAAATAATTAAATAATTAAGAACTTACGAGGTTTTGAGGTTCTGAATTCTCTAGGCTTCAATATATGCCTGCTTGAAGCTTTGACCTCCAATAATTTTGGCCTTTCTAAATTTCGTCTGCAGCTCTAGTTCCATGCCATATGAGGTCCCTTTTAAGTAAACCAATGAGGTCCTAATATTCCTACCTTCTGAGGTCCTAAGGCTCTGACCTTTGATATGTTACCTGCTTCGTCCCTCCGTTATTGGGTTCCGAAATTCGGCCCTGCTGCCCTAGTATCATATCAGAACTTTCTTAAAGTGGAATTACATTGCAGTTATGAAGTTCCAAGGTCCCAAGGTTCTAAGCCTTCCTAATTTCTAAGGTTATGCCACCATATCCATTGCATTTTGAATTGCTTCCAACTTTGGTTATCTGTGAAGACTCCTCCAAGCACTGTTTAACTCTACTTTCATGGCTTAAGTCACCAAACTTTGACTGGGAATAACTCCTGATCCAAGAGGCCATTTGAAAAATTCCTCATAGAGTTGGAAATCTATTTTAGATAACTTTCCAATGGAGAAGGACTAATGTAGGCTTTGATCCCATATGATACCTAAAAAATGGCTGCAAATGTTGTGTTTTTCTTTGCACCTTGACCCTTATTCTTGTGCCTAGAACCTGTTCTTCAAAGCCATTATGGAACTCCCAAACACCATATTCATAATTTTATGGTTTCTCCAATAATCATGCTACTATGGTGATTCTCTACCAGAGACTATAACAACCATAGGACTCCCTCTGAGCTTGACACATCAAGAAAATCAAACTATCGCAATTACCCTCATATCTAAGCTAGGGGAAATCAAGGCCAACATCTACTCCCACAAACATCCATGCTATTCTGATTGACATCAATGCCAACACTCTTGCCAACATTTAGACAATGCCAATTTCTCAACACATCTCCAAACATGATTTTTGACATCAATGCCAACACACTTGCAACCACTAGCCATCCAGACAATGTCAACTGCCCAACAATCTCCCCCTTTTTCTTTGATGGAAACACCTTAACCTCATCGCCACTTTATGGATAATCCTCATGCTTCTTCCACACTTCTTCTGGCATGGGCCACGAAGGGCTTTCTCTCCTCTGCATGGCCCATCATGAATTCTCCAATAATTCTCTTCTCCTTTGTCATCAATGGTAAAGGGCTACAAGATGCCTTTTTCTTATCATTAGTTGTCAATTAAGAGGGCCTAGTTGTTGATGTGATTTACTCTCTGCAAACTTCTCTTCAAGGAATGATAAGTACCACTGCTCTAAAAAAATGGACATATGTGATATGCTCCCCCTGCACATATACTGCCTCTAATTTGAATGCCTCAAGTTTTTGACACCTTATGGATATTGGTTGAGTACTTAGCTTACTAATGCATCTTTTTTATCAGTTAATAGGAAACTGATACCAATTAAAATGCTCATGGTATTGTTACTGCTACAAATACTAATCATTAGTGATGCATTTCATCTTTTTCTTCACCACTGCTACTGCTTCATCCTCTATGCTCACTTCTCTTGAGAATTTTAACCACTTCTTATCCCATGAGATCATACTTCAAAATATGGAACACTGCTTAAATAATACCATTTTCATTAAGAAATAGATACAAATTGGACATTGTACTAGGAAAACTCTTATATCCTTTTTCAGAAAGAAATGTTAATTTTCACAAACAAGTTTTCTCCACATGAACCCAAGATTACCAATTGACATAGCCATACCAATTGAAGGATAAGGAGCATGAAAAGCTTGAACCAATTATGTTTTATGGACAAAAGACTGCTAGGCATAATCAAAATCACAAATTAAATGAAATAAGGTTATTTCATCCAAGATGAAAAACCTTCATTTACACAACAATCTTTCTTCCTGAGGCTGACAATTGTTGTCTGCTACCAATTATCAAACCAGCTCCCCTTGAGCCAATTCTCTTTGATCTCTTGCAGTTGCTTCTTTGCATTTGCACGAGGACTAATCCTATGGACTTGACTTAACTATGGGCTTCCTGTCATTCCACACTTCTGCTAAAACCAATCTTCTTCTTCCCACAACATAAGATATTGGTGTGTACTCCCCTTGAACTCATGTTGGTTGCACACATCCTTTCTCTTCGACGTTGTTATATTTGAAATAAGAAAATACATTATTGTAATCATCAAGGGGACTCAACCATACCTTCAACAATCATATGCATGTCTCTGTCTTTCCCTCCCATCTTCCAGCATTTGACTTATTCAACCTCCCTTGAGGCCATCCTCTTCTTTTACTAAAGATAAATAGAGGATCTACCCCCTCCCCCCCCGGAGTAGATCTTCTTCCTTCTTGTTCCAAACCTTGAATGGTCGAGTCCTAACAAGACCATTCCTTTCCTCAAGATGCTTCTTTTCCCATGTTCGAGCTTTCTCTCGGCTATGCATGGCTAGAGAACACTTCTCCTTCACCTCCTCTTTCCTCACCCAAATCTTCTTGTTGCCTTTCTGCCTTACAGAGGGGTCCAACACAAGGTTAAGAGTACCAATGTTTTGATTTCTTCCTCCTCTTTTCATCTTGCTCTTATGATACTAAGCACTGAAGAAAAACTTGTATTATTTTTCTCTTTTGTTCCTTTTTGTCTTCAAATCCCAAGTTTCTACATTTGCATGCATATGTTGAGAAGCATGCCATTTCTTCTCATAAATGTAGCTTTCTCTCTTGTGCCCAAGATTTCCACAGTTGTAGCATTCAATATGGCTTAAGAATGGGGCAAAGGAATTGCCATATCTTCCAGTAACCTTTTCGAAACCTCTATCACTACCAACATGCATTCTCCTAGCCTTAAAATGCATTCTTGGGTTTCTCCTATCCAACACATATTGTTTTCTTTCATTCCATCTACATACCATGGATTTATGTCCAAATTTGTGGTAAGAAAAACAATACCCATAAAAATTATTTTGATGAAAAAAGTTACATTTTCTTTGAAGGCATTGTCCTTGAGGGGGGAATTACTTCTCTTGGTTCTTTGTGTGCCTTTCATGGATGTTTGGAATGTTTCCCTTGCATTCTTTCTTGCAGCTTCATGTCTTTCTTCTGCTTCTCTCTTCACTGTTGTTTCTTATGCTTTTGTTTTTGTTGTCCGACAAGCTCTTTTCCCATGTTGTTGTTGGAACCTACAACTACCCTTACTTCGATAGCTAACCCTTCAGTCTTTTCATTATTATAGCTTGATTACTCTTCAAAACCCAAACCAATCTTGATGAGTGGGGATCTCTACTTGATAACCATCTCATCCAAGATTTTCTTGCTCCCTTCAAGCTTCTAATATAGAGACAAATCTTTATTGGAATTTTCTAAGTCATGTATCAATTATACTACTTTAGTCTATAGTCTCTCACAGTAAGCTTCCTTCTTACTCAGTTGATTAGTCAACATACCACTCATCCTACTAGCCTCTTCTTGTTGAGAATTAAGATTTACTATTGTTTTTCTCAACTTTCCATTATCAAGCTCATAAATTTTCAGTTTCTTCTCATGCTTGAGATTTGCCTCTGATAGGTCTTTGATCTCCTTTAAATTACAGATCAACTTATTTCTAAAGTAGATCATTTCATTCAGATCATTCTTTGCACTATCAAACGTGCTAGTTGAGTCATAAAAGAGAAATAAAACCATCTTTGCGTCCATGGAGTATTCCGCAAGTCTAAGGGGTATTCCATCTTCATCACTTCCAGTGATACCCCTGTTCTCTTCATAGGATATACTCTCTTCTTCTTCATAATATCCCTCATTTTCTATTGCTACTAAAGTTTGTCTATCTTCATTACTACTACTAGATGCATCAGTATCTTGATCTTTAAGTGATTCACATGAACGTATAGATAATGAATGACATGTTTATTTACATTCATCACAAAGAAATAACTTACCTTCAAAGCAGCTTAGCCTCTCTTCTAATTTTTCATCATCATCTCGAGAGTGATGAGAAGTGACTTGAGAATTAAGAGGAACATGTTTAATCTTCTCAACATCTCTTTTCTGGGATGATTTCTTCTACTTGCTTTTATTCTTCTCATCATTAGCAGCCTTCATAGATTCAGGTTCACTGTTTGAGTAGCAATTTTCTTTGACCTCCTCTTGCGTCGTGTACCTTTCTCCTCCATATAGACTTTGCAATTTTTCCATAATTTCCTTTTCTTACTCACAATGCCTCACTCTATCATCATTTGGCTTAGATAGCCCTTTCATGATTATTTCCTTGGCTTCTATATTGAACTCATTGCTCTCTACATATATCATAGATAGCGAAATGTGTTCATTGACTATCATTAAGTAGGCCTCCACTCTAATCTTCTAGATCTCATAGTATAATCCATTAAAAATGGAACTCCTTTTGCCGTTAGCCAAATTTGATTAGCCATTTTTTCCTTTTTATCTACCTTCTAGCAATTAAGCTATTCCTGAAGGAACCAGACTGTGATACCAATTGTTGAAAACAATGTTAATTTTGAGAGGGGGGTGAATAAGTATTAAGGCTAATTTTAACTTTTATGCCAATTTATTTTTCATTCAAACTTGGCATCCATTATATGAGAGCAACCTTTAACAAACCATAACAGCAACCATATAAATCAACACAAGGATACACATCATGAGCAACAAACACATGAGACACAGAGGTTTTACGTGGAAACCCTTTCGGGAAAAAACACCAAAGCTTGTTGTTGTTATTGATGTAAAATAAGAGAACCTACTCTATTAAATCAATTTGCTTGTGAGCCCCCACTCATAGGAAGCACCAACTACCTTTGATTGTTTACTAGCCACTAAAAAGAAGCACCAACTCCCTCCATTTTTAGACACGTATCCAGCTTACCAGAAGCACCATGTGAATAACCAACTTCACGGATTTGTTGCAAGAACAAACTTACAACTCCTTGGATTTATGCAACCACCAACTTGCAGGAGGCACCAACCCCCAAGCCTTCTCAAGCACCCACTAGAGATGAAATCACCAACTCCTTATATGCGGGCTCCAACCCACACTCAAATAGGAACTAATGTTCTCTATCCGTGGCATCCACTCTTCCTGATATCAACAATATTCTCTTTAGAACTTTGCCCAAGCAACATTCTTTTTCCTCTACTCTCAACCACATGTATTCAACACTATACTATTCTCTGCTCACTCTATAGAATCCCAATGTACTCATCACAACATATGCATCCCTCTGTCAACAAAAAAACATAATTCTTCTCTTGACCTTCTAATATCAACAACATACACTTGAGCTCTCGACCCCTTCTATTCCACAGGCTCTCTTAGCCTCTCACACTGGAGTACAAGATCACTTGGCCTTCTTCCTCTACACAGGAACTTTTAACCTCTTCTCACATGACAACACAACCTCTCTCAGGGTATCTTTCCTCTACATAGGAACTCTCCATCCTTTCACTGTAAAATAGGCTCACTTGGCCTCACATAGCAGTGCACTTACACCCACTAAACTCTCTACACAGCTCTCTCATGACAATCATTATTTCCCTCACATTCCTCTATTGTTCTCCTCTTTTTTGTTCCTCTGCTACACACTGGTCGATGTTGCTTCTGGTGATCATCACTCTATCATTCACGCTACGTGAGTGTGTACTCATGCATGACTCTCCATCCTATTATTGCATCTGACTTGGCCACTACTGCCTCATTAACCACTGATAATGGGCATCTAAGTGATCTCCATACTGATAATTAATTCTTAGTCCACCTGTACGCTTCAACCAGGCATTGTCCTCTCTGTGAAAAAATATCCTATCCTCGAGGCCCTCCATGATTATTCATGCTTCACAGAGCTTGATTGGTACTTCAGAATGGATGCTATGCACATTGTGCTCCTTGCTGCTTTTTCTCGATGATCTCTGTCTCTGTCTCCTACCTTTGACAGTCGCCATTGAATCCATCTACCAACTCCTCTATGTGATCGTGGTCCATTCTGTCAACTCATCCATATACCATAAACCTCTATGCTTCCATTTCAGATCCTTTAAACCATAGTGCAATTTTAGAGGCAAAACTTATTGTAAATTTTCATTAAAATGATATTATGATATTACAATATTTTGATGCCTTTAACCCCTTCCTGCTTACCTCCTCTTTTTCTTCCACCATGATACTGAGAGCTCTGAATGGAGGCTTCATATACCACTGTAGTCTTATATCAGACCCCCTACATATCATAATGTATATTGAAAATCCCTTACGAAATCATAAAATCTGGATTGGCATTTAGCTCCTTCTACTTTGCCCTTTACCACATTTCCTCCATAGGACCAGGTGTCGCAACCAATGGCATAGAATTCAGGTGATAAGGCCTTCAAGATCCTCCTAAGGGCCTATCTCCATGTGTTATAGCTCTCACCCTTAGTTATTTTGGGCTTCCAAAACCAAGCACCAACACATTGGATCCCTTTTCATCCTAACTTCCCTCCAAATTACAATTTCGGAGTTTCGAAATTCTGGCCTATGAAATACTTCCCAAGTGGCATCCTATAACACTTAGGTGATAGGATCTTCTCTACACCCTTAGTTATTTGGGTCTTCATGACAAAGTTCCACTTAACATTGGAGCTCCACATATTTGATCAAAACTTGCCTATAAAGCAATTAAACAGGAGTTACAAAAACTCCAACCTCTGAAATTCTGACCTTCGAGATGATGTCATACTGATGTCATCATCGCCACTTGGTGACTCCTTACTAGTGACACATGTCACATGAATTTTCCCTATTAGTGTTGGCATTATGATGCATGTGTTGTCCTTGATGGAAACTCACTTGTAACAGAACAAGTATATGGTAACTAGATGAATCCACATGTTAGTTCAGAGGTTATAGAATGATGGAATAGAATAATAGAATGATGGATCAAAGGTTTAATGATCAGAATCAGAAGTTTGATAAGGAGGAGATTGTTGGAATTATGAATTAGGTGTTGTCCTTGATGGCAACCTACATGATGATTTGTCCTTGATGGAAACCTACATGATGATTTGTTCTTGATGACAACCTATTTGATGAATGGAATCCTACTTGATAAGTGGTCTCTTGATGAAAATCTACTTGTTAAATGTATAAAGAGGATGTGTTTACAGATGTGACAGAATGCATGGCAGTTCAGAGGAATCAATTCAGAGGAATGATAAAGTTGGAATTTTAAGAACTATACACGGGTTTTGTTAAGCCAAATCAGGTATACATGCAATTTTAGTGAAGAAAAGTAGCATATGCCTTTTGTACCATGGTATTCTAAATACAAGGGGTTCTTACCATGGTATTGGCCCATAGTAATGAGTGCGACAACGAATATTAATCCCGTCAAATATTACCACCGACACTAATGTAGTTTTGACCCGTGGTATTGGATAAGGGCTAAACTATATAATGAGGTGAAGATCAAAGTGCTATGTGTGCAAATGATGGAAATCTTATGAAGAGTTAGATCACAAGAAAATATGCATGTTATGGGTTTTTTATGCTTTGCTTGATCTAAATTAAGTATGCACCTAAGAGTTTGATGATGGATGAGATCTAATAGATCTGAAATAATTATGAACCAATGAATACAATGATGGATTAGGATCATGAGACCTGAAATGACTTTTCATTGTATGTTTTGCTCATGGATTGACTAGATCTCAGTATTGACGCATTTTTTTATCTTTGAATATTATGATCTGGGTCTTTCTAAAGTTCTGAAGAGATGCACAATTTTAGGTCAAAATTTGCAAATCTATATGTTGGTTGGTCTCAGGAAAAGCACGTATACATGTAGGTATGATTCTTCAATGTCGCGTATACAAAGTAAGGGTTTATGTTTATAAATGATTGATCAACCGGATTAGTGTTGTTGCTCCTCTGCTTTATGTCAATGATGTCCTCATGATTGATCTTGGTTGAGTGATAATGTCTGATGTAGAACTGATTAAATGATGAAGTTGAATTTGGATATTGGTTGATTGAAGAATGTTAAGATTACTTTCTAATTGTGATTGAATATCATAGATAGTTCTATGATTGTTTCAGAGTATTGCAAAAGATCTGATTATGATTTAGTGTTCTTTTTAGAATTGCAGTGGTCAAGATTTTAGTTTTCAATATATTAAGATCTGTATGCAGGTTTGTCTACAGAAAAGTGTGTATGCATGCAGGTTGCCTTAGGTGAAGTAACGTATACATTTTGGCATTTGAATGATCAGGATTGCAGATGATTATGTGTGTTGATGTAGTATTCTGGGTTCAGTTCTGTGTACTGGTTATAGTGATTTGACTGTTCCAGTTGATTTGTTGAGTTTTGATTAAATGTCAGTTGATTGGGTTTTCAATGAATTCTTGATTTAGTTGTGTCAGAGATTGATGATTGGGTTTCAGTGATTGGTTGAATTAGTTGTGTCAGAGATTAATGATTAGGTTTTAGTGATTGTTTTATTCAGTTGTGTCAGAGATTGATGATTGGGTTTCAATGTTTGGTTGATTTAGTTGTGTCAGAGAATTTTATTTTTTATTATTAGGCTTAAGTGTTAATATTGGATCCAATGGGAAAATTTATGAAACGTGGTCCATGGATGTTGATGAGGGTTGGAGCCTTCAATGAGGAAGTCAAATTATCCTGCTAGTAGTGGCTGGTAATCATATCAGGGGGTTGGAGCACCTTTCCAATAGCAGTTGGAGAAGGAGTGAAGGTTTTAGCCTTCTTCAGGTTGGCGCCTGCATACTGGAACAAGTTTGCGCCAGTACAAGAACCAGGGGGTTGGAGCTCCCTTCGAGTAGGACCTAGAGAACAAGCGTGTTGGGTTGTGTTATATTCTTTTCATGACTAGCCCACGTAGTTAACCAGGGGTTAGAGGGGGGGAGGTCATAGGGGGTTTGAAGGGTACCCGTAACCCCACTTTATGGGGTCCGGGGTAGTGCCCCAGAAAATTTTGGTTTTGGAACCTATGTTAGGTTGGGCGGACCCACCTATGGTTTTGTGCATGATTTTCGCACATGTTTTTTTAGTACGTGATGGTTTTTGGTCCATGGTATTGGATGCTTCGGCATGTATAAATATGTATTGTAACATTGAAAGGAACATAATGAAAAATCAAGGTGGTAGTCCCGATTTTGGGATCCAGGGGAAAATCTCTATGTATATGTGTTTTATGTGTTCTGCTCTTGCATTATTATTTTTTGTGCTTTAGAATTTGTATGCAAGTAATTTCTGTACGGGGTTAAAACCTACATTTGGTATCAGAGCAGATTCGGCTTCAAGGGGACGCCTTTGTTGCTGAGGGGTTTCGCTCAGGTTTGTGGTAGACCCTGATCAGTGGGAGATCTGCGAGATCAATTCTAGTGGTGAAAGAAGATGGCAAGCAGTGGAAAGATAGAGATCGAGAAATTTAATGGTCAGAGTTTTGAGTTGTGGAAACTCAAGATGGAGGATCTATTGGTGGATAAAGACCAGTGGATCGTGGTAGATCCAGGTACTAAACCAACAGGAGTGTCCGATGAAGAATGGAAGAAGTTGGATTGGAAGGAAAAGAACACAATGCGATTGTGTGTCTCAGATTCAGTATTGTTGAATGTATCAGGGGAAGCTACGGCGAAGGCTTTGTGGGACAAGTTAAGGATTTTGTACCAATCTAAGTCTCTAGTGAATAAATTGTTCCTGTGAAAAAAGTTGTATAATCTGAGGATGAAAGATGGAGACTCGGTGACAGAGCATCTGAATGAATTTAATACTGTGGTAAGTCAGTTAGCATCTGTTGATATTAAAATTTCAGATGAAGATATGTGCATCAGTTTGTTGTGTTCTCTACCATATTCGTGGGATAGTCTAGTTATTGCAATAGGTAGCAATGAAATTGCCTTGCAGTTTGATGAAGCAATCTCGGCCTTGCTAATGGAGGAGATGAGACAGAAAAGTATGGAGAGCCAAAATGGTGATGCCTTATCTGTACGAGGATGGTCCCAGAATAGAAACAAAAATAAGTCATTGAGTGGGAGATCTAAATCTAGAGGGAGATCTAAATCTCCAGGAAAACCTGTAAAGGTGGTGTGCTGGAAATGCAAAAAGGAAGGCCACTTCAAAAGGGACTATAAATCTAAAGCTCCTGACAAAGGAAAGGGATATGATGAGGCTCCTTCTACAGAGGCGAAAACCACCTCAGATGAAGGTGGAGATGTGTACTTGGCTTCTTCAAGTACACATGTAGATCATGAGGCATGGTTGATTGACTCAGGTGCATCCTTTCACTTCACTCCCCATAGAGAGTGTTTCTGTGAGTATGAGAAATATGATGGTGGTGATGTCTTCTTGGGGGGTGACAGGAAGGCTAGAATCATTGGTCGTGGAAAAGTAAAGTTGAAGCTGCAAGGTGGAAGGGTTAGAACACTTTCGAGTGTTCTGCATATTCCTGCATTAGCAAGAAATCTAATTTTTGTTAGTAAGCTAGATGATGCAGGTGTAAAAATAGTGTTCGAGAAGGATACCTGCAAGATGGTTTGGGGAGCACTGGTATTGATGTGGGGCATTCGGATTGGAACTTTGTACAAGCTACAAGGTAGCACTGTTGTTGATGGGTGCAACAATTCCGTGGTTCCTGAAAGTGGAGCAGAAAATATAGTGGTATCTGGAGAGAAGACCATGCTATGGCATCAAAGGCTTAGACATATTGGAGAAAAGGGCCTTTGGATACTTCATGGTAAAGGTATGGTAGAAGGTATGAGTAATAGCTCTCTCGATTTTGATTTCTGTGGAAATTGTGTATATGGGAAGCAAAATCGGGTAAGTTTGCTCTCTGGTAGTAAGAGGGCGAAATAGATATTAGAACTTGTGCACAGTGATGTGTTTGGACCTCTGAAGGTTCCATCACTGGGTAAGTCTATGTACTATGTATCATTTATATATGACTTCTTAAGGAATACATGGATATATTTCCTTAAGAAGAAATCTGAATTCTTTGATAGGTTTAAAGAATTTAAGGCTCTAGTGGAAAACCAAACAGAGAAGAAGATAAAGGTGCTGAGGACAGATAATGGTGGAGAGTTTTGCAGTAAGGAATTTGAAGAATTCTGCAAGAAGTGTGGTATAGCATGGCAAAAGACTACTCCATATACACCTTAGTAAAATGGAGTTGTAGAAAGAATGAACAAGACGTTGATGGAAAGGGCAAGAACCATGCTTAGTGGTGTCAAGTTAGGACAGGAATTCTAGGCAGAGGTGGTGGATACTGCATGTTACCTGGTCAACAAGTCACCTTCATCAGCGTTGGAGGATAAGACTCCACAAGAGGTATGGACTGGTAAGAAACCCTCTCTTTCACATCTGAGGGTATTTGGATGTGATGCATATGTACATGCTCCAAAGGAGAAAAGAACAAAGTTGGATAGTAAATATGAAAAGTGCATCTTTATTGGGTATAAGGATGGTTTAAAAGGTTATAAGCTTTGGAACCCAGTGACAAGGAAGGTTATGTACAACCAAGATGTGGTGATCAGAGAGGTGAGATTTTATTAAACATGAATTCCAACCAAAGGAACATGAGAAGATAGAGTTTGAGCTAAAGGAGGAAGAATCAGACTCTACAGCAGAGGAAGAATCAGAAGATGAAGAGCCACAAACTCCGGCTGTGAGAAGATCAGTTCGAGAAAGAAGGCAACTATAAAAGTATAGTCCATCTACTTTCTGTTCAAGTTTTTCTTTGTCTGTTACTGATGATGATCCCAGAACTGTGAAGGAAGCAGTGGATTCAGAGGATGGAAAACTCTGGAAAGAGGCCATGGTTGATGAAATGGCATCTTTGCACAAAAATGAGGCTTGGGATCTGGTGGAGTTTTCTGCTGGGAGGAAACCCATTGGTAGCAAATGGGTGTTCAAAAAGAAGACAAATGCAGAAGGAAAAGTGGAGAAATACAAAGCTTGGTCGGTAGCAAAAGGTTATTCCCAGGTGCCGGGAATTGATTTTGGTGATATTTTTTCTCCTGTTTCCAGGGTAACTTCTATTAGATTACTTTTATCTGTTGCTGCTACTTTTGATTTTGAGGTAGAACATATGGATGTGAAGACAACATTTCTTCACGGAGATTTGGAAGAGGAGATCTGCATGAAGCAACCTGAAGGCTTTGCGGTGAAGGGTAAGAAAGAACTAGTATGCAAGTTAAAGAAGTCTTTGTATGGATTAAAACAGTCACCAAGGATGTGGTATCAGAAATTTGATACATTTATATGGGGACTTGGCTTCACCAAAAGCAAAGCAGATCATTGTGTGTATTTTAAATTAATTAGTGACCGTGTTATTTATCTGGTCTTGTATGTGGATGATATGTTGCCGATTGGAAATGACAAAGAAATTATCCAGGATTTGAAGACCCAATGGTCCTCCAAATTCGACATGAAACATCTTGGTGCTGCAAACTATATTTTGGGCATGGAAATTAAAAAAGATTGGGAAAAGAGGAAGCTCTGGTTAAACCAGAGGAAGTATGTCGAGACAATACTGTAGAGGTTTAATATGCAGGATAGTAAACCAGTGAAGGTTCCTATTCCTGTAGGTGTGAGGTTATCTACTGAACAGTGTCCCAAGACACAAGAAGAGGAAGAGGACATGTCCCTTGTTCCATATGCAAGTGCATTCAGTAGCCTAATGTATGCAAAGGTCTGTACTAGACTAGACATTGCACATGCAGTGTGAGTATTGAGCAGGTTTATGTCAAAATCAAGGAAGGAGCATTGGACAGCAGTGAAGCGAGTTTTCAGGTATTTGCGTGGCACTAGTGATTATGGTTTGTGCTACCAAGGAAGACCAGGATTGGACAGAGTGTTGGATATTCATGGCTTTGTTGATGCAGACTGGGCTGGAGATCTGGATCAAAGAAGATCTACAAGTGGGTATGTGTTTAACCTATTTGGAGGTGCAGTCAATTGGATGAGTAAGAAACAATCTATAGTGGCACTATCAACTAAAGAGGCAGAATACATGGCAGCCACTCATGCAAGCAAGGAAGCAGTTTGGTTGCAGATATTGTGTTCAAGTATGGGGTTAGTACAGGAAGCTATAAGGATAAACTGTGACAACCAAAGTGCAATTTTCTTGGAAAAGAACCCTACATATCATTCAAAGACAAAGCACATTGATGTTTAGTATCACTTTGTGAGGGATATGATAGAAGAAAAAAAGGTGTTGTTGGTAAAGGTGGAAACTTTGAAGAATACTGCAGATGCATTGTCAAAAAATCTGAGCTCTGAGAAGTTCTCTTGGTGTAGAGAAACAATTTATGTTACAGGGCTGGATAAATAACTAAGCTCTCTTGTGGCCCCCTGTGGAAAGAAAACAACAAGTGGGAGAATGTTGGGTTGTGTTATATTCTTTCCACAACTAGCCCACGTAGTTAACCGGGGGTTAGAGGGGGGGAGGTCTCAGGGGGTTTGAAGGGCACTCGTAACCCCACTTTATGGGGTCCGGGGCAGTGCCCCGGAAAATTTTGGTTTTGGAACCTATGTTAGGTTGGGTGGAACCACATATGGTTTTGTGCATGATTTTCGCACATGTTTTTTTTTTTACGCGATGGTTTTCGGTGTATGGTATTAGACGCGATGGTTTTCGGTCCATGGTATGGGATGCTTCAACATGTATAAATATGTATTGTAACATTTAAAGGAACATAATGAAAAATCAAGCTAGTAGTCCCGATTTTTGGATCCAGGGGAAAATCTCTCTGTATATGTGTTTTATGTGTTCTGCTCTCGCATTATTTATTTTATGTGTTTTAGAATTCGTATGCAGGTAATTTCTATACGGGGTTAAAACCTACAAAGCGAAGGTTGTAACCTTCAGCAGGTGGGTGCCTATGTACTAGTATGAGTCTGCACTAGTCAAATATTGTAAAAATATTTTTCTTTATATTAAAAAGAAGACAGAGACGATAGCAGCAGGTGGTTTTTTCCCGCGTTGGGTTTCCACCATAAATCTTGGTGTTCTTGTGTGTATCTTATGTGTGATGGTTTATTTTGTTCTTACAACACATTGTTACTATTTATCTACTGTTTAATAAAGTATTGATGCACTATTTGAAGACAAACATATCATGAATTAATTGAAACATAAGTCTACAATATGAATCCTTTCAGTAAAGTCGAGTATAGAAATCAGAATATGAAATGAAAAAGTTATTGATTTGAAAATACTGATTCACCCCCTCTCTCAGTATTTTTCCCAACAATTAGGCCACCCAAAATGTCAAATCTGGCTACCATGTGTCCTCCGTATAGCCACTCCATGCTGACATCATTTGCCACTATCAGAGGCCTCAAGGCCAATCACATGCTAGCATGTGTCCTTTCCTGACGAGAGAGAAAGGTTCCCTCTCTCCTTTAGTTTTTCATTGAAATACTTTGTAAATATCAGCTCCTCACAACCTCAGCTCTTTTAAATAAATCAATAGTTAATAAATTAATAGGTTCTGAGGTTCTGAAATCTCTAGTCTTTGATCTCTCCTTGCTCCGAGTTCCGACCTCTAATATTTTAGCCTTCCAAAATCTTCACTTCTACCCTAGTTCCATGCCATATCGGGTCCCTTTTAAGTAAACCATCAAGGTCCCAATGTTTCGATCTTTCGAGGTCCCAAGGCTCCGACCTCCGATATGCTACCTGCTCTATTCTTTCGATATCAGGTCCCAAAATTTGGCACTACTACCTTGGTAACGGATCAAAACTTTCTTAAAGGAGAATTACATCGCGGTTACGAAGTTCTGAGGTCTTGAGGTTCTGAGCCTTCCGAAGTTCCAAGGTTCCGCCACCATCTCCGTTGAATTTGGCAATGCTTCCAACTTTTGATATGTGCCAAGACTCCTCCAAGCACCTTTTAACTCTACTTTCATGGCTTAAGTGACCAAACTTTGACTAGTAATAACTCCTTATCAAGAAGATCACACCATTTGAAAGCTCTTTCATATCACTTTCCAATGGATAAGGTTTGATGTAGGATTTGATCCCATCTGCTACCAAAAAATGGCTGCAAACTGTCGATTGTTCTTTACACTTTAGCCCTTCTTCTTGTGCCTAGAACATGTTCTTCAGAGGCATTATGGAACTCCCAACCACCATAGTCATCATTTTATGGATTCTCCAATAATCCTTCTACTATGGTGATTCTCTACCGAAGACTGCAGAAACCATAGGAATCCCTCTAAGCTTGACACATCAAGCACATCAAACTAGCCCAATTACCATCAAAAGTAGGCCAAGGGACATCAAGGCCAACATATGCTACCACAAACATCCATGCCAATACGATTGACATCAATGCCAACACTCTTTCCAATAGTTAGACAATTCCAATTTCTTGACACATCTCCTAGCATGATTGTTGACATCAATGCTAACACACTTGTAGCCACTAGCCATTCAGACAATGCCAACTATCCAATAGTGCTTAATAGTAAGACTAAAGGGTGTTTTTCATACTTGGTGGCCTAATTTGGTTAATGTGCAGGAAAAAGAGCAGCTTTCAGTGAATTTATTGTGTAGAGGAACATTGGAGGATTATAGAGGAGATGTAGGAGGTTGGTCCCCTGCATTTACTCTCCTTCAACTCGACTTGATCCCTAGAATCACTCATTAACAACTTGAGGTCTACTAGAAGCTAATGAACTCGAGTAATTGTGAGGCTCTAAGGGAGCTAGATCCGCTTTTCTTGAGATTTTGGAGGGAAGCAATTCTCTTTCCAACAAGATTTCCCCTTAGTCATCTTTGTTTAAATCAAGAATCCCAAGGGCACATTGAGATTTGAATTTTTTGAGTAAGGAGATCTACTAAGAGCCAAGTGCTTAAGACTATCATTTCCATTTTTATTTGTATGATGTATTTGAACTCTATTTTATGTTAATGAAAGGCCTACTATTATTTCACATCTGAGTTTGTTTTAGAAGGGTGAGTCCTCTTGGGTTAGGGCCCAACCCAGAGACTCTAGTCTTTATTTATGTATCTTATTTATGCACTATTTTTGTAGCAACATTTCCTTCTTTGTTTGAGTACAAATTTACTTTCTAGAAAAATTGTGGTTGTAGACCTGATTTCCACCTCTCTTGTGGGAAATTGGATGAGGAGTCTACACCAACAAGCCAAAAATATGTGGTTTCCTTCCTTTGCAAATTGTTAGGATTTAGGTCACTATTCTCTCACATGCTCTGTTACTGCAATCTAGGAGTTAAAATAATCTCTCCCAAGATTTCATGTATGTAGGTTACATGCGTTATCCTCCACAATATCCCAAGGCTGAGAAAGGAGATTGACGGAGGTAACCTCAGACCACTTAGGGTTCATAAGCTAGCCCTACTAAACCAGAGAGGGATCTTTCTATAAAGCTCACAGCCAAATATGACTGGAGTGGGAAGGAGATATTAGGCTATATAGCTCATGTAAGGTTTTGAAATTTAGGGTTTTGTTGGATAAAGCATGAGTCAAGGAACCAAGGCTAGGGTTTTAGGAAAAAATCAGTTACAGAAATACAAAGGATCAAGGTAGGTATGTCTAAATGGAACTTAGAGGATTTTTCGGTGTAGTGTAGGGTTGAAAAACATAGGTTCAAAATGAGCATGGAAAGCATGAGTTCATTCATTAGAATATAGATACCATAAAGATGAAATTCCTATCAAAATAGAGCTTAAACTTTAAGAATTTTGTTCATTAAACTCATAGGAAGATAATCAAAAGCATAGACATGGAAACAAGATACATTAAACATTAATAAAAGTGAATCACAGAATAAAAACATTGCCACAAGATCATACCACATGAATTCCTGAACAATAACTACAACTGACTTATATTACTGCAAAGTGATCAAGTACAAAGGCTCCAAAAAACTCTCAAGCATCCAACCCTCTATATGGCTTATATTGGGTTACATATAGACCAAAAACTACATCCCCCTCTCTCAGGGGTCAAATTCCTCAGTATAGAATCAGTTTACACAAATCTCTCTAACCAAACCTAAGGACTAGGGAGGTTAAAACAAACTCCCAAATTGGCCTAAAACTTATTCATTTGACCATGGAACAAACATAATTACACCTCAATGAATCATTACAACACCATAAATGAGAAATTACATCAAGAAACCTTAAAGTTGACTGAGAAAAGTAAAAAAAAAAAATCACTTCCAAGCAAAAACGTAGCGAATTGCCTGAAAACGTAGCGTGTCTGTAGAAAACGTAGCGTGCTTCTTGCAAAAATATTTTGAAGGGGTTACCAAGCTCCAAATGAAGATCAGAAAAATTCTGGAGACAAATTTTCCTATCTACTACACCATAGAATATTCAAGCACTGAAAATTATGGCTTCTAGACCTCCAAAACCCATTTCTCCCACAACTACTCCAAAAATGTAGCATGCTACTGAAAAATAAGTTAGAAAGGTGTTTTTTCACTACGTTTTTGACTTTTTGACATGCCAGAATGTGGTGAAGTGGAAATCCGGTTGGAAAATTTTGATTTGGAGGTAAAAGGAATCCAAAAATATAAACCTTTTGTCAAATGGAGGTGCACAACAAAAACGTAGCGTGGAGCACGCTACCTTTTTGGACAAAATTCAGTGTAAAATTTTTGGGTTTTCTACAAAAATAGGCCTCAAATCCGGAGCAATATCTCTCTAACTGTGAAAAATTTTGCAAAACAGGAAGAGGTTTTTATAGATAAGGATGATGTGGAGACACACCTCTCTGAGGTTTTGGAAATTTATTTTCATTTGCTCGAAATTTGTGCCACAAAATCATGACTAAAACAAGAAATTAACTTGGAAATTTTTGATTTTCTGAAATATGTCTCCAAGAAAGTTGAATATCTCCCAATATATGATACCTGTGTAAAAACCAAAGGAGATTTTTGTTCCCTATTCTATTATTGACAAAATCATCTTTCACTTTTGTCAAATTCATCTTCCTTACTTCAGAAACAGATTTTGAAGTAAGATTGTCCCTATGTGTGGCAAATGACTTAAAAGCCCTAAAAATTATGCCAATCACCTCTCTTGATATTATGAAGTCTATCCCTGATATTGTTGATTTTCCTCTTTTCAAATTGGTGGCAAATAGGCTTTTCAACTTGGCATGGTATCCCAATTTCTTTATTTTCTCACAAAACCCTAGGCAACACACTTCTTCACATGACCTTTTTATGAATGGTGAAGCATTGATCTTGTGGGTGTGGGCTGGCTCAAATATAGACACCTGACCTCCTTTATTATATGTCTTCTTCTCAATTTCCATGATTTCAATTTGCACAGCAAAACGCTAGATGGATGAAGGGGAAAGAAACATAGTTTTACTTGGGAAAACAGGGGATTAGGGTTAGTGTCTTGAGGTGAGGGGATAGAGGGGTTAGGGAGGAGATATCTTAGTAGGAAAAATTTTGGAGGTATGGAGGTGTGTTTGGAAGCTTAGGGAAGTGAAAAATCATATAGGGATTGAAGGAATGAGTGGTACGAATTAAAACACATTCCTAACCCTAATTTTTTCCAAAAACACAACATAGAAGCTACGGTTAGGTCTAGGGAATAGGGAAATGAGGGAGAAAGGGTAAGAAAGGTTGTGGGAAGTGTATTTGGGTGTGGATAAGGGTAGAATAGGTAGTGAACTAGGTATATTTTCTTGCAACACAAACTATGGATCTCACCCACCAAAAATGTAGCGTGGGGACTGTGGGAAGATTTCTCCACTGAAAAGATGAAATAAATGTTGATAGGTGTTATAGACATTTTTGGGCCCTACAACCCCAAGCATGAAATTTCCATAAACCAAGGGCTCCTAAGTCCCTAAAAGTGTTGTTCTAACCCCTAAAGGAACAAGGTCAACAGATTACAGCTTCTCCCAGAAGTTCTCCATGAGAAACTGCTCAGAATTGGTCAAAACAGGATCATTGCAGCTACTCCACTAGCTAGGTGCATTGCATCTCACCCAAATACACTGTGAGGGTGCGTTGCATTTCAAAAGTCCCTTCTGTGGGGTGCGATGGGCGAGAAATGACAAATGACAGTGTCATTCCGCGAGGTGGAGAGGCAATGGAAGCTTCTAGAATCTTCTCCTGTGACACTTGCCTCACTGAATTCGACCAAGGATGAGTAAGAGGCCCTCAGTCTCCAAGTGGAAGTAAGAACTATTAGAGAGAAGACACTAATCAAATCATAAGCTGACTCATCCCCCTTACAAATATCTATATATGGATCCCTCATCCCAGAGATCCAGATGCTGGAATTTTGCATAGTGTAAGGAATTGCTGTTGGTTTTCTGAGACAAACATCAGATTGTTGGGTGATCTAAGCTTTGTTTGAGGTGAAGAGGGGCTTCTTTGCTGGGAGGTTGATGCTGGGTTGGAACAACTGGTTGTAACTCCTCCTGGCTCTTTTCTTGTTTATCAATAAAAACTATTTGAGTTTTCCTCCATGCTTTTGTATCAGTGATGCTGGTTACATTTGTATGGTCAATTTACATCTGATCCTAGATTGTTTATGATTATAGATCCATTTCTTTGTATAGTGCTATGCTTCTGTGATCTTACAGGTACTTTGTGAAGCTGGGCGTGCAAGGGAGCAGGTAGCTGAGGACTATCAAAGAAGAGAGGGGTCGAATTGAAGGATTAGCGCAAGACAGAGGTTGGTCTTTCTGTTCCTCTCTATCTATAATCCATAAAGGAAAAACAAAAGTAGTTTTTCTCTGTTTGTTTCTAAGGCAGCTGTCACACCTTAGTGGGATAGAGCAGTTCTAAATAGACACTTTTCCCTGTAACAAAATGGCGACTCCGCTGGGGAGCTAATTAGTTTGTTTGTTTATCATTCTTTGTTGTTTGTTTCATAAACTTACAAGTAGCATTCGAACTGCATTTGCCATAACAAATGCAAAGTAGACAACTACTACTTCAATCCGTCTACTGGATCTGTTTATGATTTAAACAACTGATTCACAAACTATCTGATTGCCCTTGTGATAGCTCTTAGATCCTCCTTAGATCTACCCCTGATTGTTGCATTACTGATTGCTTTTTACTCGGCCAAAACCCAAGAACTGAACTGCAAACTATGACCCGGAACCCGAACAGAGTCTCGTTTCTGGCCCAGCGCAGGTACTATTCAGAGATTCTGAATTTCAGCGCACCTCCCGAGTGGACAACCTGCGCTGCATTTCAGATTCTCTGTGTTACAGGTGCAATGATCAGACTAGCTCTGTGCAGTTGTGGCTTCTGTGTTTCATTCTTTCTAGTTCTATTCCTGAATTTTGCTGCCTGTGATCAATATATGTCTGTTTGAAACCCCTTTTCCTTACTGTTATTCCGCCTCCTTTGTACAAAAGAACTGTAGATGTTTTTCTGTGTTGGTTGAGTCGTTTACAGTTCTCCTTTGCAAAAGTAGCATAATCGTACTGTCGCCCTTTGATTTGAAACTGTCGCAAGTGTCGATTTCAGTCCTAGGAAAGAGTTTGATTGCTGTTGATGGTCGATTATCCTGTTACTATTGCTTTTGGTCTGAATTTGTAATTTTCTAGTGTCAAAAACAAGTATCCATTTCAAAATCGTAAGGTGTCGTAATCATCTCCATTTTTTGATTTCGAAAAGAAACTTGTTTATATTTGTCACTTGAAACAAAATTCAGATTTGTGCATCAACTTTCTTTTAGCATTCATAAACTAAGAAAGTCGAAAAACAAATACATGCATGTGCATTTGCATACAGACAGTCTGATTGGCTTGATTTAGGAAAGTGCATTTAGAGTGTGCTCTTTGCTCTTTGTGAAAAGATTCTGTCTTTCTTTTCCCTAGTAGCTAGGATTTTCATTGCATAAAGGAGATAAAAAGTTTGTTTATCATCTTAGATTGCATTTTAGGAATTACATCTACATCTCGTGGTGAACCCGAAAGGCAAACTTCATAAACAAGATAAACTTAAAATAAATTCAATGAATCTAACAACGCTTTGGAACTTAACGCACAACATTTAGAAGTCTAGGCTAGAGACGTATTCCGGCGTCGTAAAGCCTGATAACTGTTGTTCTCATTGATGGTTGGGTGATTCCTCCACTTTGAGACGATAAGTGCCAGTACGGACTTGTGCTCCCATGTACCATCGAGTGTATTTTGGGAGACCCCAATAGGCTTAATACTTTATCCATACGAAGCCGTGTCTACCGCCCTATCGATTGCAATGCACTGAACACAGCATTCGGGAAGATTGACTGCCGTACCGTAAAAAGTATTCTGCAGTTTTGCAATTGGTTTGGTACTCCCTCTACCTAGATTTCCAGAGCAGTCCCTTTCGTTCCTTTTCAGACTCCTTAACGGAAAAGGTCCATCTGAGCACTTGTCACTTCAGGCTCATTAAAAATCGAAGGAGACTAGAGTCATCTTTTGTTTTTTCTCGACTCTTAAAAACTGAAAAAACAAGTTGTGTCAAAGCGTCTAAAATTTATTTTAAACGGAATATTCATTACCCTTTTCCTACGTTGATCTTGGGTTGAGAAAATGGAATCCACCAACCAAGGGATTCCCCTTGGAGGAAATCCTAGTCTGTTCTCCTCTTGGGGAGATGTTGGTGCACCCCATATGGCCACATTGTCGCTTCCAGGACTGACAATTGGTTTGCCTGTATGGCTCTTCTCAACCTCTGTCATTCAGAACACCACAATTCCTGAACAATCGAATCAGCAATTAGACGAGTCCAGAGTTACCCACCAACCTTCTACTTCCTCTAATTCCTCCTCTCCTCCTTCCTCTTCGCTTGATGGGGCTGGTAAAGCCAAAAATAAAGTACCTAAGGAGAAGAAGGAAAAGAAGAAGAAAGAGAAGAAGAAGAAGGAGCCAAAGGCGAATGGGGCAAACAAGTGTCGTCTAGCGAAAATCCACACACTGCACCAACCAGGCCTAAATCGCCATGTGTCATTTGCAAGGGAGACCACTATCACAGAGATTGTCCTTGTATCCCTCGGATCTTAAGGGACTGGTCTCCTCGTTTGCACAACCCAGTGTCATCAACCTCTGATGATCATGTTGAAAACACGCCGTCAACTAGTGAAAGTGAAGCCCCAGGACAAAAAGGAAAGTATAGATTTCCTTGTAAACTATGCGAAGGCGATCATGCCGTCCACCGTTGTCCCTTCTTAGACGAAGCTAAAAGAGTTTTGGACGATCGTCTGGTTTCATTGTTATGACTTCCTCCTGGGTATAAAAAACTCTTGCCGAGTCTGTCACTAGTTGAAAATCTGGCTGGCCCGCTCAGGTGGTCGGCTGAAGCATCTATCATTGAAGATAAAACATCTGAACCCATACCAGACGAAAGTCAAGAGGTCGAGGCGGAAGTTGACCCGATCTTGCCTTCAGAGGTTCCATCTTCAGATGATACAGTCACTGAAGAGAACAAGGATGACACCGTCCAAATTCTTTTCATAAGCACAGATTCCAACGAACATGGGGTCAATTTACCCGTTCCTTTACCATAGGAACGAAGTTCGTCAGAGTCGTACCCGGCCATCTATTCGGTCCCACCTCTAAGCAACCTAGTTGTCTCCTTCGACTGGAATCAACTAGGCAGACCCCATTTACCAGCTAGTATACCATTCTGAATTATTGTTCAAATATATAGAATGGTTATGGTTGGTACCATCATAGATGAAGGGGCTTCTGTGAGTATCCTTTCCTCAACTGCTTGGAACGCTTGGTTCGCCATCGCTTTTCCCTGAGATGAGAAATCTAACAGGCTTTGATAAAGGAACCAGTCGACCGTTAGGGATCCTTCTCGATGTGCCCATAACATTGAGAGGGAAAACCGTTCACATGAACGTGATGGTAGTTCAAGGACCCTTGGATTACAATCTACTCCTTGGACGAGACTATATTTATTGCATGAGAGGCATTGTCTCATCACTCTTTAGAGTGATGTGTTTTCCGCACAAAGGAAGAATGGTCAAGCTCGTAGACCAGCTTTCATTTCCCCGATCACGCATAGCAAATAGTCATTTACCATCCCTAAATGGTCTTTTCACGCAAGAAATGTCTCAATCTCCAGTCTGTCCACCCGATGAGCACGAGTGATTCGGGGGGACATGACTGAAACCCAGGGGGCATGCACCCTGGTCTGCTTCAGCAGGAAAACTTCGGGTATAGGGTAGGTTTCTGCGAGAAAATATGACTAGTCTGTACTCCCATCCGTGATTGGAAGAGGGGGTTATTCTAGAACAAGATTCTCTTGTCAAAGTTACGTGAGTGGAGTAACCTCCTCTACTCACCTTTGTCTATTTCGATAGACATCGCCAAAGAAGTGTTCTGTTTGTGCTGTGAATAGAGCAATCTTTGGGTAACCTGTAAGAGGTAGGCCTCTCTCGGTAAAACAAATGTTTTAACGGACTAAAGAAGGGGTAACCTTGAAACTCTGTTTTATGCCTGGGGGCATGCAAACCTTTTGGCTTGCAAGCGAAGAGCGACTATTTATTTTTTTAAATTTGTAGGTCCTCTAACCCTTTAAACTCGTAGGATTGGTCGTTTCCTAACTTGCATAAAGAAAGGATGTGGGGCAAAACTCTAAAAGTTGCCATTTTATATGAGACATTCTTATCACACGATTGGATTAATCGAGCAGTTTTAGCACATAGTTCAAGCTCGTTAAAAAATAAACATAAGACATGAGCAAATGTTTCCACCCGCGTTTAAGCTCGTTAAAAAATGAACTATTCCCCGGTAAATAACCATCGTGAATGTAGTACTTCAACCGTTAAAGCCTTGGTCGTGTTTTCACCGTCACCTCCACTTTTTCATTGGCGATCATTCACCTCCATTTGATTGTTTACCCATTTTGAGGAACAGCTGCAAAGAGTGATTTCACTAGCCATCCTTGTGACACTGCCGTGATTGGAAAATTCCAAACCCTACCTGGAATCAGCTGCTACCCGTTTTATCACTCGTTCCTCAAAAGACGAGTCTCCTTTAAGCTCTTTTCAACTGACTCATAAAAAATGAAAAGATTGCCGAGCCATTGGCCTCTCCAGCTCTTTAAAGGGACAAGAAGTGTTATCCCTCCTCTAGATTTTAATCTTTTTGGACTTGAGGGATTATTACACAAAAAGATCGAGCGCTTGTTTTGTTCGGCTCGTTAAAAGTATCAAAAATCCATCCCTTCTGTATTATTTTATACTTTTTCGGACTTAAGGGATTAGATGACGAAAAAGGAATTTTGGAGTTACCTTTACGTTCCTTTTCAGACTCTCTAAAATTGAAAAGGACCGAGTTATCTTTGTCATTAAACTCGTTAAAAAGATTAATAGCGACAAACTTGTTTATAGACGAGAACGAGTTTCACTATCGCTAGGCTCGTTAAAACATAGCGATGGGTTTGCCCAAAGGGAAAATTATAGAACAAGGATATGTTATCCTCCTCAAGCTTGACAAAAATAAAGAGGTACTGGTCAGCAATGACTGGGGAAAATTGGGAAGAAAACTCAAAGAAACTTTGTTGGTAGCAAGTCGCTCTTGAACATGACACTTCCGCTATGTGTCCGAGTCGGGTTGGGTTGTTTCATTCACCGGTCACATCACCATGGTCACGCCATACCATCCACATTTGGGGTTAATGCTACCAAGCCATCACATCAGTGTCGCCGATATGTTCAAGAGAAGTCATTCAGAGAATTCACCTGTGTCTCACCCACTACCATACATTATACTCCATTCTTTCATGACCTTCACCGTGAACCTTATATCACCAGATCGTTTTCACCTCCATTAAAATCATTTGCTCCGTTCCGTGTCATTGATGTGGGATTCATTAAGGCCCTCCTGTGACGGATCACTTCTTGTCGACATCAGCTCATTATCCAAGAAGTTGATCTAGGAACACCCCATTCATTACTTTGAAGCTTGCATGCCTTAATGGCAAGTTTCTCACTTCCGGCGATAGGTTTACATCAATGGCCTTCGACCGAAAGATTTTGCGTGGTGTTCGACGCCAAGTCCTTTATTCACACCACGTGAATTGTACTACAGTACCTTGAGGGTCATTATCATTATCAATGATTCCTCTCGTGCTTGTTAACAATTTACATCATTGACTGGTAATCAAGTGATGTCTTTCCATGTTCGACTTCAGAACATTTCTCACATGGATCGACTTGTACTTTGAGTGAAGATCGGACGAGATTGAAGAACCCGGATCTAGTTTCATCCATCTGGGCTGTGATATATATTCAGGGAAATAAAGACATTAAATGTACATCATTGCAGCACAGATAATCATCCTATCAAAAGGATGATGTCTCTACCAGAATCATCAGTCTACACTCAGACGATTGTCTGTCCTATGTATATGAAAATGAATTTATAAAGCTGAGCATGGGAATGCCCGCCTTAGCTAGATCATGAAAACAGTATGAAGATAATGTATTGTATTGTATCTTATTACAGGTCTCCTCCCAGCATTGAAAGAACTTCGGATCCTCATAATAAAGCATTTCACCCGACACCAAAAGATTAACGGCCTCATACTTTAGGGGGCAACTGTTATAGACATTTTTGGGCCCTACAACCCCAAGCATGAAATGTCCATAAACCAAGGGCTCCTAAGTCCCTAAAAGTGTTGTTCTAACCCCTAAAGGAACAAGGTCAACAAATTATAGCTTCTCCCAGAAGTTCTCCATGAGAAACTACTCAGAATTGGTCAAAACAGGATCATTGCAGCTGCTCCACTAGCTAGGTGCGTTGCATCTCACCCAAATACATTGTGAGGGTGCATTGCATTTCAAAAGTCCCTTATGTGGGGTTCGATGGGCGAGAAATGACAAATGGCAGTGTCATTCCGCGAGGTGGAGAGGTAATGGAAGCTTCCAAAATCTTCTCCTGTGACACTTGCCTCACTGAATTCGACCAAGGATGAGTAAGAGGCCCTCAGTCTCCAAGTGGAAGTAAGAACTATCAGAGAGAAGACACTAATCAAATCACAAGCTGACTCATCCCCCTTACAGATATCTATATATGGATCCCTCATCCCAGAGATCCAGAGGCTAGAATTTTGCATATTGTAAGGAATTGCTGTTGGTTTTCTGAGACAAACATCAGATTGTTGGGTGATCTAAGCTTTGTTTGAGGTGAAGAGGGGCTTCTTTGCTGGGAGGTTGATGCTGGGTTGGAACAACTAGTTGTAACTCCTCCTGGCTCTTTTCTTGTTTATCAATAAAAACTATTTGAGTTTTCCTCCATGCTTTTGTATCATTGATGCTGGTTACATTTGTATGGTCAATTTATATCTGATCCTAGATTGTTTATGATTATAGATCCATGTCTTTGTATAGTGCTATGCTTCTGTGATCTTACAGGTACTTTGTGAAGCTGGGCATGCAAGGGAGCAGGTAGCTGAGGACTATCAAAGAAGAGAGGGATCAAATTGAAGGATTAGCGCAAGACAGAGGTTGGTCTTTCTTTTCCTCTCTATCTATAATCCATAAAGGAAAAACAAAAGTAGTTTTTCTCTGTTTGTTTCTAAGGTGGCTGTCACACCTTAGTGGGATAGAGCAGTTCTAAATAGACACTTTTCCCTGTAACAATAGGAGATGGCGAGAGCTTTAAATTACCTATCAATAGGATGATGGAACATTCATTGGCCACAGAAAACCTCTGGAGATGTATTCTTTTCCTCTATAAGTGAAAATGTAGTGAAGGGTAAAATCGCAGTGTGATTGGCTGAAAATGTAGCGTGGAGCTTTGGAGGGGATGCCAATCACCTTTTGAGAGTGTCTTTCGACGCTTTTTTTGCTAAGATGCCCTTTTCTAGTGAATTAGTGCTCAATTTCAATGGAATGAGTGAAATAAATTCTTGTATGGTCTCTTATAAGAGTTGAATTCACTTTTTGCATATGTCATGACATGACATCATCCTTCATTTTGAAACCAAAAGTGAGGTGTTTTGCAGTAATACCTTTATGAACTAAAGTAGTACCTTTACCTTTATTACATATGCCTCCTAAGATGCTAACTCCCTTATGTGTGGACTCAAGACCATAAACATGGATTTTTTAGCTTAAAACTGACATAATGATGACAATTACAAGTGATGACCTAGACCAAGACCTATATGATTATTTGACTGATCCATGACCTATAACACTTGAAAAATGACATGACCATGATGAATAATGATAACCATGAATGCTGAAGGGAGTAGCATTGACCTAGACACACCAACCAATGATCAAAGTTTTTTATTTGAAGACCTACTGAAACCATTAAAAACTTGACCTGGGACCCTAACAAAAACTTTGAAAGAGCACACTTGATCACTGGTGACTGGCAGGACTGGTAGACACTAACAACATGCATGTTGTAAGGTGAATTATTTCTTAAAGAAAAAAAATCCTTCTTTGTTTGATTTCATAAAATTTGACTCATCCTTTCTTGCTTAATTTGTTCTACTGCAATTTGATCATTAGTTTGACATTCTTTTCAAGAACAAGAAGGGATTTATTATTGGTCTGTAGGTACTACCAGTGGCTTTTAGGGTTGGAAAAATCATCTTACATCTCCTTTGACACAATCAACCTCTTCCTTGACCACTCACATTTCCCTCAAAACTCTGCAACTGAGACCACATTTCTGGGTCATTGAAGGACACCATGAGCACTTTATTTTGTGCAAGATGGGCCTCTCAGGGGTGCTAAACTTGTAAAAGGCCTCATGTAGACTTCATAGAAATTCATCTACATTTCTTCACCTTCAAAATACTTTTTCTACCCTCAGGATGCTCACAGATCCGTTCTTGTAGAAAAACAAGGCAATCTTGTAGCATCGCGTAGCAATCCTATAGCATTCATGTAGCATCCTATAGCACTATCCAAAATTGACCGTATTTTCTCTAAGACATTGATTTTTTCCTATTGGTATTGAATAATTACCCCCAGGCTTTGAATCCATGATTGGGGAGGACTAAATACAACTCTAAACCCACATTTCCTTCAGTGCAAGTATAAATCTGCAATTAGAATTAGAAGACATATTTCCACGTGAATAAAAATGAATGTTTTCTTGTGAAATGTACATGGAATCTAGTACTAAGGCTAATTTTCATTGAACATAGTGATAAAAATAGTGATTCACCAATGCGTAGTAGATTAGATCTACTTCTCAAGTTTATGTTTTCTTAGGATTTTTTATCTGAAATAAAAATTGAAGGAACTTTCTTGAACAAGTTTGCAAGCTACTTTATGTCATCTGGGAAATGGATCAAAATTGAAAAAGCACATAAACTTAGAATTTTAGATAAGTTTTGTAGATTTAACTAGAGAAAAATAGACAACATGCAACACCACAAAACAATAATTTGATGATGGAGTTCACCCCTCCTAGGATACATCTCCGAGTCTAGCTTCCAATGTTGGCCCTTTAGATTATATGCTTACAATGTCAATTACATCAACATAAAATTCTAAAATTGCAAAATAGTTCTGTCATTGTGTCCAGAACAACAAAAAACCCCTGTGTAGGTTCTTCTTGGGCTCAAAAAGGCTGAAAAATCGCCAAGTTAGGCCTCCTCTATTTCTCCGCTATCTATCCTGCAAAATGAAAAAACTAGAAAAATGGCAACATATTCCCTTTTGGCAGAACCTTTAGGCGACAATTTGGCGCGAGAGTGGCGGAAATTCTACTGAAGCTTGTGCAATTTGTCGAACACTTAAATGCATCATTAAGTCCTACGCACCGATTCTTTAGCCCTCAAGGTCAGTCATATGGTGTTCAATGTGGCCAGGGGCATAGACTAGAGGCCAAGCACCCACAGACTTCGTGTCCTTGGTCATGTGGAGGGCCATGTGGCTATGATCTGGGGCCACACGCGAGCCCTTCTCCATAGCCGCTGCCTATGGTCTCATGCCATGAATGGAACCGAGGGTTGGGTTAACCACCCATCACTTTTGCTTCTGTCATGGTCACAATGCATGCCAAATGACCCAAGGTTGGGGCCACATGCCCCCCCCCCCCCCCCCCCCCCACCAATTCCAAAATAGTTATAATTTGAATAGAAATTTTTTGTGGAGTATTAATGAGCGGCTTTGGTGGTGCAACGATTTGGTGGTTGGTTGTTAACTATGAGGTTGTGTAATTGAACTTGGTGGAGGTCTGTCGGCCCACTAACTAAAATTTTCACACAAACTCCGAGGGCCATGTGGCACCTCCGGATTAGACCAACCAAAACATAACAACCAATAAAAATTTTCCAACCTGACCTATACAACCTACCACATGTCAGCGCATGATTGACCTATCTAACAATCTTACTACCCAGTCAACTTACTGACATCAACACCATGTCACTTTATGACCTACCCAGTTAGTAGTCCAGTTAACCATGAAAGTTGACTTTTGTTATTTTCCAAAAACTCCATTACACGATAGATTTCACATATGGTGCCAGATTGAGGCGATTCAAGCTTTGCTGGAATGAAAATGATGAGATCTATGATTTGGCATTGGTTTTGAGCAATTTTGAGCATAATTTTGATCCCCTAGATCATTCCTCCCCACTTGAAACTTTTGCACCACCAAAAGTTTGTTTTTACTCAACAAGTGAGGGTACAACTCCCTCACCTTCCTAATCTTAGTCCACCTTGCTTTACTTGGATTGGTACCTTTGAGCCCCACTTGAAGATATTCCACATTTCCTTTGTGTGAAGACCTTATTCTTTTGTCAAGAATTGAGTCTTCCTACAACTCATCTAAATATTTAGGAGAAAAATCTTCAATAGATGGAACCCGCAAATTATCTTTATGATCATCAATCATTGGAGGCTCATACAATCTCAAGTTTTCCACATTCACAATAGAAAAAAATTGTATGTAAGCTGGAAAATCTAATCAGAAAGCATTGTTACCAATCTTCTCCAAGGTTTTGAAAGGACCGTATTTGATTGGCTTGAGATTTCTACCTTCACCTTGGAGTCTTTCCTTTTTGATATGCAACCCAAATTAATCTCCCACTTGGAAATCATGATCAACTCAATGCTTTCCATGCCTTTCTTTGAACTTTGATTTACTTTTCTCACGTTGCTCTTGTACTCTTTGATGCACTAGCTAAATTTTTTAAATGAAATGTTTGGCTTTGTCCACATTACTATGTCCATCTATTGCAATATCTTTACCAAAGATGAAATCGAAAGGAGACTTTACCAAATAACCCAAACAAGCTTCAGATGGAGATACTTGCGTAGATGAGTGCTTGGAATGATTGTAGCCATGCTGGATGTAATGCAAATGCTCATCCCAAAGTCTAGGATGCTCATCACAATATCCACGAAGGAGATGCACTATTCTATTTACCACTTATTTCTAGTTGTACATTTTTGGATGAAATGTGGTGCTCTTCTTCAACTTTGTGTCCATGAGTTCCCATAAACTTGACCAAAAATTCTTGACAAATCAAGAATCTCAATCAGAAATAATAGAAGTGGGAAACCCAAAGTGAACCCATAAATTTTGGAAGAACATCTTTGCAGTCTGTTCAGTTGTAACATGTTTCTTACATGGCATCAACACACACATTTTACTGAAATGATACATAACAACATATAGATAATCATGACCTTTCCTATACATTGGTAGTCCCCCTACAAAATCCATAGAAATACTTTCCCAAGGATGAGAGGGAATAGGAATTGGAGTGTCGAAACCCAATTTCCTATTTCTAAGCTTTCTAGTAGCACACATGGAACATTCCTTTACATATTTTGAAACAATTTCATTCATGCGAGGCCAATAACAATGCCTATGAATTTGTGCAATTTTTTTGCCTACACCAAAGTGACCAACAATAAGAGAAGTGTGTCCTTCCTTATGAAATTGACTCTTTCACCCTGTGGAACACATAACTTGCAAAGATGATACAACAACTTATTATGAACATTATAATCCAACTCTTCAACATGATAGCCTTGACTCAAAGTTGCATAAACATCTTTAAAATTGTCATCTTGAGCATAGTGTTCAATATAACTTTCATGAATGATTTAGTTCTGGTGAAGAATAACATATGCATTAACAATAGGCCTTGATAACATATCAACAACTTTGTTGTATATACCTTTATTGTACCTTATTACCAAATGAAATTGTTGTAGGAATCCCATCCACCTGAAATGTCTAGCGCGTTGTAGCTTGGTTTGCAATTGTAAATATTGCAAAGGTTGATGGTCAGTATGAATAATCGTTTCTTTACCCATCAAATAGTGCTTCCATTTCTTCACACATTGTAACAAAACATACAACTCTTTATCATAAGTTGGATAGTTAATTATTGCATGGTAAAATTTTCAGAATGATAACAAATAGGCTTACCATGTTGCATCAAATCACTTGCATTAGTTTGAATCTCAAACAGTTCCTTGAGATCTGGAAGTGTTAGAACTAGTGTTGTACTGATTTTCTCTTTTAATGTGTCGAAGGCTTCCTACTACTTGCCTCCCCATGGAAAGACCTATTTCACACTTGTCAAAGCATGTAATGGTGCTGTAATGAGTGAGAAGTTAGATAGAAATTTTCTCCAATATTTGGATGCTCCCAAAAAGATCCTGACTTGTGTTACATTGTTGGTTTTAGGCCAATTCAGAATGACTTCAACTTTTGAGGGATCAATATTCAATTCACCCCCTCCTATAATATGACCCAAATAAACTAAAGAGGTTTTCCCAAATTCACACTTAGAAATCTTCAAATAGGACTTCTCTTTTTCAATACATCTAAAACTTGTTTCACATGCTTGACTTGCTCTTCACGAGTCTTACTCAAAATTTGAATATTATCTAAGTAGACTAAGATAAAATCATCAAGGAATGGTCTCAACACATCATTCATAACTCTCATAAATGTTGTAGGTGCATTGTAAAGCCCAAAAGACATAACTAACCATTCAAACAAACCTGGTTTTGTCTTGAAAGAAGTTTTCAAAATATCATCTTTAGTAATCCTTATCTGATGATAATCGATTCTAAATCTAACTTAGTGAAGTAAGCATCATCCTTTAATTGATCTATTAAATCACAAATTTGAGGAAGAGGATAGTGATTCTTTACCGTGATCTTATTCAAATCTCTAAAATCCACACACATGCACCATGTGCCATGTTTATTTGGAACCCAGACAATAGAATACCCACAAGGAGATGTGATAAGCCTGATGACCCCTTTGTCATGAAGCTCTTGAATTTCCTTCTTGATTTCTACATTATCCAAAACTAACATTTTGTATATTCCAATGTTTTCAAGTGGTGAATCATGCTGCAAATGAATCTCATGTTGGATTCCTCTTTTAGGAGGAAACCCTTCAGGTTCTTGAAACATCTTGTTATAAGTGTTAACAACTTCAACCAAATCATGCTTGAATTTAGAATCACATCCTGTGAAATCTTTAGATTCAATAATATCTTTAGCTTTAATCATTAACAACACAAAATTCTTATTAGAATTTACAAGCCTTTTCATTTGACCAACACTTACAAGAGATAAGTTCATCTTATTGCAATGTGCTCTAACAATATGCTCAATTCCATCTTTAAAAATATGATATTTTCTCTCATGAAAATATAATATGGCTTTTCAACCATACAAGTATGGACTCCCTAAAACAATTCCACATATGTCAAGCAGTACAACATCAAGCTCTATCTCATCTATAAAATTTGGAGTGATGGTGAATTTGAGTTTACACTTTCTTATCACTTCTAATTTGGAATCATCACATACTCAACCCAAAGGGTAAGGTTTAGTATGAGGTGTAGTTCCTAGATTTATTTTATTCACAATTTCTTCAGAGATAAGATTGACTTGGGATCCACTATCAAACAATGTATCAACTTTTGTATGTTTTGTAATGTCCCTGATACGAAAAAACTCACTTCTTTCTTTATCATTTTCAGACTCAATAGTCTTACTAAAAGAACTAGTACTTGCATTAGAAGCTATATCTTTAATGCCCATGGTTGTGATTTTGGTTTCATCACCTGAATCAGATCCTAGATCTTGTTGAGTTGTAGCAGGAGTCTTTTTTTTCCTCTTGTTATTGAACATATTTGGTCTCATTTCTGGATGTAATTTCCAACAATGATCTTCATCATGGACTTATTTTGAACAATGTTTATAGGTAATTTTATCTCCCTCTTTCTTTATTGTAGACTTCTTTTTGCCTTTGCCTTTAAACTTACCCTTTCCTTTGTCTCCATATTTGCATGGTTTCTTGCTAGTCTCTTGAGGAACATTCTTGCCTCTTAATTCTAAATGAGTTTCCTAAACACATACTTCATATAGATTGGTGGGATTAAACATAACTATAGTATGTCTAAAATAACTATGTAATCCACCAATGTATTTAAGGAGAGTATCTTGTGAAGAGAAATCAACACCCAAGATTAAAGCTATTTTTGTAAATTCTTGTCTGTAACTTTGGACACTCTGACCTTTAGCTTGTCTAAAAATTTTCCAATCGACAATTATTTTTGCATGTAAGATAATGGATAATAATTCATTCTTAATGCAACTATAAAATCATTTCAAGAAGAAATGATTTTACCGATTTTCTTCAAATCTTCTTGAGTTCTGGCCTCCCACCAGATGAGGGTTGCACTTTCTAAACGAAGAGAAGCAAGATGGATCTTTGTTACATCATCCTTAATATTTTGAGTCTTGCAATAGACTTCAATTTGATGAACACAATTATTCAACTTTTCAACATTTACTTTCCCATTATACATAGGAAATTCAAACTTGACATCAAGATTAAGCAAAGGAGACTTAGCATGTCCTTTTGGAGATCTAGGAGGAGTATGTCTAGGTGTTGAAGGAGGTGAAGAAGGAGGTGAGGATTGAGGTGAAGATGGAGGTGAAGGAGGAGGTGGAGGTGGATGCTTGCTCCCATCACCACCACTACCTTTTTGTTGATTATAAATTTCTACTTGTAACCTTGTTGTCCTCTCATTGTACAACAGTTTCACCTTTTGAGACATATCACAGAAAGCCTTTTTGAAATCTTCCTCATCCTCAGACATCAGCTCTTGTCCTTATTCATGTGCCATGACTGGTGGAGTTTTTGGAGCTTTTGACCTCCTTGAACCAATTTGAGGGTTTGGTTCTTCAAGCACTCCTTCTCCTCTCTTCAATTTAGACCTTGTAATCATTCACGAAAACACGTGAAAAAACAATCAAACCTTCAAAACAACCATGCTCTGATACCAAATTGATATAAAATTATATAATGATAGTTTCTTGAAAAAGTTTACAAGCTATTTTATGTCTTGCAAGCAATGGATCGAAATTGCAAAATCACATAAACTTAGAAATTTTAGTTAAGTTTTACGTATTTAACTAGATAAAAATAGACAACATGCAGCGTCACAAAACAACAATTTGATGACGGAGTTCACCCCTCCTGGGCTACGTCTCCAGGTCTAGTTTCCAATCCCTTTATATTATGTTATCAGTTTTTCTTCAAATTTTTTAGTTCAATAATGTGATTTTTTATTATTTGAAAGAAATTTAGGCACTGACAGTGGGATTTTCAACAGAAATTGTAAAATTTTGAATAAAGGTGCTGACAACAAGATTATTAATGCTATTTTTAAATTTGTTGAATAAAAGAGTTAACAACTGGATTATCAGTGACAATTGTAAAATTTAATTTTTTTATGTCAAAATCAAAGCGCTAATAGATCACACATCAGCAAAGGAGTAGTTCCCTGATCAAGTGAGCACTAGCTAAACAAATTGTGACATGTTGTGTCATGATTTCATATTGGATTATTTCCATCGTCGAAGGGTAATCATCATGGTAAATTAAATGTTTAATTAATCATTTTTATGTATGATTGATTTAATATCATGTTTAATCTCAAGTGTTTCTAGATGGTGTAATTCATTATATTATCATGAGTTAAAATTCGTGCAAAGTTAATCCTTTGTATTGAGTTATCTATCATGATGAAAAAAAAATTATGCTGCATTTTTTAGATTGAATCTCAATTTAGTTTCCATTTCCTGTGTTTTTTGACAGTGGAAGTTATGGGAAAAGGCAGAAAATTACACACATGGGAACCCAAGGGACCCGATCTCATTGAGGTGTATCCGGAGGTTCGAGAGCGTTTTTGGGAGGTTGGATGAGATGAATTATTTTTTCGGTGTAGGGGTTACAATGACGGTGTTTCTAAAGCTTTTTCTGAAGGATTTAATTACCAAGGGGTTACTATTGGAGGTGTTTCCTTCCCTCTCACAGAGGAGATGGTTGCAGAGGCTACATGCCTCCCTCTTGATGGAGAGTGTGTTAGGTCCCTATAATACTAGTGTAGTACCCTTATTCTTATTGTTAGTGTAGCCTCCTATTGTTATTGTTGTGCCCCATAGAAGTACATTATTGTTATTGTTGTCCCCTTACATTATTATTGTTATGTAGGCTATGATTATATTATGACCCTTTAGACTCCTATATATACCAAGGAGGTCTTGTCATTTCTATCATAAAATAATTGTTCACTAATGTTATGTAAAGGAGGTTTCCCCCTCAAATAAGATAATTTTTAATTCATTGAACTATCTTTTATGTGAGATGGTTGCATAACATTTGGTATCTGAGCTTTGGATTCTAGGGTTTCACTTCTTCAAATAGGGCATCTCAGAATTTTTTCTATAACTTGTTTTCTCCAAGGATTTAGAAGAAAAAAATGCAACCATGAAGAACCGAAATATTGGTGAATGTTTTGTACGAATTTCAGATATTTATTTGCTATATTTTCAAAGATATGATCCGAGGAAGTTAGGGTTTTTGCAAGCTCTAGAATTCCATATCAAATAGGAAACCTAACGAAAATCGTTATAACATTATCTATGAGCATCAGATTTGAATTTCATAAAAATTGACTGAAATTTCACAGAATATATCTTTTCTTGTATAATTTTCAGTGCCTAAGATCAAAACAGTGACATGTGGCGCTCCGTACAAGTTCACTCTACTGAACTAGTCTATAATGAGGTCATCATGAGATATTGGGTATAAATCTTTCTTCAATAATCCAATATCGGTATGATTTTTGGGGTTGGAAAGAAGACTCAAAGAGATACCATAGGATGAATGTTCATGCCTTGGAGATTCAAAATTACAAAGGTACAAGAATTTCAATATCAAGCTCCTAAAAAGCAAGAAAAAGGTGTATTTTTTTAAATTTTACATAACTTTTACTTGAAAAATTAGCTTGAAGTGATTCAAAGGGAATAGTGAACCATAGATATCATTGTTTGATTCCAAAATGCCTTAAAACAAAAAAAATGGACACACTTAGTAAGAAACCAGAAAGATCTTCTATGACGCGTGAAGAAGAGGACGAAATGCAACATGATATATCAAAATTATGAGACCAAGTGCAACGAATTTCACTCTCGCAAAGAGTAACCAAAATGAAATAGAAGCTAAGATGGATGGTTTGAAATATGACATGGAATAAATGATGAATTTCAAGATGGAAGGTTTGAATGATGGTTTAAAAAACAGAAATGAAAAGGGACCAGGAAGGTTTGAAAAAGTTGCTATAAGAAATGCTTCCTAATGGTGACAAGGTACTCCATGAAAATAATGATGAGCATAAAAGGAATACAAATTATGATTTTAGAGACTTCCATAGTGGGTTGAAGAGAAACCACATTCCAAATATTGATATGAGGAAGTTTGATGGAAAGGATCCAGTGACATGGATACTACAGATGGAGCAATTCTTTGATCTACATGATGTGTCGAACAAACAAAAGGTGCACATTGCATGTTTATATTTAGAAAAAATTTAGTTTTTGTGGTATCGATGGATTTTCTCTCATAAATAAATTTTCACTTGGACAATTTTTGTAGAAGAATTGGTATCACATTATGGGGATACAAAAAGTAACACCTTCTTTAGTCGATTAATAAATTTGAAAAAAAAGGGTTCAATGTCAAAGCACATTGAGGACTTCCAAAGATTCAATATCAAGGTAAATGATATTCCAGAGGAGAATAGGATTGTTGTCTTCATAGGAACTTTAAAGGATAACATCCAACATGAGGTTCACCTTTGGGAACCTGATTCATTGGAGAAGGAATTCAAGGTGGCAAGAAAAGTTGAAAGAAAAATTATGGAAACGAGGAAGTATACCACTCACAACTATAAAGATAAAAGTGTTGTTGCTACTATCCTTCCATGACCTACAAGGTTGAAACCACCACAATTGGAGTAAAAAGGAGAAAAAATGATTTGTTACAGTTGTGATAGAAAATACACTAAAGGTCATAAGTGTGCTGAGAATAAATTATTTTACATAGATTGTGAATAGGAGGAAGAAAAGGAACAAGAAGCATCAAAAGAAGAGGATATACACTAGGAATCAGCCCCAGGAAAATAAGAAATGAATCTGAAGATATCTCGTAATGCATTGGCGAGAATTACCACTCCTAAAACTCTTAATATAGAATGATATATCAAGAATAAAAAATTAATAGTGTTGATCGATTCAAGCAGTACCCATAATTTTATTCATTGTAATATAGCCGAAGGAATTGAATTGCTTTCTATATCTAGCAGCAGAGTGTCAAGTGATGGTTTCAAATGGGGAAACTATAAATTTCTTTGGAAAGTGCCATAATATCAATCTAACCATGGGAGAATATGTATTGAATAGTCCAATGCTTTCCATTCCAATGGGTGGCACTGATATTGTAATAGGAGTCCAATAGTTACAAACTTTGGGGGTGATAGTTTTTAATTTTCAAGAACTTTCCATCAAAATTTTTGGGAAGGAAATGAAATTTAATTAAGGGGCATCATAGTGAAACCAAGGAAAATAATCAGCTCTAATGGCATGTCAAAGATTTTGAAGAAATAACAATGGGGTGTAATTTCACAATTATGCTCACTAGAGGTTCAAACAGCATAATCATCTATTTCTCCAGATCTCCAAAAAGTCTCAGACAATCATTCCAAGTTGTTTGACACTCCCAAAGGCATCAAACCAATTTGTGATTATGATCATTCTATTCACTTGATTTGATTAAGTGTTCCTCCAAACATCAGGCCTTACAGATATCTCTATGCCCAAAAGAGTGAAATTGAACATATGGTTGTAGAAATGCCAGAGGACGGTATAATTTAACCGATTCAAAGTTATTTCTTTGGTCTAGTCATGGGGGCTTCACTGGGGGAGAGTTTCCATATCAAGTGGGTTCATATTGGGGGATATTTAACGATGAAAAAATTACATAATCTATTGGGGGATATATAGGGGGTAGATGGTTTTTATATTGGCACATATAAAAAATGGAGCCCAAAGTTAATGAAAAAATATGAAGGGGTGTAAAAAATGTTAATGAAAAAATGGATACCTACAATATCTAATGAAAGTAGGGATTTTTAAATTGGGAAGGTGTATTGGGTTCGTATTGATAGGGGGTTAAATAATGTGATTTTTAGAGGTATTTTCCAATATTCAAATTAAGGGTATTTTTTAATATCCCACGAACACATGTGATATGTCATAGGCTCATTGAGTGAAGCTCCCGTGGGTCTAGTAGCATTGGTGCACAAGAAGGATGGATCATGCTGTATATGTCCAAATTTTTGGGAGCTCAACAAGCTCACTATTAAAGATAAATTTCCCATTTTTGTCATTGATGAATTGTTTCATGAATTACATGGAGAAATTTACTACACCAAGTTGGATCTTTGTTTAATATATCATCAAATTAGAATTAATATTGAAGACATTCCAAAAACAAAATTCAAAACTCATGAAGTTCATTATGAATTTTTGGTCATGCCTTTTAGCCTTACTAATGCACCTTCCACATTTCAGGGTTTCATGACTTCCATTTTCAAACCCTTCCTTAGAAAATTTGTGTTAGTATATTTTGATAATATATTAATATACAACAAGTCTTGGAAGTATCATGTTCAACATGTTGACATGGTGATGAAACTATTGGAGGAGAAACAATTATATGCAAAAACCTCCAAATGTTTCTTTAGAGTATAGGAGTTGGACTATTTGGGTCATATCTCATGAGGGTATTAAGGTATACCCTAACAAAATTAAATCCATTAAGTAATGGAAAACCCCCACAAACCTAAACAATATTTGAGGATTCTTAGGTTGACAAGGTATTATCTCAAGTTTGTTATGAATTATGGGAGAATTATATTGCCTCTAACAACATTATTGAATAAAGATGCATTTTCTTGGACTCCAGAAACAACTATGGCATTTGAACATATTAAAGAGGAAATGTGCCAAGCACCAGCCTTAGCTATGCCATACTTCACAAAAACCTTTATTTCCCAACCATGGTGTAACTTTTGTGAAGAATACCATGAAGAAAATACCAGTGAGATTATTAAGAGTGCACAGGTTGAATTTTTGGCAAAAGAACTGAACTCATGGTCGCAACTTTAGATTGGCGACATGACAATGAAGTCATCATGGCTAGAACAAGGAGTGATTTTTGATGAAAATGTAACTAGTTTAGGTCTTCATAATTGTTGTACTCATTTCAGCATGTATCCTATGTAATAAAGAAAAGAAGAAAAGAAAAAGTTATTATTATTAACGCATAGGTTTTATTCTCATTTTTAATGTTATTCTAGGAAAAAGAATGTCATTCATTATTCTAGGGTTTGTTAGGTCTTAGGATTTATTGTCATGAGTCAAAGGAGTCAACATCAAGTTTATACGACCCTTCCAGGCAAAAATGTAATTGGAAAAATATTTATTTTTTAGTTTAGAAAGTCCTAGAAACTTCAAAAGTAAAAGTCACCCCTAGTAGCTTCAAGTCAGCCTAAAGAAGGGAATTCGACCCCTTGGGGAGGATATATAAAGGATAAGATTGACCTCATTTGTCACTCACTCACCAAGAAGTTCAATCTCAAGAAGAAATTTTGATCTGTAGCTGGGAAGCAAGAGAAGAAGATAGTGAAAGTCTAGAAGAAGAAAGAAAGGATGGAACACTTTTTTTTGGGCTCTATCTCTCTCACACGTGCAAAGGATTAAGGTTTCCGCCATTTCTAAGAAGTCTAGTATTATAGGACTGAGTCGTAGTAAGATGAGTTGTAGCACAAAGTAGCTAGGAGTGCAAGATACTATGTCATGACTTTGTTGATCTTGGAAGGAGTTGTCTTGATCAAGTAGGATCTCTGTAAGAGTTGAGTTATGAATTTTGAAGTAGCTACAGGTCAGAAGTTGTAGCTTGAAGTAGTAGTACTTAAGATGGTAGGTCGAAGTTGTAGTGTGAAGTTGGTTGGTGCTATATCAAGGAAATACATTTTGGAAGGGCACATTTAATACTTGGAGAAGGACCTTATATAGGATCGGGGTTTTGTTTCTCATTTGAAGCAGATTCTATAAAAAGAGAAGAGTTTTTCTGGTTTTTCCCCTTGGAGGAGTTTTCCCCTAGCTGAGATCCTAATTTATGTTTCCTCTATTGTTATTATTTCATTCTTGATAGTGGTTTGATGAAAATATATAACTAAAGAATAGAAGAAGATTAAATAAGTTCACAATAAAATATTAAGGTTAAGGAAAATTGATATAATAAGATGCCACTTTAAATTTTCCAAAATGGTATCAGAAAGCAACTAGAAGTATTACCTTATGGACACAAGGAAGGGTTTTCTTCTCAAGGGAATCATTTGTGAAAGGAAAGAAGTAGAAGGCCTATTGATCTAGAAGGAGGGTTTCTACATTGAACAAGGTCAGTACTAGATCAAGTTCTCAAAAAAGGAAGGCTTGGGAGGAAGACTACAAGAAATGTTGTCTCTTGAGAGAAGGAGATCCATTTTAATTGAAAGGCGTCTTTGAAGGAAGCATCATAAGGATCTAGGTATCATTCATCACTCTTGAAATTTGTTGTTGGAAGAATCCTAGGAAACATCTTTCAAGGACATTGTTGAAGTTTCTTCAAAGGTCTTGAGGGCATCAAGAAAGGTTGAAGACATCATCAAGGAAGAGGAGAATCTTGGTTATCAAGTAAGTATCATATTATTACTCTATATCTGAATCTACTAGTCATATGGGTTTTTTCTCATAGGACAAAAATAAGCTCGTTGGAGCATCAAATTACCTTGGACAGAAAAAAAGGATAGACTTGGAACTTTTAGAGCATGAGGTAATGGAATATGTAATTGGGAAAATCACTAAACCTAGAAAAGGCGAGACTCAAGATCTACTAAAGTACAATAAAGGGGAAGTAAGGTCTCAAAGTATCATAGTTGAATCCACCAAGGATCCTCTTTTTCCATTTGTTACAAATTTGAAAAATTCCAAGGCTATGTATGACAAGCTAGTGAATTTGTACTCTATAAGTACATCGGGACAAAAGATGTCTTTGCATAATAAACTATACAAGCTGAAGAAATCAAAGGATGAGGACATCGCATCATTTTTGATGAAGATATCTCAATTAAGAGATTATTTGCAGGGGCTTGGAGAGACAATTTCTGATTTAGAAATGACCATCTATGTATTAAATGCATTGCCACCTGAAAGGAGTAGCTTTGCAACATGCATATACTCTAATATTCAAATCCCTTTGATGAGTTATGGGAAAAAATAATTTTGGAAGAATCAAGGATCAAGGTAAAAGACGAAATTGGATCAGATGAGTAGTCTCAAGCCTTTTTAGCTAGTTAAGAAGTTGAAGAAAGGAAATTTTGGGAAGTCCAAGAAAAAAGATAATTCCAAGGTTCAATGTTTTAAGTGAAAATAATATGAACACTATAAAAGAGATTGTCCAATCCAAGAGAAAAACAGGAGAAAGGAAAGAAGCATGACTCACATAGTTGAAGAAGTAAGACAACCTGAGAAGAAGCCAAAGAAACAAGAAGTGAAATATATTTATTATTGAAGAAGGCATCTTGTTTGTTAGGTTCTTTGTAAAATTGTTATTTCCTTTAGGATATCATGCATTTTTGTTTACTTTAGAAGAGTCTTGAATTTGAATAACATCGTAGAGAGAATCATGTAATAGAAGCATATGTAGAGTCTACTTAGTTAAGTTTCTTCGTAAGAGATCATCTAGTCTAGGTAGATAGGCTATTTTGTATATTGTTCATCTAGACATTATGTAACATTATGTTAGAGGTAGTTATATTTCTTAGATGGATCATTATTATCTTGGAAGAACCATCATTGTGAAAGGTTCTTGGGAGAAGCACAATGACAAAATTAGTATACGTTCCATGTAATGTGGAAAAAATATTGGTAAAAGGATGAAGGAATGTAATGTGTCAAGTTGCAGTCTCTTTGTGAAATATATATAGCTAGATGATGGAATTAGAAGCATAGGAATGATCATTCATAGTGAATCTTTGATAAGATTCATATGTATAGAATATTGTAACGTGCTTAGTTTGATTGAATGATGTTTAAAATGAAGAATTTAGGATTTTAGACATCTATGGTTTTTATTTTCTAAGTTGGTATCCGGAGAACCCACAGTAATACCCATATTCCATCAAAGTTTCAAATCCCAACAAGGATCCCTCATCAAGACTTTTTCCGAATGTTGATAGTAGAAGAGCTAAATTGTGAGATTTAAATAGTTATGAGGTGAAGAAATTGAAGGTCTGAAGCTCTTCTTGCTATCTTCACTCTAAATTTTTTGTGTAAAATAATTTCACTCCATGTATCCCCTCTGTACAAGGAAATGATTTAACTTACTTAAAGATGTATAAAATATTAATACTTTCTATAGAATATGTAAAATAATGATTAACATCCACTATAATCTCTGAAAGAAAATTTTCTAACTTGGTAATCAAGTTCAATCCTTGGGCACTTTGATGCACGAAGGAAGATTCACATGGAGATGGCTTATGAGGATGTTGATGGAATGAGAAGGGCATCATGATGAGCTAAGTCTAATTTTAATTATTGTTTGTTATTTGGTTAACATATTATTGTGCTACCTAGAAGAATGTTGCAAGAATACATGATGACTGTTGCGGCAAGTTCAACTGTATGAATGGAAATGTATGAACAATATTGAGCGAATCTCAATATATGGTACCTGGAAACTATATAGTCAAGATGTGTCCATCTTGGGATTGAAAGGTAGAAATTGAAGAAGATAACCTGAAGGTCAAAGGAGATCACTTTCATGAGGAAGCTATGATCATCTTGAAGGTTGGAAAGGCTCAATGTAATTCCTTCATTTATGATGTAGAATATGAAAGTCATGAGCTAGAAAATTGACCTAGATCTCGTCATGAGATTAAAGAGTGAATATGACTCCATAATACCTCAAAAGGAATCAAGCTCGATAAGATAAGATGTATACAAAAGAGGGAGTCAAGCAGCTATGAAAAATGGTAGCTAATACTCTTATGAAGAATAGTTATAAGTCTCATGGTCTTGACTTCCCAAATAGAAAGGAAGTCTATAATCTTCTCTGGTTTTGAGAAGGGAGAAAAGAAGTCTCCTTAAATAGGAGCAAGGATCTATTCCCTGGGAAAGGGGAAAAATGGATATCCTCTCTGGTTGAGAGGGAGTTACATTGAACATCACATGTGCATTCTTGTGTTCATGTAATGAAGAGAGAATGATGGAGGACTAGATAAGAATTTTTGGTTTCCTTGAGGATATAGCATCCAAGAAAGGAAAGGGATCAACACTCTTTCAGGATAGGACAAGAATCCAGGAGAAGAGTGATCAAAGAGGATTGATATTCTTTGAGGAATCAAGATTGGAGATCCAAGATAAGAATAGTCCTAAAATAACATACCTTGTAGAAATTCATATGGGGTATGTGCCTTGTAGAGGTAGTGTGGTATCACACATAAAGCCTCCTAGCATAATTCTCTCAAATAAGGTAGATCTTTTCAAGATAGGTCTCAGTGACAATGTTCATTACAATAATGATGCTTATAGTTTGGCTTTTCAATCTAACTCTTCTCATGAGAACTCTTCAGTTTGAGAATGATGTTGGACTATTTGTACAATTATGAATACCTCCCTAGTTAAGAGGGAATGTTGAAAATGTAACTAGTTTCAATCTTCATAATTATTGTACTAATTTCAATATATATCCTATGTAACAAACAAAAGAAGAAAATAAAAATTTGGTATTATTAAAGCATGGGTTTCATGCTCATTTTTATGGTCTTTTAGGTAAAAACATGTTCTTCAAGCTTCTAGGGTGTGTTAGGTATTAGTATTTATTATCATGAGTCAAAGGAGTAAACATTATGTTTATAAGACCCTTATAGGAAAAATGTAATTGGAAAAAGAGTTATTTTTTAGTCTAGAAAGTCATAGAAACTCCAAAAGTACAAGTCACCCCTAGCAGTTTCAAGTCGGCCTAAAGAAGGGAATTTAACCCCTTGGAAAGGATATATAAAGGAGAAAGTCAAACTCATTTTTCACTCACTCACCAAGAAGTTTGATCTCAAGAAGAAAGTTTGATCTGTAGCAAGGAAGAAGGAGAAGAAGATAAAGAAGGTCAAGAAGAACAAAGGAAAGATGAAATACTTATTTTTTGGCTCTGTCTCTCTCACATGTGTGAAGGATTAGGGTTTTTGTACCTTCCAAGAAGGTTGAGATTGAAGGACCGAGTTGCAGTAGGATAAGTTGCAGCATCAAGTAGCTATGAGAGTGAGATACTATGTCTTGACTTTGTTGATTTTGGAAGGAATTGTCTTGATCAACAAGGATCTCCAGAAGAGATAAGTTAGAGTTTTTGCAATAGCTATAGGGCAGAAGTTGCAAGTTGAACTAGCAATATTGAAGTTAGGAGGTCCAAGTTGTAGCGTGAAGCTGGTTGGTGCTAAATCAAGGAAATACTTGTCAGAAGGGTTGAATTGGTACTTGGAGAAAGACTTGATATAGGATTGGGTCTTTGTGTCTCATTTGAAGCTAATTCTATATGAATAGAATAGTTTTATGGGTTTTCCTCTTAGAGGGGTTTTGACCTGCCTGAGAGCCTAATTTATGTGTCCTCTATTGTTACCGTTTCATTCTTTATATTTTTTTAATGAAAATATATAACTGAATAACAAACAAAGATTAATTAAGTTCACAGGCAAATATTAAGGTTAAGGAAAATTGATATAATAAGTTGCCACTTTGAATTTTCCAACACTTTCAGAGCTCAAAATGATAGTAATCAAACCTCTATGGAAGCTAATAACCAAAGGACCCTAGATGTCACTTCCTTTCTTATGAATGTAAATTCTTCCACCCCTTCCTCTTTGATTGATTCTTGATTTAACATTTTTTAGAAGATTGCAAATAGAAAGGTTCATGTTATATTACTTCATATGGTCATTATTCCCGAACAACGACAACACCAAAAGAATTTCCTAAACGGGAAAATAGTTTCTTTTATTCATTTCCTCAAGAACCATGCCAAAGAGGATCCTCCTAAAGACAAAGTATTCACTCTAAATAATTCTACAAAAATTTTAAAACTCCTCCTTTTTAGGTGTAGTGTCCCCAACCCACAACCGGGAAACACCACCACACCACTAATCAATACTACATGATTATAATTAGGTATACATGTGGAAGTGTATGTGTTGAAATCTTGCCATAAATTTTAACTTAGCATATATAATCGTTATAAAATGCAATACTCCATGGAAATTAATATTATTGCACATCAAATAGAAAATGTAATTAAATTACCATAGCATAATCAATAACAACATATTGTGAGCACATTAATTAAACAAATACATCTGTATATACGACCATCCACATAATCCTATTAAAACCCCTTCTAGTGTTTACATCCTAAGGCACATAAATAACACATGACACATATAGGGAAAAATAATCAATCAACATAATAGCTAGAAATCCCTAAGCTATGGTATCAACATAGAATCCATCAATTAAACATGACTCATATGTGAACAACTATTCAAAGAACTCGACACTTATTTAATAAAGAAGATCCAACTAACTATGATCTCTCCACATTCCTCCTAGTCATAGACCATTTGGATCGTAATCTTAGCCACAAGTCACCCCTGGCGGCAACCCCAAGGGAAATAGTAACCAAAACATCCATGCATCCATGGCCAAGGTGCCAACCCAACAACCATGCTACTTCAGGGCTCCAAACACTCTTTAAGCTAACTTCCAAGGTGCCAACCCAATAAAAATGTTACTCCATTCATACAGAAACCCTCCATGCCATATCCAACCAAGTTCCCCATTTGAATTCCATGAAACCAGGCCATAAATAAGGCTAAAAACCCTCGGAGCCACTAAGCTCCCAAAACCACCAATGTTCCTAGAAAAATAGAGCACCAGTCTCTCAAACCATCAAGCCAGATCTAGAGACCAACCCAGAGCTCATTGGTTCCCTCATCATCTAGACTAAAGAATTAGCCGAACTATGTAACCCAATTCTCAACCCATACTCACTTGTCTTTTTTCCCATCTTGTTGAATCCTCCATTTATAATCATAATTCCATATAGTAATGCATAATAATAGTAATAGTAATTTTCTCTTAGTGCATCTATGAATGCATAATAATAACAAGGCCCCTGAATGCATCACCCCTTCCCAGGAACCTATAGTTCCCTTTTTAAATGCATAACCTTCACTGGCCAAGTGGCACTCCTTGAAGTCATGTGGGCCCCTAGGTACACACACATCAAAAATACCCAACCATTTCCTTTCGTTATGGACTTGGACCCCCATACTCTTTCCATGGATTGGGATTTGCAGTCATCCTTATTTTATTATTATAATGTTTGTACAAACTAATTACAATCTGGCTATCCAACCACTTAACCATTAAAGGAATATAAATCTAGCCACACTAGCCCCATAATCTATTTAATACTATTCATGGGCATGAAAGCCACATACCATCACATCCTTCTCACAAACCTACATATTTATGTACATTATTCATACAGGCACTCTGTCCTTATCATGTAATTACTTGGCCCACCGACCTAACCAAGTGGATACCTCTAGAGACACCCTAGCCAAAAAATCAACATGCATACAATTATAGTACAAGGGTCGAGAAGGGGTATTACATCCCCCCCCCCCCCCAAATTTAGTATGCATTGTCCTCAGTGCATGATACACCCATGATTTGATTTTGTTGATGCAAAATGGCTTGAACTCTCACTCTATAGTTGTAAGTCCATGTACTTGTAAATGGCTCCATTATAGGGTATCTTCCCCACTTCGATGTCATCCACACACCAGAAAGTACTTCCAACACCACTATCATTACACCTAAAGGACATTGAAAATGGAACTAACATCGATAACAATTAACCTCGATTCATATACACATGTTATTAATTTCAAAAGAACAATATCAATCATATGCATGCAAACATTCATAAACACGCAAACATGAACTTGTAATGTTTCTACAATATAACAAATATGAAAGATTTTTCATGCCTTGTTGTCATCCTTGTGCCTCAACCATGAGGAAACGGTGTTCCTATATGCCACACTATATACATCCTTGTATACACTTCTTGTATTTAACTCCTGTGTATAATCACCCTGCAGTGTCATCAAGTGTTGTTGTTGTTCATAGTTGTTGCATGCAAATAATGTATCTTTTCTCATTTCTCCAGCCCCTCTAGCTGCTATTATCCTTGTTTCTTTTGTTTAATTTAAATGACAATTAACTTGCTCAACTGACATAGTTGTTGTAGATCCTTCCTGTTACCTAATTTCTAAATCATATGTAATACATTAAAATCATGTTGAGATTCTCATTGTTCTAATTATTTATGTTTCTTCTCAAGTTCAAGCCTTTTCCTCTCTACATCCCAACTTGTGATGACTTGTGACAAAACCTTGCCATATCCTATCATTATTTTTTCCATCCACCTAGCATGGTTGTGTGACCTGTCAATACTTGTCACAACCTACATACAAAACCTATTAGAGGTCTTGTTACTCTTGTTATAAACCTATCACAACTTGTATAGTCTATTATAAAACCTATTACAAACCCTTGTTGTATACCTACTACAACCTGTATAGGGGACCTGTTAGAACACCTATTGTAGACCTACTACAATTTGTTATACTCTGCAAGACACTTGTCACTTACCTATGACTAGTTCACCATTTATAATTTGTGTAAATGTTATACCTCTGTCACCCCCCTGTGACCACCTAGCATACCTTATCATTTACCCACATCCAATTCACCTATTGTAATCCTATTTAGGACCTATCATTCACCTATGACCAATAAATTAGTAGTATCTTACAATTCTTGGTTACAACCCTATCACATCCTATGAGACACTGTGACATCCTAGTGGTGTCTGTAACATGATGGTACTTTTGATCACATCCTGTTATAATCTATTATATGTACATCACATGCCTGTGAACACTTGTCCAATAACCTATAATATACTTGTAGTAAATTTATTATACCCCTTGTGTCTCAGGTATATCCACTACACCTAGGTATACCACTTGCATTCATCCTTTGTAATAAAACCTATACAAAATCCCTACATAAAGTACTTTCATTTAATCCAATGTAGCCTTGCTAACTGCTATACTTGTAGATACTTCTTGTTATCATCTATCAAATCTTACCAAGAATTTGTACTTATTTTTCAGCCATTGTGTTGCTTTTCTAACACTTAACATGTGTCCATGCACATTAATATTATTTTAGCATGGACCACCCATCAATATTTTGACCAATATATTTACCAAAACCAATCTTGAGTTTTGTGACAATAATTTTCTGCTCATAACATCAACAATCGATCAACAATATTCTACTATTACAAATTTTACTCACAATCATATATCTGAATATGGAAGGATAAAGTATGTAACAAAATAGATACTTATTTTGTAAGAGTCAATGAAATGTTGACTCCATGGATATTTGAGCCATTAACTAGATCCACTTGAATTTATCCCCCCTTCCCAGGAACCTAAATTTCCATTTTTCAATGCATGACCTTCATTATCCAAGTGGCGTTCCTTGAAACCGTGTGGGGCCCAAGGTGCACACATGTCACAAATACCCAACCATTGCCTTTCCTTTTGGATTTGCGCCCCCCCCCCCCCCCCCACCATATTTTTTCCATGGAGTTGGCTTCATACTCATCCTTATTTTAGTATTATATTTTTTGTACAAAATAATTACAATCTGGCTCCCCAACCACTTAACCATTAAAGGCATATAAATCTTGGCACACTATCCCCATAATATATTTCATGATCTACATGGGAATTCAAGCCACATAAAATCACATCCTTGTCAGAATCCTAAATGTTATGGTACATTATTCACACAAGAACTATGCTTTTATCATTTAATAACTCAGCCCACTAGCCTAACCAAGTGGATACTTTCAAAGACACCCCACTCTCAATATCCACATGCATACATGTATAATATAAGCATTAGGAAGGGGAATTACATCACATATCTATGAAGGTATGTGATAAAATTTCTCATTGATGTTTGATTAATAGTGAGTAAGGACCCAATGTCATTTCTAATATTATTATCGAGGAATTAGACTTACAATGTTCTAAAGAGAAACCCAATAAAATGGTGGCTTATAATAATTCTCAACAAAAGGCAATTGTTGAGGTCAAAGATGTCACATTGGTATTACGTGCTCATCCTAAAATATGAACAACCTGTAATAGCCAAGTTATGGATATGCCAGTAAGTAATTATTCAATCATCCTCAATACAAACTAGCAGACCGGTATAGGTGGGTACATGTCATTGGATGGCACCCATATGACCCTCCCTAATGATGGTAAGAACATCATCTTCTTGAGAGAAGGAATAATCTCATGTTATATTGAGAATTTTCCGTAGCCCCATGTTAATTACATCAAATAAGACTTAGTAGTTTACTCTATTTTTACCGAACATGAATGTCCTCCTCCTTCCCCCATCAATCAAGAAGATCAAATATAGCATATGCACTTTGATGTTGCATCCTCAAATGAAGTAAATTGTGTTGGTTTCGTGTTTTATTCACCTATTTGTAACATAGTCTATTTTTCCTTCATATTTGAATGTGAATGTACAAATAACATTGCTAATTTCAAATCTTTACTTTTAGGCATCGAGGAAGACCTTAATCTGGGTTGTAAGAACTTGACCACTTTTGGTGATTCTCAACTTATTGTAATCTCAATCAAAAGGGTATCTTCCCCTTTTAACAAATTAATCAAGAGATTTACTCAAGTTACCTAGCGAAAAATTTCCAAACTGCTTTCTTTCAATATCACTCACACTCATAGGGAATTAATGTCTTGTCAGGTCACTTGGTTGTATAAGTTTCCAATCCTTAAAGAGAAAATTTATCTAAGAGGATTGATTGCATTCTACAATCACTATTCTAACAACCCCCTCCCACATTTACCCAATTTCACAAGCCTTCCAGGGTAAACATAAGACAAAGCATTACTATGACATGACCCAACCTCCAAGCTTCAGTTATGAAAGTGGGGTTGATAACTGACAATTCACAGACAACCTACAGGGACTACATTGCACCCAAGAGCTAAACAACCACTCCAGGTGTCCAAACCCTGAGCTAGGGCTCCTTTTCTCTGACTTAGGATCCCAACCGCACTCACAAGCCTACAAGGGTGCATTTATAGGGCTTCAATCGCACATATGACACTGCATCCATGTGGTTATAGACCAAAAAGTCTAGTTCAGAGGATGTTATCCCGAGATCTGTGTCACCTTTTTAGGCTAGCCTCTAAAACACTTCACATGACTATATGTAACTTCTCATAATGATAAATGACATATTTATAATTATATACATACAAAACTTGGACAAGAAATTGACCTATATTGCCTAGAACACACTAGACATTTCATAAAACACATGGAAAACATGTAAGCTACAGGTCATGAATTCATATCTGATCATATTAGTCTAATATTCATCTGAGAATCACCTAGAAGGATTTATTCCCTCTCCACATAGATGCAACAACACTTATTATTCCATACATTCATCACTCAATCAATAACTAAACGATTCATGACAAGAGCCATAGATGGTACCCATAATATAACTAGAAAATAAGTAGCATAGAGATCATGGAACTCAGCTATAATATTTTCAACATAATCACTGCAAATGCTCATAGATCATAATAGGAAAATGTCTCATATTAACATATGAAAATACCAACCAAGTCAGGGACTTCCACGTACTGCACGATGATATATTGGGCCAAACCAAATCTCACTTTTAGCCAATCACCCCCACACTAGATTCCAAGTATGAATTTTGGATCTCATGGAATAAACCAAGACAAAACCAAAATAGGGCTTTCAGAGGCCAAACCACCTCAACCCTCATCCACAATGATTCCACCTCCACAGCCAGACATCACTAACACCAACCAGAACAGTCTCTACCCAAGTTGTCTAGGGCTCCAAAAACTAATAACTCAACCCACAACCTTCCACGACTCCAAAGAATTTATCCAACTTGGCTCCAGGGACTAGTAACTCAACCCACAAAGGTCTCCAGAGTTTTTTTCCCAACCTAGGCTCCAGCATTAGTAACTCAACCCAAATTGTTCTAGGGCTTCAAGAGTGTTTGTTCCAACCCACAACCATAAGGAATTATGAGCACCAATAAGAAAACAACAAGTGGCAGAAACCGACAACACCATCACTATCCAAGAAATGGCAAGGAAAGACTAAAACCACTGTCAATCTAGGAAAATATCCACGCCAATGAAAACACATAACCATAAAATCACATGCATATACCATGCATCCACAAATCAACAAGGAAATCACACATGCAACTTGCTACCTACAAAGTAATGTAGTTGTAGCTACTAATCCACCTATTCCCTTATGCTTTCTTGCTTTCCTTCACCTTCTTTATCCAAATACAATGTATGCCAAAGCACTCCAATAATACTCCAAGAATACTTTTAGGGTACAAGAGTATGAGATAATAGAAGAGAGCTCCAAAAATTGACTCGCAGAAGGTAAAATTGACAAAAGTTGTGAAATGATCCTTAAAATCCTTTTTATCATTGAGGCCTCAATTTTCTTCATTTTCCTCCATTTTTCCTTCAATATCCCTCTCATGCAAATTTGTATCTCTTCACCTTCCTTTCCTCATATTTTCCTTTATTTCATAAATAAAATGCCAATTATTTCCACTTTGACTTTGCTAATGCCTTTACCAATTTCCATAGCCATAAATTAATCACCAGTGATACACATCACTATGTTTTGCATAAAATTAAGCTTGGAATATGTGTCCGATGACCCTGGTCTTACTTTATTCACATACAAAATCAACCATGGGTTGTTATAAACCCCTCCCTCTTGGGGTAATACTTTCCTTGATGTTTAATGACACCTACGACTAGAAACCACTAAAAACAAAACATATTTCTTATGGAGCTTTATAGCATAGCTCGGTGTAGTAATTACAATGAACAACTGCTACAAACCATGACCAACATGACAAACATGACAATCATACCACTTATTGGAGCTTTATAACACAAATTGTTTCATTATTTGCAACAACATCCATACACATACATATACATATATCGAAAATTCATTTTTTCAAACCAGCAAATAATGAAGGATACATAATCGACATCTGATCATCCATCTCCCATGTAGCTTCATCGGACCAAAAGTGCTTCGACTGCACTTTAACCTGCTCGATTCCTTTGTTTCAGAGCATAAGTTGTTTCAACTGCAATATGCATTGTGTTTTTCACTGGAATTCTCCCTTTGGTTTCACCTGCAATACAGACCATTCAATCACATGATCAACATACTAGAAATAGTTCTTAAGCAATGAAACATGGAAAACATCGTGGAATTTCATTGTTGGAGGCAGTGCAAGTCTGTAGGCCACCGGTTCGGTCCTCTCGAGGATCTTGGAAGGCCAGCAATACTGAGGTGTCATCTTGGCACATGACCTAATACTTAAGGAGCTCCTCTTGGGCTTGATGCACAAGTACTCATGTTCCCCAACTTGAAACTCCTTAAATACCCTATGTTGACCTGCATAACTCTTATACCCATCATATGTTGGCTTCAAATTCCTTTTAATAACCTGCATTTTCTGCTCTATCTATGCCAACATATTCGATCCAATTAATACCTTATTCACTAAATCACTCTAGCTGATAGGAGTATTACAAATTTGCCCATAAAAATCCTCAAATGGACTCATTTTTAAAGACTTATTATACTGGTTGTCATATGCAAACTCTACCAGTGGAAGATACTCTTCCCGCATCCTATATCGATGCATGACAGACATTCTCAACATGTACTCAAGAATCATGTTAAGCTTCTTTATCTCTCCATCTATTTGCAGATGATCAATTGTATTGAATACCAAATATGTCTCCAAACCTGCAAAAAAATCCTTCCAAAACCTAGAAGTTATGGATATGCCAGTAAGTAATTATTCAATCATCCTCAATACAAACTAGCAGACCGGTATAGGTGGGTACATGTCATTGGATGGCACCCATATGACCCTCCCTAATGATGGTAAGAACATCATCTTCTTGAGAGAAGGAATAATCTCATGTTATATTGAGAATTTTCCATAGCCCCATGTTAATTACATCAAATAAGACTTAGTAGTTTACTCTATTTTTACCGAACATGAATGTCCTCCTCCTTCCCCCATCAATCAAGAAGATCAAATATAGCATATGCACTTTGATGTTGCATCCTCAAATGAAGTAAATTGTGTTGGTTTCGTGTTTTATTCACCTATTTGTAACATAGTCTATTTTTCCTTCATATTTGAATGTGAATGTACAAATAACATTGCTAATTTCAAATATTTACTTTTAGGCATCGAGGAAGACCTTAATCTGGGTTGTAAGAACTTGACCACTTTTGGTAATTCTCAACTTATTGTAATCTCAATCAAAAGGGTATCTTCCCCTTTTAACAAATTAATCAAGAGATTTACTCAAGTTACCTAGCGAAAAATTTCCAAACTGCTTTCTTTCAATATCACTCACACTCATAGGGAATTAATGTCTTGTCAGGTCACTTGGTTGTATAAGTTTCCAATCCTTAAAGAGAAAATTTATCTAAGAGGATTGATTGCATTCTACAATCACTATTCTAACAACCCCCTCCCACATTTACCCAATTTCACAAGCCTTCCAGGGTAAACATAAGACAAAGCATTACTATGACATGACCCAACCTCCAAGCTTCAGTTATGAAAGTGGGGTTGATAACTGACAATTCACAGACAACCTACAGGGACTACATTGCACCCAAGAGCTAAACAACCACTCCAGGTGTCCAAACCCTGAGCTAGGGCTCCTTTTCTCTGACTTAGGATCCCAACCGCACTCACAAGCCTACAAGGGTGCATTTATAGGGCTTCAATCGCACATATGACACTGCATCCATGTGGTTATAGACCAAAAAGTCTAGTTCAGAGGATGTTATCCCGAGATCTGTGTCACCTTTTTAGGCTAGCCTCTAGAACACTTCACATGACTATATGTAACTTCTCATAATGATAAATGACATATTTATAATTATATACATACAAAACTTGGACAAGAAATTGACCTATATTGCCTAGAACACACTAGACATTTCATAAAACACATGGAAAACATGTAAGCTACAGGTCATGAATTCATATCTGATCATATTAGTCTAATATTCATCTGAGAATCACCTAGAAGGATTTATTCCCTCTCCACATAGATGCAACAACACTTATTATTCCATACATTCATCACTCAATCAATAACTAAACGATTCATGACAAGAGCCATAGATGGTACCCATAATATAACTAGAAAATAAGTAGCATAGAGATCATGGAAACTCAGCTATAATATTTTCAACATAATCACTGCAAATGCTCATAGATCATAATAGGAAAATGTCTCATATTAACATATGAAAATACCAACCAAGTCAGGGACTTCCACGTACTGCACGATGATATATTGGGCCGAACCAAATCTCACTTTTAGCCAATCACCCCCACACTAGATTCCAAGTATGAATTTTGGATCTCATGGAATAAACCAAGACAAAACCAAAATAGGGCTTTCAGAGGCCAAACCACCTCAACCCTCATCCACAATGATTCCACCTCCACAGCCAGACATCACTAACATCAACCAGAACAGTCTCTACCCAAGTTGTCTAGGGCTCCAAAAACTAATAACTCAACCCACAACCTTCCACGACTCCAAAGAATTTATCCAACTTGGCTCCAGGGACTAGTAACTCAACCCACAAAGGTCTCCAGAGTTTTTTTCCCAACCTAGGCTCCAGCATTAGTAACTCAACCCAAATTGTTCTAGGGCTTCAAGAGTGTTTGTTCCAACCCACAACCATAAGGAATTATGAGCACCAATAAGAAAACAACAAGTGGCAGAAACCGACAACACCATCACTATCCAAGAAATGGCAAGGAAAGACTAAACCACTGTCAATCTAGGAAAATATCCACGCCAATGAAAACACATAACCATAAAATCACATGCATATACCATGCATCCACAAATCAACAAGGAAATCACACATGCAACTTGCTACCTACAAAGTAATGTAGTTGTAGCTACTAATCCACCTATTCCCTTATGCTTTCTTGCTTTCCTTCACCTTCTTTATCCAAATACAATGTATGCCAAAGCACTCCAATAATACTCCAAGAATACTTTTAGGGTACAAGAGTATGAGATAATAGAAGAGAGCTCCAAAAATTGACTCGCAGAAGGTAAAATTGACAAAAGTTGTGAAATGATCCTTAAAATCCTTTTTATCATTGAGGCCTCAATTTTCTTCATTTTCCTCCATTTTTCCTTCAATATCCCTCTCATGCAAATTTGTATCTCTTCACCTTCCTTTCCTCATATTTTCCTTTATTTCATAAATAAAATGCCAATTATTTCCACTTTGACTTTGCTAATGCCTTTACCAATTTCCATAGCCATAAATTACTCACCAGTGATACACATCACTATGTTTTGCATAAAATTAAGCTTGGAATATGTGTCCGATGACCCTGGTCTTACTTTATTCACATACAAAATCAACCATGGGTTGTTATAAACCCCTCCCTCTTGGGGTAATACTTTCCTTGATGTTTAATGACACCTATGACTAGAAACCACTAAAAACAAAACATATTTCTTATGGAGCTTTATAACATAGCTCGGTGTAGTAATTACAATGAACAACTGCTACAAACCATGACCAACATGACAAACATGACAATCATACCACTTATTGGAGCTTTATAACACAAATTGTTTCATTATTTGCAACAACATCCATACACATACATATACATATATCGAAAATTCATTTTTTCAAACCAGCAAATAATGAAGGATACATAATTGACATCTGATCATCCATCTCCCATGTAGCTTCATCGGACCAAAAGTGCTTCGACTGCACTTTAACCTGCTCGATTCCTTTGTTTCAGAGCATAAGTTGTTTCAACTGCAATATGCATTGTGTTTTTCACTGGAATTCTCCCTTTGGTTTCACCTGCAATACAGACCATTCAATCACATGATCAACATACTAGAAATAGTTCTTAAGCAATGAAACATGGAAAACATCGTGGAATTTCATTGTTGGAGGCAGTGCAAGTCTGTAGGCCACCGGTTCGGTCCTCTCGAGGATCTTGGAAGGCCAGCAATACTGAGGTGTCATCTTGGCACATGACCTAATACTTAAGGAGCTCCTATTGGGCTTGATGCACAAGTACTCATGTTCCCCAACTTGAAACTCCTTAAATACCCTATGTTGACCTGCATAACTCTTATACCCATCATATGTTGGCTTCAAATTCCTTTTAATAACCTGCATTTTCTGCTCTATCTATGCCAACATATTCGATCCAATTAATACCTTATTCACTAAATCACTCTAGCTGATAGGAGTATTACAAATTTGCCCATAAAAATCCTCAAATGGACTCATTTTTAAAGACTTATTATACTGGTTGTCATATGCAAACTCTACCAGTGGAAGATACTCTTCCCGCATCCTATATCGATGCATGACAGACATTCTCAACATGTACTCAAGAATCATGTTAAGCTTCTTTATCTCTCCATCTATCTGCAGATGATCAATTGTATTGAATACCAAATATGTCTCCAAACCTGCAAAAAAATCCTTCCAAAACCTAGAAGTGAACTTGGCATCTCTGTCAGATACAATCTTCTTAGGAACATCAAGCAATCTCATTATCTTCCTGATGAAAATTTGAGCTACCTCACTAGCTGAATTCGTAGAATTAACTGCAATGAAGTGAGCTACCATACTTAACCTTTCAACCACAACCATAATAGAATCATGGTGCTTTGATGTCCTCAACAAACCTGTAATGAATTCCATGGAAATGACCTCCCATTTCCACTATTTAATCAAAATTAGATTTAATAAACCACCTCGATGCTTACACTCTTCTTTTACCTATTGACAATCCAAGCATCTTGCAAAAAACTCAGCCACCTCTTTCTTCAATTTCGACCAATGACAGAAATCATTCACAACTTTAAATGTCTTATGATATCCTAGGTGACCTGAATACAACTTAACATGAAATTCCCTCAATATAAGATTATTGAGCTCACTGTTGTCTAACACATAAATATTTTTCCTGAATCTCATCAAACCATCTGTCATGAGATGATAATCCACATCCTGATCACTTGTACCCTGTTGCTATAACCTATGCTTAAGTTATTGGTACCTGTCATCCTATTGTCCTTCCTGCAACATCTGCTTCTGCGAGTCTCTCCCATAAAAACTCACTGCAGCAATATGATTCACATGTACTCTTCTACTAAGATCATCTGCAGCCCTATTTTCCTTTCCCTTGATATATCGGATCTCAAAATCAAACTCACTAAGAGTAGCCAACCACCTAACTCTCTTGACATTCAAATTAGGTTGGTCGAACAAGTATCTCAGTCAACTATGATCACTCATAAGAATAAATCTCCTACCAAGAAGATAATGTCTCCACATCTTCAAGGCATAAATAATAGATGCTAACTCAAGATCATGAGTCACATAATTATGCCCATGCTCATTCAAATTCCTTGACTCATAACATACTACCTATCCATCTTGCATTAGGACAACACCAAGTCCTCTCTTACAAGCATTGTTTATACCACAAGCTCTCTATCTAGATTTGAAATCTTCAATACCGGAGCATTTGTAATCAACTACTTCAACTGCTCAAAACTAACTACACATTCCTCTGTCCATTCAAACTTATTTCCTTTTCTTTGTAATGATGTAATAGGATAGGAAATATGTGTGAAGTTCTTGATGAAACTCCTATAATAACCTGCTAGTCCCAGGAATGACCTGGCCTCATCCACATTCCTAGGATTTTCCCATTCCATGATAGCTCTGATATTTTTTGAGTCTACTGTTATACCTTCGTTGGAAACAACATCCCCAAGTAATGAACTTTTGTCTCAAAGAAACTGCACTTACTAAGCTTCACATGAAATTGATTATTTCTCAACAATATTAGCACAATCGCTAGATGTTTTGCATGCTCTTCCTAATTCTTAGAATATATCAATATGTCATCAATGAACACTATCACAAACTTGTCTATATAAGGATATTGCAACACACTATTCATCAAACACATGAAAGTATTTGGAGCATTAGTCAAACCAAAAGGAACCACACCAAACTCATAATGCCCATACCTAGTCCAAAATGTGGTTTTGTAGATGTTCTCTTCTTTGATGCATACCTGATGATATCCTGATCTCAAATAAATCTTCGAGAACATTGCTTCTCCCTTCAACTGATCAAACAAGTCATCAGTCCAAGGTAATGGATACCTATTATTGATTGCCACCTTATTCAACTGCCTATAATCAATGCACAACCTGAGAGTACCATTCTTCTTCTTCACAAACAATGCTAGTGCACCCAAAGGCAACACAATTTCCCTTATGTATCCCTTGTTAATTATTTCCTTAAGCTGCAACATCAATTCCACCAACTCTAGAGTGCTCATCCAGTATGGCACGTTAGATGCTAGTGCTGCTCCCGACATCAACTCAATAGAAAAGCCCACTTCCCTATGAGGAAGTAACTCTGAAATATTTTTTGGGAATACATCATGAAACTACTGCAAAACCACATACCTCTTCAAGACTTCAACATCCTCAACCTCCTTCCTTTTATCACTGGAAATATGAATTCCAAGCAAGGCACATCCTTTCCTACTACTGTGATTTTTCTTCATAGTTGTAACTATTCTCACTGATGTAAGTTTATTCTTACCCTACAAGATTATCTTCTCTCCATTATCATCCAAGCACTCAATAGCCTTATCATAGAAATCCACCTTAGTCCTGTGAATGTAAAATCAATCCATAGCCAACAACATATCGTATGGTCCAAATAGAAGCACATTTAGATGCGTTGATGTAGACATGTCCTTCAACTCAAATGCATAATATCTTACCAAATGATGAACTATTTTCTTAGTCCCTGTAGCCAACTGCACCAACCAAGACTCTACATGCACTTCTTTATTCAAGAAACACTTATCCACCAGGTTAGGATTGATATAGCTATAGTTAGGTCCAGGGTCAATCAAAATAGAAATAGCTTGTTCTTAAAGCTTACCTTCCATCTCAATAATATATTAGCCTGCCTATTATCCAACACTACATAGATTCGAGGAACACTCTATCCAACATCCCCAACTATTTGTGCCTCCTGAGAACTGTAAATTTGAGATCTGCCACATTGATGTTGTGGAAAATCTCACCTACAGTGATCCTTTCCATAAGGCGAACACTACAAAGGCTTCATGTCATCATCCTTGTTTTTCTCCTCAGACTCAAATCCTTGTCCTCTGTCAACTGCACTCAATTTATTATACGACACTACATTCTCCTTGTTACCTGAATCCTGTGGCATTCCTTGATTCTTATCCACTTTCTCTTAGTCTTGTCATTACCTTTCCAACCTTTTATAGGCTCTGACTTATGCTTAGACTGCTCATAATAATGCTTCAACTTCCCAATTACTTCATCCAATGTTTAAGGCTCATCATATTCAATCTGATCCTTAAATGCTAAAGGCAACCCACTAAAAAATATTTGAACCTTTGTTTTCTCATCCTTAATATATGGTACATACATTAATAGCTACAAGAACTTAGTGAAATACTCTTCATCCATCATAGGTCTCATCTTCAATTCGCAGAACTTTTTAGCCTTACTATCATAGTCTCTTGAATTCATGCCAACTCAAATCCTTTGTCTTGATTCTTTTGAATCACTTCACATCTTCCCACAAGATTTCTACTTTTCTTTTGAGACTGAAAATGGATATCTTGGCTTTTGTATTCTCTATATAATCATGTATCTCGAAGAACTTCTTCATCCCAAGAAACCATGCTTCTCCATCTTACGATTTCTTTAACTCTCCATTGAATGTAGGAGGCTTAGCTTTCTTAAACTCATCTAGAAAGTATTGTTTCTCATTCTTCTTGTAAGGATGATAACAATGGTGACCATGATTCCTATCTGAACCAAAACCATTAACTCTCCTATCTGGTGTATCCATCCATATACCACCTCTGACTGTGTCATCCTTGTCAGACCTGTGCCCACCATGAGACCTACTACCATATGCCACATTAGTCCTTTCCTCCTATCCATAGTTGATCTGTGGATACCCCTGTCTCTGCAAATATGATAAAGTCTAAAGGATGACAACATTAACCTCTTCTTTATTTTCTTGTGCCCTGGCAAGTATTTCCTATGATTGAATGATCCTATCATTATCCGCCTTACAACTTGTGATCTCTGCCTTTAAACTTCGTGAAGTATTCACTATATCAGGAGAGTACTCATCTCTTTGTTGCTCATATGATCTATAAGGAGAGTCGCATGAACCATAATCCACCATTTTTCTTGTCATCTATGATCTTCTACTTCCTTCAAACATACCATGTCATATAAACCAAATATAAACATAATCAACATACCTTAGTGAAGTTCAGGGGAGGCTATCTTGTCTACACAGCTAATCTGGATTAGCACAACATATGTCTATATAATGAAATCAACATATCAACATATCAACCATCCAAACATCAACATCATCAACATGTACATGACGACACAACTATAACAATGATCATCACAATGCATGCATAAAGTACACATCAAAAACTAACATGCATGAATAAAAATCACATCCCACCTATCCAATCCAAGTGTTTGAAACTAGAAGCTCTGATACCACCTTGTAACCACCCCCTCGCACATTTACCCCATTTCACAAGCCTGCTAGGGTAAACATGATATGAAGAGTTACTATGACATGACCCAACCTCCAAGCTTCAGTTATGAAAGTGGGGCCGACAATTGACAAATCTCAAACAACCTATAAGGACTACAGGAAACCCAAGAGCTAAACAACCACTTCAGGTGCCCAAACCTTGAGCTGGGGCTACTTTTCTTTGACTTAACAGCCCAACCACATGCACATTCCTATAAGGGTGTGATCAACAACATGCACAAGCCTACATGGGTGCAGTTATAGGGCTTCAACCACGTGCATGACACTACTTCCATGCGGTTATGGACCAAAACTCTAGTTCATAGGGTGTGGTACCAAGATCTGAGCCGCCTTTCCAGTTCAACCTCCAAAACATTGCCTGGAACTGATTGTAACTTCTCATAATGATAAATGACATAATGACAATGCTATTCATACAAAATTTGGACAATAACTTGACATAGATTGCCTAGCACACACTAGACATTTTGTTAAACACATGGAAAACATGTAAGATATAGGTCATGAATGCATATATGATCATATTAGTCTGATATTCATCTAAGAAGAACCAAGAAGGCTTTATTCCCTCTCCACATAGCTGCAGCAATGCTTATTAGTCCATACATTCATTAATCAATCAATAACTAAATGATTCAGGACAGGAGCCGTAGATGGTACACATCATATAACCAACATATAACTAGGAAATAACCAACATGGTGATCATATAAACTCGACTATAATATCGCAAACATAATCACTACAAATGCTCATAGATCACAATAGGAAAATGTCTCATATTACCATATGAAAATATCAGCCAAGTCAGTAACTTTCATGCACCACCCGACTATAGATTGGGCTTAACCAAATCTCTCTTTTATCCAATCATCCCCATATGATATTCCAAGCATGAATGTGGGATCTCATGGAATAAACCAATACAAAACCAAACTAGGGCTTTCAAAGGCCGAACCACCTCAACCCTCATCCACAGTGATTCCACTTCCATGGTCAAACATCACTAACACCAACTAGATCAATCTCTACCCAAGGTGTCCATGGCTCTAGGAACTAGTAACTCAACCCACAAACTTCTAGGCTCTAGGGTTTTTTTCCAACCTGGCTCTAGGGACTAGTATCTCAACCCACCAAGGGCTCAAGAGAATTTGTCCCAACCTAGGTTCTAGGAGCAGTAACTCAACCCAAGTTGTTTTAGGGCTTCTAGAGCATTTGTTCCAACTCACATCCATAAGGAATTATGAGAACCAATTAAAAAATAACAAGTGGAAGCAACCCACAATACCATGGCTATCCAGGAAATGGAAAGGCAAGGCTAAAACCATTGTCAATCTAGGAAAATATCCATGCCAATGATAACACATAACTAGAAAATCACATGCATTTACCATGCATCCATAAATCAGTAAGGAAATCACACATGCAACTTATTACCTGCAAAGAAATCAAGTTGTAGCTTCTAATCCACCTGCTCCCTTACACTTTCTTTCTTTCCTTCGCCTTCTTTCTCCAAATCCAATGTATGGCAAATTTCTCCAAGAATACTCTAAGGGTGCAATAGTATGAGAGAATAGAAGAGAGCTCCAAAAACAAACTAACAGAAGGTAAATCTGACAAAAGATGTGAACTAATCCTCGTAAGTGTTTTTATCATTGAGGCCTCTATTTTCTTCATTTTCCTCCATTTTTCCTTCAATTTCCCTCTCATGCAAATTTGGTCTGTTCACCTTCCTTTCTTCTATTTTCCTTTATTTCATAAATAAAATGCCAATTATTACCACATCACCTTTTCCAATTCCTTTGCCAATTTCCATAGCCATAAATTAATCACCAGTGATACCCATCACTATGTTTTTCCCAACATTTAACTTGGAATATGTGTCCCATGACCTTGGTCTTATTTTATTTACATAGAAAATCAACTAGGAGTGTTATAACTATATTGGTCTCATCTGCCAAACAATGAAGAAGAATGGAAAGTATTCTCAGATAATGAAAGCATTGGATCATTCATCTAGGTATAACCCTCTTATAAGAAGGAGATTATTTCTTTCAATGGAAATAAGTATCCAAAATGGATTTCTCCTCTCAAGAACTCTTTTTCTCTAAACGATGTGTTTAATAACAAGAAGAGACCTAAGGAGGAGTAAAAGAGAAAAATATTTGAAACTATATTATTAGACATTGGAAGTCCAAGTGACCCAAAAATATTACAAGTCACTTTCCAATGTTCCAATAACAAGAAAAAAGGTGTATTTTGATCTATTACATGAATTCAAATATGTCCTTTCGTGGTCATATAAGGATCTTCATATTTTTCAAAATTATATTTCCACTGAAGGAATTGATGGACAAAGAAAAAATCCTCTTGACTTCCACCTGAAAAGGAAATTACAAATGACTCAACACAATCATTCCCTTCTCAGGTTACCTTTCCTATTGAATACTCTAGACAAATTGCTAACATCACACTTGTCAAAAATAGAAATCATAAAGCACTTTTTTGTGATGACCTGCATACTTCAAATGTGATAAGTGTTAAGGGAAACTTTCCTTCCCTCTACATGGACAATGGATGATGTATTTGTTTCTTTATCTTGTTGTACATATTCATTTTCTTTCTTTCTTTCAAATTTCTTGTCACTGTTGTTTTTTATTTTCCTTTCAGCATTGTCTGGCTTCTTTTATTTCTTTCTTTTTGTCAATTTACTTTGTTTGTCTTCATTATTGTTGAGTGAAATGTTATTTTCCCCTTTGGTTGCATGCAATTTCTAATAAGTTTAACCGAAGCTGCTAATTTTGTAAAATTTGTATTAATAACTTTTTATCAGCTATATCTATTACATAACAGGAAAGAGTGGTGACCATTTATTGGTTTGCAAAAAGATGGCACTATTGAAATTGACATATCCTCGTCATTTTTTCTACTAAAAAACATAATAGGTGGTGTTCTGTCCCATCTTCTTACATCCCATTCTTCCTCCCCTTATATGAAAATATGTCTACCGTCTCTCACTACTTGAATCTATTCTTCTACCTAATGATCCCATAAATTCTAACTTATGGCCTGTATATACAACCCTTCTTGTGGAATCACCAGATGTTGAGCCACTTACATAAAAAGGAAAAAAATTATTGCTAACCATTGTGCTGTTATCGTGACTCCTCCTAAAAGGAATTAAAAATAATAAACCTAAAGAAATGAAATTCTAAGTCTTAGTAGGTGGGGTCCCCTAGAAAAATAGGGAGTATTATCATCATTACATCAACATGTGGTGCTACATGGAGGCTTTACATTTCTATAGATGTGTTTGTATCTACAGTGCATACATGGTTTAAAAGTTTTTAATTATTTGTATAGTATTGATATACTTATGAATTTGAAATCTATAGCATTTGTATCAACATGTTATCTTCGTATCTGCCTGGGGCATAACAAAAAAACAACATTTTCCCATTAAGTAAATGCTCCTTATGGTGGCATCGCACCTCATAATACAGAGACATTGCGAATAAACAATTTAAACATATACGAGAGTTACACACACACACACACACACACACACACACGTGCGTGCACGTATGGCTATGAAAATGTGTTATGTAAAAATTAATAAAAGAAACCATGCCAAAGCCCCTAAGGGCATATGTGTGTGATGACATGCTATCATAAAGTTTTTTTAAAGGTAATGTGCCTTGTTAGCATATATACAAGGTGGCTACTTGCTATAAACAAGGGACATCAAAAATTTATCATTAGAAACATTGCAAATGACAGGTTATAAGGGATGTTTCCCTCGCATAGGCCATTAAATATTATTTGGCATCACTACAGACTCATGGGAAACCTAGCCTATGGCATAAGCTATATGTTACCATAACCATATGTGTCATACATGTGGCACAAAGAATCTACTAAAACCCTTAGACAAACCATATATCATCGCATAGTTTAACAATATGGATATATTTGTCATTACAACGTAATTGGCAAGTTTTTTTGGTGAAGTTGTTAGTACAAGACTGTATTAGTATGAGGTGAATCACATGGTAAAGGATCTGATCACTAGAAAATTAATGTAGATGTGACATGCCTCTTGCTCAAGGAGTGTGTCGAAATGTGAAACCGAGGGAAGTTATTGTATGCTCATCTGTTCTTGAGCAAAATAAAATTCCTTTTGAAATCAAGTTCAAAATATTTTTTGGAACTCATATCTGGTGCACAAGGTTGTTGGGGAGAACCGTTACCAACTGAAGTTAGGGAAAATAATTTTTGCAACTACAACTACGATAAATACTTCATCTATGCTCTCTACTAATCGCCTTTATTTTCAAATGATAGCTTGTTTGGTCTGTTGAATACAATGTTGGGAATTAATCCTGGCCCATACCAACTTCCTCCCATTTATGGCCTCTGCTTTTTCATTGACATGCATGCAAGAGACATGTTGTTTGGATTTTAAGTTTATCCCTAAGTATATAACTTTCTCACTTGTATATACAATCTTATTTTTCTTCTTTATTCCCTGAATCACCCATCAGTCCAAATCCTATCAATGAACTCTTGTCACTCATTTGTATGTTTTCAATAAATAGCAAGCATCACAATCAAATCTCTCTTTTTCAATCCTTTTCATGTAAATAATGGTTGGGTTATGGGAATACTTGCCAAAGCACCACACAATTATTAATCTATTTAGTATATTGGTTTATTATATACTTCTTAATGAATACTTTATACTCCATCGACAATGTCTTCATCACTTTTTACATGGCCTATGATAGGGGACAAGTCTAAGTCATGACAAAAAACATGCAATGTAAATTCATATATATTAAGAGTATCTTTCTATACCCTTGCTAATTTCAAGCCATGGAAAATTAAAACAATGGAAACCATGTTCCTCTATCTCTCCCGAAATACATGAACACATAATTTTGTGACTATGACCAACCGTTCTAACTTTGGTATGTTATGGATACTTCCATTAAAGCATGTAGTGGGGTTTGAACTATTGTTATGATTACACCATGTAATTTCAACCTACATTGCAAAATCCTTTCTCTGTTGTCCCATTCAGAATCTTAGACCCACGCGAACTCATATGCACTTATAATTCTAATATATATTATACCAATCTGAGCATGTCATGCAAGGAAAACATTTTCCTTTTAATTATAAGGGCTCAAAATTTTTATGATTCATGCATATTTCATTTGTGCTAGCTTACTCTAACTCTCATAAGGCCAATAAATTAATATTTTTTTGTTATAATTCAATAAATCTAGATATTTATGCACAACAAATTCATTTAATGACATACTTAACATTTTACGTTGCCCACACTATGACAACATTCCCTATTCCAACCATTTTCATAATCACTTGAAAAGTAAAGTACTAGGCATGGTCATCTGCAAGCAGGGTTTCATTTTCACTCGAACAAATGTTGATTATTTATACTCAATCTCATGCATAAATGTTCTTTTATATTAATATATGTGGCCATTATTATAAAGAAAAATAATTAAAAAACAAAGTATTGTCATCGCTCCTACTCAATTGAAAACATTTTTATGAGTTTCCCATGCATTGTATAAAATAAATTTTATATATATTATGTCCCATATACCCACTATGCTTCAATTTGTGTCATAAACAATGAAGACTGGTTACTTTTATTAACACATTGTTTTCACATACAATTTCATATTGTTTTGATGAGCAGTTCATATGGGCATCATAATGTTTTATCCCTCTTATCATATTTAATGTGCTTGCATACATGTCTTATTACACATGTCTTAGATGCATGCATGCACAATTCCATTCCTCTTTGTTACATATTTCTAATGTGTATACACAAAATATTCTGGTCTTATGTGAAACATGACTTCAAACGGTCTTTTATTTTGCTATTTTATGATCAGAAAATTGATAACTACATAAAGAAACATCTTGATTATAGTATAGTATGAACTTATTTAGAAAATGTTCACGGGGAAATAGAAGAGGACAAAATAAAAGAACTAATATGTCTTGGAGGGAAAACATGAATAAGAGGATCAGCTTTTATATTCATGTTGACGTAGACTTTGAGGAATTCAACCAGTTAACTCAATCTGGTCACTTGTACCTCGGAGGTCCTCCTACCACACGTGCTTCTTTGAGCATGTCTCTTCCTCACCCAGGTATAATGGAATTTCTGAAACCTCAAGCACCCCAACAATAGCCAACACAAAATGATAGATGGGTGGCCAACCCTATGAGGCCTTCCACTATATTTTCTCTTTGGATCACCTTTTCTCATCACTCTATGCATGTAGTTATCATCTCTCCTTAGATACCCTTTACTCTAACTCAAGGTACTTAATTTCATTCTTAGTAGCCTCCTCATTCCCCCTCACAATTGGCATTGGGAAAATTTTGTGTCTTTGATACACCTATACACTCCCCTTATGAGGCCAACTCATCTCATACTCACTCTAACATCCCTACAACTAAAGGAGGGGAGAGGAGAGAAATCTCCTTCATAGAGATGCACCGAAAGGTACACGGAGATAGGAAAAAGGAGGAGAAGAGACCATCCTTGGAGCTTACTTGAGTTATTTCTTGATATCATGGGTTTTTACTTCATTTTACTTGTAGTTATTTCATATTATGACATTGGCATATTTTTTAGACAACAATTTACTTTTGACTATGGTACATATTTTTTATGATATTATGTTACATGGGAGACACAAGATGGTTTCACATGCTTGATTATATATGTTTATGGATGTTGGCTTGATTTATACATGTGGTTTTCATGATGGTGGTACTCTCAATGATGTCATATTTGTATATATTTTGATATGGTAGTTACAAGGTTAGTAGAAACACTTTATGGACATAGTTAAGGACCCCACCTACTTTATAAAATTAATTGATTAAAAAGATCCTTCTAAATTCCTTTCCCAAACTGAAATAAAAACATACTTAACATAATACAAATATTATTTATTTGACAATGTTTCCCTACAACTACCTAAGGGAGTTATAAAACTAAATAGAAGGCACAAAAGGGAGGATGAAAATGCTACCGAGGAGAGACATCATAAATTTTGAAAGTTGTCATTTTTCCACTTATTTGTTTATTCTAGAGAACTAGAGCCTACCTGTTTTGGGGAGAACATAAAGGAGTGATAAGGAGAAAGTAAGGTCATCAAGATTTTTGTTCTTTTATTAAGTTTTTTATTTATTTTATTTCTGGCATTAATTACTGTTATTAGACTGTATGATATTTCGTCATTCCAAGTTGCCAAAGAGTCTTCCTTTCTTGATTATTTACCATTCACGTGTCTATATATGAATTTTGTTACATATTTAGACATTTTAAAGTTGATTTTTAGTTCTGATTTTGCAAAAATCAATCTAAACAATATGTTGTACCCTCATTTTTATCAATAAAATCAGCGTTTTGGCAACTGATATTTTTGGCATATTTCCTCCAATAAGTTTTCTCTCTCTATATATATACATAAAGAGAACATGTTGTTCTCTCATTTTTATCAATAAAATCAGCATTTTGGCAACTGGTATTTTTGGCATATTTTCTCCAATAAATCATATATATATATATAAAGAGCATATTTCTCTGACATTAGTAGTTGAAATTATTATTTAATTTATAACATATATGTGCAATCTTAGGGCTAATAGGGTATGATATTTTAAAATCTGGGTGTAAATTTATCTATTGATTTGTTGTTAGTGTGCAATCTTAGGGCTAATAGGGTATGGTCTTTTGAAATATGCCTGTAAATTTATATATTGATTTGTTGTTAGTTTGTTTAAATTTCAGTTGTTTACTTTCAGCAATGTATTTAAGTGCTTATATGACTGATTTTCCTATTTATTTCATGATTGTAAATAGTTTTCCTTTATTTTATTGTACAAACATATTGTAAATAAATGCAACTTGATTCTCAACATTAAACTCTAGGCCTAATCCCATTATCTCACCAACCTAGTGACATCCGAGGGTGTCCACATCAAACAACCTATATGTTTGGGATTTTAGGAAAAAAATTAGTTTTTTCCTTTCCAAAGTAACCTAACTCTCTATTTCTTGTTTAAAAATGATAAATAAATAATATTTGCATTGAGAAGCACTTTCTACAATCCAATATTACAAATATCAATAATTCCTTCCATGCTCAAGATGGATTTTAAAAATGACATTTAAATCAAAATATTTCAATAGATAAATTATTTAAATATTCACCTTAAATAAAATATTTTTTATAACAATTCTACCTATATAGAGTAATTAAAAGTAAAAAAAAAAATAGATCTATATATATATATATATATATATATATATATATATATATATATATATATATATATATATATATATATATATATATATATATATATATATATATATATATATATATTAGTTATGGATTTTCTATTTCCTTTTTTATTCAACATAGAATTAACATGTAACACATAAATACCGGCATATCTATTAAAAAAAAAAAAAACATTTAAAAAAATGAAAAAATTAAGAAATATGGATTTCATACCTCTAACCATATAATAAATCTAAAAAATTTCAATGATATAATTTTTGATAAAATTATTTCCAAAATTGACATATTATATATAATAAAATCATTATGTCCGCAAGGGGTAGCTCAAGTGGCAATGGCTGTGCAAATGAAGTCTCACCGAACCGGAGATCTTGGGTTCGATTCTTGTGCTACCCTCCCCGGAAATGGGGTGAATAACGGACATGTAAAAACTCGAAAATGAGAGGGTCCTACCTAAGCTTAAAAATATATATATATATATATAATAAAATCATTATATATATATATATATATATATATATATATATATATGAAATCATTACATTTTAAAGGAAAATTTTCGAAGAATTGGTAGTAGTTGTCTTTGAGCTTTCATCCGAAGTTCACAGGAAGTTCACAGGAAGTTCGCCAAAAGGAAAAAGGGACACCAAGGCCGTTGTTAGGCGAGGAAGCCATTGTTGAGGCCATGAGAGTGTGAAAGTCCTGAGTAGGTTCACCACTAGTTCACAAGGAGTTGGCTATTAAAGGCAAATGAAGAGACGCAGCAAGTAGCAAGCTCGTGATAGAATCCCCTACTTAAAAATTGGTATCAGAGCCAATAAAGTCTGGTTCTTAAGGTTGGTATTCAAAACTTTATACTCATAAAGAATGGGTTCTTTCGGAAAATCAGTTTCTTTCCGAGAATTAGAAGAAAGAGATTCTAAGGCTAAAGAAAACCCTTCAAGGGATATGTTTGCTACTAGTTCTAGTAGAGTCTTAAATTCTGCTGAACTTGAACATGAAGAGCCCCAGCCTTCTGCCCGTTGGGAATTGCCTGCCATTGCTCCCTCAAAAATGTATAGTGATATATTTCAGTTTTTCATTTAAAAACTGCAACTAGAATTAGCATTAAAGAGTCTGTGAACCAAATTCAGGAAAACTAAGATAATATCCAGACCATCTCTCTACTAAATCCTAAAGAATTACAGGTAGAGGCAAAATAGTTGAAAACAAACTATCTGCATTTAGGATGCATACGAGTAGGAATCAATCCTTTAACACATAAAGGATTACATACTTTTGTGTTAGCTACTGTTTGAGATCTGACGCACAATAAGTATACTGATTCCTTAATAGGCAGAATTGTTGCTCCTCTATCAAATGGCCCAGTCTATTTTGACTGCTATCCCAATTTCTCTATCTATACCTTTGACAAAACCATTGACCAGATCTTACAGCTCCAAATCCAAACCACTGGTTTCGACATGCACAAAAAGAGAAATAACATCGCCATTCAAACCAAAGGCTGTTTTCATCACACCAATACCTTGTGGTCAGTCATTCGCCATACACCCAGTCGTGACTCAAAGTCAAGTGTTGTTATCCTGACTAATGCTAAAAATCAAAGAATTGAGCATCAGACAATCCATTGGGAAGACTTGACTTTCCCTGAACATTGGGTTGTGAATAATCCTAAGCCTCCCATGCTGAAGAATATCACCTCCGCTAATATCACAGAAAATTTATCTTGTGCACTCATATCTTTCCCCAGAAGATCCACTATTGACCGTCGAAGAATTGATATTGCTTGTAAATAGTCTAAATATTACAGAGATCCTTCCACTGTAAATACTACTTGTTCTACTTCATCTTCTTGTAGACATAATCCTTTGTATGAATTAGCACAACTTGTAAATTTTTCCTCTTTAGAAGTCAAATGTCCAGAGTGTCAAGAAAGTATTAATCTGCTTACTTTGGCAGAAACTGCAATCCATTCAAACCATAATCCCAGAACTGGCATAGCTCCTCCTTCAACATCTGTTAATTCATGCCCAAATCCCAAATGCTCAGACATTCCTTTCCCTCATGAACAGGATGTTGATCATGTACTCATGATGCATGAAATTGTTACCTTAGAAGGAGAAGACCCAAGGCTGACTAAGATGATGTGTCTAATCAGACCAGCCAAACCCAGATATGTTTTAGGATACCTTGAGCAAGCAAATTGCCTGATACTAGATTGCAGATTTTGCCCTGTTCCTAATGACTACAAAAGGCCTGCAGTAATGGAAATGCATAAATTATTCTCTCTTATGGATGGATGCCTGAAATCTGAGATTAGTGCACAATGGATGAAAGCAATGTTAAATTGGGATCTATATACTAATCCTCAGGCAGATGAATTTGATAAGAATTATACTCCTAAAGAGAAGAAAGAATTAACTGAGTATTGGAAACATTTTATGGAAATAAATAACACATGGATATCTTTCTACTCTTGGAAAGATAATATTTCTCCATTAAATTTTTTGATTGGTTCTACAAGCACTTCAGCAAATAAGCATGCTTGGACTGCATTAGATGGAACTAAAATTGAGACTCCTTCAAAATTTCCTCCTTTCAAAGGAATTGTTATTGGGGAAAGCCAAAATGCATCCAAAGCCATCCCATTGGTGCAAAAAGATGACAATGCCTTAGGCATTGATGGAAGAATACAAAAAGCCAATGAACAACTCAACTAGACAAACACTGCATTAAAAGGCTTACGATAAATGCAGCAAAATCAGCAGAAGTCAAGGAACAGATTAATAATGTCCAAGTGTCAATCAATGTTGTAAATAAATGTTTTAATAATGTACAGTTTGATTCCAGTCTCATTCGTTCATATGCAAGAGAATCTTTATCCAAAATAGAAGGAGTAGAAGAAAAATTAGTTGATCATCTGGATTCAACTAAAAATGTTATAACTGGTTTGACCAATAAAGTTGAAAAAATGAATCTGTCTAAAGTATAAAAACTAGTCCAAAACTCCTTTCTTGTTAAAAGAAGCATAAAGATTGAGGATCCTGTTAAAACTGTCAACAGGTTTCCAGCATTATTTCCCAAAGAAGTAGCCACATCTTCAGAATCTGAGGCTACAGAAAAAATAACCATTGCATCCTTATTCAAGGATGAAGAAGCAGAAAAAGGGAAAGAACAGAAAAATCAGGATACACAGATCCTTCCCATATACGAACCTCTTGAACATAGGTTCACCAAATATCTAGCACCTGACATAGAAGGAAAATGGAAGCTTCCTGAAGCACATACCTTTTTCCCAGAATCCCACAGAGAGTGGAATATAGATAACATGAGTGTTGACCAAATCAAGCAAATGATTGATATGATGTATACAGAATATAAACTCATGTGTCTTAGAGGGAAAAGTGAAATTGATGCTTGCAGGACTATTATTCAGTGTTTTACAGGAACACTCCTCAGGTGGTGGGAGACGGAATCATCTCCAAAGCTCATTGAAAGAATGGAAGCAGAAGTTCTTAAAGATGAGAAAGGAGATGTGATACATAACCCTGATGGTACTTGTTGGAGAGGTAAATCCCCTCTGCAGACAGAGGCGATCCCACTAGCCCAAAATGGGTCTAGCAACAATCAAACAATGCTATCACGCAAGTTCCTAATTGCAAATTAAAGGTGGATTATGAGAACCTACTTGGATTCCAACGCTAGTGTTGTAGAAGAGTTGACACTCCCATTCCTTTGCTCCGTCCGGTCACGATCCTCACGATCTTCGTGAATGGACACTTGCACATGCAAAGAATGACACGAATACAAGCATAAAATCCAATAGATGCAATTATATATCGGTCAGAAAAGATATAATTCAAACATCATCACAATGAACAACAAGAATGGAACCATAATGATAGTCATCTATTATTGATAATCAACAAAGGAGTATACAACCATAGTTCGGACGTCAAATCCTCCTTTGGTTGGATGATCAGCTACATATGTCTTGCAAAGCTTGTCGGGATTGGGAACAAGCCTCTCTCTCTTTGATTATGAATGCAAAGAAGACTCTTACAACAATCTCTCAGACTTCTGACAGTATGATTCTCTCTATATTCAAAAACTAGCTTGTCAAATGCACCAGAACAAGCTTTTATAGATGGAGGAGGAGGAAGAGATACAATGAATCCAGACATCCATGGGATTAGCATTATCCTCGAAAAGCTATTATGGATAGAGATACGATGAATCTCGACATCCATGAGATTGGCATTATCCTTGAAAAGCCTCATGAGTCGAAGGGAAAAAACTTTCTGGCATGCGTTTGTTAAAAAGCTTTCCCAAACTTGGTTGGCATGAGTAAGACTCTGAGACAGAGCACCAACGGTCGCGCCCTCTTTGGATAATTTCCCCCATTGGCGCGGGTGATACACTGTGGATCCGCGCTAATGGAAAAAGGGGACTTTTTAAGGATATTCTGCAGACGATGTCTTCAAGGCATATGAAGTCCATACTTAGGGGAACATAATTCAAGTGCTTTCAAGTTATGTCACTTCTCACAGGTCCCAGAATGAGTCCTCCAAAGTGCGGGAAAGGGGTAACAGGGATGGTGACCAATGGTGACAAATTACTGTGTAACAGTACTGTTATCAGTAAAATGATAGGAGCACTAAAATCAATGATCCTAGAACATTGGTGTGGAAGTGAAACAGAGATTGTTGATAAAAATGAGGTCATTCTAATGAATTTGAAGTGCCACAAGATGTCTCAATATGAAGACTTCCACAGAGATTGGATGCAGAGAATATACGAAGTCAAAGATTCAAAGAACCTGTTATGGAAACAGGTATATCTTGCAGCCCTGCCATCCAGATTTTTTGATTACATCAGATTGCAAGAAGTCTTCCAGTTACCTTTTGAGTCATACACATGGGGAGAGATATATGCTCTCATCACAAAGACATTGGTAAGTCTTTGTACTAGCTCAAAGGTAAATAAATCTCTGGAAAAACTTTCCAGATTGCCAGACAAAAAGTCCATCTGCAGCAAGTATGGACTGATAGTGGATGATCCTTTGGTAAAATGAAGGAAGGCTAAGAAAAGAGCCAAAAGAGAGTTCAAAGAAACCTTCTACAAAAACCGAAGAAATTATCCAAAGAATAAAAGGAAATATTCCAAGCCAAGTGCTGGCCAAGCCTCCAGAACAAAGAGAGGGTATTATAGATATGTTCCTAGAACACATTATTATAATCCCTCTGATATTCACCTGCACACAACCAAGAAAGACAAATGGAATAAGCTTACTTGTTGGTTATGTGGAAAGAATGGACACACTTCCTCCAGATGTCCAGAAGGCGAAGAGTCAAAGCTAAACAGAGGCAAGAAATCTCAAGCCTTTGTCCAAAGAGGAAAAAAAGTTAAGCATGAAGGAAGAGGGCCAACCGTATGCATAAAATGTGGATCTCAAACACACAAGACAGAACTCTACCCAAATGTTGTGATTAGAGAGATAGCACAGCAGCATCAGATAGAGGAATCTTCCTATGATTCTTTTAGTTCTTCTTCTGCAGAAGAACTCCACGCACACATGCAGCAGTATTCAGATTCTAATTCTTCAGAATGTTTATGTTCTGACTCTGAAGAATGTGCTTGTCAATCCAATATGAATCTGATTCTGAATATTATAGTGAATCTAGTGAAGAAGGGGAAAAGAAAAAACCCCAAAAGGAAAAGGTTCTCATGGCCGATACAGAAGAAGATGAATTAAAAATCCTATCTCAGATCTGAGCCATGGAGGACGGAGAAATGAAAAATTGCCTGACTGAAGCATTCATGGACCAATTAAAATCAAAAGCTTCAAAAGATTCAGGTAAGAAGTCTTTATTTGTTGATGCTTCATATGAAAGAAACACAAAATCATTTCAAAGGCATCAGCAGAAACCTGATAGAGTAAGGTCACTTACTCTAGGAGAAGTGAGTTGAGAGATTCACAATCTTAAGACGGAAATTTCTACAATAAAAGCTCAGATTGTAGAAATGAAGAAAGGTAAACAAGTGGCAAAAGAAGAAGAAGATAATGATCAGCCATGGCAGACTGCTCAATAGATCCAAGTTGCTGAAGGAACCAAAGATCCAAATTTTGGATTCAAAGATATGAGATTATTAACTATCTCCTATCAGCAACATCATGTTAAGGTAAATATTTGCATAAAAGGGAAAATGTTTGAAATGATTGGTCTTTTGGACTCAGGAGCAAACATTAATATCCTCAACATGAAGAATATTCCAGCAAAATATTGGGTTGCTGCAGAAAGGAAAGTAGTAGGTTTGGGTAACAAGAAGCTCCAATATGAGGTACCCAAAGCCTCTCTTTGTTTTGATACTCACTGTGTATATTTGAAATTTGTAGTAGCTGACATTCCAGTAGACTTCATACTTGGCAATGTTTTTCTAGCAGCAGTAGAACCTCATGGGTCACTCAAACTCAAAGGAGGAAAATATGGATATTTTATACCAGTCCCCACATCTAAAGGGACAAGGAAAAAGATTGAGCTTCCTTATATTTCTAATCCAAGAATCTCCACAATGGTACAAATTGTGCAAAATCTAGACAGCGCTGAAGCCATATTGTCAAATTTGAAGGTCTGAAATCTACTCTTAGAATAGAAGAACAACTCAAATTGCTCCAGGTGAAAGGCAAGATTGGAGACTTGAAAAAGCAGATAGAAGATAACTGCTGCTCTGAAGAACCTAATGCTTTTTGGCATAGGAAGTAGCACACAGTCGAGCTCCCTTACAAGGAAGGATATGTTGGTAAGCCTTGTAAGAGTAGAGTTATTCCCATGAGCAAAGAATACAGAGATCTTTGCGAGAAAGAAATTCAGCAGCTCCTCAGCAGAAAATTGATCAGAGAATCAAACAGTCCCTAGAACTATTATGGGTTCTACGTGAACAAGAGAGCTAAACAGATTAGAGGTATCCCAAGGTTAGTCATCAATTACAAGCCTCTAAATTCTATCTTAGCTGATGATACCTATCAAATACCTCATAAAGGAGATTTGATCAGAAGGATAATAGGAGCTAAGATCTTCTCTAAGTTTGATCTGAAGGCAGGATTTTAGCAAGTCGCCATTTCAGAGAAGGATAAATTCAAAACTGCTTTCAGCATACCAACAGGCCACTACAAATGGAATGTTATGCCTTTTGGTCTCAAAAATGCACCATCAAAATTCCAAAAGGTAATCGACAATATTTTTAAGCCATATTTTGATTGGCTTATTGTATATATTGATGATGTATTGATATTTTCCAAAAATATTCAGGAACACTTTAAGCATGTAAATATATTTAAGAATTTGGTTAAGCACAACGGTTTGGTGCTCAGTAAGAAAAAGATAGAGGTTTTCCAAACCACTATCAAATTTTTGGGCCACACAATCTGCAATGGGCAGATTTCTTTGCAGAGACATGCATTAGAGTTTGCAGACAAGTTTCCAGATGTCCTCATTGATAAGAACCAACTGCAAAGGTTCTTGGGCTACCTCAACTATGTCAACAATTTCTGCCAGGACTGTGCGAGCAATAGAAGAATATTAAATAAAAGATTGAAGAAGAATCCTCCAGAATGGACAGAGGTCCATACAAAAGCAGTCCAGAACATTAAGGCTAAGGTAAAATCTTTGCCTATTTTGTATGTTGCTGACGATCTTGCATATAAAATTGTAGAATCAGATGCAAGTAATATTGGATGGGGTGGAGTTTTAAAACAAAAGGTCGAAAAGGATGAACAAATAGTTCAATTTGCATGTAGAGTGTGGAATATAGCCGAGCAGAACTACTCCACAATCGAGAAAGAAGTCAAAGCAGAATGGAATTGCATCAGTAATTTTGAAGTTTATTTCATTAATAAACCCTTTTTACTTAGAACTGATGCATCAACCCTGCAGAAATATTTAACAAAGGACATCAAGAAGGCCGAAGAAGCAAAGCTTTCCAGATGGCAAGCTCTTTTTGCAAACTTTGATTTTCTAGTAGAGCACATTAGAGGTGCAAAAAACAATCTCCCTGATTTTCTTAGCAGGGAATATGTTGAAGCACAAGAACATAACCATGTCATGATGATAATCATAGAGTGGGACCAAAATCAGAAACAGGAGATGCTAAGGATTATCCCAGATGACCAAGACTGGGAAGAATACAAAAGAAATTAGAAACCCACTTGGCAGCTTCGGAATACAAAAATATTGGATGCCAACTTGCAACCCCACACTGACATCCAACACTTTGTCCCAGAACGGAAAGTGTACCCTAAGGGAAGCAGGTGGATTCATGACATGATATATGATAAAGCCATGAGAGATGTTGACATTGCACAGAGAGCTTTAGAATAGAATTTTCATGATATTGCCACCATCTGGTATCATGGAGGACCCAGTACAGGCATACATGAAAGATATGTTTGCATCTACAGGACAAGAGATCTTTGGAATGAGCCTGGACATGTTCGGACTCAACCTGCTGCTAGATGGCCAAGAAATGACCCAAAGATCATTTTTCCAGATACAGTGTACAATTTTGTAGAATACAAACAGCTCTGGTGGGACTTCCTCAACGTCGACGATAAGGTAGGAACTCACTACACCAAATTAAAGTTCAGCACCATTGGCCATTATCAGGGATATCAAAAATGTAAATGGTTCAGAGATTGGTGGACTGATTATGGTGTCAGCAGAACTGCAATGGACCCAGTATGGCATGAACAATATTGTAAAAACAATTGCAAACCATGTATTGAGCAATGCCATATAGACTGCATTCACCCTGTTTACAAAACTGTTAAAGAAATGACAGAAGGTGAATGGTCAACTTACATGTCATTACCTTATAATAATTCCCTTGAAGAATACATGAGAGAACATTTGGAATGGCTTTTATTAACCAAAGTCCAATATCATATTGTTCTATGGAAACCGATGATTGTCCGCAGGATCTACACAAAAGCCTGGGATGAAATGTTGTATAAAAGAGACAGATTCCCTGGATTGACAGTATTCTGACGGTTCACATGGGCTTTTCAATAAAAGCATCCATATTGTAATAATGAGTACCAGTCACAAGGGCTTAGTTGTGACTAGATTTCCCATGGGCTTTGCTGTACTAAAGCCTCCACTATGTAAATAATTCATGCACTATTTTCCCGTGGGCTTTTACGAAAAGCATCCACCTTGTTTTGTCGGTCTTATATTTCTCGTGGGCTTTAATAAAAGTATCCACTATGTTCTGTCAACATTATTTTCCGTAAGATTTACTTTTTCGGATGAGAATCTATGTTCAGATGTCACTCTGGCATTACCCGAAAGAAATCATTCCATCCATTGGACTAGAATCTTTATGCAGACGTTGCCCTAGCACTATCCGAAAATAATGATTCAATCCACCTTTCACAGATAGCCTACAGTAATGTCTGTCCCCTCTGATTTCCTATATAATGAGGGTAAGGCTCATTGTTGAGGCATTCGGAGTTAGAGTCAATTTGAGTCTTAGTGTGTTTTGTGTCGAGTTCCTCTCCTGCTCTGCATCTACAGACATTCAGTCTGATCTGCTTGCAACATGAGAAGAACTCAAGTCCTTAGGTGATTTGGGAGCCTGCGCATCAGTGTGCTCGGCACTGGTGAGAACCTAAAGTGGCTGAAACATTAGAAGTTTTCTGAGTCTGTATATGAGTCTAGTCATATTCTGAGGCAGAGCCTATCTTTTGCCAGGAAGCCTTCGGTATTGCTTGTTCCTTGCGAATGGCATAAAGCCCGCTAAATGTGAAGATAGTCTGTCTCTATAAAGAATCTCTCTGTAAAAGGTTTTTCAGCAGGGGCTTCTGTCACAAGCTTGCTACTTGCTGCGTCTCTTTGTTTGTCTTTGATAGCCAACTCCTGGTGAACAAGTGGTGAACCAGTGGTGAACCCACTTAGAACTTTCTCGCTCTCATGGCCTCAACAATGACTTCCTCACCTAACAACGGCCTTAGCATCCCTTCATTCCTTTGGCGAACTTCCTGTGAACTTTGGATGAAAGCTCAAAGACAACTACTACCACAGTAGACAATGAAATGCGAAGAGTATTATCATGTGGAAACTAGTGTATTCATATTATTGTAGAATGGATTCAATTTTTACAGAGAATGATTACAGAGAGAGATTCTTTACAGATATTGACTATCTTCGCATTTATCGGGCTTTATGTCGTTCGTAGGGAACAAGCAATACCGAAGGCTACCTGGGCAAAGATAGGCTCTGCCTCAGAATATTACTAGACTCATATACAAGCTTCTAATGATTCGGCCACTTTAGGTTCTCACCAATGCCGAGCACACCGATTCGCAAGCTCCCAAATCACCTAATGACTTGATTGTTTCTCGTAATGCAAGCAGATCAAACTGAATGTTCGCAGATGCAGAGCAGGAGAGACTCTCGACTCAATGACTTTCTAAGACTCAATCTAACTCGGGATCCCTCAACAATGAGCCTTACTGTTGTGGGGAAAAGTATCCGATGCGGATGACCCTATCCCTACTCTAAAGGTGACAGTCTTTAGCAACAACTGAAAGTAAAGTTTTGATGATTTCCTTTATGAAAGTACAGAGAGAATGGAGAAAGATTAACCAACCTGGTGTCTTTCGCTTAGTCGATCCTTGTCCTCTCTCTTTGTCTCTTGTTCCCAGCTCTTTGCTCTCTTTGCCGGTCCAGCTACACACAGATCCTGCACAAACAAGAGAAGAGACTACAAGATACAAGTACTCATAACTGATACATGGATTAGAGTGAATCAAATATACATGTAAATACAATACATCAATGCAACACAAGTATATAGGAGAACATGCAAAACTTTATTGATAGAAGTAACAGGGTTCTGAGAAGGTTACAACCAATGATGGCTCCAATCCAGCAGCACCTCCCCAGCAGCAAGAACTCTCCTCTTCACCTCTAGTAAAACAATCACCCAATAGCTCTAACTGTAATCCAACAGCACCTCCTTGCTTTACACAAAATTCCAGCCTCTTTTGAAGTGTTTTCAGGTGGAGAACTGATTGGAAGTGCTGTTGTTTGATGACCTTGTTCTTTTAGGGGTAAGAACAACATGTTTAGGGACTGAGGATCCCTGTAATTATTGACATTTCATGCTCCATGCTGCGAGGCACAAAAATGTCTATAACAGTTGCCCCCTAAAGTATGAGGCCGTTTATCGGGTGAAATGCTTTATCTAGAGGGTCCGAAGTTCATTCCAGTGCTGAGGAGGCGCCCTGTAATACAATACAATACAATACATTATTTTTCATTCTATTTTCATGATCTAGCTGAGGCGGGCATTCCCATGCTCAGCTTTTATAAATACATTTTGGTACATATGACAGACGATCGTCTGAAGGTAGACTGATAATTTTCTGCTGAAATTATCATCCTTTGAATAGGATGATCATCTGTTGCAATGATGTACATGACAAATGCTTTTATATTTCCTGAATATATATCGCAGCCCGGATGGATGAAACTAGATCCGGGGTCTTCAAACTCGTTCGATCTTCACTCTAAGTACAAGTCGATCCATGTGAGAATTGCGCTGAAGTCGAACATGGAAAGACATCGCTTGATTACCGGTCAATAATGAAAACCGTTAACAAGCGCGAGAAGAATCACCAATAATGACGATGACCCTCAAGGTACTGCAGTACAATTCACGTGGCGTGAATAAAGGACTTGGCGTCGAACGCCACGCAAAATCTTCTGGTCGAAGGTCATTGATGTATACCTGTCGCCGGAAGTGAGAAACTTGCCATTGAGGAATGCAAGCTTCAAAGTACTGATGGGGGTGTTCCTAGACCAACTTCTTGGATAATGAGCTGAAGTCGACAAGAAGCGATCCGTCAAAGGAGGGCCTTAATGAATCCCACATCAATGACACGGAACGGAGCTAATGACTTTAGTGGAGGTGAAAACAAACTGCGACATATGATTCAAGGTGGCGATCATGAATGGATGAAGGATAATGTATGGCAGTGGATGGGACACGGTTGACACTTTCAGAATGACCCCTCTTGAACATATAATGACACTGATGCGATGGATTGGTAGCATTACCCCAAATGTGGATGGTTTGGCGAGGACCATGGTGATGAGACCGGTGAATGAGACAACCCAACCCGATGTGGTACGGAGGAAAAGTGTCATGTCCAAGAGTGACTTGCTACCATTAAACTTTGATGTTCTCCCAATTTTTCCCCAGTCATTTCTGACCAGTACCTCTTTATTTTTGTCAAGCTTGAGGAGGATAACATATGCTTGTTCTATAACCTGCCCTTCGGGCAAGCCCATCGCTATGATTTAACGAGCCTAGCGATAGGGAAACTCGTTCTCGTCTAAAGACAAGTTTGTCGCTATTTAATCATTTTAACGAGTCTAACGACAAGGAAAACTCGGTCCTTTTCATTTTTAGAGAGTCTGAAAAGGTACATAAAGTCAACTCCAAAATTCCTTTTTCGTCATCTAATCCCTTAAGTTCGAAAAAGTATAAAACAATACAGAAGGGATGAATTTTCGATCGCTTTAACGAGCCGAACAAAACAAGCGCTCGATCTTTTTGTGCAATAATCCCTCAGGTCCAAAAAGATTAAAATCTAGAGGAGGGATAGCGTTCCGGTCGTTTAACGAGCTGGAAGGCCAAAACTCGGCAAACTTTTCATATTTTACGAGTCAGTGAAAAGAGCTCAAAGAAGACTCGTCTTTTGAGGAACGAGTGATAAACAGGGGTAGCAGCAGATTCCAGGTACAAGTTGGAATATTCCAATCATGGCAGTGTCACAAGGATGGCTAAGTGAAATCACTCTTCACAGATGTTCCTCAAAATGGGTAAACACACAAATGGAAGTGAATGATCGGCCAAATGACGGTGGAGGTGACGGTGCACAAACACGACCAAGGCTTTTATGGCTGATGAATTTACGATCTCAGAAGGGTATTTACCGGTTCATTTTTTCTGAATGAGCTTGAACTCTAAAGGAAAGCCTGCTCATAAACTTATGTTTATTTTTTAACGAGCATGAACTATGCGCTAAAACTGCTCGGATCTTGCGTTTATTTTTTAACGAGCATGAACTATGTGCTAAAACTGCTCGATTAAGTTTGCATGCCCCCAGCATAATGTCTTCAAATCGAGGTGCATGCCCCCCAAGCTTCATTGCATTCAACTTGGTGATTGGAATGAAGGTTCACTTTTGAGATTTGAAGAGGGGATTGTTTCATTTTTTAACGAGGTTGACACAAGATAAGAACCGTCCTCGGGTCCCTGTTTTCATTTTTTAACGAGGTTGACACAAGATAAGAACCGTCCTCGGGGCCGACAAAATATCTAGGAATCTTCCGAATCCAACCAGAAGATTGGATTAGATTTCATTCTGTAGGTTTCCACCGTGGCCACTCCCGCCAGATTACTTGGAGGCGGTAAGGCGTAAGTACCCATTAAGGCAGGGTCTTTTAGGAGACCTACTCCGATATTTTGAAACGAATGGTCGCTTCCATGGATCAGAGGAACGCTTCCTGTAACTTGTGAACCATTAGGGAGGAAATTTTGTTGGTCAATGATTGTAATCCCTCCTTGAAAAGGGAATGCGATTTTCCTAAAATAGGTCGACACAACAGCCTCCATGGCATAAATCCATGGTCTCCCCAGTAGGATGTTATAGTCAAGATTGCCATCGATGACTTCAACATCTATTTCTGCTGTTTTTCCCCCTAGTTCAACTTTCAAGTTACTAAGGATACCGTAAGGGGTATATGTCCTTCCGTCGAATGCTTTTAATGTTGTCGATGATCGCGACAAGGTTGGAGATCCTAAAGTTTTCCAGCAACTCATCGACATAATACATGTCGATGCCCCCTCATCAATAATTGTTCGATGAACAGTTTTGTTGAGGGCTTTCACTTGGACGAGGAAAGCTAGTTGAGCTGGTAACTGAGGATCATATCCTTTGTGATCAAAGGATACAAGATTGGGATCTTTAGGATCCACCCCACCAATTGCTGATAACAATGCCTGCCTTTGGGATGGGCAATTTTGTAGTACTTCAAGAGTCGACATAGCAGACGGCGATTGCGCCAAATCTTCCACTATATTATAATGCTGTGCTGCTCTGGCACGAGGATTAAATGTCGACTTGTGTACTACTCCCTTTGGCGGTTTTATTGTTAATTCATGTGTGATGGGGGGTACAACTTCTGCCGAAGTTGTTGTCGAACTGCTAGGTTGATTTTTACCTTTATCGTTCGACACCTGTGGATTCCCGTAATCTTTGTTCCTTGTCAAAATCAAAGCATCATTCTGTTGCTTCGATATCGATAACATAAGCACTTGCGACGGTGAAGCATTTCCACTACCAACCAGATTTTTTCCTCGATCGGGAAACGGATCAGTTAACACAGCTGGAGTTTGCGAACTCTTTAAGAATATTTTTAGATCAGCTTTGTATGGACATTCTCTCGTCCAGTGATCCTCATCACATATCTGACACCCGTAAGGTGGTTTCCTATCTCGAGGAGGGCTTGAAGAAGTTTTTCGAGGAGATGACTCTCCTTGTTTCTTCTTCTTCCCTTTGTTTTGATTTTTCTTGCTTCCTGGTTGATTGGTTTCTTTGCCCTTATCTGCTGATACGGCATTTACTTCCGAAGCAAGAATCTCTTCTTGAGCATTTTGATTCGAATCTTTACGGGCCTTCTTGGGATTGGCCTTTCTCGGATTCGCGTTTGCCGTGCCAATCACGCCATCGCCGGCATGAGAGTCACTATTCGATTTAGGAGGAGGAGGAATTGAAAACTCTGGTCTAGGGGCGTCTGGTATCTTGTCATAGAGCGTGCCGGACTGAGTATACACTAAATCCAAATATTGCGCACGAGCAATAACCTGCTCTTCCGTTACGACTCCTCCCTTCGCCACATCTTCTGTTATGGCCGGAAGTAACGACTTTATAAACCACTCAGCTAAAAGCTGATCAGGAACGTATGTTTTAACCATTCTTCGTCGACGTCGCCACTCATGTATATGATCTGATATATGAGTTGCGGTTGTCTGTTTGAAGTTGGTCAATATCTCTGTTCCCGTTTCATACCTTATTGGTAATTGAAAGTGGGTTAAGAATGTCGTGGCAAGGGAGCTAAAATTGTCGAACGAAGCTCTTGGCAATTCTATATACCATTTTGCTGCTGGACCTATCAATGTCCTCTGAAAGAGGCGAAGCCTTATCGAATCATCATTTAGAGTGTTCGACGAACACCACAGATGAAATGTCATCACATGATTCGACGGGTCTTCACCTGGATTTCCATTGAATTTAGGAATGTCCGAAGGAAGTTTGTGAGGAATCGCTGGCCACCAATGGGCATAGGCGATTGGATCGTTCGTCAATCGATGTAAATCTGGTAATTCTAGTGTCGCCACGAATGGCAACTGCTGATTCAGGTTTGGCGAGGCGTACCCAGGATACGATGGAATCGCCTGAGCAGTAGGCCTTTGCACACCAGCATAATGCAACTGATGTTGATATGACTGATATGGTTGGTGGGCTTGGCCACTGTAAAGTGGTTGGTTTAACCCGTTCTGAATATAGGGTTGCCCACTATTCGCAAAGATCTGTTGCTCAGATCCTTGGTACACCTGTTGAAACTGAGGTTGTTGGTATTGCACCATCCATGGTTGTGAAGCCATGTTTTGCTGTGCGACACTAACCGACGGACCAAGATGCAGGGTTATGGTCCCCGTTTGTATCTGTGTCGTCCCGGCAGTTGGCGATTGTGGTTGTGTTGTAGGGTCAATATGCCGTTGCATTACAACTTGTGGTTGACATACAACAGGCATCGATTGAACTTGCGACACGGTTACAATTGCTGGCGTCGTCGGGATACTAGACATAGGTACAGATTGTTGCATAGAATATACAACTCTCGGTTGTTGGGGTAACATAGGTACGCAACCACTCGTCGTTACTTCAGTCAAACCTGAATGTGGTTGAAAACTGCCGTATGGGTATCCTCCCGGAAGAGGAAGTGAAAGGGCATATTGCCCCCCATACGGTAACAATCCGGAGCTCAAGGGCATAGATGGCCTTTGAGGACTGGATGGCCCAAAATGATTCCCAAAGGGATCAATTTGTCTAGTTTCAACATAAGAATTACCGGGTATTATACCGGAAGAACAAACTGGAACAGACCAAGTTGTCATAATAGTCCCTGGGTGGACTCCTTCTAGTTGATGAGAACTAGTTGGGACAGATGGTATGCCGGCAAACATCGTTGGAGTGGCAGCAGGAGCTTCTGCTGTCGCTGTGTCGTTTGGCACAGTTCTAGATGTCGACGGTTGTTCAGACATTTTAAGTCTATCCAATAAACTTCCTAACGATTCTTCAGGAACTTCTGGTGGCGATAGACAAACTTCTGATGCAGAAGGAAAAAGAGGGGTACCTACTCCAAAATGAATTGGAGTATTTGCTTGCTGGTCCTCTACGATTTCCTCTATTGCAATCAGACCAGGAGGAAGAGGCAGACCGTCAGGTCCGTAAAAGATTTCTGGTGCCGAAGAAGGGGTTGCTTCGACAGCGACAGTCGTTTGAAAAACAAGACTCTGTGGACCGGTTTCAGATGGAACTGGTTCAGTTATGCAAGTACTTGTCTTCAGACTAGGATCAGTACCACTGTCCTTCTGTTGGTGTTGAACTTCTTCAATAGAGGCAGGGATTCCAGAAATATTGGGAGTGACCAGAATCTCAGATGTTGTTGGAACTTCCGTTCTAACTTCAAAAGGAGATTTTGACCTGGTCAAGCGAGTTCGCTTCGTCCGTACTACTCTCGGTTCCGGAGACAAAGGCGGTTGACTCGCAAGCCTCCCTGAACGACGGGGTTTTAATTGACTTTCCTCCACGGTTGCAGATTACTTGATCAACTAAAATAAAAAGGGGAATTATGTTTCCGTATTGAATGAATTTTATTAGACGCTTTTAGACACAACTTTGTTTTTTCATGTTTTAAGAGTCGAGAAAAAGCTAAAGATGACTCTAGTCGCCTTCGATGTATTAACGAGCCCGAAGTGACAAATGCTTGGCTGGACCTTTTCAATTATAGAGTTTGAAAAGGGCCAAAAGAAACTGCTCTGGAGATCTAGGCAGAGGGTGTGCCAAACCTTTCGCGAAACCACAGAATACGTTTTACGGTACGGGTGGTCGATCTTCATGAATGCTGTGTTCACTGCATCGCGATTAGTAGGGCAGTCAACACGGCTTCCTAAGGATAAAGGATAAAAGCCTATAGGGGTCTCCCAATATACGCGACGGTACGCGGGAGCACAAGTCCGTATTAGTGCTATCGTCCCTCAGGAGGAATCACCCACCTTCGTAGAGATCGACAGTCACTACGTTTAACGACGCCGGAACACGTCTCTACCTAGACCTCTATTGTGAGCGTTATGTTACAATGCGTTTTTAGATTCATTCAATATATTTTAAGTTGATCTTGTTTATCAGTTTGTCTTTCAGGATCACCACGAGATGTATTGGTACAAATTCCTAAATGCAGCTAAAATGATAAGCAAGCTTTCACAATCTTTTTAGCTTTGAAAATCCTAACTACTGAGGGGAGAGAAAAAACAATATCTTTCCACACAGAGCACCAAGCACAAACTAATGCACTTTCTCCTAGATCAGACACCCAAACTTATCAAAATGCAAATGCAAGATGCATGTATTTCTTTTCTTTTCCTTTTAATGTTGATGTAGACAAAAGGAAAACTGTTTTATGACTTTCGAATTCAATTTGAAGCGTAAACAAACCAGTTTTTCTAAAATGAAAAGACGCTTTACAGGTACTTGTTTCAACACTAAAAATATATGAATTCAAACCATAAAGTGAAAAACAAACAAACTCAAACAACCATGAACAGTAATAAAACTAGCTCATAAGATCACAAAGACACTTTTACAGTTCAGGATCTAAGAGGTCACAGCTATACTAGTTCGCTTTTCACAATGGGAAACTGTAACTGCAATAAGAAATACTGAAAGAACATTCACAGTTTCATCACACAACTGAGGCGGAATAATGTCAAGGAGAAGTGGTTTACAGCAAGTACAATGACCAGCAAGCAATCAGCAAAAAACAAGTGAAAACAGGGCCAAGACACAAAGGGAAAGCTAAGCAAGACAATGGCTAACTGGACCAGCGCAGGTTCTAGTCTGCCAATTTGACTCTCAGCGCAGTTCCCGAAGGGAGCACCTGCACTGTAATGCAGACTGCCTGTGTACAGCCTGCACTGACTCACGAGAGTTTCGTCTACAAAGTTTTCCGGGTCATAAAAAGCTCAAAAATGCACTGTTTTTGCTGAAATAAAAAACTATAGGTCAAGTACAGACTAAGGGATGATCAAGAGGATGAAGATCTATCACAAAGAGTAAAGAGTCTTTTGTAAATAAGCTCTTCAAATCTTGAATCTGCTCAGCAAATGAGCAAGAGTAGCAGTCCCTCTACTTCGCTTTTGATATAGTCAAAAGCTTTTCGATTTGGTACTCTTTTCTTCAAGAAATGAATAGCAAAATACCACAAACACCAACAAGATACTAGTCTCCCCAGTGGAGTCGCCAGTTTGTTGTGGGGAAAAGTATCCGATGCGGATGACCCTATCCCTACTCTAAAGGTGGCAGTCTTTAGCAACAACTGAAAGTAAAGTTTTGATGATTTCCTTTATGAAAGTACAGAGAGAATGGAGAAAGATTAACCAACCTGGTGTCTTTCGCTTAGTCGATCCTTGTCCTCTCTCTTTGTCTCTTGTTCCCGGCTCTTTGCTCTCTTTGCCGGTCCAGCTACACACAGATCCTGCACAAACAAGAGAAGAGACTACAAGATACAAGTACTCATAACTGATACATGGATTAGAGTGAATCAAATATACATGTAAATACAATACATCAATGCAATACAAGTATATAGGAGAACATGCAAAACTTTATTGATAGAAGTAACAGGGTTCTGAGAAGGTTACAACCAATGATGGCTCCAATCCAGCAGCACCTCCCCAGCAGCAAGAACTCTCCTCTTCACCTCTAGTAAAACAATCACCCAATAGCTCTAACTGTAAACCAACAGCACCTCCTTGCTTTACACAAAATTCCAGCCTGTTTTGAAGTGTTTTCAGGTGGAGAACTGATTGGAAGTGCTGTTGTTTGATGACCTTGTTCTTTTAGGGGTAAGAACAACATGTTTAGGGACTGAGGATCCCTGTAATTATTGACATTTCATGCTCCATGCTGCGAGGCACAAAAATGTCTATAACACTTACCCTCATTATATAGGAAATGAGAGGGGACAAACATTACTGTAGGCTATCCATAAAAGGTGGATGGAATCATTACTTTCAGATAGTGCTAGGGCAACGTCCGCACAAAGATTCATGTCCGATGGATGGAATGATTTCTTTCGGGTAATGCCAGAGCGACATCTGAACATAGATTCCCATCCGAAAAAGTAAATCTTACAGAAAATAATATTGACAGAACATAGTGGATACTGTTATCAAAGCCCATGAGAAATATAAGACCGACAAAACAAGGTGGATGCTTTTCGTAAAAGCCCACGGGAAAATAGTGCATGAATTATTTACATAGTGGAGGCTTTAGTACAACAAAGCCCGCGAGAAATCTAGTCACAATTAAGCCCTTGTGACTGGTACTCAATATTACAATATGGATGTTGTTATCAGAAAGCCCATGTGAACTGTCAAAATACTATTAGTCCAGGGAATCTATCTCTTTTATACAATTGTTCATCCCAGGATTTTGTGTATATCCTGCGGACAATCATAGGTTTCCCCAAAATAATATGATATTTTACTTTGGTCAATACTAGCCACTCTAGATGTTCTCTCATGTATTCTTCGAGTGAATAGTTTAAATTATGAGATGGTGACCATTCTTTTTCTGTCATTTCTTTGACAGTTTTATAAGTCGGGTGAAAGCATTCTTCTGAAGCTTGTTCAATACATAAATTACAATGGGTTTTACAATATTGTTCGTGCCATACTGGGTCCATTGCAGTTCTGCTAACACCATAATCATTCCACCAATTTCTAAACCATTGGCATTGCTAATATCCTTGGTAGTGGCCAACTATACTGAATTTCAGCTTTGTGTAATGTGTTCCTACTTTGTCATCAACATTGAGGAAGTCCCACCAAAGTTGTTTGTAACCTGCAAAATCATACACAGTGTCAGGAAAAATAATCTTTGGGTCATTCCTTGGCCATCGAGCAGTAGGTTGAGTCCGAAAATGTCCTGGCTCATTCCAGAGATCTCTTGTCCTGTAGATGTAGACATATCTTTCATATATGCCCGTGTTGGGTCCTCCATGGTACCAGATAGTAGAAATATCATGAAAATTTTGCTCCAAGGTTCACTGTTCAATATCAGCATCTCTGCGTGCTTTATCATATATCATATCATGAATCCACTTGCTTCCTTTAGGATACACTTTCCTTTCAAGTACAAATTGTTGGATGTCAGTGTGGGGTTGTAAGTTGGCGTCCAATACTTTCATATTTCTAAGCTGCCAAGTGGGCCTCCAGTTTCTTTTATATTCGTCCCAGTCTTGATCATCTAGGATGGTCCTTAGTACCTCTTGTCTTTGATTCTGGTCCCACTCGGTTACTATCATCATGACATGATCTCGATCTTCAATGTATTCCCTGCTGAGAAAATCAGGGAGACTGTTTTCTTTACCTTTGATGTGTTCAACTTGAAAATCAAAGTTTGCAAAAAGAGCTTTCCACCTGGCAAACTTTGCTTCTCCAACCTTCTTAATGTCCTTCGTCAAAACTTTCTGCAAAGCTGATGCATCAGTTCTAAGTAAAAAAGGTTTATTAATAAGATAGACTTCAAACTTACTGATGCAATTCCATGCTGCCTTAACTTATTTTTCTATCGTGGAGTAATTATGTTCTGCTGGATTCCATACTCCTAATGCAAACTAAACTACTTGTTCATCTTTTCTAGCCTTTTGTTTTAGAATTCCTCCCCACCCGATATTGCTTGCATCTAATTCTACAATTTTGTATGCAAGATCATCAGCAACATATAAAATGGGTAAAGATTTTACTTTGGCCTTTATGTTCTGAACTACTTTTGTATGGACATCTGTCCACTCTGGAGGATTTTTCTTCAGTCTTTTATTCAATATCCTTCTATTAGTTGCACAGTCCTGATAGAAGTTGCTAACATAGTTGAGGCAGCCTAAGAACCTTTGCAGTTGGTTCTTATCTGTTATGACATCCGGAAATTTGTCTGCAAATTCTACTGCATGTTTTTGCAATGAAATCTGCCCATTGCAGATTGTATGTCCCAAAAATTTGATAGTGGTTTGAAAGACCTCTATCTTTTTCTTGCTAAGCACTAATCCATTGTGCTTAACTAAATTCTTAAAGATATTTACATGCTTGAGATGATCCTGAATATTTTTTGAGAATATCAGCACATCATCTATATATACAGAAAGCCAGTCAAAATATGGCTTAAAAATACTATCCATTACCTTTTGGAATTTTGATGGTGCATTCTTTAACCCAAAAGGCATTACATTCCACTCGTAGTGGCCTGTTGGTATGCTGAAAGTAGTTTTTAATTTATCTTTCTCTGAAATGGCAACTTGCCAAAATCCTGCCTTCAAATCAAACTTGGAAAATATTTTAGCTCCTGCTATCCTTCTGATTAAATCTCCTTTATGTGGCATGGGATAGGTGTCATCCGCTAAGACTGAATTTAGAGGTTTATAATTGATTACTAACCTCGAGATACCTCTGATCTGTTCAGCTCTCTTGTTTACATAGAACCCATAACAGTTCCAAGGACTGTCTGATTCTCTGATCAATCTTCTGCTAAGGAGCTGCTGAATTTCTTTTTCACAAAGATCTTGATATTCTTTGCTCATAGGAATAGCTCGGCTCTTACAAGGCTTACCAGCAAATCCTTCCTTGTAAGGGAGCTCAACTGTGTGCTTCTTCCTATGCCAAAAAGCATTAGGTTCTTCAGAGCAGCATTCATCTTCTATTTGTTTCTTCAAATTTTCAATCTTGCTTCTTATTTGGGGCAACTTGAGTTGTTCTTCTACTCTAAGAGTAGATTTCAGATATTTCAGATCTGACAACCGAGCTTCAACTCTATCCAAGTTCTGCACGATTTGGACCATTGTAGATATTCTCTCATTTGAGATGTATGGCAATTCAATCTTCTTTCTAATCCCTTTTGATGTAGGAACTGAAATGAAATATCCAGCTTTCCCATTTTTTAGTCTCATAGAGCCATGGGGCTCTACTGCTGCCAAGAAGACATTCCCAAGAATACAATCAACTGGAATGTCAGCAATTGCAAATTTTAAATTGATACAGTGGCATTCAAAGCATAAGGATGCTTTTGGTACTTCATAATTAATATTTTTATTGCCTAATCCCACCACTTTTCTCTCTGCTGAAATCCAATATTTTGCAGGAATGGTTTTATTGTTAAGAATATTAATATCTGCTCCAAAATCAATAAGTGCAATTAAATTAAACATTTCTCCTTTAATGCAGATATTTATTCTAACATGATGTTGCTGATATGAGATAGTCATGAGTCCCATCTCCTTGAAACCAAAATTTGGATCTTTAAATCCTTCAGCAACTTCAATCTGATCATTAGCGCTATATTGAGCAGTATTCCAAGGTTGATATTCTTCTTCTTCTTTCTCCTTATCAGCTACTTGTTTTCCTTTCTTCAATTCTCTAAGTTGGGACTTTATTGCAGAAATTTCTAATTTTAAAATGTGGATCTCTTAACTCACTTCTCCCAAAGTGAGAGATCTCACTCTGCCAAGCTTTTGTTGATGCCTCTGGAATGATTTTGTATTTCTCTCATATGAAGCATCAATGAATAAGGATTTCTTACCTGAATCTCTTGAAGCTTTGGATTTTAACTGGTCCATGAATGCTTCAGTCAGGCGATTTTTCATATCTCCATCCTCCATGGCTCTTATCTAGGATAAGATCTTCAATTCATCTTCTTCTTCAGTAGCGGCCATAAGAACTTTCTCCTTTTGGGGTTTGAGTTTTTGCCCTTCTTCACTGTAAAATTTAGAATCAGATTCGTATTGAATTTGAAAAGCACATTCTTCAGAGTCAAAACATAGACATTTTGAAGTGTCATAATCTGAATATTGCTCTATATGAGCCTGTAGTTCTTCCGCAAAAGAAGAACTGAAAGAATCATAAGACGATTCTTCAATCTAATGCTGTTGAGCTATGTCTTTGATTACAACATTAGGGCAGCATTCTGTTCTATGAGTGTGAGAACCACATTTCATGCATATTATTGGTCCTCTTCCTTCCTGCTTGACTTGTTTGCCTTTCTGAACAAAGGCTTCTGATTTCTTTCCTCTATTTTTCTTTGACTCTTCACCTTCTGGACATCTGGAAGAAGTATGTCCAGTCTTTCCACATAGCCAACAAGTAAGTTTATTCCATTTTTCTTGTTTGGTAGAATGCAGATGAATATCTGAAGGATTGTAGTAATGTGTTCTTGGAACATATTTATAATATCCCCTTTTTCTTCTGGAGGTTTGGCCTCGGCTCTGCTTGGGATATCTCCTTCTATCCTTTGGATAATTTCTCCGGTTCTTGTAGAAAGTTTCTTTGAACTCTCTTTTTTCTCTTTTCTTTGCTTTTCTCCTTTTTACCAAAGGATCATCTACTGTCAGTCCATACTTGCTGCAGATGGACTTCTTATCTGGTAGTCTGGAAAGTTTTTCCAGAGATTTATTTACCTTTGAGCTGGTACAAAGACTCACTAGTGTCTTTGTAATATGTGCATAAATCTCACCCCATGTATACGACTCAAAAGGTAACTGGAAGACTTCTTGTAGTCTAATGTAATCTACAAATCTAGATGGCAAGGCTGCAAGATATACCTGTTTCCATAACAGGTTCTTTGAGTCTTTAACCTCATATATCCTCTGCATCCAGTCTCTATGGAAGTCTTCGAATTGGGACATTTTGTGGCACTTTAGATTCATCAAAATAACTTCATTTTTATCAGCAATCTCTGTTTCACTTCCACACCAGTGTTCTAGGATCATTGATGTCAATGCTCCTATCATATTGCTGGTAACAGTGCCATCAGAATTGTGTATAACATCTCCTTTTTCATCTTTAAGAACTTCTGCTTCCATTGTTTCAATAAGCTTTGGAGATGATTCTGTCTCCCACCACCTGAGGAGTGTTCCTGTAAAACACTGAATGATTGTTCTGCAAGCATCAATTTCACTTTTCCCTCTAAGACACATGAGTTTATATTCTGTATACATCATATCGATCATTTTCCTGATTTGGCCAAAACTCATGTTATCAATATTCCACTCTGTGGGATTCTGGGAAAAAGGTGTGTGCTTCAGGAAGTTTGCCTTTTCCTTCAATGTCAGGTGCTGGATATCTGGTGAACCTATGCTCAAGAGGTTCATATATGGGAAAGATCTGTGTATCAAAATATTTTTGTTCCTTTACTTTTTCTTCTTCATCCTTGAATAAGGATGCAATAGTTATTTTTTCTGTAGCCTCAGATTCTGAAGATGTGGCTACTTCTTTAGGAAACAATGCTGGGAACCTATCGATAGGCTTAATAGGATCCTGAATCTTTATATTTCTTTTGACAAGAAAGGAGTTTGGGACTGGTCTTTCTATTTTAGACAAATTCATTTTTTCAACTTTATTTGCTAGACCAGAAATAAGGCTTTTAGTTGTATCAAGATGACCAACTAATTTTTCTTCTACTCCTTCAATTTTGGATAAATATTCTCTAGCATATGATCTAATGACTGAAGTATCATGTTGTACATTATTCAGACAATTATTTACATCATTAATTGACACTTGAACAGTCTCAATTTGTTTTTTAACTTCTGTTGATTTGGCTGCATTGATCTCTAAGCCTTTTATTGTGTTTGTCTAGTTCAATTGTTCACTGGCCTTCTGTATTCTTCCATCAATGCCTAAGGCATTGTCATCTTTCTGCACCATTGGGATAGCTTTAGCTACATTTTGGCTTTCTCCAATAAAAATTCCTCTAAAAGGGGGAAATGTTGAAGGAGTTTCAACTTTTGTTCCATCTAATGCAGTCCAAGCATGCTTATTTGCTGAAGTGCTTGTTGAGCTAGTAAAAAAATTTAATGGAGAAATATTATCTTTCCAAGAATAAAAAGATATCCATGTATTATTCATTTCCATAAAATGTTTCCAGTCCTCAGCTAATTCTTTCTTCTCTTTGGGAGTGTAATTTGTATCAAATTCATCTGGCTGGGGATTAGTGTACAGATCCCAATTTAACATTGCTTTCATCCATTGGGCACTAATCTCAGATTTCAGGCATCCATCCATGAGAGAAAAGAATTTGTGCATCTCCATTACTGCAGGCTTTTTGTAGTCATCAAGGAATTGGGCGAAATCTGCAATATGGTATGAGGCAATTTGCCTGCTCAAGGTATCCTAGACCATATCTGGGTTTAGCAAGTCTCATTAGGCACATCATCTCAGTCAACCTCGGGTCTTCTCCTTCTAATGTAACAATCTCATGCATCATAAGTACATGATCAGCATCCTGCTCATGAGGGAAAGGAATGTCTGAGCATTTGGGATTTGGACATGGATTAACAGATGTTGAAGGAGGGGCTACGCCAGATCTGGGATTGTGATTGGCATGAATTTCAGGTTCTACAAACGTAAGCAAATTGATACTTTCTTGACATTCTAGACATTTGACTTCTAAAGAGGAAAAATTTACAAGTTGTGCTAATTCAAACAAGGAATTATGTCTACAAGAAGATGAACTAGAACAAGCAGTATCTACAATAGAAGGATCTCTGTAATATTTGGACTGTTTACAGACGATATCAATAGCTCGGCAGTCAATGGTGGATCTTTTGGGAAAAGAGATGATAGAAGAAGATGGATTATCTGTAATATCTGTTGAGGTAATTTTATTTGGCATGAGAGGCTTAGGATTACTTACTACCCAGTGTTCTGGAAAAGTCAAGTCTTCCCAATGGATTGTCTGATGCTCTATTTTTTTATTTTTCGCATCAGTCAGGACGACAACACTTGACTTTGAGTCACGACTGGGTGTATGGCAGATAGCTGGCCACAAAGTATTGGTATGGCAGAAACAAATTTTGGTCTGAATGGCAATATTATTTCTCTTTTTGTGCATATCAAAACTAGTGGTTTGGATCTAGAGCTGTAAGATCTGATTAATGGTTTCGTCAAATGTGTAGATAGAGAAATTTGGGTAACAGTCAAAATAGACTGGGCCATTAGAAAGTGGTGCAACTATCCCGCCAATTAAGGAATCAGTATACTTATTGTGTGTCAGGTCTCGAACAGTGGCTAACACAAAAGTATGTAACCCTTTATGAGTTAAGGGATTGATTCCTACTCATATGCATCCTAAATGTAGATAATTTGTTTTCAGTCTTTTGGCCTCTGACTGTAACTCTTCAGGATTTAACAGAGAAATGGTCTGAATATTATTTTCTTGGATTTGACTCACAGACTCTTTAATGCTTATCCTAGTGGCGGCTTTTAAATGAAATATAGAAATATCATTATATACTTCTGAGGGAGCTATGGCAGGTAGTTCCCATCGGGCTGCAGGCTGGGGTTCTTCATACTCAAGTTCGGAAGAATTTAACACACGACTAGAACTTGTAGCAAACATATCTCTCAAAGGATTTTCTTCAGCCTGAGACTCTCTCTCTTCTAATTCACGAAAAGAAATAGATTTTCAGAATGAATCCATGTTTATTATGAGTATAAGAATTAGAATACCGAACTTCTGAACCAGACGTTACTATCTCTGATACCAACTTTCAGCAGGGGCTTTTGTCACAAGCTTGCTACTTGCTGCATCTCTTCGTTTGTCTTTGATAGCCAACTCCTGGTGAACCTACTCAGAACTTTCTCACTCTCACAGCCTCAACAATGGCTTCCTCACATAACAACGGCCTTAGCATCCCTTCGCTCCTTTGGTGAACTTCTTGTGAACTTCGGATGAAAGCTCAAAGCAGGGGCTTTTGTCACAAGCTTGCTACTTGCTACGTTTCTTCATTTTCTTTTGATAGCCGACTCCTAATGAACAAGTGGTGAACCAGTGGTGAACCTACTCAGGACTTTCACACTCTCACGGCCTCAACAATAGCTTCCTCGCCTAACAATGGCCTTGGTGTCCCTTCGTCCTTTTGGTGAACTTCCTGTGAAATTGCTGTGAACTTCAGATAAAAGCTCAAAGACAACTACTACCACAACAGACAATATAAGTGTGCAAAGTATTCAGATGCGGAATGGTGTACTCATTTTATTTCAAAATGGATAAACTTTTTACAGAGAGATTCTTTACAGAGATAGACTATATTCACATTTATCGGGCTTTATGTCGTTCGCAAGGAACAAGCAATACCGAAGGCTTCCTAGTGAAAGATAGGCTCTGCCTCAGAATATGACTAGACTCATATACAGACCCAGAAAACTTCTAATGATTCGGCCACTTTAGGTTCTCACCAGTACCGAGCACACTGATGCGTAGACTCCCAAATCACCTAAGGACTCGAGTTCTTCTCATGTTGCAAGCAGATCAGACTGAACGTCCGCAGATGTAGAGCAGGAGAGGCACTCGACACAAAACACACTAAGACTCAAACTGACTCTAACTCTGAATGCCTCAACAATGAGCCTTACCCTCATTATATAGGAAATGAGAGGGGACAAACATTATTGTAAGCTATCTATGAAAGGTGGATGGAATCATTATTTTGGATAGTGCTAAGGCAATGTCTGCACAAAGATTCTAGTCTGATGGATGGAATGATTGCTTTCGGGTAATGCCAGAGCAACATCTGAACATAGATTCTCATTCGAAAAAGTAAATCTTACAGAATATAATGTTGACAGAACATAGTGGATACATTTACCAAAGCCCACGAGAAATATAAGACTGACAAAACAAGGTGAATGCTTTTCGTAAAATCCCACGGGAAAATAGTGCATGAATTATTTACATAGTGGAGGCTTTAGTACAGTAAAGCCCATGAGAAATCTGGTCACAATTAAGCCCTTGTGACTGGTACTCATTATTACAATATGGATGCTTTTATCGAAAAGCCCATGTGAACCGTCAGAATACTGTCAATCCAGGGATTCTATCTCTTTTATACAACATTTCGTCCAAGGCTTTTGTGTAGATCCTGCGGACAATCATCGGTTTCCCTAGAACAATCTGATATTGGACTTTGGTTAATACAAGCCATTCCAAATGTTCTCTCATGTATTGTTCAAGGGAATTATTATAAGGTAATGACCTGTAAGTTGACCATTCACCTTCTGTCATTTCTTTAACAGTTTTGTAAACAGGGTGAATGCAGTCTGTATGGCAGTGCTCAATACATGGTTTGCAATGGTTTTTACAATATTGTTCATGCCATACTGGGTCCATTGCGGTTCTGCTCACACCATAATCAGTGCACCAATCTCTGAACCATTTACATTGTTGATATCCCTGATAATGGCCAATGGTGCTGAACTTTAATTTGGTGTAGTGAGTTCCTACCTTGTCATTGACGTTGAGGGAGTCCCACCAGAGCTGTTTGTATTCTGCAAAATTGTACACTATATCTGGAAAAATGATCTTTGGGTCATTTCTTGGCCATCTAGCAGCAGGTTGAGTCCTAACATGTCTAGGCTCATTCCAAAGATCTATTGTCCTGAAGATGCAAACATATCTTTCATGTATGCTTGTACTGGGTCCCCCATGATACCAGATAGTGGCAATATCATGAAAATTCTGTTCTAAAGCTCTTTGTGCAATGTCAACATCTCTCCTGGCTTTATCATATATCATGTCATGAATCCACCTACTTCCCTTACGGTAAACTTTCCATTCTGGGACAAAGTGTTGGATGTCAGTGTGGGGTTGCAAGTTGGCATCCAATATTTTTGTATTCCAAAGCTGTCAAGTAGGTTTCCAATTTCTTTTGTATTCTTCCCAGTTTTGGTCATCTGGGATAGTCCTTAGCATCTCTTGTTTCTGATTTTGGTCCCACTCTGTGATTATCATCATGACATGGTTATGTTCTTGTGCTTCAATATATTCCCTGCTAAGAAAATCAGGGAGACTGTTTTCTGCACCTCTAATATGCTCTACTTGAAAATCAAAGTTTGCAAAAAGAGCTTGCCATCTGGCAAACTTTACTTCTCCGGCCTTCTTGATGTCCTTTGTTAAAACTTTCTGCAGGGTTGATGCATCAGTTCTAAGTAAAAAGGGTTTATTAATGAGATAAACTTCAAACTTACTCATGCAATTCCATGCTGCTTTGACTTCTTTCTTGATTGTGGAGTATTTCTGCTCGGCTGGATTCCACACTCCAGATGCAAATTGAACTATTTTTTCATCCTTTCCGACCTTTTGTTTTAAAACTCCACCCCATCCAATATTACTTGCATTTGATTCTACAATTTTATATGCAAAATCGTCAGCAACATACAAAATAGGCAAAGATTTTACCTTAGCCTTAATGTTTTGAACTGCTTTTGTATGGACCTCTGTCCATTTTGGAGGATTCTTCTTCAATATTTTATTTAATATTCTTATATCGCTCACACAGTCCTAGTAGAAATTGCTGACATAGCTAAGGCAGCCCAAGAACCTTTGCAGTTGGTTCTTATCGATGAGGACATTTGGAAACTTGTCTGCAAATTATAATGCATGTCTCTACAAAGAAATCTGCCCATTGCAGATTGTGTGGCCCAAAAATTTGATAGTGGTTTGGAAAACCTCTATCTTTTTCTTACTGAGTACCAAACCATTGTGCTTAACTAAATTCTTAAATATATTTACATGCTTAAGGTGTTCCTGAATATTTTTGGAAAATATTAATACATCATCAATATATACAATAAGCCAATCAAAATATGGCTTAAAAATACTGTCCATTACCTTTTGGAATTTTGATGGTGCATTTTTTAGACCAAAAGACATAACATTCCATTCTTTGTGGCCTGCTGGTATGCTGAAAGCAGTTTTGAATTTATCCTTCTCTGAAATGGCGACTTGCTAAAATCCTGCCTTCAGATCAAACTTAGAGAAGATCTTAGCTCCTGCTATCCTTCTGGTCAAATCTCCTTTATGGGGTATTGGATAGGTATCATCAGCTAAGACATAATTTAGAGGCTTGTAATTGATGACTAACCTTGGGATGCCTCTAATCTATTTAGCTCTCTTGTTCACGTAGAACCCATAACAGTTCCAGGGACTGTTTGATTCTCTGATCAATTTTCTGCTGAGGAGCTGTTGAATTTCTTTCTCGCAAAGATCTCTGTATTCTTTGCTCATGGGAATAGCTTTGCTCTTACAAGGCTTACCATCATATCCTTCCTTGTAAGGGAGCTCGACTGTGTGCTGCTTCCTATGCCAAAAAGCATTAGGTTCTTCAGAGCAGCATTCATCTTCTATCTGCTTTTTCAAATCTCCAATCTTGCCTTTCACCTAGGGCAATTTGAGCTATTCTTCTATTCTAAGAGTAGATTTCAGATCTTTCAAATCTGACAATCTGGCTTCAGCTCTGTCTAGATTCTGCACAGTTTGTACCATTGTGGAGATTCTTGGATTAGAAATATAAGGAAGCTCAATCTTTTTCCTCATCCCTTTAGATGTAGGGACTTATATAAAATATCCATCTTTTCCTCCTTTGAGTCTGAGTGACCCATGAGGTTCTACTGCTACTAGAAAAACATTTCCAAGTATGTAGTCTACTGGAATGTCAGCTACTGCAAATTTCAAATATACATAGTGAGTATCAAAATAGAGATTGGGTACCTCATATTGGAGCTTCTTGTTACCCAAACCTACCACTTTCCTGTCCGCAGCAACCCAATATTTTGCTGGAATATTCTTCATGTTGAGGATATTAATGTCTGCTACTAAGTCCAGAAGAGCAATCATTTCAAACATTTGCCCTTTTATGCAGATATTTACCTTAACATGATGTTGCTGATAGGAGATAGTTAATAATCTCATATCTTTGAATCCAAAATTTGGATCTTTGGTTCCTTCAGCAACTTGGATTTCTTGATTACTGCTATATTGAGCAGTATCCCATGGCTGATCATTGTCTTCTTCTTCTTTTTCCACTTGTTTACCTTTCTTCAATTCTGCAATCTGAGCTTTCATTGCAGAAATTTCTGTCTTAAGATTGTGAATCTCTCGACTCACTTCTCCTAGAGTAAGTGACCTTACTCTATCAATTTTCCGCTGATGCCTTTGAAATGATTTTATGTTTCTTTCATATGAAGCATCAACAAATAAGGACTTCTTAACTGAATCTTTTGAAGCTTTTGATTTTAACTGGTCCATGAATGCTTCAGTCAGGTGATTTTTCATTTCTCCGTCCTCCATGGCTTGGATCTGAGATAGGATTTTTAATTCATCTTCTTCTGTAGCGGCCATGAGAACCTTTTCCTTTTGGGGTTTTTGCTTTTCCCCTTCTTCACTAGATTCACTATAATATTCAGAATCAGATTCATATTGGATTTGTCAAGCACATTCTTCAGAGTCAGAACATAAACATTCTGAAGAATTAGAATCTGAATACTACTACATGTGTGCGTGGAGTTCTTCTACAGAAGAAGAACTAAAAGAATCATAGGAAGATTCCTCTATCTGATGCTGCTGCGCTATCTCTCTGATCACAACATTTGGGCAGCGTTCTGTCTTCTGTGTTTGAGATCCACATTTCATGCATACGATTGGCCCTCTTCCTTCTTGCTTAACTTGTTTTCCTCTTTGGACAAAGGCTTGAGATTTCTTGCCTCTGTTTAGCTTTGACTCTTCGCCTTCTAGACATCTGGAGGAAGTGTGTCCATTCTTTCCACATAACCAACAAGTAAGCTTATTCCATTTGTCCTGCTTGGTTGTGTGCAGGTGAATATCAAAGGGATTATAATAATGTGTTCTGGGAACATATCTATAATACCCTCTCTTTGTTCTGGAGGCTTGGCCAAAACTCGGCTTGGAATATTTCCTTTTATTCTTTGGATAATTTCTTCGGTTTTTGTAGAAAGTTTCTTTGAACTCTCTTTTGGCTCTTTTCTTATCCTTCCTTCATTTTACCAAAGGATCATCCACTGTCATTCCATACTTGTTGCAGATGGACTTTTTGTCTGGTAGTCTGGAAATTTTTTCCAGAGATTTATTTACCTTTGAGCTAATACAAAGACTTACCAATGTCTTTGTGATGAGAGCATATATCTCTCCCCATGTGTATGACTCAAAAGGTAACTTGAATACTTCTTGCAATATGATGTAATCAACAAATCTGGATGGCAGGGCTGCAAGATATACCTGTTTCCATAACAGGTTCTTTGAATCTTTGACCTCGTAAATTCTATGCATCCAATCTCTATGGAAGTCTTCATATTGAGACATCTTGTGGCACTTCAAATTCATTAGAATGACCTCATTTTTATTAGCAATCTTTGTTTCACTTCCACACCAATGTTCTACGATCATTGATGTTAGTGCTCCTATCATATTGCTGATAACATTGCCATCAGGGTTATGTATCACATCTCCTTTTTCATCTTTAAGAACTTCTGCTTCCATTGTTTCAATGAGCTTTGGAGATGATTCTGTGTCCCACCACTTGAGGAGTGTTCCTGTAAAACACTGAATAATAGTCCTGCAAGCATCAATTTCTCTTTTCCCTCTAAGACACATGAGTTTATATTCTGTATAAATCATATTAATCATTTGCCTAATTTGGCCAACACTCATGTTATCTATATTCCACTCTCTATGGGATTCTGGGAAAAAGGTATGTGCTTCAGGAAGCTTCCCTTTTCCTTCCATGTCAGGTGCTGGATATTTGGTGAACCTATGTTCAAGAGGTTCATATATGGGAAGGATCTGTGTATCCTGATTTTTCTGTTCTTTCCCTTTTTTTTCTTCTTCATCCTTGAATAAGGATGCAATGGTTATTGTTTCTGTAGCCTCAAATTCTGAAGATGTGGCTACTTCTTTGGGAAATAATGCTAGAAACCTGTTGACAGTTTTAACAGGATCCTCAATCTCTATGCTTCTTTTAACAAGAAAGGAGTTGGGGACTGGTTTTTCTACTTTAGACAGATTCATTTTTTCAACTTTATTGGTCAAACCAGTTATAAGATTTTTAGTTGAATCCAGATGATCAATTAATTTTTCTTCTACTCCTTCTATTTTGGATAAAGATTCTCTTGCATATGAACGAATGAGACTGGAATCAAACTGTACATTATTCAAACATTTATTTACATCATTGATTGACACTTGGACATTATCAATCTGTTCCTTGACTTCTGCTGATTTTGCTACATTTATCACTAAGCCTTTTAATGCAGTGTTTGTCCAGTTGAGCTATTCACTGGATTTTTGTATTCTTCCATCAATGCCTAAGGCATTGTCATCTTTCTACACCAATGGGATGGCTTTGGCTGCATTTTGGTTTTCCCCAATAACAATTCCTTTGAAAGGAGGAAATGTTGAAGAAGTCTCAATTTTAGTTCCATCTAATGTAGTCCAAGCATGCTTATTTGCTGAAGTGCTTGTAGAACCAGTAAAAACATTTAATGGAGAAATATTATCTTTCCAAGAGTAGAAAGATATCCATGTGTTATTTATTTCCATAAAATGTTTCCAATCTTCAGCTAATTCTTTCTTCTCTTTGGGAGTATAATTCTTATCAAATTCATCTGCCTAAGGATTAGCATATAGATCCCAATTTAACATTGCTTTCATCCATTGTGCACTAATCTTAGATTTCAGGCATCCATCCATAAGAGAGAAGAATTTATGCATTTCCATTACTGCAGGCCTTTTATAGTCATTAGGAACATGGCGAAATCTGCAATCTGGTATCAGGCAATTTTCCTGCTCAAGGTATCCTAAACCATATCTAGGTTTGGCTGGTCTCATTAGACACATCATCTCAGTCAGCCTTGGGTCTTCTCCTTCTAAGGTAACAATTTCATGCATCATGAGTACATGATCAGCATCCTATTCATGAGGGAAAGGAATGTCTGAGCATTTGGGATTCGGGCATGAATTAATAGATGTTGAAGGAGGAGCTATGCCAGTTCTGGGATTATGGTTTGTATGGATTGCAGTCTCTGCTAAAGTAAGCAAATTAATACTTTCATGACACCCTGGACATTTGACCTCTAAAGAGGAAAAATTTACAAGTTGTGCTAACTCATACAAAGGATGATGTCTACAAGAAGACGAAGTAGAACAATCAATATCTACAGTGGAAGGATCTCTGTAATATTTAGACTGTTTACAGGCAATCTCAATTCTTCGACGGTCAATAGTGGATCTTCTGGGGAAAGATATGACTGCAGAAGATAAATTTTTTGTGATATCAGTGGAGGTGATATTCTTCGGTATGGGAGGCTTAGGATTATTCACAACCCAATGTTCAGGGAAAGTCAAGTCTTCCCAACGGATTGTCTGATGCTCGATTTTTTGATTTTTAGCATCAGTCAGGATAACAACACTTGACTTTGAGTCATGACTGGGTGTATGGCGGATGGCTGGCCACAAGGTATTGGTGTGACAAAAACAGCCTTTGGTTTGAATGGCGATGTTATTTCTCTTTTTGTGCATGTCGAAACCAGTGGTTTGGATTTGGAGCTGTAAGATCTAGTTAATGGTTTCGTCAAAGGTATAGATAGAGAAATTGAGATAGCAGTCAAAATAGACTGAGCCATTTGATAGAGGAGCAACAATTCCGCCTATTAAGGAATCAATATACTTATTGTGCGTCAGATCTCGAATAGTAGCTAACACAAAAGTATGTAATCCTTTATGTGTTAAAGGATTGATTCCTACTCGTATACATCCTAAATGCAGATAGTTTGTTTTCAACTTTTTTTCATTTGCCTGTAATTCTTTAGGATTTAGTAGAGAGATGGTCTAGATATTATCTGAGTTTTCCTGAATTTGGCTCACAGAGTCTTTAATGCTAATTCTAGTTGTGGCTTTTAAATGAAAAACTGAAAGATCACTATACACTTCTGAGGGAGCAATGGCAGGTAATTCCCAACAGGCAGAAGGCTAGGGCTCTTCACGTTCAAGTTCAACAGAATTTAAGACTCTACTGGAACTGGTAGCAAACATATCCCTTAAAGGGTTTTCTTTAGCCTTAGAATCTCTTTCTTCTTATTCTCGGAAAGAAACTGATTTTCCGAAAGAACTCATTCTTTATGAGTATAAAGTTTTGAATACCGACCTTAAGAACTAGATGTTACTGGCTCTGATACCAATTTTTAAGTAGGGGCTTCTGTCACAAGCTTGCTACTTGCTGCGTCTCTTCGTTTGCTTTTGATAGCCGAATCCTGGTGAACCAGTGGTGAACCTACTCAGGACTTTCACACTCTCATGGCCTCAACAACGGCTTCCTCGCCTAACAACGGCCTTGGTGTCCCTTCGTCCTTTTGGCGAACTTCCTGTGAACTTCGGATGAAAGCTCAAAGACAAATACTACCACAGCAGACAATATAAGTGCGCAAAGTATTCAAATGCAGAATGGTGTACTCATTTTATTTCAAAATGGATAAACTTTTTACAGAGAGATTCTTTACAGAGATAGACTATCTTCCCATTTATTGGGCTTTATGCCGTTCGCAAGGAACAAGCAATACCGAAGGCTTCCTGGTGAAAGATAGGCTCTGCCTCAGAATATGACTAGACTCATATACAGACTCAGAAAACTTCTAATGATTTGGCCACCTTAGGTTCTCACCAATGCCGAGCACACTGATGCGCAGGCTCCCAAATCACCTAAGGACTTGAGTTCTTCTCGTGTTGCAAGCAGATTAGACTGAACGTCTGCAGATGCAGAGCAGGACAGGCACTCGACACAAAACACACTAAGACTCAAACTGACTCTAATTCCGAATGCCTCAACAATGAGCCTTACCCTCATTATATAGGAAATGAGAGGGGACAAACATTACTGTAGGCTATCCGTGAAAGGTGGATGGAATCATTATTTTCGAATAATTCTAGGGCAACGTCCGCACAAAGATTCCAGTCCGATGGATGGAATGATTGCTTTCGGGTAATGCCAAAGCAACATCTGAACATAGATTCTCATCCGAAAAAGTAAATCTTATGGAAAAAATGTTGACAGAACATAATGGATACTTTTATCAAAGCCCACGAGAAATATAAGACCGACAAAACAAGGTGGATGCTTTTCATAAAAGCCCACGGGAAAATAGTGCATGAATTATTTACATAGTGGAGGCTTTAGTACAACAAATCCCACGAGAAATTTGGTCACAATTAAGCCCTTGTGACTGGTACTCATTATTACAATATGGATGCTTTTATCGGAAAGCCCATGTGAACCGTCTACTGTCAATCCACGGAATCTATCTCTTTTATACAACATTTCATCCCAGGCTTTTGTGTAGATCTTGCGGACAATCATCGATTTCCCTAGAACAATCTGATATTGGACTTTGGTTAATACAAGCCATTCCAAATGTTCTCTCATGTATTCTTCAAGGGAATTATTATAAGGTAATGACCTGTAAGTTGACCATTCACCTTCTGTCATTTCTTTAACAATTTTGTAAACAGGGTGAATGCAGTCTGTAAGGCATTGCTCAATACATGGTTTGCAATGGTTTTTACAATATTGTTCATGCCATACTGGGTCCATTGCAGTTCTGCTCACACCATAATCAATCCACCAATCTCTGAACCATTTACATTGTTGATATCCTTGATAATGGCCAATGGTGCTGAACTTTAATTTGGTGTAGTGAGTTCCTACCTTGTCGTCGACGTTGAGGAAGTCCCACCAGAGCTGTTTGTATTCTGCAAAATTGTACACTATATCTGGAAAAATGATCTTTGGGTCATTTCTTGGCCATCTAGCAGCAGGTTGATTCTGAACATGTCCAGGCTCATTCCAAAGATCTCTTGTCCTGTAGATGCAAACATATCTTTCATGTATGCCTGTACTGGGTCCTCCATGATACCAGATAGTGGCAATATCATGAAAATTCTGTTCTAAAGCTCTCTGTGCAATGTCAGTATCTCTCCTGGCTTTATCATATATCATGTCATGAATCCACCTGCTTCCCTTAGGGTACACTTTCCGTTCTGGGACAAAGTGTTGGATGTCAGTGTGGGGTTGCAAGTTGGCATCCAATATTTTTGTATTCCGAAGCTGCCAAGTGGGTTTCCAATTTCTTTTGTATTCTTCCCAGTCCTGGTCATCTAGGATAGTCCTTAGCATCTCTTGTTTCTGATTTTCGCCCCACTCTGTGATTATCATCATGACATGGTTATGTTCTTGTGCTTCAATATATTCCCTGCTAAGAAAATTAGGGAGACTGTTTTCTGCACCTCTAATGTGCTCTACTTGAAAATCAAAGTTTGCAAAAAGAGCTTGCCATCTGGCAAACTTTGCTTCTCCGGCCTTCTTGATGTCCTTTGTTAAAACTTTCTGCAGGGCTGATGCATCAGTTCTAAGTAAAAAGGGTTTATTAATGAGATAAACTTCAAACTTACTAATGCAATTCCATGCTGCTTTGACTTCTTTCTCGATTGTGGAGTAGTTCTGCTCGGCTGGAATCCACACTCCAGATGCAAATTGAACTATTTGTTCATCCTTTCCGACCTTTTGTTTTAAAACTCCACCCCCTATTACTTGCATCTGATTCTACAATTTTATATGCAAGATCGTCAGCAACATACAAAATAGGCAAAGATTTTACCTTAACCTTAATATTGTGGACTGCTTTTGTATGAACCTCCATCCATTCTGGAGGATTCTTCTTCAATCTTTTATTTAATATTCTTCTGTTGCTCGCACAGACGTGGTAGAAATCGCTGACATAGTTGACAACTACTACTATCAAAGAAAAATAAATTTAATAAAACGGTGTAACACAATATACATTATACATTAAGGGATATTAGAAGAAACTTTTGCTTCTCTTAGAACCGTTACGTGGATAAAATAAAATATTTGAAATTTAACGACAAAACAAAACCAATAAAAAAATTTATTGTGTGGAAGGAAGGAATTTTAAAATATAATTTCTTAAGATTTTGAAATGTATTTATAAAAAGGGGGAAGAAGGAAGGCAACGCGAAAGCAAAAAGGGGAGTCGGTTGACTTTCGGAAAAAGTGAATATAAAACAAGGAAAAGCAACGGAGTTGATTCTCTTTGTCGATTAAAGTAACAGAAGTGTATTCAGTACGTAATTCAAGGCATTAAGAAAATATTATTCTCATAGAGGGGACGACAACTCGAAAGTATCAGTGAACCAATGATCTTTTACCAAGTAAATATATTACATAGAGTTTAAAAAGTTATTGAATTTTATATATGGTAATTCTACTGTAAAATATATATATATATATATATATATTACTTTAATAATAAAAAAAATTATCTTAATTTTATGTTTTATAACGAATTTTTATATTTTAAAAATTAATAAAGAAAAGTATTGAAAAAATAATTACACTTCCCATGCAAGAAAGAAATATAAATAAAATATTAAAAGAAAGAGATCATTCTCCATTCGGAAAAGGGCGAAGAAAAAAGAGAAAGAAATGGTATTTAATATAAATATGTATGATAAGAAAAATTAAAATGGAAAATTATAAATGAAATATAATTTAAACACATATCTAGTTAATAATTTTTTATTAGTAAATATAGAATTAAATATATATTAAATAAAATATATATATATATATTTATTTGGTTTTCTATTTGAAAGATATATATAATCTATTTTTATTATCATTTCAAATTAAATATTATTTTATATAAAAAATTAATAAACAAAATAATGAATTAATTTTCTATTCAACTCAAAAAGTTATATTAAATAGGTTAGTTAGAAAATATATAAATATATTAAACTTGGGCACTGTATTGTATTAAGTGAAAATATCTAAATGATCAATTGGTTCTCTATCAAATATAAGAATATAGATAATATTAGATATGTATAGTAAGATATCAAAGATAAGTATATTTTTGATGAAAAAAAAAGAGTATTTATAGGTGGGGATAAAATCATAGTAAATATAAAAAATTATTTATTAAAAAAATGTAAAGAAAAATAATAAGGCAATAATAATAATAAAAAAATTTCTATTTTTATTTAATAAATTTTAAGATAACGGGATATTAATATATTATATATTTATAAATTATTAATATTTTTTATTTTAAAATATAATTTAAAAAATAAATTTATTTTATTAGTTATTTATTTTATAATTTTATTAGTTATGCGTCAAAGGAATTTAGCTAGTTTTTGGTAAACAATTGTTTTCTCTAATTATGTGGGTGTGGGTGAAGTTTTTGAAAGCTTGTAACTGACTCATTTGTGGTATTTATGAAATAGTTATATCTAATGTAGTGGTGGTAGCCAATCCTCATTATATATATATATATATATATATATAGAGAGAGAGAGAGAGAGAGAGAGAGAGAGAGAGAGAGATAAGAGTAGTTTATGGCTATTTCAATGAGATTTGGACTTTTAGTTTTTAGTTGCATAGCTCACTTGGCATATTTGTTTTGTGCAGGTTTCTAGAGTAGTTAATGGCTATTTCAGTGAGATTTGGACTTTTAGTTTTTAATTTCCTAGCTCACTTGGATGATTTTCTTTTTGTTAAGATTTGGCGGTGTTTTTTGCATTGTCCTTGATTAAAACATGTGCATTATTGAGGTCATTGTTAGCACAATGGGTAGTCTTTCCGACCCCAGAGTAGATTTATAAAAAGATGAACACAATTCCTTCTCTTGATTTGGGTTTTACTATCTTTGAGAAGAAGAACATTAGTACCCTTAAGAAAACAGGGTTGATTGGGGAATGCTTCTCACTCATTAGATGTTGGATTTTAATCATTCCATGGAAATCTCCTTTGTGCTTACAGTCTAGATTAGATTGTTTGTATGTTCCCATTTTTTCTATAACAATGGTATTTTCAAAGCCATAGGTGACAAAATGGGTTGTTATATTTCTAGTTCTAAGTGCAAGAATACTAACTTCTGTCGTTCTAGAATTTGTGTGAAACAAATTTTGCAAAAGGACTCCTTAAGGTGATTTAACTTAAATTGGAGGGTTGGTCCCATCTTCGAGATCTTGATTATGAGTAGGTTTCTTTTAAATGCAATTTTTTTATGAGTATAGGCACTTTGCAAAAAGTTTTCTAAAAACTACAACATCTCAGTGTTCTTCTATCCCTCCATCTTCTCAAAATAATGATGAGCAAGAAGCATTCAAACTAATTTCAAGGAAGAACATAAATCATATGTTTAAGAGACATCATTCCAATAAGTATGAATTGCATCAATGTCATCATTTCAATAATAGATATGAAGCTTTGAAGTCCTCAAAACAAAAAGTCATAGTTGAAGAAGTTAAGCAAAATCCACACTAAGTGCCTTCAAAGAACATCAATTCACCCATCAAGGAATAGACTACTTCTAAGAATATTGGAAAAATCCCTCTTTCAGATAAAAAGGAATATGTTGAAATATGACAACAAATTATGTAATTATGAGAAAAAGCTTTATTAGTTAATGCCAGTTAGTTTTGTAAGTCAGTAACAAATACCGAGTAACATTTATGTAACAGAGAAAAGGCTCATATGAAATTGGTGAATGCCCGAGAAGATGTAAATCATGGAGAATCATTCTTGATTAATAAATATCCAATCCCTTGCCTCGTGGATGTTTCCTTGATACCATGTCAAGGTATACCATGTCAAGGTTTTTACCACGTAAAAGAACTTGTGTTTACTTGTGTATGAATTTCGATTTCCATTCAGTTTTTCTTTACCTTTCCTTCTTGTTAAATAAATTGTAGAGAACATTAAATGGTATCGGAGCTCAGAGGTTAAACATAGTGTGTTGAATTCCACTGGTGGTTGAGCCTGTCGTTGTCGAAGAAAGGTTAAATGTAGTCGTGTTGAAGCCTGCTGCTGGAGAGAAAGGTCTAACACTACCGCTAGAGAAGCCGTTGTGCACAGAGCGTGTCTGGAGCCGTCAAGAGTTGTGTTGAATCCCGCTGCGGGAGAGAAAGGTTTGACGTCACCACTAGAGAAAGGGAAGCTGCTATGTGCAAAGCCTATCCAGAGTTGCCAAGAGTTCATTGTTGAGACATTGTCTACAACGTTAAGCAGCCAAATTCAACTGCTCGTTTGTTGAACCAGCCACCAAGATTTTGTGGATATGACCAATTGAATGAACCGTCGGCAGATGGAGAAAAGTAAAATCGTGCAGAAGACCCCAATTGTCTACAGTGCCTGAGAAAGGCCAAGCCACACTTGCAGAAGACCTCGATTGTTTGCGGTGCCTAAGAAAGGCCAAGCCACATTTGCAGAAGACCCCGATTGGCTGTGGTGCCTGAGAAAGGCCAAGCCATATATTTTTTTTCTCCCGCCAGTTGAAGAAAACGGGAAGAGGAGGTTGTTGTCATCGAGAAAGGAAGTCCGAGCAGAAAATTCCTGCAAGCTGCTGTGGAAAACTAGTTGAAACTGCAACATTGTTTCTCACTGTGGAGGTCGAGTAATTTTTTTTGTTACAAAAAAATTGTTGAATAAATTTGCAGTAGGGTTTCATTGAATTGAAGAAAAAAGAGGAATTTCAAAACACTATTGTAGGGTTTTAGTAAATTAAAAAAAAAGGAATATTTTTTTGGAAAGGAATAGAATTCTTGAATTTTTTTTTAAACAAAAATTGGAGTAAAGTTTTTTTTGTTCAGAATTCTACCCAAGAAACCAAAAAATATTGAAAACCCTAGTTGGAAAAAGGGAAATCAAAATTCATGTTTTTTAAGAAACCCTAGTTGAAAGACAAAAACCCTAGGAGGAAGGATTTGTATGAAAGAAATGGCTAAAATGACGAATGCAAAGTTCGAGGTGGAGAAATTCCCAGGCAAGAATAACTTTGCTCTATGGAAACTGAAAGTTAGGGATTTGCTTGTGCAACTAGGGTTGCACAAAGCATTGAATGGGGTGAAGAAGAAACCTACTAGCATAACAGATTTAGACTAGGAGGACTTGGATGCCCAAGCTCTCAGTACCATTAAGTTATGTATGGCAGATGAAGTTCTCTTCAATATAGTTGAAGAAACTTCAGCAACAGGTTTGTGGGGAAAACTGTAAACATTATATATATATGACTAAATCATTAACCAACAAGATTTATTTAAAAAGACAATTGTACAGTCTTCAGATGAAGGAGGGTACAAAAATTGCAGAACATCTAAATGTTTTTAATACACTTATTTGCCAATTATCGGATATGGAAGTTAAATTTCAGGAAGAAGACAAACCTATCACCTTGTTTTGTTCCCTGCTTGAGACATGGAACCACTTCATTAGCTCTATTAGTTTGAGCACAACCGAGTCCTTGGAATTTGATTTTGTTGTGGGAGATTTGTTAGCTGAATAAGTAAGGAAGAAGTTCAATGTTGAAACCTTTGCATCAAAAGCCATGGTAGCCAAGGGAGGGTCAAAAGAAAGAGGGGAGAAAACAAGGGGTTCTTCCATATCAAAATCAAAGGGCAAGAAGTGTAAGGCGAAATGATGGTACTGCAATAAAATTGAACACCTCAGAAAGATTGTTGGAAACGGAAAGTCTGAAAACCCAAATAAGGAAGCAAATCAAGTTGATTCAGGTATTATTGATGAAGTTTTATCTGCTGAAGGATTATGTATGGTATATGAAACTTTACCTATACGTAACATCTCTCAGAATTTTTAAAGTTGGTTGTTAGACTCTAATGCTTCTCATCACATGAGTCCACACAGAAATTGGTTTACTTCATATGAAGCTGTAAATGGTAGTTCTGTGTTTATGGGTGATAATGTATCATGTCAAACTGTTGGGGTGGGAAATATCAAGATTAAAATGTATGATAACAAGGTTAGAACATTAACTAATGTTAGACATGTACCTAAATTGAAGAAAAAAATGATTTCTTTGGGAGTGTTGGATGGTTATAAGTTTACAGGTCAGAATAGAGTGTTGAAAGTCTCAAAAGATGCCCTAGTTGTTATGAAGGCAGAAAAGGTTGGAAATCTTTATAGAATCAAAGGAATTACTCAGGTCAGTGAAGTAGCAATTGTGTCAGAGAAAGAAGAAGGTACTTGCCTATGGCATCAGCAATTGGGTCACATGAGCGACAAAGGTCTTCAGGTATTAATGAACCGTAAATCTGATTTGAAATCCTTGAAGTTGGATTTCTGTAAATATTGTGTATATGGAAAACAATGTAAACATAGGTTTAAAACTGGAAGTCATAATAAGAAAGAAATTTTGGATTATATTCATTTTGATATGTGGGGACCATCTCCTATTGTATCATATGAAGGTGCTTTATATTTGTTAATGTTTATTGATGATTTCTCCCCGAAAGTTTGGGCCTTTATGTTAAATAAGAAAGATGATGTATTCAATGTCTTTAAACAATTTAAAACAATGGTAGAAAAAGAATAGGAAAATCAATTAAATGTTTGAGAACTGACAATGGTGGTGAATTTACTTCTCTAGAATTTGAACAATATTGGAAGGATGAAGGAATTATTAGACATAAAACTGTTGTTTGTACTTCTTAGCAAAATGGTGTTGTTGAACGTATGAATGAGACTCTTATGGAAAGAGCCAGAAGCATGATCAACAATGCTAACCTGCAAAAGGAGTTGTGGGCAGAAGCACTATCCATTGCTTCTTATTTAGTTAATAGATCACCTTCAGTAGCAATTAATTGTAAAATTCCTAAAGAATTTTGGTCAAGTCAGTCTTGTGATTATTCACATTTAATGGTATTTGGTTGTGATGCTTATGCTCTTATTCCTAAAAATCAGCGTTCAAAATTAGATCCAAATTTGAAATGTTATGTCTTTGTTGGGTATGACTATGCAGTGAAAGGATACAAGTTGTGGGATCCTACTTCATGGAAGATAGTCATTAGTAGAGATGTAACATTTGATGAATCTTTTATTTTAAAATCAGATGTTGAAATAATTGAACAAGAACAGGTATTGCCAAATCAACAAATTTAGTGCTAGAACATTTTCCAAAAGTTGAAGGGAAGGAGAGACTTTTGGAGGAAAAGGTGAAGAAAATAAAGGAAATTATTGAAGTTTCAGAACCAGTTCAACAACCAGTTACTCTAAGAAGGTCTACAAGGGAAAGGAAAACTACTTAAAGGTATGAATATTCAACTTCATCTTTTGCTTTGATTACTGAAGATGGGGAACCTTCTTGTTATTAGGAAGTAGTGGATGATACAGAGAGCGAAAAATGGAAAATGACTATGGAAGAAGAAATGGATTCCTTAGCCAAGAACAATACCTGGGATCTTGTAGAACTTCCTGAAGGAGAAGTGTTGTTGGATGTAAATGGATCATCAAATTGAAACGGAAAGTTGATGGAAGTATCGAAAGGTATAAGGTGAGGCTGGTAGCAAAAGGGTATTCTCAGGTTGAAGGTATTGACTTTCATGAAATTTTTTCACTAGTTGTAAAACTTGTTTCTATTCATACTGTGTTGGCACTAACTACATTACTTAACCTTGAGTTAGAATAGTTAGATGTTAAAAACAACTTTTCTACATGGTGATTTGGATGAAGAGATATATATGGAATAACAAGAAGGTTTTGTACAAGATCATAGTAAAATATTAGTTTGCAAGCTCAAGAAATCACTGTATGGCCTAAGGCAGTCTCCCAGGAAATGGTACACGAAGTTTGACTCCTCACTTTATTAGAAGTGAGTATGATCATTTTGTATACTTCAATAGTTTCAATGCCATATTCATTATCTTAGTTTTGTATGTTGACGATATGCTTATTGCAAGCAAAAGCATGGAAGAGGTCAATAGGTTAAAGGCTAAGCTCTCTAGGATGTTTGATATGAAGGATCTTGGAGCAACAAAACATATCTTGGGCATGGAGATACACAAAGATAGGAAAAATGGTAAGATTTGGTTATCACAACAAAAGTATGTGGAAAGAATACTTGAAAAGGTTGGTATGAATAGTGTGAAACTTGTTAATGTTCCATTAGCTTCCCATTTTAAGCTTTCTTCGGTTTTGAGTCCTAGAACTGAAGAAGAAAAGCAATGTATGTCTCATATACCATATGTTAATGTTGTAGGAAATTTAATGTATGTGATGGTATATACAAGACCTAACATTTCACATGCAATTGGAGTTGTCAACAGGTTCATGGAAAATCTAGGTGAAGAACATTGGCGAGCAGTGAAATGGGTGCTTCGGTATTTAAGAGGCACAAGTGACCATTGCATCATCTTTAATGGTAGTGAAGGATCAATCTGCGGATATGTGGATGTTGACTATGCAGGTGATTTGGGAAAAAGGAGATCTACTACAAGTTATGTTTTTACTCTTGCAGGTGGAGAAATTAGCTGGATGCCAAAGCTTCAAGAAATAATTGCTTTGTCCATTACTGAAGAAGAATATATAGCTGCTTCAGATTCCAGTAAAGAAGCAATCTGGTTAAAGTGTCTACTTGATGAGATTGGAAGGACGCAGGAGAGAGTGAATGTATTCTATGACAGTTAGAGTGCCATTCACTTAGCTACAAATCCAGCTTATCACAACAAGACCAAGCACATTGATGTAAGGTATCATTTTTTGAGACATGTGATCGATGGCGGAAAAGTAGCTCTCAAGAAGGTCCATATGCGGGAGAATTGTGCAGACATATTCACAAAGCCAGTTATAGTAGAGAAGCTGCGATGGTGTTTGGCTTCTCTTGGCTTGCATAAGAGATGATAAATGGGCATGGGCAAGGGATTAGGAAAATTGTTGTCAAGGTGGAGTTTGTTGAAATATGACAACAAATTATGTAATTATGAGTAAAATCTTTATTAGCTACTTCCAGTTAATTTTGTAAGTTAGTAACGAATACCGAATAGCAGTGATGTAACAGAGGAGAGGCTCATATGAAATTGGTGAATGCCCGAGAAGATGTAAATCATGGAGAATCATTCTTGATTAATAAATATCCAATCCCTTTCCCCGTGGATGTTTCCTTGATACCCTGTCAAGGTTTTTACCACGTAAAAGAACTTGTGTTTACTTGTGTATGAATTTCAATTTCCATTTAGTTTTTCTTTACCTTTCCTTCTTGTTAAATAAATTGTAGAGAACATCAAAATAAGGGGCAAGTTTGGAGGAAAAGAAGGTGGTCAATCTCTCCTCTTAGTTATAAAAAGCAGTCAATGATCTTCTTGTCCATTAACAAGAAGTACAAAATATCAAAAAAATAAATCCCCAAAATATTGTGCCCATCATTCTTTAGCCTCCTATGGTTCTAGTGGTGGTCCCTTTTGATTAAGTCTTAGAAATAATTTTTTTACCATATTGTGTAAGTAATGTTTGTTGGAATATACTCATGTTCTCAAGTACCAAAGAGTTTAGTTTTGGATCCTCCCAGCTTGTTCTTTTATTTGGAGTACCTTGATTTTTTACCCCAATATTCTAGAATCATTCAAGAATTTAACCTTGTAGTATTCATCACAATGTACTTGATATGCTTGTTTAGACATAAAAATTTCTAATTTTAGTTGATATATATATATATATATATATATATATATATTTTATTATATCTAATAATAATAATAATTTTTTTTAAATATGAAAAACCAATTAAAATATAATTTTTTTAATCATTTACCTTCTTAACGTCATAACTATACAAATTGTTAATTATATTAATTTAATAACATTGTGATATCATAATTTCTCAATTTCTCCTTCGGACGTGTTATTATTTAATGATTTAGCTACTTTGTAACATCTCCATGTTAAACTCTCTTAAGTTGTAAGTTGCTCATGTCTCCATGTTAAACTCTCTTAAGTCGTAAGTTGCTCATGTTTAAAGTTTGAAGCATTTCCAGGGAGCCCGATATCTATGTTAGCATCATGTATATGTACATAAATATATATAGTTACTTTAAATTGGAAGAAGACTAATTTATGTAGGAAAGATATCATAAGTTGTATTACTTTTAAATTAATATTAGATATTATAAAAAAAATTAAATGAATTTGTTCTTTTTTTTCTTTACATATTTTTTGAGATACTATTGTCCCAAACTTTACACATCAATATAAGATGACAAGAATGAAAAGATAATAATTTTTGTTTTCACTTTCCCATAAACTTAGAATAGTTTTCAAAATCAAAAGAAACTGTATACCAATATTGTAATTCAAATTAAATATTTGACATTACACGATATTAATATAAAATAATTTTTTTTAATTATTGTTATTCACAAAATTAACATAAATAATCTTAAAAAATAATTATTTTTTGTTAATTTAAAATTTCCTTCAAAATCAAAATAAACTTTACCTTAATATTTTATATAAATAAGTAAAAAATTTAAACTTAATAATCATAATAACTTTTTAAAATAAAATTATTCAATATTTTTTAATATTGTCATAGTAAAAATAAGGCTGATGGACTGTTATGAATATTACATTGTATATGATATAAGTTATTAATGTAAATATAAAAGATAAAAAAGAGATAAAAGTTAAATAATTAGTTGGATATTTTTACTTTTTTAAAAATAATTATTAATTAACTTTTACTAAATTTATTAATTAATAATGTACTCTGATGCCTTCTTTATAGCCTCTGTAAAATCTGTTTTGGGGCTCCTCATATGCTATAAATATACGACTGCATAGAGCATTCGACATCTCCTACTTTGCATTTGCCAGCAACCCTCTTGGAACAACGGGGACTGAGGTGAGCCATTCTGTGCTGATATTCTGTCTGCATGTTGATGGTAAAGAACCAGTTTCCATAATGCTTATTGTAGATTAAACTTCTTTGTGGAGGCTAAGGTGAGGTATGTAAGATGTTACTGCAGCATGATTTTATTGTAAATAGAATAGTTTGGTTTACCATTCATATATGTAAGTATTTTATTATTCATAATGTTGTAAAAGTATATATAAGATTTTTATTATATAGGAATGAGACTTCATGATAACTATAATATTCAAGAATACTAATCAGGTTTAGTGTCAGTTGTAAATAACTATGACATTCTGTAGATACAAATTTTTATATGAGCATTATTATTATTATATAGATTTTAATGTTTTTTTTCTTTATTTTGTAAACTTAAGCATGACCTGGATGTTAGATAAAATATTAAATAAAAAAATAAAATATTTATATATCAGATGCTGTGACCAAGATTGTGTAAAGTAAGATGAAGTGTGGAGGCCTTATGAAACAGTTTTTATTCCACCTCATCCTCAAATATGACCCAATAACCTGATAAGACCAAATCCACAAAACCCAACAACTGAACTATACCTCAGAGATAATACTATTAATGATTTTCACCAAAAATTGCTAAAGCCACCCAATAACCTGATAAAACCAAATCCCACAAAAACCAACTGGACTATACTTCAGAGGTCATACTAACATTAATACCTTGGAAATTTAGGAGCTAACATGTCTATAATTGGTCACAGACTGTTCCACCCATTTGGCTTTATTTCTGTCATCTTTTGAATTTATATTTCTAGATTCGTTAGGAATGTTAGCTCTTCATTTCGAAGGTTTTCGGTCTCTAAAAATACAGTAAATGGAAAACCTTTGGGGTTTGGAACTGGATTCTATTCAGTAAATAGTGAACCTGAACCTTTGCCTCTTGGAACTGGCTTCTACATTAGCTTTCTGGTTTTAGTTCTAACATTTAACACTTGAGGTCATTTGTAGACTGAGACTGGATGATGAGAATTGTCCTCAGATCAATTGTACAGTGAGACTGGGTGAAGGAGACTTGTGGTCAGATGTCCAATGATTTATATATAATTAAATTTTTAACTTTTAATTTTTTTGTTTGTTATTATAATAAGCTAAAATATATTAATTGAGAGGAATTTATAAGTTATATTTTAATGTGGTAACAAAAATTTGTATGGATTGACATTTTTCAATATTTTTTCCATTGAGTTTGAGGACGATTAAATTTACATAAATCAATTATCAATATTTTACAACTTTTTTATTTTATTTTTATTTTTATTTTTATTATATATTTATAAGCTTAATAGGCCAGAATTGAATCTATCTACTAATAATAATAATTATAATTAAAAAAAATTATTACCACTTAATATTTTATAAATATCATATTTTAATATCCATTTATATATATATATAAAAGTTTATTATTCCATTCATAAATATTTTTTCATCCAAAAAAATATATGTAATTTCTTCCATATTTAATATGGATATGATATTTAAAAAAATATTTAAATGTTATCTATAAATAAATATTAAATGTTCATGTTAACTTTTTATATAGAGATAGAAATTTAGTGTATATAGAAGAGGAAAAAATTATTTTAAGTCTTAAGAGTGTATTAAACACCTTTTAAAATTGAAAAAAAAATAAGAAATGTTTGCATGTTGAGCAATTTGGTCTTTCTTGAGGTATGATAGATCTAAAGTTCACATGGATTTACAATAGTATATAGAAGGATGTTGTGTAGGCATTCAATCTCTAAATTCCACTTCATTTAGATTCCATAAGTAGCTAGTCCCGTGATTTCCCTACAACATCTACTTGCTATGGTTTGACATCCTCTCCAATAATGACAAGCTATTGAGCTGATTTTATCAATGTCACCTTTAATCTCCTATAACATTACTATTGTAAGTATTCCCGAGGGATTCTCTTTTTGAGAAGCCTTTGTTTGAGTTAGTAGTTCTTATATTCCACTATCTTTATCAGGAATGATGTTGGGTAGAGGAAAACACCTCTATTAAAACAGCCATTTTTCGTGAATTAACAAGTGCATCCCTCATCTTCAATATTAACTCTTTTTTTGTTTTCCTTCTTTCTTTTTGTCTTCCTTCACATGCTTGAGAATATCTTTGAAGCTTTGTTTTTGGATGCTAAGACTTGCTAAGGATGAGATAGCTCCCTTTAAAGTTGCATTTCATTTATTTTTTAACCACAGATATATTGCTTTAAACAACCTTTTTTGTTGATCTAGTATATTTCCTAGGTCCTTACTTGTACATTCTTCAATAACTTCCAAGAGTGTAGTTTCATCCATATCCATGTCCTCCAACCCATCAACATTCCTCATTCCCTATACATCTAGCATATTGATTCCCTCATTCGGTGCATTCTTTGTGGACTTCTCAGTAACTTTAACTTTTCTTTTATGAGATTCCACCCCTTGTTTTACATTTCCTTTCTCTTGATCCATTTCTTGAAGGTGTACTTAATTTCACATTTCTTGTTCTTCTTTAGTTAATGCCTCAAAATGGTTTTTGTATTGAAGGGGCTCCTCTGGTATTGGCACAATTTATTCTCAGCAATTTGTGCACAAGGATTTCGCTGTCAAGATTGGACTTTCGAAAGCCCTCATGATCCAATTTTTGTTGATTTGTGAGATTCTTGGCACAATCCATGAAGAGATGGCCATATTCATGGCACTTGTTACATCTGAAAAGTACATGCTCATAATATAAAGACTATTTCCAAACTTCATCATGGTAGGATATTTCAATTGATTCCCACAATGGTTTGGAAATATTCATATACACACATATCCTGCATATAATTTGTAGCAATGTTGCACTAATTGTTATCGGGATTAATTTGGTGCGGGCAAAAATCGGAAAAAATCGTAATAATCGGGAAAAAAACGTTTGGTACAAAAATATTCATTTTTTTCAATTTTTTTAATATCTAAACCATCTACAACATAAAATAAATACATTGACACATAAATATGATAAAAGAACTAATATATAAGATGTTTAATATCATTTCTAGTGCTAAAATCACACATAACAGTGAATCATGTCCTGAATAGTAAGTCCTGACTCCTGAGTCCCAACTCAACCTCAAAATATCAACAAAAAATATAATAATGTATCTCATATCATGAGTCATAATGTCATATACAATGAAATGAACCAAATAACTAAAGTCTAATACTATTGATTTCCTTTGCCCCTCTAGATGTAGATGTCGGTGGAGTTGGCAGTAGACTCTGGAGTCTGTTGTGCTCTAGAAGCTGAAGAACTAGGAGCTACAGGAGGTAGACCACGTCCTCTACTTGTGACAGGGGTAGCTTGGGTCACCTCCTCCTCCTCCTCATATATATATATATATATATATATATATATATATATATATATATATATATATATATATTTGTTCCCACGATTTTTTCGAAAAATCAGCCCAAAAAAAATTTCCGATTTTATCGCCCGATTTAATCGTCATTTTGAAAAAATCGCGATAATACGATATTATCGCGATTTTTTCCCGATTAGTGCAACACTGATTTGTAGTGTCCTCGCGCAGTTGGTTCAAATATTTTCACAAAGTCTCCAATTGTGTTTCCAATACCTTTTAGTACTTCCTCCTCCAAAATTTGTTTTAGCAGAGGGAACCCAAATTGGGGTAGCCAAATTTTTTTCTTTATCTAGATTATACCTTTTTTGCCAAACTTCCGTGAATAACTCTACATTAGTAAATAAATATAGACCATTCTTGAATACCCTATTTCTATCTTCCATATTTTCAAAAATTGCCATAAATAAAGCCTTTGCTCCCAACTCGAGATTAATGTGTCCCTTGAGCTACCATTTTTATTGGATCCATCCAACCAATGCTCTTTCCATTGGTGAAATGATATGAAGTTGCATATTAAGGCATGATCCATCATATGTCAGATATAGTTCTCAATTTTTTTTATATTTTATTTCATATTTTAAATCATTGACTACTTTAGGGGGCATCTCCCTTGCATTTAATTTTTCGAATTCACCCCTTGTGGAGGATCGTCTTTGTTTTTGTTCACACAAGTGGGGCTTTGAGTCTATTGATGCGGTGCTTTCATCTGATGGCTTGAAGCCAAATCTCTATTACCTATGACCACATTCTTAAAGAGAGAACTTGCTTCCCACAATGCGCTTGTCATCATTACTCTCATGACGCACAAAATAAATTAGATGCCAAACCAATACATCAACAATGCTAAAAAAAAAAAAAAAAAAAAAACTTTATACAACCACGTATTTAAACCTTCCCAAAAAAATCTCTAGCCCATTTAATGCAAAAACCCTAACATCTTCAAACTCATGTCTAAAAAAACATATTTTCATAATATAATAAAAGAAATAAATTTACTTAATGCAAAAACCCTAACATCTTCAAACTCAGGTTTAAAAAACATATTTTCATAATATAATAAAAGAAATAAATATACTTAATCATTAAGATTATTTATTAAGACCGTCATTTTAAATAACCTATCATATCCACAGGAAATCTTTGAATTAAAATTTCGAACAATTTACCACATCAACATAAAAGGTCATGGAATATTCGTGAGTAAAAAATCCTGATACAAAATAAAAGCATTTAAGTGACTTTCCACGTAATTCCAAAAGTAGATTTTATATGTAAAGCATATGCGTTTATGTCTATGATTGTAATATTTTTATCATTTTATTTTTATATGTATAATTTTAGTGAGTCTAATAATTAGTATTCAATTATTTTTTAATTTAAATTAAAAAATTATACATTTACGCTTGGTGGATAATCTTCTCTAAAAAAAACTGGTTTACTTTTGACAGATATCTGCTAAATATAGTAACAATTTGAGTAGAGCATGAGTATAAACTATCAAAGGGAGATTTATCTCAGTTTGACTGATTTGTACATCTGTATCGTCCGCTGTTGTGAGGATTTGGGAGCAGTAATTTTGCTTTCCTAATGCACAACTTCACTTCAATCTTTAACATGCCTTAACCAATCATAACAAATTTGACATCCCTTGAAACATAAATGACCATGGAACCTATGCCATAACCAATTATTCTTTTAAACACCACTTAAATAGAAATTTGGATATAAGAGACATTTATTATCCTTAATAAATAATACATAACTAAAGTAAGAGGAATCTAAATAAACCTTGACTAAAAATATGAAGAATAATTGTATATGCACATTTACTAAAAATGTCATTCCAAGCATTACTAACATTTAGATTTAGATTTAGATTGTATTCTATTACTATATATGCCAAATAGTAAGGGAATTACTAACATTTAGATTGTATTGGCTTACTCTCTATGCCAAAAGGTAAGGATGTACATCATTTTCGTTTCAACCATTTGAATTAACTTTGTAAAAACATGTATGGACATATTGAAATACTACAAGGTTTAAACTAGTGATAGGAAGCATATAATTTATAATGTATTTTTTAAAAGTATAGGATCAATTTTTGTAGAGTATATGGTAGTGTTGAGATGTTTTTTTAAGAGATTATTTAAAAATGAACTTTTAGCTGGAGAAATGATCCATAAAATATCATAGATATTCCATTGGATAGTTCATCACAAAATATCTAATAATATTATACTTCAAATCTAAAATGTATACTATGAAGGGTTAATTTTTCCTTAGATTTTAGGGTTATTGAGCTATTATTTTTTTGTTGAGGAAGCAAGATCCATAGATGAGGGTTTTGTTGTAGACTTTTTGAAGCTAATAATGAGTATTATTTATTGCATAATGATGTAAAATATAAATATGCAAAGATCAAATAGAAAAATCACTCAAAACCATAGTAACACAAGATATGACCTGGAAAACCCTTTCGGGAGAAAACCCAACTAGAAGGTGAGGTTGCTTTGCTGAGATAAATACATGGAAATTACTGAGAGCAAGGGGTGAATCAGTAATTGTGTCTTTCCAATTATTCAATTCAAAATATTTTTATTTTCAAATATCTTCTTTTACAACTAATGGCTTATTTATGTGTTCAACTCTTAATCGTTTCTTTTGTAGTTATCACAGAGATATTTGCATATATATAAACAAAATTCAAAGTCATTCACACAAGTGAGACATTCAACATTCAACACATGAAAACACCAGATATAAGTGGAAACCCATAAAGGGAGAAAACTATAAGTTTTGTTTGAAGTGAAGTGAAGTCAAGCTCCTACTCCCTTATGACATCAATTTTTTTTGGTTCCAACCTATAGGAGGCTGCTACCTTCAATTCTTATACAAGATGCAACTTGTGAGGAATCTCCAACTCTCACAAATTATCTACAGGCTACAACGCACTAGAGGCTTATACCTCAATAGGATCCAACAAGTTCTTTATTAAGCTACAACTTGGAAAGACTCTACAATCCCCTTATCAAATTACAAATCAAATATTTTAGTTCCATGGTCTTTGTCTCTATTCTGAAATTAGTTTATGTCCTCTTTTTGGTTGCTTATCGTCTTATGTTATCTTCTTCAAATATACTCCACTTCTGCTACTCTTCCTCTTCCTCTTTTCTCCTTACCAAGCTTGTTCAAGGGCTCTCTCATACAAATGCTCAATTCACAAAACTTAATTCGCATTCAACAATGCATCTTATAAACATGTCCCTCTAACAGTTTGCATTCTATGCAAGAATTCAAAATGAGGAGTAGTCTCTTGGTACTCCAGGACTATTTGCATCTCACCTTTTCATTTTCGTTGATACTTTTGAATTAGAACAAATTTTCTTTGTACTATTCCTGATCCAGAAATTCATGGTCAATCATTAATTATTGCATAGGACAAGGCTCAGATGGTCAAATATTTTGTAATGCAAGCTGGCCAAAGATGGGATGCATTACTATCTTGGGTAACATAGTTTAGACACTACATGACTTGTGTTATAACATTGGTATTGATAACAACAAGAGCGTTACTGTAATAAAAAAGGACAAAAAATAAAATATTTTGTACAAGTGATTATGTTCAATAACCACAATATGTTCTTCAACCTTTGTTCTCTGGTTCTTATGTGTCATATTTTCATTTGTTTGAAGGATAAATATCAAAGCAACATCAAATAAGTCATCTATGGTCAAGCATCAAAGCCTTTGCACATCACATTACTTAATCATGATTTTCTTGCACATCACTTTGATCAGCCTTTGTACATCAAGCAATCAACACAATCAATGTTAAGAAATCCACCTCAACTCATAAATGGTCAAAAATCAACATACACCATCAAGCAATCTCATCAAAATGACAAACTCATCACCACGACTACAAACTCATCAACATCACTTTGATCATTTGAAATCAGTTCCAACATTGCCAACATTCTCCTATTTGGCATTGATGGCAACACCATGCTCCACCCCCTGAGAGTCATTCTTCTTATTTCTCCTAAGAATTACTTCTCCTTTCCTCACCTCCCCCTTTGACATCAATGGAAAGGGATTTACTTGATGAACATTGTGTCATATCATATACTTTTGTAAGAATCATTTCCAACTATCTTTGAAGAGTTTTATCTGTCAATATATCGATTAGTATGAAAGAGATTGTGCCCTTGTCATTTCCATCAAGAAAGGAAGTACAAATTTTGTTCCAAAACAGGCCATATCCAGACCAATTAAATGTTAAGATTCAAGATATAGATAGAGTTTGATTTATTTTAGCATGATTCATGATTTGGCATCCATTGTACCACTGTCATTCACCATATTCAATGCCTTCATTTACCAAAGAAAGAGCAATCACTACTTGTTTTCTCAATTTGAATGTCTCTGAAAAAAAATCATAGCTTCAATATTATATCAACATAATTATATCCAACTGAATTTCATTTTGATCCTAGGAATAATTTGGCCTTTTCCAATGTCTTTTGTGCCCTGTTCATGAGATCTCACCAACACCTTGGACTAAGCTATATCATCTTCCAAAAGTTATGTCTGTCATTTGGAGCAATGACACACAAAATTTCACTTACCAGAGACAATAATATTTAGATTCTATGTTCATTGAGCTATTATCATTAGCCATAGAGAGAACCATCTTTAACTTGACTTCAAAATTTAAAATCTTGTTCGAATGCTTTCTGTATTCAACACCTTCTTTGGAGTCTGTTCTAAAAGTATAACATGAAACATAGACAGTAATTTGAATATGTAAACTAACATAAAAATAAGAGAAATGAATTCTTTATACAATTATGTACAAATTTTGACTGGCGTGTAACATAGGGATTAGACCATACAACATACGTTCATATCTCTCTCTTTTTTATGCGCATGAAGACCATGTATTATGAAATGTCAAATAAATTATGAAATTCCAACTTGCAATGGTTACCCTTCATATTTGTATTCAAATGATACAATGTTTCTGATTATATACTTGGAATTCTCCGATGTTCTAACTCCATCACATCTCTTTGATAGTCTTAACGTCCACCTTAACACATATATTTGGCAGTATTACATTCTGGATTCTCTTTTTCATTAGACTCCATCTAGCATGACTTGTCATTATAATTTTTTTACATGTCTTGGCATTACCTATCCATCTGACACCTCAATCACCTATTTATAATTCCTTTGAGTTTCCCTTGGCTCATTTAACCTCTAGTATTCCTCTCTCGATCTCGCACAACTTTTGATTTCTATCACTATATGTTTCATTCCAGAACTATGTGTTGTCATTTCCCTTTTAACTCATGATCTTTGTCCTCTACCAACTTTGTCCCTTTGATGTTCTCTGTTCAAATTTGCCACTTTATCTTCTTGAGTACCAATATGATTTAAATTATATTATACTTCTTGTTGAGATTGATGCAAGAATATATCTTAGTAATAGAGTCATAATGAATTGATGCTACACTCATATCCTTGTGAGACTATGGCTCTTCATTCTATGACCAATACATTTTTGATATAGTCGATTTCTTTCCAAACATTACTTTCTCTATCCTTGTAATAATAGATATCTTTGAAATTATTTTTCACTAGATATATAATATATGCTTAACTTCTAGATTTATGAAGTTTTATAGCATGATAACTTTACCTTTGTAGCTACAAAGAATATGGTCTGTAATGAATATGGTTTAGATTTCAATCACATGAAACTTCATGATGAAGACTTTTAGAAACCATACATAAACATATATAGATTCTACTCCTCTTGACTTGAAGTCATCACAATTTCTTTCACTTTATATATTTGAATTAGTCTCTATGTTTTTTTATTCTTCATCCTATAATGATTCTTCTTCACTGACATGGTGATGATCTGGTGTGTTACAGGCCCTTTTGTCACATTCAATTAAATGACCTTGAAACTAGATCAATCATCATCCATTCACACTCCGCAACCATCCCCTATAAAGAAAAAATCATGTCCTTTTCAGAAGTTCCAAGAATTTTGCATTATATTGGCTAAAATCCCTAATTTAGGTCCCCATCACAATTCCTTAGTTCAGACAATCCGATGATGCAGGTTGCATCAAAGGGAAAATTTTTGGTCAGTGCAGGTTTCTTTCACTACAAGTGCGATGATCCTTGAAATGAGGAAGAAATTAAAAATAATTTCAAAGATTCCACTTTTAAAGGCTTATATCATGCAAGTTTCAATTCTTTGTTAAGTATGTCCTTGAATTCCTACAAATGATGTCTTATCACTTATCCCATTCTAAAGTGGATCTTACGCTAGTTTAATGGATCTACAACCTCCTCATTCCTCCTATAAATGCATTACCTGCTATTGGGACTGGGTGAGATTTTCGAGACTCTTAGTTATGCCCTCATGTTTCCCATTTGTGTCTAGAGGTCCATACTCCATCCATGTACTTATGAAATGATTGAAGGCTTTCTTTGTGACAAAGGAAGGGAAAGATAACTGGGAGAGATCTCATTTATGCATATGTAGAACAATGACTCCTTCACTTATTTTTTACAAACGTTTGTATATGATATTTGTACGTTTTGGTTCTCTTGCTTGTTTTAGACGTTTTACAGGTTCCATTTATAACATTTGGAGTTAGAGCTAAATCTCGCAAGCGGGTAAAAGAAGAAAGTCTACATTGGTTTCCATGTAAGTCTTTTTTCCATATTAAAAAATTCTCTAAGGAAAGAAAAACAATTTTGTCTTGGTTGTTTCTAAATCAGGCCACTAGGTCTGGGGAGTTTGCTTCTATTTGCAGAAGGAAATCATCCATAAAACAACTTGGTGACTCCATTAGGGAACGATATGTTCTTTAGTGGTTTCCTTTGTCTAGTATTTTAGGACCTCTAAAAAATGACTATTTTTGACTTGTTCAGACTATTATTGGACCTAGGAAAGCGTAATTTCGAGCTTGATTAGGGTTAGTTGTGCATCTTTTAAGTAAATTTGGCCCATCGCACTTTATGTTCAAAGACAAAGTGTCCTAGTGCACTTTCTATTCTGATACAGAGTGTCCCAAGCCACTTATCTCTCTCTGTAAGTGTGATGAATCGCACTAGTTTCTATATATGACCTTCGATGATCCCTGTAAGTGCAAAAAAAATTGCATTTCTTTTCCTTGATTTGAATTGTGTTTTGCTTGCAGTGTCTTACTGACTCTCTAGTTTATGCAAGGTCTCTGTAAAGCCAAGAATTTGTTTAGAATTGAGTTTGATTTCCTTTTGATAAGAGTTTGTTTCATTTTTGTTTCTTCTTATCAATTAGCGTTTCCAATCATTTGTCTTGGTTATTGATTTGTTAAAAGGCTTTCATATTATATTTTTGATCTGTGTGAATATTTTTGATTCAATAATCTAGTCGTGTTTCATTTTTTATTACATTACAAATTGAAAAAGAAAAATGCAAATCATTTCTTCATGCATTAGGGCTTTGAATGTTTGCATTGGAATAGTGAAAGTTAAATATCTAGTTTGGAAGCTCTTGTTTGTTGCATCATTGTTTTAAACTTCTTCCCTTCTTTAGATAGATCTTCATTGAATGAAAATAGTTCATTTTCTCATGCTAGTTGCATTCTAGGAGTTCAGATGAATTCGTTTCAAGCCTTAAAACCGAAACCTTAATCAAGATCAACATAAAAATTTATCAATTAACCTGAGGAGCATTTGGAAAATTAATGACACATTTAGTGGTGTAGGCTAGAAGACGTGTTCTGGTATCATTAAACGTAGGAGATGTCGTTACTAATAAGTGTTACATCTCAAGGATGGTTGGTTTTCCACGTACATCAAAGTATATCAAGACATTCTTCCATGTACCTTCGGGTATATAGGATGACACTCCATGTACAATGAGTATATCTAAACGCCCTCATCATACGATTATGCATTAGACAACACTACAATGGACTACACTTCCACGTACCTTCAGGTATATTTAGGAAGTTCCCACTAAGTTGAAAACCTTCCATAGGTAATCGAGTTGACTGCCTTGTTAATTGTGATACACCGAACACAACATTCAGGGAGATTTCCTACACGTACTTAACTATATATTTGAATTCACGGTGACTTGGTAAACCTTTTACTCCTCGTTACTCCTTTTTATTTATTTGTGTTTTTACTTTTCAAAATCAATTAATTAACTCAATTGCTACTCCTTAGTAGACCTTAGGTTAAGTATGATGGAAATAGTTCCAGAGTCTACCAATCAAGGAAACGCCTCTAATGGGAATATTGGTCCTTTTCCTCCTTTTGGAAATATTGGTGCTCGTCTTATGGCTGCATTGTCTCTTCACAGATTTACCATAAGTTTACCAATTTGGTTGTTTTCAACCTCTTTGGTTCCAAATGTCCAAATTACTCTGCAATTGGGTCCTCCACCTGAACAACATCAACCTCAAGTTGACCCTTTTCCTCCTTTTCCCAATGTCTCTTCCTCCCTTTCTTCTTCCTCGCCTAGTGAAAGTATTGATACTAGTAACCAAGAAGAAGATGAAAGGGAAGAAAAAGAAGAAGAAAAATAAGCAGGGGGGATGTTAGGTCCCTATAATACTAGTGTATCCACCTTATTGTTATTGTTAGTGTATCCCCCTTATTGTATTGTTAGTGTAGCCCCTTATTGTTATTTTTATACCCCATAGAAGCCCACTTTTGTTATTGTTGTGCCCTTACATTATTATTGTTATGTAGGCTCTGATTATATTGTGACCCCTTAGACTCCTATATATACCAAGGAGGTCTTGTCATTTGTAATATCCAATATTTTTTCATTTATGTTATGTAAAGGAGGTTTCCCCCTCAAAGAGGCTAATTCTCAAGTCATTGATCTATATTTTCTTTTATTGTGTGATCTGGTTGCTTAACATTTGGTATCAGAGCTTTAGATTCTAGGGTTTTGCTGCTTCAAACAAGTCATCATGGAATTTTCGCTATATTTTTTTCTACGAAGCTATAGGAGCTAAAATTTCAACCACGTGAGCAAAAATCTTGGTGAAATTTTTATAGAAATTTTAGGTCTTGGTTCGCTATATTTTTTGAAATATGACCCAAAGAGTTAGGGTTTTTGCATGCTCCATAATTTTGTCTCAAATAGGTGACCTAGGAAAAATCATCATAGCTTTCTTCTTAAGAATCTTATTTGAATTCTATAAAAAGTGAATAGAATTGCACGGACTATATTTTCGCATGTATCAATTTCAGGGCTGAAGGTTGAAACAATGACACTTGGAATCCCGTACAATTTCTCTCTACTAAACCTGTCAATAATCATGTCATCTTGGAAGATTTGGCATAAATTTATATTGAAGAATCCAATCTTGGTATGACTTGTGGCATTGGAAATAATACTCAGAGTGCTACCACAAGACCAAATTTCAGACCTTGGGAGGCTGAAATTTCATAGATACAACAATTTCAATATCAATCTCCAAAAATAAAGAAGAAAAAGGTGTGTATTTTTTTTTAAATTTGCATAAGTTTTTAGTCTGAAGATATTCAAAGGACATAGTAAAGCATAGATATCATTATTTGGTTCCAATATTCATCGAAACAAAAAAATGGATACTCCTACTAAGCAACCAAAAATCTCTACTATGACACATGAAGAAGAGGAAGAAATGCAACATGATATATCAAAATTACACGACCAAGTGCAACAAATTTCACTCTTGCAAAGAGTAACTAAAAATGAAATGGACACTAAGATGAATGGTTTAAAGAATAATTTAAAAGAAAACATGGAAGGTTTAAAGGATGGATTAAAACAAGACATGGAAAGTTTGAAGGATGGATTAAAAGCAAACATGGAAGGTTTGACAAAGTTGCTACAAGAAATGTTTCCTAATGGAGAAAAGGTATTCTATGAAACTCATGATGAGAACAAAAGGAATATTAATCATGATTTTAGAGACTCTAACTTTGGATTGAAGACCAAGCACATTCCAAAAATCGAAATAAGGAATTTTGATGGCAAGGATTTGGTAGCATGGATACTACAGATGGAACAATATTTTGATCTACATGATGTGCAACACACACAAAAGGTACGCATTGAATATTAATATTTAGAACCCAATCAATTTGTATGGTATCGATGGATTTATTATCATAAACCACTTATCACTTGGTTTATTTTTACGGAGGAAATGATAGCACATTATGAGGCAACACTTTATTTAGCCAAATGATAAATTTCAAACAAAAGGGTTCAATGGTGGAGCACATTGAGGATTTCCAAAAATTAAATATCAATGTAAATGATATTCCAAAGGAGCAAAGGATTGGTGTCTTCATAGGGACTTTAAAGGATAACATCCAACATGAGGTTAGCCTTTGGAAACCTGATTCATTGGAGAAGGAATTCAAGGTGGCAAGAAAAGTTGAAAGCAAAATTACGACAAAAGGAAGTCTACCACTCACAACTATAAAGATGGAAGTGTTGTTGCTCTTAGCCTTCCACAACCTATAAGGTTGACATCACAAAAATTAGAGGAAAAAAAACAAAAGGATTGTGTTATAGTTGTGATAGAAAATACCCTAAAGGTCATAAGTGTGCTAAGAAGAAATTATTTTACATAGATTGTAAAGAGGAGGAAAAAAAGGAATAAGCAACATCAAAAGAAGAGGATATATACCAAGAACCAACCCCAGAGAAAGATTAATTGAATCCGACTATATATTCTACTGGATTGGCAGGGATTACGACTCCTCAAACTCTCAAGATAGAAGGATATATCAAGAAGAAAAAGGCAATAATGTTGATTGATTCATGTGGTACCCATAATTTTATTCAGTGTAGGATAACCAAGGAATTGAATTGCTTTCGATATCCAACACTAGAGTGTCAATTGATAGTTGCAAATTGAGAAACTATAAATTTCTTTGTAAAGTGTCATAACATAAAGCTAACCATGGGGTAATATGTATTGAATAGTCCAATGCTTTCCATTCCAATGGGTGGTGTTGATGTTGTACCAGGAGTCCAATGGTTATGATCTTTGGGGACGATAGCTTTTAATTTTCAAGAACTTTTCTTGATTTTTTCTTGGGAAGGAAAGGAAATTAAATTAAGGGGTACCAAAGGGAAACTAGGGAATATAATAAGCTCTAATGACATGATAAACATTTTGAAGAAGGAAAAATGGGGCATAGTTTCACAATTATGCTCACTAGAGGCTCAAACATCGAAATCATCTATTTCTCCAAATATCCAAAAAGCCTTGGACAATCATTCCAAGGTATTTGAGACCCCCAAAGGGCTCCCACCTATTCATGATTATGACTGGGTTATTTAATTTATTCCAGGAAGTGTTCCTCCAAACATCAAACCTTACAAATATCCCTATGCCCAAAAGAGTGAAATTGAACATATAGTTGCAGAAATGTTAGAGATCGGTATGATTCAACCTAGTCAAAGTTCTTTCTCTGCTTCAGTAGTATTGGTTCACTAGAAGGATGAATCATGGTATATGTGTCCGGATTATAGGGAGTTCAACATGCTCATTATTAAATATAAATTTCCCATTCTCGTCATTGATGAATTGTTGGATGAATTATGTGGAGCAATTTACTTCACCAAGTTGGATCTTCATTTAGTATATCATCAAATTAGAATGAATATTAAAGACACTCTAAAAATAACATTCAGAACTTATGAAGTTCATTATGAATTTTTGGTCATGCATTTTGGCCCTACTAATACACCTTCCACATTTCAAGGTTTGATGAATTCCATTTTCAAAACCTTCCTTAGAAAATTTTTGCTAATATTTTTTGACGATATACTAATCTACAACAAGTCTTAGAAGGATCATGTTCAAGATGTTGACATAGTGCTCAAACTGTTGGAGGAGAAACAATTACATGCAAAAACCTCCAAATGTTTTTTTGGACTACAAGAGGTAGAATATTTGGGTCATATTGTATCGCATGAGGGTGTTAAGCTATACCCTAACAAAATTAAAGTCATTAAAGAATGGAAAACCACCACAACCCTAAAGCATCATCGAGGATTTCTTGGAAGAAGGAATTTTTTTTTAATAGCCTTAAATTTGATATTCAGAAGTTTATGGAAGAATGTTTGGTTTTCCAACAAAATTAAAGTTTAGATAATTAAGACCCTGGGTCTATTACAAACTTTACCCATTCCCAGTCAACATTGGTAGGAGGTCTCAATGGATTTTATCACAAGTTTACCCAAGTCTGAAGGAAAGAGTGTCATCATGGTGGTAGTTGATAGAATTACCAAATATGCACATTTTTGTGCATTATCTCATCCTTTTAAAGCCAATTCAGTTGCTACTTCATTTATGGAAACAATTCAAAAGCTACATGGAAACCTAAATATTATTGTAAGTGAGAGAGATCCCATTTTCACTAGAAATTTTTGGACGGAATTATTTTCTTCTCTTGGTACTCAATTATCTCATAGCTCATCTTATCACCCTAAATCTCGTGGGAAAACGGAGATAGTAAACAAATGTCTGGAAGGATATATGCATCGGTTTGTATTGATAAACAAACATAATGGGTTGAGTGGTTACCTCTATCTAAATGGTGGTATAACACTTCCTTCCATATTGCAGAAAAAATGACCCCATTTATGGCACATTATGGATATCATCCACTGCCCATCACACAATCTTTAAGAGAAAATTCTAAGGTTCAAGCAGTGGATAACCTCACTATGGCACAAAATCAAATGAATTAACAACAAATCAACATCATAGTGAAAGAAGTTTTGATGTAGGCGAATGGGTATTTTTAAGGCTACAAACATACAAAAAAAATGTTCATAAAGCAAGCTAAGAAAGATAATAAATTATCACCCAAGTATTATGGTCCTTACAAATTGTTGAAAAAGATTGGTACTATGGCATACAAATTTAATTTTCCTGCATCTTCCCGAGTACACCCAATTTTCCATGTTTCATGCTTAAAGAAGGCTATTGGTGACAAGATCCCAATTTAGAGAATATTGTCAAAACTTGGCAAAGAAGGAAAAATCATATTGGAGCCTGAAGTAGTCACAGAAACAAGAGCCAAACAAGAGCCCAACAACTACGGAATCGATCAATTTCAGAGTATCTCATTAAGTAGAAGAACTTACCCCTCTAAAGATTGCACATGGGAGGATTAGAATTTTATACAAAATCATTCAGAACTACTCAAGCGTTGAGGACAACACTTTTTTGAAGGAGAGGGGATTGTTAGGTCACTATAATAATAGTGTATCCCCCTTATTGTTATTATTAGTGTACCCCCCTTATTGTATTATTATTTTAGCCCCCTATTGTTATTGTTATGCCCCATAAAAGCCCATTATTGTTATTTTTGTACCCTTGCATTAGTATTGTTATGTAGGCTCTGATTATATTGTGACCCCTTAGACACCTATATATAACACGGAGGTCTTGTCATTTTTATCATCCAAGAATTGTTTATTTATGTGATGTAAAGGAGGTTTCCCCCTCGAAGGGGCTAATTCTCAAGTCGTTGATCTATATTTTCTTTTGTTTTGTGATATGGTTTCTTAACAGGGGAAACCAAGCAACCATTGCTACAAAAGCAGCTAATGTCAAAAAAGATTCCAACAAGCCTCGTAAATTTAAATTCCCTTGCAAGATTTGTAAGGGTGGTCACTGTTGGTCACTTTAATTGTTGATTAATTCAAACAACTAAGTGCTACATAAATTGTCAACCCAGGGAAGTCTGTTATTTCAAAGGCAACTACGCACTATATGTACTCAATCTCAAAAGCAGTAAAAGTTGTAGTAATAAGTATACTAGTCACACCTTGTTCTAAGAAAACTGAAGCTCTGCTCTGAGTTACAGCAAAAACAATATATTTATCAAGGAATGATTGATTTCAATTGAAAAGAGCAATCTAATAAAAGGAGTCACTCCACAAAAGAAAACACTAGCTGTAACAGAGAACAGGACCCTATTCCCCAAGCAGGAACCTTCAACACCTGTTTCTGATTACCATGCTTATCAATTCACTCTGTAAACTTAATTGCCAATAAAACACTCACGGATAAACTGTAAATGAGTTCAAGAAAGTAATGCAGCAATCAATTGGAAAAACAAAGTTCAGCAATAACGCATGAGAAACATTCAGTAAACAGAACCTTAACAAGGTATAGATAAAAAAACACACTTAACACACTGCAGAAATGTAATGGGTGAATCTTGTGATGAAGGTGGGCCCTGTCCTTCTCACAAGATTCCCCAGGGAACAAGAACTAGAAAGAATTGCTCAGAACAGTATTCTATTCATCCATCAATATGTCATGTTACAAAAAGATTCAGTTCTTTTTCTTCAGCTTCAAACTTCCAGCAGTCTGTCCCTCTCTAATGTAGATGTCTCCTCTTTTTAAAGAGGAGACATCTATTACAATTGATTACATTGTAAGTCCTATCTTTAACCCAATATACCAAAATAGGGTAATCGGTTTTCCCATTAACAAAATGTTGTTACAATGGTTATGGTAATGCTGACTTTGGAATGTGATCGTTACAGCCAGTGTAGCAGCTCCTTTGATGATCTTCTTCTGTTGTTGTCGAATCTAGAATGCAAATCACGGTTGTTTCAACAACGGGATTTGCGCATCGTTCTAACTGTTACAGCAACATAACCTATAATGATAACCCTGTAGTCTCCAGGCTATTTCAACAACATAGACTGCAATGATAATTGTTTCAACAACTATCTGATTCAACGATTAACTATGAAGGTAATGTAATTATATGTAAAATAAATTAAATGTATAGTAATGAGAAGAAATATTGTATACCTTAGGAAAAATGGATTAAAGTCATAATATGGACTTTAGATATAGGTTGAAAAAGGATGACATAATAGCAAAATATATGGTCAAAAAGGGACAATGTAGGGTCCTAACAGTCACCTTTTTAGAGATTGCCTTGGCTTTCCATAGGATCACATTATCCCTTATCTTCTACCTCTGGAGATCATGTTGGTGACAATCTGTTGGTGACAATCTGTCAACTAGTGATAATAAGATTCCCATAAAGAAGGGTAAAATTAAGTTTCCCTATAAGTTATGTAAAGTGAATGATAAAATTCACCTTTTCCTTTATATGGATGAAGCATCCAAAGTGTTATAAAGGTTTATTTCTTCTCAGCAACAACTTCCAATCTGATACCAAAATCTTTCCCCCAATCCTCCACTGGTTGATGAAGTGATTGATCCCAATCCATCTTCATTCAATCCCATTCTCTCTGAACATGAATTCCATGGGTCTGTTCCCAACCAACTATTGGTTGAGAAAATTGTTGAGTCAATTCCACCTTTAGTCGATCACACTTTTCTCGTAGAGAGTGAGGTTCATACCGCTTAGGTTCTTCTCATTTCTTCATATCCCATCGAATAAGGGGACATTTCTTCCATTCTCATAGAACCCCCTCCAAGTAATGAGGTCATTTACTTTGATTAGAGTCAATTGGAAAAACCTCGTCACTCTTCTTACATGCCTTTCCAAGTCATGGTCAAGTCTTGTGATAAGGACATATATCACACTATTATTAACAAGGGTGCTTCTATTAGCATTCTATCCCTGACTACGTGGTAGACTTTGGGTTCCCTTGAGCTTTTTTTTGTTACACATAATGTGTTGGCTATTAATAGAAGAACCAGTCAACCTTTAGGGATCCTACCTCAGCTTCCTATTACTTTGGAAGGAAAAATTGTATGTATTGATTTTATGGTAGTCCTAGGCCCTTTGGATTTCAATTTTCTCTTTGGGTGACACTATGTTTATTCTATGAATGTTCTAGTTTCCACACTCTTTCAAGTGATGTCTTTACCACATAATGGAAAATTTGTGACTATTGATCAACTTTCATTTTTTGGACTTGATTTTACTACCAATCATCCAACTTCCCTAAACATCCAAATATGCAAGTGGTATCTCCTCCACCACTGGTTAATTATGTTGTCACCTGTCCCATCCCCACACCTACCAATGAAGAAGATCCTTTCACTATTTTCTCAAATTATGTTGACCTGAATTTAATAGGTGATATGGTGAATCATTTACTGGGGGGGATTGAAGCCTAATCTTTCCATTGAATCCCTTAATATGCATCCCTTCCATAGCGTTTTTCTCCCATCTGATGAGAACCTCTTAGAAGCCATGGCCTCTTGGGGGCCATGATCAAGTTAAATAACCTCTAAGAAGAGTTCCCTTTCTTGTGTCAATATCATCAAAAATGAAACAAGGTTCCCTGAGAACAGTTCCTTTTCTTGTGTCAAGCTTGTTAAAAAATGAAACAAGTCTAATGAGCATAGTTCTTTTACTGTGTTAAGCTCGTTAAAAGATGAAACAGGCTAACATGAGCATAGTTTATTCTACGTTTCAAGCTCACATAAACATGAAACAACACTATGAACATAGTTATTTTTTGTGTCACCTTCATTTCTTCCTATCACATGATCCTCTTCCTTCCTTCTTGGTTAACATATTTCTCTCAGTAGCTAGCAGTGTATAGGTACATGAGAAGAGTTAGCAAATGAAACAAAGCTCGGGGGGGCATGCATATAACATTATGTTGGGGTATATGTATTTATCTTAAGAGAAAATTTTCCATGTTTCAAACTTGTGTAAAAATGAGACCACTCTCAAGCACAATTTTTCTCTGTTTCAAGCTTGTGTAAGAATGAATCCACTTTCAAGAATAGTTTTTTCCTCTATTTCAAGTTGGTGTAAAAATGAAACCACTCACACTTTACCGCTCATGATTGACACTTTTTATAAGCCCATTTCCGTAAGATAAGCCTTGGTTTTCTCATTCCATTGTCACCATATGTTTGGTCAATCATTCACTTTCACTTGGTCTTTTATCCTTTCCTAAGGAACCATTGCGATGACTAGTCTTATTAGTCTTCCTCTTGACTTGTATATGTAAAAATAGTTCCATCATGAACGGAACCAGTTGCTACCCATTATACCACTCATTCCTTTAGGAGGAGTCCTCTTTAAGCTCTTTTCATACTCCCAAAATATGAAAATATTGTCAAGTACTTGTCTCTTTCAAACTCATTAAAGTAAATGAAAAGACATATGCCTAGTATAATTTTAACCCTTTTTTGGACTAGATGGAATATTTAAGAAAAAAGAATAATTTATTCAAGCATGAATAAAAGGTTATCTTGGGTATTGTTTTATGCATTTTCCGGCCCAAGAGAAAAATTTACGTAAAGGAGCCTCTTGGATTTTTATTTTTCGCTTCTTTTTCAAACTCCCCAAACATGAAAAAGAAGTCGAGTTATACCTTTGTTGGACTCGTAAAACCATCAAATAGCATAGGGCTCGTCAATCATGACAAGACCGAACTAATACTTCTTAGGGATCATTAAAAATAATCAAAAGGATTCATTTGAAGGATGAACTTATACATCAAGCATATGTTATCCTCCTCAAGATTGTAAAAAATAAAGAGGTATTAGCCAAAAATGGTTGGGAAATTGGGAAAATAGGGCATAATACATATTTATGGAAACAAGTCACTCTTGAACATGACACTCTCTCACCTTTGTGACTATTTTGGGTTGGGGAATCCACTTGCCTCTTTGTTGATCACACCTTAATGAAATCCTTCATGATGGTTCTTTGAGTCAATGTTTCCAACTCCATATAAGTTTTGCTGATATGTTCAAGAGAAATTATACCTTTAGTTGACTTTTGCTAGAATACCATAATACTTCTTTGATGTTTGTCGACCCTGAACCAACTCTTAATCATCAATATTTTGTCTCAAATCTTGATTCTTGTTTCTTGTTATTGATGGGGGATACATCAAGGCCCTCCTACGATGGGTTACTTCTTGTCAACATCAACACATTATCCATTAAGTTAACTTAGAAAATCCCTTCAGTGCCTTGGAGCTTGCATACCTCAATTGCAAGTTTCCTCGCTTTCAGCAACAGGTTTTCAGCATTTACCTTCGACTAGAATATTTTGTGTGGTGTTTGACTATAACTCATTCATTCGCACCTCATATATTGTGCTTATTACCTTGAGGGCCATTATCATTATCGATGGTTCCTATCGCATCTATTAACGACTTTCATCATTGCCTGGTACTCATATGGTGTCTACCATGTTCGACTCCAACACATTTATTCACATGGTTAGACTCGTACTATCGAGTGACGAGGTAGAATACCCTGAATCTAGTTTCATCCATTTGGGTTGTGATTTCAGGATCCATACAAGATTACAAAGTATGATCGCTATAGTCATGCAAAGGTCATCCAAGCATGGGTCCACAATATGTCATCTATGGACATGAATTTGATTATTTTACATGTAAAATGGATATACGCTGAGTATGGGTATGCCTACATCAACAATGACATCGCGACAATAATGTATTGTATCATAAAATTGATGATCTCAACCACCCTATTCTTGATCCAAATTTTTCACATGGTATTTACCACTTTAGTCCTTAGCCATTACTTCTAACATTGGACTTTAGGGGGGAATCCATTATAGTCCATTTTGTCTCATTCAACCAAATGACCTTGAAACCAGATCAATCATCATCCATTAACACTTTGCAACCATCCTCTGCAAAGACAAAATCATGTCCTTTCTATAAGTTCCAAGAATTCTGCATTATATTGGATAAAAACCCCAATTTAGGATCCCATTGCACTTGATTAGTTCAGACAGTGAGATGATGCAGGTTACATCAAAGGGAAAAGTGTTCGTCAATGCATATTTCTTTCACTGCAAGTGTGATGACCCTTGAAACGAGGAAAAAATTAAAAATAATTTTGAAGCTTCCTCTTCTAGAGGCTTCTATCTTGGAATTTTCCATTCTCTGTTAAGTATTTCCTCGAATTCCTATAAACGAGGTCTTATCACTTATCCCTTGGAGCTTATCCCCTTCTTAAGTAGATCTTACCTTAGTTTAATGGATCTAAAACTCCTCATTCCTCCTATATTTGCATTACCTACTATTAGGACTGGGTTGGATTTTGGAGGCTCTTAGTTATGCCCTTGTGCTACCCATTTGTATCTAGAGGTCCATAATCCATCCATGTACTTGAGAAATTATTGAAGGCTTGCTTTGTGACAAAGGAATGACAAGATAACTGGGAGAGAGCTACAAGGTCAAGGTTTTTAAGGGTCGTAATCTTATCTTACTTTAATTAATACAAAAATTCCTTGTTTTCCTATATATTATGTCTCATTTATGCATATGTAGAACAATGACTCCTTGAATTATTGTTTAGAGATTTTTGTGTATTCTATTTCTATGTTTTGGTTCTCTTGCTTGTTTTAGACGTTTTGCAGGTTCCACTTATAGCATTTGGAGTTGGAGCTAATTCTTGCAAGCTTGAAGAAGAAGAGAGTCTACATTGGTTTCCAAGTAAGTCTTTCTTCCTTATTATAAATTTCTCTACGGAAAGCAAAGAAATTTTATCTTGGTTGTTTCTAAATCAGGCCAATAGGTCTAGGGAGTTTGCTTCTATCCACAGAAGGAAATCATCCATAAAACATGGTGGATTGATAAAATCTATGCTCTTGTTCTTGCTAGGTATCTCTTCATCAAACTTTACATTTGTACAATCCACAATCCTATGCAACCTTTTATTATAGCACCTGCATCCTTTACCTTTTGTTGAATATCCCAAAAATATTCCTTCATCTAATCAAGCATCAAACTTTCATATCTTTTCATCATTGTTTTTGATATAGCACTTACTTCTAAAAACTTTAAAATGTTTGAGAGATATTAACTTACAATGTCACAATTCATATGGTCTCTTATCAGAATTTGGTCTAAGAAGTGCCTTATTCAAAATGTGATATGTTGTGTGAACTACTTATGCCTTGATAGGTTTGAGGAATATTTCTCTATTACGTCATGGTTCTAGCCATTTGTTCTATAGACCCATTCTATATCTCTGCAACTCCATTTTGATGAGGAGTGTTTACAATAGCATATTTCCTTTTTATACCAAGTTGATAAAAAAAGTATGCAAATTCATAAAATTTAAATTCACTTCCTCTAGCTGATCTTATACACATTATTTTGCACCTTGTTTGATTTTTTGCTAATTCCTTGAATATTTTGAACTTCTCAAATTATTTGACTTGTTTATGAGGAATGTTACCCATGTCAATCTAGAATAGTCATAAAATACCAATATAAAATATTTTTTTCCTGCAAGTGCTTATGTTCTTGAAGGATCACCCAAATCCATATGTACTAATTGTATAGGCTTACTACTTGATACCTTATCCTTGATCTTGAATGAATTTCGATCTTGTTTTCCCCATTGGCATGATTTATAAATAGGATTTTAAGGTTTTGTTATCTTTGCTAGATCTCTAACTGATCTCTTTTTACTAAGGTTGATGATGTGACAAAAATTAAGATGCCCCGGTCTCATGCACCATAGCCAAGACTCATCTTGTTTGCTCATCTAGCACTCTTCATTATCTTCCTTCAATATGTATACATTATTTTCTATTCAAGCTCCTTTAGCTAATACCTTCCTTATTGTTGTTGACCTTATCTCACAATCCTCAGATCTAGAGAGAACATCACAACCTCTATCACACATTTGACTGACACTTAATAAATGATGCTTAAGTCCTTCAACAAATAATACATCATGTAATTTTCCTTTGCCATTATTGAAATTGATTGTACCCTTTCCTTTAATTTTTCTTGTTGCATTATTTCTGAATGTGACTGATCTAAAAATGAGATCTTAGACAATTATTAAGGTATTACAGACTCATGTGCATGGATTTGCCTATGCTACTTTGTGCAATGGATCAACAAGATTGCGAAATACATAGACAATGAAGTAGTTAAAGAACATAATAGACAAACACACATTAACACATCAACTTTAATAACGAGTTCACCTAACACTCCTGGGCTACGTCTCCTAGTCCAGCCTTCAGTGGTGACCTCTCTATTATGTCTTCAGAAGCAGAGTTTTTACAAAAGTGAGCTCAATTTGAGTCTCACACAATAGATACAAAACAATAAGGCTTCACTTGGATCCCCCAAGTATTTTTGAGTACACAAACTCTCCTCACTAACTCTCTGTCTCTATTTTTTCTCTGTCTCAGCACTGCCTCCCCCTGTTTGTTCTTTGTTTGTGGCTTTAAAGCCTATCGACATTTTCTATTCATTTCTCCTTCTCGAGCTCTTTGACTTCCCGACCTCTATCCACTCAGATCCCCCTCTAAGAGTTAGCAATCATTGCTAAATGCTTTCAGGGATGGTGGCCACCTATTCTTTAATGGAATGGGTCATTCGGCCTTTGAAATCCCCGGAAATAGAGTTCTCTGTTTTCTCAGAGAAATATACTAAAACACAGGAAATATTTTCCAACATTGTTTATCAGACTTCAAATATCCATAAATCCGCCTTATACTTCTATCGGGTCCGCCTGTATATCAACATTGCATCTCTGCCATTGATCTGGGAGATCCAAATCCAACGGTTGTGGTTCATTTCGAGCAGCTCTTTCGTACAGGGGTTAACTACCCGATAAGGGTGGTTTTCTCTCTCCTTAGCCTGGACACATGGCAGCCAGTGTATGGGCTCGGGCAGAGCCCGGCCAAAACCATTTATCGCCTTTGGTCCTCCCGAAATCCCGCTTGTATCGTGATTTCCCTTTTTATTAAAAAATTCATTGAAACATGAAAATCCCTCTCATATTAGACTTGAAATAATATGTAACAGCATTAACGAACCCTTTCGAGTCAGTTCCATCGCTCGGCACTTTGTTCTTTGTATTTCGTATATTTAACGAAAACGCAAAATACATGGGAAAAGCCATGCTTCCCAGACCTCAAAATATATCGAATATCATTCATAACCCCATCGGGTCCAGATATATATCGCAAGTCGCGTATGTATTTTCCCCCCACTCCGTGGTGTTCCTCCGATGCGACTTGTCGCAATCGCATATCACATGAGCACCCGGGTCGTTGAAAGCGCTCTGTTGTAATCTGTCGATGCAATATGTCGGGTTAACCTGGGTCGTTGTTCTGCGCGTTTGATCAACGATCCTCATTGACCCCGCTAATCACTATCACAACATTTATATGGTCACTTCTGATAAGCTCCGTCTGCCACCACCGATTGCAATTTTCTGATCGGATCTGGACCGTTGATCGGTTAGATCCGATGGCTCCTGTGCATTGCTCCTTTGCACCAATAATCTTGTTTTTCCACGATTTCTTCGTGTTTTTGCCTCCCGATAGTGTAATCCAATTTTCTAAAACTTATTCTTTTGCGATTATTTTGATTTTTTAGAAGACATAGAGGGTTTTCTAGGATCCATTTGGATCACGCCTTCCCACTGAAAAAGGCTTTTGGACCACCAAAAGTTGGTTTTAAGCATCAATCAAGTGAGGATACAACTTCCTCACTTGTCCAATTTCCATCCATCGTGCACTGTTGGGTTTTGAACCTTTGAGTCCAATTCTAAGGTACTCAAATCCCCTCTACGCATAGTTCTCACTTTCCTTTCCAAAACTTTATCTTCTTGCAACTCATCGAGATATTTAGGCAACAAATCATCAATAGAAGGCAATTGACTTTGCTCTTCGGGGTCTTCAATTAATGAAGGTTCAAACAGTCTCAAATTTTTTGCATTAACCACTGAATAGATGTGCATGTAAGCTGGAAAATCAAGGCGAAAAGTGTTCTCACCAATTTTCTCAAGTATCTTGAAAGGCCCATACCTTATTGGCTTTAGCTTCTTTCCCTCACCTTGCATTATGTCTTTGCTGATGTACAACCAAACTTGATCACCAACTTGGAAGCTATGTTCAATTCGATGCTTATCATGCCTTGCCTTGTACTTGGCCTAGCTCTATTCCAGCTGTTCATGCACTGCCTGGTGATTTTTTTGGATCTGTTCAATGAACTTGGTTGCTTTGTCCACATCACTATGTCCATCAACCGTTATGTCTTTATTAAAGACAAAATCCAAGGGAGACTTTGGTGTAAAACCAGAACAAGTCTCAAAAAGAGATCTTTGTGTAGAAGAGTGTTTAGTAGGGTTGAAAGCATGTTGCACATAACATAAATGTTCATCCCAAAGCTTGGGATGCTTGCTGCAATAACCCTTGAGTAACTAGATTACTGTCCTTTTGACTACCTCTGTTTAGCCATCTGTTTGTGGATGAAAGGTTGTGCTCTTCTTTAGTCCGGTGTCCATTAATTCCCACAGACTTGACCAAAACTTCCCAACAAATTGGGAATCTCGATCAGATACCATGGAAGTGGGTAACCCAAAATGCACCCAGACATACTGAAAGAACAACTTCGTTGTTTATTCAGCTGTAATCTGCTTGTTGTAAGGTATTAAAATACACATTTTGCTAAACCTATCCACAATAACATATAAATAGTCATGACCTTTTCTAGATTTTGGCAATCCCCCAACAAAGTCCATGGAAACACTTTCCCAAGGATGAGAAGGAACTGGAAGTGGAGTGTACAAGCCTAATTTTCTATTGCTGGGCTTGCTTTTAGCACATATGGTACACCCTTTAATATATCTAGAAACTGTTTCATGCATTCTTGGCCAATAACAAAATCTTTGTAGTTGTGCAACTGTTTTACTTACACCAAAATGACCTGAAATTAGAGAAGTATGTACTTCTCGTATTATGTTAACTATTTCAGTTTGAGGAATGAATAACTTTCCTAAATGATACAAGAGCCAGTCCTTAACATGATAATCCAATTCTTCTACTTGTTTTCCATGACTTAAAGTTGCATATACATCTTTAAAATCTATACCTTGAGCATATTGTTCAATGTAGCTTTCATGCAATACTGAGTTACGCTTAAGTATAGTAGATGCATTTATGATTGGTCTTGATAACATATCTACAACTTTATTATGTATGCCCTTCTTATATCCGATGACTAGATGAAACTGTTGTAGAAAACCCATCCACCTATAGTATCTTGATTGTTGCAATTTAGTTTGTGAGTGCAAATATTGAAGTGGTCGATGATCAATATATATGATTGTTTCTTTGCCCAATAGGTAATGTTTCCACTTTTTCACACTCTGCACTAATGCATACAATTCTTTTTCATATGTGGGATAATTAACTATTGCATAATTAAATGTCTCAAAGTGATAACATATGGGTTTACCATGTTATATCAACACTGCTCCCATGGCATAGTCACTGGCATCTATTTCAATCTCAAATGGTTGTTGAAGATCTGACAAGGCTAGTATTGGTGCTGTGCTAATTTTTTCTTTCAAGGTGTCAAAGGCTTTCTGTTGTTTTTCTCCCCACTGAAACACCTTCTTCAATCTTATTAAAGCATGTAAGGGGGCTGCAATCAAGGAAAAGTTAGTAATAAACTTTCTCCAATATTGTGCTGCTCCTAAGAAGCTCCTAACTTCCGTAGCAGATTTGGGTTTAGGCTAGTTCACAATGACTTCAACCTTAGAGGGATCTATCTTCAATTCACCACCCCCTACAATATGGCCCGAATAATTTAAAGATCTTTTGCCAAATTCACATTTTGATAACTTAACATAGAGATTTTCTCTTTTCAAAACATCTAGAGTCTGCTTTACATGCTTCAAATGTTCTTTCCATGTTTTACTGAAATCAAGAATGTCATCTAAATATACAATCACAAAATCATCAATAAACGGCCTGCGTACATCATTCATAACTCTCATGAAAGTGGCAAGAGCATTAGTTAAGCCAAAAGGCATAACTAGCCATTCATACAGCCGTTGCTTTGCTTTGAAAACAATCTTCCATGCATATTGTTATGCTACTCTAACATGATGGTAGTCACTATGCAAATCCAACTTGGAAAAGTAAACTGCTTCTTTCAGTTGATCCAATAGATCATCAATGCGAGGAAGGGGATAATGATTCTTGATCATTATTTTATTCAGTGCTCTATAATCAATGTGCATCCTCCACGAACCATGTTTCTTTCTCACCAACACGATCGGAGATCTGCATGGTGATGCGCTTGGTCTTATGAACCCTTTCTCGAGCAACTCTTGTACCTGCTTCTTGATCTCTGCATTCTCTAAAGCAGATAACTTGTACATTCTGATGTTATGCAATGGAGCATCTTGCTGCAAATGAATATCATGTACAATTTCCCTTTTGGGTGGCAGACCTTTAGGTTCTTGAAATAGGATACCATATTCTAAAACAATTTTTTCTAAATCAGCTTTATTTTTAGCATCACAACCTTCAAATACATTGGTTTTATCAGGGTTCTTTTCCTTTACAACCATCAGTAAAAATTGTTTGCATGTTTTTACAATTCTTTTCATCTGCCCTGAGTTTATGAGAGTGTAATTATTTTTGAGTTTATGAGCTCTTACAATATATTCTATTCCATCTTTGGTGAGTTGATACTTATTTTCAGCTCTATAGAAAATGGCTTTTCTATCATACAAGTAAGGACTTCCTAAAACAATTCCACATTTATCCAAGGGAATGATATCTAACTCAACCTCATTTACAAATGTTGACCCAAAAGAAAACCTAAGTTTACATTGTCTAGTCACTTGTAGCTTTGCTTTATCAAATACCCAACCTAATGGATATGGCTTCTTGTGAGGTGTGGTTAGTAATCCCAACTTCTTTACAATTGCTTCAGAAATCAAGTTTACTTGTGAACCACTATCAAATAAAGTATCAATATTTTGATGCTTGGAAATAACTCTAATATGAAAAAGCTCATGCCTTTTCCTCCCATTTTCTTCATTGTCAATAGATTGTGCAGAATTACTAGTAGATGCTTTAGAATTTTTACCTTTTATACCTGTAGCTGTGACTGTTGTTTCATCACCTAAGTCTGACCCCAAATCTTTCTAAATAGCAGCAGCAACCTTCTTCTTCTTGCCATCAAACTTCTTGGGTTTCAGCTTCGGATGCAAAGACCAGCAATGTTCATCATCGTGTCCATCCTTCTTGCAATGAGTGCATGAAGGTTTTCCTTTTTGTACAGTGTTTGCCTTCCTCTCTTTCCATTTCAGCTTCCTATTTTCCTTGTTCTTTCTTGCAGTGTGTTTTGATGATCCCCCAATCTCTGGGTTCACATTCCTACCTCTAGCCTCTAGATGTGTAGCCTGAACAGATACCTCATCTATGCTAGTGGGGTTAAACATGAGAATGGTGTGCCTCAAATAGCTATGCAGACCACCTATATACTTCAACAAAGTTTCAGGTGAGTCTTGAGAAATGCCTAGAATTAAAGCTCTTTTTCTAAATTCCTGGGTATAGCTTTGTACACTTTGCCACTTCAATTGGTGAAGAGTTTTCCAACTCATCATTACTTGCTGCATATAAGCTAGCGGATAGAATTGTTTTGAATGGCAGAAACAAATTCACTCCAGGTAGAAAGAATTTTACCATGGTTCTTCAAATCAGCTTGTGTCTTGCCTTCCCACCACACTAGGGAAGTTCCTCCAAGGTGAAGGTTGGCCAACTGAATCTTTCTCCTTTCTGAATCAATGTTCTGTACTGTGCAATATACATTAATTTGTCTAATCCAGTTATCTAGCTTTTCTACATTTAATTCTCCATCATATATTGGAAAATCAAATTTTACATCTAATTTAATCACAGAAGTCTTCTTCTTTTTATTTTTCAGAGCTAGAAGGAGGTATTGATGGAGGAGGTTCTTCCCCTTTCCCTTTGCCTTCTGAATGGGAAACTAGAAGAGGTTCCTCTACTCCTTTTCCTGTTTGCGATGCTGAAGGGCTTTTCCCTCGGCCTTTCTTAAATTCTCGGTACATTTCCTCTACCATGGCTCGCATGGTCATGAAACTGTCCATGAACTGAGAGTCTGATTCCAAGGAATTTTCTTCTATCATTTTCCTCCTAGGATAGACTCTTCCCATTTCTGGGTTAGCCTCAACCAGTTCTCCTTCTCCTAATTTGACCTTTGACCTAGTTAGCATTCAACAATACAGCATAAGCTTGTCTAACCTTAGCAACTTAAAGCTCTGATACCACTTGATCTGAAAATGAGATCTTAGACAATTATTAAGGTATTACAGACTCATGTGCATGGATTTTCCTATGTTACTTTGTGCAATGGATCGATAATATTGCGAAATACATAAACAATGAAGTAGTTAAAGAACATAATAGACAAACACACATAAACACAACAAGTTTAATAAGGAGTTCACCCAACACTCCTGGGCTACATCTCCTGGTCTAGCCTTCAGTGGTGACCTCTCTATTATGTCTTCAGAAGCAGAGTTTTTACAAAAGTGAGCTCAATTTGAGTCTCACACAACAGATACAAAACAATAAGGCTTCACTTGGATCCCCCAAGTCTTTCTGAGTACACAGACTCTCCTCATTGACTCTCTATCTCTGTTTGCTCTCTGTCTCAGTACTGCCTCCCCCTATTTGTTCTCTGTCTGTGGCTTTAAAGCCAATCGGCACTATCTGTTCATTTCTCCTTCTCAGGCTCTCTGGCTTCCTGACCTCTGTCTGCTCAGATCCCCCTCTGAGCATTAGCAATCATTGTTAAACGCTTTCAGGGATGGTGGCCACCTGTTCTGTAACGAAATGGGTCATCGAGCCTTTGAAATCCCCAGAAACAGCATTCTCTATTTTCTCAGAGAAATATACTAAAACACAGGAAAAATCTACCTACATTGTTTATCAAACTTCAAATATCCATAAATCTGCCTTATACTTCTATCGAGCTTGCCTGTATATCGATATCGCATCTCCACCATTGATCTGGGAGATCCAAATCCAACGGTTGTGGTTCATTTTAGGTGGCTCTTTCATACAGGGGTTAACCGCCCGATAAGGGTGGTTTTCTCTCTCCTTAGCCTGGACACATGGCAACCAGTGTATGGGCTCAAGTGGAGCCCGACCAAAACAATTTACCGCCTTTGGTCCTCTCGAAATCCCGCTTGTATCGTGATTTCCCTTTTATTTAAAAATTCATTGAAACATGAAAATCCCACTCATATCAGACTTGAAATAATATGTAACAGCATTAACGAACCCTTTCACATCCGTTCCATCGCTCATCACTTTGCTCTTTGTATTTCGTATATTTAACAAAAACGCAAAATACATGGGAAAAGCCATGTTTCCCAAACCTCAAAATATATCGAATATCATTCATAACCCCATCGGGTCCGGATATATATCGCAAGTCGCGTATGTATCGACCCCCCGCTCCGTGGTGTTGCTCTGATGCAACTTTGTGATGTGACTTGTGGCAATCACATATCGCATGAGCACCCGGGTCGTTGAAAGTTCTCCGTTGTAATATGCCGATGCAATATGGCGGGTTAACTTGGGTCGTCGATCTGCGCACTTGATCGACGGTCCTTGTTGACCCCGCTGATCGCTATCGCATCATTTATATGGTCGCCTCTAATAAGCTCTGTCTGCCACTGCCGATTGCGATTTGTCGATCATATCTGGACCATTGATTGGCCAGATTTGATGGCCCCTATGCGTTGCTCCTTTGCACCAATAAGCTTATTTTTCCACAATTTATTCGTTTTTTTGCCTCCTGATAGTGTAATCTGATTTTCTAAAACTTCTTCTTTTTTTATTGTTTTGATTTTTTAGAAGACTTGGAAGGCTTTCTAGGATCCATTTGGATCAATGACATTCCCTGTTTTATTTTCATATAAAGATAAGAACTTGCTTTTGTCTCCTATCATATGTTTAGAAAATCCATTTTCCACATACCATTGACTATTCTGATTTTGAGCATATAAAATTAGGTTGCACTTATTATCTTTCTTTTCTTCCTTATTCTTTCTCCACTCCATAGGTTCTTCTATTCTACAATTGTTTTGAGATTGTAACTTATTATTTCTAAGCTGACATTCATATGACTTATGCCTGAAATTGTGACAGTAGTAACATTCAATGACATCAAAGACTGAATCAAATGGATTCATGTCCCGATTCATGTTTGTTTTGATATCTGCATAAATGTTTCTTACTTCACTTATTTTAGGATTTCTCATTTCATTTCTTCTAGCACATGTTCTGCAATTTACAACTTTATCTCCAAAATTTTTACACAATTAACAATATCCATAGAAAAGGTTTCCATGCTTGGTAATGGATGATACTTGAGAATAGAACCTCTTTGGAATTTGGTAACTTATTTTCTATTTGTCCATTCTTTTTGTATACTACAGTTGATTGGAAATGGTTCTTTAGTACTACTCCTTAGGTGCAATGTTTCCTTGTTGTTTATGTGTGCTGTAAACCTCCTTATTCTTAGGTTGATGTGCACTATCATTGTCTCCTTTGAAAACTTTTACAAAACTAATTGTTATTTTTTCCTCTGCATTCCTTTCACTGGATTCTCCTTCATAGCCTAACCCGACTTTCATAAGTAGATATATTTGAGAATTTTATATCATGCCCAATTTTTTAGATGATTTTATATGTTGAAGATTTATATTCAAGTCATTATGTGCTTTATCTAGCCTTTTATTCAAGATTACTGCTTCCTCTTCCAGTTTTTCACACTCTTTTCTTTTTCTCTATTATTTTTTGTAGCATAATGTCCTCCACCTTCTTAGCTTCTTCCAGTTCAACTTTCAACTTGATAAGATCCTCTGAATTAGACTCTTCTTTTACATATTTTAACAAAATATCTTTCTGTTTCTTATTCTTTTGTTTTAGTCTATATATTTCATCTAGGCCATTTATCAACTCCCCCTCAAGATTTACCTCACCTTATTATTCTTCTTCATATTAATTATGTTATTTTGTTTGGTTTTCTAAGGTCATCAGAGTATATTCGCTAGTTCCATATTCACCAGAGGATTCAATGGAACATTGAGATGTACTACTATCTTCTTATGCATAAAAGCTCTTCTTTTTAAAGTTTTTCTCCTTCTGCATTTTGGTAAACTTGTTCTTTTCTTTCCTTTTGAACTTATTTTCTTCTTTATTTAATGGGTATTTTGAGGCGTAATTCCCCACTCTTCCACAATTAAAACTTTTAAACAAAAGTTTTCCTTTGTACTTACAAGTACCGTTCTTCCATCTTCTAAAAAAATTCACTTCTTCTTCATCAGATTCTAAGCATGAACATTCCTTGTCCTATGTAGACTTTTCTGCTTTGAAAGTTGCATCTCATGTGGGTTTGTTTCCTTATGCTATCCTCATTTCATATGTTGTGAAGGAACCAAGTAGTTGATCCCTTATTAGTGTCTCAAAGTTGCCTATGTTTTCTATAGCTGAAACCTTGGGATTGAACTTTGAAGGCAATGACCTAAATATTTTTTAGACGATTACTCTCTCTTTGAGTACTTCACCTAATGACATCATGGCATTAACAAATTCATTTTCTCTTAGAAATAACTTAGAAATATTTTCATCTTCATTCATTTTTAATGTCTCAAACTGCATTCTATATACTTGTAATTTGACTACTTTTTCTTTGGTATCTCCTTCATGAATATTTTCCAGTTTATCCCATATATCTTTAGCTATTTTACAATGCATTACCTTGATAAATTGGGACTCACTTAATCCAATAAGAAGAGCATTCATAGATTTTGTATTGGTTGTGGATTCTAGTTTGTCATCTTTGTCACTCATTTTCTTTGGCTCTTCATACCCAGTCATCACAACAACTCAAACTTCTACTCCTAGAGACATTAAATATGTCTTCATTCTCACTTTCCATAAGGCATAATATGTTCCATTAAAAACACAGGATTTGTTGGTTGAGCATCCTTCCTGAGTAGTTATTCTAATGATTTAGGACTTCCTTCCAATCGTTAAATTGGTGCTGAAGGAACCTTTCATGATGCCAATCGATATATAATTGGAAATTACTTGGGGGGGTGGTGAATCAATAATTGTGTCTTTGCAATTATTTGATTTAACTTAATTTCCCTTTCAAGTATTTAGTTTTGCAACTAATGTCTAATGTATGTGTTCAAATTTTAATTGTTTCTCTTGCAGTTACTAAAGAGATATTTTCATATATAAACAAAATTCAAAAGCATTCACATAAGTGATACACTCATCATTCAACACATGAATACACCAAATATAAGTGGAAACACATAAAGGGAGAAAACCATGAAATTTTGGCTGAAGTGATGTGAAGGCAAGCTCCTTCTCCTTTATTACATCAAATTTTCTATAATCTCCAACCTACATGAGGTTGCTATCTAAATTCTTATTCAGGCTTCAACTTGCAAGGAAGCTCCAACTCCCACAATTTTATACAGACTACAACCCACAACATGCTCCAAATTGTTCTTTATGAAGCTACAACTTGAAAGGAGACTACAATCCCCTAATCAAATTACAAATCAAATTTGTTGGTCACCTAGTCTTTGTCTCTGTTATGAAATTAGTTTATATACTATTTTCTACTACTTATCCTCTTTGCTTCTCTACTTCAAGTATGTTCCACTTCTGCTACTCTTTCTCTTTCTCTTTCTCTTTTCTCCTTATCAGGCTTGTTTAGTAGCTCTATCATAAAAATTTTCAATTCACAAAACTTGATTCTCATTAAACAGTGCATCTTTTAGAAACATGGCTCTCTGATTGTTTGAGTTCTATGCAGGAATTCAAAATGAGTTGTCTCTTGGTATTCCAAGACTATTTTCATCTCACCATTTGATTTTAAGATGAGTCTCAAATTAGAAAAAAATAAGCTTTGTATTGTTTTCTCATCCAAAAATTCATGGTAAAGCATTAATTATCACATAAGACAAGGTTCAAATGGTTAAATATGTTGTAGCACAAGCTACATGAAGATGGGGTATGTTACTATATAGGCTAACATAGTCCAAACACTAGATGACCTAGGTTATAACGATGGTCTTGAGAACAACAAGAGATTTACTGTAATAAAAAAGGACAAAAAATATAAATTATTTTGTACAATTGATTCTTTTCAATAAAAACAATATGTTCTTCAACATTTTTTCTCTAGTTCTTATGTGTCATATCTTCAATTTGTTTTAAGGGTAAATATCAAAGAAACATAAAAGCAATCAAATCAAAGTCTTTGCCCATCGCATCACTTAATCAACCTCTTCCTCTACATCACTTTGATCAGCCTTTATACATCAAGCATTCAACAAAATCAAATTTGAGTAATCCACCTCAACTCATCAATGGTCAAGTATCAACATACAACATCAAGCAATCTCATCAACATGACTATGATCGTTTAACATCAATGCCAGAATTTTCAACATTCTCTCTCCTTCTCTTAATGTAAATAGATTAAAGTATAAAGGAGTGAGACATGTGGCCTATCGACTACTACAATATACAAACCTTGTTTCTTTACTCTCTCTCTATCCACTCTCATCTACTTTGTTCATTTATGCAAAAAAATGCACTCAAATATGTAACCTCTTTTCCTCCTAGTAGCTCAGTTATAACACATCTTGATAGCATACTAGTGGTTATGTTTGACTCCTTCAACTCTTAAATAGATTAACAATATTGACTATTCTAGAGTCTTATTCATGATGATCATGTGGTTAGCCCCTTTTCCATGAATAATGAGACTGATGTGGCATCCTCTTGAATTATGGTGGTCAATTCAATAAGACAACTTTTGGAAGGAATAACATTCTTGTACGTGCTCTGATTAGGGTGACTTTTGCACCATCAGAAAATTATCAATATGAAAATTATGGAGTCTCAATCTATAGTAAGTTTTGGACCACAATAAGTGGTATTTAAGGTCTCAAAATGGCTCCTAAAGTTTTTAACCTGAAATTTTCTAAACTGGGATTGCTGGTGAAAACAGTCTTGTGACTTGATTCCTCCACTTTTTCCACTCTGAAAGCATCAATATGGATGAAAAATAATATAGTAATCCAATCCAAATCAAGAATTTTTTGGGATGAAGTGTCATATCATATAATACTTTGTATATTCTCTTACATGAATTGGTTTGGTTCAACTTCGCTATCCTAATACCCAAAATACAAAATTCAATTTAAGAGGTGTAATCCAAGTCCCATTTGATTAGATTGGATGTTGAAGAAAACTAAACCCATTTAAATATAAAATATCCAAAGAATATATTCTTTAGTAATTACATTTCTTTTCAAGATAACATAAAAATAAGTTGCATATTAAATGTGGAAGAGAAACATTGAGTGAATCACCTCCATATTATGTGATTTTTCATTCTTTTACAACTCATAATTTTTAGCATTATTTTTATGCTCTTACGAGGACATAAAGTAATCCCATGGGGGTATTATTTTTCCCATACAAAAAAACATTTATACTCAAGCGAATGTATGAAAAGGGTTGGATTTTATTATATTAAATGGAATTAATTTGTAATTTTTTTCTACCTTCTAATTGGATGTTGACCACTGACATCTTCCTTGAGTTCTAGTTCAGGGGTTCCATGATGGGCATATGTTATCCTTTTCCTTTGATTATTTAATGCATTTTAGAAAGAATTTGTTGATCTACAAGTGCATTTAGTTTGGTTGGAATTGTATCATCTTATGCAAGGCTCAACCCCTCATCCTATGATTCTTTGATTTCTTTGGCCTAAAGTCTCAAATGTCATTCATCCATTTTTTTTTTAATATTTACAACTTTGATTTCATGGCATGTCTAAAGTTCAAAGACACCAAAACTTTGACCATCCTTGTCTCTTGTTTCCTACCCATGATTGAATAGGAAAAAGTCAAAGAAATATGGGCAATGTAGTTTGGAAACAATGATATATAATCAATTATTGGAGAGTATCTCTTGTGATGTTTAATACAATGACAAAACATTATTAAGCATAACACAAGGTGATAAAACTTTTTTCCTCCATAAATTAGTGTTTCTATTTGATATAGGTTAAATATAAAATGATATAGTCTAAACAAAGGTGTCCATGTGTTAGAGACCATACCAACACACCTTCCCCCTCTTCCATAAAAATTATATTTTGACTCAACTTGCAAATGGAATCTTGGAACTATAAGCATTGAATTCATGCTCAAAGATAGTAATGGCCAAGTGATTGAAAGATTTAATTGTCTTATTGGCTACAAACTTAGTGAATAAAATAGCTAAATAAAATTCCCTCCATCTTGGACATTAGCACACTCTTGACCATGGTACACAAACACTAAAGTGCATGAACATAGTGAGATCATTTGCAAAAAAGAAGTCCTTTACTCCATTTTTCTTTCATTTTTTTCTTCTTTCTAGGTGTCCAAGTGAATAGCATGTAATCGCAAGGAATGATTGCATGTTGTTGCATAGGTAACTGAGTAGTACAAGACTGAGGACCAAACACTCATGAGGTCTTACAACACTATGTGGAAGTTGCTTGGAAAGTTTGAGAGATAAGAGGAGTTGCAAGTGCCTCACTAGAAGAATGGTGTTGCATATTCCCTTGTAAATGATGGAATTAATTGGTCATATGTGGCTACAAATCCTAATGCTTAGTGCAATGTTATTCAATGTTATACACCCTAGAGGGAGAAAAATAATGCATTATTGAAAAAGGATGTGGGGCACTGTTTAACCATGATTAATTATCCTAAATACCATATACTTCAACTTTCTAAAATATTGTGCTACCAATATGCATCCTTTCTCTCAAATAAGATATAAGATGGACATGTGCCCCAATTATTAGGATGGTTCCCCACCCAACATTTATATGTGATGTTTACTATCCTAATCCCATTCTAATGATAGTATTTATTATCCCTAGAATTCCAAGTTTGAAGTATGATTTCTTCAAATTATAATAGTGTTTGTATCTAAAACATTGGTTCAAATTCTGAACTAAGCAAAATTTCTTCCATTTTTCTATATATTATCTTCACCATATGGAAAACATTGTCGCGTAGTTTGTTCATATTACAATTTTAATTTAATTTGACAATATATCTTAGGTCCCTATAATACTAGTGTAGTCCCATTATTGTTATTTTTATGCCCATGTAGCCCCCATATTGTTATTGTTGTTCCTCACAAAAGCCCACTATTTTTAGTGTTGTGCCCTTACATTATTATTTTTATGCAGGCTCTGATTATATTGTGACCCCTTAGACTCTTATATATACAAAGGAGGTCTTGTCATTTGTATCATCCAAGAATTGTTCATTTCTGTAATGTAAATGAGGTTTTCCCCTTGAAGAGAATAATTTTTAATTCGTCGATCTATCTTTTTTGTGAGTTGGTTACATAACATTTGGTATCAAAGCTTTAGATTCTAGGGTTTCACTTCTTCAAACAGGTCATCTTGGAATTTTCCCTATAACATTCTTTCTACAAGGCTTCAGATGTTAAAAAATTTACCACGTGGAGCCAAAATCTTGGTGAACTTTGTGTAAAACATTCAGAGCTTGGTTCACTATATTTTCAAAGATATGATCTAATGTATTTAAGGCTTTTGCAAGCTCCAAAATTCAATCTCAAACAGGTGACCTAGGGAAAATCATCATAACTTTCTCTCGTAGCATCATATTTGAATTTAGTAAAAAGAGACTAAAAGAGAACAAGCTCTAGTTTCTTTTGTATCGTTTTCAGGGTTGAAGGTCGAAACAGTGACACATGTCACGACGTACAAGTTCACTCTAATGAACCAATATTTAATAAGGTCATTGTGGGATATCAGGAATAACTCTTCCTTGAAGAATCCAATGTCGGTCTCACTTGGGGGTTGGAAAAAGGACTTAGAGGGATACCACAAGATGAAATTTTAAACCTTGGAGATTTGAAATTACAGAGATACAATAGTTTCAATATCAAACCCCTACAAAGCAAGAAACAGGTGTGTATTTTTTAATTTTGCATAACTTTTGTTTCAAAAATAAGTTTGAAGTGATTAAAAGGGAATATGAATCATAGATATCAGTGTTTGTTTCTAAAATGCCTCCAAAAAAAAAATCTACACTCGTTATGCCCTAAGAAAGCTCTATTATGACGCATGAAGAGGAAGAATTGTAGCATGATAGATCAAAATGACAGGACCAAGTGCAACACATTTCTCTTTCAAAAATAGAAACCAAAGATGAACTAAAAGGGGACGTTGATGGCTTAAAATGGGACATGGATGGTATAGAAGGAAACATGGAGTTTTTTAAATTAGACATGGATGTGATGAATGTCAAGTTGGAAGGGTTGACAAAGTTGTTGCAAGAAATGATTCTCGGCAATGACAAGGCAATCCATGAAAATCATGGTGAGGACAAAAGGAATATGAATTATAATTTTAAAGACTCCAGTGCGGGGTTTAATAATCACCACATTCCAAATATAGATATCAGGAAGTTTGATGGAAAGGATCTGGTAACATGGATACTACATATGGAGAAATATTTTGATCTACAAGATGTGCAACCCTCACAAAAGGTATGCATTTCATATTTATATTTATAACCCAATCAATTTGTATGGTATAAATGGATTTGTTCTCGTAAACCACTTGTCACTTGGTCAATTTTTATGGAGGAAATGATAGCACATTATGAAGATACAAAGAGCAACACCTTCTTTATCCAATTGATAAATATCAAACAAAAGGGATCAATGGCGAAGCACATTGAAGACTTCCAAAAATTGAATATTAGGGTAATTGATATTCGTGAGGAGCATAACATTGATGTCTTCATATGGACTTTAAAAGATAACATCAAACATGAGGTTTGCCTTTGGGAACCTGATTCATTGGAGAAGGCATTCAAGGTGGCAAGAAAAGTTGAAATAAAAATTATGGCAACAAGGAAGTCTACCACTCACAACTATAAAGATGAAAGTGTTGTTGCTCCTAGTCTTCCAAACCCTACAAGGTTGACACCACAATAATTGAAGGAAAAAAGAGAAAAAGGGATTTTTTACTTTTTTGATAGAAAATACACAAAATGTTATAAGTGTGCTGAGAAGAAATAATTATACATAGATTGTGAAGAGGAGAAAGAAAGGAGCAAGAAACATCAAAAGAGGAGGATATACACCACCAACCAACCCCAGAGAAAGAATAAATGAATTCGGTCATATCTTGTATTGCATTGGTAGGAATTACCACTCCTCAAACTCTCAATATAGAAGGATATATAAAGAAGAAAAAAGGTAATAGTGTTGATTGATTCAGGTAGTACCCATAATTTTATTCATTGTAAGATAGCCAAGGAATTGAATTGCTTCCTATATCCAACACCAAAGTGTCAAGTGATCATTGTAAATGGAGGAAATATAAATTGCTCAAGAAAGTGCCATAATATAAAGCTAACCATGGGGGAATATGTATTGAATATTCCAATGCTTTCCATTCCAATGGGCAGTGCTGATATTGTACTAGGATTCCAATGGTTACAATCTTTGGGGATGGTAGATTTCAATTTTCATGAACTTTTTTTTATTTGTTTTGGGAAGGAAGGCAAATTGAATTAATGGGTGTCGTGAGGAAACTAGGAAATATAATCAACTCTAATGGCATGACAAATCTTCTGAAGAAAGAACAATGGGGCATAGTTGCACAATTATGCTCACTAGAGGTTCAAACATTGAAATCATCTATTTCACCAGATCTCCAAAAAGTCTTGGACAATCATTCCAAGGTGTTTGAGACTCCCAAAGGCTTCCCACCTATTTGTGATCATGATCATGCTATTCATTTAATTCCATGAAGTGTTCCTACAAACATCGGGCTCTATAGATATCATTATGCCCAAAATAGTGAAACTGAATATATGGTTTTAGAAATGCTAGAGGCATGTATAATTCAACCTAGTCAAAGCTATTTCTCTGCTCTATTAGTAATGGTGCACAAGAAAGATGGATCATGGCGTATGTGTCTGAATTATAGGGAGCTCAACAAGCTCACTATTAAAGACAAATTTTCCATTCCCTTCATTGATGAATTGTTGGATGAATTTCATGGAGCAATTTACTTCACCAAGTTGGATCTTCATTTAGGATATCATCAAATTAGAATGAAGACCGAAGACATTCCAAAAATAGCATTCAAAACTCATGAGGGTCACTATGAATTTTTGGTCATGCCTTTTGGCCTTACTAATGCACCTTCCACATCTCAAGGTTTGATGAATTCCATTTTCAAACCCTTCCTTAGAAAAATTGTGTTATTATTTTTTGATGATATACTAATCTACAACAAGTCTTGGAAGGATCATGTTCAACATGTTGACAGAGTGCTAAAACTATTGGAGGAGAAACAATTATATGAAAAAACCTCCAAATGTTTCTTTGGAGTACAAGAGGTGGAATATTTGGGTCATATTGTATCTCATGAGGGTGTTAAGGTAGACCCTACCAAAATTAAATCCATTAAGGAATGGAAAATCCCCACAACCATAACTCATCTTTGAGGTTTTCTCAAGTTAAAAGGGTATTATCACAACTTTGTTAAGAATTATGGGAGAATAACAACACCTCTAACATCGTGACTGAATAAAGATGCCTTTTCTTGGACTCCAAAAGAAACTAAGGCGTTTTAACATCTTAAAGAGGCAATGTGCCAAGCAACACTCTTAGCTATGCCAGAGTTCACAAAAACCTTTATTGTGGAATGCGATGCATCGAGAAATGGATGTGGTGTTGTTTTAATGCAATAAGGAAGACCCATTTCTTTTTAAAGTTGTCTAATTAAAGGAAATTATCTACACAAATCTATTTATGAGAAGGAAATGTTAGCAATACTACATTCACTAAAGCAATGACGATCTTACCTAATGGGAAGGAACTTCAAGGTAAAAACAGATCATGATAGTCTTAAATACTTTTCGAAACAAATATTATCTTTAGAAGAGCAAAAAAAATTGGTGACAAAATTGTTGGGTTATGACTTTGAAATCATCTGCCAAAAAGGGAAGCAAAATGTTGTTGTAGATGCACTCTCAAGAAAGGATGAGGATGTGGAAGCATTTCTTTGTGCCATTTCTAGTATCCAACCTGAGTGGATAACTGAAGCAAAGGATGAATGGAAGAATAATGAATAGGTGTGGACACTCATTCAAAAATAGTAGCAAGATCTCAATACATATGATACATTTAGTTGGAAAATGATTCATTATGGTACAAAGATCACTTTTATCTTATTAATAATTCTCAACTCAAATAAAAGTATCTTTTGGAATTGCACACCTTTTACTTAAGAGGGCACTCAATATTTTTAAAAACTTACCATAGGGTCAGGAAGGAATTTTTTTGGGATGGCCTTAAATATGATATTCAAAATTTTGTGGCAAAATGTTTGGTTTGCCAACAAAATAAAGTTGAGATGATTAAGACCCCAGGTATGTTAAAACTTTTAGCTGTTCCAAGTCAACATTGGAAGGAGGTCTCAATGGATTTTATCATAGGTTTACCCAAGTTTGAAGGAAAGAGCGTCATTATGGTGGTAGTTGATAGACTTACAAAGTATGCACACTTCTATGGATTATGACATCATTTTAAATCCAGTACAATTGCTACTGCATTTGTGGAAACAGTTCAAAAGCTTCATTTAAACCCAAATATTTTAGTAACTGACAGAGATCCCATTTTCACTGGAAATTTTTGGAGGAAATTATTTTCTTGTCTTGGTACTTAATTAGCTCATAGTTCATCTTACCATCCTCAACCTGATGGGAAAACTAAGATAGTGAACAAATTTTTGGAAGGATATGTTCGTTGCTTTGTATCTGATAAATAAATACAATGGGTCAAGTGGTTACCTCTAGCTTAATGGTGGTATAATACTTACTTCCATACTACAACAAAAATGACCCTATTTATAGCACTTATGGATATCATCCACCATCCATCACATCATATTTAAGAGAAAATTATAAGGTTCAAGGAGTTGAAGATGACATCAAGCATAAACAACAAGTTATCCAACTCTTAAAGGATAACCCTCTGGCACATTTTCAAATGAAACAGCAGGCAGATTAGCATCACAATGAAAGAATTTTTGATGTAGGTGACTAGATATTCTTACGGCTACAACCATACAAACAAATGTCTCTTGACCAAGCTAAGAAGGATAATATATTATCACCCAAGTACTACAATCCTTACAAGGTGTTGCAAAATATTGGTATTATAGCATGCAAATTGGAGTTGCCTGCATCTTCCCAAGTACAGCTAGTTTTCCATGTTTCATGCTTAAAGAAGGTTATCAATGACATGCTTCCAATTCAAATAGTGTTTCCAAAACTTGACGAAGAAGGAAAAATGATAAATCATATTTGAGCTTGAAGTAGTCACGAAAACAAGAACCTGACAACTACGGAAGAGATCAATTTCAGAGTATCTCATTAAGTGGAAGAACTTACCCACTGAAGATTCCACATGGGAGGATGCGAATTTTATACAAAAGCATCCAGAACTACTCAAGCGTTGAGGACTACATTTTTTTGAAGGAGAGGGGCATGTTATGTCCCTATAATACTAGTGTAGCCCCCTAATTATTTTTGTTCCCATGTAGCCCCCATATTGTTATTGTTGTTCCCCATAGAAGCCCACTAATGTTATTGTTGTGCCCTTACATTATTATTGTTATCTAGGCTCTGATTATATTGTGGCCCCTTAGACTCTTATATATACAAATGAGGTATTGTCATTTGTATCATCCAATAATTGTTCATTTATGTAATGTAAATGAGGTTTCCCCCTCGAAAAGGATATTTTTTAAGTCATTGATCTATCTTTTTTATGAGTTGTTTGCATAACAATATATTACTAATTGTTAATGAGGAGGTGTCGTTGTATGAGTGAAAACCTACCCAAAATTTGATTCTAAGAATTAAATTTAGAAGAGAAATAAAATTTGTAAATGATAGTAGGATTGATATATGACCTACTCAAAGAAGCATGCCCAATATCTTTCAAATCCAATGTATGTTTTTCCAATTAAATAATTCACTTTCCCACCTTATTGAATTGTGAAAGAATAAAATATCATCTCAATAATAGTTCTATTTTATAACTCAAAATCAATTTAGCATTTGGTCCAAATTGGGTCCACACAAAAATAATTGGCAATCGACATGCGCTCTATGATGATTGGAATCAATAAATCTCAAATCTATAAATGAGGAAGGAGACCAAGGCGTTGGAATGAATGGCCCCATGCTAACACAATTAATTTCCACATATGCATTAAATTAAACCATAAGGCAAACACATGAGATGTAAAGTCACAAGGAAGCATGTTTCTCTTAAATAAAACATGTATTAAAAAAATAAAAATATGAGGCCTCTTCTCTAATTTCAATAAGTAAACAAAAAAGGGACAAGGAAGGAGAATTGAACTTGGAAGAAGTTTAAGGGTTGGGGAAGCTTGGCCTTCCAACTATCCCCGAGGTATTGTAAATTTTTAAGCCCTTTATGACTATTGTCCCACGTTTCTCTTAATTAAATAAATGAAATCTAAACTTATTTAATCTCTCTCTCTCTCTCTCTCTCTCTCTCTCTCATTATCTCTCTCTCTCTCTATATATATATATATATATATATATATGAAACAATCACACATATAGCTAAAAATGAATAATAGAAGAATAAACACGACACCCAATGATTACACCCTCTAATCAAATTTTCATTTAAATGTTCCAAGCTTACATGAAATCATCCACAAGTTGTCAAACTAATAGCCATATGGCATACGAAAATTTTATATCAACACTCACTGAGATGAATCTACCTACTAGACAATTGAGAATCCTCCTGCTTTAACCTAGTTCTCAACCTTGGATCCTCTCTTATGCTCTGAATCTTTTCAACTAATCTCTCCTTATCTCTTGATTCTTCTTGGTGCACAAAAAGGTGTACTTCAATTTTCTTACCTTGTCCTATTAATTCTATGAGAGAGATAACTAATCTCCTCAATCTTAACAACTAATTTCCCAAATATTAGAAACTAATCTCCCTGATCTTGGTAACTAATATCCTTAATCCTAGCATCCACCTTATACTAATCATGAGGTGTATGAATGGAATTAGAAAAAATATAACTCACAAATATTCTAGAATTTATAGAATATCTTATTTAGATTTCTAAGACAACAAGAATATTAGAAATTTGACTTTCACTTGTATTTATGTAAATGAAATTACAATATGGTATTAGTTCCCACTTTTACTAAGTGATCACTAAAAGTTTCCTTGAACTATTTCTTGCACATTTACACCTAACATGTGCAAGAATTTTGTATTGTACCTATGCTTCTCAACATTCCCTCTTAGTGAGGAAGGTATTTTGCACCAATCCAAATCTATCTGTGAATCCTTCAAAGTCCCCTTTTCCTAAGGGCTTGGTCAGGATATCAACTACCTACTAATTAGTGGTGTACTGGAGCTTCATTTCTCCTTTCTAAATCCTCTCTAAAATGAAATGATATTTGATATCCATGTGCATGGACCTGTCATGAAACATTGGATGCTTAAAGAGTTTGATACAACCCCCAAAATTATCATTGTAAATCATCGTGGGATCCAACTGATAATAAAATAAACCTCCAATTATCTTGTGAACCCAATGTTGTCCAAACTCTCTATACTATCTTCCATACACTATGCCTTTATTGAGCTAAGTTCCACATAAATCTACTTCCTAATGAACTAGGATATCACCTATGATCTGAAAACCTTAAGGTGTTTTTATTTTCTATTGCATTTCCTACCAAACTTGAGTCTGTATATACATACAAACTCACTCCACCATCTCCAAAATATCTCATAGCATACTCCTTTGCACACCTCAAATACCAGAGCAACACCCTGAGGTGATCTTCTTATCTATTACATTTCCTACGAAACTTGTGTTTGTATGTCCCTACAACCTCACGTCACCATCTCCAAGGTATCTCAAATCGTACTCCATTGTGCCCCTCAAATATCTAAGAACATGTTTTATTGCTACCCAATGTTCCTACCTTGCATTCACCATGAGCCAACTGAAGTTTTTTATTTCAAAACATTTATCTAGTCGAGATTTGACCAAACACATTAAGGACCCTATCATCTTCTTATAGAACATGGGGTACAATTCTAAATCTAAATCTAACATCTTCTTCAAATTGGTGATCATGGGTGTGACCATATGTTTGCAATCATCCATCAAAAATATCTTCAGCATCTCATATGCATACTTACCTTACTTAAGGAATATCTCCCCTAGTTTTTTTCAAACCTCCAAACCCAAGAAGTAATGCATCATATTAATGTCCTTCATGTTGATAAGTTGTAATCATTGTGCGTAATCTTAGTCAACTTGATTTTAGTGAGTCATTGGTTTGGTTAGCAAATACCACTAGGAATAAACCTCAACAAGTCTGGTCATGAATAATTGACTATGGAAAACAAGTTGTTGGTTGATTCAATAGGTTGATACTCAATTTGAGAGTAGTTACCTTAGTGGAACTTTATATATAGTCAAGTAGTTGACGAATGCCAATAATTAACTATAGTAGTTTAAGGGGTCATGGTCAAGCATACATGCATAATTGACTTAGATTAGTGGTCAATTATTGGTCGAAAGGAATCGACTACAGTCACAATTGATAATAAAATTGTAATGAATCCTAGGACTTACGGGATCTCATCCAATGATCTTTGGCTACCTATATTGGTTCGAGATTCTTCAAATTAGGGTTTTATATGCCTACAAATAAAGCTTAATGCAAGGTTGATGAGAGATGATTATGTATGACGAGTATTCACAATTGGTATTGATTAAGTGATGTATGATTACGTTAATATTAGGTGTGTACGAAGGTCGATATTCATGGTAAGTTGGTTGTAATATTTAGTTGAGAACATAAAATCAATGAAGCTCAAAGGTTGGATAGTTTTCCTAGTTAAGGGTTTCCAAGGTAAAATCTGAATGTGTTATGTAAATATTTATGGTGTGTTATTATTTATTTTTTGTTCTTTAAGTTCTCTTATGATCTCTGAAGGTTTATGTTAACCGAGCTTCTAGTCTAGTTTTAATATCTAGTCAACCCTGTATTTGGAAATTTTGTATCTGAATTGTAAATTAGGTTCCTTAAGTCCAACATCTAGTATCAAAGCCCATTTTGGCTAGAAAGGGACATCTCTACTATCAAATGTTGAGGATATTGAACATGGATTTATTTAATAACATCATTCTTGATTAGATAAGAGATAAGCCTATTCGAATGGGATTCTTAAGATAAAACTTCCATTAAGGAAGCGTGGCTAGTAGATCAAAATTGTGATTGAGAAGTTTAATGGCAGACTTTTTAGCCTTGAAAGCTTAAGATGGAAAATAGTCTCATATATCAAGAACAATGGATTGTTGTGCATCCTAGAAAACCTCTAACTAGTTGGTTGATAGAGGATTGGGAGAAACACAAAAGAAAAGTGAGGACTGCGATTTGAGTTTGTCTTGGATATTTAGTGTTGTTGAATGTCCTAAGGGAAGACACTACCAAGAAACTATGGGATAATTTGAGAAACTTATACCAGTTGAATCCATTGGTCAATATGTTGTTTCATTGGAAGAAACTCTAACTTTTGAGGATGAAAGAGGTTATTTTAGTCGGAAAATACCTACATGCATTCAACATTATGAATCAACTATTCATTGTGGATATCTCTATTACATAAGAAGAAAAATGTATCATTCTATTGTGCTCTTTATCAAACTCATGGGATAGTCTAATTGTGGCAATTAGGAGTAATATAACCACAATGATTCTTTATGATGTGGTGGAATCTCTATTATAAGAGAAGATGATGAAAAGGAACATGTAAGGATCAACCAAATATGCACTACTGGTGAGAGGTCAATCGATAGACAAAGGAAAAGGAAAATTCTAAAAAAGGGAGATCTAGGTCAAATTAATAAGAAAATGCTAGCAATGTGGCAAAGTGGAGCATTACAAGAGAGACTTTAAGTTGAAATTGCTAAGAAAAAAGCAACAAATCCAATCAATAGTCAACTAAAGCGGTAACTTCCTTAGTTGAGGTAGGATTTGTGTTTTTAGCTTCAGCAAATACATAGACCACGAAGAATGGTTTATCAATAGAAGATAATCCTACCATATGACACCCCATAAGGAGTAGTTCTATCAATATGAAAAATATGATAGGGGGAGGGGGGATATTGGTGGGCCAACCACCTCCCCTCTTATTTTGTCAAAAAATGATATGGGACCCTCTTTATTCTTGCCTTTGGGGATTTTCCATATGATTTTTGGTTTGATGAGATTTGATAACAAATGTTTTATAATGTACAATTCTTATGTTCATTTTTTAGATTATGTGGCATGACCTTGATTGCTTTGCACGAATATATTTTTAGTGTCTTTGTTTTGGCACTCATTTTTTCTTCTTTCATTGGGAATTCATGAAAATAAAGAACCCTAATGCCTACCATTCTATATTTACATACAAATGCTAGAAAGAACAAGGCCACTACATAATGTACATTCTGTAGCAGCCTTCAGTTATATTTAAATTACATATATCTTTCTAATGTTTTGTTTTCATATTGAATGAGTAATGTATATGTGTTTACACTTGGTACCTATGTTTATATCAATATGTGCATGGAAATAACTTGTTCTATGGACTATCAAACCTTATGTTTAAATCTATGCTTAGTTCATATATTGGTTTGTTTCCATATGTTTATATTGTTATGCTCTGACCTTGATTAATGTACAATGTTTAATTTATTGAATTCAATGAATGATTTGAAGTTATGAGTATGGTTCATGTTAATTGAGATATGTTAGATGAAGTTTCTCGATCTATAATTATGAGGCATGATCCTCTCTAGGTTATGAGTTATGGGTTTGGGTATTGGGTTTTGTGTTATTGATCTATGGGAGATATTTCCTACATGTCAGGGATGGATATCCTGATTGGCGCCATATGTAGTGAATCTACCATTTGTAATTGTTTGTAACTGCAATAATCATACTTCTTATACCATGCTCTTAACTATTTCAAATTAACCTCTAGGGTTTCAATCAAACTGAGTCTTGACACTCTCATTCTCTTCTCTCAATTTTCCTTTGTTTCAACAATTAGCTAGGATTTTGTGATTATTCTCCTATTGCATGACTATTTTCTATGTTTTTCTCTCCACTCCGACTGTAAACCCCTTAGAGTCTAGCCATGGCTCATGTTATTTGAACCGAGGCTATTAGGAACGAAATGGTTGAATTTTATGATGATTGTACAAAACTCTTTCATCGTATTCGCTGGTGGGATTTCCTCCAGGTCTTCCAAGAGTATAGTCAAGGTGTTTTCGAAGCTTTTACTTCTTTCTTTGATGGTAGGAAATCGTAGGTGGGAAATAGAGAAATCTTTGTGGATATTGATTTTATTGTTGAAGCTACTAACCTCTCAGTCGAAGGGGAGAAATGGTCGAAAAATTGCAAAGTTTGTGATATCCCCTTGAAGAAACTACTCACAAAAAAGGATTGTGTTTATAATTTCAAAAGTATTCCTATCACCAACCTCAAACCGAAATGGAAGAACCTATTTTTGTTCTTGTGTCCATATATCACTTGTGAGGGACATTACAACTTAGTCTTCATCAAGGCCATTGATGGTGTTTCTAGGCCATAAGCTCAATTTTCCTTTCCATTTGCATAAGAGTCTATCTAAAATGTCTCGCACCTACCAGTTGCAACACAAAAATGATAAGAGGTCGTTTTTTCACCACATTCTTATTTGCATCATGGTTAAACATCAGTCGGTTAAACTTGGAGACAATTGGTATGTTTTCTTAAGTCAGAATAATTTTGAAAAACCCCTCCTTGGAGAATTCGAACCACCCACTCCTTCTCAACCGAATTCCCCTCTACATGACTTTTCTTGTCATCCATTCATAATTTGAAGCATTTGGATTTTAGAGAATCATGTCCCGAGGCTGATCCTTGTGTCCCAGAAGATGATAGGGTTGCTAAGCCTCAACCTGTGAATGCTTGGGTAACTAGAAGTATGGATATGAGCGATTTTGTTTGCAAAGGTAAGATAAAGCAAGAAATCAAGAACAAGGGAAAATAGAAACCTTCCATAGTTAATACTCAACCTGTGTCTTCATCTTCTGAACCTACATGCCAAGAAACAAAGAGTCAATTTAAACAATATTTTGAGTCTCATATTAAGGATAAGCTAAGAGGAAGGAATATTTATAGGTTAAGATGGAATAGGCAAATGTCTTCCCTTGTTGAAGAGATATATGTTGTTCTCGAGGCTAATACAGACCCCGAACCTAAGAAGTCCAAGTCTGAATTTTTACAAAATTTTAGTGTTTCTAATAATAAAAATGTTAAGCCCAAAGTGGATAGTGATCCTAAAAAATTTGTTTCAGAAGCCCTGTATGATCTCTCGTGGCATCAACAATTTTTGGTCATTATTTTGCAACTGAATCATCGAATTGAACAACTCATGTGGGAAAATGAGCTACTCAGAGCCTCCTGATGACTTAAAGAAACACACAAAGAACATAATTCTACTAGTTCAGTTAGTAAGTCACGAGTTACTGATACTTACATTGTATTGAAGCCTTCGAAGGTCAAAGTCATAATTTCCCCGGATCTAGATTATCTGCATGATGCTAAGTAAAGGATTTTATTGATATGTCACAACTTTTGAGAATGATAAGGTATTATTAGGATATTCCGACACATAGGAAATAATTAAATACAACTTGGTCTAGTGTATAGTTAGGTAAAGTGTGTTTCTTTATTATGCACTTTTTGTAACTTAGAATCCAACGGTCATGATGTGTTCTAGACATGAAGTGATCTGATAGTTCGTTCTCTCCAAAGTATTACCAACACTTGATCTATGGCTTAACGCTCGATTGGTCCATGATCTCTATTTAAAGAGCATGGAGGGTCATTTGTTAGGCAACCATTCATGAGAGAAGCTTATGTAAATTTTCTTTCCTTTACATTAATAAATTTCCTGAAGTGCCTTTGTTGGCTCAGGTCGTGGACTGTTTCCTTCTTTGAGGGTTTTAACCACGTCAAGAATATTGGTGTATTGATCTATGATCTATTTATGAGCGATTTCCTTTGATTTTCTATCTAAGGAACTTACCCTGTAAATTCCTACATGGTATCAGAGCTATTTGAGGGCCGCATTCGTTGGTGATCCAAATCCAAAGCCGGTACAACTGCATTTGACTGTCACTTCCTAGACCTACTATTTTTTACCGCTTTCAGGCCGAGAGGACTGCTCTATTTTGTTATGAGCATCTGTTCCAGTGAGGAACCCCTTTCGTTTCATGTGAAAAGGTTTTTGGTAGCCCTAGCTACGTCATTTTTAAGATCTGGAGGTATACAGTCTTTATTTGCAGTTTTAGTTATTTATCTCTCTGTTTATTTTGGTTTATTTATCTCTCTTTTTTTATCGGATCTATACCTTTCATTTTTGTGTATGCTCTTTTCCCCGTGACTTTGCGCTATCTAGGAAAACCAGAAACAGAAAGAAAGGATTTTTCTCATGTGTATGCTCTTTTCCGCTGCGTCTTAGTGTGATCTCAAAAAACCAGAAACATTGAGGAAAATACATAGTTTCTGGCCAAATCTAACTTTAAGCAGTAAGGCTTGGATCACTTTTGTGTGTTCGTTTTGGTTTGTGTGATTTTTTTTTGTAGGCAAAAAGAGTTTTTTCAAGTAAGTACGCACTCTAAAGCTTCAGTGAAAAAAAAAAAACCTTCATCTTTTCCAAAAATTACTAACCTTTTAAACTAGCTCACTTGGTCCAAAGTTACTTTACAAGAATAGAGGTCCTGGGTTCAGGTCTTTCTTTTTGTTGAGTTACTTTTTCAAAAAGCACATGTAACTTATGTTTTAAAGTTACTTTATGTGAAAGTGTTCTCACCCATTATAAAAAGTGAGTCACTTATAATTCTAAAGTTGCTTTATCTTTTATTTAAGTTACAATTTAGTGGATAGTTCCTAAAGTACCATTGTAAAAATGACTTTCACTTATTTATAAAAGTGGGTCACATAAACTAATATCCTTTTAAAAGTGAACTAATTAGAGTAAGTTTGGAAAGGAAGGAGGGGGGTTTAAATATAACATTATCATTCACTTCCCAACATTCACATAGTTCGTCGGTATCTTCAACAACTTTTCTTCAAAAAGTCATAACTTCTTCATCCAAAATCCATTTTTTTTAATCGGCTTAATTTTTCGAGATATTTCCATTAAACACTTAGTTTCAGCATCTACAACTTTATTTTCTTTTAAAATGGAAATTCCATGCCTAATTATTCTTGACAACACCAACTACTTCTAATGGCTATCCCACATTGTAGATTTACTTAGAAGTAAAGGTCTTTATCGAATAGCCTTAACTAAGAGTCTAAACCTAAAGATGAAGATAAACAAGCCAAAGGAAAATAAGAAACAGCAAGCATGTGGGTGGATAGGGATGTATATTTCTCTAGACCATAGATTTCATATCACAGAAATTGATACCCTCGATGAAGCAATGAAACAAATCAATAACATTTTTGGAATTAAAAATGAAATTAGATCCCATCAACTCGAAAATGAGGGGCTTACATTGGACCTCAATAATTTGTCTTCCATTGAATATTTTTTTCCAACTTCAAGACCCTTAAACTTCTCTTGGAAGGTGTTAAGGTTAAGAAAGAAGATGGTAGCCTTATCTATTCCATTTTTACTAAGTTAGGACCATCCTACTCTGTGTTTGTTTCCACCTTCTTGTTGACGGTACTGGACCCACCAACATGTCAAAGGGATCTCCCCGGTAAGAAGACCCAATTAGACCTCAGATCGTTTGGTGTAGGAGTCCTAGTAGTGTGTCGTAAGGTAATGCCTTAACCGTGATGTCGAACAGAGGCAAGTAAGATAACACTTTCAATATCAAGGGTGTGACTGATGCAGAGAGTCAAGGAATGTGTACGAGAGGTTCCAACACTTCGAAGGTAGAGGAAGGTGAAGATGAGTTACAGGTCGAAAGGGATCAGTCCCAACTCGGCTAGGAATACACCACACAAAGGACATGCACAGCTTCCGGCAGAGAAGTCCACTCGTATGCGGCAGTCACAACATGCAAGGTAAGATAACACAAACAACACTCACAGATCAGTCTGAGACGAGTGTGACAGTTGATATAGCAAGGTTCATGAGAAAAGTCTATCTGATGTCCGGCAGGGAAGTCGACACGGACAATGACAGCATTAATAACACATGCAACACATTAACAACAAGATTCATATAATTGCATGTGAATCAGTTCATACACAAGTATGTAATTTAAACAACACATATCATTAAAGCAACTGGAGCAGTCCAAATACAATAACAACATATGCATGAAAATGAGATGGCTCTTATTATTAAAGAAGTGTGAGTCACAATCATATAATACACTATTATGAAACCAGCTCAAGAAAAGATAGAAAAGATAGATCAACGCCTTAGAATTCAGCCTCTTCGAGGGGGAAACCTCCTTTACATTACATAAATGAACAATTCCTGGATGATACAAATGACAAAACCTCCTTTCTATATATAGGAGTCTAAGGAGTCACAATATAATCCAGTCGACCTAACAATAATAATATAAAGCCACAAAAATAACAATAGAGGGATTCTATGGGGCACAGAAATAACAACATGGGGGTAATAGGGGCACAAAAATATAAATAAGGGGTATAACTACAATAGTAATGGGGTAATCACTAGTATTATAGGGACCCAACATGCCCCTCTCCTTCAAAAAAGTGTTGTCCTCAACGCTTGAGTAGTTCTGGATACTTCTGCATAAAATTCTCATCCTCCCATGTGGAATCTTCAGCGGATAAGTTCTTCCACTTGATAAGATACTCTGAAATTGATCGATTTCGTAGCTGTCGAGTTCTTGTTTCTATGACTGCTTCCGGTTCCAATATAATTTTTCCTTCCTCATCAAGTTCTGGCAATATTGTTTGAATTGGGAGCTTGTCGCCTATAACCTTCTTTAAACATGAAACATGGAAAACTGGGTGCAATCGAGAAGCTGCAGGAAGCTCCAATTTGTATGCCATAGTACCAATCTTTTGCAACACCTTGTACGGACCATAATACTTTGGTGATAATTTATTATCCTTCTTAGCTTGCTTTAGGGACATTTGCTTATATGGTTGTAGCCGTAGGAATACCCAATCACCTACATCAAAACTTCTTTCACTGCGATGTTGATCTGCCTGTTGTTTCATTCTATTTTGTGCCAACACGAGGTTATCCTTTAAGAGTTGGAGGACTTGTTGTTGATGTTCGATGTGATGTTCCACTGCCTGAACCTTAGAATTTTCTCTTAAATATGATGTGATGGATGGTGGTTGATACCCATAAAGTGCCATAAATGGGGTCATTTTTGTTGTTGTATGGAAGGAAGTGTTATACCACCATTCAGCCAGAGGCAACCATTTGACCCATTGTGTCTGTTTATCAGATACAAAGCAACGAAGATATCCTTCCAAACATTTGTTTACTATCTCAGTTTGCCCATCAGATTGAGGATGATAAGATGAGCTATGAGCTAACTGAGTACCAAGACAAGAAAATAATTCTGTCCAAAAATTTCCAGTGAAAATGGGATCTCTGTCACTTACAATAATCTTTGGGTTTCCATGTAGCTTTTGAATTGTTTCCATAAATGCAGTAGAAACTGTACTGGCTTTAAATGGATGTGATAATGCACAAAAGTGTGCATACTTGGTAAGTCTGTCAACTACCACCATGATGACACTCTTTCCCTCAGACTTGGGTAAACCTGTGATAAAATCCATTGAAACCTCCTCCCAACGTTGGCTTGGAATGGATAAAGGTTGTAATAGACCCGGTGTCTTAATTGTTTCAACTTTATTTTGTTGGCAAACCAAACATTCCGCCACAAACTTTTGAATATCTGATTTAAGGCCATCCCAAAAAAATTCCTTCTTAAACCTGTGGTAAGTTTTTAAAAATCCTGAGTGCCCTCCTAAGGGAGAAGTGTGCAATTCCATAAGAATCTTTTGTTTTAGCTGGGAATTCTTACAGAGGTATAAGCGATCTTTGTACCATAACGAATCATTTTGCCAGCTAAATGTATCAGACGTACTGGAATCTTGTTGTAGCTTTCGAATAAGTGCCCACACTTCTTCATCATTCTTCCATTCCTCCCTTGCTTCGTTTATCCAATCTGGTTGGATAATAGAAATGGCGCACAACAATGCTTCCACATCCTCATCCTTTCTTGAGAGTGCATCTGCCACCACATTTTGCTTCCCTTTTTTGTAGATGATTTCAAAGTCATAACCCAACATCTTTGTGACCCACTTTTGTTGCTCTTCAGAGGATAATCTTTGTTCTAAAAAGTATTTAAGGCTATCATGATCCGTTTTTACCTTGAAGTGTCTTCCCATTAGGTAGGGTCGCCATTTCTTAAGTGCATGGAGTATTGCCAACATTTCCTTCTCATAAATAGCTTTGCTTAAAAACTTTCCCTTGATTGGACGACTTTCAAAAGCAATGGGTCTTTCATCTTGCATTAGAACAGCACCAATTCCATTTCCTGAAGCATCACATTCCACAATAAAGGTTTTTGTGAAGTCCGGTGTAGCTAAGACCGGTGCTTGGCACATTGCCTCTTTAAGATGTTCAAAGGCCTTTGTTGCTTCGGGAGTCCATGAAAATGCATCTTTCTTCAATAATGTTGTTAGAGGTGCTGCTATTCTCCCATAATTCTTAACAAACTTGCGATAATACCCTGTCAACCCAAGAAATCCTCGCAGATGCTTTATGGATGTGGGGATTTTCCATTCCTTAATGGCTTTAATTTTGCTAGGGTCTACCTTAACTCCTTCATGAGATACAATATGACCCAAATATTCCACCTCCTGGACTCCAAAGAAACATTTGGATCTTTTTGCATATAATTGTTTCTCCTCCAATAGTTGTAGCACCCTGTCAACATGTTCAACATGATCCTTCCAAGACTTGTTGTAGATTAGTATATCATCAAAAAATACTAACACAAATTTTCTAAGGAATGGTTTGAAAATTGAATTCATCAAACCTTGAAATGTTGAAGGTGCATTGGTAAGGCCAAAAGGCATGACCAAAAATTCATAATGACCCTCATGAGTTCTAAATGTCGTTTTCGGAATGTCTTCAATCTTCATTCTGATTTGATGATATCCCGAACGAAGATCCAACTTGGTGAAGTAAATTGATCCATGCAATTCATCCAGTAATTCATCAATGACAGGAATGGGGAACTTATCTTTAATAGTGAGCTTGTTGAGCTCCCTATAATCCGGACACATGCGCCATGATCCATCCTTCTTGTGCACCAATACTACTGGAGCAGAGAAAGAACTTTGACTTTGTTGAATTATACCAGCCTCTAGCATTTCTGCAACCATACGTTCAATTTCACTTTTTTGGACATAGGGATATCTGTACGGCCTGATGTTTGGAGGAACACTTCCTGGAATCAGATGAATAGCATGATCATGATCACGCATAGGTGGGAGACCTTTGGGAGTCTCAAATACCTTGGAATGATTGTCCAGGACTTTTGGAGATCTGGAGAAATAGATGATTCCGATGTGGAAACATCTAGCGAACATAATTGTGCAATTACACCTCTTTGCTCCTTTTTTAGAAGCTTTGTCATACCATTAGAGCTGATTATCTTTCCTGGTTTCCCTGCAATACCCCTTAATTCAACTTCCTTTCCTTCCGTAGAAAATTTGATGAAAAGTTCTTGAAAATTAAAAGCTATTGTACCCAAGGATTGTAGCCATTGGACTCCTAGTACAACATCAGCACCTCCCATTGGAATGGAAAGCATTGGGCTAGTCAATACATATTCTCCCATGGATAGCTTGATATTATGGCACTTTCCAGAGCAATTTATTGTTCCTCCATTTGCAATCATCACTTGACACTCTGGTGCTGGATATAGGAAGCAATTCAATTCTTTTGCTACCCTACAATGAATAAAATTGTGGGTGCTTCCTGAATCAATCAACACTATTACCTTTTTCTTCTTGATTTGTCCTTCTATCTTGATGGTTTGAGGAGTGGTAATTCCCGCCAATGCATTACAAGATATGGTCGGATTTATTTGTTCTTCATCTAGGCTTTGTTCCTGGAGTATATCTTCTTCTTTTGACCTTTCTTGCTCCTTTTCTTCTTCCTCTTCACAATCTATGTAGAATAATTTCTTCTCAGCACACTTATGACCTTTAGTGTATTTGCTATCACAACTGTAACAAAGCCCTTTTGCTCTTTTTTCTTCCAATTGTTGTGGTGTCAACCTTATAGGTTGTGGAAGACTAGGGGCAACAACACTTCCGTCTTTATAGTTGTGATGGTATGCTTCCTGGTTGCCATAATTTTGCTTTCCATTTTTCTTGCTAACCTGAATGCCTTCTCTAATGAATCAGGTTCCCAAAGGCGAACATCATGTTGGATATTATCCTTTAAAGACCCTATGAACACATCAATCCTATGCTCCTCTGGAATATCTTTTACCCTTATGTTCAATTTTTGGAACTCCTCAATGTGCTCCATTACTGAACCCTTTTGTTTGAGACTTATCAATTGGCTAAAAAAAGTGTTGCTTTTTGTATCTTCATAATGTGCTATCAATTCTTCCGTAAAAATTGCCCAAGTGATAAATTTTTTACGAGAGCAAAGCCATTGATACCATACAAACTGATTTGGTTCCAAATATACAGTTTCCATACGTACCTTTTGTGTGTTTTGCACATTATTGAGATCGAAGAACTTCTCCATCTGTAATATCCATGTGGCGGGATCCTTGCCATCAAACTTCCTCATATCGATTTTTGGAATATGGTGGGTCTTCGATCCAACATTAGCGTCTATGGAATCATGATTAACATTACTTTTGTTCACATCATGAGTTTCCTTACAACCTTTTCACCATTAGTAAGTATTTCTTGTAGAAAATTTGTCAAATCTGTCTTCAAATCTACCATGTCTGTCTTCAAATCTGTCTTCAAATCTGCCATGTCTCTCTTCAAATCTGTCTTCAAATCATCCATCTTAGCTTCCATGCCCTTTATCTTAAATTCCACGCCATTTATCTTAGGTTCCACGCCATTTATCTTAGATTCCACGCCACTTATCTTAGCTTCTGTTAGCTTTTGTGAGCATGACATTTGTTGCACTTGTTCTTGTAATTTTGATATATCATGTAGCATTTCTTCCTCTTCTTCATGAGTCATGCTAGAGCTTTCAGGTTCCTTACTAGGTGTTTGCATTTTCTTTCCTCAAGGCATCAGTTACCGATAATAATGCTTTACTATGCCCTTTGAATTCCATTAAACCAAGCTTACACAAAAATTAAAAAAAAAAAACTACACACCTTTTTTCACTTTATAGAAGCCTGATATTGAATCTGATGTATCTCTGTAATTTCGGATCATCCAGTTCTGAAATTGCGACCTGTAGTAGCCTTCTGCGTCCTCTTTCCAATGCCACAATTCTGACCCAAATTGGATTCTCCAAGGAAGAGTTATGTGAAATCTCCCACAGTGACTTGCTTTTAGACTAGTTCAGTAGAGCAAACTTGTATGACGTGCCACGAGTCACTGTTTCAACCTTTGAATCTAAAACACGCATACAAGAAACTACAGTCCGTTCTCTTTCTGTACCTTCTTACGAAATTTCAATCCGATCCCCAGAGAGAAAGTTATGACGATTTTCCCCAGGTCACCTGTTTTGAATGTAATTCAGGAGTCTGCAAAAAGACCAACTTCCTCAGATCATATCTCCGCAAATATCACGCGAAAAGCTCTGAAATTCAGACCCAAGGTTCAGCAAGATTTCTTCTCAAATGGGTTTTTTTGCAACTTCTGAAACGTCACAGAAAAAAAGTTATAGTGAAAATGCCACGATGACCTGTTTGGAGCAGCGAAACCCTAGAATCCAAAGCTCTGATACCAAATGTTATGAAACCAGCTCAAGGAAAGATAGAAAAGATAGATCAACACTTTAGAATTCAGCCTCTTCGAGGGGGAAACCTCCTTTACATTACATAAATGAAAAATTCTTGGATGATACAAATGACAAAACCTCCTTTCTATATATAGGAGTCTAAGGAGTCATAATATAATCCAGCCGACCTAACAATAATAATATAAAGCCACAAAAACAACAATAGAGGGATTCTATGGGGCACAGAAATAACAACATGGGGGTAATAGGGGCACAACAATATAAATAAGGGGTATAAATACAATAGTAATGGGGTAATCACTAGTATTATAGGGACCCAACATACACCATGTAAACTTGCTAGCCACAACAGGGGAACGTTACAGCCACATCCACCTTCTCCTCCAAAGAGATGTACTAGATCTGTGCAATGGAGAAACCAAGGCATGTTACAATAATGTCCAAGTCTTCTTCAAGATAGTCTTAGTAGAAGCTTGGCTGACAAAAATCCTATACAATGAGTTATGACAGACTATTTATAACAAAGGGTGGGGTGACCCTTTACATTCCCCTTTGTGACAATTCAACTACCCTCATGACTCTTCACCTACTCTATGAATGTTACATCCAACCATTGACATTTGAATTACACTTGACGTGACTCAACATTACAATGCACATGTATTCATGTGAGACAACATGGCTTGATCAAGACTTTCAAGACATCTCTGGCACTCGGTCGTTATGACGAGACTAGCTCTTTTACATGCTTGTGATTGTGAAGCCGGTGAACTAATGCCAGGCTTGGTCATCCATGACGGTGTGCATGCACCTCATGGTGACATCTTGCTGAAGCAAACTCTGCCTTCATTGCAACCGGTGCATTGGTTTGGCCCCTTCATCCAACTCATTTGTTAACATGCACATGGTATTCTTAGGTACGACTGAACCGGAAACACACTGATGCATAGTGTCTGTAATGATCTTCAAGTGTGTGATGGTGGTCATACGCATCAACTTGATGAAGTACACATTCAGCTCCAGTTGGAATTTCTTCTTGTCTTCGCCTTGGTGAGTGTGTTGAATGGGTTGTATTGCATGTGTGCACGCAGTGACATGCATGCTTTTGAATCCCTTGCATGCGATCACCAACACTTCTCACCATGTCTGCTCCGTGTTAGCATCTGGGATAGATATTTAACTTGTACGAGCGCAGTTTCATCCATGAATGCACGATGCGCCCACTGTTGTTCCTGATCCTGCTGCAACTCATTCATTTATATGTGCAGCTTAATTTTCTTCCTTGAGTTGTTGCTTTAGCACATGAAACTCCTTCTTTGTTCCATTCTCTGTCTTCATATGATCTTCATGTCGTTTCATCACCTTATAGCCGAAGTCTCTAAAGTTTCTTTCATCATCAATGGATCTACTTGAGCTTGCAACCTTGTTCCGCCTTTGTGTTGTCAACAACCTTCCTCCTGCATTCGTTACATTTGGTATGTTGTCCTCAGTTGTTATTCATGGTGTTGCTCGTTGTGATGCTACAGTTGTCATATCTTGATTTCCTTGTCTATGAACAACTTGATGCCTTTTTGGGTAGGCAATTCCATAGACACTTGATTGATTGCATCCCCAAGTGTGCTCGAAACGGTCTCTTCGTCTCTGATCTCCTACAAACCATTGTACCTATACTGCTGAGAGGCAAATGAACACCTACGATACCTGGAGACATGGAAACACTCATGGAAAGCAATCTATCAGTCGAAAACCAAAAATGAACAAGAGAACTGACTTGCAACATACATGGGTGAATGATCATGAAGGTTGCACAATTTCGGCCGGGAGGTCGGGAGATCGACTGCCAAGACTACACAAGGCATAGTCCGAGTTGCTGAGAGACTGACTGACTGTTGGAACTGTGCAATGCACAGTCTAGTCTAGCTACTGACTACTGAGATTGCGCATTACGCAATTCCAGTTGGGAAGGACTGTTGGCCCAGGGACAGATTTGTGCAATTTCTTGGGCCAAGTAGCCACTGTCCTCTAGAAATGCACAAAACAGTCCTGGAGGATAGTGTGGGGTAGGAATGCGTAAATCTGGAGAGGAAGGTGAGCCTTCCTTTCCCAGATTGTGCAATGCAACCTTGGTGAAAGTAGAGCCCGGGCCAAGGTTGGCCCGACTCGCCGACAAGCAACTGAAAGCAATTAAGTCAATGCATGCATGGTGACATGAAGTGATAGCAGAAGTGATTAACAATGCATGAAAAACATGATAAGAGATTCAGCAAGAAGATCAACATGAATGTGGGTGAGGGAATTCGTCGGTTGGGCAAACGTCCGTGAAAAATAGTTCATGCATGTGACAGCAGTGAGATAGCAACGAAAACTGAAACAGAGCTAGGACAAGCTAGTATACATGTAAACGACAGCAAGCATTCAAAGCAATCAAGCAAACAGTACTCCCACAAGTGTAAACACAAAAAGAAATAGAAATGCAGCACAAGGCATGGGAAGCAAGCTTACCCCAAAACATCTGAGTTGAATGTGATGATTGCTCCTATATGTGGTGTGGGATGTCAGAGCTACAAGTTTGATGTGAGAAATGAGCTCTGCAGTGTCCAGTTGATGAGTTCTGATAACATCGAGGTTGTGACACATATGCCACAAATCTAGGGGAAGCGACACTTGGTGGGATGTTTCTGAAATGATCCTTGCATGTAACCTCCAACTGCTAAACATAGATCCCTGAAACAAGTGATGCCTTTGCATGTTGCTTTGGGAGAAGCAGCCCATGCATGCAAGTCAGTTTTTCTTAGTCCTGGAGGCAACTGGTCAACTCATTTGCACATGAAAGGGACTACTCGACTACTAGAGAAAAATGCGCATTTTTGGTTGGGAGTTGGGTTGGCTACCCAGGAGATTTGCACAATTTCTAGGTGGACCAGCTGACTGTTGCCCAAATTTGCGAAAATCCTAGGCTGAATAGCCTGCTGCTGGGAAAATTTGCACAAATCCTGCTGGGAGGGTTCGGTGGCAGGATTGCGCAATCTTGGAGCACAACAAGCTGTCAGAGAGGATTGCGTAATTTCTGGAGGGAGGGTGGTTTCCCTCTAGAAATGTGCAATTTTCAAGGGGAATTTTGTCAGCCTGTAGCTGGACAAAGTCCAGGTGAGTAGCCTATGAAGGAAAAAGATCAAATTGTGATCAACAGGCTGCCTTTGAGCAAGAAAGACACTGAAGCTTGAGGACTTGACAAAGCAAGGCAAGCTGCTGTGAGGATTGGTAGGGAGGCTCCAAAATAGGCTAAGGCAAAATTTTGGAGGGTGGTTGTAGCCGCTAAAACACTTGGAGACACACTGGTAGAACTCTAGCTCTCTGAATGGACCTTATTTGTGAAAAGCAAGTCTAACACCTTCGAAAGTATTGTTCAACTCTCATCTCGTCTTGGCTTCACACTAGCTTGATTGCAAGATGTAGAATTTGCCAGACTCTTTGTTGATTGACACACATTCCAAGCCAAGGCAACATAGTTGTTTTGAATGGGGTTGAGGGGTATATAGGTGCACAAGCAGTATAGTCGTCAGAGTCTAAGTTTCAAATAATACTGAGGGGGGGGTGAATCAGTATTATTAAATTCTTTTCACTATACCTTCCAGATTTATAATAAAATTTATTCTTCAAAAGCTGACCATTAATTTGCATGTCAGTACCATATAATAATGAACAAGAACAAGAAAAACAGATAGTCACACCAAAGAACACCAGATATAAGGTGGAAACTCAATGTGGGTGAAACCACCTGCTGCAATATGTCTCTATCTTATTTCAATTAGAAACTTCTTTTTACAATGATTCTATACTAGTGCAGTCCTTTACCAGTACGCAGGCTGCAACCTGCAGAGAGCTACAACCCTCTCTCGTTTTCCAGACTCTCGTGGAAGGGAGCTACAACCCCCTTAGCTCTTATATTAGCTGAGCTACTAGTACATAGGTGCTGACCTGCCTCTTTTCTTCCAAGGACCACGTTTCATAAATTTTCAAACTAGATCCATGAACATAAAATAATCATCAAGTACATGTGAATCAACCAATCTCCTTTTACAATCAACTAATGAATCAACCAATAGCTTCTCAGAATGCAGTAACCAGAAAAGCAGTACTAATAATCTAAACCCAGAATACTGCAGCAATAGACAAAAGGCAACCAACAAATATTTCAAGAAAAGTCCACAACTTCACCAATAGAAACCTGCGAATATCCGCACTTCTGCTGTGTCTAGCCTGCGTAGCTCCGCACCTGCTCTGTGTACTGGACTGTGCACCTCCGCACCTGCATCGTTTACTGAACTACGGACCTCCACACCTGTGCCTTCTACTGGGCTGCGGACCTCCGCACCTGCGTCGTCTGCTGGACTGCGCACCTCCGCAACTGAGCCGTATCTCGCCTGCGGACCTCCAGATATAAACACTTTATCAGTCCTTAATTGTACCCCAGACCGTCAGATCCACAGATCTGATCATGCACCAAAGAGATCACGACCCCTCAATTGATTGGCCTTCTCATCCTCAGGTTTAATTTTATCTCATCAACCGATTACAAGTATTTCAGATCTTGTTCCTCTTAAGATATTCAACACATGAGTGCATAGCCAAATGATCTCCTTTCCTTTTTATAGGCAAGCCCTTACACAAACCATGGATCAAAACCATAGAAAGCCAATACAAGGGACCCAAAACCGGGGTTCAATATTTTAGATGCTATACCACAGACCAAAACCATAGGATCAAACACGTCGCACTAAATACCATGGATCAATCATAAAAATTCCCACATGCACGCGCTTCTCTGCATGAAAGTGAGTGAATTTGATGTCCGCACCTTTTGTTCGGAGGACCTGCGGGTATGTCCACACTTTTTGTTCGGGCCACCTGCGAGTCCACATCTTTTGGTAGGCGCACCTGCGGGTATCTCATTTTCTATTATTTTGAGAGCCTGAATAGTGATTTGCCTCTTGAGTGAGTTGCCATCAAGGACAACACCTATGCCATAGCACCAAACCAGAGTCATAATGCCAACAATCTCCCCCTTTGGACTTGATGGCAACCCCAAGATCCTCAACATCATTCTCCCCCTTTGTCATCAAGGGCAAAGGGTTATGCTCCCCCTGAGAACATGCTGAAAACTCTGCGCTGTTGTGCTGATCGTGCTCCCCCTGACTGTAGGCCAGATCTGCAAAAGAACCATAGTCCACCATACACCATAAATGACCAAAAGCCTCTATACATACATTCATCACCCACCCAAGTGGGGATCATCCACCCAACCAGGTACATTATATCATTCATCCCAGACATAGGCCGTTATATGACCTTGACAAAAGAAATATAAGATATAGAGACAAAAGATTAGCAGCAATATTCAGATCAGCATCCATGTTCTCCTTCTGTACTTGCTCCTCCAAGATCTTCTACAATAATGCCAACAATGCATTATTAGGAGAATATATGCTCCCCCTGAACCTGTGCCATTTGGTCTTTGACCAATCCATAAACCAGCGAATGTACGTGTATACCCCATTCAACAGCAAGATGATGCATCAACTACCCCTAGCTTTTGCCTGAGATATTCAAAGGTCTCTCTGGGTAGCGATTTGGTGAGTATATCAGCAACTTGTTCCTTCGAGGGAACATACTCAACTTGACCTTTTGTTCAAGCACTTGTTCTCGAAGAAAATGATATTTGATAGGTATATGCTTGGTCTTTGAATGCATGACTGGGTTCTTTGAAATGCTAATAGCACTTGTATTATCACTACGGATGGAGATAGGTGGAGTACAAGTGATTTGAAAGTCCTGCAAAGTTTGCATCATCCAAAGAAGTTGTGTGCAACAAGATGCAGCAGCCACATACTCTGCTTCAGCTGTAGATAATGTTATTGAACTCTGTTTCTTGCTGAACCAAGATACCAATCTAGAACCCATGAAGAATGCACCACCACTAGTGTTTTTTCTGTCATCCACGCTTCCGGCCCAATCTGCATATGTATAAGCATGAAGTGTGAGATCTGTATCTCTAGGATACCATAAGCCATAGTTTTGAGTTCCTTGAAGGTACATGAAGATTCTCTTAACCGCCTGAAGATGAGTTTCCTTTGGATTTTCCTGAAATCTTCCAACTATTCCCACTGCATGCATGATGTCTGGTCGGGTACCTGTCAAATAAAGCAGGCGTCCAATCATGGATCTATAGGTTGGTTGATGCACTGTTGTTGATTCATCATTTGCACTGAGGTTGCATCCTGTAACCATAGGGGTACATACTGGTTTTGAATCTTCCATGCCATATTTCTTCAAGATCTGCTTGAGGTACTTAGTTTGAGATAAAAAGATACCGCCTTCATTTTGTTGGATTTGTAGACCAAGAAAATATGTCAACTCTCCAAGTAATGACATTTCGAATTCTTTCTGCATTACCAAGGCAAAGTTTTGACTCATAGCTTCTTCATTGCTGCCAAAGATAATATCATCTACATACACAACAAGTATTAGCAATTTGTCATTTTCAATTTTTATATAAAGATTGCTATCTGCTGATCCTTTTGAAAAACCTTGTTGATGCAGGTATTTGTCCAAGCGATAGTACCAAGCCCTTGGAGCCTGTTTAAGACCATAGAGAGCCTTTTTTAGTCTACATACAAGATTTGGATCATTCCCAAGGATGAATCCATCTGGTTGCTCAATGTACACTTCTTCTTCTAAGTCTCCATTCAGAAAGGTTGATTTCACATCCATTTGAAATACTTTGAACTTCTGAAAGCTAGAGAGAGCAAGGAACATTCTAATGGCCTCAAATCTAGCAACGGGAGCAAAAGTTTCTTCAAATTCTACTCCTTCTTGTGGAGCATACCCTTTGCAAACAAGTTTGGCCTTGTTTCTAATTACTTCCCCATTTTCATTCAACTTGTTTTTGAAGATCCATTTTGTCCCTATGACATTCTTATCTTTTGGTCTAGGAACCAACTCCCAAGTTTTGTTCTTTTCGATCTGTTCAAGTTCTTCATCCATTGCCTTGACCCAGCATTCATCTTTGCATGCCTCTTTTACATTTTGTGGTTCAGCAGAGGAGAGTAATGCCAAATAGCTTGAAGCTTCTGCAATTGTTCTTCTTGTTTGTATACCTGCCTCCTTTTGCCCCAAAATTTGAGATTCTGGATGATTCTTTTGAACATACCTGGATGGAGTCTTTTCTTCTATCCTTATCTATTCCTCTGGTGCCTCATGTGTTTCTTCTTCATCATGAATCTGATTTGATGTTGATGGATAGTCCTCATCATCTTCGAAGTCTTCAGATCTTACCTGCGTGGGAGTGTTTTCTTTTTCATCCACCACTACATCAATGATGTTGACAATTCTTCCAAGCCTTTTATTGTAACATTTGTATGCTTTGCTGTGAGGAGAATAACAAGGAGAATGCCTTCATCTGCTCTAGGTTCAAACTTGCCAAGATTTTCATCATTATTTTTAATATAGCATTTGCTTCCAAAAATTTTGAAATGTTTTACCGAAGGAGTCTCACCATACCAGAGCTCATGAGGAGTTTGAGTGTTGTTCACCTAGATATTTGTCTTGTTGAGAATAACAACTGCAGCAAATGTGGCTTCACCCCAGAAGGTTGCGGGAGTTCCAGACTCATCAAGCATAGCACGAGCCATTTGTTGAACCGTTCTGTTCATCCTTTCCACTACTCCATTTTGTTGAGGAGTCCTAGCTGTAGAGAATTCCCTTCTTATTCCATGTTCTTCACAAAAGTTGAAAAATTCATTCGAGGTAAACTCCCCACCTCTATCAGACCTGAGGCATTTGATTTTGTGATCTGATTCATTCTCCACCAAGGCTTTGAATGATTTGAACTTTTCAAAGGCTTCGTCTTTGTGCTTCATAAGTCCTATCCAACACATCCTGGAAAAGTCATCAATGAATAATATGAAATATTCTTCTCCTCGAGGTGACCTTTTCCTATATGGACCACATACATCAGTATGGACAAGTTCAAGTGGCCTGTTAGCTGATCCTTCCTTCTCAGGGAAGTTAGTTTTGGTTTGCTTACCAAACTGACATGATTTGCATATTGTATTGTCTAGAATTCTGATGTCTGGAAGACCACGAACTGCCTGGTATTTACATGCTTTCCTTATCTGTGAGAAGCTAAGATGCCCCAATCTTCTATGCCATAACCAGTGTTCATCGTTCTTGCTTAGATAGCATTGATGTTGTCCTTCTTTGAATATGTATAAATTATTTGGAGTTCTTATGCCTTTGATCACTGTTTTTCCTGTATCAAGATCACGAACACTACATCCATTTGATCGAAATATTACCTCTGTTCCTTGATCACACATCTGACTGACACTCAATAAATTATGCTTTAACCCATCAACATACATAACATTTCCAGCTTTGACCTTTTCTTTCAACTGAATAGAACCTTTACCTTTTATGAGCGTAGGGGTGTCATTTCCAAATGAGACCTTCTTCTCCTTCTCTAAGGCACTATATGACTGAAGTTTTTCTTTATCACCCGTCATATGTTTCGAACATCCACTGTCGATGTACCATTGATTTTCTTGCCCTTCCGCATATAAGGCTATACCACATCTTTCTAGTTGCGGTTCTTTCATTCTCCATGTTTTGGCATTTGAGGCTTGTTCCTTTGTTTGTCGAAACCTGCTCCTACATTCAAAATCTTCATGACCGAAGTTGTTACAAATAGAACATTCAGTTTCATTCTCAAGGGCAGAAAAGTTATTGTAGGTTCTTTTCGTGATCCCAGTCATACTTCTTTGTTTTTGAGCTTCTCTAGTCATGATTGTCTTATAGGCAACACATTGAGCTGCTTTGTGACCAAAGTTATGACAAGAAAAACATTGGCCATTGAATAAACTCCTGCGATTATCAAATCTACCAACCAACCGATTGTAGTTTCTACTGACATCCATTCTTGAGGCAAATTGGGAAGATTTTACCTGTGGCTGGTTGTAGCTTCTGTTCATCCTTAAGGTGGATTGCCCCTGATTTACCTGGTAGTCTTTGTTCATTCTTGAGGTAAATTGTCCCTGATTTCTATTTGACCTTTGCTCACTCCTCCTTGCTGCATCAAGATAACTTTTGGAGGTGGATGGTTGCTGCGCTTGAGATGCTTCTTCATTATATCCCAGACCTGTCTTGATTAGTGGAGAACGCTGCACATTGATAATCTCATCTAGAGTTTCAGATCCTTTAACAAATCTAAGATTAAGAGCTTTTGTTTTCTCAATCTCTTTTCTAAGACCAACAATTTCACATTCTAATTTTTCATGAAGTTTTTCTTTTTCAGCCAGTTGGAATTGCAAAGTATCAATAATCATATTTTTCTCTTCTAAACAAATTTTGAGTTTAGAAATCTCTTCATACAGACCTTCTTCATCTATAGCATCCATGAAATCATCATCTTCAAAGGCCATTAAAAGTCTATAATTGTTACCTTGTTCATCTTTATCACTATTTGAAAGGCCATCATTGTCTTCATGAGTGTAATAACTTTTCTTATTTACATTTTGTTTCTTGTTCCATCTGACAGGTTCCTTACCTTTATCAAGCTTATCTTTATGAGGACACTTTGCAGCATAGTGACCGACTCTTCCACAAGCAAAGCATTTGAAAGGTAACTTACCTCTGAATCTTCCAGCACCCCATTGAAGGTTCTTGACAAAATTTGATTCTTCGTCTTCTTCTGATAGATGTCCTGACTCATAGTAATCGCGTTTGCCTGAAGCCTTGAATGCAGCTTCTCTTCTGTCTGATGGTCCTCCTTTCCTCATTTCATAAGCAGTCATAATTCCATGCAGCTGTGACATGGTAAGGTTTCGTAGATTCTCTGTTTCTTCTATTGCAGAAACTTTAGATTCAAACCTAGGGGACAAAGATCTTAGAACCTTTTCAACCACAACAGCCTCTTTTATTTCTTCACCCAAGTTTTTCATACAATTAATAATCTCATCTACATGAAGGAAATAGTTAGCCACGCTTTCATCATTATGCATTCTGAGATTTTCATACTGAATTCTGAGGGTTTGAAGTTTTGCTCGTTTTACCTGTTCATCTCCTTCATAGCTCAGAACAATCTTGTCCCATATTTCTTTTGCGGATTTATACTGCATAACTTTGACAAATTCTGATTGAGATAGACATCCCAATAGAGTATTGACAGCCTTTACAATTGTTTCATATTGCTTCTTACCAGCTGAATCTATGGGAGTTGTGGATGGAAAAGTGTACCCTGTATCTATGATATCCCAGACTTCTATACCAAGAGATTGAAGATATGTTGTGACTCTTACCTTCCAATAGACAAAGTTGGTCCCATAAAAAATTGGTGGCCTGATCGATGCTTCTCTCTCGTAGTTGCTCATGATGATGGATCTTCCTTCAAGCGATCAAGCTTCTTCAGAAGGACCTGCTCTGATACCAATTGTTGGAAATAATACTGAGAGAGGGGGTGAATCAGTATTATTAAATTCTTTTCACTATACCTTCCAGATTTATAATTCAATTTATTCTTCAGAAGTTGACCATTAATTTGTATGTTAGTACCATATAATAATGAACAAGAACAAGAAAAACAGATAGTCACACCAAAGAACACCAGATATAAGGTGGAAACCCAATGTGGGTGAAAACCACCTGCTGTAATATGTCTCTATCTTCTTTCAATTAGAAACTTCTTTTTACAATGATTCAGTACTGGTGCAGTCCTTTACTAGTACGCAGGCTACAACCTGCAGAGAGCTACAACCCTCTCTCATTTTCCAGACTCTCGTGGAAGGGATCTACAACCCCCTTAGCTCTTGTATTAGCTGAGCTACTAGTATGTAGGTGTTGACCTACTTCTTTTCTTCCAAGGACCACGTTTCATAAATTTTCAAACTAGATCCATGAACATCAAATAATCATCAAGTACATGTGAATCAACCAATATCATTTTACAATCAACTAATGAATCAACCAATAGCTTCTCAGAATGCAGTAACCAGAAAAGCAGTACCAGTAATCTAAACCCAGAATACTGCAGCAATAGACAAAAGGCAGCCAACAAATATTTCAAGAAAAGTCTGCAACTTCACCAATAGAAACCTGCGAATAGCCACACTTTTGTTGTGTCTAGCCTGCGTAGCTTTGCACCTGCTCTGTGTACTGGACTGCGCACCTCCGTACCTGCGTCGTTTACTAAACTGCGGACCTCCACACCTGCACCGTCTACTGGGTTGCGCACCTCCGCACCTGCGTCGTCTGTTGGACTGTGCACCTCTGCAACTGAGCCGTATCTCACCTATGGACCTCCAGATATAAACACTTTATCAGTCCTCAATTGTACCCCAGACTGTCAGATCCACAGATCTTATCATGCACCAAAGAGATCACGACCCCTCAATTGATCAGCCTTCTCATGCTCAAGTTTAATTTTATCTCATCAACTGATTCCAAGTATTTCAGATCTTGTTCGTCTTAAGATATTCAACACATAAGTGCATAGCCAAATGATCTCCTTTCATTTTTATAGGCAAGCCCTTACACAAACCATGGATCAAAACCATAGAAAGCCAATACAAGGGACCCAAAACCAGGGTTCAATATTTTAGATGCTATACCACGGACCAAAACCATAGGATCAAACACGTCGGACTAAATACCACGGGTCAATCATAAAAATTCCCACATGTGCGCGCTTCTCTGCATGAAAGTGAGTGAATTTGATGTCCGCACCTTTTGTTCGGAGGACCTGCAGGTATGTCCGCACTTTTTGTTCGAGGCACCTGCGGGTCCGCAACTTTTGGTAGGCGCACCTGTGGGTATCTCATTTTCTATTATTTTGAGAGCCTGAACAGTGATTTTCCTCTTGAGTGAGTTGCCATCAAGGACAACACCTATTCCATAGCACCAAACTAGAGTCATAATGCCAACATATAGGTGCACAAGCAGTATAGTCGTCAGAGTCTAAGTTTCATCTTTGGTGTTGCTCCACTGCCAACAGGCCTGGAAAGTAACCCGGTGGAGTCACATAGGAACACAAGCATTGCTTTGCTACCAGCAAGCCTGGTAAGTACTCCAACATAGTTACTTTCATCACCTCCCTGTGCAGGAAGCCTTTCTTTTCTTTCGCCTTATTCATCTTTCGTTTTGAATTTTTTTACTTTTCATTTTTTTCATTTTTCACTGTGCATAGCACTTATTCATTTCAGAGGCAGAAGAGGGATCCCAACTTATTGAGATCAGAAGAGGTTGTTCCAGCAGAGAAGTAGTTTATTATATCTCTGACGTGCCTATTAAGGTTTTCCCCCTCACCTTACTCTACTTGACTGATCTGACAAGGGTTAACCCAAAAAAAAATGACTAGAGAAGGTGACACTAGTTAGCGTGCAAGCATTGTGTTTTCACCAAGGTTCACTTTCAACAGTAGGTATTTTCCTTCGACGTATCATGGAATAAGAGTAACAAGCTCATCATACATAGGCAAGATGACAGATAACCAAGTAGTCATAGTTTTACAAGCCCTCTTGTACTTTACCCAGCTCGTTTCATGAGTCACACATGGTTTCATGCAAACTAACCTACGAACAAAATGAGCAAACGAACTAATCAATCAACAAAGAAAAGCAAGGGCAGAAACAAAAATGAAAGAGAAGCAAGTAAACAAACAAGCAAGCAAATAAACAAGAAAACAAAGATTAAATAAAACAAGAATGCAAGCAAACAACTGAAAATAAACGCTACTCCTACTCCTACACTAATGGTGCATGGGCCCAATCATGTGAAGTAATATTTCCAATGCAACCATCAGTGCATTGGTCGGAATCCTCATGATTTGATGAATCACACAAAGGGATAGATGAGAAGGAAGCATGTTCACCCTCTGCGTTTCCAAAAAGAGCAGATGAAATATCAAGTGGATTTTCAATCAATGATTGGTCCTCTCTGTTGTTGGATGATGGGCTAACATACAGTGTGTCCTACGAAATATCAACAATGGGTGCATCTGTGGATGAAGAAACACATGCAAAATCATGGATGGCAAGTTCACAAACGATGTTAGGAAAGAACAGAGGGGGCTCAGATGGAAAGGAGTCATCCTTCTCCGAGTGTTTATGCTCAAGATCCCACTCATACTCTTCATGAATGACAGCGCATGTTGGTTGTGCAACACCAACTCCATTAGTGGGTTGTTCCTCATTCACAACAAGTGAAGAGTCCGGAATGAACGAACACAAGACAAAATCATCCGGAGGAACACTCAGGTGCGAAGACGGAGGTCGAAAAAAAGAATGCATATGAGAACTCGAAGGACTCGCAACCAAATCTGCGCGAAAATTGAGTGGAGTGATGTTGGGAGACTGTAAAGGTTGAACAAGTATACAAGCATGATCCTCAACATCATTGAGCAATGGTGGAACTGTTGAATGAGAGGGAGGTAGACAGTAAGTTGAGATAGTGCCTACTCCCACATGGGATTGCATAGTTCCATCAATGAAGAAGGTTGAGAAAGGCTTGATCTCAAGCTTTCTCTTGGGACGGGCATATTTAAGACAGTACTCGAACCGGTCCCATAGATAAGCAAACTTCATCTCACTCCTTGGAGCTTGAAACTATAAGTCACGGAAGTGTTGCCAAAAATCAATAACGGATTCATGCAGAGCCGTTCGTTGTTGTAACAGTTTCTGGTCAAGATGGTCTGGATCAAAATGATAGAGTGTGTCTTCAATAAGATCATAGAAGTGCTCAAATGAGTACACGGTGACGGTCATAGGCTGAGAACCCAATGAAATGGAGATTCGTGAAGTGTGAATGCAAGCAACAAACCGGCCTATTCATCAATAAACTCATCTTCCTCATGGATCATGGAAAGAAAGTTATGTAATTGCTTAGGCCAGGCCAGTTCGCCTTCACCATCATACATGTGAGTGGACAAGAGATTGAAAAGCTTCCCCGAGATGGATACATCTTCACGATTCAAAAAACATCTTAGGGGAAGAAGAATGCAAGACTCCATGAAAGATATGTAGAGGTTCAAAATTGGATGAGAGGACACTACTTGTCATCACCCCCTCCTTCTAGCACCAGAAATATTGACAGTGTTGGACCCGCCTGTTACAGGTCCTTTTGGGCACATCACTCCCAACATTCAAATCAATATAATTAGGGCTCATCAAACCCTAATTCAGTTGTTACATGCCCTAGACAAGTCATCACATTGAATGCTTCCATCCATGAAAGTTTCCTAGCCTGAAACATTACTACAATGCCTCCTTGGGACACCAGCGCAGCCTTGGTCAGGGGTAACTGCACTGCATAACAGGTAGGCCCATTCAAGCCTACACTTCAGTGCACTTAGGCCCACTTACACCTTCGCTGGGTGAGAATGAGCGAAATTTGCATAGGGTTCTAGGAATATTCCTTGAATTTAGATCATTCTAGTAGGATCCCAGCTCTTATCTCATCCTACGAGATCGAATTTCGATAGGCTATGGATCAATTAACCTCCTATCCTCTCACCCCTTGCTCCATGGAAACTAGCTCCAATTTTGGAAAACCATTCAATGCCCAATTTATGACACAACCACCTCCATTTCCCTATAAATTGACCACTCATCATATTGATCAAGGGGTTAGAATTTGAAGATTGTAGAGAAATACTCTTGGTTTGAGATTTGAGTTCATGTCAAGTAATGTTATGTTACTAGATTGGTGTGCTTTTGGTGTGATGACGGTTGGACTAAAGCTAGATGAGTGACACGGGATCGAACCGCATTGGATGAAACTCTTACTTTTCATTAATAAAGTTGTTTATTCATTTTTTCATATTCGTGTTCATGTTTATGATGATTATGTGTTTCAATGTTGTCGATTCCATTGGTTTATAGTAGATAGATCATGTATGCTTTGATCATTGTAGTTTCTGTTTTTGTTGACACAGGTACCAATTGAGTGGATTCAGTTCAAGTGGGAGTGATGGGAGCAATTCAAAGGATGTCAAGGAAGCGAAAGATTACAAGTAATTTCCTCCATCTCATCTATCTATTATAAGAAAAGGTTAAACCACTTTCTTTCTGTTGTTCTAAGTGTAGCTACCCACTTAGAGAAAATGTGTTTATCCATAGATACAATTTCCATATAACAAATTGGCAACCATACTGGGGAACGACCATCATTCCTGGTAGTTTACCCTCATCATATTAAATCCTAATAGACTTTGCTTGACTTCATCTATCTTATTTCAGTCATTTTGAAGTGTTTTTAGTCAAAAATTGATTAGATGTCTCTTGATTGGGCTCTCTAGCAGTCCAGTGCAGTGTTGGTCTTGACACAGTGTGTTGCAGAGTACCCTTGGCTTAGAGACAGTGCACTAAAGCGCACTGTCTCCCACTCTAGGCTGCGTTGATCCTTGAGAGGCTAAAAAACCCATCTTTGGCTTGTTTTTTTCCAAATTTTCTTCTGATGTTGTTTGCTGAAAGATCAATGTTTTCTATGGTTCTGAAATCAGTTTGTATTTCTTCTCCTAGCCCTACTTTGATCTTGATTGTTTAGTGTTTCTTAAGTGATTTCTTTATCATTATCAATTCATTGTGAAAGTTAGCTTATGTCGATTAGTCTTTTCTGAAAAGGAAGTGTCGTAAAGTCTTCATTTCATTGAAAAAGAAACTGTCGTAAAGCCTTCGTTTCTTGCTAAAATTATTGAATGATTGTTTGTACATTTAGTTTCCTTTTGTTCATCTAAACATTAAAGGAAATGAAAAGAAAAACATGCATTATGCATTTATAGGTTTGTATGTGCTTGTAGGAATAGTATAGGGAAAGTTGCATTAGATGTGCTCTATGCTCTTTGATTAAAGATTTTGATTGCTCTATCCCTTTTAGTTAAAGTTTTCATTGTTCAAATCAAATGAAAAAAATGTTTCTCATCATAGTTGCATTCTAGGAATTTCAAAAAACATCACACGGTGAACCTGAAAGACAAACTCTTAAACAAGCTCAACTTAAAAGTTATCTCAATTAACCTAATGAAGCATTGTAACTTAACGAATAACATTTAGAGGTTCTAGGCTAGAGACGTGTTCTGGCGTCGTTAAACATAGTAGTTATCATTAATTGTCTGTGATAGATTCTGAGTGTGATACCTCATTCCATGTACGTAAGTATATCGTAGCTCGTCCACGTACCTTCGGGTATATAGGGCAGTGTTATAGTACGAAAAGTATAAAGGAATGATCTTGTTGTGAGTTTCGCATTAGACAGCGCTAACACAGATTGGGCCTCCATGTACTTTCAGGTATATATGGGAGGACTACAGTAGGTTTCTATCCATCCATAGGTAACCGAGTCGGTCGCTGTGTACATTGTGATACACCGAACACAACATTCAGGGACATTGTCTATAGATATGTTAACTCCTTGGTTTACTGAGGCAGTATATTGCAGTTCATAGTTGCTTGATAATCCTTTTGCCTAGATTACCCTCTTTTTGTTTATTTCTTTTTGTAATGAAATCAATCAGCAATTGTGGAGGAGCATCAACCTTTACCCCGTCATTTGCGGAGGACAGTGAATAAACCACCTTTACCCCCTAAAGCTACACCTAGTTGGTAAAAGCGGTCTCGTTTAACTGAGTCTAGTACATCACAAACTTCTGGTTCTTCATCTGATTTACCAGAGTCACCTAAATCGGTAGGTACTAGGACCCCAGTTACTCCTACAATTACCGGTACATCTGCTACTGAAGTGGAACCTTTATAATTACCTGAGGACACTAAAAATGAACTTAGTGAAACGGTAACTAAAGTTGTCCAACAAGAGGTTGATCCTCAACCCAAAGTTGTTCAACAAGAAATTACTTCTAAACTTGAATCTATTCAACCAAAAGTTGATCCTGAACCTATCACAGTTTAACCAGAAGTTGTTCAAGAAGCTCAACCTGAACCTGTTGTTCTTTTACCAGAACACTTGGATCTCGAAGTTGAACAATCAGAAGTTGTTCCTGTATTGGAAGACGATCAACCAGTTTATCCTCTGACGTATGTAACTATTGAGACTTCCCCTTTACCGCAGAGTCAAACACCAGAAATCTATTACGGACCTGACGGTGAAATCCTTCCACCTGGTTTGATTGCTATTGAAGAGGAATCTAAAGAAGAAACACCCAGAACTCCAACTTGTTTTGGACCAGGGCTTTATCTTTATCCTTATACTCCTCATTTTACTACTCCTTTTGATCCTGTTTACTTTCAAACTCTCGTTGATTCATTAGGACATTTATTGGGTCATTTGACTATGGCTGAACCAACATCCCAGACTGTACCATCTATTATAGTTGTGGCAGAATCTATTGTCGCTACTTCTTCGATGTTTACCACAACACCTGAGTCACATCTATATGGTGTTTCGTCTGTCCCACTGAGTTACCAATCATTATCTAGAACTCACTCCGGTGTTTCTTTTAGTCCATGGTCTTCACCCATGTCGTCCACGGGAATTTTACCTAGTTCTTCACTTACGGATACTAAATAGTTTGATCCATCAAGTCAATATCAAGTTGGTCCATCTGGTTACCATCCAATGTATCCACTTTACACTAGATTACCTCCACATGGAGAACAATATGCCCAATCTGCTTATCCTCAATTTTCTAGGGGGAATCATATGGCAGTATATCGTCGTCTTTAGGTCAGCCCGAAATAATTGTTTGTCAGTGGTAGCCTACAATTCTCATTCAACCGAGGCTTGTGTATCCATCACAACCAATGCAATATGTTTCATCCATACTTACTATGCCTGTCATTACAACTTTACCATAGTCGCAAGCTCAGTTAATTGTATCTCAACCTTTGCAAGTTGGTCCTCCAACCTATGACCCTCAAGTTTTAGGTCTACAAACTCAATCTTCCCAGGTTGTTTTACAACAACCGTTTGTTCCTGGAATCCAACAACCTCAGGCCAGTTTACCATTAACTAGGATGACTATACTTATACTGGTCTAATTTATTCACAACCTAGTCAAACTTGCATTGGTGGGAAACAACCATTACATCAAAAACTGTGGAAGCCACAATATCAACAACAGCAATTCCAATAGTACCAAACTTATCCTGGACTTGGCGAACAAGCCTATGTTGGGTTTGGTCAATAGCAAGTTTACCCAGGTCCTGGTCAACAAGCCTATGCTGGGTTTGGTCAACAGCAAATTTATCCTGGTGCCCAACAACCACCTTATACTGGATTTTCTCAACAAACCTACCCCTATCAAGGTTACCAGCAACAGATTCCTTATGCTGGTATGCAAAGGCCTATTGCCCCGGCAATTCCATCTTTGCCTGGTTACACTCAACCTGACCTAAGTCACCAGTTGCCTTTTGTCGCAACACTTGAATTACCAGATTTAAATCGTCTTACCAATGATCAATTCTTTATGCACCTTGGTGGCCGATGATTCCTCATAAATTTCCTTCTGATATTCCTAAGTTCAATGGAAATCCTAGAGAAGATCGATCCAACCATGTTATGACTTTTTATTTATGGTGTTCATCCAACTCCCTAAATGATAATTCAGTTAGACTACGTCTTTTCCAGCGAACGCTTACTAGTCCGGCTGCAAAGTGGTATATTGAAATACCATGAGCTTCGTTTGACAACTTCACATCCTTAGCCACTACATTTCTAACCCACTTCCAGTTACCCATCAGACATGAAACTGGAATGGAACTGTTGACCAACTTTAAACAGACTACTGCTACTCACATTTCTGATCATATTCATGAGTGGTGTCGTCGTTGTCGAATGGTCAAAACTTTTGTTCCTGGTCAGATTTTATCTGAGTAGTTTATCAAATCCTTGTTGCCATCTATCACCGAGGATGTGGCTAAAGGAGGACTTGTTACTGAAGAGCAAGTAATTACTTGTGCTCAATACTTAGACTTGATTTATACCCAAACTAGCACGCTCTATGATAAGATTCCAAATGCACCCAGACCAGCTTTTACTATTCACCACGTCCATTTAGTAAGGAATCTCATGTTAGTGACAGTGTGATTGGTTCTTCAAGCACCCAAACAACAAGTAGATCATCTGGTCAAACACTTGTTATTTCAAATCAAACTTCTAGTGCACCTGATAATACACTTGTTTCTGAAATAAATGTCGTGTCATTTGACAAAGGTAAAAATGAAAAGCAACCTGGAAGAAAAAAAAAGGGGGAAACCAAAAAGAAACAAAATCCTCCCCCTCAAGAGAAGTCATCTGATTCCTCTTCTCCGGCTAGGAAACCTCGTTATCCATGTTTAATCTGTAATGAGTAGAATTTTACGTGAGACTGTCCTCACTGCTTTGAAGTCTCAAAACATCTTAAGACTTCTAGTGTATCCGTTGTGTTGACAGACCCTTTTCCAAATCCAGAGACTCATTTGGTTGCTACAAATCATGCTTCCACTTCACAAGTGATTATGTTATCCACCATTGAGCCTAAGACTGATGTTTTGGTGACTACACAAAGTAAATATTACAGTAATCCATCGTCCTCGCCAAATAACCAAGCTACATATCAACCAAATACTTCGACTTCGACTTCTTCTGACTCCATTCCACCACCCATTACACCAGAGTTAACAATAAAACCGCCTAAGGGAGTTGTGCATAAATCTATATTCAACCCTCGAGCTCGAGCAACGCAAAATTACAACATAGTAGAAGATCTAGCTCAGTCGCCTTCTGCTATGTCAATGCTTGAGGTGCTTCAAAATTGTCCTTCCCAAAAGGAGGCCTTATTGTCAGCAATTGGTGGAATTGATCAAACGGATTCCAATCTTGTGGTTTTTAACCATGCGGGTTATATGCCACAATTACCAGCTCAATTAGCATTCTTGATCCAAGTAAAAGTTTTGAATAAACTCGTTCACCAAACCATTGTTGATGAGGGTGCATCTACTTGTATCATGTCCATGAATTGCTAGAAAACACTTGGCTCACCGCCTTTGTCATGATCACCTACAATGTTAAAAGCTTTTTACGGTCACACTTATACACCTTATGGAATTTTAAGTAACCTGCAGATAGAACTAGGGGGGAAATTTTACCTGTTGAAGTTGAGGTCATTGACGTACCCCTTGACTACAACATTTTACTAGGAAGACCATGGGTTTATGCTATGGTTGTTGTGGTTTCGACATAATTTCGTATAATCGCTTTCCCTCATAAAGGAGGAATCACAGTAATCGATCAACTCGCCTTCTTCGCCTCTAGTTCACAGGAAACTAGAAGAATTCCATTAGTTCACAGACCCCTGATATCTCTTCAGAACGTTGGAGTAGGTCTCTTCAAAGATTCTTCCCTAATGGGTACCTTTTCGCTACCGTCACCATCACAAATGGCAGAAGTTGCAAAAGTTGAGACTTGTAACATGATATCTTCCACTTCATCTGATTCATGGAAGATTACCAATAATTCTGAAGCTGATATGTGTAGTGAAACCATGCCGCTACGCTCCATTGTGTTTTTTGTCTTGTGCAGCAAATCCAAATCCATCATCACCAATTATATGGGTTGATGGTTCGTTTGAATATGGTACTTCCTGTGATCCTTTTTCACATACATTTTCTACTGATGAAGGAATCATCCAATCAATGATGACAGAAGAAGAACCATGGGCAGATTATCATCATCGATCCCATCTTCCATATCACATAGAAGATATTCCAAATGAACTAAATCACCCTTCAATTGTTGATTTCCTTTCGAATTTTATATTCATAGACACAGTCGATTCTAAACGAAACTTATCAAATATCAAAGAAACCATTTCTATCAATATTTTGACCAAACTTGGAATTGTAGAAAACATCCATGTTGGAAAATCTTGTTCTCCATCAGAACTTGAAACTTACCATGCTCTTTTTCGTGAATTTCGTGATATATTTGCCTGGTCATATGAGGAAATGCCAGGTATTGATTCTAGTATAGTTGAACATGAGATTAAAATGTATCTTGATGTCAAACCAGTATGACAGTGCCTCCATCCTGTTCATTCGAAGAAGGATGCTGCCATAAAAGCAGAAATTGAAAAAAAATTGCATGTTGGTTTTATATACCCCATTCCTCTTACTGATTGGGTTTCCAATCTTGTTCCTATCATGAAGAAACAAGGAACAATACGAGTGTGTGTTGATTATAGGGATGTTAATAATGCTTGTCCAAAAGACAACTATCCCACTCCTTTTATCGACCAGATAATTGATGACTATGTCGGATGTGAAATATTTTCATTTGTGGATGGCTTTTCCGGCTATAATCAGATCAATATTTGCCTATATGGATGGCTTTTCGGGCTATAATCAGATCAATATCTGCCTAGAAGACCAATATAAAACTTCGTTTATTTGTCCCCGGGGCACATTCACATATAGGAAACTCTTTTTTGGTTTGAAGAATGTTGGGGCAACTTTTCAGAGGGTAATGAATTATGCCTTCCACGACATCAAACACATTGTTCAACCCTATCTAGATGATTTACCTGCTCATTCACGGAAACAGGTTGATCACCCACAATATCTGAGACCCATATTTTTACGGTGTCGACACTACAAAATTCAACTAAATCCACATAAATGTGTGTTTTGTGTTGGTTCTGGTCATTTGCTTGGTTTCGTAGTGTCTAAAGAAGGAATTTGACTCAACCCTTTCAAGGTTAAGGCAATTCTTGATCTGCGTCCACCTTCCAATTTACTGCAGTTACAGAGACTCCAAGGGAAGGCTAACTTTCTAAAGAGATTCATTGCCAACTATGCCGAAATGGCTAAAGGATTTACTTGTCTTTTGAAAAAGGGAATTCCCTTCCATTGGGATTAGGTTGCGCAAGCTTCCTTTGATGCTCTCAAAGATATCCTGATCCAAGCATCATTAATGTATTCCCCTAATTATCAAAACGACTATTTCCTGTATCTTGTCGCTAGAGATACAACCATTGCTATGGTTTTAGTCCAACAAGAAGATGAGAATGAATATCCGATCTATTATTTGAGTCGCAATCTCAATGATATGGAAGTTAAGTACTCTTATGTCAAAAATCTAGCTTTGGCTACTATTCAAGTTGTACAAAGATTTTGCCACTATACCCTGCCCCGAAAGACCATTGTCATTTTGGATTGCAACCCTATGAAATACATCTTGTCACGTCAATTTCTAGGGGTCAAATATTGGAAATGGATCGTCATTTTGCAGGAATTTGATTTGGAATTCATCAAATCCAAGTCAAAGAAATCTCTAGTTTTTGCCAAGCTTCTTTGTGACCTTCCCTCTACCGATATCGACTCCACAATAGAACCATCAAATCCGGATGAGTCTCTATTTCTAATTTTGTCATCTGGCCATTGGTATGGAGATATACTGATCTATCTCCAAACCCAAACTTTCCGACCCAATACCTCTCACTCGCAACAACGACATATTCGATATCAAGCCAAAGATTATCTGATCATTGGTGACACTCTTTACCGTCACGCTATCGATACGATTTTACGAAGGTGCCTCACACATGAGGAAGCCAAGGAAGTTTTGAACGATTGCCATTTTGGTGCTTGTGGTGGACATTTATCTGGTTATGCTACTGCACAAAAGATTATCAATGTTGGTTACTTCTGGGCAACCATTTTTAATGATTGCATTATTGTTGTCAGAAGTTGTCATGCATGCCAGATTTTTTACCGTAAAACTTGATTACCACCTGCACCACTACATCCTATCGTCGTTGTTGTACCATTTGCAAAATGGGGCAAAGACTTCATGACATGTAACCCTCACTCGGCCAGGGGCATGGGTATATTATTGTCGTCATGGACTATTTTACAAAATGGGCTGAGGTGATGCCTACATTAAATAACAATGGTGAGATGGCTACTCTTTTTTTCTTCAACCATGTGGTTGCACGGTTTGGTGTACCACAAGTTATAGTTATAGATCATGGTTCGCATTTTCGTACCCATATGATGACTGAATTAACTGCGAAGTTAGGACTTTCGCATGATAGTTCTAGTCCTTATTATTTGCAAGCTAATGGACAAGTTGAAGCCATCAACAAAATCCTTAAGCGAATGCTTGAACGAATGATAGGAGTTCAGAAATGAAACTGGCATTTAATCTTGTACTCAGCTTTGTGGGCTTACCAAACCTCGGTGAGAAATGCAACTGGATTTACACCTTTTTAATTGGTGTATGGTCTAGAGGCAATCTTGCTCATGCAATATGAAATTTCATCATTAAAACTTGCAATTGACCTGTTACCCGACACTTCTAATGAAGAAGCACGTTTCTTAGAACTCATCCATCTAGATGAAAAACATCACGAAGCCACATTGGCCAATGAAGCACATAAGAAATGAATTAAGGTGCAATATGACCGAAATTTCAAACCTCGCATTTCCTCAAAAGGAGACCTGGTCTTGCTTTATGATCAGGAAGCTGATAAATTAGGAGCAGGAAAATTTGAACCATTATGGATGGGCCCCTATATTGTCAAGCATGTTTTGGAAAAAGGCACTTATGAGTTAGTTGATTATGATGGAATTCCATTGTTACTATGCTTGATTATGCATAGTAAAAAACACTGTATATATGCTTTGATTGCGTGTGTGTGTGTCACAGTGTGACTTTTAGAGTTTTTATGTGGTTAAGTAATCCACTTTTCATTTGTTGCAGATGTCAAAATCTTTGGAACCATTTGTTGGTTATGTCGATGATGCTAGTCGTAGTACGCAAAACCTATCTTCTGCAGCATGGGCCATATTCGCTCTAAGTGGTGAGTTAGTGAGTTTTCAATGGATTTGTATCGTTCGTTCTATGAACAATATCGTTGAGTATAGCACATTTATTGAACTCCTCTCTGATGCCATTTTTCTTGGCATTCGCCGAATCATCATTAGGCTGGACTCACAACTTGTCGTACTACAACTTACAAATGTTTATACCGCCTGAAATCCAACTATTTATTGTATGTTCCTTAGAATTCGTCTCTTGAAAAAACATTTTGATTACATTCAATATCAACACATTTCCAAGAACTTTAACACGTTGACTAATTCTTTAGCAAACTATGTGTTAAACAGACATTTACGACATATGTAAAAATAATTTTTTAATTCACATCAATAGTTGAATAGGATCACACATAACCATATAAAAACAATGAAAGTAAAATAGATAGATGTTTAAAGTTTTTACAAAAATTTTGTCCAAGACTTGTTGGTCATCTAACCTCAAAACTCAAAATGCATGCAATAAATCAACCTAAGTAGATCTAATGATGCTCATGATAATAGGTCACTGCCTGAGCTATCATGCACAATAACCTCATCCAACGGCTAGGTACACCAATAGTATGGCGTTGCAGCCTCATCGGTAACTCCTCAATCCGAACATCCAGTGTACCGAGGGTTAACCCCTCTATATGATCCTGCAACTCTGCCAATGTCTTGGTCAAATCCAAATCCTGGAGAACTGCTCTTCCGACATTTCTCCGCATTGGTTCACCTGCCTCCGCTTGATGACCCATTAATCGAACAATGCCATTTGTATGCATGAGAAAATTTTAGTTTAACCTTGGAAACATCAAAAATACAAAAACATGTAAAAACTTAAAAAATTAAAAACACATGGTCAAAACAATTTACCTATAGCACCCACTAGTAATCTCAAATCTGGATCTCCACAAAATTCCATCCATGCATATGGATGCTCCTCGATAACAATGTGTTGTCAACTGAGCCAACTGAAGAATGCAATAGAAAAAGTGATTGATGACTAACCAGCATGTCTAGCCATCAACTCTACCCATCTCTGCATCCATGAATCTCTAGGATTAGCTAAACTCAGTGTCACATGTTGAGGTTGCATTAATAGAATTCTCTCTAAAGTAAAAGCAATTAAGATCGATCCATAGCTAAAATTCTTCATCTTACCGCTCTTTATCTTAGTCAGATGTTCTTTCATTAAAGAAAGTATGGCCTCACCCCAGTTGAACATAGTTGACTCAAGACACTCAAGCGCATACTACAAGTATGAGCTATTCACCATATGAAGTGTCGCACTACCTGCCAACTTTGCAGTAGTGAAAAGGATTGTTCGTAAGGCCATATCACGAACTTCTTTGATGCTTATCTTTCCATATTTGCTAGGTTGTATACCTGGCTGATCGAATTGTCAAATTTAATCCCTCACTAATTCACTCCCATGGGCAGAACCTGAAAGAGAAATGGGGGCACCACGTCTCGACAACCTTGTGAGAAAGTAAATGTCATCAATCAATATAGGGAGCACTTTGTCCCCTATGTGAAAAGCCTGATCCACTGGATCCCATGAATGAACTAAGAACTGCAATAGTTCTAGTTGTTGCCTCATCCCAGACAACCTGAAGTATTTGAGTAACCCACAATCTCTGAGGGCCTCAATAGTACCTGGATCATTTAGGGCAACCATATCTTGTTCTTCATGTTCTCTTTCACGCCAAGTAATAGCCATTCTGATCCGATCAAAGTCTGAAATCAAACCATAGGCTTAGTTAGGATCCATTTCATGCAAAAAACTAGAGGATTTTTGGGTAAAACAGGAGAAACAAATTTCTAAACTGCGCCCAACACAGCCCTGGTCTTGAGACAGTGCGCTGCAGAGTAGGTACCCTTCTGCTTGGGTGCACTACAACACAGTTTTCGATGTGCAAGGTTGCATTGATCCCAAGGCGAGGTATATTTTCCCTAGGGACCCCAAAACCCTAAACAATTTGCATGAAACTGCAAAAGAATGACCTTAAATCAAAGAGGAGGTAGATCTCCTACCTAGTCTTGATGCACGAAGAATGATCCACATAATCTCCCACAATCAACTGCTGAAGTTTGAGGTACAAACTAGTTTAGAGTACAAAACTGAATGGTAAATGTCAAATGGTGAAAATGACTTGGTAAATTCTTGTTTTATGGTTATTTCATGTTCATTAAATGAATAAACTATAGTTTTTACCTATTTTTTCCAATGAAATAGATATGTTTAATCTGTTTGGTGGTTCTTTGAGCAGATTTTCAGCTGACATAGTGAACTTGACGTGCATGATCATAAATTGTAATTTTGACCATAGAGCATACTTTTATCTCTTTTTCAAGCTCTGTTAAACATCAAAAAAGGAACCCCCATGGAGTCCTCTTTAAGCTCTTTTCAGACTCTCAAAATATGAAAAGATTGTCAACCACTTGTCTTTTTCACCTCATAAATGGATTGGAAATGACATCTACTCAGTATAAGTTTAACCCTTTTCCAAACTGAGATAGATTATTTACGAAAAAGGAATACATTAATCGAACATGGTCAATATGTTCTCTTTTGTATTATCTTACACTTTTTCGGACTTGAGAGACAAATTTACGAAAAGAACTTGTGGAGTTTTCCTTCTGCCCCTTTTCAAACTCTCTAAACATGAAAAGGACCAAATTCGCATTGTCGTTAAACTCGTTAAAACATCAAATAGCGACAAACTTGTCCATCATGACAAGACCGAGTTTCACCTTCTCTAGGCTCATTAAAACATCACATAGCGATGGATTCACCTGAAGGGTGGAATTATACTACAATCATATGTTATCCTCCTCAAGCTTGTTAAAAAATAAAGAGGTAGTAGTCACCAATGACTGGGGAAAATGGGAAAAGGGATAAATCACTTTATGGTAGCAAGTCGCTCTTGAACATGACACTTTCCCTTCATCTTTGTGACTATTTGGGTTGGGTTATGAGCTTGATGGTTATCATACCTATGGTCTATCACACCATCCATCACTTCGGTTTTGGGTCAATGATGTCAGTTCATTCAGTGTCGCCGACATGTTCAAGAGAAGTCACTTAGTAAACTTCATCCTTTGCAATACTCATAAATCTTCATTTTCATGACCGCCATTCCTGAACCTTGTGTCGTGAGTCAAATTATGTCTTCAAAATCATTACATTCGTTTCGTGTCGTTGATGGGGGATACATCAAGGCCCTCCTGCGATGGCCCACTTCTTGTCGACATCAGCACATTATCCAGGAAGTTGACATAGAAACACCCTTCTAGTACCTTAGGGCTTGCATACATCAATGGCAAGTTACTCACTTCCGGCGACAGGTTGACATCACGGGCCTTTGACCGAAATATTTTGAATAGTGTTTGACCTCAAAACATCTATTCACACCGTGCAGAATGTATTGTAGTACCTTGAGAATCATTATCATTATCGGTGATCTCTCTCGCGTCTGTTAACAACTTACATCATTGGCTGGTAATCAGACGGTGTCTTCCCACGTTCAACTTCAGATCACATTTTCACATGGTTGGACTTGTACTTGAGCAAACGATTGGACGAGATAGAAGACCCCGGATCTAGTTTCATCCATACGGGCTGCGATATTAGGGGAGTACTAAATCATCTATATGATGGCTTTACACAGATGGTCATCCTATCAAGGGTCTATATCTATAGACGACTATCTGATTTATGTACATGTAATGAAAATTTTATATGTTGAGTATGGGTATGCCTTCCCTCAGCAATTCATGAAAAATTCAAAGATATCATGATATTATTTATTGTAATCGATGCAGGTCACCGTCCACTTCAGATCCTCCTCAACACATCATAAAGCATATCACTCAACATTATCATTTTCGACTTCATGCTTTAAGGGGAAACTGTTACAATTATATTTGGGCACATCACTACCGACATTCAAATCAGTACAATTAGGGCTCATCAAACCCTAATTTAGTTGTTACATGCCCTAGACAAGTCATCACATTGAATGCTTCCATCCATGAAAGTTTCCTAGCCTGAAACCTTGCTGAAATGCGTCATTGGGACACCAGTGCAGCCTTGGTCAGTGGTAATTGTGCTACATAGCATGTAGGCCCATTCAGGCCTGCACTTAGGTCCACTTACACCTACACTGGGCGAGAACGAGCGACATTTGCATAAGGTTCTAGGAATATTCCTTAATTCTAGATTATTCTAGAAGGATCTCAGCTCCTATCTCATTCTATGAGATTGAATTTGGATAGGCTATGGATCAATTAACCTACTACCCTCTCATCCCTTGCTCCATGGAAATTAACTCCAATTTTGGAAAACCACTCAATGCCCAATTTATGACAAAACCACCTCCATTTCCCTATAAATTGACCACTCATCATAGTGATCAAGGGGTTATACTTTGAAGATTGTAGAGAAATATTGTTGGTTTGAGATTTGAGTTCATGTCAAGTAATGTTATGCTGCTAGATTGGTGTGCTTTTGGTGTGACGAAGGTTGGACTGAAGCTGGATGAGTGACACGGGATCAAACCGCATTGGGTGAAACTCTTCCCTCTACATTAATAAAGTTGTTTATTCCTTTTCTCATATTCTTGTTCATGTTTATGATGATTATGTGTTTCAATGTTGTCGATTCCATTAGTTTATAGTAGATAGATCACATATGCTTTGATCGTTGTCGTTTTTGTTTCTGTTGACATAGGTACCAATTGAGCGGATTCAGTTTAAGTGGGAGCAACAGGAGCAATTCAAAAGAGATCAAGGAAGTGAAAGATTAGAAATAAGTTCCTTCATCTCATCTATCTAATATAGGAAAAGGTTAAACTACTTTCTTTCTGTTGTTCTAAGTGTAGCTACCCACTTAGGGAAATTGTGTTAATTCGTAGATACAAATTCCATATAACAAGATGGTCTGGGCAATGGTGGAACTGTTGAATGATAGGGAGGTCGACAGTCAGTTGAGACAGTGCCTACTCCCACATGGGATTGCGCAGTTTCATCAATGCAGAAGGTTGAACGAGGCTTGATCTCAAGCTTTCTCTTGGGACGGGTAGATTTCTTAAGATAGTACTCGCACCAGTCCCATAGATAAGAAAACTTCATCTGGCTCCTCGGAGCTTGAAACTGTAAGTCACGGAAGCGCTGCCAAAAATCAATAACAGATTAATGCACGGCCCTCTGTTGTTGTAATAGTTTCCGGTCAAGATGGTCTGGATCGAAATGATAGAACATGTCTTCAATAAGATCACATAAGTGCTCAAATGAGTACATGGTGTCATCCGTAGGATGAGAACCCAACGAAATGGAGATTTGCAAAGTTTGAATGCAAGCAGCAAACCATCTTGTTCATCAGTAAACTCATCTTCCTTATGAATCATGGAAAGAAAGTAATGTAAGTTCTCAGGCCAAGCCACTTCACCTTCCCCATCATACGTGTGAGTGGACAATAGATTGAAAAGCTTCCCCGATATGGAGACATCTTCACAATTCGAAAAACACCTCGACGACGGAAGAATACAAGACTTAATGAAAAATATGCAGAGGTTCAAAACTGGATGAGAGGACACTTCTTGTCATCACCCCCTCCTTCTAGCACCAGAAATGTTGACGGTGCTGGACCCGCCAACATGTCAAGGGGACCTCCCCGATAAGAAGTCCCAATTAGACCTCATACCATTTTGTGTAGGAGTCCCAGAAGTGGGTCGTAAGGTAATGCCTTGACTGTGATGTCGCACAGAGGAAGTAAGATAACTCTGTCAGTAGCAAGGGTGCTACTGATGCAGAGAGTCAAGGAATGTGTACGAGATCTTCCAACACTTCGAAGGGAGAGGAAGGTGAAGGTAAGTTACCAATTGAAAGGGATCAGTCCCAACACAGCTAGGAACACACCACACAAAGGACATGCACAGCTTCCAGCGGAGCAATCTACTCGGATGCGACAGTCACAACATACAAGGTAAGATAACACGAACAACACTCATGGATCAGTCTGAGACAAGTGTGATGGTTGATATAGCAAGGTTCATGAGAAAGGTTTGTCTGATGTCCGGCAGAGCAGTCGACACGGACAGTGACAGCATTAATAACATATGCAACACATTAACAACAAGATTCATATAATTGCATGTGAATCATTTCATACACAAGTACGTAATTTAAACAACACATATCATTAAAGCAACCGAAGCAGTCCAACTATAATAACAACATATGCATGAAAATGTGTTGGCTCTTATTATTAAAGAAGTGTGAGTCACAATCATATAATACACCATGTAAACCTGCTAGCCCCAATAGTGGAAAGTTACAGCCACATCCGCTTGCTCCTCCAAAGAGATGTACTAGCTCCATGCAGTGGAGAAGCCGAGGCACGTTACAATACTGTCCAAGTCTTCTTCAAGATAGTATTAGTAGAAGCTTGGCTGACCAAAAGCCTATACAATGAGTTATCAGGGACTATTTATAGCAAAGGGTGGGTGACCCTTGACATTCCCCTTTGTGACAGTTCAACTACCCTCATGACTCTTCACCTACTCTATTAATGTTACATCCAACCCTTGACACTTGAATTACACTTGACATGACTCAACATTACAATGCACATGTATTCATGTGAGATAACATGGCTTGATCAAGCCTTGCAAGACATCATTGACACTCGGTCGATGTGATGAGACCAACTCTTTGACATGCTTGTGATGGTGAAGGCATTGAACTGATGCCAAGCTTGGTCGTCTGTGATGGTGTGCACGCACCTCATGGTGACATCTTGCTGAAGCGATCTCTGCCTTCATTGCAACTGGTGCATTGGTTCAGCCCCTTCATCCAACTCGCCTGCTAACATGTGCATGGCCTTCTTAGGTATGGTTGAACCGGCAACATACTGATGCATAGTGTCTGTGATGATCTTCAAGTGTGTGCTGGTGGTCATGTACATGTTGGAAATACTGAGAGGGGGGGGGGTGAATCAGTATTTATTTTCAATTGTTATTTTTGTTTGTTAAATCATTTACATTTATAACACATAAATAGATAACAGGAATGAATGCTTTTATTAATATAATCTTTGCAATAAATCAAGTACAATACATACATACATATATATATATATATATATATATATATATATATATATATATATATATATATAGCTTCAGCCAGTTGCCAAGCACTAACATGGACCTTTTGTGAGGCTCCAACCTTCAGAGCACCAACCCTATCTTATCAAGGCACCAACCTTGGATTTAGGAGCACCAACTCCCAGGACACCAATCCTTCTAGTTCTGAGGCACCAACCCCAAGGACTCCAACCCTCTACTATAAATTTTCTAGATCTGTTTGGTAGTAATTCTCTGCTCCCAACCCCGATGGACCTATGACTTACTTCTGTCCTCCTACTTCTTCCACTTCTACCAAACCTTCGGCTTCCTCGGTTTCTTACAGTTTTTCCAACTCATAAACTTTCCTTGTTCTCTGTTATATATTCTTGATATCCCTGACCTTTGGCTTCCTTTTCGCTCACTTGATCTTTTGGTTTCCTTTGTGCTCGCTCTTCGGCTTCCTCTGTCGCTTCGAATTCAACAATACTCAAAAGATGTGTTCATTCCATATTGAAGATCCTACGTGCCACGTCCTTCCTTTAGTCGCAATGGCAGCTTTCGGAGGTCTCTTACAAGTCGTGCTCATAACATACTCTGTCCTCCGATATCAACATCATCGATCATCATATATCAACATATTTAAAAAACATATAATGGGTGGTCCCATCTGCCACATCATCTCCACCATTGATCTCATCTTTAATCCGACGGTTTTTGATCCACCTGGTCAACAAACCCAATCTCCAATCCTCCACCGTTTGACCAAGGCACGCTGAATCCAATGGTTCATAACGATATCGGCCAGGGAACTTGTGTGATGCTTAACCGCCTTTATGGAGCCGATAAGGATTATAGATCCTTGATCTATAAAAGTTCGAGTCCATTCTTGAGATTAACGTCCGATCATTTTGTGACCCGATGTCCATTATATATACGAGGTCATCAAATCTATGGCCTACGGGTCTTCAACTAACACACGGGTTAACAACAAGCTTAACCCCCGTTGTTGAATATGACGTAAGCGTTGAAAATGAGATCGACGGCTAGGATGGGCCTTCATCCACGTACACTCCTACCCCAGCTCGTCTGATAGTTGTGCTCTTTTGTTTTCTTCTTTACTTTCTTCAATGACTACATACACTCTTCACTCTTCCTTCGATGATGTGTTCCTCATTTTGGCTCTTTCCTCACTGCGTGTCCTTCTTTGCTCCTTCCGATATTTCATGTGATATCTCTGATATGGTTCTTACTCTTGGCACATGCGATCGATCTACTTTGTCTTGGCTTGTCGCTCCTATGGCTTCTCTTCACTCCTATGGCCTATAACTTCCGATATTGCTCTGATAATTCTTCTCTACTCTGATAGCTCATATGACTTCTGATCATCATTTAGTATCCTAGAATATTTCCATATTGACATTAATGACAATCTAGATCAACAATCTCCCCCTTTGTCATGGATGCAAATATTCCTCTTCTTCTCTCCCCCTTTGACATCAGTGGCAAAGGAGTGCATAAGGACTCCCCATGTCGAACTGCTCCCCCTGTCATGTAACATCTTTATGAACCAAATTAATGTGATGTTAAAGAGATAACCCCCATCTTTTGACGAAGATGTTCAAATGCTTATCGAGGAAGAGGTTTTGTGAAAAATATCAGCTATTTGCTCCTTAGTATTGATATATTCCAAGATGATGTTTTGTTCAGCCACTTGTTCATGAAGGAAATGATACTTGATTGGTATGTGTTTGGTTTTTGAGTGCATCACTGGATTTTTGCTAAGGCTGATAGCACTTGTGTTATCACAATAGATGGTGATTGGTTGATTTATACCTATGTTGACACCTTTCAGAGCTTCCTTCATCCATAACATTTGAGTACAACAATCTGCGGCAGCAATATACTCGGCTTCAGCTGTAGATAGTGATATGGATGTTTGCTTTTTGCTGATCCAAGATACTAGACAGTCTCCTAGGAAGAATGCATTTCCACTAGTACTTTTCCGATCATCGACACTTCCAGCCCAATCAGCATCGGTGTATGCAGTCACAGTAAGAGTTGAGATCTTAGGGTACCAAAGACTGAAATCAGGAGTTCCTTTCAAGTATTTGAGAATTCTTTTTACAGCCAACAAATGGGATTGTTTAGGAGCTGATTGAAATCTTCCCACCATTCCTACTACTTGCATAATGTCGGGTCTCGTAGCAGTTAAGTATAGAAGGGCTCCAATTGTTGACCTGTAATGAGTTGCATCTACTGGAGGGGAGTCATCATCTTTGCTTAATTTGCAATTTTTGGTCATAGGTGTGCTCATGGGTGCACAGTCTTCCATTCCATATCTTTTAAGCATGTCTTTAAGATATTTGGCTTGAGATATGAACATGCCTGTCGTGGTTTGAGATACTTGTATTCCAATGAAGTAAGATAACTCTCCTATCATCGACATCTCAAACTATTTTGACATATTTTGGGCAAATTCATGGCTCATCTCATCATTATTACTAGCAAAACTCAGATCATCAACATAGACAAGTGTGACTAGTAACTTATCCTCATCCATCTTTACGTAGAGATTACCTCCTGCCACCCCCTTCTTGAAGCCTTGTTGTTGTAGATAGTGATCCAATCTTATGTACCAAGCTCTAAGAGCTTGTTTCAACCCATATAATGCCTTTTTCAACTTACAAACAAAGTCTTTTCCTTCTGCTAGATTAAACCCTTCTGGTTGCTCCATATAGACTTCTTCCTTGAGTTCCCCATTCAGAAATGTTGATTTTACGTCCATTTGATAGATTTTAAATCTTTTTTAGCAAGAAAATGCCAAGAACTAATAGCTTTCACACAAGCTACTAGTGCAAAGGTTTCTTCAAAGTCAATTCCTTCAATTTGTGAATAGCCTTTACAAACAAGTCTTGCCTTATTTATGATGATTTATCCATCTTCATTCATTTTGTTTTTGAACACCCACTTGGTTCTAATTATATTTTTATCCTTTGGACGAGGTAGCAGCTCCCATGCCTCATTCTTCTCGATTTGAGACATTTCTTCTTCCATGGCTTTTACCCAATGAGGATCCTTGCTTGAGTAAATGTTTATGGTTCTATCATGGATAGAAGAGCAACATCATTTTTCTTTGGTGTATTTGTCATCCTTCTTCGGTTGCATCCCTTCATCTATATTGCCAATAATCTGCTCTTCTAGGTGATGTATTTGGAGAAACTTCATCTTTGAAGGGGTTTGAGATGGTTCTTTTTCCTTGTGTTTTTCTTGATCTTTTTCTTCTTTTTCAGGTTCTTCTTCAATAAGAGGGTCAAATTCATGTTCTTCAATTTCTTTTTCCAGAAGGTCTTGATCAATGCTTTCCACTATTTTCCATAGTCTATTATTGTAGCACTTGTAGGCTTTGCTCCTTGTAGAATATCCAAGGAATATCCCTTTGTCAACCTGAGAATCAAATTTTCCTGGTGAGCCGTCATTGATTTTTATGAAGCACTTGCTTTCAAAAATCTTGAAGTATTTTACTGAAGCAGGGCTTCCTTTCCATAATTCATAAGGATTCTTCTCAATATTTGGTCTTAGTTGAGTTCGATTCAAGGTATAGACAGTTGTTCCAACTGCTTCTCTCTAGAATTTTGGCTGCAAGTCAGCTGCTATTAACATTGTTCTTGCCATTTCTTGAACTGTTCGGCTCCTTCTTTCAACTACCCCATTTTTATTGGGTGTTCTGGCAGCAGAGATTTCTCTTTCAATTCCATGTACTTTACAGAATTCATCAAATTATTTTGATGTGAATTCTCCCCCTCTATCTATTCTGAAACATTTAATATTAGATTCCTTTTCATTTTCTACAAGGGCTTTAAGATTCTTAAAGCACTCAAATGCTTCGCATTTATATTTTATGAAATATACCCACATCATTCTAGTATAGTCATCAACAAATAAAGCAAAGTACCTTTCTCCTTGGAGTGTCGGAGTTGTAGTTGGTCCACATAAGTCAACATGGATGATCTCCAAAGGCTTTGATGTAGAAAACTCCTTGGTCTTATGATTGGTTCTAGTTTGCTTTCCATGTTGACATGGAGCACATACTCCTTGATTTGGCTTAAATAACTTTGGGATGTCTCGTATTGCAATATTCTTGCTGATATTGATCAAGTTTTCGAAGCTTGTATGTCCAAGTCGCTTGTGCCACAGCCAACTTTCATCTGTTTGACTTAAGTAACATTTATCTTCTTGAATTTTGTTCAGAATGTAGATGTTGTCTGGTGTTCTAACCCCTTTCGCCACAAGTTCCCTTGAGGAAGAGTTCCTTATTTCACAATCTTTAGTGCTAAAGACAACATTATGTCCTTGATCACATATTTGGCTAACACTCAGGAGATTGTGTTTGAGCCCGTTTACTAGCAAAGCAATTTGAGCCTTTCCTTTTCCATTAAGAAGGGTAACAGTTCCTTTTCCAGCAATTTTTGCAGATACATTTCTTTCCTTTTTGTTCAATGAGACAAACTTCCTTTTTTCCCACGTCATGTGTCTGGAGCACCCACTATCCACAAACCAATGATTTTCATCACTGTGAGCACATAGAGCTAGGTCACATTTATCCATGTTGGGATTCTCATTTTTTTCTTTTCTTCTTTTGAGGGGGCAATTTTGTTCATTGTGTCCATTATCATTACATAATGAGCATATTGGATCAAATTTGGCCAAGGGATCAAAAGAGTTGTAGGTCTTTATTTTTCCTTGCCCTTTGGGACCATATGGTTTGTTTGTTTGATCCTTCAATTTTGGTGTTTCATTCTTATGGGCCATGCAATGTCTATTTTACAATAAAAACAGTGCCCAAAAAAGATAGTTTTGTACCTGTTGTAATAGCCATGATTTGAATCAACATTCTTCCTTGGAGTTACTCTCTCTTCATTCTTTGGATTTCAGATGGGCCTTTGATGAAATAATGTTTTGTACCTGTTGTAATTACCATGATTTGAATCAACATTCTTCCTTGGAGTTACTCTCTCTTCATTCTTTGGATTTGAGATAGGCCTTTGATGAAATAATATTTCTTCTTTTGTGTTGTTGGAAAGTACATCAACATAGATTTTTTCATTATTCGTAGTACTTGATGATTCTCCTTTAAAACCTATCCCAGATTCGTCATGTTGAGTTTTTTGTTAGGCCCCTATACTGCTAGCGTAACCCCAGTACAACCCCCTTATTATATTGTTGTACCCATGTAGTCTCCATATTGTTACTATTGTGCCACATAAAAGCCCACTATTTTTATTATTGTGCCCTTACATTATTATTGTTATGTCGGCTTTGATTATATTATGACTCCTTAGACTCCTATATATAGAAAGGAGGTCTTGTCATTTGTATAATCGAAGAATTGTTCATTTATGTAATGTAAAGGAGGTCGCCCCCTCAAAGAGGCTGAATTCTAAGGTGTTGATCTATCTTTTTTATCTTTTTGTGAGCTGGTTTTATAAAATTTGGTATCAGAGCTTTGGATTCTAGGGTTTCGCTGCTCCAAATAGGGCATCATGGCATTTTCGCTATAACTTTTTTCTGCAATGTTTCAGAAGCGAAAAAAAAAACCCATTTGAAACGAAATCGCACTGAACCTCGGGTCTGAATTTCATATCTTTTCGCACTATATTTGCAGAGATATGATCTAAGGAAGTTGGTCTTTTTGCAGACTCCTGAATTACATTCCAAACAAGTGAACTGGGGAAAATTGTCATAACTCTCTCTGAGCATCAGACTGAAATTTTGTAAGAAGGTACAAAAAGAGGATGGAATGTAGTTTCTTGTATATATTTTTCAGAGCCAAAGGTCGAAACAGGGACACGTGGCACGTCGTACAAGTTCGCTCTACTGAACTAGTCTATAATCAGGTCTCTGTGGGAGATTTGGCATAACTCTTCCTTGGAGAATCCAATTTGGATAAGACTGGTGGCATTAGAAAGAGGACACAAAGGGCTACTGTAGGTCACAATTTCAGAACTAGAAGAACTGAAATTACAGAGTTACAGTCGTTTCAATATCAGCGAGCTCCTAAATCAAGAGAAAGGCGATATGAGAAGTTTGATGTATAGAATTGCGATAAATTGGACACTTCAGATGGAGCAATATTTTGATCTACATGGTGTACCACTATTACAAAAGGTATGTATTGCATCTTCATATTTAGAACTGGATCAATTTTTATGGTATAAAGGGCTTTGTTCTCGTAAACAACTTGTTACGTGGTCAATTTTCATGGAGGAAATGATAGCACATTATGAGGATACAAAGAGCAACACCTTCTTTAGAGCAACACCACAACAATTGGAAAGAGTAAAAGAGCTTTGTTACATAGTGGAAAGTAAAATTATGGCAACAAGGAAGTCTACCCCTCACAACTATAATAATGGAAGTATTGTTTCTCCTAGCCTTCCACAACCTACAAGGGTTACACCACAACAATTGGAATAGCAAAGAGAAAAAGGGCTTTGTTACAATTCTGATAGCAAATGCACTAAAGGTCATACGTGTGTTGAGAAAAAAATATTTTACATAGATTATGAAGAGGAGGAAGAAAAGGATCAAGAAACATCAAAAGAAGAGTATATACACTAGGAACCAACCCCAGAGAAAGAGGAAATGAATCCAACCATATCTTTTAAAGCATTGGCAAGAATTACCACTCCTCAAACTCTCAATATAGAAGGACATATCAAGAAGAAAAAGGTTCAAGAAATGAAAGATCACATCGAGAAAGAAGAAATGAATCCAACCATATATTGTATTGCATTGATCAGAATTACCACTTCTCAAATTATCAAAATAGAAGGACATATCAAGAAGAAAAATGTTCAAGAAGTGAAACATCACATCAAGCATCAAGAAATGAATCTAACTATATCTTGTAAAGCATTGTAAGAAATTACCACTCTTCAAACTCTCAAGATAGAAGGACATATCAAGAAGAAAAAGGTTCAAGAAGTGAAAGATCACATCGAGCATCAACAACAAGTTCTCCAACTTTTAAAGGATAACGCCACTTTGGTGCAAAATCGAATGAAACAATAGGTAGATCAGCATTGTAGTGAAAAATGTTTTGATGTAGGTGATTGGGTATTTTTACTGCTACATCTCAAGCAAGCTCTTTATGAGAAGGAAATGTTGGAAATACTACATGCACTTAAGAAATGGCGACCTTACCGAATGGGAAGACACTTTAAGGTTAAAATAGACCATGATAGTCTTAAATACTTTTTAGAACAAATATTATCTATAGAAGAACAGAAAAAATGGGTCACAAACATATTGGGTTATGAGTTTGACATCATCTATAGAAAAGGGAAGCAAAATTTTGTTGCAGATGCACTCTCAAGAAAGGATGAGGATGCGGAAGCATTGTTTTGTGTTATTTCTATTATCCAACTAGATTGGATAAACGAAGCAAGGAATGAATGGAAGAAGGATGAAGAAGTGTGGCCATTCATTAAAAAGTTGCAGAAGATCCCAATTCAAACAATATTGCCAGAACTTGAAGAGGAAGGAAAAATCATATTTGAACCTGGAGCAGTCACAGAAACAAGAACCCAACAGCTACGAAATCGATCAATTTCAGAGTATCTCATTAAGTGGAAGAACTTACCCGCTGAAGATTCCACATGGGAGGACAAGAATATTCTGCAGAAGCATCAAGAACTACTCAAGCGTTGAGGACAACACTTTTTGAAGGAGAGGGGCATGTTAGGCCCCTATACTACTAGTGTAACCCATTATTGTTATTAGTACAACCCCCTTATGATATTGTTGTACCCATGTAGTCCCCATATTGTTATTATTGTGCCCCATAGAAGCCCACTATTGTTATTATTGTGCCCTTACATTATTATTATTATGTCGGCTCTGATTATATTATGACTCCTTAGACTCCTATATATGGAAAGGAGGTCTTGTCATTTGTATCATCAAAGAATCATTCATTTGTGTAATGTAAAGGAGGTTGCCCCCTCGAAGAGGTTGAATTCTAAGGCATTGATCTATCTTTTCTATCTTTTTGTGAGTTGGTTTCATAACAGTTTTTTATTATTTAGGATAATGTCAAGAATTTGAGAGCTTTCCCAACTCCTTTTGACTTGCTCCAATTCCTTCCTCAGAGATACTATTTCGGCTTCACGTTCTTCACAAACTTCTTCTTTTTATTTTAGCTTATTTTTCAAGAGGTCTTCCCTTCTTTTTGTTTCCTCGTTTTCTACCTTGAGAGAGATGATTTTATTTCGCAAATTCTCATTTTCTTCAATGGCACTTATTAACAATTCATCTACATTTCCTTCTAGCTCTGAATCATCATTATTTGTGAATGCCATGAATAATACTTCTTAGCTTCCAGCATGGTCATTTTCTTCATCTGATTCTTCATTAATTCCTTTGTGGTGAGGGACCTAATTAGTTGATTTCTTTTTTATAACTACAAATTCATCTTCATCAGACTCATCTTGCTTAGAGAAGAAATTCTTCTTATTGAACCCTTTCTTTTTGTATACCATCCTTTTAGAATTTTCCTCACCATCACTATCATGCTTATGGGGACATTTTGTAGCATAATGACCTATTTTTCCACATTTGAAACAAATAAGAGGGTACTTACCTTTTAGCTTAGATCCTTTCTTTAATTTTCATACAAATTGTGCCAATTCGGATTCAACATCAAAGTCATCACTACTGGCATTCCATTATTTCCCCTTTTTTTATTTTGAGGCCTTGAATGCTGCATCTTTGGAACTTGCGCATCCTTTTCTCATCTCATAGGCAATGAGGATTCCATGAAGTTCATCCATCTTGAGAGTATCTAGATCCTTCATTTCTTCTATAGCACTTACTTTGGAGTCAAATCTTTCTGGGAGAGATCTTAAGACCTTTTGAACAATAGTGCTTTCTTCAATGTTTTCTTCCAATCCTTTAAGAGAGTTGACTACTTCAGCTACTCGGAGAAAGTATGATGCAATATCTTCTTCATCATCCATTTTCAGACTTTCAAATTTCCTTCTATGAGTTTGAAGCTTAACCTTCTTAACTTTAGAGTCCCTGTCGTATAAGCTATTAGCTTATACCATACTTCTTTGGCAAGTTACAATTCATGACTTTTGTAAATTCAGAATCGTGATTCCACTGGTG